>OX422207.1:279445659-281898159 GCA_949130495.1 Sambucus nigra | reverse complement strand
CTATATACTCCGGAGAGTAATTACAGAGAATACAACTTGTCCTTTTGCCCCGGACCTCGGGTTTAATATATATATATATGCACATGTGGGTAAGTGGAGTTGATGGGTTCCTCCACGTTTTCCATCTCCCCTATAACTTTCCTTCATGGGGACGTGGAGGGAGACCGGATCAATATAAGAGAAGAGGGGCCTGGTCTTTGGGCCGCCAGGACTGGGCTACTCGTCCAGGCCTATAGTTCTAATTTCGGGTACCCACAATTGCCCCTAAATTTTTTGGGCCATGTTTATGGGCTCAACAGATTTAAATGATTAGCCATAATGGCTATTTTCCGATTCCTCGAAAGATGTGGAGTTTATTTTGGCGGCACCCGCTTCGCTTACTGTGCACTATGATTAGAATTTGAAGGCTTGTTGGAATGGCCACTTTTCTTCCGTCACTTCAGTCTTTCCAGTATTCTTCTATCTTCTGAGAGCTCTAGCGCCTCGTACCTTCTTCTCTCAATTTCCATTCCCATTGCTTCTTAGTTGTCTGAGCTCGTGCTTCTTCATCACTTGAATCGATCTTCTATTTTGTAAGTTTTCTGTGCCCTTTCCTTGTACTTTCTCTTTGGTTTGTAGCTTTTCTTAGGTCTTCCAATGGCGAAGATTGGAAATAGGTCAATCTCTGAATTTAGGAAGTTTTACAACATCCCTGAGTGGGTAGATATTGAGTGTTGTGCCTCCCCTCCTAGGAATGTTAGGGATATAGATGATGCTCACTAGATCCATGTTCTGTTGCTTTCCCAGGGGGGGACTCACTTTTTCTCCCAATGATTTGTTCCTGCATTTCTTTGGCTATTTCAATATTGTTCCTGCATAATGCTCGCCCAATGTGTGAAAAATAGTAAATGGCGTCCATAGGATAAATCAATTGTATGGAACTAGGTTAGGGCTCGTTGAGGTCTGTTTCTGTTACTCCTTTTCTCGAACTAGTTCTGGTGTCCTTTACCTCAAAGCTAGGAGCCCTGACAGGGTATTGGTAGTAAATCTACCTGATTCCCATAAGAACTACTGACAAGAAGATTTCCTTGTTAGAAATTGGCACTTTTTCTCCCCAATTTGAAGGGTCGAGGTCTGAGAGGTTCTCTGTTCCCTTCTATGGGGAGGAATACATAGGTAGACATTGTACTGTTATTTTGATTTTTGCTGATTTGTGACATTTCTAACTCCTCTTTTGCTTCTTCTTCCACAGCGAGGTCAAAGAATTTGGAGCCTGCTCTCAGCGAGGTTCGTATCTCGGAATTGGTTAAGGCTTGGAGTATCAGGGAGCCTCTGGGTGACGGCGAGCATCCCAGGTCTGCTGCCTTTCTGCTCGAGTACAAGAACGTTGGCTCCAGCTTCATAGCAAGGCCTGTGGATAGTATACCAGAGTTTGAATCCTTCGAAGAGAATGTTGCAGAGCCTATCCAGTTGGACGAGGAGGAGAGAAGCTCTAAAAGTGACTTTGCAGGAGCCGTGAGTAATTTTGGTGGAGGGAGCTTTGATAGTAGCAGTTCCTCTGACCGTGAGGAGGTTTCTGAAGCTCGAAGATCGTCGAGCACTTCTAGTAGTTCAAGTGAAGAGATGGTTCCACCGAGGAAGAACTTGATTAGAGATGATGATGATGAGGACCACGTGCTCCTTGCACAGAGGTCAAAGAAGAAAAAAGCTACTTCTGGGGCCGTGGCTACTGGTTCCCGGTCCTTCGCTCAGGAGCAGGAGAGGAGAAGGAAGGAAGAGGAGCAGGTGAGAGAGAGAGAGAGAAAAAAGGAAGAAGGGAGGAAGAAAATGGAAGAGAAGAGGAGGGTGGAGGAGAGGAAGAAGAAGGAGAGTGAGAAGGAGGAGGAGAGAAGGAGGGAAGAAGCGAGGACGAAGGCCGGGCAGGCCTTAATCCCGGTGTCCGCGCTGCCCGAGGGGATTTCTATGGCAATTTCTCCCCAGTTGGCCCCAGCTCTGCTCGAGAGAGCTGTTCTTCCGGCTGATCACCAGAGGGCGGTAGGGTCGGAGCAGTTGGCCCTTCAGGCTAGTCAAAGGCTTGCTCCGGTAAGGTTTTTTCCTTTTCTCCTATGTTGTTCTGAATTCCCTCATTTTCCTCTTCTGATGCCTTCTTTTTTCTGCAGTTTGTTACTGACTTCGTCGTGCTCTATCGTTTACGTGACGAGCTGGTGAAGAGAAACAGCGAGCTGGAGGAGGAAAATACTTCCCTAAAGCTGAAGGATAAAGAGCTCGAGGCTAACTTTAAAGCCATTGACGCTGCTCGGATTTCATCCGATCTGGCTCTTGCTACTGCCAACAAGGAGAAGGGCGCAGCAGTCAAGGACTTGAAGAAGCTGCAGCAGGCCTATGACCTGGTTTGATCGAGCAAGCTAGCAGTTGTGAGGACAACAGGATACTGTCTGCAGAGCTGAAGAAGAAAGAGTCTGAGGCTGTCACTGCCAAGGAGGACTCATACAATTCCGGTTGGGCTGCAGCATATGAGGATGCTGAAGTTCAGATAGGCTATATTAGTCGTCTGAACTTCAAGAAAGGATGGAACAAGGCCCTTTTGGCTGCTGGCGTTGACATCGATTCTCCCTTGCTTAACGAGCATGACCCAGGTCCGAAGCTAACCATGGATGAATTTCCTTCCCTAGCTGTTGAAGGCGCCGATCCTGTTCCTCAAGCGACCCCTACTGATGTGTCTCTAGTTGTGGGGACAGAGATTATCCCTGCTGAGGGCGGTGCTCCTGCTGATGTTAATAAGGGGAAGGGGCCATCAACTTCTGGGCCGCCTGAGGTTATCAACTAGTTATCTACTAGGATTGCTCTATATTTTTGTTTTTTCCATTCTGTAAACTTTTCTTTTTTCAGTTCGATGTAACTTCTATCTTCATTAATGAAAAAGGCTTCATTTATGCTTGTACTAATTTGTCCCTTTCTCTCCCTTTTCTTTCTCTTGCTTGTAGTTAGTTGATGTGGATGATTACATTCCTGCTACTTCCCAGTTGGGTAGGACCCTTGGTCCCAATGCGAGTCTCGAAGTTCGCCAGGACTTCGTTAAGCTCTGCAAGTCCCTTAGGTCTAGAAATCAGAAGTATAAGGAGAAATCTGAGCTCGTGGTCAAGCTGAAGGACAGGCTTTAGGAGATGGAGGACATTAGTGCTTCAGTGCAAGAGGAGATTAATGTGCTGAAGACAAAACTATTAGAGGCCTCCGAGATCAACCAAGTAGGGCAGGTTCTTCAGCAGGAGAATGAAGATCTGAGAAGAGAAGTCTTACGACTCAGGGAGCATGCGCTGAGCACTGTTCGAGCAGTATTACAAGGATCCTCATCATCGCGAGCTGGAGCTGATCATAATGTTACACCTCCTATGTCGCGAAGTCTCACTCGCCCTCCCCTTCCGTGAGCTAGTAGGAGCACCAGGAGCAGAAGCAGGGAAGGAGAAGAACTTCGCGATAGGGAAATGGAAGAACTCCGCGGTGATGTTCAACGAGCATATGTAATCGCTGCTGGGCTTCAAAGGGACGTCACCCGATTGCGACACTTGTTCAAGAAAGGTCCTCGGCAAGCGTGGGCTGACGGTTATGATCAAGGATGGTCGGATGCTCCAATAAGGCTATCTGAGTTCGAGGAGCTTTCTTTCATCAGGGGATGGCTAAGTGCCTTGAAGGAGCTGCAAGTCCCGAGGAACTCGGTGCTATGGTATCGTCATGAGATGTCTTCCTCCACTCTGGTGCCCAACCCATTCAGGAGGGACGATCGATGGATCCCCATCGATGCTATTCCTCGACAATTATTGGAGTCGGATGCGAATGAGGTTGTGGAAGCGTTTGCTCCTGCTCCTGGTGACGGACGAAGAACTCGAGTGGCTGATTATCTTGCTCGGAGGCTTTCGCCCCCTTGAGATTTTACCAGTTGCTATTTTTTTATTTTTGATAATGTAAATTCTTTGGGCGAGCTCGCCGACTAAACATGTATTATCATTGTTGTAAATAAGATGGATTAATGAAAAGTTTGTGTTTTGGGGAAATTTTGCCAACTAAACGTGTATATCCTACTTTTCATATCCTTACTGCTTTATGATCTCTTCTGTTTTGTCATGCAAGTGTCCCCCCAGTCCAGTATAATACCAAAGTACCATTGTGCCCCACTTTACCTTTTAGGTTATGTCGTCACACTCCCTTAGGCCTAAGTAGGGCAATTGGCGAGGACACACCTGGTGTTGGATGTCTTCATCCGATCAGGATTTTGTTCAACCGAAGTAGGTTTGATGACCAGTATAAGATTTGGTCGTATTACCTAAGAATCCTCTGTAGGGCTTTATATATTGCCAGGGGCAATGCTAAGAGGTCTCTCGTGTTTTATGACGATGACTTGAGGAGGGGTATTCCCCTGCTATAGTGATCTATGTGCTTGTTATTTGGAAAAGATGTGCGATGAATGCAGCTGTCTCCAATCAGAGTGTAACCAACTAAGTAACTTTCATTAGTAATAAGGAAAATGAAATTCTGTTTTCATAACAAAAGAATACAAGAAAAATATCTAAAAATAGAATTTCTTGAGATTAGCTGCATTCCATGCTCGTGGTATTTCTCTGCCCTCCATCGTTTCCAAGTGATAGGCACCTTGCAGATCGTCTTTAGTTACTTTAAAGGGTCCTTCCCAGTTTGGGCCTAGCTTGCCGTCTGACGACTTCATTGTGCTGCCCAGGACTTTCCTTAGAACATAGTCCCCAACTTGGAACGTCCTCGGGCTAACCCTTTTGTTGTAATGCTTAGCGAGCTGTTGCTGATAGTTCGCTAGCTTCACCAGGGCCAGTTCTCTACGCTCGTCAGCTAGGTCGAGTTCGGCGAGCAATGCTTCATCATTCAGGCCTTGGTCGATAAGGTTGGATCTCATTATTGGCAAACCTGCTTCTAGTGGGATGACTGCTTCCATGCCATATGTCAGCGAAAATGGGGTTTCTCCTATTGCTCGCCGAGGAGTGGTTCGGTTCGCCCATAAAATATGGGGTAGCTCTGTTACCCATGCGCCTTTGGCTCGCTCTAATCGCTTCTTTAATCCATCGATCACAGTTTTGTTGGAAGCTTCAGCTTGGCCATTGCTCTGAGGGTAGGCCACCGAGATGAAGTGGTGTCTGATCCCGTGTTCGTTACAGAAGTTCTGAAAGGGGCCACTTTCGAACTGCATTCCATTATTGGTGATGATGGTTCTGGGGATTCCAAACCGAGTGATTATATTTCTCCATATGAACCTTATCATATCAGCATCTCGGATGTTCGCCAGGGATTCAACCTCGATCCATTTGGTGAAGTAGCCAGTCGCAACCAATAGGTATTTGCGATTGCCGACGGCGGTAGGCAGCGGTCCCACGATGTCCATTCCCCATTGGGCGAAGGGCCATGGGCTGGACAGGGACTTCAGGTCGCTGGTGGGTTGGTGAGCCATAGGAGCGTAGAATTGGCATTTCAGGAATTTGCGGACATATACTGCGGAGTCATTTTGCATGTATGGCCACCAATAGCCTTCCTTCATTGCTCGAAAGGCTATAGACCTTCCTCTGATATGACTTCCACAGATTCCTTCGTGAAGCTCGCATAGCACTTGCTCGACATCATCTGGGTGGACACATCTAAGGTAGGGACCGGAGAAGGATTTCTTATACAAGTCGCCTCCTGTGTATAAGTGAGAGCGAGCAACTTTGACTCTTATATGGTGGGCAATTTTCTTGTTATCTGGGAGCGTACCATCCTTTAAATAGTCCTTTAAGGGGTCTATCCAGCTGGGGGCTGATCCCACCTGGAGTATTTGTTCCACGTTTGGTAACTTGCTGTTGTGGTTAATGCTCGAACAAATAAGGAAATTGATGGGGATGACCCTCTTAAGGTCAGAGTCAACTGCCGAACTCAAGGTTGCTAAGGCATCAGCATGACTGTTTTGCCCCCTGGGAAACTGCTGGATGTTGATCTCTTCAAAGCTTGACATTAATTCTCTCACTAAGGCGAGGTAGGTTGCCATTCTTTCATCCTTTGCATTGTAATCTCCACTTATCTGATTAGAGACTAGTTGAGAGTCGCCGAACACCTGTAAACGTTTTGCTCCTAGAGTTTGTGCCTTTTGAAGACCGACTATTAGGGCTTCGTACTCTGCTTCGTTGTTGGAGGCTGCAAATCCAAGCCTGATTCCTTGTTCGAGGATTGTGTTTTCTGGAGTGACGAGGACAATGCCTATCCATGCCCCCTTTGAGTTGGAGGCTCCATCAACGAAGAGTCTCCAGGTTCTCTCTATTGCTTGGTTCTTCTCTTGCCTTGTTGGTTGAGGTTAGTTGGAGAGTTCTTCGCCCGTGAATTCGACTATGAAATCAGCAAGGATCTGACCCTTGATAGTTGTCCTTGGTTGAAATTAGATGTCAAACCGGCCGAGCTCGACTGACCACTTAGACAGTCTGCCCGACAAGTTCGCTTTCCTTAGGACCGCCTTAAGGGGATGCGATGTAAGGATGATGGTAGTATGAGATTCAAAATAATGCTTCAGCTTCCTCAAGGCTATTACAAGTGCAAAGGCGAGCTTCTCCAATGGCAGGTACCTTTGCTCAGTGTCTAATAAGGTCTTGCTCGCGTAGTAAACGGGGTGTTGGATTCCTGCAACCTCGCATATTAATGCAGAGCTGACAGTGTGATTGGATACCGAGAGGTACAAGTACAAAGAATCCATTTGTTGTGGTATGATAAGCAGCTGTGGAGAGTTTAAGTAGGACTTGAGCTCGCCTAAAGCTCGCGAGCAGTCTGGGCTCCACTCTATCGGTTTAATCCCCTTTAGAAGCTGGAAAAAAGGCTTGCACTTCTCGAAGGATTTGGAGATGAAGCGATTTAAGGCGGCGAGCATTCCAGTGAGCTTCTGCACGTCCCGGATTATTTGAGGGGGTTGTACCCTATTGATTGCATCGATCTGTTATGGATTATCTTCTATGCCTCTCTTACTGACCAAGTACCCAAGAACTTTTCCTGACTGGACACCGAAGGAACATTTGCTCACATTAAGTTTCATTCGGTACTTCCTGAGGATTTCGAAGGTCTTTGACAGGTCTGAGAGGTGATTTTCTTTTTTCTTGCTCTTAACGAGCATGTCATCGATGTAGACCTCCATTGTGTCTCCCATTTGATCCTTGAACATTTTAGTGACCAGCCGCTGATAGGTTGCCCCCGCATTCTTGAGCCCAAATGGCATGACCTTGTAGCAATATAACCCAACTGTCGTGATGAACGCCGTTTTATCTTGGTCTGGGGCATACAAGGGGATCTGGTGATATCCTGAGTATGTTACCAGGAAACTCATTCGCTCGTGAGCTGCAGTGGCGTCTACTAGTTGGTCTATCTTTGGGAGGGGGAAACTATCCTTTGGGCATGCTTTGTTGAGGTCAGTGAAGTCGATGCAAACTCTCCACTTCCCATTATTCTTCGGAACTACTACCGGGTTGGACAGCCACTTGGGGAATTGCACTTCCCGTATGGATCCTGCATCCAACAGTTTTTTGACTTCCTTTTCAACCGCTTTAGCCTTCTCGGGTGCAGTTCTCCGTACCTTCTGCATGATTGGCTTGAATGTGGGGTCGATGTGCAGCTGATGACAGACCATACTAGGATCGATTCCAGGTAGCTCGTATGGTTCCCATGTGAAAACATCTACGTTGTGTCTCAACAAGGTCGTCAACTCCTTCTGTTCTTGGTCGGTGAGAGATACTCCAATCAAGAAGACTCTGCTACTGTCACCAACTTTAGCCATAACTTCTACCAGGTCCTCGACGACACGCTCGGAGGGGAGGAGCCTGGTCTCCTCTACTTCAGGTCTTCCATACTTTAATTTCTACTTGGAAGGTATCACACCTTCTTCAACTTTCTCGCTGGGTTGACCGACCTTCTTCTCTGGCTTTGGTCGGATGGCTGCTATGAAGCACTTCCTCGCCATCGCTTGGTCACTGTGGATCTCCATTACTCCTCGCTCGGTTACATACTTGAGCTTCTGATGGTAGGTCGAGGAGACCGCCTTCATCGCATGAAGCCATCCTCTACCGAGGATGACCTGGTACGGTGATTCGATGTCAACTACCAAAAACTTAATCATCTTGGAGACGTTCCCAGCACGAACTGGCAGCACTATCTTGTCCAGGGGCATGGTCATTTTTCCAGCGAATCCGACCAAAGGAACAGTAGCTTCCTTTAGGTCGACGACGCTCAACTTTAATTTCCTGAATAGGTCGAGGTACATTACTTCGTATGAACTTCCTTGATCGATGAGTAGCTTGTCGATGTCAAAGTTGGCTATCCTGAGTGTTATGACCAGGGCATCATGATGTGGGGTCCTTACTCGCACCACATCTTCATCCGTGAAAACAATATGCTTGTTATAGTTGACGTCCTCTGCTCGTCGACGCTTTCCTAACTGTGATTTTGCTGGATCGATTTGAAAAGCCTGTATTACCGCTGTAAGTTTTTTCATTTCCATTCGAGCTGAGTTCCTTTGTATCTTCTTGACGTCAGATACTCCGTGGATTACTGCGAACTCATGTCCAGCATTATCCTCCAGCACATTTTCAGGTCTCGCCTCTCTGTTGGCAGCCACTTTCTCTGCCCTCTTTTCCACAAAGTCGTTCAAATGCCCGGACTGGGCCAACTCCTCGAGGTGAGACTTAAGATCTTTTCAATGCTCGGTCTTATATCCTCCCTCTTTGTGAAAAGCGCATCTTAACGCATTGTTCCACTTCGAGGGGTCTCCCCCCATTTTCCTGGCCCACTTGATGAATGTCTCATCTTTGATCTTCGCTAGAATTTTGTAAATTGGTTCTTTGAAGACGGTGTTGACCGCCTGGAATACTTTTGACGCGTCATGGTTTCCTCCGTTCTTGGAGCCATTTTTGCCTCCGTTCTTTCCTCCTTTCTTCTGGTTCTCAGTTTTCTCACTTCCCTTGGTAGTGAGCTTAGCTCGACCGTTTTCTCCTGTATTAGGGCGGGTGACATCTTCCACCTTTGCGTATTTCTCGATTCGAGCCATTAGGTCGTCAATAGTCACAGCTTCCTTCTTCGTCATGGACTGGTATAGGAGGGAATAATTAGGGAGCCCAATCTTGAAGGAGGCCACTGCCACTTCCTCTGCACAGTCCTCAATCTCATTGAATAACTCCCAATACCTCTTCGCGTAGTCTCGGAGGGTCTCTTGAGGCATTTTCTTCATTATTAGTAAAGCATCCATCCTTTTGGGATGGGATCTACTGGTAATGAATCGGGCCGTAAAAAGTTCGTCTAGTGATTTGAAATTCTTGATCGACCGGTGGGGGAGCCTTTTTAACCACTTCTGCGCTACATCATGCAGGCTCGAGGGGAAAATGCGGCACATCAGGGCATCTCGGTGATTCCAGAGGGTCATGGCCTGTCGGTATTGCCTGACGTGATCGATGGGATCAGTCTTTCCATCGTAAATCTTGAACCTTGGAATGGTAAATTTTTTAGGGGCTTCTTCCTCTTCGATTTCCCTCATGAAGGGTGACTTCATCTGGGTTTTGAGAGCTCGCCTTGTGAGTTCTCTGGTTGATCTTGTTCCGTGGTGAGCAGGATGTTGGTCCATCTCTCTGCGGACTAGATTTCGTATGTTCTCGTCGCTACGAACAGGGCTCTGGTAGTGGCGAGCTCTTCGCAGCTGTTCGCGGAGGTCATCGTCTGACTCGCCTCCTTCGACCTTTTGAGATTCTCGCCTAGGGCTCCTTCCTCGGCTGCGAGACTTGCTCGCTTGAGGGCTAGGAGTATGATATGGGCGTCTCCTGTTATTAGGACGAAGCTCCCTCTCCAGTCTTTCCAGCCTTCTTCTCAAGCGAGCGTTCTCATCCTCGTATATGCGAGAAGACTCTCTCTGCTCGTGGAGTCTTGCCTCGTACACATCAATCAATCTGGATATCTGCGTGGACCTCGCTGGTCCCTGACTTTCTTCTGAGGCTGGCCTTTCCATGCGAGCTCTCTGATCTGAACGTCGAACTTCAGACCTAATCCTGGGTGGAGCAGGTGGCTCTTGAATATCTCTTGCCTGAGGGGAATTTCTGTTGTGACCGGACATCTTAAACTCCTTTCTTGGTGTGGGCACTTCTCAGGGAAAGATGAACGATTCCCATAGACGATGCCAATTGTGGTGACAATTATTGTTCAACACAAATAAATAAGAAGAAATCTTTCACCAAGTGAGAACAAGGAATATAAAATGAAAATCACACAACAAAGGATGTACGTGGTTCAGCAAAGATGTGCCTACGTCCACGGTGGTGCAGTCGATATTATTTCTATATACTCCGGAGAGTAATTACAGAGAATACAACTTGTCCTTTTGCCTCGGACCTCGGGTTTAATATATATATATATGCACATGTGGGTAAGTGGAGTTGATGGGTTCCTCCACGTTTTCCATCTCCCCTATAACTTTCCTTCACGGGGACGTGGAGGGAGACCGAATCAATATAAGAGAAGAGGGGCCTGGTCTTTGGGCCGCCGGGACTGGGCTACTCGTCCAGGCCTATAGTTCTAATTTCGGGTACCCACATAAACCATAAATGGGTATTTGTTGATTTTGATGATTAAGCCGTTAATCTTGTGTTTTTATTTGATTTGAGGTAAAAATATTAGTTAGTAATCGTGTAGAAATGATTTGGGAACAATTGTTGTTGTTGATGTTGGGAGAAAACAAGGATTTGGGGTATTTGGAATTTTAGGGTTCATACAACCCGTAGCCCAAATTGGGCATTTTTGCAGGACCGAATCGATTCGGCCCAAGGGGCGAATCGATTCGGATAAGGGAAAACTTACAGGTCTGGGCAAACCGAATCGATTCGGGTTGGGGCCGAATCGATTCGGCTTTTGCAGAAAGTCAGTTTTACCCACCGAATTGATTCGGCTTTTTGGCGAATCGATTCGCAAGGGCGAATCGATTCGGCCCAAGGGGCGAATCGATTCAGTTCCCCTATTTTTGTGGGATTTTTCCTAGTTTGATTTTTAGCCCTTTTTCTTTTAGGTCCAAGGTTTAGGGATCTTCCTTTGGGAAGTAATGGGGAGTCCTAGAGGGATGTTTTGGGAAGACTAATGTCCTACGATAAAACGGGATATTTGGGCTTACCTCGAGGGCTAATTCGTGTAGGTTAATATCCGAAAGACGTAGGAAGTTAACCTAAAGATAAATTGGAGATAAAATGTTAATGATGAGACTTTTGGGAGTTAATCCTTGAGGGAGACTCACTTTGAGGGTTTATGAAATTGTATGAACTCTTGGAGACTAGTTTGAGATTTATGGCACGTCGGGTCTTAGGTCATTAATAAAATATGACACTAAGCCTAAGAAAGACATATGCTAATATGTAGTACTAAAAGAAATAAGTACAAATGAATGATTTTCAGAACGTAAAAGTGAATGTTTTCAAAAGGAAAAAGTAATGTTTTTCATAAATGTTAATTTATGATTACACACCTCCCTAAATCGCTATCATAAGGGATGTTGCACGCGTGTGGTGAAGCCCCCTGGCTAATTAATGCAGGGTGGATATAGTCCCTAGGCCATATGGGAATTTATTATACTGCGTTGATTAGGAGATTCTGGGTGTGGTCTTGACTTTCCCGTAGGCATATGGACGCTTCCCGACGTTCGTTAGGTTCTCAGGTTGTCTTGTTTGATGGGCCCTGAAAGATGATAGCCATTTAGGGGCGCTTCCAGTGGGTAAACTCGAAGGGACGGTCTTAGATTTTGTTAAAGCAATCCTTGATAATGAATTGGCTTTAATTTCATTTCTCGGATGGAAGAAGGGAAATGGGATATATGATTTGCCTTCGGATACATTTCCCGGATGGAAGAAGGGAGATGGAAGCATATGGTATACAAAAGTGTTTTTATGATAATAAAAATGACTTTTGGTTACACTTCCTGGATGGAAGAAGGGAAGTGGGATTTTATGAAAAAGGATAAAGCATTTTTATGATAATAAAACTTTTTTTAAAAATGTATTTTCCTGGATGGAAGAAAGGAAATAAAATTGGTAAAGAAATTGTTGAAATGAGATTAATTGGTAAACATTTGATAAAATGTTGTACCCTTTATATATATTCCTAATGAAAGAAATAGGAATTATGCTTTTATACGGTGAATGGATTTAGTTATGTTTCTTTGAGTAGCTGTTTATGGTTTCCCATTTATGTATATATTAATTCTGTGCTGAGGGTCTAATGGATCTCAATGATCGACCTTGCCTAGGTAGTAGTGTATCGGGGGGGTTCCTTGTTTGGATTTCTCTTTGCGAGACAACCCACGCACGAATAGGACATAGTATTGAGACTGGGGAGAAGTTTAGCCCTTAGCACTATGTTAAAGGAAATTAAATTAGATGACTATATATGTCAATATTGTACTTAGGGTCTAATGGACCTCGATGATCGACCTTCCCTAAGTAGTAGTGTATCGGGGGGGAGGGGGTTCCTTGTTTGGATTTCTCTTTGCGAGACACCCCACGCACGAATATGGCATAGTGTTGTGACTGGGGAGAAGTTAGCCTTTAGTACTTGGATTAATTAGGACAGGATCTAATGTATCTCGACGATCAACCTTGCTTAGTAGTAGTGTATCGGGGGGGGGGGGGGGTTCTTGTTTGGATTTCGCTTTGCGAGACACCCCATGCACGAATAAGGGCATAGTGTTGAGACTGGAGAGAAGTTAGCCTTCTGTTCTTTGTTTAACTAGAGCATTCATTGATATTGTGCTAGGTTGCTTTTAGATTTGAGAGGTGAGAAATATATTATTAATTGCGAGAGATTTACGCACTTAACTGTCATGCATTTTAGTCACATGGGAATCATATCAAACCGGGCCTTGACCCGTATCTACATTTCTTTACTTTGCATATGCTCTTTGCCGTACAGATGCTCTACTGCATGGACACCCGTATTTATATTTCCATTCCGGTTGTTATGGAGCTATGGCATATTGCGGATGTCGTAGGGCATTGTTTAGACGCTTCTTTCTATTGTACTCTAGTTTTGTTCAGTTTATTTATTCGAGCGTGTTTGCCCAAGAGTTGAACTCATTTATTATATTGTAAATATTGAAAATAAAATACTTGGTGTAACTATTTGTATTGGTCTGTTCACCGACAGCTTATTCAGCGATTATTTATGATATTGTCGTTCTCTATTTATCGATTTTTGATATCCACCATTTTCACAAATGGGATTGTCTAAGTGTTTTCTTTTATTTACAAATTTTCTTTTTTATTGACAGTCCGTTTTCTAAAATGATTGGTGGTTATCTCGTACTATTATTTTGATCGACAGTGATGCTGAGAATGGACCATCTATGATTCATGTAATTATTAGAGTATTGGGCTAGCCACCTATTATTTTAGTAGGCGGGTTGTCACAGATTGTATCAGAGCATCCGGTTCTAGTGTCCTTAGGAATCTGTGCGGATTTATTGCGCTTTCAGCGTTACTTCTGATTTGATATAGAGCCCTAAGATTAAGATCATTGATCTCTCTTGTGAGATTGCGTTCTCCTGCTATAATAAGAGAACCTCGAAAATCTTTTGCGCGATCGTGTGCGACTAGTAAGTCATCAGATGATGGGCATCAAGGGAGGTTGTCGTGAAGGCGTCGCGAGACGGGATTTCTAAGAGCTGTAAGCTGTAGTCAGGGATGTGGGTCGCTTTAGAGGTCGCTCCCTTTTGTAGCATTTTCTCATATTGCTACTGTGACTACTAAGTACAGTAGAGACGATTTTCCATGTGCGGTATCAGTAGAGAGTGGTACTAAGCTTGGGGTTCCAAGTAAGGTTGAAGTGGCGGAAATGGTAGTCGCCATAGTAGGGCGGTGCAAGAAGTTTTGACCAAAGAGAGAGAGCCCTTCGATAGAAGGATCGGCTCACGAGTAAGTGTTGTTAACACTTCAGGAGAAGTAGTATTCACGAGGCCCCATTGGTGGACATCCACCCGGGGAAGGCTCATTGAACTAAGGCGGAGGAGGCGAGTAGAATGTTCTCTTTGCTGAAGAAGTTAAGGTAACCACACGAGTAATCGCTAGAATAGCTATAAGATGGAGTAGTTTTGTATTAGCCTAGATTCGGGTGTGTATGTCGAGTTTGTGGTAGTATTGATATTCTTATAGTGAATATATATAGGACTCCCGTGGTAGGGAGGTTCTATATTTTTTTCCATTCACTCGTTATGGGGCGAGTGATGGTATGTGTGGTATGTGCTACTTGTATTATATGTAATATATGAGTAGAGATATTCTCGGTTGGGTTGGTGTGATAGTAAGCGAATAAATCGCGAGGCTATCCTATTTCTAGTTCTAGAGAAAAACTAGTTGTTCTATAATATCTCTCCTAGATATAGGATTGAGACTTTATAGGGGTGGTTTACGGTATGTAGGTAGTTTTCATTTTTATTTGTCTTGCTTCAATTATTTTGCTTGATTATTTGCTTGCTTTGTTTACTTTTCTTGTGTATGATATTGCCTTCTCTCCACGACCAACAAGTTAAGGGGATTGTGTCGGAGGGGTTCCTTGTTTGGATTTCGCTTTGCGAGACACTCCGCGCATGAATCTTAACGACGTTGGAAGTGGAGAGATGTTGCATTTTTCTTTCTTCCTTTCTTTTCTTTCTTTCTGTTGGTTGAGATGATGGGTTGGAAAGGTTTTGCCGAGAATCACGTAAATGAGTGATGAGAGGGCTAAGTTGATGTGCGATATATGAGCACTGTGATAGTTTTTCCTCTGATTGATGTGGGGAAGACTAAGATATGAAAGTAGAATAGAGACTTATGATTATGCCTTAATGAGAAGGCCATTTATAAAGATGTGTATACGTGTATATCGGGATAAAGTGTTTGTGGCATCTTACAGAAAGTAAATGCCTCAGTTGATTAATATGGTAAAACTTAAAAGTAGAAGTGCATTAGTAGAGTTACGAGTTAGGACTTTAGCGGTCCCGATCATGTGTCTTCCACCGTTACTTCTCGACGACCGACGATGCGAGGTAGTAGTGTAATGGGAGGGTTCTTTGTTTGGATTTTGCCTCGGCGAGACGTCCCACGCATGAAACCAAGCTAATATTGGAAGTCAGGAAAGGTCTTGGACACTAGGGACATAATTAGTACAATACTAATACTACTAGATTAGGGTGTAAATCGACTTTAGGGTTTTTAGGACGAAAGGCCCTTAGGGCATGCGATATATGTTTTAGGAAGGTGGTACGGAGTTGACCACAATAGGTTTGTGGGTTAAATCTAAGCGTGATTAGGTCCCTAGAATGAAGAAGTATAGGATCTCGAGTGATTCGGAACGTCAGGCCGTAGATGGTGAGGCCTCTCATAGATAGAGCGTTACGTGGGTAACCTATCTTTCAGGGAGTTAAAAGGAGGAGTTGACTTTTACTCCTGCACTCGTGTTGTTAAGATTGAGAGTGGATTTAACGAACGTGTCTTTGCCAGGAACGGGAAGTAATAATACGGGAGCATGGACCCATTATTTATGCGTCTCACAGACTTAACCTTCGTGAGAAGTGTTATCCCCCGCTTGATTTTGAGTTCATAGCGGTAGTATTTGCCTTAAAGAATGAAGGCAGTACTTATTGGGCAGGAATTTGGTCTTTTCATGAGCAAGAAGTTGGAATTCATGAAGGACTATCAATTGGATATTCCCTTTCGCTAAGGGGATGCAGATGGGAGTAGTGGATTTTATGGATAGAACTTCCATACAATAGTTCGAATTTTTTCTATAAGTATAGGGCCGTAGATGTGGCCTAGCGTAGTTGGCTGTGTGCCTTACCTGTTCGTTGGGATGGAACCTTCGAGTAGTATATTTCTTGGACTTGGAGTGGTCCGGGAACATTTCCTTAATGATTAGGCTCATTGAGACGTATACTTTCAAGGGCTCCGCCACTGCGAATAGGCGTAAGTAGTGTTGGGGTGAGCGATTATAAGTTAGCGTAGTCATCCCCTAGTAAGGGTGTAATGTATTTCGGGAAGTAAGGCAATTTGTGCCGAGATATGTAGGTATCTCCTTCCGTAGTAGAACGGTAGAATCGATAGTTCATAAGGAACGATTTAGTACTATGTTAGAGCACGCTGTTGTGGACTAATATCGAATGGTAATAACCTTAGTCTGAGTCCTATGGGGATGCCGCGCTGCCGAGGGGTTTGCGAGAATGATAGCACGATAGTTTGGTATAGTATACCCTTGTTATGATTATGGGGTACGCCTGAATTTTGAGGGCAAAATTCCCCTTTAAGGGGGGGAGTATGTAACAACCCAGGTTTTTGAGCAGCTATTTTATATTATTTTGCCCGATGGGATAATTTTATAAAATAGGGGAAGTTGGGGTAAATATTATTTCCCGTGAGATTTAGGGATAATATTTACTATGTTTTATCTATTTACCGTTAGGAGAAGGTAAATAGCATTATATATTGATATATTGCGTCATTATATGTAAAACGACGGTTATGAGCTATACTTTAAGTTGGGTAAAAATAATGAAATAAAATAAAATTGGAACATAAAATTTGTTCACATTTTCCTGAATGCCAAAATAGGGGGTGCGATTGTTTTTAGAATGGCCGAGATAGTCGGAATAAGTGCCAAGTTGTATTTTTGAGATTTGGGCACTTTTTGTGGGTTATGACTCAATTAAGCGGTTACGAGTCATTTTAATGGTGTATTACCAATTAAAAGAGGGCATTTGTGTTTTAAGACCCGTTTAACTTCCCCCACCCCTTTTTCTTTCTTCATTTGTGAGAAAATCCAAAGGAGAGAGAGAGAAGAGAGAGTTGGGAGAAATGGAGAGAAAAGAGAGAAAATGGAAGATTGAGGACGGATTTCGTTGCTATCGGAAGAGAATCCAAGACTACAACCTCGAGGAAAGTTTCTTACTTGCTAGATATTGATTTAATGTGATAAATTGCATGTTTAGTTAAGTTTTGGGTGATTTAAACCATAAATGGGTTTTTGTTGATTTTGATGATTAAACCCTTCATCTTGTGTTTTTATTTGATTTGAGGTAAAAATATTAGTTAGTAATTGTGTAGAAATGATTTGGGAACAATTGTTGTTGTTGATTTTGGGAGAAAACAAGGATTTGGAGTATTTGGAATTTTAGGGTTCATACAACCCGTAGCCCAAATTGGGCATTTTTGCAGGATCGAATCGATTCAGCCCAAGGGGCGAATCGATTCGGATAAGGGGAAACTTACAGGTCTGGGAAAACCGAATCGATTTGGGTTGGGGATGAATCGATTCGGCTTTTGCAGAAAGTCAGTTTTTACCCACTGAATCGATTCGACTTTTCGGCGAATCGATTCGGCCCAAGGGGCGAATCGATTCGGATCCCCGGTTTTGTGGGATTTTTCCTAGTTTGATTTTGAGCCCTTTTTCTATTAGGTCCAAGGTTTAGGGACCTTCCTTTGGGAAGTAATGGGGAGTCCTTGAGGGATGTTTTGGGTAGACTAATGTCCTACGATAAAACGGGATATTTGGGCTTACCCCGAGGGCTAATTCGTGTAGGTTAATATCCGAAAGATATAGGAAGTTAACCTAAAGATAAATTGGAGATAAAATGTTAATGATGAGACTTTTGGGAGTTACTCCTTGAGGGAGACTCACTTTGGGGGTTTATGAAATTGTATGAACTCTTGGAGACTAGTTTGAGATTTATGGCACATCGGGTCTTAGGTCATTAATAAAATATGACACTAAGCCTAAGAAAGACATATGATAATATGTAGTACTAAAAGAAATAAGTACAAATGAATGATTTTCAGAACGTAAAAGTGAATGTTTTCAAAAGGAAAAAGTAATGTTTTTCATAAATGTTAATTTATGATTACACACCTCCCTAAATCACTATCATAAAGGAAGTTGCGCGCGCGTGGTGAAGCCCCCTGGCTAATGAATGCAGGGTGGATATAGTCCCTAGGCCATATGGGCATTTATTATACTGCGCTAGTTAGGAGATTCTGGGTGTGGTCTTGACTTTCCCGTAGGCATATGGCCGCTTCCCGACGTTTGTTAGGTTCCCAGGTTGTCTTGTTTGATGGGCCCTGAAAGATGATAGCCATTTAGGGGCGCGTCCAGTGGGGAAACTTGGAGGGACGGTCTTAGATTTTGTTAAAGCAATCCATGATAATGAATTGGCTTTAATTTCATTTCCCAGATGGAAGAAGGGAAATGGGATATATGGTTTGGTTTCGGATACATTTCCCGGATGGAAGAAGGGAAATGGAAGCATATGGTATACAAAAGTGTTTTTATGATAATAAAAATGACTTTTGGTTACACTTCCTGGATGGTAGAAGGGAAGTGGGATTTTATGAAAAAGGATAAAGCATTTTTATGATAATAAAACTTGTTTTAAAAATGTATTTTCCTGGATGGAAGAAAGGAAATAAAATTGGTAAAGAAATTGTTGAAAGGAGATTAATTGGTAAACATTTGATAAAATGTTGTACCCTTTATATATATTCCTAATGAAAGAAATAGGAATTATGCTTTTATATGGTGAATGGATTTAGTTACGTTTCTTTGAGTAGCTGTTGATGGTTTCCCATTTATGTATATATTAATTCTGTGATGAGGGTCTAATAGATCTCGATGATCGACCTTACCTAGGTAGTAGTGTATCGGGGGGGTTCCCTATTTGGATTTCGCTTTGCGAGACACCCCACACACGAATAGGGCATAGTGTTGAGACTGGGGAGAAGTTTAGCCCTTAGCACTATGTTAAAGGAAATTAAATTAGATGACTATATATGTCAATATTGTACTTAGGGTCTAATGGACCTCGATGATCGACCTTCCCTAAGTAGTAGTGTATCGGGGGGGGGGGTCCTTGTTTGTATTTCGCTTTGCGAGACACCCCACGCACGAATAGGGCATAGTGTTGTGACTGGGGATAAGTTAGCCTTTAGTACATGGATTAATTAGGACAGGATCTAATGTATCTCGACGATCAACCTTGCTTAGTAGTAGTGTATCGGGGGGGGGGGGTTCTTGTTTGGATTTCGCTTTGCGAGACACCCCATGCACGAATAAGGGCATAGTGTTGAGACTGGAGAGAAGTTAGCCTTCTGTTCTTTGTTTAACTAGAGCATTCATTGATATTGCGCTAGGTTGCTTTTCGATTTGAGAGGTGAGAAACATATTGTTAATTGCGAGAGATTTACGCACTTAACTGTCATGCATTTTAGTCACATGGGAATCATATCAAACCGCACCCTGACCCGTATCTATATTTCTTTGCTTTGCGTATGCTCTTTGCCGTACAGGTGCTCTACCGCATGGACACTTGTATTTACATTTCCATTCCGGTTGTTATGGAGCTACGGCATATTGCGGATGTCATAGGGCATTGTTTAGACGCTTCTTTCTATTGTACTCTAGTTATGTTCAGTTTATTTATTCGGGCGTGTTTGCCCAAGCATTGCACTCATTTATTATATTATAAATATTGAAAATGAAATACTCGTTGTAACTATTTGTATTGTTCTGTTCACCGACAGCTTATTCGGTGACTATTTATGATATTGTCATTCTTTATTTATCGGTTTTTGATATCCACCGTTTTCACAAATGGGATTGTCTAAGTGTTTTCTTTTATTTAAAAATTTTCTTTTTTATTGACAGTCCGTTTTCTAAAATGATTGGTGGTTATCTCTTACTATTATTTTAATCGACAATGATGCTGAGAATGGACCATCTATGATTCCTGTAATTATTAGAGTATTGGGATGGCCACCTATTATTTTAGTCGGGTTGTCACAGTTTCTTAATCTCTTAAATTTTAGATTTTTGGGGTTATCCACTCTGAGTGCTTAGATAAAATTATTAATATATAATTATGTCCTAATAAGAGATCCTTGGTAGATTCTTTAAGATGGAGGTACATAGACGTAAATTTTGATTTTTTTTCCTGTGTCATGTGTGTGCCATTGCCGTTTATTATCGTTATTTTGGCTTGATTGGCTACTACATGTAGTACCATGGACTGTGGATTGAATGTCAAAATTATGTTATCCTTCTGTTCCCTTTTAATGGTATCAGAGCTGTCTTAATACTATATAATTATATATTATTAATAATTATCTAACAAAAAGAGTGGAATAAAAGTTTATGCTTACAGAAAAATAATTTTTTCGATTTTGTATATTTAATAGACAACAAATAATCAGAACACAAACTGAAAATTATAAGGAGGCTAAAGATGAAAGAAATTATAATAGAGTTGTAATTAGTACTTGGACAATAAAAAGACAGGAAGACGAAATATATAAATTACAATTACAGTTAGCAGCACTATCAGAAAAGGTAGACTGTAGTTTATGAATAATAATATTTTAGAACAGTAAGAAAAATAGAAGAAATCAAGATTATATTAAAGAGCAAGTAGAAAGTATAAATAGAAGAATAATAAACATAAAATCAGATATAGAAAAAGTAAATAAGACGTTTGAATACCTAAAAAAATAAAAAAAAAATCCCCAGAAATGAAAGAACTTATAGACAAATTTAAAAGAATTAAAGTAGACACAAAGGTAACTAAAAGTAAATTAAACCTGTTTTTACTTATAAAATGGCATCCAACCGCAAAAAGAAAGAAATATATAGGATATAAACTATATATGATAACGAAGAAGACATTAAAAGATATATACAAAAAGGCATTCAAAAAACCAAAGGACAACAATTATATAATAAAAATATTTTAGAATTTAACAAAAATAAAATTTATAATCACACTAGTCAAAGAAAAGTAACAGCTATAAATAGTGAAATATAATTAAATTTAATTACTCCATAATCAACAAAAGAATTAGAAAATAAATATTTAGAATTTATGCATTTATGAGTAATCGTAATAGGACTTACCATATTAGAAGCAGGAACAAAAGTACTAGTATATATATGTATATATATATAATAGATGGGATAATCATAAACAAGCATAAATAGCAAACGTTGAAATAAATTTAGCAAAAAATGCAACAATTATAGGATGTATATTTAATTTTTCTATGAACATAAATGAATTTAGTAAACATATAAATATAGCAATAAGGACGAAAGTCTATAATATGGTAAGAAGTTATAATATCCTTCTAGTATATACATTATTAATGAAAAAATTATTTAATCACTATAAAATAAGTTTTAAAGCAGAATTCGAATATATAGTAAAATCTTTTAATAGTAAATATGTAGAAATGATAGAAGCATAAAAAATAGATAGTAGCATATATGAAGAAATGAAATGTAAATTACCAAAATTAATAACAAATGCACAAAAGAATCCTGAAATATATATATATATATATATATATAGATATATATGCAATAGGAGAAAGCAGTATTAGATTTAGTAAATATAGACCTTTAGAAGATAATAAGTAAATATTAGAAGAAATTAATGTACTAATAGTAGAAGACCAACTAGAACAAACGTATGAATCATTAGAAGATAAAATATATTATGTAATTCTAAGAAATTGTGATAATATGACATAAGAAGAGCTCATAGAAAAATATGGCAGCGAAAAGGCAAAAGAAATAGAAGTATCTATATATTGTGCAGAAGGTACAAATAAAGATAATAAAAGAAAAATATTAGCAATTAGAATAGATAAATTTATAAATAATAAAGAAATCAAAAAATAATAGAAGAAATAAATCCAGCAAAAGAAGGAGAAACATCAACATCAACTACAACTAACCCTATGCATGACTATTCAACTCATCAAAAATTGGAAGCAACAAAAGAAAGCTATAGTGAAAATAATAAAAGGATACCAACATATAAACCACGAAATAGATATATATTTGACACAAATTCTAACATTGTAAGTAAATATGGAAGTATATTAATCTTAGATAGAATAGATCCCCAAGACTGGGAGACTGCAATAAAAAATTGGGAAAAAGAATGTTTTAGAACATGTACAATGATAAACTTTGAAAATAAAACTAATACTGAAATATATTTTGAAAATACATTACAAGGTAGTGTATGCAATTGGTATTCAAGCTTTAAAACAACAGATGCATATAAAAAATTTAAAGATGAATTTAGTGTAGAAAAGTTTACTAATTTAATTAAACAAGCATTTATAGGAGAAAATAAATTATTATGGATATCAGAAAAACAATCAGAAGCATTAAGAAATTTAGAACTATTACAAATATGTAGATTAGAATATATAGGAGAATATACTAAGAAATTTACATAATATTGGACACAAACAAGCAGAACATCAACATACAAAAAATACGAGGAATAATAGGTGAGAAAATTTGGAAAAAATGGAAAGATAAAATGGGAAACCAATGTGACTGCTCAATACGAGCAAGAGTCAAAATAACATACGATACTTTAAAAGCAGAATTCAAAAAGTTAAAAGAAAGAATAGAAATTAAAAAACAATATTTCTATACTTGTCAGCAAAAGGATTTTCCACCAGAGTATGGATGTGAAAATAAATGATTAATAGACGATAGAAATAAAATCACAAGAATGTATAAAAATATAGAAATTATATAATTAGACCTAGTAGAACATTAAAGGCGTAATCAAAATAAATATAATCAATATAGTAAATATAAGCACAAAAGACCATGGTATAGAAAAAGGAAATTTAATAGAGAAAATAAAGAAGCAAAAACGGACGAAAATAAAAAGATAAAAAATTATTAATGTTTTATATGTGGAGACCCTAATCATATTCGATATAATTGCCCTTATAGATATAAAAATAATAATGTCTCAATAATTGAAGAAAAATTAAATATATTAGATGATATTGAAGAAAATCTAGAAGATACAATAGGATTAGAAAGTATATATGATGAAAATGAATAAATAAATAATATCATCATATATAGCATAGAGTCAATAGAATTAGACGACGAATATATGTTTATAAAAGGAAAATGTATAATGTTTTGAAGAAGGAAAAGAAATGTATATTTTTAAAACATGTTGCAAAAATTTATGTATAAATTGTTATAAAGAAATTAAAGAACAATCTAAAGAACAAATAAATAGTACAAATAAATCAACATTAATTACTTTTCCAACACAAATAAAATTTGTAGATAAAATTCTAGATACAACGGTAATGTTAGATACAGGAGTCATAAAAAGTTTAATTCATACAAATTTAGTTACCAAAGAAAGAAAAAAATGATTAAATTACCAGGTATATATTCATCAATTTAATAAAGAAGCAATACGAATAACACAATGTATGTAAAATATACCGATATACATAAACAAGAACAATTTATTTTACCACAAACATATCTAACAAATGTAAAAAGTCATCACCCTTTTATTCTACGATTAAATTTTATTCAATCTTTAACAGGAGGATTTATATATCCCCCATGAGGACTATAATTCTTCAAAAAAGGAACTCATATTGTACCTAATAATCAACATAATAATATAGAAAAATAAGAAAAATGAATAGTGTAATAACCCTCACTTTTGCATAGCTTATTTTATATTAATTTACTGTGTGAAGTGATTATGTAAAATATCTAATAAGGGAGTAAATATTGTTTTAATGAGTTAAAAGATAATATTTACTAGATTGTTACATATTTACTGTATTTTTATGTAAATATCATCATGTAGCATTATATAGCGTCGTATGTATTAAACGACATTTATGATTTAATTGGAGCCGGAACTTAAAATGATTTATAAAATTTTTGAATGATAATTTGGAAGGCGTAATTAGTCTCAAAATATGCGAGGCAGTCAAAATAAGTGTCATATTGTATTTTTGGGTTTCGGACACTTTTAACTGATTTTAACTTAAATGTGTAGTTACGAGTCCTATTAATGGTATACTTATGTTTAGAGTTAGGAATTTAAGTGAAGACCCATATTAATATTCCAACCCCTTTTCTATTCCTTCTAGTTCACACCTCAAGCCCTAGAGAGGATAAAGAGAGAGAGAAGAGTGTGGAGAAAGTAGAGAAATTGAAGAGTTTGGCTTGGAATCGTTCTTACCGGAAGGAAGATACGAGTCTACAACCCTAAGGTAAGTTTTCTACTTGCTAATATATGATCTCTTGTGGATAAATAGCAATGATAGTTGTATGTTTCGAAGATTTGGGCAAATATTGGATGTTGATGTATATGTCGGTGTTTAAATCATTAGATCTTGGATATGTAGGATTTAAAAGGATTTAGTGTGTTTGTTGAGGTTTGGAATTGTTGTTGGTATATATTAGAGGTGTGATAAGCGAAATGAGGCTAGGAATTGGAATTTGATTTGGGTTTTAGCTTTGGAGAAGAAGAAAGGGTGCTAGGTCTGCTATGACTGGTCGACCGCGGTCTCAGGACCGGTCGATCGGGCCTTCAGGGGAGGGCATACTGCTTTCCCACCAAGGCATAATTTTGGTGTACGATCGATCGCAGTTCCTTAACCGGTCGACCAGCCCCTCCGAATTGAGCTTTCTGCTTTTCTGTTTAGACAAAATCTTGAGACGTGGTCGACCACGGTACCATGATCGGTCGACCGGTCCCCTGTTTTTCAATAATAAATCCTAGGTGTCTTCTAATTCCTTTCTCTTAATATAGGGACTTAGGAACCTTATTGAATGAAGTAAACCGAGAGTATTAGAGTCTATCTAGAGTGTATTTGGATATCCGGGTTAGAATAAGAGTTGGGAGTTTAGATTAGGGAAAGTGGTTATGCAATTTTGAAAGAAATAAAGGTTTCTCCTATATAATGAAATAGGTCAGACCTAGGACGGATTTAGAATGACCTAGCATGGAGGAATTGAAGGAATAACACTCTTTCATACGGGATTGTCGAAGGTATATGACCTGAGGAGAATTTGTGTTGAGAATAAGTACACGTTAATAATGTGTGAATGTTCATCACTTATGGCTCCATATAAAATGTGATATACATTTAAAATGAGACTTAAAATGGTAAATGTTAATTTACTTAAACACACCTCTCTAAATGCTATCATATGGGAAGTTCGTGTATGAGATGAAGTCCCCTGGTTAGTGAATGTAGGGTGAATATTTTCCTCGGCCATATTCCGGTTATTATACGTTTGTTTTTCTGCGCTAGTGAATTAATTCCGGGTGTGGTTATGACTCACTCGTAGGGGTATGGCCACTTCCCGAAATTGCGTTAGGTGCCCAGGTTGTCTTATTGATAGGCCCTGGAAGATGATAGTCATTTAGGGGCGCGCACAGTGGGGAGACCCGGACGGGCGGTCTTAGAATCGTTATATGTATATGAATATAACTGTTCTTATTTGAGTTGGACTTGATTTATGATAAATTCCATAAAGAGCATATAATTGTGATTATGTTTCATAATGAGAAATAGAACGATGAAAGGAAATTAGGTTAGGGATGATAATTCTTTATTAATCATGTTATTCACGATCCTCATGTGTAGTTGAGTTAAACTATTAATTATCCATATTGCTCTAGTTTATGTTTTAGTTTTAATATGTAGACTCTTGTTATTGATCAAAATAAGTGCTCTTACCTATCTTGCATTTTATTTACATGATGATTATATAAAACCGGGCCCTGACCCGTTCATATTTCTTATTGTGCATGAATCTTGTATTCGCCCAGGTGCTCTACTGTAAGGACGTCCGACTGACTTTCCTTATTTTCGTATTTCGGGGGAGCCGTAATACTTTGCGGATGATTACGGGATATAATGTTGTAGACGCCTTCATTTTTGTACTCTAGTCATGATTGGGTCTTGTATTTGGGCGCGTGGCCCAATCTTTTGTAACTGTTTATTGTAATATATTATGTACTTGTTGAACTTGTTTATTATGGGTTGTATAGACTGTTGATCGACAGCATATTCGGTCCCCTTATTGTATACTTGTTGTGGTTCTAATATATGTTCTTTTGGGTTTCCACTTTCTTTTCAATTCGGGTTGTTTAAAACTTTTCTTAACTTATAAAAAAAATTAAATTTTTGGCAACCCATTTTTCTAAAATTTAAGGGGTTGTCCCGTATACTTATTGTATTGTTATGATGCTGAGAATGATCCATCTATGATTCCCTTTATTATTGGAGTATTGAGCTGGCCACCCCTTATTTTGGTGAGCGGGTTGTCACAGATGGTATCAGAGCCTCATGTTCTAGATTCTTTAGGATCTATGTGGACTTCTCACGTTCCATCGTATCGTTCTTTGATGTAGAGCTTTAATGTTAGGACTGCTTTGTATGTCTATAACTGCGATCTTCTACAAGATAGATTGTTCTTTTATAGTAATCTAATTCGATTATTTCTTCATCTCAGATGCCACCTAAGAGAGGTCGCCCTGCTAGAAGAAACAGAATTGTAGAAGAGGATGTTGGTCCTCCACCGCCGCCACAAGAAACAATTAATGCAACTGAAGTAGCCAACATGGTGGACCAAGCAGTTAATGCTGCTATGACTGCAGTGGTTCAGCAATTACCACAAGCCCAACAACTACGCGCTCAAGAAGCACAAGCTCCTGCGGGACCTTCTCCGTGGGAAAGGGTTAGAGAGTCCTTCTTAAAGGGCCATCCTCCTAAATTCCAAGGGGGTTCTGATGTTATAGCGTCCAATCAGTGGAAGAAGGATATGAAATGCCATTTGCGTATGGTGGAGTGTAGCGAGGAAAGAAAACAAATCCTTTATACCTTTAAATTAATGGGTGTTGCGTTACATTGGTGGGAATCGATGACTACTCTAGAGCAGAGATATACTATGACTATCAACGACTTTTGGGTGTTGTTTGATAGGAAGAATTTTCCTCTCGCAGTTCAAAGGTAGATGAGAAGAAGACTGCAAGATGTGGTGAAAGGTGAGCGTTTAGTTGCAGAGTACGAAGAGGAGTTTACTTGGCTAGCTAGTTTTGTGTCGGACGAGGTGACTCCAGAAGAGCGAAAGATCTCAAAGTTCATGGGAGGTTTACATTGGCAAATAAGATAACATTTGTTGGGCAATCCAGCTTTGCAGACTTTTGGGGATGTCATGAATGAGGCGTTACTCCATTGTTAAGAACATAGGTTGTATGTCCAAAGTGGTAAGAAGGCTTCAGTTGTGGGGAAAGCTAGTAAGCCCGGAGGCAATGGGACAGGAGGAGGAGCATTACCCTCGTCCCAATTTTCGGGAAATAAATAAAAAGAAAGGGATCCCCAGCAAGGGGACTTGTCAAAAAGGCAACGTTTTGGTGGGTTTAATGTTGGTGGTAGTAATATTAGGCATGGTCAGGGTGGCCAGCAACATCAACAAGCAGGTCGGGGTGGTAATGGGGGTAGAGGCCATCTGGGCTAAGGCTTCGGGAAGTTTAGAAATAACCGGGGTTGAAATCAGGAGAACATGATGAATCGATGCTTTCAATGTGGAGAGGCGGGTAATATTAGGAAGTCTTATCCTCAGTTGATTGGGGACAACTTCCTAGGATTCCACAACATCCACAGGTCCAGTTACCGCCGCAAATACCTCAAACGGTTGTCCCTCCCTAACAGGGACAACTACAGTATGGGCGAGTCCGGTCCCTCCAGCACCGCCAGCGATTGAGGGTAAGTTTCTCATTCAGGGGTACATGGATCGGGTACTATTTGATATGGGTGCGACACACTCATTTATTTCTAGGAGTTTTGCTCAGTCTACAGAATTAATTAAATCTGCAGAGAGTATTTTTATGAGTTTTGAATCTTCGATGGGAGATGGATCACTGATTTTCTTTGTTTGCAAACGAGTAGGAATAAGTCTTGGAAATTTGTGCTTTGAGGCCGATTTGCTCGTCCTTGACATGGTCGGGTATGATATAATCTTGGGAATGGATTGGTTAGTAAAGTACCGAGCGATAGTAAATTGCTATGGGAAGAGTATAGTTTTTTCTATTCCGGGGCAAGAAATGTTTCTAGTAGTTATGCCTAATATGGAGGGAGGTACTAGCACATACTTGTATTGTATTGCTGAGGAAACTTCTCGAGATGTAGTCATCTCCATAGATTCAATTCCGCTAATTAGGGAATTTGAGGACGTCTTTCCGGAAATACCAGGTTTGCCTCCTAGTAGGGAGATTGAGTTCATGATTGATTTAGCATCGAGAACGCGACTGATCTCGAGGGCTCCGTATCGTATGGCTCCTGTTGAGATGAGGGAGTTGAGAGATCATATCCAGTAGTTGCTAGAGCAGGGATTCATTGGGCATAGTACATCGTCGTGGGGCGCTCCGGTGTTATTTGTGAAGAAAAGAGACGATTCTCTCTGATTATGTGTGGATTATCGGGAGTTGAATAAAGTCACTATCCGAAACAAATACCCTTTACCTCGGATTGACGATTTGTTTGATCAACTTAGGGGAGCGTCGTACTTCTCTAAAATCGATTTGAGGATGGGGTATCATCAGTTGAGGATACAGGAGCAGGATGTATCCAAGACCGCTTTCTTAACGAGATATGGGTCCTATGAATTTTTGGTTATGCCCTTTGGACTAACCAATGCCCCTGAAGTTTTATGGACCTCATGAATAGGGTGTTCAGGGATTTTCTCGACCAGTTTGTTATAGTATTCATTGATGATATTCTAATGTATTCCAAAACAAAAGCGGATCATGCTACCCATTTGAGATTGATCCTATAAACGTTGAGGGATCATCAATTATATGCTAAGTTTGAAAAGTGCGGTTTTTGGTTGCAGGAAGTACAGTTTCTGGGTCACATTGTGATAACCCAGGGTATTTCAGTGGACCCAAGCAAAGTAGTTACGGTGAGGGAATGGGGTCAGCCCACGACACCTACCGAGATTCGTAGTTTTTTGGGTTTGGCTGGTTATTATCGCCGATTTATCAAGGGTTTATCTAAAATTTCTAGGCCTTTGATAAATTTAACCCGGAAAGGGGTGAGATTTGTGTGGGATAATTCTTGTCAGTCTTCTTTTGATGAGTTGAAGGAGAGATTGACTTCTGCTCGAGTCCTTGCATTACCCAGGCCAAGATTGGAATATTTAGTCTTTACCGATGCTTCATTACAAGGATTGGGTGGAATGTTGCAGAAGGAACAGAGGGCTATTGCATATGCCTCCCGCAAGCTAAAGCCACATGAAAAGAATTACCCGGTTCATGACTTGGAACTTACGGCCGTGGTTTTTTCTTTGAAGATTTGGAGACATTACCTCCTGGGGGAGAAGTTTAGCCTTTTCACCGACCATAAATCTTTGCAATATTTATTCTCACAAAAGAATTTGAATATTTGATAGCGTCGATGGTTAGAGTTTGTGAAGGATTATCAATTTGATATCCAGTATCACCCAGGCAAGGCGAATGTAGTAGCGGATGCTTTGAGTAGAAAACCCGAGGAGGAGTTAGCCTCTATTTGGAAAGCTAAATGGAAGGAGCTTAGCCAGGAGGACGCAGTTGCTAGGGCGTTTATGTCGGTGTTGACCGTTATGCCTACTATAGTGGCGCGGGTTGTAGAAGCTCAAGGTAGAGACAAAAGCTGTCATGATCGTATACGCCAATTATTAACCGGGGAAGTGGAATCCTAATCTATAAGCTCGGAGGGTGGGTTACATTTCCAAGGGAGACTTGTGGTTCTAGACGAAAGGGACTTAAGGCGGGCAGTAATGATGAAATCACACGGTTCCAAATTTGCAGTGCATACCAGAAATGACAAAATGTACCAAGACATGCACCATCAATATTGGTGGGCGGTCATGAAGCGAGATATTTCTGAGTTCGTTTCCCAATGTACCACTTGTCAATTGGTGAAAGTAGATCATCAAAGACCAACTGGTTTGTTGCAACCTGTGGAGATTCCGATTTGGAAGTGGGAGAGAATATCGATGGATTTCATCACGGGCTTACCGACATCGCAAAATGGTCATGACTCCATCTGGGTTATTGTGGATCATTTGACTAAGTCGGTGCATTTCTTACCGGTTCGAACCGACAACAATACCACTCGTTATGCCCGGTTGTTTATTACGAAGATCGTTAGACTCCATGGGCTACCCATAATCATAGTCTCCGATAGAGATAAAATTTTTGTTTCCCACTTTTGGCGAAGTTTCCAAGAAGATTTGGGAACCGAATTGAAGTTGAGTACCTCTTATCATCCTCAAATAGATGTGCAGACTAAAAGGGTCAACCAAATGTTGGAGGATATGTTTAGAATGTGTGTACTTGATTTCAAAGGTGGTTGGGAACAATATCTCCCTTTGGTAGAATTTGCTTATAATAATTCATACCAATTCACCATCGGAACGGCGCCCTATGAAGCCTTGTATGGCCGACCTTGTAGATCTCCCGCTTGTTGGTTGGAGGTGGGGGATAACAAATTACTTGGACCTAAAATGATCCAAGATACTTCTTCGAAGGTTGAACTCATTCAAAATCGCATCCGTATAGCTCAAGACCATCAAAAGAGTTATGCCGAGGCAAATAGAAGGCACGTGGAGCTTGAGGTTGGAGACCAAGTGTTGGTACGAGTATCGCCTATGAAAGGCATTATGAGATTCGGAAAGAAGGGAAAGCTTGCGTCGCGCTATGTTGGACCTTTTCCCATTATTGCTAAAGTAGGTCCGGTGGCATATCAACTTGCTTTGCCCGACCACTTGCAACAAATCCGTGATGTATTTTATGTATCATCGTTGAAAAGTACAAAAGGTACGATGGAGCCCACTGGCATATTCCTCTAGATGATATCGAATTGCAACCAGATATTTCATATGAGGAACAACCGGTTGCAATTTTTGATCATGGGGAGCGTAGGCTACGATCTAGAGTAGTACCGTTGGTTCGGGTCCAATCGGGTCATCATAACGCCGAGGAATCCACGTGGGAGCATGAGGACGATATGCGGGAAAAGTATCTGCATCTCTTTTTACAAGGTACACTTGAATTTTGAGGGCAAAATTCTCTCATAAGGGGGGGAGTATGTAACAACCCTCGTTTTTTCATAGCTTATTTTATATTAATTTACTATGTGAAGTGATTATGTAAAATATCTAATAAGTGAGTAAATATTGTTTTAATGAGCTAAAAGATAATATTTACTAAATTGTTGCATATTTACTATATGTGTATGTAAATATCATCATGTAGCATTGTATAGTGTCATATGTATTAAACGACATTTATGATTTAATTGGAGCCAGAACTTAAAATGATTTATAAATTTTTTTAATGATAATTTGGAAGGCGTCATTAGTCTCAGAATATGCGAGGCAGTCAAAATAAGTGTCATATTGTATTTTTGGGTTTCGGGCACTTTTAACTGATTTTAACTTATATGTGTAGTTACGAGTCCTGTTAATGGTATACTTATGTTTAGAGTTGGGAATTTAAGTAAAGACCCGTATTAATTTTCCAACCCCTTTTCTATTCCTTCTATTTCACACCTCAAGCCCTAGAGAGGAGAAAGAGAGAGAAGAGTGTGGAGAAAGTAGAGAAAGAAGATAAATTGAAGAGTTTGGCTTGGAATCGTTACTACCGGAAGGAAGATATGAGTCTACAACCCTAAGGCAAGTTTTCTACTTGCTAATATATGATCTCTTGTGGATAAATTGCAACGATAGTTGTATGTTTGGGAGATTTGGGCAAATATTGGGTGTTGATGTATATGTTGGTGTTTAAATCATTAGATCTTAGATTGGTAGGACTTAAATGGATTTAGTGTGTTTGTTGAGGTTTGGAATTGTTGTTGGTATATATTAGACGTGTGATAAGGTAAATGAGGCTAGGATTTGGAATTTGAATTGGGTTTTAGCTTTGGAGAAGAAGAAAGGGTGCTAGGTCTGCTATGATCGGTCGACCGCTGTCTCAGGACCGATCGATCGGGCCTTCGGGGGAGGGCATACTGCTTTCCCACAAAGGCATAATTTTGGTGTGCGATCGATCGCGGTTCCCTGACCGATCGACCGGCCCCTCCGAACTGAGCTTTCTGCTTTTCTGTTTAGACAAAATCTTGAGACGTGGTCGACCACGGTACCATGACCGGTCGAATGGTCCCCTGTTTTTTAATCATAAATCCTATGTGTCTTCTAATTCCTTTCTCTTAAGATAGGAACTTAGGAACCTTCTTGAATGAAGTAAACCTAGAGTATTAGAGTCTATCTAGAGTGTATTTAGATATCCGGGTTAGAATGAGAGTTGTGAGTTTAAATGTTATTTAGAGAGAAATAAAGGTTTCTCCTATAAAATGAAATAGGTCAGACCTAGGACGGATTTAGAACGACCTAGCGTGGAGGATTGGAAGGAATAGCACTCTTTCATACGGGATTGTCGAAGGTATATGACTTGAGGAGAATTTGTGATAAGAATAAGTACACGTTAATAATGTGCGAGTGTTCATCACTTATGGCTCCATATAAAATGTGATATACATTTAAAATGAGAATTAAAATGGTAAATGTTAATTTACTTAAACACACCTCTCTAAATGCTATCATAAGGGAAGTTTGCGTATGAGGTGAAGTCCCATGGCTCGTGAATGCAGGGTGAATATAGTCCTCGGCCATATGCCGGTTATTATATGTTTGTTTTTTTCTGCGCTAGTGAGGAATTTTGGGTGTGGTTATGACTCACTCGCAGGGGTATGGCCACTTCCTGATGTTGCGTTAGGTGCCCAGGTTGTCTAATTGATAGGCCCTGGAAGATGATAGTCATTTAGGGGCGCGCACACTGGGGAAACCCGGACGGGCGGTCTTAGAATCGTTATATGTATATGAATATAACTGTTCTTATTCGAGTTGGACTTGATTTATGATAAATGCCATAAAGAGCATATAACTGTGATTATGTTTCATAATGAGAAATGGAACGATGAAAGGAAATTAGGTTAAGGATGATAATTCTTTATTAATCATGTTATTCACGATCCTCATGTGTAGTTGAGTTAAACTTTTAATTATCCATATTACTCTAGTTTATGTTTTAGTTTTAATATGTAGACTCTTGTTATTGATCAAAATAAGTGCTCTTACCTATCTTGCATTTTATTCACATGATGATTATATAAAACTGGGCCCTGACCCGTTCATATTTCTTGTTGTGCATGAATCTTGTATTCGCCCAGGTGCTCCACCGCAAGGACGCCCGTACTGACTTTCCTTATTTCCATGTTTCGGGGGAGCCGTAATACTTTGCGGGTGATTACGGGATATGTTGTTGTAGACGCCTTCATTTTTGTACTCTAGTTATGATCGGGTCTTGTATTCGGGCGCGTGGCCCAATATTTTGTAACTGTTTATTGTAATGTATTATGTACTTGTTGAACTTGTTTATTATGGGTTGTATAGACTGTTGACCGACAGCATATTCGGTCCCTTTATTGTATACTTGTTGTGGTTGTAATATATGTTCTTTTGGGTTTCTACTTTCTTTTCAATTCGGGTTGTTTAAAATTTTTCTTAACTTATAAAAAAAATTAAATTTTTGGCAACCCGTTTTTCTGAAATTTAAGGGTGGTTGTCCCTTATACTTATTGTATTGTTGTGATGCTGAGAATGATCCATCTATGATTCCCTTTATTATTGGAGTATCGGGCTGGCCACCCCTTATTTTGGTGAGCAGGTTGTCACAAATAGTTTCTTAATAATAATAATATAATATTAGAAACAATAAAAGATTTGTAAAAGGATGAAACAAAAGAAGACAACTTAGACGAAACTATTTATATGAATATTTACAGCAAATAGAAGATAGCCAAACACAAAAAATAGATTTTCAAAAATTAAATAAAATAATTTTTATAAATTCAAAATTAGAATTAGAATTAAAATTAGAATATTTAATTAGATTAGCGGGAAAACCCGAAATTATTGGAGAAGATCCATAAAAGCATTGGAATAAAAATAAGCTAAAGGCCGATTTAAGAATTATAAATATAGATTTAACCATAAAGACAAAAGATATAGCATTCAATTTAATTGACTAAGAAGAATTTAGAATACAAATACAAAAACTATTAAATTTAGGAGTAATAAGAAGAAGCATCAGTAGACATAGAAGCCCAAATTTATGGTAAGAAATCAAAAGAGGTAAAGTTAGAATGGTAATAAACTATAAAAGATTAAACGATAATACTTATGATGGTAGTTATAAAATACATAATAAAGAAGAATTAATATATAAAATACAAGGCAAAAAATATTTTTAAAATTTGATTGTAAATCAGGATTTTGGCAAACAAAAATAAAAGAAGACTCAATAGAATGGACTGCGTTCACTTGACCTGAAGGAAACTTTGAATGGCTAGTCATGCCTTCTGAATTAAAAAACTGCACCACATATACTCTAAAGTAAAATATATGATATTCTTGTATTTAGAAATAATAATTAGGAGCATAGAAAGCATTTAGAAATAATTTTTAAAGAATTCATAGATTAAGGAGTAATAATAAGTAGCAAAAATATGCAACTAGAAAAAAAGAAATAGAATTTCTAGGTTTATACATAAAAGGGGGCAAAATAGAATCATAAGAACATATAGTAAATACAGTTCTAGAATTTCCAGATAAGATAGAAGACAAAAAAAGTAATAGGCTTTTTTAGGATTATTAAATTATTGTAGAACTTTTATCCCAAATTTATCAAAATTAGTAGGACCACTGTCTAGTAAATTTGGAAAAATGGACAAAAGTATTTTAATGTTGAAGATATATAATTAGTTCAAAAAATCAAAAGAGTAGTCAGTGAATTAGAACCATTATCCTTACCATTAGAAAATAGTTATAAAATTTTGTAAACAAACGCATACCCCATAGGATGGGCAGGAACCTTTTACAAAGACCAAAAAAGAAAAGTAAAAAAAAAAAAGAAGTAATATGTAAATATTGTTCATATAATTTTAATGAAACACAAAAAAGACTTCCTTCCACTGATTTAGAAATTCTAGGAATAATTAATATACTAGAAAATTTTCAATTATTTTTACAAAAAGAATTTTAAATAATAATCGATTACGATAATATTGTAAATATTTTAATAAAATGCATCAAAGTAGATCAACATAAAAAAGATGGTTACGTTTTATAGATAATATTACAGGAAAAGGATTTAGAATAGAATTTGAACATATTAAAGGTAAAGATAAAAATTAGTAGATATTTTACCAAGATTAATTACTAACACCTCTTAATATTAAAGATGTCTTATTAATGTTCCTCGTCCTCAGAAGCACCGCGATTTACTAACAAATTGATTATTGTTCTTAATGAGAAGTATAAGTTTAGATGCATCAGTCAGGTCAATGATGAACAAAATCTAATTCTTGACAACCTTTGGTTTAGTCGAGAATTCAATAGACTTTCTTTTTTATACATTCTAAATTATTTAAGCAATTATTTTTACCAAATAAATAATATAATATACTCCATAGAAGCAAAAGTTAACTCCCTCTCCCCTACTACAGTGAATAAGCAGCTACAAGACGATCATAATACACTTATTAAACATTTTAGAATCATAAATAATCAGAGGAAAGAGATAGGAAAGGATCTAAACCATGTACTATTATATAATAATAGCAATTTTTTATCATCTTTTGATCCTTATTATAAAAGAATTTAACACAAAAAGGTAGAATATTTATTACCAAAATATATTAGTGAAAAAATATTTACCTATGCTAGAGAAAAAGACATTAGTAATTGGATAACTTTGTAAAACTATTTTCGATTTAATCCACCACCAATAGGATGTATATATAAGTATAAAAAATGTATATATTTTCTCAAGGCAAACATGATAATATTATACTAATAGATATTGAATTTAAAACATTTGAAACTTTTATTGTAAATAAACCTAATAAGATATTTACTAATAGTCGACGTATAAAAATAATAGGTACATTAAGTCTACTATTAGAATATGGATTAATTTCAAGTTTACTTATAAATGCACCATTTGAAAGAATTAATGAGAATTTTCCAAAAAAATTCCAAAAATACTCCTCAGTCCGGGATTAAATCAGAATGTCATTAATCAAGACGATAATAAACTGATCCAAGAACTCTCTAAACACATTATTCATCACGTCCATAAATACCGTTGGCGCATTGGTTAGCCCAAATGGCATAACCCAAAAATCATAGGACCCATATCTCGTCAAGAAGGAAGTCTTAGACACATCCTTCTCCCTAATGTGCAACTGTTGATACCCAGATCTCAAAACCATCTTAGAGAAGTAGGCGGATCCTCTCAACTGACCGAATAAGTCATCGATTCAGGGCAACGGATACTTATTCCATATCGTGACTTTATTCAACTCCCGGTAGTCCACACACAGGTGTAAAGACCCATATCTTTTTTTCAAAAATAATACTGGGGTACCCTAAGGGGAAGTACTAGGATGTAGAAATCCCTGCTCCAACAGCTGTTCAATCTGATCCCGTAGCTTCTCGTCCTCATAGGATCCATATGATACGATTCACGAGCTATTGGTCAAGGCCCCGACGCTAAGTATATAACAAACTCAATCTCTCTTCTAGGGAAAATCCTAGTATCTCCTGAAACACATCGACAAACTCACGTATGATTGGAATTGAATCGAGGGAAATCATGATCCGTTGAGAGGTCTCCTCCTCTATGTAGTACAAATGAGTTTGTCGATGTGTTTCAGGACCTGAGAGGTCTCCCCCTAAGAGGTCTCCTCCTCTATGATTGGAATTGAATCGAGGGAAATCATGACCCCCTAAGAGGTCTCCTCCTCTATGTAGTACAAATGAGTGGACGATCCTCCTTCTAGACGAGGCAACGCCACTAAGAACATCTCCTGGTCGGGAATCACAAACACTATGCTCAGGCTATAGCAGTCAATTATGGCCCTATACTCAGCTAGCCAATCCATGCTTATGATTGTGCCATTCTCTGACATATCTAATACAAGCATATCAGCAGGAAAATGGTCTCCCAGTATCTATACTCACACCCCGTCATATAAAGAAAATCAGTGTCCCGCTACGCAGTGGTGAGTCTACACACGTGACTGTATTCTCTATCGTCTCTAATAACCATGTGGCTCGTGAAAATATAGAGGATATAAATGAATGTGAAGCCCGAGTGTCAAATAAAATGTGCCCTAAGTACCATGGATAAGAAACATACCCTCAACAATGGGTGGAGCCTGAGGAGTTGCAGCTTGGTGAACGTGATACATGCTCCCATACTGTAATTGCCCTTAGTGGGGCGGGGCTACTGGAATGATTGGTGCTACATGTAAGGCTTGAAAAAGTGCTGGTGCTAGGAGGGCGGTGGGGAAGATAGGTCTCTAGGGATCCTAGTGGGATCCCTGCTACTGTTGAACCCTGCCCTTATCAGGTTATCTTGTCACTTGTGGACAGTTTTACCACAAATAAAACACCTGCCCATAAAATTACCTCTCCTATGGCCCTGTTGGTCTCGACCCTGATGTCCATTACCACCTTTACCATGGCCCTGATGAAAACGTTGTTGGCCCTGCCTGAATCCACCCTGTACCTGCCTATAATCCCCTACACAAAACCTTTTAGCATCATCCCCTTGGTGGGAACCCTTCTCACCCTACCTCTACGGACTCTGAGTCAACTGTGCTCCACCGGGATTAATGGTGGCATACTACCACTACATCAGCTCTCCCCTGAAACTCTGGAGGATGTGCTTTCTGAAAGGCATTTTAGACTCGCTCCCAAGGCAGAAGGACACGAGTGTGCAGGAGCTGGAGAAACCACTTGAGGTTAGGGTGACACCTGTGGTGACTGCTGAGAGAAAGTAGTCAGGGATGGATTAACCGCCTGTGCTATAATGGCAAAAACCTTGACAGCATTCATAGATCCTGGGGCCTAAGCTGGCTGTGGCTTGGGCTATGCCTCTAGAGTGGCTCGTGGTGAACGTCGAGGAGGAATCTGAAACAAGAAAGAATTTTTTATCAGTAGACAATTCAATATGTCTTAAAATATCTGAAGTCGTAAATGTGTAATAAAGAATACAATAATCCTAATAATAAGGCTCTATATCAAAGAGTGCTATGTGAAAAATCGTAGTAAGCCGCACAGATCCTAAGGACACTAGAACCTGATGCTCTGATGCTATCTGTGACACCTTGCTTATTCTAATCCTGTGTGATCAGTTCATTATTAAATTGAACAAAAATCATTAATGGTGTAATTCTTAGCATCACTGTCGGAATACAATTTAATTACTAATACCCTAATGGCCTGCCCGGTGTTAAAATTTCAATCTTAATTATTAACATGCAGTGAATAAAATTGGAATAAATATATCATTCACTATTTCCATGCACATAAAAATAAATAATGAGATAATGTCATAAGTAAATAACAGGGTTTGGAATAACAATCCGGAGAATATCCAAATACAGTCATCCATATATAAGGTCTAAATTAATGCTGGAAATAAATGAAATTAACTAGAAATTCAAAATCTCTGCAAATAGTGTCCAATTATGAATGGGCGACATGCCCAACTGAGTTAAGTAAAGAGAACTAAGAACTAAACAAAAGTGGAGGCATCTAATATCAAGGTCCTACAACTTCCACAACAGTTGCAGCACGTCAAATGTAGTAACTCTTATGCCTGGTATCCCAGTGGATGGGACCTAAAATTATTTTTAGAAAAAGGATTTAAAACAGGTCAGAGCTCATGTAATACAATGTTAAAAATTTAGCAGGTGTTTAAAATGCGACAAGATAAGATATTATAAACATATTAGTACAAGGTGGTCTCACTTGAGATCCTCACCCCACAACTGATGTGCACGCCTAACGTACTACTATAACCCACTTAGTTATGCTACCCGCCTAACTAGTCTGGCCTACATCTCTTCGCATCTATTCATTTTTAGTGCCCACCCGTATTTCCCATAAAATATGATACTACCTTTTCTAATTCTTTATATTCATTAGGAATTACCTGTAAATTATTTAGTTCTCATGCACATTGGTTAAGTTAGATATCACTACCTGTCTTATCTACTAATAGACTCATAGTAAGGCCAATCACACATATATACACATTTATCACTCTTATCATAAATACGTATACAACACCCCTAGGTGGAGACCTGCGATGCGGGCGTACTCTGATATTAAGTCCTGGTACATCACGTACTATATAAGGACACTAGTTTGAATAATCTCCCTCGAATGATAATTCAAATCGCACAACATTGAAGGTGAACATAGTTCTAAGTCTTTGGGATACGCTCATACCTAACGCACCCAAATGATCGGTCACACCCTTACTCACACAAGTGGTGTTCAATCCCTAAGTTCTATGTCCTGAGGTTGTAAGGACATTGTCCGTCTAAATTAATTATGCCATATACCGTTACAAGTTGCTATAAGTCACGAAGGATTGAGAAGCTTATATCTACAAAGACGAATCTGAATTTCAAGAAGACTTCAACATTCAAGCCCAACAAGGATGAATTTGGTAAAATGTGTTTAAGTTCCATTTACATTTTACATTAAAAGCGTTGGGATATTTTTGTTAAAGCTAAAATATTTTTTATGAAAAATGATTTTAAATGGTTTTTTAATTTTTCAAAATCATAAAAGGTTTGGATAAATGTTTTTGATCTCGTAAACAGTCTTAAGTTTTATGGTTTCCAAAATATTTAAAAGACTATTTTTTGGGACACATGTATGATGTCTTTCGAAAGACATCGTACCTAGTTCGAACGAGATCGAATCTCGCACAAACGACAGCGTATGTTATTCGAACGAGATGTGTTTTAAGATAACCCTTCACTGCCTTGATTTTTAATATAAATTGAGTGTTAGGTTTTTGATTTTCGTGTGGAGAAAATCTGGTTTTCACAAAATATGTTTTTATACTATTCTCCAATCATTTGAGGCTTTATAATTTTTTGTTTTACAATTCACAATCCCAGTTGATTTTGTGTGAGTTGTTTTGTGGAACCCAACGCATATTTTGTTATTATTAATACTTTGTGGGGAGATCTCTATAATCGAGGGCTAGGTGCTATTATGGAGTGAGTCTCGATGGAGTTTTGTGACTGCGTGTCATGAGTGAGTGTTACGGTGCTCCTGGGTTGAAGACTGGATTGCTATTCATGTAGGTTCGCTGAGGGTGGACTTATTACTGATGACGTTGACCGACGCCTGCGGGTATTCGAGTGTCAAACTGTATTTCATTGTAACCGTGTAAGTTGCGATTTACAATTATAGTGAAATAAAAAGTTTTTGTCACGAGGGGATTTTTTCTTGAATTTTGTGTCGCATATTTTATTTATGATGGTTTGACAGTTGCACGCACATAAATATTTGAGTTTAAGGGATGATTTGATTTGATTCATAAATTGACTATAATTAAATAAGTTTGTGATTGGAATTGGCGCATCCATTCGAATATTTATCACACATAAGGTTTCTCAAATTGGTATCAGAGCAGGTTACGCTAATTTATCGCGAATTCCAATTTTCCGTAAAAATTATCTTTTATTGTTTTTTTTTAAAATCTGATTTTTAAAAGTTTATCGCAATTTTTCCAAATGAAAACATGTATAGTCGGTTGCTAATTTTTAACGGGTCTAATTACGCTTACTGGAAAGCACGAATGAAATCCCATTTGAAAGCAATCGATGAAAGAGTTTGAGTTATTTTTGAAAGAGGTTGGAATCCCCCCATTGTCATTGCAAATAATGTCACGAATTTAAAACATGTGTCAAACTGGATTGAGGATGAGTTTAGGTGGAGCACTTATAATTCACGAGGGCTTAGTGCAATTTCCTTACACATCACCCCTGACGAGTTTCGACGTATTATGACGTGTACCACGTCTAAAGAAGCATGGGATATTTTGCAACTCACCCACGAGGGCACTAACGTGGTCAGAGAGTCTAAACTTTAAAATTTGACCACTCAATTAGAGACAATCACTATGTTAGATAATGAGTGTTTTGACGAGTTTTATGCACGTTTGTCTGATATTGTCAGCACTAGTTTTAACCTAGATGAAGCTATACCTGATGCACGAGTGGTTAAAAAGATTTTAAGATCGCTGACTAAACGTTTTATCCCTAAAGTGACTATTTTGAATACCTTAGGAAATTTGAATCGTCTCAAACTAAAAGAATTGGTAGGAGACCTACAGACGTATGAAATTGACATGTTTTCCGATACCATCAAACCTAAGGATAGAGGGATAGAGCTTAAAGCCAAATCTAAGATCAAGAAAGTGAGTTTTTGTGAGTTCGAGTCTGAGGACGAGTCTGAGTTTGACATGGCCCTGCTTGCAAAGAATTTTAAAAAAATTCTCCAGTTTTCGAAAAAAAATCTTCCAATAAAAGATTTTTAGAGAAAAACAAAAAGAAGGACAAGGCCAAATAAAGCAGCGATAAAGAGAAAGAGGGTGAATAAATGTTTGAAAATTTAAAATGTCTTGAGTGTGATGGGAAAGGGCACAAGTCGTTTGAGTGTCCAACTCGGCCTAGGAGAGAGGGGAAGAAAGTTTCCATGCCAGCCACCATTAGTGATAGTGAGGGATAAGAGGGAGATGAGGACGGTGAATCTGGTAAAGGCTTAGGATATGGTATGTGTGATGCCTTTTTAGCCAGTCATGAGAGCACACCCACTTTGTCCCACGAAGATGAGGACACTTGTGCACGTGATACCCCCAAGGAGGTTTTGAGTATTTCTAGCGAGTCTGAGAGTGAGTGCGCTAGTGATGATGAGAGTGAGCTCTAGATTGCGTTTTGAGAGTTGTACGCCGAGACCTTAAAGAATAAAAAATTGAATAATAAGTTGGTTCTCAAGGTGAAAGATTTGTAGAAAGAGATTGAGAGTTTGAGGAAAAATCAAGTCAACTCGAGAAAGTGAAGGTTTCTTTGAGTGATCAGTTGATTGCTTTGAATAATAAAAAGAGTGAGCTTATAGGTCGCGTTTCACAATTATAGAAAAATCTTAATCAAGCCCTGGAGGCTAAAGTCACTTTGGAGAACGCATCTAAGAAGGAGGGAAAGATGGTTCTCAATCCGGTTTTGGGGAGTGGTGAGAGTTTAACAATAAGTCATGACGGTATGTCTACTTTATTTATTGCACGCGATCCGATTCCTAATTTAGAGTCATATGCACATGACTCTCGATCCGTCCCACCTAGGCGTCCTGTACCTGTTAGAAGAGAACATCCTAGAGTTTTTGAGAGAGGTGTACCTAAGTCAGTTTTTGTTTGCTCCCATTGCAAAAGGAGAGGACACCTTAGGGAGTTTTGCTTTAAATTGGGTTATGTGTCACGCTTTACTCCTACACATGTTCACACACATGAACCCACCCATGATACTTTTCTTGCACATAATGATGGAGAGTTTGCACATATTCAAGAGCAAGTAAAGTTTTTAGTCCAGACTTCTCATGATTTGATGGAGTTATTTCAAAAGATGTCACCGTCTTTAGAAAACTCCACTACACCTTCCGGTTGAGGTCTAGACATGTTTGCTAGCATAGATTGATTTGCATGATGTTATCTTATGCCTATTGCTAGTATGTACCATTTGTTTTATACTTTGTTATCATTTTTGTTTTCTTTTCTTATTTGTGGTACTATTTTAGCACTGTTTTAGATCTGTTTGCCCATTCCAGGAACTACTTGTACGAAATTTTCTCACTTTACAAAACTGCATGACATTCTGAATAAACTGGGAAATTTTGCTTTTCTCATTTAACGAGAATCCATCTCGTGCGAAGTCTTCTCACGAGATCACCTGTCATTCAAACGACAAGGAGTCTCGTTCGAACGACCCCTAGAATTTCTCCTACTTGCAGTCCTCTGATTCATATTAAAAAAAAAATGTTACTGTAGGGTTGGTTCTGAACAGTGTTCGAAAAAATATAAAAAGATTTTATTTCGTTAGAAAATTTTGAAAAATCCAAAAAGAGTTTTGTATTTTGTTTGCACCTTATATGAATTGACATTTAGGATGACCAAGTCACAACTTCTTGCCATATCCATGTGACTATTTGATAGTGTTTTGACACAATATATTGTGTCATTCATGTGCTTTACAAAGTTTGGAGTATTTGAAATGATATAGTGTTACTGTCTTCATGATTGAATCTATTTGTTCTTTATGGCACACATGCATGGATTTTTTTTACTTTTGAGCTTGTCGATCACATGTTGGCTGAGTGTTTCCATATCAATTATGTCTATACAATGAACCAAAAGGGATAAAACTTGACAAAAAGTAGTGCATGATATAAACCGTTTGTGAGATTGTGTGATTTTATTTTGAAAAATGGGGAAGGGCTACGAAAGGTACTCATTTATCCTTTGTGATTAAGCCCCCATTTAAATGGACGTAAAAAGTGAGGAATTAAAAATTATCTGGGGTCCAATGATGTTTAAAAGAGCCAAAAAAAAATTAAAAGGCAATAAAAAGAAAATTAGGCCAAAAATGGGTCAATGAATTTTAGTTTCATCACCTCATAAGAAAAATAAAAAGCATTATCTTTTAATGACGGAGTTTAGATGGAATTTTCAATAGTTTGCACGTCCTTGAAAGTCAAGAAAAAGCATTACATAGTTTGGGATGTTATTGGTGTGAAAATTATTTATACTTTGATTTGTTGATATGACTAAGACGATGTCATCTAAATTCAACAATTCTACACCTAAGGACTATTTTTTATTATCATTCGTTAGGAGTACACTTATGCATTTTGCACATATGATATGGCTGAGTTGATTTTCCTATCGAATGTGTTCACACCCATTCATTCTGTTTCCATGATTTGGTTGTCTTAGTGTAAATTCATGGTGTGTGATTTTTGTAACATCATTTTTGCATTTTGTATAAAAAAATTGAAAAATTGAAAAATAATCTATTTTCTTGGTTTACCATGACACCCCGATTTGCTTTATGTGATTTATTCTTTTCCTTGTCTATTTCGGACAAATAAAAAGGGGGAGAGCGAATTATGATTTTATGGGAGAGTTTAAGTATGGGGGAGATTCGATTATGCTTTCATGTTTACGTTTATATATCATTTCAAACTCGATACGTCATGTGGTATTTGCTTTTTCTCATGTGTGTAGGTACAATTAAAGAACATTATATTCCAAACCTTGATGACAAAATCTTGGAGTTTTTGAAGAGTTGATTGATGAAGCATCGTTTGAAAATTTTGAAGACTTGACAGTTTATCCATCCACATTTGAGTATTTGGGAGATGGTAGATTTTTATAGGTCATTTGAGATTGATAATTCGGGTACTTTTATTTTGTACCTGCATAGACATAGGGGGAGATTTGTAAGGACATTGTCCGTCACAATTAATTATGTCATATACCGCTACAAGTTGCTATAAGTCGTCGAAGGATTGAAAAGCCTATATCTACAAAGACGGATCTGAATTTAAAGAAGACTTCAACATTCAATCCCAACAAGGATGAATTTAGTAAAATGTGTTTAAGTTCCATTTACATTTTACATTAAAAGTGTTGGGATATTTTTGTGAAAGTTAAATATTTTTATGAAAAATGATTTTAAATAGTTATTTAATTTTTCAAAATCATAAAACGTTTGGATAAATGTTTCTGATCTCGTAAACAATCTTAAGTTCTAAGGTTTCCAAAATATTTAAAACATTGAATTTTTTAGGATGCGTGTTTGATGTTGTTCGAACGACATCGTACCTGGTTCGAACGAGATCGAATATCTCTCAAACGACAACGGATGTCATTCGAACGAGATGTGTTTTAAGATGAGACGTCACCGCCTTGATTTTTAATATAAATTGAATGTCAGGTTTCTTATTTTCATGTGGAGAAAAACTAGTTTTCACATAATACGTTTTTATACTATTCTCCAACCATTTGAGGGTTCATAATTTTTTGTTTTACAATTCACAATCCCAATTGCTTTTGTCTGAGTTGTTTTATGGAACCCAAAGCATAGTTTGCTATTATTCATACTTTGTGGGGAGATCTCTACAACCAAGGTCTGCGTGTTATTATTGAGTGAGTCTCGAAGGAGTTTTGTGACTCGTGTCATGAGGGAGTGCTACGGCGTTCCTGGGATGAAGAATGGACTGCGATTCATGTAGCTTCGCTGAGTGTGGATTTATTGTTGACGACATCGACCGATGCCTACGGGTATTCGAGCGTCAATCTGTATTTCATTGTAACCATATAAGTTGCGATTTACAATTATAGTGAAATAAAAAGGTTTTGCACGGGGGGGATTTTTTCCTGAATTTTGTGTCGCATATATTATTTATGATGATTTGACACTTGCACGCATGTAGCTATTTAAGTTTAAGGGATGATCTGATTTTATTCATAAATTGACTCTAATTGAATAAGTTTGGGATTGGAATTTGTGCATCCATTCGAATATTTATCACACATAAGGTTTCTCAGAGGTACAAGTCAATATCCCTCCAATTGGGCTCATCATAATAAGACTTTCCACGACGCGAAATCTCCCGTGATAGCAAGTAGACTAGGTATAATTACACATAGAAATCAAATAATAGGTATACACACCACCCATATATATATATAACATCATCATAGGTATACACGTAACCTATATTATATGCCCCGTACGTAGTATAGTAACTCTCGAATATTCTACTTAGCGTAATACTTCTCATGGTATAATCTCGAGTGTTTCCTAATACCCAAATGGTTACCATTTGTCCCTTAAGTAAATTCAGTAGGTATCTCACTCAAGGCCTACTAGTCTCGGTCCTACGTTCCCCTAATTTTCCATAACAAGAAATTGTTATCGGAATAAGCTTTTACTACCCATTAAGCTTAAACAATTTTAGCCTTAAGTTCTCCTCGTGTGACTAACCTCAAACCTAACATTAACTTACCGGTAATTAGAATATCTCTCATTAGGATTTTAAAATTAATTCAAAGGTCAAACCAATTGTTTCCCATAAATTCTAAGAAAAAGAGGAAAAATTGCGCCAATCTGGGAAACCGAATCGATTCGGCTTTGGTCCGAATCGATTCGCTTTCCGAATCGATTCGACCAAGGAGCAGAATCGATTCGCCGTAGTAATTATCATCTTCTTCCCTACACTATTACAAGAATTGTCCATTATTAAACCTCCAATTCAACATTACAATATCCCAAACTCCCAACCAAAGGTCTCTAACATTATAGTAACATGTATCAATAATTTTCAACGTATTAGAATCATTAAATCGTTATAGAACAACCCCAAGTCAGATTTAATCTAGATTTACTTCTAAAAAAACCTAAATTATTTTTCTTGTTCTAGAACCTCAACATAATTCCCGATTAGTTCCTAAATTTTGTGATATTTCTCATTAAAATTTATCTACATATATTAGGGATCAAATATATTAGCATTCTTACCCAAGAATATGAATTATATCTCCAATTTTAAGATCAAAGTTGATAAGTTTTATAAGAAATCATCATATTCATACATGGATTGTATATCAAATCAAAAGTTAACAAGATAAACACTTGCCTTAATGTGGACGTGTGATTTATTTAGAATTAGTGGTGGGATATGTGTTCTCCTCCTCCCGATTTACAATCCGGTGGTGGTGGTAGTGCAGGAAGGTGGTTTTTGGCCTTGGAACTCTAGGGACAACTCTCCTTCTTCCTCTTTTGACTCCCCCTTTTGTTTGGTAACTGATAATATTAATTCCCTTTACGTGTTATTAGATATAATTCTCTAATTTTTGTGGGTTTATTATCTCCAAAATTTCAAAATACCGAAATACCTTTCCCGAGTGTCGATTTGGCCTAAAAGTGCACCGAGACCCGAACTAAACCCACAGGTAGACTTTTTCGACTATCTCGACCTATTCGGACACACTAGCGCACTCAAAATGACTATATGGAATATCGAAAGTGAAATTATATTTTATGTCCCAAATTATGTCCCAACACGACTGACACGCGCGTCCCGACTAAATTAACCGTAACTGTCATGTCTTTCACTCCCGACAATTATAATATTTTCGTATCATTATTATTACTCATTCCCTAAGTAATATTAACTATAAAAAAATACTAACCCTTATCTTGCTAATTAATATTTATTTTACCTGATTAAATTTTTAAATGTAATTTAATTAATCCCAATTAATTCTCAATATAAAAATAAATAAAAGTATGGGGTGTTACGTCCGAATCGATTCGCTTTTCGAATCGATTCGACCAAGGAGCCAAATCGATTCGTTGTAGCAATTATCATCTTCTTCCCTACACTGTTACAAGAATCCTCCATTGTTAAATCTCCAAACCAGCATTACATTATCCAAAAACTCCCAACCAAAGGTCTCTAGCATTATAGTAACATGTATTAATGATTTTTAACCTATTAGAATAACTAAATCTTTACAGATTTATTCAAGAATTATTTATAAAAAACCCTAGATTATTATTCTTGTTCAAGAACCTCAACATAATTCAAGATTTTTTCCCAAATTTTGTGATATTTCTCATCAAAATTCAACTACATATATCAATGATCAAATATTTTATCATTCCTACTCAAGAATATTAATTATATCTCCAATTTTAAGACCATAGTTCATAAATTTTATAAGCAATCATCCTATTCTAATATGGATGGTATATCAAATCAAAAGTTAGCAAGATTAACACTTGCCTTAATGTGCAAGTCTAATTTCTGTAGAATTGGAGGGGGGATTTGTGTTGTCCTCCTCCCAATCTACAATCCGGTGGCGATGGTGGTGCAAGAAGGTGATTTTTGGCCTTGGAACCCTAGGGACAACTCTCCTTCTTCCTCGTGTGAATCCCCTTTTAGTTTGGTAACTGATAATCCTGGTTCCCTTTACTTATTATCTGGTTCCCTTTACTTGTTATCAGATATAATCCTCTAATTTTCGTGGGTTTATTACCTCTAAAATTTTAAAAGATCGAAATACCCCTCTAGGGTGCCGGTTTGGCCTAAATGTGCCCCGGGACCCAAACTAAACCCCCGAGTAGACTTTTCAAACTATCTCGATCCTTTCGGTCACACTGGCGCACTCAAAATGACCATATGGAATATCAAAAATAAAATTTTATTTTATGTCTCAAATTATGTCTCGACATGACTCACACCCGCATCACGATTAAATTTATCGTAATTGTCCTGTCTCTCACTCACGACAATTATAATATTTCCTTATCATTATTATTACTCATTCACTAAGTAATATTCAAAATAAATAAATATTAACCCTTATCTTGCTAATTAATATTTATTTTACTGAATTAAATTTTAAAATATAATTTAATTAATCCCAATTAATTCTCAATATAAAAACCAATAAATTACAGGGTGTTACGTTCGAATTGATTCGCTTTTCAAATCTATTTGGCCAAGGTGCCGAATCGATTCGTCGTAGCCGTTATCATCTTTTTCCCTACGCTGTTACGGGAATCTTCCATTGTTAAACCTCCAAGCCAACATTACACGATCCCAAACTCTCAACCAAAGGTCTCTAAGATTATAGTAACATGTATCAATGATTTTTAATGTATTAGAATCATTAAATCGTTACAAAACAACACCAAATTAGATTTAATCAAGATTTATATATGAAAAACCCTAGATTATTATTCTTGTTCAATAACCTTAACAAAATTCCATATTTTTTCCTAAATTTCGTGATATTCCCATCAAAATTCATCTACATATGTCAAGGATCAAATATATTATATTCTGACATAAGAATATGAATTATATCTCCAATTTTAAGATTAAAGTTCGAAAGTTTCATAAGAAATCATCATATTCTAACATGGATGGTATATCAAATCAAAAGTTAGCAAGATAAACACTTGCCTTAATGTGGAAGTCCGATTTCTGCAGAATTGGTGGCGGGATTTGTGCTCTTCTCCTCCCGATCTACAATCTGGTGGTCGTGGTGGTGGAAGAACGTCGTTTTTGGCTTTGGAACCCTAGGGACAAATCTCCTTCTTCCTCCTGTGACTCCCCCTTTGGTTTGGTAACTGATAACCCTAATTCCATTTATGTCTTATCAGATATAATCCTCTAATTTTCACGGGTTTATTATCTCCGAAATTTTAAAAGATCGAAATACCCCTCTAGGGTGCAGGTTTGGCCTAAAAGTTCCCTGAGACCTAATCTAAACACACTAGTAGACTTTTCTGACTATCTGGACCCTTATTGACACACTGGTACACTCGAAATGACCATATGGAATATCAAAAGTGAAATTATATTTTATGTCCCAAATTTAAGTCCGGACACGATTGACAAGTGCGTTTTGACTAAATTTATCGTAACTGTCGTGTCTCTCACAAACGACAATTATAATATTTCCTTATCATTATTATTACACATTCACGAAATAATATTCAGTATAAATACATATTAACCCTTATCTCGCCAATTAATATTTATTTTACCTGATTAATTTCCCAAATATAATTTTATTAATCCCCGTTAATTCTCAATATAAAATTTAATAAAATTACGGGGTGTTACAAAGAAGCAATAGACAACGAAAATTTTTCTCTATCCAAATTGATGCCTATCAACAAGAAGAAGACTTAGATGATTCCATCACCAGACATAATATTGAAAATATGATGGAAGGATAATGCAAAAAGATTTTCTTAGAATGCAAAAGATGCAAGTAGTGACCTTAGCATCAACCTACAAAAGAAAAAGAAAGTGGTTGAAAAATTCAAAAATACTATCGTAAAAAAAGTAAAGGACGAAGAAATCTTCACTGTACAAAGCAGAAAATCAAAAAGAAGGATAAAATTTTACTATATAGAGATGCTTTCAATAATTTCCATCGCAATTACCCATATACCCCTAGCTTTAATAATATCCAGGGACAATGATGGTAAATTTTACATCTAAAAATTTATATTTAAAATCTTGTATGCCATCATTTAAGGGGAAACCTTGAAGGAAAAACCCTTTCCTCTCTCTCAACGTCCCTCAAAACCTTCCCAGCCACTTTTCGACCAACTATTCCGGCAATAATCTGTAAATCCGCTGTAAATTATTGTAAGTTTCTTATAGCTTGTAAATTATTATATTGCTTGTAAATTTTTGTGAATGTATACAGTGTTATAATCTTAGCATCCTGGTTTCTTAATCTCTTTGAATTTAAATTTTTGGGCTGTCCACTCTGAGTACTTAGATAAAATGATTAATATATGATTATGTCCTATTAAGAGATCCCTTGTAGTTTCTTTAATATGGACATACATAGACGTAAATTTTGATTATTTCTTTCTTGTATCCTGTGTGTACCATCACCGTTTATTGCCATTATTCTGGATGTTGTTTGGCTTGACTAGTTGTTATAGTAACCTGTAGTACTGTGGACTAGGGACTGAATGGTCAAAATTATGTTATCCTACTATTACCCCTATATATATATATATATATATATATATATATATATATATGTAGAGAGAGAGAGAGAGAGAGAGAGAGAGAGAGAGAGAAAGAGTGAGGCTCCTATGCATTATGCTTCCTACATCATCGATACATCACACTTAGTTCTAGGCCCTGAATAACTTTTTTTCCATGTTTTTTATTTTACCCATGGAGTTAACCTTCCAATCAACACATGGTCAAAAAATTAGGTCAAAATACAATTTCCAGCTATTTTTTAAAATTCCAACAAAACTTCTGAAAATACCTTATTTATAAGGATCTGTGCCAGCAGAATTTTGTAAATCTTTTAAAACTAGAGCGAAAATGTATTTTGATCTAATTTTTTTGACGATGTATTCATTGAAAGGTTAATTTCAAGATAAAATAAAAAATTGGAAAAAATATTTTTTAGGGCCTAGAACTAGGTGTGATGTAGGAGAGCCTTCCTCCCCCTCTTCTTTCTTTCTCTCTCTCTCTCTCTCTCTCTCTCTCTCTCTCTCTCTCTCTCTCTCTCTCTCTCTCTCTAAGTATCTATATATATATATATATATATATATTAAGGAAGAGGGACAGTAACCCCAATTAAAACTCATAGAGAAAGAGCCTCTCTAGTGGCGTTTACAAGCTCAGGAAAGATCTTAAAATTGAAAGTTAAATGTTGAGCCCAATAAGTTAACTATAAAAAGCAATAAATTTGGGAGTTTATACACACTCCCATTACAAAGAAGAAAAGAAGAAAATATGGGGCTTTATAAGAAACCCTATTATAAATATGAAAGTTTTGAAACATTAGAGATAAATAACTGAAGATCTTAGGTAACGACAACCCATCTTGTCCAATTTAACTACTCCTCTCACCATCTTAGGAAGATCCATCATTGAATGAAAAATTTGAAGGGGCGATAAAGTCACTCCAGTATTAGCTAAAGCATATGCAACCATATTAGATTATCTATAGAAATGAGATGAAGGAAATTTAAGCGTATTTAATAGAGATTTGACCTTTTCCACATATTTCGACTCCAAGGGGGATTCCAATTGTTGTTGATAAAATTTATCACCAGTAAGGAATTAGATTCAATACAGACATTGCTGAAATTGAATTCAATGCACAATTTGATCCCTTGACAAAGACCTAGAATCTCAACACAAGTGTTAGTAGCGATCCCCACTGAATTTGCAAAAGCAAAAACAATATTACCTCTTTCATCTCTTATGATACCACCATAGTCACTCAAACCTATATTGCCCTTGGATGCCCCATCTACATTAAGCTTATAGCAATTTTATTTAGGGAACTCCCACTTTATAGGATTTCTAACTTTCACCTGCTTCGATATCTTTATTCTAGAAGATAGCTCAATACCCTTATCAAAGTTCAAAAATTAAATTTTAAAAGTAATCCCCTTGCATATGTTGGAAATCAAAGAAATTTAATTTGAGATAATAGACTTAAAGCACATAGGGGAGTTTTCAAACAATCTTTATTCCTACTTTTCCAAATCTCCCAATAAACCACAAGTGGATTACACTTACCAAGGAATTTTGCAAAGTCTTTGGGACCTGATTTTATCCACCAACTCAGAAGCATAGATGAGATCGAAATATTAGACATTTTAATGCCCAACAGACTCGAAAAATAGTCCCAAAATGGTTGGATTTTTGGACAACGAAGAAACAAGTGCTCTATGGATTCTTACTTTATAAGGCATGATTTATATCTGGAACAAAGCTAGATTCCTACAGCTTTAATATTATCATCAATGGCCAAACAGTTAGATAAAATTTTCCTTATATTAATAGAAATCTTTTTTGGGATTTGCTGGTCCTAGATGTTTGTGAGAACTGTAAATGTAGAATAATGAGGTTTTAAACTCTTGAATGTAGAAGATATAGTGAACTGACATGATGAATCAGTAATCCAAATTCATTTTCCATCAACAAATTCCATATGGTTAGTACAAGAGTCATTTGTAGCCATAATATTTCTCCATGTATGAGAAGAACTAATGGAATTTGTTTTGTTTTTATATTTGTTCATAGTGAACTAGGACTAAAGAGGCTTCTCAGTATTTAGCTTCTAATAAAATTTCATAAATGATGCTTTAGATAGAATATTAAAATCTATGAGGCCAAGCCCTCCTTCAATGAAATCTGTACACAGAACTTCATATTTTCTCCACCGAAATCTCCAACCTTGGTCTTCACTTCCACCCCAAAAGAATTTATTGATCATATTATGAATTTTAGTCACAACAGTTTTTGGAGGAGAAATATAAGCTAAGAGATAAGAGGGAATATATGATAACATATGTTTAATAAGGATAAGTTTACCTCCACTAGACAAAAGATTGCACTGCCAACTAGCTATTTTTTTTATCTCAAAGACCCAATTAGGCTATATATATATATATATATATATATATATATATATATGTGTGTGTGTGTGTGTGTGTGTTCGCGTGCGCATGCGCATGTGTATGTATATATATATATATTGAAAAAGTAAAAAATATCAAAGATGAAAAAACTATATAAAAATAAAAGAGAATAAAATTTCGTTTAGAGTGTTTGCATGTGTGATTAAAGTATATTTATTTTTTCATTTAAACTACCCCATGGGGGCGGAGTGGGTAAATAAGAAGTCAACCCAATAATAGGGGTATATTATAAGTGGGCTGAAATAAAACCTTCCTTTTATTTTTATTTGGATTATCCCATTACACCCCACTACACCTTCATGACCGTTCTGAAATCTTCGAAGAGAAGAATCGTTGGTGACATTTGTAAGATTGAAGATCATTTGTCATAACTTTACTCGAGAAGTGTTATGAAGTGGTTTGGTGAAGCAAAATGTTTTCAAAATAATTTTTAAAGTTTTTTAAAAATCTCATTGGCTCGTTAGAGCTATAAAAAATCTATGAATTATTAGAATTTAAAATATATGATGTAATTCTAAAACATTGTGATAATATGGAAAAAGAAGAAGAGCTCATAGAAAAATATGGTAGCGAAGAGTTAAAAGAAATAGTAGTATCTATATATTGTGAAGAAGGTATAGATGAAGATAATGAAATACAAATATTAGCGATAAGAATAGATAAATTTATAAATAATGAAGAAATAATAGAAGAAATAAATTCAACAGAAGAAGGAGAAACATCAACATCAACTACAACTGACCCTATGCATGACTATTCAACTCATCAAAAATTAGAAGCAACAAAAAAAGCTATAGTGAAAATAGTAAAAGGATATCAACATATAAACCACGAGATAGATATATATTTGACACAAATTCTAACATTGTAAGTAAATATGGAAGTATATTAAATTTAGATAGAATAGATCCCCAAGAGTGGGAGACTACAATTGAAAATTAGAAAAAAGGATGTTTAGAACACGTACAATGATAAACTTTGAAAATAAACCTCACACTGAAATATATTTTGAAAACACATTACAAAGTAATGTATCTAATTGGTATTTAAGCTAAAAACAACAGATGGATATAAAAAAAATTTAAAGATGAATTTAGTGTAGAAAAGTTTACTAGTTTAATTAGAGAAGCATTTATAGGAGAAAATACATTATTATGGATATCATAAAAACAATCAGAAGCATTAAGAAATTTAGAATAATTACAAATATGTAGATTAGAATATATAGGAAAATATACGAAGAAATTTACAAAATATTTGCCACAAACAGGTAGAACTTCAGATAATGCATTATTATATAGATACATACCAAAAATAGTGGAACAATACGCAAGAAACTATGAAAAAAATGGAAAGACGAAATGGGAAACCAATGTGACTATTCAATAGGAGAATGAGTTAAAATAGTATACGATACTATTAAAGTAGAATGCACAAAGTTAAAGAAGGAAAAGAATTTAAAAATCAATATTACTATACTTGTCAACAAATAGATTTGCAAGCATAGTATGGATGTGATAATAAAAGATAAATAGACCATAAAAATAAAAGCACAAGAAGTTATAAAAAAATAAAAATTATAGAATTAGACGTAGTAGAACATATAAAAGGTATAATCAAATTAAATATAATCAATATCGTAAATATAGGTGCAAAAGACCATGGTATAGAAAAAGGAAAATAAATAGAGAAAACAAAGAAGCAAAAAAGGACCAAAATAAAAAGATAAAAAATTGTTAATGTTTTATGTATGGAGACCCTAGTCACATTCGACCTAATTGCCCTTATAGATATAAAAACAATAATGTCTCAAAAATTCAAGAAAATATAAATATATTAGATGATATTGAAGAAAATCTAGAAGATACAATAGAACTAGAAAGTATATATGACGAAAATGAAGAAATATATAATATCATATATATATATATATATATATATATATATTAACAGAAGAGGATATTAATCCCCTATAATTTATTAAAAGGAGAAAAAGCCTCTCCTAGGTGGCTATACAAACTAAAAACTACAACTATTTAGAAATTCTAATACTAGGAATACCTAGTCTATCCATGTTAAAAGATCCTTTAGCAAGAAGTGGAAGATCACTAAATTGATGAAAACACTTGGATTCTTTTGAAGAAGAAGCAAATTTTGCCAAGGCATCTGCTACATTATTTTCCCCCCTCCAAATGTGATGATATTGAAGGCCATTGTCTTTAATAAAACCTTTTATCTCGTTTATTATTTCTTTTACTTCCCAAGGGGGTTTCCACTGCTCTCAAATCATCATGATCACTTCTTTGGAGTCTGATTAAAGATTAACATCTGAGTAGCCTTTTTTAACTATCCATTGAAGACCTGTCTGAATAGCTTGTAAAAGCAAATAAGAATTCTCCATTGTGACCTCTTAAAATGCCTCCTATACCACTAACCCCTAGGTCACCAATGCTTGATCTATCCACGTTAAGCTTAATGAATCCATCTGAAGGTCTTTCCCATCGAACAATCTGAAACTTCTGCTGATTTACTTTAATTCTGAAATTGAAAGTTTATTGAATATTGGATGATAAAACCAGAGGACCTGCAAAAGAATTGTTAATGAAAACATTTGATATAGTGTTTATAATATGTGATATGATTTTTCCTTCCTTCATCTCCTCATTTTCAAATAAACTTTGACATCTAGTTTTCCAAATTTCCCATAAAATCAGCAGCGGAATAATCTGAAATATAGCTTTTTGAAAACTTCCTCTAGCTTTAGATAACCACCATGCCATCAACATGGCTTTGATAGACTGAAAAGATGGAATCACATCAGTTAAGCGGAGAAAAAACTTCCAAACTTCCTTGGAAATCTTCCCTTCAAGGACCAAATGCTTCATAGATTCTATATTAGCCTTACAGCATAGGCATCTCTAGCACAACCTGATTCCAACTCTCTAAATATTAGCATCAGTGGGGCTTGCTTTCCTAATCAATTTCCAACCAAAGATGGATATTTTAGTAGGAATAAAAGGAGACCAGAGAAGTTTCCAACTATAAGAGCTCACTGCAGATCTTGTTCACACTTGGAAAGCATATTTAATGGAAAAATGACCATCAGGAGAAGGTTTCCAAATCACCTCATCATCAACAGTCTTTGAATGCTTAGTAACCTCTTCTTGAACTCTTCTAATTCTTTTAATGACATGAGAACTAATAACACCATATTGTAAAGAATTATTATATTTATTCCTCATGAATCTTCCCCACAGCCCTTTAGAATGGTTTACCCTCCAAGCAAGCTGAAAAGAAAAACATTTATTGACATCATTAATATCTCTCAGTCCTAATCCTCCTTCTTCTGTTTGAAGCCAAATTTTTTTCCACTTGATCCAAGATTTGTTTTTTTACCTCTAACAGTATCTGAACCCAATTTTTAAAATAGAGTGAAATCTATTTATAATAGATATAGGAGAACTTAAAGTTGCTAAGGTATAAATAGGAATGGAAGCTAGAACATTCTTGATCAAAACCATCCTACCTGTACTAGAAAAAAACTTAATTTTCCAACCCAAGAATTTGTTTATGATATTTTCAATCAAATCAAAATAAAAAATAACCTTATTCCTGCTAACAAAAAGAGGATAACCCAAGTAGACTAAAGGCATCTTCTTAGATTTCATACCCAAAACATTTGAAGTTTGATTCTTCCTGACCAATGAGAGACCTTCAGAAATTATAAAGATACTTTTATCCTTGTTTGGAAATTTACGTGAGGATTTCTCATATTTGACCAAAAAGTTCATAAGGTTTTGCAAACTTCATTTCCTCCTATTAACAAAAATAATCACATCATCTACAAAACTTAGATGAGTTATTAAAGAGCTTCCAGGAGGATGAGAAAAAATGACCAATCTTCTTAACCTCTACTAAATGGTTTAATCCTCTAGAAAGAATTTCTTCCATAATAATAAAAGGAAAAGGGGATAATGGATCTCCTTGTTTTTACCTCTGGATGACTGAAAGAAATCAGAAGGCTTGCCATTTATAAGAATAGAGAACCAATTATTAGATAGCAATCTCCAAATGAAATCAATGTAAGTTTCATTAAAACCAAATCTTCTAAGCACTTTAAGAAGGAAAATCTAAGACACTCTATCATATGTTTTCTCCATGTCCAATTTAATGATCACATTAGATCCATGAATTTTTCTATTAAGAAAATTAACCATCTCATGAGCTAAGAGTATATTATCTTGGATATTTCTATCCTTGATAAAACCACTTTGATTTTGAGATATGATGAGAGGAAGGATATGACTAATTTTGGAATTGATAATTTTATAATAATTTTTTGAAAGAAGTTCCCAAGACTAGTAGGTCTGAATTAAGAGCATTTCAAAGGATTCTTAACTTTAGGAATAAGCACCACATTAGTTACAGACCAACTTTTGGGAATGGTATTACCAACAAAGAAAGATTGCACAACTCAAATCAAGTCATTCTTGATAATCTCCCAGCAGAAAATATAAAAAGCTCCACTGAAGCCATCATGTCCAGGACAACTGTCCTCATTTAACTATTTAATGGCAGAAAAGATCCCATATTCTTCAGGAATTTGAGAAAGATTTCCATTAATCTATTCATTAATGTCACTTGGAATAACATCCAATAAAGATTCATCAATATCTACCAAGTCAGCAGACCATCTATCAGAAAAATGTTGGATAAAAATATTAGCAATTTCAGTAGGGTTATCCTTCAAATAAAGATTCTCATCTTTGATTTTGGGGATAGAAAATTTACTTTTACTAGCTTTTAATGAAGGATGAAAAAACTTAGAATTTTTATCTCCCTCTTTAAGCCATTTGATTTTAGATTTTTGTCTTTAGAAAACCTCTTCCTTCTTCAATACTTCTTCAAGCTTGATTCTAGAATTCTGCATCTTCACTCTATTTGATTGAGTTGGATTAATCTCAAAATCATGCTCCACAGCTAACACTTCATCCTTCAAATCATGAATGTTCTGAAATAAATTTTAAAAATCTCTTTATTCCATGCCTTGAGGGCAACCTTCAATCTTTCCAGCTTCTTAGAAAAATAAGACTTAGGATTACCATATGACTGATCTGACCAATCCTGGCTAACAAAAGGATAAAAAGAGTTATGGGAAATCCATATCTTTTGAAAGATAAAAGGTCTCGGCACAAGGTCCAAATGACTTCTAATGTAAAGGATAAGAGGAGAATGATCACTACACCTCTTTGAAAGGTGAGTAATTGAGCAATTCTGAAATGTAAAAGGCCATTTGAGATTAACCAAGGCCCTATCAAGCCTTGCATTGATGTCATCTTCATCAACTCTATAATAAGACCAAGTGTATCGAGATCTGTGGCCATACCCGATCCTCGTGATGGGCGGACAGCGTGAGGGAGGATCCTAGGTCCCTCACGTCCCTCTTGGGAGCGCTTCGGCCGATGTCATTTGGGTGAGGTGAAAAATGTAGAGAGATAGAGTCGCCAGTTTATTTTACTCAAAACAGACAAAAGAAAGGGAGTCATCTCGAAGGACAACAACCAAAGACATACTGATGCATACGAAACCAAAATTATTCCAAAAGGGTCTGGAGGCTAAGTTACGAAATGGGAAGGTGTTAGGCACCCATTCTGCCCTTACGGTCTCTGATGGGTTTTTGCTATTTTCCATTATTTTCCCGGTGATATGTGTGCATGTGTATATATAGCGAAGATAGGAATTATCGACTTATACCATGGAAGAGGTAAAGCGAGTCATCCGTAGGAAGGTATAAAAATATTAGAAAATAGGAATTTTAGCGATTATCCTTACGTTGATCGTTACGATGGAACGACAACGCATGTGGAATAATACGCCACTAAGAACAAATATATGTATATATATGTAATCTAGGAGAATTGAATTTAAAGAGAATATGAGATGAGAGGAAAAGTAAAAATGGGACTCAAATCTCGGATTTTACCCCGAGATGCCTACGTAGCCTATAGAGGCATCAGGGTCCACGTAGTTCGTATGAAAAATGAGGGGTAGGGTTTATCCCATAAATCCAACCGGGGACTTCTCTTATTTGTGTGTGTGTGTGTGTATGTGTGTGTGTGTGTGTGTGTGTGTGTAGAAAAAGTGTTTAGTTGTGAGAAAAGTGTAAGAAAAGTGTGAGAATTCTAATTTTGAATTTATGAGCAAACCCTCTTTTTCTTGTTTTTTGGTTTTTAATTTGTATGAAAATAAGATATGTGGAATAATACTAAATAAAAAGTATATTAGGATATGTGAGATGAGAGAATAAAAGTGCTAAGTGATAAAACAAGTTAATGCGAATTTACGAGAATTTAAGGAGAGAATTGAGAAAATTGGACCTTCTTGAAGATTCGGAGCTTGATCTTGAATGTTGGAGAGCAGCCCTTGCACTTGGATGATGATGAAGAGTGGTTAATTCACCAAGTTTGATGAAAAGTATGGTGAAAAGTTAAGGTTGGAAAGGAATTTTGATGTGGAAATCGCGCTGACTTCGAGAAAGGTTTTCTGGATTTATAGAGAGTGATATGCTTCTCATATGGGCTCCCTTGTAATGAGGTAAAGGCATCCTTTTTATAGGCCCAGGGAATTGACAATCAGCATAGCCCTAGTCCTGCCAATCAGTAGCTGCGTTTAGGCACATTGCCGATAGGCAGGGTCTGGGGACCTGCCGTTTGGCAGTGTCTTTTAGGCCTTTTTGAAAAATCGATCGCAAAGAGCAAACCGTTGATCTGAATCACCCACGGGATGGATCATTGGAAAGTTATTTCAGAGACCTTCGAAAGTCCTTTGGACCACTCCCGGGTTCAGGAGTTGAATTTGAGTCAAATGTGGCTCGGAAGCATTCGTTGGTCCATTGGATAGGGAATCGTCGGACTCAAACAGATTGTTCATCCGTATGGTAAGTCCGAATCATTCACGGGGTGGACCGTTGGAAAGGTTAGGAGATGTACTTCGACATTCCAAAGAGTTTGATCTGGTTCGGGGAGTTGACTTTGGTCAACTGGGCCCTGGAAGCATTCACTGACCTTTCAAAGTAAAACGGATCGTTCGTCCGTACCGTAAGTTAGAATCACGCACGGGGTGGACCGTTGGAAAGGGGTTTCATCACACTTTGAAGATTCATTCAGTCTCGATCGAGATGAAGAGTTGACTTAGGTGAAACAAAGCTCGAGAGCACCTGGTGGCCTCCTGATTGAGTTTTGGGGGGAAACGGTCGCTCGTCCGCATGGTAAGTTGGAATCGCGCACGGGATAAATCGTTGGAAAGGGGTTTCAGGGCCCTTCAAAGATTCATTAAGTCTCGGTCGAGATGAAGACTTTGAATTTCGATCAAATGGAGCCTGGGAGTGCCTGATGGCTTTTAGGTCAGTACTCGGGGTATTGACCTGGGTTTGTAGTGATGAAGGGAGGTGTTAAGGACATAAGGGGAGTTTAAGGGGTAACAAAATGGGGTGTCTATAGAGCCCCTCGACGGGTGAGTTTAGAAAAAAATTATAGCCATCGAATAGACACCACATGATGCTTTTGAGGGAGGATGACCAATTCAGAGGGTCGAGGCCAATTCTTAGGACCCGAGGGAGCGAGGATGACCAATTCAGGGGGTCGAGGTCGATTCTGAGGACCTAAGGAAACGAGGATGACCAATTTAGGGGGTCGAGGTCGATTCTGAGGACCTAAGGGATGGTTTGGAGGAAAGGTTTAGGCTAATTCCTGAGGACGTGTCTGGGGATGACCGATTCTGCAGGTCGAAGCCAATTTTGAGGGATTGAAGATGAGGGTAACCGATTCTGCGGGTCGAAGCCAATTCTACGGGCTCAAGGTGAGATGCTCAATTCTGCAGGTCAAAACCAATTCTGCGGGCTTAAGGTGAGATGACCAATTATGCGGGTCGAAGCCAATTCTGCGGGCTTAAGTAGAGATGATCGATTTTGCGGGTCAAAGCCAATTATGTGGGCTTAAGTAGAGATGACCAATTATGCAGGTCGAAGACAATTCTGTGGACTTGAAGATGAGGGTGATCGATTCTACGGGTCAAAGAAAATTCTGAGGGCTTGAAGATGAGGGTGACCGATTCTGCGGGTCGAAGCCAATTCTACGGGCTTAAGGTGAGATGAATAATTCTGCGGTTCGAAGCCAATTATGCGGGCTTAAGTTGAGATGACCAATTCTGCGGGTCGAAGCCAATTCTGCGGTCTTAAGGTGAGATGACCAATTATGCGGGCTTAAGTAGAGATGACCAGTTCTGTGGGTCAAAGGCAATTCTGCGGGCTTAAGGTGAGATGACCAATTCTACGGGTCGAAGCCAATTCTACGGGCTGAAGGTGAGATGACCAATTTTACAAGTTGAAGCCAATTTTGTGGGCTTAAGGTGAGATGACCAATTCTTCGGGTCGAAGCCAATTATGTGGGATTGACCCTTTAAAGTATATGCGGAAGCGAAAGATGGTTCAATTGAACAACAAATTTTAATTTCTTTTCAAATTAAAATTAAACAAAGTGAAATTAGATTAAACACACACACACCATTTAAATTTCACTTAAACACAATTAATTCAACCCAAGTCCTAGAAATTTTCCTAAGTCATGTTTTCAATATAACCAAATTAGGCCAAACCAATTTTATCAAGCTAAGAGATGACTTGAATTAAATTTAACATAAACATTACCCAAATTAATTTAGCACCAAATTAAACAAGTAGTGATTAAAACCAAATTTTACCTTGAATTACCTAAGCATGCATTCTAGTTGATTTTGCAAAAGATAAAATAAACAATAAATCACTACGCCATGATGTACGAGGAAAACCCACAACGGGAAAAAAACCTCAGACGGCCCTAGCCTTAAGTCCACTATGTATGGTTTTACAATTACAAGACAAATGACTTACTTCCTCGACTCGAACCCTTTTAAGACTTGACGCGTCTTCTTGTAAACACCTCCGCCTAGTCGACAACCCCGGAGCTCCACCGAAATGTTGGAATCACCAATGAGACATAGGTATACCGTCAACCACACATGGTGCTTTCACCATGTGAGAATGCCGCAACAAAACCAACTTCTTCTTCTTTGAGGGATTTAGAAGAAAACCCAAACGACTCTTAAATAGGTAGAGTAAACCGGTGCCAAAACTCCAAGTAATGTATATATATATATATAAAGGAACTTAGATAAAAAAACTATGGATGTAAAACATAAGTGTTTTATGAATTTTTCTTGGAAAAATATACACTTAAACAATGAATTTTTCTTTGGAAAGATGAACACTCAAAAACTCTCTCTAGGAGTTGGAAAAGTATGAAAAGTTAAATTAAAAAACTTGGTTCTCGCACTTGGTTATTCAGGTAAAGAGTTAGTGGGAAAAGAAGTGTAGAAAGTGGGAAAAAACTGCTCAAAACTGCCAATTAGCTGTTCCCGCCAAAACTCGTTCGAATGAAGTCTCATTCGAATGAACTTCCAGTGCGAACTCGTTAGAAATCTCGTTCGAAAATCATTCTCATTCGAACGATACTTCGAACGACATTCCAGTGGCCAGTGTGGGAACTCGTTGGCAAACTCGTTCGAACGACATGCTCGTTCGAACGACAAACTCGTTCGAACGACAATTTCGAACGAACTTCCAGAAAGTCTAAAATTTTGATTTTAGCCTAGAAACTTTATATACTTTATTTTAAGTTTTAATTAAATCTTTCTGAAAATAAACAACGGTTTTAAAATAAACTTACACCCAATATAAATTGTTCCAAGCTCCTATATATATATATATATATATATATATATATATATATATATGCATTCATACCTTAGCAACAATGGAACTAATGTTGTTGACGTAGAAATGAGGAACATTAAACTCGACATTTTGATGAAGCTTTAAACTTGGCCGCTACGTCTTTAACAAACACGTCATAGGCTTGAAGGATGGTCAATTACTCTATCCTATGACTCAAACGTTTTTGTCCGAAATTGAGCCAAAACTACAAAGGACTCAATTGGAAATTTGTGTCCTTACTGGGCTTAAGTAGAGATGACCGATTATGCAGGTCGAAGCCAATTCTACGGGCTTAAGTAAAGGTGTTCTTGGGGAACTCTGCCGAGGAGATCTATCTTGTAGTTTTGTTTTGGGCTGGGGAGCCGATTGTTGGGGAAATATTTTGCAAAAATTTCACTGGGGAGGTGATTAGGTGGCCGAGGGTTTGGATGTATTGCTTGGGGAAAATTGAGACCTTTGGGGTATAGGGGGAGATCTTTATAGATCCTCCGGGGACGTTGTCGGGAGGAGTTTTACTTGGTTTTTGGAGTTCCGTTGGGGAAATAGGGGTTCCACTTGAGGGGGTGCAAAATTTTCTTGGTGAAAATGTTTTAAATCCTTCCTGGGATTTTTAGGAATTTTTTGAGAATTTTTCAGGTCTGTCTGGTATTTTCTAGGAATTTTTGTATGAAATTTTAAGGGTGTGCCGGTCGGCATGATACAGAGGGTGCCATTCGGCAGTGGCATGAACTTTTGGACTGCCTCAGGAAGGTAAGGGGTCAGTGTCGATCAGTGGTTAGGGGTTCAGTGCCGATCGACATGACCCTTGGCATCCTATTTAAAAGGGCAAATTCCCTTTATTTTTCACATCTTCTTTCTTTCTTTCTTTCTGTGATTTTCCTCTACAAATCGTTCTAGCATTCTGATCTCTAAGAAATGGCTGCCTTTATGAGTACTGTAGTGCATAGGGAATGGTTGACTGTTAATGACTGGGTGAACATGGATTGGAGTTCCAGGGTGCCTCTTACTTTGGGGAGTGAGAACTCCTTTGATGCATTCGAGCTGGTTACGGATGAGCAAACCTTGCTACGAGAGATGTCGCGTCATCGCTCCTAGAGAGTGGTGAACCCTAGTGGTTATGTAAGTAAAGACTTTTGTCATTCTTCTCTTTTTGATGATTTTTCCTTCCTTCTTCAATTTTTGATAAGTTTTTTTCTTTTGACAGTCCGATATCTCTTTGAAGGACATGCGTGCCCGTGGGACGACAGGGCTTAAGGATGTTTGGGAGCATCTTCCATTTGTGGTGCGTTGGATGGTATCTTCAGCGGGTTTTAGGAGGTTGGCATCTGTGCTTGATGAGACGCCTCGTTCGACAGCGATCTTGTGCGCTTTGGGGGAGAGGTGGTGGGATACTACCCACACCTTCCATTTTGGCTTTGGGGAGATGACTGTGACTCCCATAGATGTGTAGTAGCTGCTGGGACTGGATTGCGATGGGGAGTAGATAGAGGTTAATTATTCTCTACGGGTGAGGCCGGAGGCGGTGAGGGCGGCGCTCGACGATGTAGGGAGGATAGTGTCTGGGGAATCCATCCGGTTGTCCTTGCTGAAGGATGTTCTGCTGAGTAGGGTGGTTGATTTGGAGGACGGGCTGGAGGTGAGGCAGATGACCCGGTTGTTCATGTTGTTGATTTGGAGGACAGGCTGCAGGTGAGGTTTCATGGTGGCATCGATCGGCGACGTCATCCATTTGTGGTTCTTACCATATTTGAGGATGTTTTAAAACATACCTATCTATGATTCGGGGAGCCTGACTTTGGAGACCCTCTATTTTTCTTTGGACACATTTAGCCGGTGCTGCCGGAAAATGTTTACTGGAGCCATGTATCTCCTTGAGGTATTCTTTAATTTGCGCATTTTCTTTTCATGCATTCGCATATTTCCTTATGCGTCTCTTTTTTATTGTGAATTGTTGTCTTTGGCTGACGTAGTTCTATGAGGTGATTGGGTGCAATACCCCGCTGATTTCCTTGAAGGACAAGACTATTGGGGATTTTTGCCGATTGCATTGATGGAGGAAGGCCAATCGGCAGTCGAAGGGATTTCTATCTCTGGATGTGGTGCGTCAGGTCTTGAATGGCCTGACCAGTGGTAGTACAAGACTCTTTCCTCTTCAGTCTTAGTTTTTTGCATATTCTGATTCTGTATTGACTTATGCTTGCTGGGGATTTTCAGGTGACTTTTTACCCTTGGGGGACAGCCATTCAGGATATGGGGGTGACCAGGGTGAATGCGCAGATGAGGCATTTGCTGGTGCATGAGTTCGGCAATTCTTGGTATCTCGGGGAGCGGTTGGTTCGGCAGATTACAGAGGAGGAGGTGCCACCTGCACAGCCTCCCATGTCTATGAGGCGGGAGCGACTGTTGTCGGAGGATGCGAGGATCGCGGTGATAATCGACGAGTCCTAGCTATTGTACACTAATATGGCTACGCCGTATGACTATATGGATTTTGTGACGATCTGGTTGATGGAGCCCAGCATATATGATGTCTTGCCTTTCCCTCCTGTGGGTTCGAGTCGGGCGGTGGGGTCTTCCCACAGCGGCGGTGGTCCGTCGGCGTCTGCGGCGATGGCGACTTCAGAGGTCCCCTTTGTGCAATTTTATACCCCTTCATACAACATTCGACGGGCTGATGGAGGGATGGTGCCTATGTTACACCATCTTCACGTGCTGGATACGGAGGATTTGGGTTTGACAGAGGAGGTTCATCGTCCTGCGATATACCTTTCTGTTATTTTCTTTCTTTCTTTTATGTTTTGATCCTTTCCTCTTTGATATGGATTTTGCCTTTTACTTGTAGAAAGTCCGGGTGTTGACTACTTGGCTGAGGGATATTAGAGACTGGATATCTTCAGTGACTGGCCATATTCAGAATACGGTCCTCGTTATTTCTTGCTTGGTGTCGTTTACTTCATCCGGGGAGGACTCTGGCTCGAGTAGTGGTGGTGCATCGTCTCCCCGTAGGGGAAAGAGAGCACGTTGTAGGGGTGGAAGCTCTTAGAGAGTGGGGTGAAGGGTAGGTGAGAGAGATAGAGAATGTGGGTTCGGGCTGAGTCCCATTGTTTTTTTCTTTTCTTTTATTTCCTGCAACATTGATGTAACACAGAAGAATATATATATATACAATTCAATGGGTTTTTTTTATTATCTTTTGTTAATAATGGATGAATGCATACGCATGCGCTTTTTACTTTGCTGCTAAGACCGTAAAAAGAGATATTTTTGGGATTTTAGGGGAAAGTTTTTTTTTAAATGAGAAATTATATAAGGGTGGAAGAGGATTTTTTGAAATTCTATTTGAGAATATCAATTTATTTTTATTGAGCTTCTGATTTTAACACAAGAGGAAAAAAGGAAAATTTCAAAAAATAGGGGGTTGCCGATCGACAAGACCCTTGTCCTGCCTATCGACAGTCAAGTCCAGTCCTATCAATTCAAAGCTTTTATTAGTTCCCTCTTCAGTCTCTTGTACATTGTGGGATTGGCTTCCCTCCGATTTCAGCAGGGGTCATGTCTTTTGTGAGGGTTCTCAAGTATAAAAAGGGGTAAGGGTGGAGTGTTTCCATCACACCTTCACATTCTTACTTACTTGCCTACTATTTCTTAATCTTGCAAGATGGCTCTCCCTCGTAGCATTGAGTTTGATAACTACCTCGAAGCCTTGGAAGCAATGTGATCTTATAATGTCGACTACGATGCTTTCAACATCTGTAGAGTCTCTTTGTGGCGCAATCGGCCCATTGAGTGGAACATGCTGATGGCGACGGTACAATTTTGGTACCCCGAAGACCATGTATTCTGCTTTGGGTTGGATGAAGTTTGTCCTACCTACGAGGAATTATCTTCCACACTGGGGATAAATCCCAGTGTTTCCACAACTTTACCCAAATTTTCTTGTTCTCCGAGGGATTTGTTGGTCAGGCTTCTTCACATTTATGCTTTCGGCGGCCAGACCACTGGTTACTGGAGGAATGATCTCCCTTTCGACGATGTTACAGTCCGTGCATTTGCAGGAGACTGACGATGCTGGATATGCCGAAGCCGTTGTTCTGGGCTTAGTAAAATTGCTGCTGGTGGACCCACAACTTGCAGCCATTACCTGGATGTCAAACCGTCGCAATCCTACGGCGATGATATTAGCGGAGACTTTGAATGGCCTGGATGACTGGTGAGAAAGTCGTTCTACCTTCCGTAGGGGTAGCCCCGTGATGCTGTTCATGTGGTTGTCTGAAAGACTCCGCCTGGTGACTCCTCCAGAATATCCTTTTTCGGCTGTACCCAACTTTTTTTCACACTGCTTCATCATCGTTGGCTTGGATATTGAGAGCTGTGAGAATTGGCTTGTGGAGCACGGGGCTCTAAATTTGTGCTTGCCAGTGCCCTGGTGGGACAGTTGCTTCTTATTCTGGAGCTAGGAGAATACTCGTATGTCCGGATAGTTGGTCTCAGACAAACCTCTTTCTATTTCCCTTGGCGGCTTCTGCGTCAATTTGGCTGGTAGCAGGTCGTGCCACCTCGGACACTAGACTTCTTCCGGTAAAATATTTGACTGAGCATCTGCGCATACGTCTTGGCTCTATGTGGGAGAATTGGCATCCATCGACCCGTCATTCTCAGTCTGTTGGGAGAGTTTGGCATATCCCTGAGGATTATATAAAGTGGTTGTGGAGGGGAGTAGTCAGCAAGATGTTGGCAGTGGAGACTAGATAAAGGTGGTTTGTTTTGTTTAATACCATGGAGGGAGGAGTGATAGTTTTTTCGAAGCTGGTTCGAGCTTATTAGTCTATGGAGCATTTATGACACTCTGTTCAGGTGGGGGAAGATTGGGGACCCCAGGATGAAGATAATGATGATGGAGCGGGCTCTTCTGGTAGCTGCGGCTAGAACTCTTAGAGAGTTTATTTTATAACGGGGAATAAATGTGTGGATTTTATTTTGGCTTTTTTAGGAAGGTAGGGGGAAGGGAGTTATCCGTTACTTTATGTAATTGCATTGCAATTTCCTATTAATGAAATAAACAAGTTTTTGATCATCTAGTTGTGCCTTTTGATGAGTTTTGTATTTCTGAATTATCTATACCGATCGCGAAGGCATACATAATCCTTTTGTTCAATTCTATGTTAGAATGAATTGTCGTTCTCGGAGATAAGAAAAGAATAGTATTTTGTGAGAAGAAAGGGTCGTGCTCATGTAAGGTGTATGAGCTTCCCACGTACCTCTGGGGTTTTTAAATTTTTTTAATTTGTTTGAAAATGTTTTTTTTTGCAGAGGATCAGGCCCACATAGTTCTGGGTAGAGGGAAATGAAGAGTTTTTTTAGAATAGAAGGGATATGAGAAGAGTCGTAGCACGCCGAGATTTCAGACTAGGGGTAGAATTTCTTGAGATGGTTCAGGTTAACTGGATGAGCCATCTCTTCCCCATCTAAATCAGTGAGCATGGAAACACCGCCAGACAAGATCTTCTTAATAATGTAGGGGCTGCTCCAATTGGGCTTGAATTTCCCTCTAGGATCCCAGATGGGTTCTATGATCTCTTTAAGGACTAGATACCCTTCTCGAACACCGCAGTCCTTGACTCTCTTATTCAATGATCGCGCTATTCGGTGATGGTACCCTTGTATGTGGTATAGCGCTTTTGATCTCCTTTCGTCTAGGAGGGTCAGCTCGTCGAGACAGCTTTGACACCAGTCTTCTTCACTGACCTTGATTTCAAGCATGAAGCGCAACGAGGGTATTTCCAGCTCGACTGGTAGGATGACTTCCATGCCATAGACTAGAGAGTAAGGGTTAGCCCCAGTAGAGGTTCAGATTGAGGTTCGATAGCCCCAGAGGGCATATAGGATTCGGTCGGTCCAATCTCAATAGCTTTCGATCATTTTGCTAATGATGGCTTTGAGGTTCTTGTTGGTGGCTTCAACTGCACTGTTGGTTTGAGTTCAGTAGGGAGAAGATTTATGTCTTTAAATCCCATACTCGTTTTCCACTTCTGTAACTTCTGCCTCAAAATGCAACCCGTTATCTGACACCAGCTCGTGTGGGACTCCATATCGACAGATGATGTTTTTCTTGATGAATTTGGCCACTTTCTTGGCGTTCAGCACTGCGTATGACTCAGCTTCGACCCATTTGGGGAAGTAATCAATGTCAACTAGGATGAACTCATCCCCGTTGGAAGCCTTCGGTGTAACCTTCCCTATGAAGTCAATGCCCCAGGTGGAGAACGGCCAGGGAGAGGTCAGGTTGTATAATTTGCATGGAGGCAGATACTGAAAGCTAGAGAACTATTAACATTTGAGGCATTTCCGGACATAGGCAATGTAATCCTGGAGCATGGTGGTCCAGTAGTAACCTTGTCGGATGATCTTCTTGGCAAGCATGTGACCGTTCATGTGGGGTTCGCATTCCCCGTTGTGGATCTTCTGCATTCTTTTTTCAATGTCAGCCCCTGCGATGCAGTGAAGATGGGTTCCATCAAAGTTCCTTTTGAGCAGTGCTCTGTGACAGATGATGTACTGGGCAGCCAGTCTTTAAAGGGTTACCCAATCTTTCTTCTTAAAACCCTCGGGATACCTACCATGCTTAAGGAGGCACCAGATATCATAGTACCAGCAATTGGCTAGCTCGGGATCTTCTGAGGTGACGATCTTGATGTGGTAATAGTGGGTTGGCTTGTCTTAATTTTGAATCTGGAAGGGTGTCATTGTGATTACTTTGGGCATGTTGACCATGGAGTCCAAGGTAGCAAGGGCATCGGCTAGGTTATTTTTTTCTCGAGGTAGGTAATGGAAAGTGATGTCTTGGAGTTGGGAGGCTTGCTCTTCTAAGTGGGTATGGAAGGGTTGGAGTTTCTCATCCTTAACTCTCCATTTTCTGAGCACTTGACCGATGATGAGGGCAGAATACCTGTAGACATCTAGGTATCGAATACCTTTCTTGAGAGAAACTTTGAGGCCTACTGTGCATGCCTCATATTCAGTCATGTTAATGGTACAAGGGAAATCTAGCTTGATGGCGATTGGAGTGTGGGATTCATCTGGGGCGATCAGGAGTATCCTAATGCCATATCCCTTTTTGTTGGTAGGGCCATCAAAGAACATTTGCTACCGGAGATTATCCTGGGCAGCGCAGAGGATGTTTTCATCTAGGAATTCAGAGATCCAGACATCGGCATCATCCATGGGGCAATCAACGAGGTAGTCAGAGATGGCTCTTCCTTTCATGGCTTTTTGTGTGATGTACACGATATCAAACTTGGCTAGGAGCATTAACCATCAGGCCATTTGGCTAGACAAGGTGGGTTTCTCAAGTAGTTACTTGATGGGGTCCATTCGAGATACAAGTTTGATAGGGAAGGCGAGCATGTAGTGCCGCAACTTTTGGGTGACCCGGACAAGCGCGACACATGCCTTTTCCAAAGCAGTATAGTTAACCTTGTATCCGGCCAATTTGCGACTGACATAATAGATGTTTCTTTCTTTGCCGGAATCTTCAAGGTATTGGGCTAACAAAGCCCTAGCTGTAGTGTCAGTTATGGTTAGGTATAAGAGCAAAGGGAGATCAGGCTATGATGGCATGGGTACTGGGGGTTGGGTCAGATATTACTTGATTCGATCAAAAGCTTCTTGGAAGGCCTCGTTCCAAACCTTGGTTGAATCCTTTCAGAGTAGTTTAAAAATAGGTTCACAGATGGAAGTTAACTCGCTGATGAATCGACTGATGTATTGCAATTCCCAAGGAAACCTCGAACTTTTTCTCTGTTCGAGGAGGTGGCATCTAAAGTATGGCTTTCAGCTTAGCAGGATATGCTTCTATACCTTTTGTCACTGACCATTAATCCCAAGAGTTTTCCCTTTGTAACGCCAAAGATGCATTTATGCGGATTGAGTCTCATCTGATACTGTCGCGGTCGTTCGAAGAACTTTCGGAGAGCGGGAACATAACCTTATCTATTCTTGGATTTGATAATCATATCATCCACACAGACCTCATCCTCTTTGTGAATCAAATTGTGCAGGATGGTTGTGGCAACCCTCTGGTAGGTAGCCTCGGCGTTCTTGAGACCGAATGGCATAATAATGTAACAAAAGGTTCCCCATTGGGTGATGAATGCGGTCTTTTCTTGGTGGTCTGGGTGCATTTTGATTTGGTTATATCCGGTAAAACCGTCGACGAATGACTTGAGAACATGACTGGGTGTGTTATCTACGATCATATCGATATTGGGTAATGAATAATCATCCTTTGGAGAGGCTTTGTTCAAGTCTCGATAGTCTACACACATTCGAACTTTTCCTCTTGATTTCGGCACGACACTATGTTGGCTAGCCATGTGGGATACTCGATCATATGAATGAAACCTACATTCAACTGTTTGACCACCTCTTCTTTGACCTTGAGTAACCATTCGGTGCAGAGCTTTCTCAACTTCTATTTAATCGGCTTATAATATGGGAGAGTGGTAATCTCATGCTGAGCTATTTCAGGATCAATGCTGGGCATATCGTCATATGACCATGCGAAGACATCCACGAATTCCTTTAGTAATTCTTCGAGTTATGCACGCTCATGCTCGTCAAAGGCATCCCTTATCCTAATCTCGTGCAGTTGGCTACTAGAACCGAGGTTAATAACAACAGTCTCTTCTTCATTAACTTGAACACGATTATGTTGTTTATTATTAACCTTATTTATATCAGTTAAGAATTATTCATTTGCAAAATCATCATCATCAAGAGTTTGATTAGAATCCAAACAGTTAATGTAAGGCACAACAAGATACTCAAAATCTTCATTTATTTCATTGATAGGAAAAACAACATTAAGAACCTCATTAAAGTAGGACTCAATTACATTTGAACAAGGATAGACAACAGAAGAAGAGATGGGGTAAACATTAGGATTAAGGGAGGTTTTAGCAGGTAGAACTGGCGCAGCATGCCAGTTGAGGAGAGGTGTATCAGCAACTTTAATCAGTTGGGACGGATCCGATGATGTAGTGCCTGAGTGAACCATGCAGAGTGTTAGCCCTAGTGTCTATAAGGTGAAGGAATATTCGGAGTATCTTTCCTTAGTCTCTTCGATATCTTTGATGAACGGTTGTACATGGTGTTGGGAACTCTCAGCCCATGGGTAGCTACCTTGGAAAAAGATCTCCATTCTGGGCTTCATCTTCTTGTCTGTATGGTCATACCATGGTTCTGGAAAGCCGCAAAAGGGGAAGTCTTAGCCCTCTTTGATGAATCGTGCATTCAAGGAATCACATGGGATAGTCTTGACGCAGTCTAGTCCTCTATTTGGTCGAGACTGGCGGATCATTCTGAGCTCTTGTTTTGATGGTTGATACCCCAAACTACAAGGAGAGAAAACCTTTTTCAGTTCAATCGGCTCGAGTATCCCTTGTTGTCTTTGTCCTAGCCCCTATCCAAGAATGAAGTGCATGTTTCTTAACATATGAATCACATTAACATTGCCAAGAGGGTTATATTCTGGACAAACCCTTTCTTTGAAGTCTTCCCCTATCGGGAGTAGGAGTGGTTCAACTCGGAACCCTAATAAGAGCATATCATTTGACCCATGTTGTATCTCAAGAATGGGACTGCTGGTACTTGCACTCCCGACATTATCGTCATCGCCCAAAATGGTGATGACTCATTCGTCGGTGAAGAACTTTAATTTCTGATGGAGTGAGGAAGATACACCCTTGATACTATGGAGCCAAGGTCTTCCTAGCAATAGATTGAAATAAGTTAGGATGTCAGTAACTTGGAATTTAATGACAATGTTTATAGGTCCAGCCCCTATTACAAGATTAATGCATCCCATCACCTCCCGACGGGTATTATCGTAAGCACGCACAGCAGCGGAGGTTGGAGCGAGGTCATTTTCTTTCAGTCCTAAATATTTGAAGGTTCTTAGTGGGCAGACATTCAAGGATGATCCATTATCGACAAGAGAGAGTAGCACGACGTTCCTCATAACTTCGACGGAGATGTTGAGTGCATGATTGTGGTTTGGCCCAATCCTGTGGATTTCTTCTTCAGAAAAGGATAGCATTCGAGTAGAGGTAAAAGATCTGACCAAATTTACCGCTTCTTCTTGTGTGGTAGAAGGAGAAACTGTGGGTCTAGTGAGCAAGTTGATCAAAGCGTTTATATGCAGCTGAGAAGACATGAAAATCCCCCATAGAGTGATGTTAGCTTGAATTTTCTTTAGTTGATCGAGGATCTTGCTCTCCTCGAGGTTCATCTCTGGCATAGGAAGGTTTTCCACACCCTTCCCCTTATCATTGGCTGGTAGTGAGCTTAGGATCTGGTAATGCCTCCCTGATGTGGTCATGTGATTTACTGAAGAAGAGAAGAACATGAATCCCATTTCCTTACCAACCTCGGGTTGTTCTGCCACCTTATTTATTTCTTCGATAAGTTCTTCAAATGATATCATCCCACACATGTCGGCTACCGGGCCAGTTTTCTCTGAAGCTTGCTCTTCATTCGAATCTTTAAATTCTTCCCCTCATCCGGTGGTAAAAATTCTATCTTTCCACGTGAAGTCAATACATTGCACAATTTCAATGGCTTCTTCATACAGATCTTCCCAATCGGTGGGGATGTGTAAGGGTGAAGGGACTAGGCGCCCTTGTAGCTTCAAAGAATCGAATAACTTGGTGATACTGCAAATGTTATCAGTTTATCAGAATAATTCTGCCATAATCTGGACAACATCATCCAGGCTGACTTCATCAGTCGATACTACCAGACTGACTTCATCAGTCGATACTACCCAACTATTTGACTCTCGGGCCCATTTTCATTCTTCTAAAAATAGCCTATTGAACCTTTGGCAATCAATGATCATCTATGAGGGCAATTCAGCCCGAACTCTAGGAGTTGGTTTAAGACTTATGATAATTCCATACTTCCATTTTTGGAACGGATACGGACGACGTTGCATGCTCTGGTAAGGAGTGACAATGCCTGATCAGTGAGGCTAGCAGGGTGTAGGAGGAGATATGGACAATTTTGACAGGTTTAGGAGAGTATATGGGTGTGATTTGAGTTGAGGGATCGAATTCTGGGTTATTTTCTAGAAAGATGGCATTGGCATGATTTGGGAGTGGGTTGTGAGTAGTGTTTGGCTTAGGATTGGCTGGTGGGGCTATGGTACCCCAATCAATTAGACCTTGGATTATGTTTTGGAGGTGAAAGTATTGGTCAGTGGTATGGCCAGTTGTTTCGTGAAAGGCGCAATGGGCATCTGTCTTGAAGTTTCTTGGGAGTGGATTTGGCAATGGACGAGGATCCAAGGGTTTGATAAGGTTTCGACTTAGCAGGGCTTGATAGATTTTGGAGAGCGGAGAATGGAGCTCGGTGTATTCCTTTCGGATCGGGATAGGGAACCTTTCTGGTGCCTATGAGGTGGATGGTTGAGAGATGTTGTTGATGGTTGAGACTGCAGCACTGGCAGGCTTATCATATTTCCTGGGGGTGAACTGTCCGGACACCTTCTTCGGTTCGACATCTGTTTTAGCAAGACCTTCCTCGATTTCTACTCCTGCTTCTTTGAGAGCTTGGAAATGGGGATAGTATTGTCCTCCCATCATTGCTTGGACATGGGGTAATAAGTTCTTCTTCACTATGCTGACTTGTTCTTCCTCGGAAGGTCGATTGGTCATAATTACTTCTTTTTCCCTCCATCGGGGTATGAAGTTACTGACTGATTCCCTAGAGTTCTATTTAAGCAGCTCTAAATCACGGCGGGTGACCTCGAGCTCTTCGTTGTATTTATACTGCGACATGAATTCTCGGGCTATATCCTTCCAGCTCCGAATTCTAGATTCTTCGAGAGATAAAAACCATCGAAGGGCGCTATCCTTCAAAGTTTTCTGAGACATTTGGGCCATCACTTCTTTGGAAGCCCCTAATAGAGTCATGGAATGGTGATGGCTGCGGAGATGAACAATCGAGGGTCCACTTCCTCTGAATTTCTCGATATTTGGCATCTTGAACTTCTTGGGTAACCTTGCTTTAGGATAAGGGGACATGTGAGTGTAGTCCATGTAATTCCCCCAAATTATGACTTGGTTAAACTTCTTGGTGAGCATCTTGAGGTACTCTTTGACTTTATTCAGCTCATCTTCCTTCGTATCAATGATCATAGGCAAGTTAGCCCCATGTTGGCCAAGATTCGGCATCGAAAGTTGGGCAGGTGGTGACTCATTAGCAGGGGGCACGTGGAGCGTGCTGATACTCTTCGAGAATCCAGGTAGGCTCGGGTGGACTCATAGCACCAAGAAATAAGGCCTCGAGCTCTTTAGAAACAAGAACCTGGTTTTGTTGCATCTCTCGGACCTCAGTTTGGAGGTTGTTAATCTTGGACACAAGCTGAGCTAAGACTGTCGTCAGATCCGGCTGCACAATGGGGTCTTGATCTATGTTCTCCATGGAAATCGGATGGATATCAGACTCAAAAGAAGTAATAGGGGAACAGACAGAACTCCGGGGTGATTTGATAGAAGACCAAAGCCAATAAGGAGTCAGGCCAAGGGCTTGCGATCGACATGAGAAGGCGCAAAAATGGGATTTATTTTGAGAAAAAAAAAGGATCAAAATATTTTTGACTTTTTTTTCTTTTATCTTTTTGAGATTGGAAGACAAAATATTTTTGGCTTTTTTATGAAGAGATGAGAGATTTTCTTTTTGATAAATAAAGGGGAGACGGTCTCAGCATGATTATTACAATTATTATGTTTTCACTTGTATTAATTCTCCTAAATGCAAAATGAAATGCCGGACAGGACCCGAGCCTAGAAAAATTGGGTTTGTAATATATGCAAAGCTATGGCTGGACTTGTGACCAGGCTCACGGACAGGGTCCCGTTTTAAAAATGTGCGAGAATTCGAGCGTTAGGCCGACCCAAAATTTCGACAAAGTTTCGGGTTGAAATCAGAAATCTTATATGTGTATCCTAGGCTTGACACCTATATGTGGGTATGCAGTTGGTTAGGTAAATTGGAAAGGGTTCCCCCCTTTGGCGTGACTTCCATGATATATGTCTTGCTCTTGCGGGCAATCGGTACATGTGGACAAGCCATTTGATATACCTGAGTGTACGTGAATTGCCTCACTATATACCTCGTGGGTACGTGTGAGAGAGAATTCAATATACTCGGCGTACGTGAACGAGTTCCCTGCGATATACCTCCCTTCATGACTTCGGTCAAGTGGTACGATGCGGGGGAACCGTTAGATATACGTCGAAGGTACTTGGCCAATGGAAGGTGAGAGTCATATCGCTTAGGCTAACTGTGCCCTGCTGGACCAGCACCCATCACGAAGTGACCCTCCACTTACTGGGTAAAATTTGGTCAATCACAATGCTCTTTGGTGATGTCGTGTGAATCATGCATGATTCTCTTATTAGTATCTTACGAGAATGTATTTCTTGATTATGCCAAACAGGGAGCAAAGTACAAGGACCAATGGTACACCAAGTATGGATGGGTGATGCGCGCAACATGTGGATATATGTGACCTTAGGTGCACGTGGTGGGAAGTGTACATGGAGAATTTTCTACAAGTGTGTGAATAGAAGCATAAGCATGGGGTATACATGAGTAATAAAGGGGAACATGAAAATAGGGGGAAAGTATAAACAAATATAACAACCGTGTAAATAGAGTATAGCCCTCATATAATCCCCACCAGAGTTGCCACTGTGGCCATCCCCAATCCTCACGGCGGGCGGGCGGCATGAGGGAGGATCCTAGGTCCCGCGCGTCCCTCTCGGGAGCGCTTCGTCTGACATCATTGGGGTGAGGTGAAAATGTAGAGAGATAGAGTCGCCCGTCTATTTTACTCAAAACAGAAAAAAGAAAGGGAGTCATCCCAAAGGACAGCATCCAAAGACATACTGATTCATACGAAACCAAAATGATTAAAAAAGGGTCCGGAGGCTAAGTTACGAAATGGTAAGGTGTTAGGCACCCATTCCACCCTTACGATCTCTCATGGGTTTTTGCTATTTTCCTTTATTTTCCCCGTGATATGTGTGCATGTGTATATATAGTGGAGATAGGAATTATCGACTTGTACCATGGAAGAGGTAAAGTGAGTCATCCGTCGGAAGGTATAAAAATATTAGAAAATAGGATTTACGCGATTATCCTTACGTTGATCGTTACGATGGAACGACAACGCATGTGGAATAATACGCCACAAAGAACAAATATATGTATATATATATGTAATCTAGGAGAATTGAATTTAGAGAGAATAGGAGATGAGAGAAAAAGTAAAAATAGGACTCGAATCTCGAATTTTACCCCGAGACGCCTACGTAGCCTATAGAGGCATCAAAGTTCACATAGTTCGCATGCAAAACGAGGGGCGGGGTTTATCCCATAAATCCAAATGGGGACTTCTCTTATTTGTGTGTGTAGAAAAAGTGTTTTAGTTGTGAGAAAAGTGTAAGAAAAATGTGAGAATTCCTGTTTGGAATTTATGAGCAAAACCTCTTTTTCTTGTTTTTTGGTTTTTTATTTGTATGAAAATAAGAGATGTGAAATAATACTAAATAAAAATTATATTACGATATGTGAAATGAGAGAATAAAAGTGCTAAGTAAGAAAACAAGTTAATGCGAATTTATGAGAATTTAAGGAGAGAATTGAGAAAATTGGACCTTTTTGAAGATATTGAGCTTGATCTTGAATGTTGGAGAGAAGCCCTTGCACTTGGATGATGATGGAGAGTGTTTAATTCACCAAGTTTGATGAAAAGGATGATGAAAAGTGAAGGTTGGAAAGGGATTTTAACGTGAAAATCGCGCTGACTTCGAGAGAGGTTTTCTGGATTTGCTGAGAGTGATATGCTTCTTATATGGGCTCCCTAGTAATGAGGTCAAGGCCTCCTTTTTATAGGCCTAGGGAATTGCCGATCGGCATAGTCCTGGTCCTGCCAATTGGTAGGTGCGCTTAGGCACACTACCGATAGGCAGGGTCTGGGGACCTGCCGTTTGGCAGTGTCTTTCAGGCCTTTTCGGAAAATCGGTTGCAGAGCGCAAACAGTTGATCTGAATCGTGTATGAGGAAGATCGTTGGAAAGGTAATTCATAGATCTTCAAAATTCCTTGGACCTCTCCCGAGTTCGTGAGTTTAATTTGGGTCAAATGTGGCTCAAAAGCATTCGTCTATCCATTAGATGGGGAATCGTCGGACGCAAACGAATCGTTCATCCGTATGGTAAGTCCAAATCGCGCACGCGGGCAGACCGTTGGAAAGGTTAGGAGATGTACTTCAACATTCCAAAGAGTTTGATTCGATTCGGGGAGCTGACTTTGGTTAACCGGGCCCTAGAAGCAATCGGTGACCTTTCCGAGTAAAATGGATCGTTCGTCCGTACCGTAAGTCAGAATCGCACTAGGGGGGGGGGGGACCTTGGAAAGGGGTTTCAGTACCCTTTGAAGATTCATTTAGTCTCGGTTGAGTTGAAGAGTTGACTTAGGTCAAACGAAGTCCGAGAGCGCCCGGTGGCCTCCTAATTGAGTTTCGGGAAAACATTCTTTCGTTCGCATGGTAAGTCAGAATCGTGTACGGGATGGACCGTTGGAAAGGGGTTTAAGGTCCCTTCTAAGATTTATTTAGTCTCGGTCAAGCTAAAGACTTTGACTTTTGGTCAAATGGAGCTTGGGAGTGCTCGACGGCTTCTAGGTCAGTACTCGGAGTATTGACCTGGGTTTGTAGTGATGAAGGGAGGTGTTAAGGACCTAAGGGGAGTTTAAGGGGTAACATAATGGGGTGTCTACAAGATCCATGGTAGCCCAAATAAAAAATCCCACAATAATTTACACAATCTTTGAAATCTTCTAGAGACTGAAAATTAATAGTATTACCCCCAATTTTTTCTTCTTGACATGACACCACATTAAAATCACCAATAAATATTTGAAACAAATCTTGTAAAACCCTACTAGGGTTTGCATGGAAGCTAAAAATCTTGAAAAAACCATTACACCCAAACCTCTAGACCCAAATAACGTTTGGTCAAGGTCGTTTGCCTCTATAGTTGCTAATAAACCACTTCTAGAAGTGGAACTCAAGACTCCTTCTATGTATAAAGGAGAACTTACGGTACCTTTTTCTAAAGAATATGTCGAGGTATTAGCTGAACCCTTTAAGTTTTCAATAATAGGAAAGTTTTCACACGGCAGGCCCAGTATGGTTGAGATTTGTAAGAAAAATCTTTTATTTTATTTGAAACAAGAATGTACTGTTGGTTTGATATATAACAAACATGTCTTATTTAGATTAAACTGTGAAGAAGATTTTGTTAGACTGTGGACAAAAGAGGTGTGGTTTCTTGGTAGATTCCCAATGAGAACTTTCAAATGGTCTCCATTATGGAAGGTAAAAGAAGAAAGCTCCTTAGTTCCTGCATGGATCAATTTCCCTAACCTACCTAGATGATTATTTGATAAATTTTCTTTATTCTCTATTGCCCAGTTGATTTGTAAGCCCCTAAATATGGATTCTTCAACTATCTCTCATACGAGACCTAGTTTAGCGAGAGTCTGCATCGAATTGAATCTGATCCAAGACAAGCCAAGAAGGGTGTGGATTGGGGTAGGTGACACTCGTTTTTGCAAAGATGTTGTCTATGAAAATATCCCTGAATATTTGTAACACCCCGCCAAGTTAAATATAGGGTGATCAGTCCTTTACCAAATTTTAAAACAGGATATACGGTCGGTTCATTTTTAGCTTCACTGTCGAAAATAATATAATCCATATTAATCACCTATAATATAATTAAGCTAAGTGTTAAAACATTTTTTTAATAAAACAATTTTAACTACAACATTCCAAAATTAAATTATAAACCATTCACCATACAGAGGAATAATAGATATTGAATAAGAATTTAATACGGAAATGAATAAGACTGGGTAAAACCTCCCAGTTCCAAAACTCCAAACCATAAAAGAAATTTAAATACAATATCTCTGATAAAAAGACTAAAAGCGGGGGACACATGCCCTAAATAGGAAGTCTAAGAGAAAATGAATGAAGAGAATAGATTGCGTCTACTGCAAGGAGCTACAGCTTCCATAATAGCTGCAGCGCGTCTAACAATTTAATCTCTAATTCTGGTACCCCTGCGGCTGAGCACCTGGAATAATATATATATAGCAAAAGAGAAAAAAGATGCAATAAACGGGTCAGGGCCCGAGGTTTAAAAATTATTTAGCAAGTATTTAAAACTGGTTCTTAAAATAAGTCTTATACGCATGTTAGTTATCTAACTCTCACATGAGCCTCTCACCTCTCAGCTATTGTGCACGCCTAACGTACATCTAATTTTCCCCTTAGTTATACCACCTAGTCTAACAAGTCTGAAGTCATTCTAATAGTATCTAACTCACTATTAGTATACCCGTATCGCCCATACAATATGCTTTCAAATTAGCCTATGTCGAACAGCTAATTAACATGTTTTCTCGTTTTCATAATAAATCAATTGCACACTTAGGATATATTTTATATCTTAACATTTTTAGTTCTACTAACTATTCACAGTAAAATGATTCACAAGTTTATGTATATATACATATAGTCACATCTTCCCTATATATATATATATATATATATTCTCAGACTACGCCCCCCGGGCTAAGACCCATTAGCGCCACTAATCATAATAATACTGCACCCTCGGATTATCATCCATTAGTGCACATATAACAATAATCTTGTACCCCCGGGTTATGACCCATTATTACACTTATAATATTATTCTTGTTCCCCCGAGTTATCACCCATTAGTACACTTAACCATGGAATCCCTGCACCCCCGAGTTATCACTCATTAGTGAACCTAACAATAAGATTCTTGCACCCCCGGGTTACCACCCATTAGTGCTCTTAATAATAATATCACATAATATGCATACACACATCCTATTATAATTTATAGGTATTTCTCCAACCTACATATATACTTCTCATATGTATTTTAAATCTCACCATTACGTATAGTATAAATATTTATATTACTATCTCTCTCGTAATTGTTTAAGTTTACTATTAGTCATATTCTCCCACTCGAAGAAACTCGGTAAACCTAAATTTGGACTCGAAGAACAATTCTAGAAATTTCCTCTGTCACTCGAACCAGATGGCATGTTGTTTGAACGACTACCACGTGTCGTTCGAGCGACTTCGCGCGAGATGCCATCTCGCTCGAACGACTTCGTGCGAGATTTCGATGTTCGTCTTCCTGCCCAGATTTTCAGCGTTTCTCACAATTTTAGAACCTAAAAACCTCTAACATTCACTTCCCAACACCTCATCATCAATACTCATAAGCACATATCAGATTATAAGTCATTCTTAACATCTTAGGATCCTTAATTCGTCATTAATCATCATAATTATACAAAACCCCCAAACTAATTCACATGAACCCTAGTTTCCAGAATTTCAATTAAATGACCTAATCAACTCAGATTCGTTCATCAATACATGATTCAATTTGGTAGTTTAACCTCTACGTACATGAAGGAATGTCAACAACTAATTAACCCAACCTCGATTCATCATTTCAACTCAAATTTTCACCCAATCAACATGTAAATCAATGGTTAATTACACCTACTCTAACATGAGTATGATTATTGCTAAAGAAAGCAAGCAATAAATATTTACCTTAAATTGAATGTCTGAATTCTTTGTTGATGTTGGTATCGACGCGTTCTTCTCTTTTTGATCTAGGCATTGGTGGTCACAGTTGTGCAAGATGGTGCTAATTAGATATTCTCTCTTGGAAATTGATTCTCCCTCACAGCCTATGTGTCCGTTATTGATTTGTGTGTAACTTAACCCTAATGAAACTCCCGTGGATGATATAATTAATCTATAATTTTCGTCCATTAATTAAGCTTAAAAATCCAATTTACCATAATGTCCTCTCGGTGTGCCGGTTAGGCCTAAAATTGCCCCGGGACCCAAACTAAACACCCGGGTATACTATTTCGACTATCTCGACCCTTCCGGACTCAACGGTAAACTCAAAATGATCATACGAGTTACTAAAAATAATTAATATATTTATTCCACTAAATTAGTCCCGACACAACTCCCACGCGCGTCTGACTTAATTCACTAAACTGTCGTATTATTCTCTCTTGACAATTTATCAAAGTGTATAGTTCCGTATTACATGTCGCACAGTAATATTAAATCAATAAGTATTAACCCTTGGCATGCTAATTAATATTTATTTTTATTAAATCGGAATTAATTAATAATTTAATCCTCACATTTAATTTCCATTAATCCCTTTGTCATAATTAATCCCATAATTATTTAAATCATAAAAAATATGGGGTATTACATACTTCCCCCCTAATAAAGGAATTTCGTCCCAAAATTCGAAAAAATAAGGCATACCTGGTATGAATAAATCTAGATATTTCTCATGCATATCCGCCTCACACTCCCAAGTAGACTCCTCCACATTGTGATGCTGCCACTGCACCCGAACAAGTGGAACTACCTTTGACCTCAGCCTCCTCTCACTATAATCCAGGATGGCCACCGGTCTCTCCTCATATGAACAGTCTGGATGTAACTCAATCTCCTCAATCGCGATGTGAGTGTGTGGCAACTTATCTCGAAGATTCCGCCTCAGTGATGAAATGTGGAACACATCATGGATACGATGACAGTGTTTCGGAAACCCAATCCTATATGCCACTAGTCTAATCCTCTCGATAATAGGAAATGGTCCTACTTATCTCAGGGCCAATTCCCTTTCTTCCCAAATCTCATTACTCCCTTCATAGGAGATACTCTCAGCAAAACTTGGTCCCCTATGGTGAACTTTCTGAAGGATCACTTAGCGTCGGCGTAGCTTTTCTACTTGTCTTGCGCTACTCGTATGCGACCCCGAATCATCTCGATTTTGCTCGATGTGTCCTAAATCACCTCTGGCCCGAGTAGTTTGTTGTCCCCCACCTCTAGCCAATAAGCCGGAGAATGACAAGGTCTACCGTTCAATGCCTCGAATGGGGCCATGCCAATCGTAAACTAATAGGAATTGTTATAAGCAAACTCCACCAGTGGAAGGTAGTGCTCCCAACCTCCACCAAAATCAAGGACACACATTCTCAACATATCCTCGAGCATTTGATTAGTGCGCTCGGTCTGCCCATCGGTCTGTGGGTGATACACCACACTCAACCGCAACTCGATGCCCATAGCCTCCTGGAAGCTCTCCCAAAAATAAAATACAAACGTCTTGTCTCTATCCAACATGATATTAAGAGGCACACCATACAACCTCACAGTCTCTGTAATAAATAACTGAGCATACTGTCCCGCTGTGTAGTCTGTCCTAACGGGCAAAAAGTGGGCTACTTTTGTCAATCGATCCAGAATAACCCATATAGAATCGTGCCCCCTCTACGAAGTGGGAAACCCGGTAATAAAATCCATGGAAATGCCTTCCCATTTCCACGTAGGAATCTCCAACGGCTGAAGAAGACCTGGTGGTCTCTGGTGGTCCACTTCCACTAACTGGCAAGTGGTACACTTAGATACGAACTCTACGATATCCTTTTTCATTCCGCTCCACCAATACTGTCGCCCCATATCATGGTACATTTTGTCCCCACCGAAATGTACCGCAAATCGAGACCCATGTGACTATGTCATTACTGCATGTTGAAGGTCCTCCTTATCTGGGACAATGAGTCTCCCATTGAAGCGTAAACCGCCCTCGAAGCTTACAGAATACGAATCATCTCCATCGGCCAAAAGCTATCTAATCCTTTCTTGGTAAAAAGGATCTATCGCCTGTGCTTGAACCACCCTCGTCACTATTTGCGATGTGACGGTCATAACCGATATGAAGGACCTGGAAACTACATCCTGGAGCCCCAACTCCTTCCATTTCGCTTTCCACACCTCGGTTGTCTCTTCTATCAGCCTATGGCTCAACGCATCAGCAACTACATTAGCCTTCCCCGAGTGGTAGTGTATCTCGAACTGATAATCTTTTACAAACTCAAGCCACATGCGTTGATGCATATTCAACTCTTTCTACATGAAAAAGTACTGCAGTGATTTGTGATCTGTAAATAAGCGAAATTGTTCCCCCAATAAATGATGCCTCCAAATTCGAAGCGCAAACACGACTGCTGCCAGCTCTAAGCCGTGGGTCGGTTAATTCTTCTCGTGAGGCTTAAGCTCTCGGGAAGTAAAAGATATAGCCTTCTCCTTCTACTGGAGTACTCCCCCAAGCCCTTGTAAGGAGACATCCATATAAACCATATACTCAACCCCTGCCATGGTAAGTGCTAATACCGTTGCTGAAGTCAGATTATCCTTCAGCTCGTCGAACGCTAACTGATATGCATCATCCCAAACAAATGACACACCCTTACGAGTCAGATTCATCATCGGACCCGAAATCTTCGAGAATCCCCAAATAAAATGTCTGTAGTACCCGACTAATCCCAGAAAATTCCGCACCTTCGTCAGTGTCGTGGGCTATCCCCACTCCCTCACCGCTGACACTTTACTAAGATCCACAGATATCCCTTTCTCTGATATAATGTGTCCCAAAAATTATACCCCCCGCTGCTAAAATTCACACTTTTCATACTTGGCGTACAACTCCTGCTCTCATAAGGTCTATAGAACCATACGTAAGTGCTCATCATGCTCCTCCTAGGTGCGAGAATAAATCAGTATGTCATCTATTAAGACAATGACAAACAGATCTAGGAACTATCTGAATACTCTGTTCATCATGTCCATAAATACCGCTGGGGCGTTGGTTAGCCCAAATGGCATAACCCTGGCTTCATACGACCCATACCTCGTCAGAAAAGCAGTCTTAGCCACGTCCTGCTCCCTGATGCGTAGCTGATGGTACCCGAATCTCAAGTCTATCATCGAGAAGTGGGCTCCTCCTCTCAGCTGGTCGAACAAGTCATCGATGCGAGGCAACGGATACTTATTCCGTATCTTAAATTTGTTAAGCTCCCGATAATCAATACAAAGTCGTAGGGACCCATCCCCGTTCTTCACAAACAACACTGGGGCACCCCAAGGTGAGGTGCTCCTACGGATGAAACCCTATCCCAACAATTGTTCTATCTGGTCCCGTAACTCCCTCATCTCTACGGGATCCATACGATAAGGCGCACGTGTTATCGGACGAGTGCCCGATGTTAAGTCTATCACAAACTCGATCTCCCTACTTGGAGGTAACCCCGGTGTATCCTGAAATACATTAGCAAAGTCGCAGATGATCGAAATTGAATCGAGTGGAACCACTACTGCAGAGGTATCATCCTCTATATAAAACAGGTGGGTGGACGACCCTCCCTCGGGACGAGGCATCTCCACTAAGAACATCTCCTGGACCAAAATGGCGAACATAATACTCCTACTCAAGCAATCAATCATGGCCTTATACTCGACTAGCCAGTCCATGCCAATAATGGCATCATATTCAGACATATCTAACACTAACATATCATCCGGTAAAATCAAACTGCCAATCTCTATGCCTACTCCCCGACATATGAAGAAAATCAACGACCCACTACCCAACGGTGAGTCTACACATGTCACTGTACCCTTTGTCGTGCCTAACAACCTAATGGCCCGTGCAAAGCTAGTGGATATAAAGGAGTGTAATGACCCGGTGTCAAATAAGATATGACCCAAAGTACCATGGATGGAAAAATTACCCTCCACTGCGGGTGGTGCCTGCGGAACTGTGGCCTAGTGGACGTTATAGACACGTCCATACTGCAACTACCCCTACTGCATCGAAACTGCGGGCAAAGCTGGAACTGGAGCTGGTGCTAGTAGGGCGGCGAAAAAAATAGGTCTCTGGGGCTCCTGGTGAGCTCCCTGCTGTCGAGGAACTCTGTCCTTATCGGGGCACTATTGTTTCTTATGGCCAGTCTTACCACAAGTATAACATTTCCAGATGAAGTTTCCTCCCTTCTGTCCCTGATAGCCTCGGCCATGTCGGCCATTACCACCCCTACTTTGGCCCTACTGGCCTTGCTATCCACCCTACTATTGGTCCTGCTGCTGGCCCTGTGGATGGCCCTGCTGCTAACCCTGTGGCTATCCCTGGTGGCCCTACCTCCAACCCCCATGACCATGCCTGACATCTCCAGAACGAAACCTCTTAGTAGACTCCCCCTACTAGGAACCCTGCCTCCAACTCTTCTCAACTGGTACCCCACTGGCACTACCTCCCCCTGTCTTACCCAACTAGTTGGGCTCTCCCCCTCATTTGCTTCCCTTAGCATGGAAGCGGTTGTCCTGACAATGCAATAGGGTTGCATTCAGAACGTCGGTATATGAGTGTAGGAAAAGGTTACCCAATAGATGCTGGTGTATCCTGCATGTCAATCCATCCATGAACATCTGAATGCGCTTCTCCTTAGTAAGCAGCTCATCCGATACCATATTTGTCAATCACATGACCTCCTCCTCGTATTCCGTAACTGTTCTCCCTTCTTGGGTGAGGTCTAAGAGTTTTCGCCATCTTAGTCTTGATGACGGAAGGAAAGTCCTTGCGGTCGAACTGCACCCAGAAATCACTGATCGTCATCAAATCTCCCTCCTCATTAGTAGTAGTGGACTCCCACCACTGTAAGTCTGCCCCTCTCAGATTCAAGGTAGCCAGAACTTGCCTCTGAATCTCCGTGCACTCATACATACGAAGGTGTCGTTGTATGTCCTTCTTCCACTGACTAGCAATAACCATATCAGAATTGCCCATAAACTTCGGGGGACATGCTCTCTGAAAGGATTCCCTCACTCTTTCCCATGTAGTGGGAAACGGATGCACTGGAACTGGTGCTACTGCCTGAACCTGGGGTGGGGCCTGTTGCACCACGGCTAGGGCTGCATTCACCACTTGTGCAACTATCGCAGCAACCTCTGCAGTGTTTATTGTCCCCTGAGCCTGCACCACCAGCTGCTCTGAATGGGACTGTCTGTCTCTTGGTGCACGTCGAGGAGGCATCTGAGACGAGAAAGAATTTTATTAGTCCACATGTGTCCATCCCCGAGCTCGCCACGCGAGCGGGTAGCGTGGAGGAAAGGATCCTTCGGGTCCCGCGTGTCCCTCTCGGGAGCGCTTTGGCCGACGTCGTTTGAGATGTGGAAATGTAAAAATGTAGAGAGATTCAGAGTCGCCAGTCTATTTTACTCAAAATAGACAAAAGAGAAAGGGGAATCCACCCCGAAGGATGGCATCAAAAGACATATTGGTGCGTACGAAACCAAGATGATTCGAGAAGGGTTCGGAGGCTTAGTTACGAAATGGTAAGGTGTTAGGCACCCATTCTTCCCTTTCGGTCTCTCATGAATATTTTCTATTTTCCTTTTGTTTCCCCTCGTGATATGTGTGCATGTGTATATATAGAATGGAGGTTGGAATCCTCAACTTGTATCATGGAAAAGATAAAGCGAGTCATCCGTAGGAAGATATAAAAGTAATATTAGATAAATAAAATTTGCGCGATTACCCCTACGTTGACCGTTATAATGGAACGATAACGCATATGGAGCAATACGTTATTAAGGGCAAGTATATAGAATATAAGGAAAATGGATTTAGAGAAGATAGAAAATGAGAGAAAAGGTGAGAAAAAGGACTCGAGTCTCGGGTTTTACCCCGAGATGCCTACGTAGCCTATAAAGGCATCAAAGTCCACGTAGTTCGCATACAAAATGAGGGGTGGGGTTTATCCCATAAATCCAAATGGGGAATATCTTATTTGTGAGTGTGTGTGTGTGTATAGAAAAAGGGTTTTAGATTGTGAGAAAAGTGTGGGAAAAGTGTGAGAATCCCTACTGGGAATTTATGAGCAAACCCTCCTTTTCTTGTTTTTTGGGTTTTATTTATATGAACATAGGAGATGTGCAATAATACTAAATAAAAAGTATATTAAGATGTGTGAGATGAGATAATAACAGTGCTAAATAAGAAGACAAGTTATTAAGAATTTAAGATAATTTAAGAGAGTGTTTGAGAAAGTTGGACCTTCTTGAAGATCTTGAATGTGGGAGAGAAGTCCTTGCACTTGGATGATGATGGAGAGTGGCTATTTCACCAAGTTTGACGAAAAGGATGATGAAAAGTGGAAGTAAAAAGGGGATTTGGAAGTTGAAATCACGCTGCCTTCGAGAGAGGTTTCTGGGATTCCTTCAGAGAGATTTTTATCAGATCCGGGCTCTCCTTGAAAATGAGGTAAAGGCATCCTTTTATAGGCCTAGGTGAGTGCCGATCGACATAGACCTGTTCCTTCCTATCGGCAGGTGCCGATAGGCAGGGTCTGGAACCTGCCATTTGGCAGTGCGCTTCAGGCTTTTTCGAAAAATCGACCGCCGAGGACAAACCGTTGGTCAAAATCACGCACGGGGCATACCGTTGGAAAGGTAATTTAGAGGTCTTCGAAATTCCTTTGGACCGCTCCCAGGTTCGGGATGAATTTGGGTCAAATATGGCTCGAAAGCATTTGTCGGTCCATTGGACGGGGAATCGCTCAGACGCAAACGGATCGTAAGTCCGAATGGTAAGTCCGAATCGCACACGGGGCAGACCTTGGAAAGGTTAGGATATGTACTTCGACATTCCAAAGAGTTTGACCCAATTTGGGGAGTTGACTTTGGTCAACCGGGCCCGGGAAGCATTCGGTGACCTCCCGAAGTGAAACGGATCGTTCGTCAGCATGGAAAGTTGGAATCGCACATGGGGTGGACCGTTGGAAAGGGTATTTAGTGCCCTTTGAAGATTAATTCAGCCTCGGTCTAGTTGAAGGGTTGACATAGGTCAAACAGAGCCCGGGAGCGCCCGGTGGCCTCTAGGTCAAGTTTCGGACGCAAACGAATCGTTCGTCCGAATGGTATGTCAGAATTGCGCACGGGGTGGACCGTCGAAAGGGTATTTAGTTCCCTTTGAATATTCATTCAGCCTCAGTCAAGATGAAGGTTTGACATAGGTTAAACAGAGCCTGGGAACTCCTGATGGACTCTAGGTCAATTTTCGGACGCAAACGGATCGTTCGTCCACATGGTAAGTCGGAATCGTGCACGGGGTGGACCGTTGGAAAGGGCATTCAGTGCCCTTTGAAGATTCATTCAGCCTCAATTGAGATGAAGGGTTGACATAGGTCAAACAGAGCCCGGGAGCACTCGGTGGCCTCTAGGTCAGGTTTCGGACGCAAACGGATCGTTCGTCTGCACGGTAAGTCAAAATCGCACACGGGGTGGACCGTTGGAAAGGGTATTCAGTTCCCTTTGAAGATTCATTCACTCTCGATCGAGACGAAGAGTTTGAATTTTTGGTCAAACTGAGTCGGGGAGTGCCCGATGGCCTCCAGGTCAGTACTCGGGACATGACCTGGGTTTACGGTGATGAAGGGAGGTACTAGGGACCTAAGGAGAGTTAGGGGGTAACAGAATGGGGTGCCTACACCATAGTTATTACTAAATCCCAAATAGCTGAAGACGTAATCGTAAAAAATAAGATCACAACAGTTCTAAAAATAGGGCTCTATATCAAAGGACGCAAAGCTGAAAACATAGTAAGCCGTACAGATCCTAAAGGACACTAGAACCTGGTGCTCTGATACCACCTGTAACACCTCGCCCAATTAAATATAGGGTGATCAGTCCTTTACCAAATTTTAAAATAGGATATACGGTCGGTTCATTCTTAGCATCACTGTCGAAAATAATATAATCCTTATTAATGACCTATAATATATTTAAGCTAAGTGTTAAAACATTTCTTTTAATAAAACCATTTAACTACAACATTCCAAAATTAAATTATAAACCATTCACCATACAGAGGAATAATAGATACTGAACAAGAATTTAATACGAAAATGAATAAGACTGGGTAAAACCTCCCAGTTCCAAAACTCCAAACCATAAAAGAAATTTAAATACAATATCTCTAATGAAAAGACTAGAAGCGGGCGACACATGCCCTAAATAGGAAGTCTAAGAAAAACTGAATGAATAGAATAGATTGCGTGTACTGCAAGGACCTACAACTTCCACAATAGTTGCAGCACGTCTAACAATCCAATCTCTAATTTTAGTACCCCTGCGGCTGAGCACCTGGAATAATATATATATATATATATATATATATATATATATATAGCAAAAGAGATAAAAGATGCAGTAAACGGGTCAGGACCCGAGGTTTAAAAATGATTTAGCAAGTATTTAAAACTGGTTCTTAAAACAAGTCTTATACGCATGTTAGTTATCGAACTTTCACATGAGCTTCTCACCTCTCAGCTATTGTGCACGCCTAATGTACATCTAATTTTCCCCTTAGTTATACCACCCAGTCTAACTAGTCTGAAGTCATTCTAATAGTATCTAACTCATTATTAGTATACCCGTATCGCCCATACAATACGCTTTCAAATTCGCCTATGTCGAACAGCTAATTAACATGTTTTCTCGTTTTCATAATAAATCAATAGCACACTTAGGATTTATTTTATATCTTAACATTTTTAGTTCTACTAACTATTCAGAGTAAAATGATTCACAATTCTATGTATATATACATATAGTCACATCTTCCCTATATATATATATATATATATATTCTCAGACTACGCCCCCCGGGCTAAGACCCATTAGCGCCACTAATCATAATAATACTACACCCCTAGATTATCATCCATTAGTGCACCTATAATAATAATCTTGTACCCCCGGGTTATCACCCATTAGTACACTTATAATAATATTCTTGTACCCCCGGGTTATCACCCATTAATACACTTAACCATGGAATCCCTGCACCCCCGAATTATCACTCATTAGTGCACCTAACAATAAGATTCTTTCACCCTTGGGTTATCACCCATTAGTGCTCTTAATAATAATATCACATAATAGGCATACACACATCCTATTATAATTTATAGGTATTTCTCCAAACTACATATATACTTGTCATACATATTTTAAATCTCAGCATTACGTATAGTATAAATATTTCGATTACTATCTCTCTCGTAATCTCCAAGGGACATTTTCTTTATACCGAAAATAATTAAAGTATTAAGTCTCACATATTTTTCCTGAAATTCTGTATTGTTTAAGTTTACTATTAGTCATATTCTCTCACTCCAAGAAACCCGGTAAACCTAAATTTGGACTCAAAGAAAAATCCCAGAAATTCCCTCTGTCCCTCGAACCAGATGGCATGTCGTTTTAACGACTACCACATGTCGTTTGAGCAACTTCGCGCGAGATGCCATCTCGCTCGAACGATTCGCGCGAGATTTAGCTGTTCGTCTTCCCGCTCAGATTTTCAGCGTTTCTCACCATTTTAGAACCTAAAAACTTCTAAAATTGAATTCCCAACACCTCATCATCAATACTCATAAACACATATCAGATTATAAGTCATTCCTAACATCATAGGATCCTTAATTCGTCATTAATCATCAGAATTATACAAAACCCTAGAACTAATTCACATGAACCCTAGTTTCCAAAATTTCAATTAAATGACCTAATCAACTCAGATTTGTTCATCAATACATGATTCAATTTCGTACTTTAACCTCTACATACATGAAGGAATATCAGCAACTAATTAACCCAACCTCGATTCATCATTTAAACTCAAATTTTCACCCAATTAACATGTGAATCAATGGTTAATTACACCTACTCTAACATGAGTATGATTATTGCTAAAGAAAGCAAGTAATAAACACTTGCCTCAAATCAAAGGTCTGAATTCTTTGGTGATGTTGGTATCGACGCGTTCTTCTCTTCTCGATCTATGCGTTGGTGGTCATGGTTGTGCAAGGTGGTGTTAATTGGATCTTCTCTCTTGGAAATTGATTCTCCCTTACACCCTCTGTGGCCATTCTTGATTTGTGTGTCAGTTAAACCTAATGAAACTCTCGTAGATGATATAATTAATCTCTAATTTTCGTCCATTAATTAAGCCTAAAAATCCAATTTACCATAATGCCCTCTCGGAGTGCCGGTTAGGCCTAAAATTGCCCCAGGACCCAAACTAAACACCCGGGTAAACTATTTCGACTATCCCGATCCTTCCAGATTCAACGATACACTCGAAATGACCATACGAGTTACTAAAAATAGTTAATATATTTATTCCACTAAATTAGTTTCGACACGACTCCCACGCGCGTCTGACTTAATTCACTAAACTACCGTATTATTCTCTCTCGACAATTTATCAAAGTGTATAGTTCCGTATTACATGTCGCACAGTAATATTAAATCAATAAGTATTAACCCTTGGCACGCTAGTTAATATTTATTTTTATTAAATTCGAATTAATTAATAATTTAATTCTCACATTTAATTTCCATTAATCCCTCTGTCATAATTAATCCCATAATTATTTAAATCATAAAAAATATGGAGTATTACAATATTGTAAACACCGCATGAAGAAAGGTCATTAGGAAAAAGCTTGTATTTTCTTAAATAAGAACAACGAGGTGAATAAAGATGGCATCAATGAAACCACCAAAAACAATAAAACCACACCCGAACTTTTTTAAGCCATTCCTAATAAACCAACAAGACCTACTAATTTTGTTAACCAAACCCAAAAAAAGAATCCACCATAAGAAGTTCTCTCATTAAAAACAATTAACAATCCTCCTGCTGACCTCCCTTCAATCCAAAGTACCAAAACAGTTGAACTTCAAACCTTTCCTGTCAATAGCAATCCTCAAACTCTATAAAGCCCTTCTATTCCCCTGATTCACATCCAAGACCAAAGTCCTCAACCTATAAATAAGTTTCCTGTACCCAAGATATCAGCCCTTATTTCTCAACATATCCAAAAAATTCACCATTGTGAGATATCACATCAAGAAGCTTTTATTATTGTTGAATTAAACCTATCCCCTAAAGCCACATACCTACCAGATTATGAAGTTCATCCAAACAAGAAGAAGAATTATAATTCAGACTCTGAGAGCAAGAAGAAAGGAATTTATTTGATAAAGGAAGAACTCCACATTTTCTCTGATTGTTTTGACAGAAAATGGCAAGCCTATCAAGAGAAGCAAAGACTAAGCAAGAAGAAGGTTGAAGAGTTGAATCAAGTGGATACAAGGGTTGTAGAACAAAATTAAGTGAAGATAACTCCAAAAGATCCTATGTTTAGGAGGATTACAATATCTCACTGGAAAAACACGAGGAGGAATTCCTATCAATGTCTCAATTATTCATTTCTTAAGTTGGAATGCTCGTGGGGTGGCTAGCAAGCTAATAAATAGAAGGATTAAAAAGTTAATTAAGGAATTCAAGCTGCCAGTTATGTCTATTATAGAACCAAAGGTGGACAGTCGCAAAATTAATAATTTTTTGATGAAGTGGAATTTTGATGAATTTGTTGTCAATAAAACCAATAAAATTTGGTCCTTTTGGAAGGATATGATGAAAGTTCAGGTCCTGTTGAATAAAGAGGAATTTATGTCCTTGAAAATTTCATATGATAATATAGTGAGTGATGTTCTTGTTGCTGTGGTATATGATAAACATACTGCAAAGGAGAGATATCAGCATATATAGTATCAAGTCAATAGAATTAGAAGACAAGTACATAAAAAACATTGAGAAAAGTCTAGAAGATTTACATTTTTTATATAATATATGAAGAATGTGAATACAAAATCATGCAATATATGTTTATAAAAGGAAGATGTATAAAATGTTTTAAAGAAGGCAAATAAATGTATATTTGTAAAAAGCATATTGTAAAAATTTATGTATAAATTGTTATAAAGAAATTAAAAAACAATCTAAAGAACAAATAAATAAGAATTAATTACTTTTCCTACACAAATAGAATTTGCACATAAAAATATAGATATGACACCAATGTTAGATACAGGAGTCATAAAAGTTTAATTCATACAGAATTAGTACCCGAAGAAAGCACAAAAGAATTAAATTACCTGGTATATATTTATTAATTTAATAAAGAAGCAATGCCAATAACACAATATATACAAAATATATTGATATACATAATTAAAGAACAATTCATTTTACCACAAACATATCTCACAAATGTAAAAAGTCATCACCCTTTTATTCTAGGATTAAATTTTATTCGATCTTTAACATGAGGATTTATGTATACCCCATCGGAACAATAATTCTTTAAAAAGGGAACTCATATTATACCTAATGATCAACAGAATAATATAAAAAAGAAAGAAAAATTAATAGTTCTTAATAATAATATAATATTAGACACAATAGGGAAGATTTGCAAAAGGATGAAATAAAAAAAGACAATTTAGACGAAAACTTTTTATATGAATATTTACAGCAAGTAGAAGAATGCTAAACACAAAAAATAGATTTTCAAAAATTAAATAAAATAATGTTTATAAATACAAAATTAGAATTTGAAGATTTAATTAGATTAGGAGAAAAAATAAAAATTATAGGAGAAGATCCGTAAATATATTGAAATGAAAATTAGCTAAAGGCAGATTTAAGAATAATAAATCCAGATTTAACTATAAAGACAAAAGAGATAGCATGCGATTTAATAGACCAAGAGGAATTTAGAATACAAATACAAGAACTATTAAATTTAGAAGTAATAAAAAGAAGCATTATTAGACATAGAAACCTAGTTTTTATGGTAAGAAATCACTAAGAAATGAAAAGAGGTAAAGCTAGAATGGTAATAAACTATAAAAGATTAAATGACGGTACTTATGATGATATTTATAAAATACCTAATAAATAAGAATTAATAAATAAAATACAAGACGAATAATATTTTTCAAAATTTCATTGTAAATCAGGATTTTGGCAAATAAAAATGAAGAATACTCAATAGAATGGACTTCGTTCACTGGTTCTGAAGGACACTTTGAATGGCTAGTCATGCCTTCTGGATTAAAAAATGCACCACAGATATTCCAAAATTAAATGGATATAATATTTAAAAAACATTCAAATTTTTGTATAGGATATATATATGATATTCTTGTATTTAATAATAATAAATAGGAGCATAAAAAGCATTTAAAAATATTTTTTAAAGAATTCATAGGTCAAGAACTAATGATAAGTAACAAAAGGATGAAACTAGAAAAATAAGAAATATAATTTCTAGGTTTATATATAAGAGGAGGCATAATAAAATTACAAGAACATATAATAATAAAGAAAAGAATTTCCAAATAAGATAGAATACCCAAAAATGTTACAGGCTTTTTTAGGGTTGTTAAATTATTATAGAACTTTTATCCCAAATTTATCAAAAGTAGTATGACCATTGTATAGTAAATTAGAAAAGAATGGTCAAACGTATTTTAATACTAAAGATATAGAATTAGTTCAAAAAATCAATAGAGTAGTTAGTCAATTAGAACTATTATCCTTACCATTAGAAAACAGTTATAAATTATGCAAACCGAGGCATCAGCCGTAGGATGGATTGGAATCCTTTTACAAAGACCAAAAAATAAAAGTAACAAAAATGAAGAAGTAATATGTAAATATTGTTCAGGTAATTTTAATGAAATACAAAAAAGACTTCCTTCCACTGATTTAGAAATTTTTAGATACAATTGATATACTAGAAAATTTTCAATTATTTTTATAAAAAGAATTTTTAAGAAGAACCAATTGTGATAATATTGTAAAATATTTTAATAAAACGCATCAAAGTAGATCAGCATAAAAAGATGGTTAAGTTTTATTGATAATATTACAGGAAAAGAATTTACACCAAAATTTGAACATATTAAAGGTAAAGATAATAAATTACAAGATATTTTATCAAGATAATAAATTAACATATAATTTGAACAAGTTATCATGCATCAACTAGGTCAATGATGAACAAAAGCTAATTCTTGACAGCCTTTGGTTAGTCGAGAATTCAATAGAGCTTCTTTTTTACACACTCTAAATTATTTAAGCAATTATTTTTACCAAATAAATAATATAATATACTCCTTAAAAGAGAAAGTTAATTCCCTCTCCCCTGCTGCAGTGAATAAGTAGCTACAAGACGATCATAATAAACTTATTAAACATTTTATAATCATAAATAATCAGAATCAAGAGCTAGAAAAAGATCTAAACCATATACTATAATATAATAATAATAATAATAATAATAATAATAATAATAATAATAATAATAATAATAATAATAATAATATTTTTTTATCATCTTTTGATCCTTATTACCAAAGTATTATACGCAAAAAGGTAGACTATATATTACCAAAAGAAATTAGTGAAAAAATATTTACCTATGCTAGAGAAAAAGGCATTAGTAACTCGATAGCTTTGCAGAACTATTTTTGATTTAATCCACCACCAACAGGATGTAAATATCAGTATGAAAAAATGTATATATTTTCTCAAGGCAAACTTGATAGTATCATACTATTAAATATTAATTTTAAAACCTTTGAAACTTTTATTGTAACTAGACCTAAGAAGATATTGACTAATAACTGATGTATACAAATAATAGCTACATGAAGTCTACTATTAGAATATGGATTAATTTCAAGTTTACTTGTAAATGCACCATTTGAAAGAATTAATGAGAATGTTCCAAAAATACTTTTAGAAGCACTAGTTGAACAAGGTAGACACTTGTATAAACCTCCAAATAAATTAAGAATTTTGTTAATAACCAAAAGTTTTCCTCAATAATGGATTAATGAAGGACAAATCCTTCACGGACAACATAAAATTCTAATTGAACATAAAGAAGCAAAAATTCGAAACTACTTTTTCGAATTTCATGATGATCAAGAATATTTAACAGAAACAATAGAGGCAACAAAAGAACTATTAAAATCTATGAGGTACATAAAATTGTAAATAAAAGGTCATTATCTTATGTACAAACGAAAAAGGAAAAATAAATATGCAAATTTTTATTCCTAAGAGAAGCAACAGAGCCCACTATCAGTATTTTATATAATAATCTCCTCAATTATGAGGAAAGCAATAATAGATGAAAACATTTCTCTCCGCAAAATTGATGCCTATCAACAAGAAGAAGACTCGGATGATTCCATCACCAGACATAATATTGAAAATATAATGAAAAATCCTTAAAATAAATCGAATTGAGAGACTATTCATAATCAAAAGCGACATGTGAGCTTCAAGCGAGAAATAATATAGTGTATATAATGCAAAAATATTTTCTTAGAATGCAAAAGACGCAAGCAGTGACCTCAACATCAACCTACAAAAGAAAATGCAAGTGGATGAAAAATTCAAGAAGACAACCTTAACAAAAGTAATTGACAAAGAAATCTTCACTGTGCAAAAGAAGAAAAGTAAAAGAGGGCCAAAATTTTATTATATAGAGATGCTTTCAATAATTTCCATTGCAATTACCCATATATCCCTAACTTTAATAATATCCATGGATAATGATAGTAAATTGTACACTTAAAAATTTCTATATAAACTCTTGTATGCTATCATATAAGGGACACCACATAAGAAAAACCCTTTACTCTCTCTCAACATCCCTTAAAACCTTCCGAGTCACTTTTCGATCAACTGTTTCGACAAAAGTCTGTAAATCTCTTGTAAATTATTGTAAGTTTCCTATGGCTTGTAAATTATTATATTGTTTGTAAATTGTTGGGAATATATACACTATTGCAATCATAGCAGCCTGGTTTCCTAATCTCTTTAAATTTAAATTTTCAGATTACCTTACTTAGATAAAATTATTAATATATGATTATATCCTATTAAGAGATCCTTGGTAGTTTCCTTAAGATGGACGTACGTAGATGTAAGTTTTGATTAGTTTTTTCCTGTGTCGTGTGTGTGCCAGTCATTTATTACCGTTATTGTGGCTATTGTTTGGGTTAACTGACTGCTACAGTAACCTGTAGTACTATAAATTGTGGACTGAATGGTCAAAATTATGTTATCCTACTGCTCTCTCTTTATATATATATATATATATATATATATATATATATATATATATATATATATATAGAGAGAGAGAGAGAGAGAGAGAGAGCAAAGCTCTTATACATCATGCTTCATATATCACCCAAACATCACACCTAGTTCTAAGCAATGGAAAACTTTTTTTTTCAATTTTTATATTTCACCCATGGAGTTAACCTTCCAGTCAACACATATTCAAAAAATAGGTTAAAATACAATTTCTATCTATTTTTTCAAAATCCAACAAAAACTACTAAAAATACCTTATTTATAAGGGTCTGCGTGAGTAGAATTTTGTATTTTTTATAAAAATAGAGAAAAAATGTATTTTGACCATATATTTTGAACATGTGTTGATTGAAAGGTTAATTTCGAGAAAAAAATAAAAAGTTTGGAAAACGATTTTTAGGGCCTAGAACTAGGTGTGATGTATAGTGTGATGTAGGACAACCTTCCTCCTCCTCTCTCTCTCTCTCTCTCTCTCTCTCTCTATATATATATATATATATATATATATATATATATATATACACACACACACAACCCAACAGCTCCAATGAAAACTACCCAAATCCATTTTTGGAACAAGCGCAACTGCTCTTTGAAGTCAACTAGCAATAACCCACGAATTAAGACAATGCCACCTCAAAAATATAAGCAACTCAACCCACCGATGCAACCCGATGTTTCATAACAGGTGTGATCGAGGAATTCCCAATCACAACCCAAAATATATTCACTACCAATCCCACATTCGGTATATGGAAAACCCAAACATGCCCACGAAAATAAAAATTGTTTAAAGTGTTTGCATGTGTGATTAAAGTATATTTTTATGTTCATTTAACCTACCCCATGGGGTGGAGTGGGTAAATAATAAGTCAACCTAAAAATATGGGTATACTAAAACTGGGGTGGTTAGAAAAAAAAGTGGGCTGAAATAAAACTTCCCTTTTATTTTTATTTTGCTTATCTCGTTACAACCCACTCCACCTTCATGACCATTCTCAAGTCTTCAAAGAGAAGAATTGTAGATGAAATTTGTAAGATTGAAGGTCGTTCCTCATAAATTTACCCGAGAAGTGTTATGAAGTGGTTTGGTAAAACGTAAAAGTTTTAAGGGTTGTTTTTAAAATTGAGTTTGTTTTACAAAATGTTTTTAAAATAATTTTTAAAGTGTTTTGAAAAACTTGTTGGCTCGCTAAAGCGAACTGACATGTCATTCGAACGAGATTCAATATGTTGTTAGAATGGGGTTCCCATGTTCGAACGATAACTGGTACATTGAATTTTTGGTCAGCTCTGGAATATCTTTTGAAATTTCGATGGAAGATGTTCGAACAAGATATGGTATGCCATTTGAACGAATGGTGGCTCGTTCGAACGAGTATGCATGTTTTTTTAAACAAATCTTTTCCTAATCTTTTATCCCTATCTCTATGCAAAAACTTTCCCTATAAATAAAGATGCACGAATAGACTTTTTAACATGCCCTTTTTAGTTGTTTTTGTTATCAAGATCTATAATTTTTTCAACTAAACCCCTTGGAACTTTGAGGATCAATTTTACAAATCAAGAATAACGCAATCTAAAGTTCTAAACCCTTATAGATATTGTCTCTACTACTTATTTGTGGAGTCAAAGCTCTATCGCTAAATAAGAAAAAGGGAATTGCATATTCCAAAGGCTGATATGTGGATACCAAGAGAAGATCTGCTTCCTATAGGTAGTGTTGGAGTGCATCGTTTTCTGTTGAAGAATTGAAGATGCTTGTGCATCATACTTAGTGGATCTCTAAGCAGTTTGTAAGTCATTATGTGTCTGTAAAACTCTTTAATAGTGCTAAATTAAAGATTTTGCCTCAAAGGGATTTTTCCTCTATTTCTTCTTCTTTTTATTTTGGTTTGGAATTTGGCTTCACATTACTGTTACTTGTTCATTTTAAATTAAATAAGATAAAATTTGATAAAAAGTGATTCTTTGTGTGTGGTACTTATATACAAGTGAATCCATATAGCCCATACTTTCTCAAATTAGTATCAGAGCAGGTTACACTAATTTATTGTGTGTTATATGAATTGGGATTAATATGGATAATTTCTATTATAGGCTACCTATTGTTTATGGTTTAGATTATGCATATTGGAAAACACAAATGAGGTCGACACTAAAGTCGATTGACAAGAGATTCTGGCTTGTCTGTGAAAGGTGGTGGACACCACCCACTGTGACTAATGACAATGTCGAAAGTCTTAAACATGTAACATCTTGGACAAAGGATGGTTTTAAGTGGAGTAATTTTAACTCTCATATCTTCATCACAGTTTTCTGTCGTAGTCACTCCCGATGAGTTTCGTCAAATTATGACGTGTACCACGTCTAAAGAAGTGTGGGATACTTTCGAACTCACACACGAGGTTACTAACACTCTAAAAGCTTCTAAGCTATAAAATCTCACCAACAATTTGAAACTATCACTATGATATATTCTGAGACTTTTGATGAATTATATTCTATATCATCTTATATATTTAATTGCACTTTAAATTTGGGTGATAGGAATTCTTGAGACGAGAGTTGTGAAAAAGATTTTGAGATCCATGTAGTCTGATTTTATCCCTAAAGGCATGGTACTTACTTCGTTTGGAATTTTATATACGCTTAGGTTAGATTAACTGGTGTGACACCTTTAAACTTATGAAATCAATATATTTTCCAAAATTCAAAAGTCAGAAGAAAAGTCTAAGGATAAAATTTCCAATCGAGTCAATTGTAGTATTTGACTTATTCTCGAAACAAAACATTTTTTTGAGTCATAGATATTTTTTTATTGTCATGATCCCACACAAATTATGACAAAGTTTATTGATGATGTTGAGGCCAAGCTTCAAAGATTTACCATGCTGAGATTAATCTGGTGCACGTTTCATGTCTTCATTGCATTCTGAGATTGTTCAGGTATGAATGCGTAATGTTTATGGGACTTGGAAAATGTTTTAGGATGTTATTTTCATTAAAAAATGTTTTTAAAATGATAAAATTCATTTATTCTGAGATAAAGATCATTTAGATTCGTGTGTATAACAAACTCTTGTGTTTAGTGGTTCAAATGACATTGCAGGTCATTCAAGCGAGATGAACATGTCGTTCGAGCGACATAGTCATTTTGTTCAAGAGACATTCTTATCTCATTTGAACTATGAGCTTAATCAAGTTTATAATTTAAGGCGTGTTTCTCTCAGAATTTCGTAAGTTATGGGACCAGAAAATCAGTTTACATACAGTACGTTTTTTGCACAAGTTTTCAAAGATTTTAGATGTCTAAAAACATCCTTGGAGTTTTAAGATCCGAGCTTTCATACTCTTATGCTATAGAGTTCTTGGTTTGCACAATTGGAGTTTATTCATCACTTTGAATGTTGGGTTTTGTAGTGAAGAAGAGAAGGGGTTCGTGTTCAACATCATAGACATTGCCAAGCTGCATCGGTGGACACTTAGACATACATGGACGCGTGTGTTATGGGAGCATCGTAGAAGGAGTTATGAGTGGGCACTGTGGAGGAGTGGTTGAAGGATCAAAGGAGCATCAAGACTTATGGGGGATCGAATTATTGAGTAAGCCTATAATTTGTACTTTGTAATACCACATCATAGTGATTGTCTGGCTTGGGCCATCCGAGATTTTTTTTTCCTTTGTGGTTTCCTCGTACATCGGGCGTCACCTTTGTGAACTTATTTATTTTATTTTCTTTAATCACCTAGATGAATGTTTAGGATTAAACAAGATGGGTTAACTAAATTTGGTTCACATACTTGGCGCGGTTTAAAATTTTGAAAAAATGTTTTACAAAAAGAAAGATTGTTTTGACATCCTTAAAACACATCCGAAAGAAAAAGGGACTTACAAATTGGTATTAGAGCTAAAAAAATTATTTTATTGATCCCTTATGTTTTTAAGAATGAATTTAAAAAACTATGTAAGTTTTAGAGATCCTGTTTTTGATGGCACTAACTATGGTTTTTTGGAAAATACAAATGAGAAGTGATTTAAAATCAATAGATGAGTGTGTGTGGTTAGCGAATGAGAAGTTCTTTAAAACCCATTGACTCATGGACTGAAGCCGAATATAGACTTTCACTTTACAACTCTAAGATGGTTAGGAGGGAGGATAATCTTATTCTAGCTAATATTCCGGATGAAGAAGAAATCAAGGAGACTATATTTTCCACAGATAGTGATAGTGCTTCGGGCCCGAATGGCTTCAATGGTTTCTTTTACCAAACTTGTTGGAATATCATTGATAAAGACATTACTTGCGCAATTCAATATTTTTTAGTCGGTAATGATATTCTAAAAAGTTGCTCTTCCACTAATATTGTGCTTATTCCAAAAGTGGAAAATCCAAAAAATTGTTCAGATTTGAGGTCTATAAATCTATTCAATTTTTTAAATAAAATCATTTCTAAAATACTAGCTAATCGTGTAGGTTCCTTGCTTCCTAAGATGATCTCAGATCTCAAGCAGGTTTTATTAAAGGGAGATCAATTATGGATAATATTCTTCTAGAACAAGAAATGATGTCTCAACTCAACAAAAAATCTAGAGGCTCAAATGTGGTTATCAAACAGGACATGGCCAAAGAATATGATAGGATTTCTTGGATTTTCATCATCAAAGTTCTCCGAGCATATGGATTTTCTGAAACGTGGATTGATATGATTTGCCATATTCTCTCAAATTGCTGGTATTCTATTCTCATTAATTGCAAAGCCTACGGGTATTTTAAATTGGGTAGAGGGGTGCGTCAAGGGGATTCTCTATCTCTAACTCTATTTGTCATCACAGTTGAAGCATTAAATCGTGATATTCATCATCTTATATCGCAAGGTTCGACTGGTCACTTTTCAACTCCGAGTGGTTGTCCAATGGTTTCGTCATTATCCTTTGTGGACATCATCATGCTTTTTCTGAATGTAAATGCTTAATCAGTATCCTCCTTTAGGAAACTAATTACCACATATGAAAAATGTTCGGTCGTGAAGATTAAAATAACTAAAAGTTTTATCATATTCTCAGCTTCATGTTCCTATAAGAGGCATAAAAATATCCTTCTAGCCACTGGTTACAAGGAGGCTGTGATGCCTATTCAATATCTGGGAATACCATTGTATACCGGTAGAAAAAGAAACATGCTGTTACAAGGAATTTTGACTAAAGAAGTAGACAAATTCAAGTTATGGAACCACTCATCCATTTCTCAAGATCGGCGACTCGTTCTCATACAAGTGGTTTTAAAGTCCTTGGGTATGCATTATTCTCAGCTCTTCAACCTAGCAAATCAGTTTTCAAAGATTTCAAGTCTATTTGCTCGAATTTTTTGGGGGGTACCATTGATGATTCCTCTAAACACCATTAAGTTTCTTGGGAGATAATATCGCGTCCTAAAAATGAAAATGGTCTTGGCATTCGTGATCTTAAAGATATATGCAATGCTTTTTCTTGTAAAATTTGAACTCGATTTGTACAGAAAAATTCCTCATTGGCCAATTTTTTGCATTGTACATATAAAAAATTAGTCGCTTTTAATTTCAGAGGCATGCCATCATTTTCTAGTGTCACTTGGAAGCGTATGCAAATGGTTGGGGACTTTATTGAGGATAATATTTCTTCCATATATCAAAATTGGCTTGTTCATGGCTTCTCTATTACAAAGTCCTGGGATCATATTCGGGAAAATAATTGTTCACAATTCTCTTTATCCATGATTTGGGATTCTAGGATTCTTCCTAACATTCTATATTCATGTGGCGTATTTTGCATAAGGCCCTTCATCTCGACCTCAATCTCAAGGATATCTTTATACCCATGGTTTCTAAATGTAGATGTTGCTTGTTGTCTTAAGAAGAATATGATGATAATCTATTTCTTTCTAGTGACATTGCTCAGACCGTTTGGAAGAACTTTGATAAGTTGATAGGGTTGAAATTGCATACTTCATCTATTCAATCTAGACTCATGTGTTGGTGGTTCAATTGCCGAGGCAAGAATATTAGCTCCATTTTATGCAAGATACTTCCATATTATATTTGTTGGCGTATTTGGTGTTCCAGGAATAATGCTAATTTTAAAAACTCAATTATGAATCCCATGCTTATCATTAAAGTCATTCATTTTGATATTGTAATGGATTTCAAGGCCAGGCCTTTTAAAGATCATGACAATAGATTTTTTTAATTCTTTTATTAAAGATATTTAAATTGCTACATCTTGATTGTAAGCGTCCGGAGAAAGGATTTTTTTCTCTATCCTTTTATAATATTTTGGTTTAATCCTCCTAAAAAAAGCTCTTCATGTTATTTCCTCACATGTCACACCGGAAGAGTATAATAGAATCATGACGTGTGAAACTTTAAAAGAGTCTTGGGATATACTTTCACTTACTCATGAGGTCACTAGCATGGTTAGGGTGTTTAAACTTCAAAACCTCACTATACAGTTTGAGACAATTAAGATGCTAGAGAGTGAGTCGCTTGATGAATTTTACGCTAGATTGTCAAATGTTGTCAACTTGTCATTTAATTTAGGAAAAAAATACCCGACAATCAAGTCATAAAGAAAATCTTAAGGTCGTTGCCGATTATATTTGATGGAAAAGACACCATTTTGAACTCCTTGGGTATGCTTGAATCGACGAAACTTAAAGAGATTATAGGTGACTTACAAACCTATGAACTCGATATGTTTATCTCCATGTAAGTGCCAGAGAAATAAAAGGGAATTACTTTGAAAGCCCTAAAGGAGGAGAATAAAGTTTCATATGATGATTCCGATTCAAATTTTAAGGATGTAGCCTTGTTGGCAAAGAAGTTCAAAAAATTTCTTAAGTTCCAAAAGTAATCAAAATATGCCAAAAGACTTGAGAAATTTAAGAACAACAAGGTAGATCCCTCCCATAACGATAAGAGTGAGAATGTCAAGACAGTTGAGTCGGATAGGTGTTTTGGGTGTGAAGATTATGGTCACAAGGTTGCCTACTATCCCACTAGAATTAAGGTGGGTAAAAAATCGATAGCATATAATGCCACCTTAAGTGATAGTGAACCCAAAGAGGGAGAGAGTTTCCCCATTGAGTGTAAGTTTGTAGCGTTCATTGCATGCCATGTGAGTGACGATGATAAATCTTTCCATGAAGATTCTCATGTGCATGACACTTCCTAGGCCTTTGTGTGTGAATCCCAAGTGATTGAGGGTGAAGTTAGTGAAAATGAGGAGATTGATGTATGAGAGTTGCAAGTTGCCTTTAGTGAATTGTATGTGAAAGCGGTAAAGGCGAAAAAGGCAAACTTAAAATTGCAAGATAAGTTAAATGAGCGTGCCATAGAGAATAATGATGCTTTAATTGAGGATCTTAGGGAACGAGAGAGGACTCTTAGGGAGAAACTAGAATATGTCTAAAAAGAAAGAGATAGTCTTCGTGGTTTGATAGAGGCTTTAAAGAAAGATGTTATAGAGTTTGAGGAGTTTAGGAGTTTTATTGATTCTAGGATTAGTGAGTTAGAGGAGAGACTGAATGACTCGAGCAAGGTGAAATTTTATTTGGAGGCTAGATTGGAGAAGTTGGATAGGATGTTAGGCACCATCAAAATCAAGGGAGATAGGTTTGTTATAGGCTACGATGATAGAGTTGTTCCCATTCCTAATGCCAATACCAATCGCGTGAGAGATCCCACTAGGAACGTGAGGAGAGATCATCATTTTGGTAATCATTCCCACCGTGTTTATTCTTGCACTCTTTGTGGTAGGAAAGGTCACCTTAGACGTTTTTACTATGACCTTAGAAATGCTCCTAGGAATTTAAGGAATAAAGTCATTTCGATTCCAAAAACCCCCATGCGTAACTTCACACGTGCTTGGGTTAGGAATTCAGACTTGAAGGCTTTAGGAATTAAACTTCATGGTTCTTGTTTGGTTGCACTTGATTCTTCCCATGCTATATCTAAAGGATGATTGTGTTGCCATGTTTGTCATACGCTAGTCTTTACATCATGATTTATATCTTGCTAGTATTATGGCATGTGTATCTTTTGTATTATATTTTTTTATTTATCGAGTCTTATTTGAAAAATACAAAAAGATTTTGTTTTTGATAAAATTCTTCGAAAAATACAAAAAGATTTTTGGTTTTAAATAATTTTGAGAAAAATACAAAAAGATTTTATTTTTAGGTCAAAAATATTTTTAGAAAAACACAAAAAGATTTTCAATTTATTTTTGTGTCGTGAGGGTTTCATGTTTGATGTGGCTTATTGGTGTGTTTGGAACCCCATCATTTCAATAACCATGTGGCTAGGACATTTGGTCATAATTATTGATGCATTGCATGATCTTAACCATTGTCTTAATGGGGTTGTTTCGAAGTTCATATGCGGTTGAATTCGACTTTGTATATATTCCATCTTTGCACACATGCATGAGTTTATATGAATGTTTCACATCTCATTCATATTTGATTTTGGTGAGACGTTGTTATATCAATTTTCTCATCTATGCATAAGTAAACTTAGGAGGAGGTGTGCATGTAAGAACCGTTTACCGTGAGTATTGATATTGCTTAAATTGCAAAAAAAATGATGAGTGTTCATGGGAAAGGGATGGGAGTGAATAATAATCACATCGTAAAGGCCATCGTTTAAAAGAGACCAAGGAAAAAAATAAGGCAATAAAAAGATTCATATGCCAAATATAAGGCCAATAGGATTTCTCTAAGTTGAGAATAATAGAAACTTCAAAAGATTTTGAAAAAGAACATATATTTGAAGGAGTTTGGATGAAAAAATTAAATGGGTTTGCAACACGAATCCTTATGTTAAAAAATCGTATCATGACGCTATTGTTTGTAGAATCGTCAAAATTCTGAATGTGTGTGTATGTTGATTGTTTAGTTCATTTAGCTCAATATATTAACTATCCCATATGGCAAAAACTAAGTTTGATGACATCTTGGTATCAATTATAGCTTATTAATCGTTTTAATGTGTTGGAGTTATGATTCATTTGTTGTAGTTCACGCCCATTCACTACATATCCATGTTTGATCACATTGATAATATTTTGGCATGAAACTCACATTGTTTTACTTAATTTTTGTTTTCTATTTAGAGTCTGTTTTTCTACCGTTTTTTCTTTCCAGGAGTTAGGAAATTTTTTCACTGGACGAAACTTCATCATTTTTAGAACTGGAATTAAGAAAGTTGATTGTCGTTCAAATGACAACTGGGTTTCGTTTGAGAAATAAGATGATGTCGCACGAAGTTTTGTTCACATGAGGTTCGAGCGATAGAATGGAAAGTGTCAGGTATTGGTCACGAGAAAGGTTGCGCGAATGTCTTTTGAAGTGTTGTATCGCGCGAGATGTTACTGTTTTGTGTTTATTGATGTCGCTTGATGGGCTGGTTTAAAAGACACACAATGTCATTCAAACAACTCTAGATTATCGTTCAAGCGACTTGTGAGGATTTTTTTGATATTGTTCTTATTTCGTACCTGCTACCTTTATATGGCGATTCACTTCTATTTTGATACTTTTGGGCAGCTTGTATGCAGTATAGGTTGATTATGTTGATGGATTTTACTGCATCATTTGTTTAGTCACATCATTACTGATTTTGATGATTCATCTTTTGTGACTTCTGTTTGCAAGCTAAGAGTTGGTAAATGGTGATTATTTTTTTATGGCAGTGCATGTTTATCTAGATATGCTTCATTGATTATCACTGTCTAGATATGATGATTTAGTTATCTTTTTTACTTATTGTCTATCCAAGACAAAAATGGGGGAGGGATGTATGTGATGTAGGGGGAGTTTTGGTTATTTGATGAGCACATAGTTTTGTTGCACAAAACAAATTGATATCCTGATTTTTCAATGATTATTTTCACAATTGGTATTAAAATATTTTGCTCGCATGTTTAACAAATGATGTGATTTTAATTTTACAAATTGGTGTTCATATTTCATATTAGCATCATAATGGTTATATGATGTGTTCCTCCATACTTCACTGGGTATTTTTTTGTTTCATGTGTGTAGGTATTCTTCACCGAGTCAAGATTTCAAGACTACATCATATTTTGACATCTTATGCTTGTCGAACCAACATTTACTAGTCTTGTACTGTAATTTCTGATTTGGGGTTTTATGGGTTGGATTTAGGCATTATACGGCTTGACGTCCCGGCTTAGGCATTTCACTAACTAGGTTTTGTCCCGGAATAGTCAAAGGAGGAGATTTGTAAGGACAAAATTTCTAATAAAGTCCATTGTAGTATTTGACTTATTCCTGGATTAATATGTTTTTGAGTCATAGATAGATTTTTTATTGTCACGATCCCACACAGTCTATGACAAAGTTTATTGAAGACGTTGCGGCCAAGATTCAAATATTTATCAAGCCGAGATTATTTTGGTTCACATTACACGTCTTTATTATATTTCGAGATCGCTCAAGTATGAATGCGTAATGTTTATGGGAATCAAAAATTGTTTTAGGATGATATTTTTATTAAAAACATGTTTTCAAAATGTTAAAATTTGTTTATTTTGAGACAAGGATCATTTAGAGTTGTATATATCATAAACACTTGTGTTTAGTGGTTCAAACGACATTGCAGGTCGTTCAAGAGAGATTAACATGTCGTTCGAGCGACATGGACATTTCATTCGAGTGAAATGCTTATCTCGTTCGAACGATGTGCCAACTCAAGTTTATTATTTAAGTCATGTTTCTCTCAGAATTTCATAAGTTGCAGAACTAGAAAATCAATTTACATACAATACATTTTCTGCACAAGTTTTCTAAGGTTTTAAAAGTCTAAAACATCCTTAGAGTTTCAAGATTTGATCTTTCATACTCTTATACTGTAGAGATCCTGGTTTGCACCATTGGAGTTTGTTCATCACTTTGAATGTTGGGTAGCGGTGAAGAAGCAAAGGAGTTCGTGTTTAACATCGTAGACGTTGTCAAGTTGCATCGATGGACACCGAGACATACGTGGACGCGTGTGTTATGGATGAGCATCGTAGAAGGACTTCTGCGTGGGCACTGTAGAGGCATGGTTGAAGGATCAGAGGAGCGTCAAGACTTGTGGGGGATCGAGTTGTTGAGTAAGTCTATTGTCTATACTCTGTAATACCACATCATAGTGATTGTCTGGTTTGGGACGTCCGAAGTTTTTTCCTTTAGTGGTTTCCTCGTACATCCGACGTCACTTTTGTTAACTTATTTGTTTTTCTTTCTTTAATCACCTAGATGCATGTTTAGCATTAAACAATATAAAATTGGGCTTAACTAAATTTGGTTCACATACTAGGTGGGGTTTGAAATTTGGAAAAAGGTTTTTACAAAAAGAAAGTTGGTTTTGACACCCTTAAAACACATCCAAGAGAAAAAGGGGCCTATGAAAAAGGGATTCCATTGAAAGCCTAATATATAATTAAAGAGGAGGTGTCTTTTGACTTCGAATTTGATTTTGATCTCACGATCTTGTTCTTTTTTCAAAAATTTCAAAAATATTCTCAAAATAAGGAAAAAAAATTCTTCCAAAGAAGAAAACAGTTTTGAGAAAGATAAATTTTTAAGTTGGACAAGAAAGGTTTTGAAAAAATAAGAGGAGAGTACCCTAATAAAGACAGGGATAGATGCTATTAGTGCGAGGATAATGGTCATAAATCCCACGAGTGTGGTACAAGGCTAAAGAAAGAGGGCAAGGGGAAAACTGCCTACATTGCCACTCTTAGTGATAGCGATGTCGAGTCGGTGGATTTCAGGGACTAGTCACCGCATGGACGTAATTTCACCACATTCGTGTCTAGTCATGTTAGTACATCGAGTATGTATCACGACAATGAAAGCGAGGGAGATGAATATTTGAGTGAGGTAGAAAATGATCTTCAACGCGCTTATGCCGAGTCCTTTAAAATAAAAAGAAAATTTTGGCGCTTAGGGTCTTATCACTAGAGAAAGAGTTGAAAGATTCAAGAGAGAGAGGGTCCTTGGTGAGAGTTTCTTTGGGAGAGAGAGTGATTTTAGTGTAGAGGTAAAATGGTGACTTGACTAACAAAATGGCTAGTCTTACAATAGAACTTCTAGCTTCAATGGAAACTCGTGAGAAATTTCAAACCCTTATATCCCAACTTAAGAAAGATCTTGAAAGTTCCCAGGAGGTCAAGATTACTATATAAGATACATCTAAGAAGGCAGTAAAGATGTTCCTCAGTTCCGCTTTAGGTTTTAGAGAGATGTAAGGAGTAGGTTACGATGGTGCATCCACTTCTCATGTCGCACCCGAACTGGTTCTTAAGTTTATTGTATATATATATAGTCGTCGAACTAACCCACCAAAGAGAGTTCAAGATAAACTATCTAACAAGGTAGACCCAAAAAAGTCTATGTTTGCGCCCATTGAAAAAGAATAGGTTACCTTAGGAATTTTTTCTACAAGTTAAGAAGATCTTAACGTACATAAAATCCCGCAAACTGCTATAAGGACTTTGCTAGTTTTAGAGAGGAAATTGAGTTCCTAGTCACCACTTCTCACTATTTGATGAAAGAATTTCAAAGAATGTTTTATGTCTCTTGAGAATGATTCTAACGCTATGACTGGAGACAATAATGATGAGGGCAAACAAAAGGTTACCTCTACTTAGGTACCTAAGTAGAATGACAAAGCCCTTGTTGTTCACGTTGCTATCAAGGTTCAATATACTTCCCAATGGTATTTTGATTGTGGGTGCTCTAGGCACATGAACGCTGACAAGTTGTATTTTACCGACCTTATGGATCGAAAGGAAGACAAAGTCACATTTGTAGATGTGAGTAGGTTTAGATTTTTAGGATGCGGTTGTGTTGAGATACCTTAATTTCCTATTTTAGACAATGTATTGTACATAGAAGGATTGAAAGATAACTTAAATAGAATGAGTCGACTTTGTGATGAAAACTTTTCAATAAAGTTTGATAGGTCCGAGTGTAATGTATATGATCAATCTATTTAACTAATACTACAAGGAGTGAGGACCGACGATAAATTCTATGGGATGACTCCCAAGTCATCCTTTATATGAAATAATGCCATTGTCTCCTCTATAGACCTTTGGCATCAACAATAAGGTCATGTGAATTTTAAAGATCTTGATTGATTAGTTAAAAAGACCTAGTTCGTGGTTTATCATCTCTTGGAAAACCAACATCCTCAATTTATGGTCCTCGCCAACAAGGAAAACAAATTCAAAGTCCTCATCGAAAGTTGAATAGAATTACCTCCTCCTATGTGTTAGAGTTGATACATACGGATCTTATGGGTCCTACTTGTACGGAGAGAATTTGTGGTAAGAGATACATTTTTGTGATGGTCGATGACTTTTCGTGATACTCTATCATGGGATTTTTAAAGAAAAATTCGATGTGGTTGAGTTCCTAACAACCAAGTGTCATGTCCAACAAAACTAGCACAGTGTCATTATTAATCATATGTGTAGTGACAATGGAACAGAATTTAAAGAAGCCGAAATGGATGTCTATTGTAACAAAATGGGCATCAAAAATGAGTTTTTGGCCTTTCGTAATCCTCAACAAAATGGGATTGTTAAGAGGAAGAACCAAACGATTCGAGAGATGGTTAGATCCATGCTTCTTTGGAGAAATGTGCCTAGAATTTTTTGGCAGAGGCAGTTAATACCACATGCCATATGATGAATAGGGTATATCTCCGTCTACACATGTTACACACGTTATATGAGTTGTTAATAGGGAATAAACCTAACCTATCTTATTTTCATGTCTTTTAGGAATCCTTGCTACATTTTAAGAGATAGAGAGAACTTAGGAAAGTTCGAATCCTGAAGCGATGAGGGAATACTTATATGTTATTCATCGTCGAGTAGGGATTATGGGGTTTTTAACCTTGCAAGCTCTAAGATTATAGAGTCAATAAACATCATGATTAGGGAAAATGAGCCACCAATATTTGTTGACCCAGAACTCGAGTGTGATAATGACGCACCCTCCTATGATGATTCCATTATTTCTTATACTATCCCAATGGACCCCGCTCTTGATTTAAAGTATCCACCCTTTTGGGTTCAAAAAATTATGACCCTTCTGCTATACTTGGTTATCCCATACTAGTTGTCAAGACTCATGCTCAACCTGTGAATTTGGTTAGCGAATTTTGCTACACCTCCTTAGTAGAGCCCAAGAATGTGAAAGAAGCACTCAAGGACGAGCATTGGATATTCACTATACAAGATGAGTTGCTTCATTTTCGTAAAAATGAGGTCCAAGAGTTATTCCCTTGACCCAGCAGGACTAATGTGATTAGTACCAAGACAATTTACAAGAACAATATGGATAAGAATGGTACCATAGTTCGCTATAAGGATAGTTTGTTCACTCAATGCTACACACATATTGAGGGTGTAAACTTTGACGAGACATTTTCTCCTGTTATTAGGCTTGAGTCCGTCCTCTTACTACTTTCCATAACATGTCATCTACGGTTCAAATTATACTAAATGGATGTTAAGCGTGCCTTCCATAATGACATTCTATAGGAGTAAGTGTATGTGGAACAACCAAAGAGGTTCGAAGACCAAAAGTACCCGGGACACATCTTTTATCTTCGGAAGGACTTGTATGGTTGTTTGTACGAGAAGCTCACTTATTATCATTTAGCTCATGGCTTCAAAGGAGGGGAGTGGATAAGACATTTGTGAGGAGAGAAAGTTGTGCGATATTGGTGGCCCAAGTCTATGTGGACAACATAGTATTTGGATCCACGAAATCCCAACATGCTCACACATTGGAGGAGGAGATGAAGAGTGAGTTTGAGACTAGCATGGTTGGTTTGATAATGTTCTTCTTAGGTTTCCAAGTGCGTCAACTTGAAGATGGGATATTTATATCTCAATCCAAATATGCGAGGGTCCTAGTAAAGAAGCTTGGTTTAGACTCTGGTATGAACTCACGCACCCCTATGGGTACATCTACTAAACTTAGAAAATAAACTTTAGATAAAAACATAGAGCAAACCCTTTATAGGATCATGATAGGTAGTCTTATCTTCTTAATCGCTAGTCGTCCCGATATTACCTTTAGCATTGGAGTTTGTGAGCTTTACCAAGTGTCGTTGAAAGAGCCTTTCTTTCTCACACTCAAACGTATCATCAAATATGTGAGTGACACTCTTTCCTACGGTATTTGGTATTTCTTTGATACTAATGACCGCTTCTCCGCCTATTTTGGATGCCAAGTTGGCCGGGGATGTTGATGGTTGTAGGAACACCTCGATGATATATTTTACTTTGGGAGCGCTCTTATCTCTTAGTTAAGAAAGAAGCAAAACTCCATATCTTTGTCCACTACTGAGGAAAATTATATTTTTCGTCGAGAGATATTACACACAACTTTTATTGATGAATAAAATGTTGGAAGATTATGGGATCATCCAAGTCACAATGACTATTTTATATGATAATACTAGTTCTATTCATGTATCATGTAATCCGGTCCAATATTACCACACAAAGCACATTACGATACGTTAGCCTTTTATTCATGATCTTGTTGTGGAGAAGGCCGTGCCCTTGATCTTTGTGAGCACCGAACGCAAATTAGTCGATATTTTCATGAAACCTTTATATGCACTTAGAGCCGACAATCTTAGGAAGTCCCTGGGTATTTGTCCCGTTAATTGAGTTCGGGCATTTTATTTTGTGTAGGGTGATTATCATGTTGATATCATTTGTACCTATTGACAAATTATATTTCTATTATATATTTATGTCTATATATGATTTTATTTCAAAACTCCAAAAATATTTTTGATTTTTTAGAAAAATTCTGAAAAAATCCAAAATGATTTTATTTTTGAAAAAGACAAAAAAGGTGTATCTTCATTTTCACCATGTAGGGATACGCTTTGAAGATGTTTGAATCACCCATACATTCTACCCATTCATATGACCTTTTCATGGTGTTCTGAGACATGGATTCATTTCTTTAGTGTGCTTAAGAATGCATGGCTAGCATTTCATTGTTCATTCTTGATTACGTTCTTCATGCTAGAATTTTTATCACCTTTATTGCACACATGCACGGACTTTTTGAAAATTTTACTTGATTAACACATGTCGAATACGGTGTTTTCATCTCAATATTTCTTAATAACAAACTAAATGTACTAGAGATAAGTTGTGCTTATAAGAACCATTTTTCGGATTTGATTTCCCAAAAAATTTATGTATATCAAGAAATGGGAAGGGGATATGAAATAGTAAATTCTCTTTGCGTTAAAAGTCATCGTTTGAAAAAATATCCTAAATGATTAACGGCACATAAAAACAGAAGTGCCAAGGCCATTTTTTATTTCATTGATGCTTCGCTACACATGAGCATTGTGATATGTTCGAAAATTTGAGAGTGAATTATTAAATATGTGAAAATTTGAGGGTGTTATAAAGTAGAAGATCAATGGATTTGAACAATGGACTCTCTTGAAAAGCATTAAATAGTTAGCCGTTATTATGTTGAGAAGCATTTAAATTCATGGCATGTTGCATAAGTCGAGTCAATTTCATTTAAGTTCAACATTCTTACACCTACGGTTGAAATCAAGTTCTTTTATTAGAAGTATCTCATTGACTTTGTGCGCCTATGTTATGAATGTCTATGTTGATTTGCCTATAAAAAATGTTCCCATAATTACATTCCATTTTCATGATTTGAATATTTTAGTGGTATTCCATGGTGTGATGTATTTGTACATATATGTAACTTATATGCATATACTTTTTATACTTGAAAAAATTTAAAATTTTAAAAAATATTCAGTATGCTTCTTCGAATCTCATTGCATGTTCTTAATTGATTATCTTTGTGATGTTTTTTATTTGGATTTTTGTGATGCTAATAATTCATGATTAGTTCTAACCCTTTGTCTATTACAGACAAAAAGGGGATAAGAAATTGAGGGGGGTTTTATTTTCTCTTTAAACTCGTACGCATCAATGTATTTCTTTTGTATCATGTGTGTAGATTATTCCTCCATGATGATGATTGTTTGGACCACACAAGATGAAGAATTTCAGTTGAAGACTTTTACATTTCTGTGTTTCCACTTCTTGGTTTGGAAGGGCATTAGTTGTATTAGTAGGGTTAAATTTGGCTTCGATTTGTATTTTTTACTGAAATATCCAAAGGGGGAAATTTGTAAGAGCTAAAGTTATAATTGATTATTTTATTTTTATTTGGCTTATCATGTTATACCCCACTACACCTTCATGACTGTTCTCAAGTCTTTGAAGAGAAGAATCATTTATGATAGTTGCATAATTAAAGATAGTTCACATAACTTTACTTGATAAGTGTTTTGAAGTGGTTTGGTAAGGCTTAAAAGATTTAGGGGTTATTTTTAAAATAGAGTTTGTTTTACAAAATGTATTTAAAATAATTTTTAAAGTTTTTTTATAACTCGTCAGCTCATTAGAACGAACTGACATGTCGTTCGAACGAGATTCAATAGGTCGTTAGAATGAGCTTTCCACGTTCAAACAAGATCTAGAACATCACTTTTTTGTCAGTTCTAGAATTCATTCGATGTTTTGTTGGAAGCCATTCGAAGAAGACAGGGTACATCGTTCAAACGAGTTAGTAGTTTGTTTGAACAACTACACGTGTTTTTTTAAACAAATTTTTTCCAAGTCTTTAATCCCTATCTCTTTGCAACAAATTTCCCTATAAATAGAGATGCGAGATTAAAATATTCCACAAGCCCTTTTAGAGTTCTTTTTGCGATCAAACTCTACAAAATTTATTTTATCTAAACCTATTGAATCTTTGAGGATCACTTTTTCAAACCAAGAAGAACACATTCTAAAGTTCTAAACCCTTGTAGAGATTTTCTCGAATGTTGATTTATGGAGTCAAGGCTCAACGACTGAAGAATAAGGGAATTGCATATTCTAAAGGTTGATCGGTAGACACCGATGGAAGACCTGCTTTCAGTGGGCGGTGCTAGACTACATCATTTTGTATTAAAGAATTGAAGATGCTTATGCATCATACTTAGTGTATCATTAAGTAGTTTATAAGTCATTACCTCTCTGTCAAACTCTTTAACAGTAATGAATTAAAGATTTTTTAGAGACTTTTTTACTCTATTTCTTCTTCTTTCTATTTTAGTTTGGAATTTAGCTTCACATCACCGTTGCATGTACACTTTAAATTAAATAAGATAAAATTTGGTAAAAAGTGATTCTTTGTGTGTGGGACCTAATATACAAGTTAATCCATATAGCCCCTGCTTTCTCACCCATATATACAAGTGAATCAATATCCATTTAAGGACCTTAATCTTGGGTTTTGGAAAGGCTTCATATATTGCTTGAATTTTTGAGGAAATTAAGAAAATCAAGTCAGGTTTCATAAAGGGTTTAAAGGCAAGAATAATCTACTTTTTACCTTTAGTAATTTGTGATTTAAATATTGCCTAAACATGTTTATTGATTAATTTAAGAGAAATTAAATGCTTAAATTGATATTTAAACTTGAGAAAATGATATGTTATCTTGTGAAACCCTATTTAATGAATATGGATAAGAAAATTTGCATATGGGAATTAAAAGTTGTAATAGTTATAAATATGAGATTATTAAAGTGATAAATGACAAAAGAGTGAGTTACATGCCTTATGGACTTTGAGAACTGAAATACGAAATAGAGAATGATTGTCTCGTGAAATTTATTTCACTATTTGAGAGTTATATTATGAAACCATTTAAAAAGCATATAAATCATTATTGCAAGAATTGTAAATATGCATCTATGTGAATCATGAAACACCATTTGGGAATTTTCAATTTATAAATCTTGGAAAATAATTGGGGTTCGTATTTAGGATTATTGATTTGTATGCATATATCGTTTGGATTATCGTGTTTGTCCTACATAGTTGGATTTTGGAACTTAAGGTGGATTAAATTATTGTTGTTAAAGATAAGTTGTATTAGTTATTGATTTTCTTATAAGATACATACATATATCTATGTAATAAGGAGTATAATAGTTTTACTATTCCATAAGTTGATAAGACAATTAAAGGCTATGATTGAGCAAATAAGGCACTAAATGGAGGGTGATATCAATATTTACACAATAATATTATGTACCTACCTACACCTTATTTTATACTGTAACTATAATTATAATTTTTTTCCCACTAAAATTTACTTTCCATTGCATTTTACTTCTAATTTTTTTTACTTGAATTCAAATATAAGGGTTAGTTGTGCAATATAACAAAAAAATATAAAGGAAACATAGTTTCATTTATTACCTTTCAATAACCCACCCATAACAATATCGCCTCTACCCTACTTTACCCTGCATTATCTCTCTCTAAACCTATCGCACGAGCTTAAGGAGGAAGCACGTTAACAGCGGCGAAGTCAACATAAAAAAGAAGTCCCTTAAGCCAACAAAGACTCATCTTTGTCGGTGGAGCTAAATTTCAACTGTTTTTCATAAATAAACCTTGTTCCCTCCAATTCTTTTAACACTTCTCCTCATTTTCAATTATTCTTACTCTGAGGATATTTTTGGTTTGAGATAATTTTTTCTATCTTTATTTTGAAATTGAGTTTTCAATTCAAATTTTGGTGAGACTTATAGATCTACTCTTAGATCTATTTATAAGAGATATTTTGAGAGGATAAAACCATAATTAGTCAATGTTTACATCTCAATTTACTTCAATTCACATGATCTAGACTCTGAGATCTAAAATGATCTATATTAGAGTTCAAGCATAGTGTGTCCCTAGGACGAAGAATGAACTTTCATATTCAACCAATGGTGCTTCGATTGGATTTCTTGTTACAATGGGCGTTAGTCTCTACGTTCGAAGGAAATTTCTCATGAGAGCACGGGAGGGAGTTATCTTCTTGATTTGTGAACTAGTTCACACCAAGATTTTTAATCAACAGGTTGGGATTTTTTCTCGTATAAATCTGTCTTGTGCGATTGATTTTCATTTTGTCTGATTGATTGTTATTCCATATAGATAGAATTTTTAAAAACAAAATGACTTATATCTATGTTTTAATTGTAACATAATTATTAAAATTAGGAAAATTTGTTTCAAATTTTTTTCACCCACTCTAGTGTGGCAACCAAATCAAAATAATAACGGGTGGCCAACCCTATACTACATTAAAACAGGTATCTCAGATGGTCAGTCTCAACATCAACTGATAATACTAAATAATATAAGGCTAACTACCCCAAATTATTAAAAGCGAATTGCCAAAAATTTAAAACTTTACGTTAACACCAATAAAAACCAAACATGCAACCAATGACCAACAATACTACATCTAAAAATGATGAGTGTTACAATAAAAATTCCAATATTATAAGAGAGTACCATACAATGTACAACAAAATCTCTAAAATGAAATACCCGGATATGCTGTCGGGTCACAGACAATACAATAATCTGAGAGAGAATATAAAAGTGTTGATCTACAACACTTGGGTATAAACCCGATTATACAAACATAATCCTAATCTAGATATACAAAATATAGGCATCGACTGGAAAAAAGTGCCACAACAGTCCGCTACTGCCATAGCCCCATGAATACACTGGATGGATAACCTCAATGGCGTCCTTACGGAGGAACACCTAAAGTAATACAATATATATGCATAGGAGGAGAAAATATAAACGGGTCAGAGCCCAAGTTGAAAACATTTTATAGCAAGTGCATTAAAATACATAATAATTATAAATGCATTATTACATGATTTAATGGAATCGCACTCTCCATAATAATCCAACTCACCTCTCAACTAAAGCGCGCAACTAAACGTATGCACGTGATCTCCAAATAAATGCCCAGTTCTAATTAGGCAAATAAATCTAACTATCTCCCAATCTATGCTTATTTGAATTCCATCCAAATCATATACTTTAACTTTTAATGTTATAGTTCTCTATTATTCATTCATTTACTCAACATATAGAGTTTACATAATCATTCTCATACCAGCATATTCACACTTCATAAACATTCCTCTTTTACTAGAATTTCTCATATTCTAGTTATGCCATCAATATACATATTATTATATATGAGTTATTAGCATCTAAGTGCTAAGGAATAAAGTTCTCCCAATTCTCAATACTACACTACGTTTCCTGCGTGGGACGTCTCGCAAAAGCGAAATCCAAACAAGAAACCCCCTGTTACACTACTCCTGGAAGTATTGATCATCAAGATTCATTATGCCCTCAATGCATGATGCATGTAGCCCAATTCTCATTATTCCATTTTAATTAATTAATTAATCCCAATTCTCAGCAGTGCACTGCGGTTCATGTGTGGGACATCTCGCAAAGCGAAATCCAAACAAGGAACCCCCCGATACACTACTTCTGGCACTGTAATCGTAGAGAAGTACTATATATATAATATGAGCATTAAGGACTAGCTTCTCCTCACTTTCCAACATTACACTGAGCCTCGTGCATGGGACTTCTCGCAAAAGAGAAATCCAAATAAGGAACCCGCCCCCGATACACTACTTATTGGCAATGTTGGTCGTTGAGGTCCATTATGCCCTCGATACCCGAATAACCAATCACATCCATATTATACTAACCATCCAAATGAGGTATAACTCGAGGACGCAGGCTCGCTATGCTATCATCTTTTAGTTTCCCACCCACGTAACAAACTGGGAACCACCTGGTGGGGTTCAACGGCACCCACCTCGTGATCAACTCACGCACACAACGTCCCGGGAAGCGGTCATAGCTCCTAACCGGCAAGTGAGAACGACACATACCCACGACTTCTCACCCCCAAAATAATAAATGGATATCACATAACAATCACCATGGAGGACTATGACCTGGAGAATATCTACACACTGCTCATCGAGCCAGAGTGCTCACCCTCAACACGTGCAACTTCCCAATGATAGCAAGGAGGGCGTATGCTTCACTATATATATGTATATACCATCATATAATGTATACATACATCATCACACCATATAAAGATATACCATCAAATAAGGTATACATACCACATCATTTACATATTCGTATTACGCACTTACGCGTAGTTGAATTAGTATCATTATTTAGTATATCTCTCTCTTTTGATACACTAACCATCATATGTCACACATTTTCCCCACTTAGTATACACTATACTATTTCTCGCTTGAAGCTCACATGTCTCTTCTAATTATGAATTGTCTCTCAATTCTATTTATGTTAAGGATATTATTTATCCTAATGCACCTCAATTAGCATTTCTCAGTTGTGTGAGACCTCTCCAAAATCAATCATCGTTAAGGATATTTGTATATCCGCATGCAAATTAATTAGCAATTATAATTCTCCATCCATAATATGGTTCGATTAATTATATGAACCTTCAAAGTTATCCCATTTGGGATTGGATTCTAAAATCCATTATCTCTAAACTCATTCCCATTCTTTCATGTGAATTTAATAATCATCTCCAAATAGAATTTCCAATGATAGTGGGCTTCCCCGCTTAGATTATACCATGTTCTCCAATCGGTATTCCTCAATTTAAGTCAATAAGACTCCCATAATTTCTTATAAGGGAAACTCTCTAAAAATCTCCAAAACATACTCCAAATATCTCCTATTGACGTTCCCAATCAATAATCTCGAACAAAATGGAATGAAATTCTTCCTAAAAAAACATCCCTCAAAATGCCCTGTTTTCGACTCAATTCGGTCCAATTTCGAATCGATTCGGCCCTGCGAATCGATTCGGCCTCCAAGGCTAATCGATTCGGGTCATCAGACCTGGGATTCTGTCTCAGGCCGAATCGATTCGGCTGGGGTCTGAATTGATTCGGTCACTCAGACCTGGGCACCTGCATATTTTCGAATCAATTCGGTAAGGGGGCGAATCGATTCGGCTCTGCAGAACTCACTAAAATGACTACTTTTATTTAACCAAAAATACCTAAAATTCATTTTAATCATTTTCGCTTCATTTCTCTTCAACCCAATCACATATATATCATCAATAATCATCCAAGAACACATATAAACTAATTTCTAACCTCAAATCTAAGATCTACATAACAAATCTAAGATTTACCCAAAAGTTAGGTTTTTATCAAACTAAACCTAAAACCCAAAGATTCAATCCACAAATCATGAAATAAATGGTACACAATAATTATTTAGCAAGTTTAATCACTTGCCTCGGGTTCGTAGGGTCTGATTCGTCCTCGAGATCGCGTAGTTGGCCGGAAATCTCCACTTTCCCTCTCTTTTCTCCTTCTTTCTCTTCTTATTTCTTCTTCTCTCTTTCTTTCTTTCTAATTCTCTTTCTCTTTATGGAGAATAAGTCTCCCGTAGGATTAATAAGACTTATTTCCCAATGTACACAACTTTAAATGATAATACACACTTTAAATGACTCGATAACTTTAATTCGAGCCAAACGACTTAAAAATATTTTAGAACTTAAATAGACCCCAAGTACAGTCATTTTTACTTTCTCGACCCTTCTGAAAACAACTACACCCTCAGACTTACCATCCGACACACTTTCTAACAGCTTCAAATTTTGACCTCAAATGCCAATTCGATTATTCTCCAAATAAAATAATATTTATTTCTCCCAAAATAAATTAATTATTGTTCCAAAAGTCTTGGGTTGTTACAAACTTCCCCACTTACAAAAATTTCGTCCTCGAAATTTTGCTAAGCCTAATACTCCAAAGCTCAACTAGTACCTACTACACTCATCCTCACTAATCCTATACTCGAACCTCTAACTTCCCACGATGAATTTACTTTATTTTGTTTTAAGTTGATTTTAAGTTTTATAAAACCAATTTCAACAACGAGGGCGCCCATAAACCCTTTATTCGAGCTATTACTCGTACCAATCATAATGAGGCTTCATTTGCCTCTAAAGTTCCACAATTTCATAAATATAATACTAGCATTTTAAAAGTATGAAAATTTTGAATGGTCCAAAGAAATAACTCCTCTCAATTCCTGACATTCGCCACTTTCGTGCGCGGGACGTCTCGCAAAATCAAAATCCAAACAAGGAGCCCTCCTAATACACTACTATGTGGCGACGTCGGGGATTGAGAGTTTGTTAATTCTGGACTAGAGTTTGAAAATATTTTGGTGAAAAATCATTTTGAAATGGCCCAAAGGCCGATAAAAAGTTTTATTTTGAAAACAATTTATAAAAATATTTTGGTTTATGTCTTACAATATTTACACAAAGTGCCTTATGTCCATATCACAAGGTCTTAACATCATCATACATATAACAACATATAGCTCACAAAAATTAGCATAATTCTGAGCTAAACTTTCCTGCGTCCCAACAATCCACAAATTCTAAACTCTTTTCAGTAATGATATCTTATATCATATTAATATATTGCCATTTATTAGGCTCTTCCATATCTGGAATACAACAATTATATAAGTCTAACATGACTATAAAAAGTATCTTTATCATCACTACTTGGTACACAGAACATTTCTTACGTTCATAACAAGGTTTATAGCTCTCTTTGAGCACATTACACAATTATCTATTCTATCGAAAGATGATAACATAAGAGCCTAACTTGCTCAAAATTCCCTTTCGGGTCATTCCATACATAATAGGGTTATAGAACTACCCTCTCATAAATATCTCCCATACGATATTACCAAAACTTCATATAGTAATAATCCTATTCACAAGGGAAAATAACTTTCATCACCCATCTCTAGTCCGATTGCCCTTCCTCATCATAGGGCTCCCAAACAAAGTCCCCTGGTCTAAAATGACCTCGAATCTGTTGTATGGGTTGAACTTCCCAAAATTCATCAAAACGTGGTCCTTTTCCTCTTTTAGGACAATCTTTCTTTTTATGACCTATTTCTTTACAAAAGAAACACCTACCCGCTAATCCTCTCGACACACCTTGAGGAATAAAATGTCGTTGTGACTCTCTATAGTCCGACTTGTACTCACTCGCATAACTGACACTCTATTCGCCAATTTTACTTGATGAACTTGAATCTCCAAAGTTCTTACCCTCTTGCGAACGAAGACGATATTCATGACACTTCAACAGTGCCACATTCACTACCTCAATGAAAGTCACTAATGTTGAACTCTCTAACAAATGCTGTCGAATTCTCCAATCTAAACCTCGAATAAACTTTGATATGCGTTTCTCTTTCGTGTTTACCTCATCAGGTACTAATTTTGCCCATCTATAAAAATCTTCTTCATATTTTTCCACCATTTTATTACCTTGAAATACATCCATCAAATTCCTCCTTATTTCTTTCTGAGTAGTGGAAGAAAAATACCTTCAATTAAAGAGTTCCCAAAAATCTATAGGTAAAGTATCTCTCTGTTCTAATGTGGTGACAGAATCCCACCATTGGAGAGCTGGACCTATTAACTTAAAAGTGGCTAAAAATTGCTTTTGTACCTCACTACACTTAACCATACGGAGGTGCCTCTATATACTATTCTTCCATCGACTTGCAGCCATTGTATTAACTCCCCCTGAAAACTCTGGAGGATGCCCCTTACTAAATTCTCCCTTTACTCTTTCCCACAAAGATAGTCCTAAATGGGTTTGGCTGCTTGAACGGCAGATTGCTGTGGCACCGTTGAAATGGCAGCAGTTACTGCTTGTGCCACAATATTGGCAACTTCATCTGTAGTCATGTTCCTTTGAGGCACTTGGGGTTCCACATTTTCAGCCCCTTTATTTGCCCTGACTGAACGACCTCTCTTCGGTGGCATCTGAAACAAGAACAATTGTATCAGAACGCCTTTCAAACATTTTCAAATTACAGAAGAAATATGGACGTGTGAATACAACAATCCTAATAATAAGGCTCTACATCAAGAACGTTTACGGAAGATCATAGTAACCCACACAGATACTAAAGACACTATAACATGATGCTCTGATACCATCTATGCAACCCGCTCAAAATAATAACTGGTGACCAACCTTATACTACATTAAAACAAGTATCTCAGATGTCCCAGTCTCAACATCAACTAACAATACTAAATAATATAAGGCTAACTACCCAAAATTATTAAAAGCGAATTGCCAAAAATTTAAAACTTTACAGTAACACCAATAAAAACCAAACATGCAACCAATGACCAACAATACTACATCTAACAATGATGAGTGTTACAATATAAACTCCAATATTATAAGAGAGTACCATACAATGTATAACAAAATCTCTAAAATGAAATACCCGAATATGCTATCGGGTCACAGACAATACAATAATCTGAGAGAGAATATAAAAGTGTTAATATACAACACTTGGGTATAAACCCGATTATACAAACTGAATCCTAATCTAGATATACAAAAGATAGGCATCGACTAGAACAAAGTGCCGCAACAGTCCGCTACTGCCACAGCTCCACGAATACACTGGATGGATAACCTCAATGGCATCCTTGCGGAGGAACACCTAAAGTAATACAATATATATGCATATGAGGAGAAATTATAAACGGGTCAGAGCCCGAGTTGAAAACATTTTATAGCAAGTGCATTAAAATGCATAATAATTATAAATGCATTATTACATGATTTAATGGAATCGCACTCTCCATGATAATCCAACTCACCTCTCAACTAAAGCGCGCAACTAAACATATGCACGTGATCTCCAAATAAATGCCCAATTCTAATTAGGCAAATAAATCTAACTATCTCCCAATCTATGCTTATCTGAATTCCATCTAAATCATATACTTTAACTTTTAATGTTATAGTTCTCTTTTATTCATTCATTTACTCAACATATAGAGTTTATAAAATCATTCTCATACCAACATATTCACACTTCATAAACATTCCACTTTTACTAGAATTTCTCATATGCTAGTTATGCCATCAATATACATATTATTATATATGAGTTATTAGCATCTAAGTGCTAAGGACTAAAGTTCTCCCAATTCTCAATACTACACTACGTTTCGTGCATGGACGTCTCGCAAAAGCGAAATCCAAACAAGGAACCCCCCCCCCCGTTATACTACTCCTAGCGGTATTGATCATCAAGATTCATTATGCCCTCAATGCATGACGCATTTAGCCCAATTCTCATTATTCCATTTTAATTAATTAATTAATCCCAATTCTCAACAGTGCACTGCGGTTCGTGCGTGGGACGTCTCGCAAAGCGAAATCCAAACAAGTAACCCCCCCGATACACTACTTCTGGCACTGTCGATCGTCGAGAAGTACTATATATTTATATAATATGAGCATTAAGGACTAACTTCTCCTCACTTTCCAACATTACACTGAGCTTAGTGCGTGGGACATCTCGCAAAAGGGAAATCCAAACAAGGAACCCCCCCCCCCCGATACACTAGTTATTGGCAATGTTGGTCATTGAGGTCCATTATACCCTCAATACCCAAATAACCAATCACATCCATAATATAATAACAATCCAAATGAGCTATAAATCGAGGACACGGGCTCACTATGCTATCATCTTCCAGTTGCCCATCCACGTAGCAAACTGGGAACCACCTAGTGGGGTTCAACGACACCCACCTCGTGATCAACTCACGCACACAACGTCCCAACAAGCAGTCATAGCTCCTAACCGGCAAGTGAGAATGACACGTACCCACGACTTCTCACCCCCAAAATAATAAATGTATATCACATAACAATCACCATGGTCGACAATGGCCTGGGGAATATCTACACACTGCTCATCGAGCCAGAGTGCTCACCCTCATCACGCCCAACTTCCCAATGATAGCAAGGAGGGAGTATGCTTCACTATATATATGTATATACCATCATATAAGGTATACATACATCATCACATCATATAATGATATACCATCAAATAAGGTATACATACCACATCATTTACATATTCGTATTACGCACTTAGGCGTAGTTGAATTAGTACCATTATTTAGTATATCTCTCTCTTTTGATATACTAACCGTCAATTCTCACACATTTTCCCCACTTAGTATACACTATACTATTTCTCGCTTGAAGCTCACATGTCGCTTCTAATTATTAATTGTCTCTCAATTCTATTTATGTTAAGGATATTCTTTATCCTAATGCACCTCAATTAGCATTTCTCAGTTGTGTGAGACCTCTCCAAAATCAATCATCGTTAAGGATATTTTTATATCCGCGTGCACATTAATTAGAAATTATAATTCTCCATCCATAATATGGTTCGATTAATTATATGAACCTTCAAAGTTATCCCATTTGGGATTGGATTCTAAAATCCATTATCACTATACTCATTCTCATTCTTTCATGTGAATTTAATAATCATCTCCAAATAGAATTTCCAATGATAGTGGGCTTCCCCACTTAGATTATACCATGCTCTCCAATCGGTAATCCTCAATTTAAGTCAATAAGACTCCCATAATTTCTTATAAGGGAAACTCTCTAAGAATCTCCAAAACATACTCCACATATCTCCTATTGACGTTCCCAATCAATAACCTCGAACAAAACGGAATGAAATTATTCCTAGAAAACATCCCTCAAAATGCCCTATTTCCGAATAGATTCGTGCCAATTCTGAATCGATTAGGACCTGCGAATCGATTCGGCCTCCAAGGCTAATCGATTTGGGTCATCAGACCTGGGATTCTGTCTCAGGCCGAATTGATTCGGCTGGGGTCCGAATCGATTCGGTCACTCAGACCTAGGCACCTGCATATTTTCGAATCAATTCGGCAAGGGGCCGAATCAATTCGGCTCTGCAGAACTCATTAAAATGGCTACTTTTATTTAGCCAAAAATCCCTAAAATTCATTTTAATCATTTTCTCTTCATTTCTCTTCAACCCAATCACATATATATCATCAATAATCATCCAAGAACACATATAAACTAATTTCTAACCTCAAATCTAAGATTTACATAACAAATCTAAGATTTACCCAAAAGTTAGGTTTTTATCAAACTAAACCTAAAACCCAAAGATTCAATCCACAAATCATGAAATAAATGGTACAAAACAATTATTTAGCAAGTTTAATCACTTGCCTCGGGTTCGTAGGGTCTGATCCGTCCTCGAGATCGCGTAGTTGGCCGAAAATCTCCACTTTCTCTCTATTTTCTCCTTCTTTCTCTTCTTCTTTCTTCTTCTCTCTTTCTTTCTTTCTAATTATCTTTCTCTCTGTGGAGAATAAGTCTCCCGTAGGCTTAATAAGCCTTATTTCCCAATGTACACAACTTTAAATGATAATACACACTTTAAATGACTTGGTAACTTTAATTCGAGTCAAATGACTTAAAAATATTTTGGAACCTAAATAGATCCCAAGTACAGTCATTTTGACTTTCTCGACCCTTCCGAAAACAACTAAACCCTCAGAATTACCATCCGACACACTTTTTAACAACTTCAAATTTTGACCTCAAATGCCAATTCGATTATTCTCCAAATAAAATAATATTTATTTCTCCCAAAATAAATTAATTATTATTCCAAAAGTCTTGGGTTGTTACATCTAGGTTCATTCCCAATGTACACACACTTGCATTATCAATTGGTATCATAGCACAATTCCTCATTTTAAGCTTAATATCACAAGTTGATCTTTGATTTGTGCGTGTTAAATTTTTGGTGTCATGTGACGAAATAACTCTAGGAATTTATTCACTGTCCTATCCTTCCTTGTAGATTCCTAGTTTCTGATTGTAAATTTTTATGGACATTTTTTTTATTCTTTATGCGGAAGACTTTATCCTCATTTTCATCTATAGCTAAGAATAATTCACATGATTTGAGTGAGTCTAGCTATGAAATTTCACATAACAAAAATGAGATGAGTGATGACGAAGGGATGAGGGAGCTTTACTATGCTTATGAAAAGTTGTTCGATGAGTCATTAAAATTGAAGAAATCTTACATTAAAATTAGGAACAATATCAAAGTTTTTAAAGAGGAAAAAAGGTATATTGAAATAGAAAAATGAAATAATTTTTCAACAAAAACATTAGTTAAAACGTGTGAATGAACAAAACTCTTCCTTAGGAATCAAAAATGACAATCTTCTTGAAATGAATCGTAAAAATGGGAAAAGGTTTAAAATGTTTGAAAGCAAACAAAATGAACATAAAAAAATAAGTGATTTCTCTTAAAATTGATTTGTCAAATGATATGAATATAAACTTGCTTTAGAAGATATATCCAAGAAAATGAACAAAATAGTATTTGAGAAGTCTATGATACACAATGGAAAGAAATATATTGGTTTTAACTGTTTTAATGCTTCTTGAAATGCATCCACTACTTTTGTGTATGAAAAAACGGATGCTATCAAACAAGAGGATTCTACTCAAGTAAAGAATGGAAATATTTTTTCAAAAGAAAAATAACTTGAGAAGAATGTCTTGCCAAACAAAAGTGAAAAAGTACATGTTATGAAAGTAGAAAACCATTCTCAAGTCAACCAATATAAATTTGTTCAAAGACCTAAAATGCCTGAGAATCAAAGAAAAGTTTTAAACAAGTCAAATAATCACTTTAGGCATCATGAAAATCATTTTAAATGGTAAAAAGGTTTTCAAAATCAAAGAGAGCAACAATTTTTCAAAAGAAATGTGAATTTTTCTTAAAACCCTTTTCAAACCTACACATGTTCGTATTGATTAATGAGATGAAATGTTAACATTTGTGTTTCAAAATTAAAAAATATGAGCAATATTCATACTATAAGTTATCAAGGAGAAATGAATTTCAAGGGTATAACATGAGACTTGGGAGTAATTTAAAGACACTTCAAAAGGAGGTGAGCGAGTTAAGAAAGGGCATTTAAGAAATCCTAAGTAGATTAGCAATGAGAGGGAAAATTGTTGGGTTGTTATCGTGACTCTTAAAACCTCAAGTTCTACGAATTGGTACTTTGATAGCGGTTGTTTGAGATACACAACATGTGAGAATTCGTTATTTACTTAACTAGAGGATTATAATGGTGGTTTGGCATGTTTAGTAACAACAAGAAATCTAGTGTAAGTGGAAAAGTAATGGTGAGAGTTTTAGATAACACTACACTTCATAATGTTTTATATGTTGAAGGACTTACGACTAATATCATTAACATAACTCAACTTTCTGATGATGGTCACCTTATGGGCTTGTCCAAAGGTGAGTGCTTGGTGAGAAAAGAAGAAAATGGATAATTGATGAGAGGATTTAGGTCAATAAAGAATTGTTATGTTCTTGTGAGTGAACCTAAGGTTGCATATCAAGATACTAAGGTTGAATCCATTGATTTGTGGCATCAAAGATTTAGATACATTAATTTTCGTGATTTGGAGAGTTTTGCCAAAGAAGGAAAGAGTTAAGGGTCTTTTTAGGTTAGTGACATCAAAGAGAAAGGTTTGGGTCACTTTTTAAAAGGGAAGGAAATTAAAAGTTCCCACAAGAAGTTGAGTGAGATTACTACCTCTAGGCTGCTAGAGCTAATACATGTAGATTTCATGGGTCCCTAAAAATGAAGAGTATTTGAGGGAAGAGATATTATTTTGTGATGGTGGATGATTATTTATTATTCTTGTTTATTGGGTTCATGAGACACAAAAGAGACTCATTTGATATTATTATCTTTGTTTGTAAAAAGATTTAAAATGAAAAATCTTACCCATTATGAGATTAAAGAGCAATCATGGTTCCAAGTTCATCGAGTCAAAAGTTGAGAAATATTATGATGTGGTTGGAATTCAACATAGGTTTTCTATCGTTGCAACTCCATAACAAAATAGGGTTATTGATAAGAAAAATAAGACATTACGAGAGATGTTTATGTGAATATTTTAAGTCAAAAAATTTCCTAAGAAGTTTTGGGTTGAAGTAATCCCAATAACATGTAATATGTCAAATATGGGTTTTTTTAGACCCTTCACTAAAAAGACTCTATACAAACTTTATAAATGAAGGAATCCAATTATTAAGTACTTTAAAGTATTTAGTAGTAAGTGCTACATTTTTCGTGATGATAGTATTTGACCAAGTTTGACTCAAGGAGTGAAAAATGTATATTTCTTGGTTATTCTCAAAATAGCTGAGCATACCGTGTGTTTAACTTGGAGATTAATAAAGTGATGGATACATACAATGTTGTGATTCATTATGATGTCTCACATTCAATTACTTTGGATGATGAGTTATATATCATGAATATTGTATATTTGTGCCATTTATTCTTATGAATTCTAGCACAATTGTGTCTATTACATCCAACTTTTATGATCATATATTGAATAACCTTGGTTTTATGTGTGTGTGTGTGTGTATGTGTGTATGTGTGTGTGTGTGTATATAATTTGCACTGTTTAGGTGAGGTTTTGTAGGTACTTGAATGCTTAATGGAATGATTGGTTGCGTTTCGAAAAAGTTATGTCATTTGATGCAACTTCAAGGTCAATTTTATAAATTTATCTTCATGTACATGCCAATGGAATTCCATGTAAGCGTAGTTCGTCGATCTGTCTTTATGTGACAACATACTACGTCTTATTCCAAGTCTAGACGATGAAGTTAGAGCCATTTTCATAAAGTACAAATTTCTCCCTTTTGAGAAGGAAATGAGGCCAGAAAACAGAGCCCCAATCGATCGGTAAAAAAGGACCGAACGATTAGTCCTTCAAATTTTTCCGTGGGAAAAAATAATGGACATAGATTCAACATGACCGATCAATCGACCAAATTAGTTGATCAATCAGGGGTCTCAGATATTTGGCATTTTGCTTCTTATTTTCTTTTGCCTTTTATTTTAATCCAACTTACTATATATATGTAAGTTGGATATTTGAATGAAATCTCTTTCATTTTTGATTAGATTAGGTTTTTGTTTGGTTTGCGATCTTTACCTTCTCTCATAGGGTTTATCCCATTTTCTATATGTAAGTATTACTATTCACTGTCTTCCCCATTAATATAAGTTATAATTATTTGTTTTTTTTGCCTTGTTATATTAGTTTCTTTCATTATTTTTTTCTTTCTTTACCTATTTCCATTCAATACATGCTTTTTAATGTTTTCTAGATAATTTAGTTTAGGTTGAGATTGATTCAACTCACCTTGGATTATTTTGGTTGCTTTGCTTTGGTGATGGATTATATTAGTTTGAATGTTATGCTTAGGGGATTTAACTGTGTATATCGTGTATGCTTCGTATTTACGATCTCGCATGCATGAGAAGTCAAATATATTTGTTAATGCTAAATAATAGTAGGCTTTTATGAGAATTTAGGGGGTGACAACTCTAGATTTAATTAATTTATGAAATGAGATTTAATCTTGATAAACTTGTCTTCCCATGTAACGATTCATACTAATTAACCCGTTGTGAAGGATATTATTTCACTCTATAGTTTTTACTCATTTCAATTACTCATAGTTTGGACACATGCCTAGATTAATCTTTTGTTAAAACCATTATCATTTAAACTTTTAGTCAGAAGTAATAAATCAATTAATGTCTAGCATCATTTCCTATGGATTTGATACTGGAATTAGCCTCTATACTCCTGTAAGAGTATAATTAAAGTCTAGGTTTTTTCATATTCATGGGACTAGAAAACAACGACAAGTGTAGTGACACGAATATCCAGTTTTCCCCCATCTATTAATGAGGTTGAAGGGGATTATCTAGATCCTAAGATAGTTGATGAAGGTAGGAATGTTTATGTAGGATAGTCTAGTTCTTCGAGGAGAGACATTGAGGGAACTTCTTCTCAAAATGAGACACAATGTGAGAGATATAGAGAAGTTCCTGCATGGTCAGAAGAGAGAAAACTCCATATAGAATCATAGGAAATATTGAGAGTGGTATGAAAACTAAATTTTGAATCAACTTAACTTCCAATGTTTCACTTCTCAAATTGAACCTAAAAACATCAAAGAATCTTTAAAATATGAGAATTGGATTGGTGCTATGTAAGAGGAACTAAATCAATTTTAAATACTAAATGTTTTGGGAACTAGTCCTAAAACCTCAAAATCTTAACACAAATGGTACTAAATGGGTTTACAAGAGTGAAATGGATGAATGTGGGGTTAATTGTGATAAACCAAGCAAGATTTGTAGCTCAAGGCTACTCACATATTGAAGGTGATAATTTTCATAAAATCTTGGCCCTGGTTCCAAGGTTGGAGAATGTACTACTTTAGCTTTCCATTGCATGCTTTACTAAATTCAAACCTTGTAGGCTCCCCTTTTTATGTGTGCTTTAAGTGAATTTTTGTTTTCCAAATTAACTTTTTCCAAATTTAATATGCACTAATTTTGTGAACCAATTTTTCTTAATCTAATTTTATCTTGTTAATCCTAAACGTGCATATAGTGTGATTAATCAAGTAAAATAAATCAAGTCCACAAAACACACAACGTTGATGCACGAGGAAACGACTAAGGGAAAAAACCTTAGACGGTCCAAGCCAGACAATCACTATGATGGAGTATTACAAAGTAGAGATGGTAGACTTACTTAATGACTCGATCACCCAAAAGTCTTGATGTTCTTCTATGGTTCAACCGCTCCTCCACATTTCAACGTAGGAGCCCACCTATGCAAGGTCCAAAACATACGATTCCACATATGTCTAGGTATCCACTGATGCAGCTTCGACAACCTCCTACAATTCAAAAATTAGAGTCCACTGCTTCTTCACTACAAAACTCGACGAAACAATGTTCAAGAGAGATAAACAAACTCCAAATAGTTATGAACCAAGATCTCTATAGCATATATATATATATGAAAGATCGAATCTTGAAACACAAAGGATGTTTTTTACTATGGAAACCTTTGTAAACAAGTGTAGAAAAATGTAAGGGTTATGTTCTATAATTTTGGTTTTGTACACTTTGAAATTATGAGAAATAAAAACCTTAAGTCAAGTCGTTAGAACGAACCTGTAAATCTCGTTTGAACGAGATAAACATGTTGTCCGAATGACTTACACATGTTAGAATGACTGTAGATGTTGCTTGATCTTCCAAAACACAAGGAAAAGATCTACACGACTCTAAAACGTATTTATCTCAGAAAAAATGAAGTTAAAACCATTTAAAATCATTTCTGACTAAAATAACATCTTTAAAATATTTTTCGAGTCCCATAAACATTATGCATTCATACTTGAGAGTATCTCGGAATGTAATATGATATGAAGACGTGAAATGTGCACCAATAAACACAGCATGATCTATCTTGAAGCTTGGCCACTAAGTCTTCAAAACAAAACGTCATAGACTATGTGGGAATCATGACAAGTAAAAATCTATCTATGACTCCAATTGATTTTTGTCCAGAATAATTCCAGTACATACAAATTAACACTACTTGGAATTTGTCATTAATAATCTACCCCTTTGGCTATTCCATGACAAAACCAAAACAGTGAAATTCCTAAGCCGAGTGACATAAATGCCAATACAGGATACAATCTTGTAAACAAATGTTGGACTGACAGCATAAACTGTCTCCATGTGATATAGTTGCAAAATATCCAATCTCTAATCACTACACACACGAAACAAAAAAATTCCATGTGAAGTATGGAGGTACAAATTATATAAAACCTTATGATACAAACTTGTAAAACAAACCATTTATTAAAACATGTTAGCAGAACATATGATATCAATTTGTATGCACATTTTCGATATGGCTCAAATCAATGATAGAAATATGTAAACAGAATGATCAAAATACGATATCAATATATAAAAACATATGCTCATCAAACAAAACTCCCCCTACATCACATACTATCCGTAGAAAAAGATAAACAAACAAACACATATCTAGAATAAGAAAAATCATATAAAGCATATCTAAATAAACATGGATAACTAGCTAATAATCATCACAATATACTAAATCGTAACTAGCAAATAGTCACAAAAATGAATCATAAATATTAGGAATGATGTGACGAGACGAATCAATGCAGTTTAAAAATCAATCATTAAAAAGCAATATCGACGGCATGTAAACTATACAAAACAACCCAAATGTACCAAAACAATGTAATATCGGTATACATACAAATTAGGTAAAAAAGCAGAAAGAAATGGCAAATATCCTCTCTAGGTCGTTCGAACGACAATGTCAAGTCGTCGGAACGACATTGACATGTTGCTAGAACCAGGCAAGAAATGACCTGAAATAGTAGCATATCGGGCGAAGCACTCAAGAAATGACCTTAATAATGACCTATCTCACGACCATACATGACACTTTGTGCATCTCGTTTCTACCATCACGAGATCCACTTTTTGAATGGCATGATCTTGTCATTTGAATGACATCCAAAGGTCATTTGAACGACTTCAAAAATTTTGTATTCCAGCTCTAAAAATGTTTAGGATTTGCCCAGTGAATTATTTTTCTCAAAACAACAACTGGAAATATGAAACTGTCGCAAAACAGACTCAAAATAGAAAATATAAAAGTATGAGTTACATGCTAACATAATATCAATGTGCTCAAACATGGATATGAAATGAATGGTCTTGATCTACAACAAATGAATCGCAACTTAAACATGTCAAAATGATCAAGAAGCTCTAATTGATTGCTAGATATCATCAAACTAAGTTTTAGCCATATGTGACAATTAATATATTGGGCTTAATCAACTAAACAAACAACCTGCACACAAATCTAGAATTTTAACGATACTACCAAACAAATAGCGTCATGCAATGATTTTTCAACCTTAGAATTCGTGGTGCAAACCTGTTGTATTTTCCGTACAAACACCCTAATATAGTCATATTTTTATATTTTAAGTTGTTTTAAGGTTTCTATTTTCTCACCATAAAGAAATACTATTGTCCCATTTTGGCATATGTTTCATTTTATTGCCTTAATTTTTTTCCTAGGCACTTTTAAACAGTGGCTTTCATGATGAGTTTATTATACTCTCGCACCCCTTTTCTGTGCACACTCATCATTTTTTTTTAATTTAAGCAATATCAATCCTCATGGAAATGATTCTTACATGCACACCTCCTCCTAAGTCTAATTACACATAGATGACAAAATTCAGAGGAGAATGTCTCACCAAACTCAAATATGAATGAGAAGTCAAACATTCATAAAAGCTCGTGCATGTGTGTGAGATGGCATATATTCAAAGTCGAATCCAAATACAAATCAACTTCGAAACAACCCCATTAATCAATTGTTAAGATCATTCTAAGCATCTTTGATTATGACCAAATTTCATATCCACATTGATAACAAAATTATGGGAGTCCAAGCACACTAATATGCCATATCAAACATGTAAACTCACGACATATAAAAAAATAAATCGAAAATCCTTTTTTGTTTTTCAAAAAAAAAAATTGACCCAAAAGATAAAATCTTTTTGTATTTTTCAAAAATATATGAAACTAAAAATCGTTTTGTATTTTCAATTTTTTTTTTATCAAAACAACATCTTTTTGTATTTTTTCCAAATAAGAATCAAATAAAAGGAAATGCAATACAAAGAGATTAATATTTCATATCACTAGCAAGATATATATTATGAAGCAAAGCTTAGCGTATGATAAATAGGATCATGCAAGCAATCATCCATAAGAAATAGCATGTGAAGAATCATGTGCTAGCTTGTGAGAATCAACCAACTTAGCATTTAGCATCTCCAAAATAGATTTCCTAACCCAAGCAGGTGTATTCCTAACACGACGGGTTTTGGGAACCGACAGGACATTATATCTAAACTTCCTAGGGTCTTTTCTAAGATCATAGAAAAAAGCCTAAGGCGACCTTTCCTTCCACACTGCGAACATGTGTAAACACGAAGAGGAACAAAACCTTCGGGTTGACCTTTTTTAACACCCTGGGATGTGGTTGACCCTCTAAAACTTTTTTATGGTTTTGTCTTGAGCAATGAAAGCACTAGAACAAGATAAGCCACCACCATCATTACTTGAATTGTTTAAATCATTTTTCAACTTCAAAACTATAGATTCAAGCAAAGAATTAGTCTCCTTAAATTTTAAGGACTCCTTCTTTAAATTTTCAATTACCCCTAAAAGGTTATCTCCCCCCCCCCCCCCCCCCTCCATGTGAGCAAACTTATCCTAAGATTCTTCTCACGTGCCTTAAATTCATTAATCAAAACATTTTCTTCAACGACACAAACCCTAGAATTTTTAAAGTCCTCTAACTCTTTTTCTAAAACAAGGACTCTATTCACACTCTTCTTTGCCCAATTTTAATGAATTACAATCATCATACAGAGCAACAAACTTGTCACGAATGATATCTCTTTCAGTTTGAAATGTTTGCAAATATTCAATCACATGTTTAAAATGAAAATTTTCTTCTTCAAGAATTTCAATTAGTTTTGCAAACTTCAAATTCAAAATATTTTATTCATCAAAACTTTGAGAATCTATTAAGAGAAAACAATCCAAAAGAAAGAAACAAACACAACAACCAAAAATCACTAAAACAATGATCTACACAATAACTAAATGCAACCCACTCTGATACCAATTTGTAGGTCCCCCCTTTTATGTGTGCTTTAGGTGAAAATAATTTTTTCAAAAATAACTTTTTCCAAATTTAATATGCACTAATTTTATGAATCGATTTTACTTAACCCAATTTTATCTTTTTAATCCTAAGCATGCATCTAGTGTGATTAGTCGAGTAAAATAAATCAAGTCCACAAAACACATAACACCGATGTACGAGGAAACCACTAAAGGAAAAACCTCGGACGGACCAAGCGAGACAATCACTATGATATGGTATTACAAAGTAGAGAAAATATACTTACTCAACGACTCGATCACCCATAAGTGTTGACGCTCTTCTATGCTTCAATCTCTCCTCCACAATGCAATGTAGGATTCCATATATGCAAGGTCCACAACATACAAGTCCACATATGTCTCAATATCAACCGATGCAGCTTTGGCAATCGCCTATGATTTAGGAATCAGAGTCCACCGCTTCTTGACCACAAAACTCGATGAAACAATGTTCAACAGAGATAAACAAACTCCAAAGGGTGCTAAACTAAAATCTATATATCATATGTATATGAAAGATCGGATTTTGAAACACAAAGGATGATTTTAACACTGGAAACCTTTATAATCAAGTGCAAAAAAATGTAAGGCTTCTGTTTTGTAATTTTTGTTATGCACACCTCAAAATTCTGAGCAAAAGACTCCTTAAATAAAAAACTATAAGTTGGCCAGCCGTTAGAATGATATTGGCCTGTCGTTCAACCGAACCTGCAAATCTCATTTGAACGAGATAAGCATGTCTTTATAACAACTTCCACATGTCATTAGAATGACTATAGATCTCGTTTGATCTCCCAAAATACAAGGGAGAGATGTGTAACAACCCTCGCTTATGAGAACCTATTTTATATCTACTTGCTATGTAATGTAATCATATATAAAATGTTGGAATATGGAGTAAGTATTAATTTAATGAAGAAAAGTTAATATTTACTAACTTGTTGTATATTTACTGTTTGAGCATGTAAATATCCTCATGATGAGCTTTATTGTGTCATAAGAATTTAAAATGACATTGTGATTTAAAATGGAACCTGAACTTAAAATGGATTATAAATTGTCCAAATGATAATTTGGAGGCCATAGTTGATTCCGGAACGTGCGAGATAGTCAAAATATGTGTTATATTGTATTTTGAGGTTTTTGGCACTTTTGACTGATTATACCATCAATATGCAGTTGCGTGTTACTTTATCGCGGTATTGATCATCTAACTTGGGATTGTTGACTAAAGGCACGGTTTAGTCTTGTTAAGTCTTCTATTTTCCCTAATTTCATTCCTAAACCTAGAGAGAACTAGAGAGAGGAAGAGAAAGAGTAGAGAAAAGAGAAGAGATTGAAGATTGAGGAGCGATTCTTGCTACTACACAAGGAAAATCTACATTTGCTAGTTTGAGGCAAGTTTTCTACTTGCTATATGTGGTTTAAGATAAATGATTAGTTGTGATAATGATGTATTGATCATGGTTTAATTAGTTTAGGGTTTATGTGTATTTGTGGGTCTTGAATCATTAAAGAATGATTTGGGTGATTATTGATGGTTGTAGTAGTAGTTAGTAGTATTTATGGTGTATTAGTGGAAATAAATAAGTTTGGTTTGAAAGGTTTTGAGTTGGGGGTAAAATTGGAGTCCAAGACTCCATAGCCATTCTTGGCACTTTCGCAGGACCGAATCGATTCGTCCCCAGGGGAGAATCGATTCACCTAGGTCCAGTTTCCAGGTCTGCCTGGACCGAATTGATTCGGCTTGGCCGAATCGATTCGGCAGTTTATAGAATGTTAGTTTCCCTTGTTCGAATCGATTCGCTTTTAGGGCGAATCGATTCGTTTTCCTGCGATTTTGAGTTATTTTTGAAATTCAATTCTAACTCATTATCTTTAGGGTTTAATCCTAGGAACCTTCTTGTATGAATTAAACTTAGAGTCCTAGAGTTCTAGATGAGTTAGATTACTAGCCTAGGTTAGAATTGGTATATATGGGACTTAGTCCGAGGGTGCGTGAAGTGATGTTTAGGCATTACTTTCATTTCTCGATTATTAGGAGTATATGAGATTTCTATGTTGTGTTTGGGGACTTTAGAAGTTAATTTGAGGTATGTTGTTTTATTATAGAGTGAAATGGAGACTTGGGAAATAACTTGGGAGTTTGAATATTCTTCGAGGTTATTATAATGATGTGAGGCATTGTGTAGTTCCGGATAACCATAATGCATTTGATAAAATGTAAATAGATAAAGTAAATGATAATTTACTAAATCATGCAATGGATATTAAGGAAATGGTTTAAACACACCTCTCTAAATGACATCATAAGGGAAGTTCGTGCGTAAGGTGAAGTCCCCTGACTAATGAATGCAGGGTGGATATAGTCCTAGGCCATATGAGCACTTGTTTTATATTTTCTGCGATGGGTAGGAGGTTCTGGGTGTGGTCTTTACTACCCCGCAGGCATATGTCCGCTTCTCGACGTTTCATTAGGATCCCAGTTTGTCTTATGATAGGACCTGGAAGATGATGGTCATTTAGGGACGCGCACAGTGGGGAAACCCGAACGGGCGGTCTTAGAATCGTTATATATATATACTTATAACTATTCTAATCATCAAGTTGGACTTGATGGATATTAATTCCATAAAGATCATAGTATATGCCACAAAGAGCATACAATTGAGATACGTGCCATAAAGAGCACATGATAAAATTTGTATTCCTCATAAGGAATGGAAAGATGGAAAATGAAAATGGTGAAAGATGAAAAAGGCTTATGATTATTCTTATTCTCTTATATAATCGAATTTCACTTTATAATCATTTAATTGTCTTAGTTCATCATAGGATGTTATCATGTTAGATTGTCATCTTTATCATCCATGCTTAATTATTCATTATTGTCATACTTGTCATTTATCTGGTGATCACATAAAATTGGGCCCTGACCCGTTATTCTTTCATGTTGTGAATATATATATATATTATATCCGCTCAGGTGCTCCACCGCAAGGACGCACGTAATGACTTCCCCATTCTAGTGTCTTTTGAGGAGCCGTGACATTTTACGGATATCACGGGATATTTTGTGCAGACGCCTTCATTATTGTTTTCTAGTTATGTTCGGGTCTTTATTCGGGCATGTGGCCAAAACAATTGTAATTTTATAATGGATGTACTATGTAACTCATTTGAACTTATTGTACCTTGTATGTAATTCTGTTGACCGACCTTATATTCGGTCCTTTAATTCACATTGTCGTAGTTGTAACATATATACCTTTGGGGTTTCCACTTGTGTTTAATTATGGGTTGTTTGAATGCTTTCTTTAAATTACAAAACGAACATTTTTGACAACCCGTTTTCTGATATATTGTGTGGTGATCCCGTATACTCTTTATATTGTTCCGGTGCTGAGAATGATTCCATCCATGATTCTTGTATTATTGGAGTATTGGGCTGGCCACCCCTTATTTCGGATATCGAGTTGTCACAGATGGTATCAGAGCATCAGGTTCTAGAGTCTTTAGGATCTATGAGGACTTGTCACGTTCTACCGTAGCGTTCTTTGATATAGAGCCTAATGTTAGGACTGCTTTGTTGCTTATGTTTGCGATATTTTGCAAGATAGATTGTATTATATAGTATCCTAACTCTATTGTTTCTCCATCTCAGATGTCGCCTAAGAGAGGACGTCCCGCTCGACGTAATAGAGTTGTGGAAGAGGAGGTTGGTCCTCCACCGCTGCCACCGGGGAGTATAAATGCTGCTGATGTGGAAAACATTGTGGCCCAAGCAGTCAATGCAGCTATGACTGCAGTGGTATAACAAATGCCAGAAGCTCAACCACGAGTGCAAGAGGCACAAGCTCCTACGGGACCTTCTCCGTGGGAAAGAGTTAGGGAATCTTTTTTAAAGGTCCATCTCCCGGAATTCGATGGAGGCTCGGATGTTATAAGGGAAAATCAGTGGAAGAAAGACATGAAACGCCATCTTCTAATGGTAGAATGTAGTGAGGAGAGAAAGAAAATCCTTGTTACTTTCAAGCTTATCGGATCGGCATTACATTGGTGGGAGTCGATGACTACACTGGAGCAAAGGGATACGATGTCAATCACTGATTTTTGGGCCTTGTTTGACGAAAAGTACTTCCCTCCCGCAGTTAAAAGGGAGATGCAAAGGAAGCTTCAAGATTTAGTACAGGAAGAGAGATCTGTTGCAGAGTACGAAGAGTTGTTCACCCGGTTGGCAAGTTTTGTATCGGAGGAAGTGACTCCAGAAGAGAAGATAATCTCCAAGTTTGTGGGTGGTTTACATTGGCGGATAAAATAACACTTGTTGGGAAATCCGGCTCTACAAACCTTTGGGGATGTGATGAATGCGGCCCTACTTCATTGCCAAGAGCATAGATTGTTTGTGCAAAATAGCAAGAAGGCTACCGCGATGGGGCAGGTGGGAAAACCTGGAGGAAATGGGATCGGGGGAGGAGCATCTCCTTCATCCCAATCTTCGGGGAGCAAGCAAAGAGAGAGGGACCCCCAGCAAGGGGATTTGTCAAAATGCCAACGCTTTGGTGGATTTAATGCGGGTGGTAATAATAATAGGCCGGGTCAAGGTGGACCGCCACAATAACAAGCAGGTAGAGGAGGGAATGGTGGTAGAGGCCAGTAAGGCCGAGGTTCGGGGCAGTTTCGAAACAATCAAGGGCGGAACCAGGAGAATGTGGCGAACAAATGTTTTCAGTGAGGAGAGCTGGGCCATTACAAGAGGTCGTGTCCTCAGTTAATTAGAGGGCATCTTCCTAGGGCTCCACAGCAGCCATATGTTCAGTTTCCACCCCTGGCGCCTAATCCGATTGTTCCTCCACGGCAGGGGCAACTACAGTATGGACGTGCCTGTCATATTCAGGAGGCTATGCTTCCTCGAGCCCCTCCGTCACCACCAGCGATTGAGGGTAAGTTTCTCATCCAAGGGCATATGGGTCGGGTGTTATTTGATATGGGTGCGACACACTCTTTCATTTCTAGGAGTTTTTCTCATACTACAGATTTGATAAAGTCTGCTGAGAGTACTTTCACTAGCGTTGAATCCTCTATGGGTGATGGTTCATTGATTTTCTTTGTTTGTAAAAATATAGGGATTAATCTTGGTAATTTGTTCTTTGAGGCCGATTTGCTCATCCTTGACATGGTCGGGTATGATGTAATTTTGGGTATGGATTGGTTAATGAAATATCACGCGATAGTGAATTGTTATGGGAAGAGTATAGTCTTCGCCATTCCGGGATAAGAAATGTTCTTGGTTGTTATGCCTTGTATGGAAAGGGGTACGAGTACCTATTTATATTGTATTGCGGAGGACACTTCTAGGAATGTAGTTGTTTCCCTGGATTCTCTTACGATTGTTAGAGATTTTGAAGATGTTTTCCGAGAGATACCGAGATTACCTTCGAGCCAGGAGATTGAGTTTGTGATTGATTTAGCGCTGGGAACTCGACCAATTGTGAAAGCTCCATATCGCATGGCTCCTGTGGAAATGAGGGAGTTAAGGGATCAAATTCAGCAGTTGTTGGAGCAGGGATTTATTAGGCGTAGTACGTCGCCATGGGGTGCTCCGGTGTTGTTTGTAAAGAAAAGAGACGGTTCTCTCCGGTTATATGTGGACTATAGAGAGTTGAACAAAGTCACCATCCGGAATAAATACCCTTTGCCTCGCATTGATGATTTATTTGGCCAACTTAGGGGAGCGTCATACTTCTCTAAGATCGATTTGAGGATGGGGTATCATCAATTAAGGATACGGGAATAGGATGTCTCCAAGACCGCATTTCTGACCCGATATGGATCCTATGAATTCTTGGTTATGCCCTTTGGACTAACCAATGCCCCCGCTGTATTTATGGATCTTATGAATAGGGTATTTTTGGATTTCCTTGACCAATTTGTTATTGTCTTCATCGATGACATCTTAGTCTATTCTTAGACAGAATCTGGCCATGCTACTTACTTATGGTTGGTCCTGCAAAGATTGAGGGATCACCAATTGTATGCAAAGTTCGAGAAGTGTGGCTTTTGGTTAAAGGAAGTTCAGTTTTTGGGTCATGTGGTGTCATCCCAAGGTATATCGGTGGATCCAAGCATGGTGATTACGGTGAGGGAATGGGGTCAGCCCACGACACCTACCAAGATTCGTAGTTTTCTGGGTATGACGGGTTATTACCGTCATCAAGGGTTTATCAAAGATCGCTAGCCCTTTGATAAATTTGACCCGGAAAGGGGTGAGATTGTTTGGGATAGCTCTTGTCAAGCTGCTTTTGATGAGCTCAAAGATAGATTGACTTTGGCTCCTGTCCTCGCTTTGCCAAACCTGGGATTGGAATATCTAGTCTTCACCGATGCATCTCTGCAAGGATTAGGAGCTGTGCTTCAACAAGAGAGGTGGGCTATCGCTTATGCTTCTCTCAAGCTAAAGCCTCGTGAAAGGAATTATCAGGTGCATGACTTAGAGCTCGCTGCGGTTATTTTTGCCTTAAAGATTTGGAGGCATTATCTCCTAGGGGAGAAATTCAGTCTTTTTACGAATCATAAATCGCTATAATATTTTTTTCACAGAAAGATTTGAATATGCGTCAGCGTCGATGGTTGGAGTTCGTGAAAGATTATCAATTTGACATCCATTATCATCCAGGAAAGGCGAACGTAGTGGCGGATGCCTTAAGTAGGAGGCCCGAGGGAGAGTTAGCTGAAGTATGGAAGGCTAAGTGGAAAGAGCTCAGTCAGGAGGATGTGGTGGTGAGAGCGTTCATGTCAGTGATGACCGTTACTCCTATCATTGTGGCAAGGGTTGTGGAAGCCCAAGGAAGGGATAAGGGCTGTCAGGACCATATACACCGATTACTGTCCGAGGGAGCGGAATCCTACTCGATAACTTTAGAGGGTGGATTACGCTTCCATAGAAGACTTATTATTCCAGATGAGGGGGATTTGAGACGGGCGGTGATGGCGGAATCTCACGGGTTAAAATTTACGGTACATCTTGGTGGGGATAAGATGTATCAAGACATGCGTCGCCAGTATTGGTGGCCCGACATGAAGCGGGATATTTCGGAGTTTGTATCTCAATGCACTACTTGTCAGCTAGTCAAGATTGATCATCAGCGGCCGACAGGATTGTTGCAACCATTGGAGATTCTGGTATGGAAATGGGAAAGCATATCGATGGACTTTATTTCGGGCTTACCAAGATCACCGACGGGTTATGATTTGATTTGGGTTATTGTCGACCGCTTGACTAAGTCGGCACACTTCCTACCCGTGCGTACTGATTATGACAGTACTCGCTATGCCCAATTGTTCATCGAGCAGGTCGTTAAACTTCATGGGGTACCTTTAAATATCGTTTCCGACCGGGATAAGATCTTTGTCTACCACTTTTGGCAAAGTTTCCAAGAGGCCATGGGAATCGAATTGAAGTTAAGTAATTCTTATCATCCTCAAACAGATGGTCAAACTGAAAGAGTAAACCAAATGTTGGAGGATATGCTTCGTATGTGCATGCTTGATTTCAAGGGCGGTTGGGAACAATACCTCCCATTGGTTGAGTTCGCTTATAACAACTCGTACCAATTTACTTTTGGAATGGCGCCCTATGAAGATCTTTATGGCCGGCCATGTAGGTCGCCTGCTTATTGGTTGGAAGTGGGTGATAATAAATTCCTTGGACCTGAAATGATCCAAGATACTTCTTCTAAAATTGAACTCATTCGGAATCGTATTCGGATAGCTCAAGATCGCCAAAAGAGCTATGTTAATGCGGGTAGAAGACACATGGAGTTGGAGATTGGGGACCAAGTCTTGGTGCGAGTGTCGCCAATTAAGGGCATTAAGCATTTCGGGAAGAAAGGAAATCTTGCGCCGCGCCTTGTTGGACCTTTTCCAGTTATTGCAAAAGTTAGTCCAGTGGCATATCAACTTTCCTTAACGAAACCTTTGCAAAAAATTCACGATGTATTCCATATTTCCTCTCTGAAGAAGTATAAGAGATGCGAAGGTGCCCTTTGGCATATCCCTTTCGAGGATATTGACTTGTAACCCGACATTTCATATGAAGAACAATCGGTTGCCATTCTAGAGCATGGGGAGCACAAGTTGAGGTCTCGTGTGGTTCCCTTGGTGAGAGTCCAATGGAGTCATCACAATGCTAAATAATCGACGTGGGAACGTGAGGACGACATGCGGGAAAAGTATCCGCATCTCTTCTTACAAGGTACGCTTGAATTTTGGGGACAAAATTCCCTCATAAGTGGGGGAGTATGTAACAACCCTCGCTTATGAGAACCTGTTTTATATCTACTTGCTATGTAATGTAATCATATATAAAATGTTGGAATATGGAGTAAGTATTAATTTAATGAAGAAAAGTTAATATTTACTAACTTGTTGTATATTTATTGTTTGAGCATGTAAATATCCTCATGATGAGCTTTATTGTGTCATAAGAATTTAAAATGACATTGTGATTTAAAATGGAACCGAAACTTAAAATGGATTATAAATTGTCCAAATGATAATTTGGAGGCCGTAGTTGATTCCGGAACGTGCGAGATAGTCAAAATATGTGCTTTATTGTATTTTGAGGTTTTTGGCACTTTTGACTGATTATACCTTAAATATGCAATTGTGTGTTATTTTATCTCCGTATTGATCATTTAACTTGGGATTGTTGACTAAAGGCACGATTTAGTCTTGTTAAGTCTTCTATTTTTCCTAATTTCATTCCTAAACCTAGAGAGAACTAGAGAGAGGAAGAGAAAGAGTAGAGAAAAGAGAAGAGATTGAAGATTGAGGAGGGATTCTTGCTACTACACAAGGAAAATCCGCATTTGCTAGTTTGAGGCAAGTTTTCTACTTGCTATATGTGGTTTAAGATAAATGATTAGTTGTGATAGTGATGTATTGATCATGGTTTAATTAGTTTAGCGTTTTTGTGTATTTGTGGGTCTTGAATCATTAAAGAATGATTTGGGTGATTATTGATGGTTGTAGTAGTAGTTAGTAGTATTTATGGTGTATTAGTGGAAATAAATAAGTTTGGTTTGAAAGGTTTTGAGTTGGGGGTAAAATTGGAGTCCAAGACTCCATAGCCATTCTTGGCACTTTCGCTGGACCGAATCGATTCGTCCCTAGGGGCGAATCGATTCGCCTAGGTCCAGTTTCCAGGTCTGCCTGGACCGAATATATTCGGCAGTTTTCTAGAGTGTTAGTTTCCCTTTTCCGAATCGATTCGCTTTTAGAGCGAATCGATTCTTTTTCCTGCTGTTTTGAGTTATTTTTGAAATTCAATTCTAACTCATTTTCTTCAGGGTTTAAGCCTAGGCACCTTCTTGTATGAAGTAAACTTAGAGTCCTAGAGTTCTAGATGAGTTAGATTACTACCCTAGGTTAGAATTGGTATATATGGGACTTAGTTCGAGGGTGCGTGAAGTGATGTTTAGGCATTACTTTCATTTCTCGATTAGTAGGAGTATAGGAGATTTGTAAGTTGTGTTTGGGGACTTTAGAAGTTAATTTGAGGTATGTTGTTTTATTATAGAGTGAAATGGAGACTTGGGAAATAACTTGGGAGTTTGAATATTCTTCGAGGTTATTATAATGATGTGAGGCATGTGTAGTTCCGGATAACCATAATGCATTTGATAAAATGTAAATAGATAAAGTAAATGGTAATTTACTAAATCATGCAATGGATATTAAGGAAATGGTTTAAACACACCTCTCTAAATGACATCATAAGGGAAGTTCGTGCGTAAGGTGAAGTCCCCTGACTAATGAATGCAGGGTGGATATAGTCCTAGGCCATATGAGCACTTGTTTTCTATTTTCTGCGATGGGTAGGAGGTTCTGGTTGTGGTCTTTACTATCCCGCAGGCATATGGCCGCTTCCCGACGTTTCATTAGGATCCCAGTTTGTCTTATGATAGGCCCTGGAAGATGATGGTCATTTAGGGACGCGCACAGTGGGGAAACCCGGACGGGCGGTCTTAGAATCGTTATATATATATACTTATAACTATCCTAATCATCAAGTTGGACTTGATGGATATTAATTCCATAAATATCATAGTATATGCCACAAAGAGCATACAATTGAGATACGTGCCATAAAGAGCACATGATAAAATTTGTATTCCTGATAAGGAATGGAAAGATGGAAAATGAAAATGGTGAAAGATGAAAAAGGCTTATGATTATTCTTATTCTCTTATATAATCGAATTTCACTTTATAATCATTTAATTGTCTTAGTTCATTATAGGATGTTATCATGTTAGATTGTCATCTTTATCATCCATGCTTAATTATTCATTATTGTCATACTTGTTATTTATCTTGTGAGCACATAAAACCGGGCCCTGACCCGTTCTTTTTTCATGTTGTGCATATATATATATATATATATATATATATATATATTATATCCGCTCAGGTGCTCCACCGCAAGGACGCCCGTAATGACTTCCCCATTCTAGTGTCTTTTGAGGAGCCGTGACATTTTGCGGATATCACGGGATTTTTTGTGTAGACGCCTTCATTAATGTTTTCTAGTTATGTTCGGGTCTTTATTCGGGCGTGTGGCCCAAACAATTGTAATTGTATAATGGATGTAATATGTAACTCATTTGAACTTATTGTACCTTGTATGTAATTCTGTTGACCGACCTTATATTCGGTCCTTTAATTCACATTGTCGTAGTTGTAACATATATGGTTTCCACTTCTGTTTAATTATGGGTTGTTTAAATGATTTCTTTAAATTACAAAAGGAAAATTTTTGACAACCCGTTTTCTGAAATATTACGTGGTGATCCCGTATACTCTTTATATTGTTTCGGTGCTAAGAATGATTCCATCCATGATTCATGTATTATTGGAGTATCGGGCTGGCCACCCCTTATTTCGAATATCGGGTTGTCATAAGATGTACACTGCTCTAAAACATATTTTATCTCATAAAAATGAATTTAAAACCTTTTAAAATCATTTTTTAGTAAAATAAGATCCTTAAAACATTTTTTGAGTCCTATAAACATTATGCGTTCATACCTGAGAGTATCTCGGAAAGTAATATGATGCGAGGATGTGAAACGTGCACCAATAAACACGGCATGATCTATCTTGAAGCTTGACCGCTACGTCTTCAAAATAACACGTTATAGACTATGTGGGAATCATAATAAGTAGAAACCAATCTATGACTCAAATTGGTTTTTGTCCGGAATAATGCTAATACATAAAAATTTACACTACTTGGAAATTTGTCCTTACAAAACTTTCTGAATGGATTTTAAAAAATCATTTTTGAATGGTGTGTTGAATGCAGAGGTGTATGTAAAACAACGTAATGATTTTGAGGATCCAGTGTTTCCCAACCATGTGTTTAAACTTCACAAAGCCTTATATGGTCTTAAACAACCTCTAAGAGCTTGGTATGAGAGGTTGACTGCATATATTTGAAATAGTAATTTTAATAAAGGTGGCATTGATAGAACATTCTTTATGCAAAGAGATAAGAATCACATCCGTATAGCTCAAATATATGTGGATGACATCATTTTGGGGTCAACTATAGGGAAATATGTTCATAATTTCTCAGATGAAGTGACAAGCGAGTTTGAGATGAGCATGGTATATGAATTAGAATTCTTTCTTAGTTTTCAAGTGAGACAAATTTAAAATGATGTTTTCATTTCCCCAGCCAAATATGCTACGGAGTTAGTCAAAAAGTTATATTTGGAATAGAATCGACGAAACATGTTGATTCGCCCATGGGGATCGATACCAAAATGATAAAAGATGATAGAGGAAAAGATATTAAAGATTAATATTTATAGGAGCACGGCAGGTAGTTTGCGTTAACTAACCTGTAGTCATCCCGATATTTCATACAGTGTAGGTTTGTGTGCTAAGTATCATGAAAAACCTAAAGAATAACACTTACAAGCGGTGACGATAGTGATTTGATATGCTAGTGGTAACAAAAAGATAGAATTGTGGTATCCGTATGATACTAAATATTATTTTTATCCATATTTGGATTCCGATTGGGAGGGAGATGTTGTTGATCAAAAAATCACTTTGGGGGGATGTTTTTTCTTTAGTACTTGTATGGTATCCTTGCTTTTAAAGAAACAAGACTTTATTTCTTTGTCCATAGTAGAGGAAGAGTACATTGTCGCAGGTAGTTATTGCACTAAACTACTTTGGATGATACAAATGGTTCAAGATTACATGTCAGAGCAAGGAACTATGGAACTATATCATGATAACATGATTGCGATAGATATTTCTAAGAACCTGATGAAACACTCTAGGGAAAAACAAATAGAGTTGAGACATGGTTTTACTAGGGACTTAGCTGAGCAAAATGTCATTAGTATGGGCTATATTATTATGAAAAAACAATTGGTGGATAACTTTACTAGGCTATTAGACATTTATAGGTTTTGATACCTTAAAAGGTGTTTGGTCTTGAATGAGATTGAGTGATTTTTTCTCTTTCGAGTGTGAGGTGAATCTTGATATAAATTTATTTTCACATTTGATTTTTTTTTGTGATATTTTATTGATATTTTGAAAAATGTAAAAAGATTTCTAATTTATTTGTGTATGTTTGTTCAAGTATCATACTAAATATGCTGAATAATCAATGAGTTTGCATGATATGAATTTTTATTGCTTACTTGATTTGTTGTTGACTGTATTGTTGAATTTGTTTTGTCAAGTTAAACTTTTGAAAAATATCATGACAAACGTAGATTTTTATTTTAGTTTGAGGACTTGAAAGCTTGCATCTTCACCAAAACACAAGAATTAACAAATGGAATTAATATTTTTTATTTCTACAAGAATTTGCAAATTTATGTTGAAAACCAATCTTGCATAATCTTCAAATAAGTGTTTCATGGTCTACTTATGATATTTGAGATTTTATATCAAAAAGTTGACAATGGATAATTTATGCATTGATAAGGGATACCATTAGAGTGATAATCCCGATTCAAATTTAGGTATCATTGGGTGGGTGTCATATAGGAGTGTGAAAATCAAATCAATGACAAAATCCTACCTTTTGAAAAGAAAAACAATCCAAGTGATTAACTAATAATTAAAACAAGATAAAACTATAAATATTTCAAAAGAAATTGCTAATTTAGTTTGGTATTCGAAATATTCTTACAACACTTGCACCACGGGAGTTTTGTAGATGTATATAATCTTAAAGTTAAACTCGTGGTCATATTGCGTTTTGATATAGAAGTTTGTTAAATGTGTCCAGAAATGATAGTATTTGATGATTTTTGTGATTTTCCATCTTCTATGAACATGCAAACCTAAATAATTCATTTATTATATATGTTGTGCTCCAAATGTGAATAGAAAAGGTTTAACCCGCTCAATATTTGTAGACGGTCTTAATTTGACAAATCGAAAGTATTTCTACATTCTATTTCATGTGAAATTGTATGATTTTCATAATTGTTTTATTGTTGATACCTGATGTGGTGTTTTCTTGTATACATTAGTATTTTTGTTTTTACTAATAATATTTCTTTGATATATAGTCTTTAAGCATGTTTGTTTTCATGAAGATCTTCATTTGGGTGAAAGTATTTGAGAAAAATCATATATGATGGTGTTTAAATAGTTGGAGAGTTTGAGTTTTTGGAAATTTTCTAGAATTATGTTAGTGTGCGAGCGCATGACACGTTGTTTCCATGTGCACACGATTGTAGGTTTGTAAGGTTTTGGATGAATATTGGTCAAAATTCTGCATACGCCTATTTTGTCCCCATGCTTATGATTGAGTGTCATTATAGTATGCATGGTTTAAACTCCTTCCATGCGCATGGTTTCATGTTTTCCACTGTTATATTTTAATTTCTACTACTTATACCCTGATATGTCCTTTCTTATTCATCATGATTATCCTACTTTCACTTGTTTCTACCCCATTTATATCTTTTACATTGTCATTTTCTTTGCCTTATTTTGTGACTAAAATTGGGAGACGTATTATTTTTTTGCACATGGGTGATATAGGGGGGACAATTTATGACATAAAGGGATATAATAAGTCTTGTGGGGGCGATAGATTTTGTGACAAAAAGGGGAGTTTGAGAAAACTTTCTAAATATGATCTTCTTGAATTTAGGGGAGTATGTTATAAGATTTTTCATCATATGTTTGATATAAAGGGTGTTTAATTGCTATATCTTATCTATTTCCCTTACTATTCATATTTGTTGATTTGATCTATTTTGGAAAGAATCCTGAACAGGAGGAGTTATGCATATGCATGCTTCTGCGCAATGGTTTTATGTTGTTGATATTTTTGTAGGGATACTCTAATTGTTGAAGACCAAAAGATTATATTGAAGATTCGAGTTGGTCTCATGAATTTGTGTATTGTGACAAGCCTATCTTATTATATGGATAATGTGAAATGAGTGTTGCTTTTCATAGTCAAGAGTATTTTTTTTTGGGGGGGGGGGGGGGGGGGGGGGAGGGAGGGTGTTCCCATGGAATAGTCAAAGGGGAAGATTCAAAATGTATCCATTTTATATATAGTTTATCTAGATATCTTCCATGTCACCATTTGAGTCGCGTACTAATTTAATCCCAAAAGCATGATGCACGTAGATGTTTGTGTGGGAGAGTATTTGACTATTACCTATGGACATTCAAGATTCGAAGACTTTGTGTCCTCTCCATTTTGAATACTTTTGGTGCTAATCAACTGAAGAATATCTTTTTTATAGAATTTTTAAACTCTGTCTATACACACACTCATGATTTTTCAAATGAGACTTCATTTCTTTAAATCGTGTTTGAAATAATCCTTGGAGTATTTGTATATGTTTTTGAAAGAGGGTTAAGGTATTATTTTCAATTTTAAAAGGTTGTTTTTAAAGTTTTTCATGATTTTTCCTTCTGGCCATTCGCACAGAAGGTTTTTAGCCAATGTGCAAAGTTACCATGGCTTGTTGGACAAGCCGTGTGTATGAATTCACATCGCACGCGAAACTAAATTTCAAATTTTTTGTATATATAGACCTTGTTTCCTCCAATTATTTTAAAACTTATTCCTCATTTTCAAATATAATTACTCTGAGGATATTTTCATTTGAGACCATTACTTTCTTTATGAATTTTATAATTACATGTTGAAATCAAATTTTGGTGAGATTTTTAGATCTACTCCTAGATCTATTTATGAGAGATATTTTGAGAGGATCAATCTACAATTAACCAATGTTTACATATGAATTTACTTGAATTAACATGATCTACACTCCGAGATCTAAAATTAGATGCTACAGCTATCTTAGATTTCAAGCATGGTGAGGACCGAGGATGAATACTGGACTTTCATATTAAACTGATGGAGCTTCGATTGTATTTCTTATTAAAATGGGGGAAAGTCTCTACGTTCATAGGCAATGTTTTATGAGAGAATGAGAGATAATTATCTTCTTGGGTTGGGTAAATTTATTTTTCAAATCTAATGAGAAACTAAGTCACAACGATGTTTTTTACCCATAAGTTAGGATTTTTCCTCGTTTAAATTTGTTTTGTGCGATCGATTTGCATTTTGTTGATTGATTATGATTGCTTGATTGTTATTTCACCTAGATATAATTTATAAAAGAAAAAGGACTTCGATCTAGGTTTTAGTTGGGACATAAACTTTAAAACTAGGAAAAATTATTTCAAAACCTCACTGCACCAAAACAGGGAAATTGCAAGTGTTTTAAACACTTGCAAAATACCGTTTTCAATGGTTCAAAACACTTGAAAATCGACTCGTTGCAAATATTTTGCAAGTATTCAAAACCGTTGCAAATGTCATTTGCAAGTGTTTATTGGGAACACATGTCCGTTTTGAATAACCGTTACAAAAAAAATTGCATCGGTTTTTAACACTTGCAAATGAAACTTTTGCAAGTGTTTAGAACACTTGTAAACTTCAACAAGCATTTTTGTTTCGCAACGGTTATAAACACGTGCAAATGAAAAAATATATATTATTTGTAATGATTCAAAACACTTACAAATAGTAATATGTAAGGAAAAATTATTCCTTTTGTTAGTGTTATGAGCGGTTGCATAAGTTTAAAAAAAATTAAAAAAAATATCCACTATAAGCTACACCACCCTTAATTTCACCACATAACATTACAATCAGAACAATCAACACACCAATGACAATGGATGATTGATAAATAATTTGTTACAATCATTGAATCCTATAAAGACAAGCATAAATAAGTGCATATAACATATATAGTATGTTGTGAACACTTTACTCAACCTAAATCAACCTTTTTTATAATGTCTTATTTTTCATCCATGGCCTTAGTAGAATTATAAAATTAATGATCATCTCACAATATCAGACATAGCACTCAATATTTCCTTTTCCTTTATATAAGAATGTATGTTTTCATGATAAACCATATAGAAGATTATATTGAATTTTATTGCCAAAAATTAAATGCAAATAATTGTTGAACAAATTAGGTACAGATAAACAACAAGAAATAACAAACACCAATACATTAGCAATTCAGCTAAAGATAAGCCATCTAATGGTTTACAGACTAGTAGACGAATGGAGTAATATAAGGTAAGAATACACATGAACATGCTACAAGTTCTCCAGTTCATTTATTTGCTCCATGCTCAAACTATCCAACTTCTTAAAAAATATGACGAACAACCTGCACTTTTTACACATCTCGTGACTTTTTTCTCTCGTATCCGAATCAAAGTCATCACTCAGAAGGTCATCGTTAGATTTTTCAATCTTATCTTCATCAACAACCTCCTCAACCTCAACATTGTCCTGTTCAACATGAACTAGGTGAGGGCACAAATTATTCCCCTTTTGTGCATCGAGCCACTTCCACCTGTGCTCTAGAGGTGGAGGAATTATGGTTGGAAAATGTTGGTTAAACGGAGGGTGTCTTGCATTTCCTCTGCCAGTTTGTGGGGCAAAGGCACTAGCTGGAGCCTTTCGTGACCAACTGTTATTTTGGTGGCCCCATGGTTTGGGATTGGAGTTTTAAGGTCCCCACAATTTTGAAGCAAAATTATTTTTGGATTTCATTTAAACCTCCCACACATTATCCTGGGCCTCTAGGCTCATGTTTTCCATGCCCTGGTTTAACTTATTAATAATCGCTATGCATTTTTCCCCGGGTGATGGGTCATTAGAGGAACTAACACCGTCAACAAGCTTTTCACTGTCTTTTTTTCCACTCATGTTTACATGTACTCATAGGCTGCAATAATTTTCAAATGAAAAACTTATGTCAAAAGTTCAGAGAATAATGTAATTTGAATTTGAAAAAAAAAAGGCCACAGTGATAAATGCCTCTTGAATGGATTATACCCTCTATATTGTACATAAGTACTAAAAATCAGTTGTTAGTTTATATGATAATTTACAACATGCAGAAAATAAATAAACACATTACATTTAAGGCATATTTTGACTTTGGTAACCTCACTTACGATCGAAAGTAGACTTGGGACTTCCCTAACAACCATTTTAGACTTTTGTACGTTTTTCCTCTCCAAAAATCACCTCCAGTGGTGAAAATATTACAATCAAGGGCGATAAATGTACCAAAGAGATAACAAAGTATAAAAAAACAATTATAATAGTGCTAAAACCCATATTGACCTTTAGCGAGTTACATAGTATAAAAATTTCCATTCAACGCAGAATCCAACACTAAATACAAAGAACCTTTTACCAATTTACAAACTTAAGATGCATATCTTTATCAAAGAAATCACCATGGCAATAAACTAGCCCCAAATAAATATATGGTTGTTATTAAAACTAAAAATAAATTAGATTGAAGAAATGAACATACCAAAATGCCAATAATATATTATTAGTGGGTCAACTAAACATGAAGCATCTCACGATTAGTAGGCTTATAGAATAATTTAAGATAAAAATAGAGGTTAATACACATATGCGCTCGCACAAAAACACACACAAAACAAAACAAAAAGCATAACATAATATAATTATTTCAAGTTATCAAACCCTAGAGCCTATATACATAAGGAAAATATGTATGACAATTATCTAAACAATAATATGAATGTAGGACTTACAAGATACACATGCATATTTTGCGGTTCCAAAAGGTATTTATCGCTTATAGACCTTTAATGATCATCTCATAATATCAAACATAACATTGAATATTTCCTTTTCCTCTCTATAAGAATATATGTTTACATGATAAATGATAAAGTGAAAACCGAGCGCGTGTGAAGCGCCTATCGTTGTAAACGATTTTCGACCCAATGCAAAAAACCTAAACTTTAACTACACATGTTTTATATGTATAGCGGCGAGTTCGGGTATCACACCCACAGGGAATGATGTTTAAATACTTTAATTAATTTATTACTTCTAAAAAAAGTGTAAAAGATGATGGGAGAGTTGAAAGAATTATACTATGATTAATCTAGACAAGTATGTAAACTACGTTAAAAGAAGTAAAACAAAAGTTAGAAATTATCTTCGACGCTTCGGTGCGTGTAGCATAAATGATTACATAGATAAAATACGAATCAAAAGAGAATTCATACTCTTTTTAAACAAGTATTAAGTCTGGAATGTCACTTCCCGAATGTTATAAAAGTCCGCTAAGAGTTCGGTGTCAAAGATAGTCCCGGAACTGTACTTTTGGTATCAAATACGGTGTATACTTGATATACACCGTTAAAGTCCCTCAGTATGTTCTCGGTACTAATTAATCTGATAAGATCCGGTCTTAAACTATCATATCATAGCGAAGTAGCTACACGTCTGAAACGCGTCCAAAAATTACAACTTATATTATTTGAGGAAAAACAATTAAAACTAATTGATCGTGATTTGTGTATATGAGAAGAATTGAACTAACAGAAGAAGTATATTGATTTTAAAGCATGAGAAATAAATATGAGAGCATGAAAAAAATTGCATAAGAATACAGGAAGAAACGAAGGAAATTTAGAGAAGAAACTTGCATTAATTCGGTAAAGAAATTACAAAAAAAAAAAGAAAAAAACTAAATTACACTACTCCTAAAGATGAAACTACACTAAAATGATGATAGTGATGGTGTATCAAGGTCTTTTTTTGGTGTGTGGGTGATGGGCTTTAAATAGGGGGAATAAGGGCTTTGGGTATTTTTGGTATTTTACATATTTTATTTTTTTTAAATAAAGAATAACATGGGATTGATTTGTTTAATAAGGAGTGAGGGGCTGATGAAAGTTGGCATGGGCTGCAAAATATGATAGGATTTATTTTTAGAAGAATTTAGAAAAAAGAATAGGGAGAAAAGGATTTAAAATGAAAAAGTTACTAAAGAAATAAGAATATAGGGTGGAAAGTGAAAAAGGAAAAACTTTAGGGCTGGAAAGTGGGAGAGGGGAAGTGGTAGGTTTGCGTGGGTTGGGTCGGATCGCGGGCGGGTCAAATCTTGGCGGTTCTGGGTAAGCCACGTGGCACTCCCAGATGGCGACAGGTGGCGAGCCCAGAAAATTGAGCAAAATTTGCATATGCCCCGTTGGAACTCGTAACCTGTTGGTTAGCAAAACTTCCCTTAACCAGCTGAGCCCACATGGGACTATATTACAGAAAGTGCACAAAAAATATATAAGTACTAATAAAATCCTAAATTAAATATTTACATTTTCTTCTTCCAAAAATCGTAACTTGTGCATACGGACTCCGATTGACAATCTGCAATAACCCATGTGACCCTCCTTCCGAGGCCAAAAATATTTTCATGATGTTCGAGTCACGGGCGTTGACTTTGGGCATTGACCCGGGGCGTTGACTTCGGGCGTTGACCCGAGGCGTTGATTTTGACTTTTTCTGAATCCGAACTTTACACGACCATAACTTCTTCGTTTCAACTCCGATTGATACGTCGTTTGAACCCAGGCGTCCTTCAATTCAAGGCCTTCAATTTTACATGTTTGGTCCGAGTCCAAAATGATTCATCTGAAATTATCAGTTTGCCCCTAAAGGTGCGTTTATGTCCGTTCTTCATCCGAAACGCCTCCTGTCTTCGTCCTTAGCATAAAAAACCCTGTAAATACTCAAATAAACCTTGCACAAGCGATTAACGATGAATAATTGAGGTTATACACTAAATGAGTATAAAATGTGAGTTTAACGAGCGTCAGACTACTTTATTGCGTAAAAAGAAAGGGAATAAAACACAATATTTAGCATGAATCACAAACCCTAACTAACATGTTGCTAGTCCCTAGCATCATAGTAAATGGTTTGTTTCATGCTGAATTTTGTAATTTATTCAAAAATAAGTATAAAAAATATAGAGATCCACTTTCGTGAGATGCACGGTTGCATTTAGCTTATGCACCAAGCCGTTAAACCCCTAGGTTACCCTAGTGGACGAGTTTTGTCTCGTTTGAGTTTACAGTGATGATACTCACAAACATCAGATTCTACTCCAAAAAGTTACCCATTTTTATAAGCAAAATGTTTAAACATAATCTTGAGTTTTAACAAGTAAATAGCAATGACTAGCAGATTTCTCCATTAATTTATTTGCTATAACGATTATGCTAAAGTAAATCATTAGATAACTATGTATTGACGAGTGTGTGTGCACGTCACGAAATTTACAAGCGATCTCATTTTTAGCTTATATTGACTCAATTCTTATAATGACGCATACTAATTCAATTCTCGCTGGTGATTACACTCAACAAATGAAAACACTCTTAATATGGGTAAGTCACTCGGGACATGCAGGCGTAAAGAGTAAATGTAATTGAAAATGAAACCTTTTACATGTCAGTGATGAAAGATGTTTATATATAACACATTAAAATATAATCTCATGAAAGGATGCTATTTTCTAAAGAACGTGAAAATGTAATCTTTTCAATGTTTAAAAAAAATATGTTAACCCTGGGATCATTTAAGGACTTTTCAGGATGGAAAATGTGAAAATGGATGAAAATGATCAACACCTCAAAATGATTTTGTATATTTAACGAAATTGTGAACTTTTGAAGAGTAAACTAATTTTCTTTTCCTTTCTCTTTCTTTTTTCTTTTTCTCTATTTTCTCTATTTTCTTCTGTTTTTTCTCTATTTTCTTTTTTTTTCTTTTCTCTTCTCTATTTTCTTCTCTTCTTTTGTTTGTGTTCAATCCCTACTTCCTTTGCATTTCATTTTGAATCAATTTTCAAGGTGTTAGTGAAAAGAATGAGATAATGAAATGAATTACCTTTGATCAAAAGTGAGGTTAAAACATAATTTTTTAATTTTGTCGTTTCGAAAAAAACATCATATCACCATTCTTTAGTCTACAGTCAAAACAAGAATATTGAGATTACCAACGACTTTAAAACAATTTCAAAAGAATAATGAATAAGTGTTTACATCACTAAGAATACGAATGAGAACACGAAGCTCACAAGGTGGGTTTACCTATGCATCTTTTATTTTTACCGAGTCAATTTAGCTTTTAACAATTACGCAAGCATAATTCGTGATGTGAATGAGGTTGTCAATACATGAATCATATGAATTAGTAAAGCATAATAGAAATGGTAAATAAACTAATGAGCTATTTAGATAGGTTACTACTTAGATAAGTTTAATGCTTCTGGTTTAAAAGAATGAGGTAAATTTTAGAGAGTAAAATATAAGAAAATAGTAAAAATTTAGGCAAAAGGTCTAATAAGAAAGAAAATATATTTTGAATTTTTGAATTTTTTAATTTTCTTTATAAATGATTAGAATTGGTTTTACCAAGAAACTTCTTCCAATAATCACTTCAAGGATTTTTTTTCATTTTTATGATAAAGGAAAAAAGAGAACATGATGTGTGTAACACATTATGACACCCCCTAAATAAAACATTATATTGTCCTCAATGTAAATTAAGAACAATATTAAATTCAAGTTATAAAGAGATGTTATGGGGTAGTCCCCGGATATCAAGTACAATTATCCTGCAAAAAAAAATAGTAATAGAAAATAAACAAAAACAATTTTTTTTATTTTTTTAATAAGATATATACAAAAACAAATATTGTCTTCTAATTTACCATAAACTAGAAGACAAAATTTTTGGGGGTCCACCCAGAAAACATGTTGACTTTGTGGGATTAATGGTGGACTTCCACAATTTTTCATGCCTCCCAAAAAATAAGAGTTCCGTTTATATAACGGGGGGCATGAATTGGGCAAAAAAATTGAACCATCACAATTTTTTGAATAAAAATATTTTTGAGTGATGGGTGGTTTGGATTTCACAGGGGACAAGTACAATTCGATTCCGAGGAAGTCAAATTTTTTTCCAAAAGATTTTTCGATTGGAATGAGAGGTGGGGAACGATCAAGTGAAAATCCCATCATGTAAATCAATTCGAATAAGCATTCATTGACAAGAATCGGGTCAAAATCATCAAGACTTTCCTCCGATTCTTGCGGTACTTGTAATGGTTCGATAATGGTAAATGAAACTGGCGAAGATAAAAATTCAACATCAATATATTCATTATTAATAAGCGTGGGTTGAATTTTATCCTTTACATTTTCATTTTCCATTATCAATTGGGTGAGATGAGAAATGGTTTGTTCTAAAGTAGAAATTTCTTCAAAATTTTTGGATTTCTCATTTAGTTCAAAACATTCTTCGTCTTCTAAGTTATTAAGAGGAAAATTATTATTGGACTCAAATAAAACATCTAATTCTTTTTCCCAATAATAATTTTCTTCATGATAATAATTATGAAATCTTTCTTTTTTTTGATTTTGCAAATACGCACCAAAAGAATTTGGAGGTAGAACAACTTCACCAAAAAGAAAATTTTGAGAAGTATTATCGTAACTATTTTCAAAATTATTAGAATAAAAATTGTAAGAATTATTGTTATAATAATTCATAGAAAAATTATCACAATAGTTATTAATATTATTATTATAATAATTTTGAGGAATTGTATAATTAGAATAATTTTCATATGTCCCCAAACCATTTTCATGCTTATTTAAATACTCACCTAAAGTTATTTGACATTTTTTATTTTTTTCATTTTGTAAGTATTCGCTAAAAGACATAGGTTTGGGGGGAATTTGAAAATTATTTTTATTATAAAACTGTGCACCCATAGTACCATTAGAAGCACAAAAAATACTAAGGATAAGACATAATTACCTCGAGTGATTCGTAGATGAAATTTCCAAAAACTTTTGAGCAGCCGAGCGATTGATAGTCCTTTAAGCTTAGTTTTACATGACAAATACAAATCGTAAAAACAAATAGATGTACAAGGAAATAAATAAATCAAAGTTTAAAACAAAACACTCCCCCACAACGGTGCCATTTTGATTAAGTGAATTGTCGGGATCAAAGCAATAAATAAATTAATATTCAAAGCAAATCATTCCCCGGCAACAGCGCCATTTTGATTAAGAGAGTTGTCGGGATCAAAGCAATAAATCAATTAAGATTCAAAGGAAATCATTCCCCGACAACGGCACCATTTTGATTAAGCGAAAACCGAGCGCGTGTGAAGCGCCTATCGTTGTAAACGATTTTCGACCCAATGCAAAAAACCTAAACTTTAACTACACATGTTTTATATGTATAGCGGCGAGTTCGGGTATCACACCCACAGGGAATGATGTTTAAATACTTTAATTAATTTATTACTTCTAAAAAAAGTGTAAAAGATGATGGGAGAGTTGAAAGAATTATACTATGATTAATCTAGATGACACGACTCAGAATGTGTTTCTAAAGTGTGTACTCTCTAGGATCAAGTGCAAGCCTGTCGTTCAAGTAATAATCCGACAAGTCGGGTATCGATCCTCAGGGAAAAAGGACAACGGAGTTGTGACGACGGAATAAGATGGAGGAATCCTAACGATGACTCTAAAAAGAAAAGAAAAATAAGATGATTGATTTGGTTTTTGGAATCGATTACGCTAAAAGCAATTATGAAAGTATGGTGAAAATTGCAGCTAACTAAATGACCTAAATTAAGAATGAAAGATTGAATTGAACTTTTAAATGAGATGATGGAAAAATAGGACGGGAATACAATCCCCCAACCCTAGTGTATTGCAGTATAATATTAATCGTAAATTTATCTAATTAATTTGACCCGGAATTTAGTACTCCCAAGCATTACGTATACGAGGTTCAAGCCCGCGTCATACTTAATCAAAGGACGAGTAAATCAGTATCACGATAACGACATTCGAATTGTATTCTCAATCATCCCGGTTACCCAGGGGCAAACGAGATATTTAGACCTACAATTGTTGTGTCCCTACGCAATACGGTCAAAATTAATTACTAAATTCAGAGGATTAACTTTATACGTGCAATGACCACATCAGGTTGGGTTCATGTAACCCGACCTTGGAAATCTAGCCGGACATACCGAGAATGATGAAAACAATGTTTAACATGCAAGTGTTCATGATTAATCTAGAGACAATTGATGGAATACTATAGAATAGAATCACAAAGAAGAAACAACTTACTAAAATTACCCAAAGAACAATTGCAGCAATGAATAAACTTGATAATCACTTAAACTTTGAATAACCTTCAATCTTTGAATAAAACTTGAAATTGTATCTACAGCTAGGGTTTGTGGAAGAAAATGAGAAATTAGAATTAACTCCCCACGTTCTAGCCTCCCTTATAACGAAAATAATTCGGGTTTTTATACCCTACATGAAATTCCAAGAAGTTGAGTATAAGTCGGAGTCTTTAGAGGAGAATCAGAAAACAAATCTCGATGGGCGGACCGGTCCGGCCCTTAGGCGGATCGGTCCGCTTCTAAAGCGGATCGGTTCTTTTATTTTCCAGGCGGACCGGTCCGGTGCGGACCGGTTCTTTTATTTTTTTGGCTCTTCGGTTCTCCTTCGGTTCGCAGTCCTCTGGAGTTTGCACAGCGGACCGGTCCAGGTTAAGGGCGGACCGGTCTGCCTATTTGACTTTTCTCTCAACTTTGACTGTCCATATCTTTTGCTCCGGGTATCCGATTGAGGTGTCGTTTCTTCCGAGGTGCTTGTGAGGATGATACCTTCAACTTCTCTTTAGGTACCTCATCCGGATTCTAGGTAGAAATGACTCTTTTGCTCTTTTGACTTTTCTTGTTGACTTTTCTATTCTTCCGGTTTCCTTCTTCCATTTCTTGACATTAGATACCTGTAAAATCATAACGAAATACCAGAAACTCGGTGTACTTGTTAGGATACGTCAATAGCAAGATTATGAGATAAAGTCAATCCAATTACGTTGTTCGAGGTGATTAAAGTACCGAAATTAGGGGATAAATTGGGAAGAATTTATGCCTAATCAAACCCCCCTAACTTAGAACTTTGCGCGTCCCGAGCAATGTAAAAGAATTCAAGCAAGGCTCAACTTTTGAAAAACATTTTATTGGGATAAAATACCTCTTTCGCGGGCACGCGATTGCATTTAGCGTATGCAACAAGCCTTTAAACCCCTAGGTTACCCTAGTGGGACTCGTGAGGGTTTGCAGAGAATATACCAACAAAATTCGACTCAAAGAATTTTCAAAATATGCAAAAATTGTGCAATTCAAACTTTTCCAGAAAATAGTCATCATTAAGTCATGTCTACAAGTCTCAAACTGTAGTGCGTGTGTGCGAAGCCAGAAATATAACCGCCAATTTCCACTGATTAATCATTACGTTACTTATCCGAACATTCGTTTTGATTTCAAATTCTCACAGGAAGCTCTCTCAAACGAACTACTCGGAATATGGCTTTTTCGCTCGGTATGCGTGATAATAAGAGTAAATATAATGGATGCAAAATCACGCATACAATTAGAAAGACGGAAATTTCATGGTGAAAGGATCTCATCAACGGATTACGGTTTTTTTTTTAAAAAACGGGAACATTGCCTCTTTTTCGCGCACTTAATCTCCTTTATTATCTTTTGGTGTATTGACTCTCTACGCGGTAATCAATTTCGCAATTTGGACTCGGTTAGGACTTTTTCGGGTTAAAGGTTGCATTGGGTAAAATAAAGGCGGTATGGAAGGTTGGAATTGGAAAAGTCATTCGTGATGTCCATTTGTGCATTTTTCGGGCTATTGCTCATTTTTTTCTTCTTTTTCTATTTTTTTTTCATTTCTATTATTTTTTTTTCTTGCTATTTTTGTTGAGCATTCTTCTATTTTTTTTTTCTTGCCCCTTTTTGTTGCACTTTTCGGACTTAAATTCTGAATTTTTTTCATTTTTCGCAATTCCGGGCTATTTTGGGTTTTTCGGGTTGTCAAACGAAAAGGATAATTTATTCGGCTCAATTTGGGTTGCAAAAGGGGTGATTTTTCGCATCTTTTTCTGGCCAATATTTTTGGGATGACAAACGAGGGCCTACTTCATTGTCCAAAATGCTAATTGCGTTACCATATGCGTTTCGAAGGTGAATTTAAGCTAGAGACTAATTTGGCACGTTTTTCAAGGCAATATTGCACACATTTTTCAAAACCGATCAAAATGAAAGAATTAAGATCCTTGACAACTTATTAAGCGCTAAAAGAACTTTGAGTTAACAATTAACTCGGATTGATTTAAAAAAAACTCGCAAAACGTGATAGGCTCGAATCTCACCGGGTTTGTTAATCTCCACATTTATTCGTTAAGTCGTCAATTTTCGCACAATTTCCATCTTTGGTCAATTTCGGCTTTGTGTATGTTGACTTTTTACACTTTGAGACTCCAATTTGACTTTTAATGATATTTTTGAAAAATTTGAATTCCAATTTTTATTTATTTTGAACAAAAATATTTTTGGATTTTTCAAAATTTTATGATTTTTTTTGGAAATTTTGGGCATTTTTGAAAATTTGTGAAGTTTTAGAAATACGCACTTGTGACCCCCCCTAACTTAGACTTTTGCATTGTCCTCAAGCAAAAAGGACGAAAATCTAACTCAAGGCGAATGAAAAGTGCGGAAAAATAAAACAAACAAATATGAAAAATGCAACAAGACATTATATGACACTCATGCATGACTCAAAAATACGACAACAATCACCCCATACGCGTCGGGGGTGCGACGACCTCGCATCTCTCCACAAACTCACCCGACCCCACTTACGGGGGTCGATGCTCTCCTTGTCACTCCTGTCCTAGGATTATATTCCAGCAATCGAAACAAGTTGGGACCTCGCCCATAGATAAAGGATAGACCGGGAGACTCGTCGTGACTAATTGGAAAGGGATCCTCGTGATGCTGACTCAAAGCGTGGTCTACGTGCACTGACTCGGAGGGGACACCTAGGTTTCTTTCAATTTTTAAGAAGCATGGGTCGGGCTCTAAGTCGGATGAACCATAACTTTTCTCCTCACTCGCCTTCGGGACCTCTAGTGGTATGGGTGGATGGTCACAAAGAAGAAATTCATCGATTTTTGCTTTTAGTTCACTTTCGTCTAAGTGACTACATGAATCCAATAGGGATTGGCCTTCAATAGTAATACTTTCATCCACCTTCCCGAATTCTCTTTCAAATTCTTCCATGCTCATGTCCCCTAGATCTCTCTCTCGAGTAGTGCCTACGTCCTCTCTTACTTGCTCGAACTCCAACTCCATCAGTTTTCTCTCTTCTAAACCTTCTCTCTCTCTTTCAATTGCGGTCACAACATACGTCTCCTCCACTTTTCTCTCCTCGTCACAACTACCACTATTACCTGATGAAATAGGGCACACTCCTAACGTCTCGCTCTTGTGGGACCCTTTATTCTTGTAATTTGACATTAAAGAGGATCCTAAGGTGTCTCCACAATAATTCTCCTCATTGTATTCCTCTATGATCTCATTTATAGAACTCACCGCGTGAAGATCATCTTCTTCCCTTGTCTGTTGGGTGATATGGAAGATGTTGGTCTCTAAAGTCATGTTCCCAAAAGTGAGTTGCATTCGCCCATTCCGAGTATTGATGATTGCGTTAGCCGTAGCTAAAAATGGGTGCCCAAGGATGATAGGAACATGGTTGCTTGAGGTAAAGGAGGGATCCGTGTCCCAAATGACAAAATCTTCCGGAAAGTAGAAGGTGTCAACTTGGACGATCACGTCCTCAATTATGCCTCGTGGAATCTTCACAGTTCGATCCGCTAGTTGGAGAGTGACCTTTGTGGGCTTGAGGTCGCCCAAGTCAAGTTGCCTATAAATGGAGTAAGGGAGTATGTTTACACTTGCTCCCAAGTCAAGTAAGGCTTTTTCAATTTTGTTCTCTCCAATGATGCAGGAAATGGTGGGTGCACCGGGATCTTTGAATTTAGGAGGGAGCTCATTGAGTAGGATAGAGCTCACGTTCTGTGCTAGGAAGACATTCTTCTTTACTTTCATCTTCCTTTTTACCGTCAACAAATCTTTGATGACTTTTGCATAAGTTGGAATTTGTTTGATGGCATCGAGGAATGGTAAATTCAGCTTCACCTGCTTTAGTATTTCTAGCACGTCATCACGTGGGTATCCTTTCTGGGAAGGAATCAACCTTTGAGGAAACGGTGCTGCGGAGGGTGGTTTCACTACTACCTCGGGCTCACTAGTGTTTTCTTTATCACTCTCATTCGAGGGGACATCTTCGGCCTCTTTCGTGCCGGGCGAAATCACCTTGTCTTTGGTTGTGTCGTGTGGGGGAGGTGATAAATCAACGACTCTCCCACTACGAAGAGTGGTCACAGCTTGACATTGCTCCTGATGATCAGTACAAGTGGAGCTAACACTAGTTTGACCTTGAGGAGGTCTTTGGCCCTGGGTAGGAAATTTGCCCTTCTCTTGAACGCTCAACGAGGATTGAATCTTGGACAGGTTCGCATTTATGTCGCCAATTAGACGATCATATTTGGCATTGGTTGCGGCCTGGCTATTGATGAATTGATTCAACGTATCCTCGAGAGTTCTCCGCTGTGGCGGGATATAATTTCCATGGGGTGGCGGTGCTTGCACATGACCTTACATGTGTGGAGCTTGTTGAAATTATTGTGGAGGAGGAGGGGCAACATGCGAAGAAGGGTTCATTGCGGCATGTTGTTGCCCGTAGCTAAATCCGGGATGATTTTTCCACGAAGGGTTATATGAGTTCCCGTGCGGGGCACCGAAATTACCCTTAAATCCTCCTATACCACTAACTTGCTCCTGCAACATTACTTTGCAGGCGGGTATCGTCGGGCATTCCTCAGTTGAATGTCCCGCCTCACAAATCGCACACACCTTTTCAATGGGATTCTTGAAAGATCCAACTACCTCGCATAAATCTCGAAATCCTTTCTCCATGGTGTCCAATCGACTGTCCGTCATAGAATTCTTATCTACGTGGAATAGGCCGGACGCCGATGGAGCAGTGGTGGGTTGTCGATTTCGATTTTGAGCGTTCGGGTCAGAGGTATCCCAAGATTGGGTAGTCTCGGCGACATACCTCATGTGAAGATCAGCATCATGGGAATCTAGATCGACAAACGGACCGCTTCCCATAGTTTCAACAAGTTGTTTGGAGTTAAGATTTAACCCATTATAGATAAAGGAGATGATTTGCGACGGATCAAATCCATGATGGGGGCATGAAGCCACTAACTCGTTGAAACGTTCATAACATCGATGGAATGGCTCATTTTCATGTTGTCTAAACGCTTGAATTTGAGCCTTGATAGAGATTTTCGATGTGTTGGGAAGAATTTCTTGAGAAATTTAGACTGTAGCTCATTCCAGGATGGAATCGAGCTTGGAGGTAAAGACCATAGCCAAGCTTTGGCTTTATCTTTAAGCGAGAAGGGGAAGAGTTTGAGGCGGATTACCTCTTGTGTGCAGGTTTGATCATTGAGAGTATCACACACGTCCTCAAATTCCCTTATGTGAAGGTATGGCTTTTCAGAATCCATACCGTGGTAATGTGGTAGCGTCTGGATCATCCCATTCTTGAAACGGAACTGCCCGGCATTATACGGGAGTATAATGCATCCCGGAGTGACTGTGCGCTCGGGATATAAGAATTCTCTCAACGGGCGGTACAGAGGCTCTTCCTCACCGGTAGATGCATTACTGTGTTGCGACATCTCTCTCTCACTTGACGATTCGGCGATCTCACTGGGTGTGCTCGAAGTGTGTCCTACGAAGGAGAAGGGAGTGTTGCTAGAGATTGAGTGCGATGGTGTGGGAGGTGGGATCCAGAACTGTGGGGCGTTCGGAGTGTGGGGACTATCGGGATTATACTCAACAAGTGGATTTTCGTGAATGCTGGTTGGAGTATTATGGGGTGTGGGAGTGGTTTCAGAATTTTGCATTAAGCTCAGGAGAGATGACAATTGTGGATCTTTTTGGATTTTTTTTTTTTTTTTTTCATTAATTTTTTTTTTGAATTTTTGAATTTTTGGTCAACGCTTTGGATTGACTCGATCTAATTCTAAGTCTACCTAAATCCCCGGCAACGGTGCCAAAAACTTGACACGACTCAGAATGTGTTTCTAAAGTGTGTACTCTCTAGGCTCAAGTGCAAGCCTGTCGTTCAAGTAATAATCCGACAAGTCGGGTATCGATCCTCAGGGAAAAAGGACAACGGAGTTGTGACGACGGAATAAGATGGAGGAATCCTAACGATGACTCTAAAAAGAAAAGAAAAATAAGATGATTGATTTGGTTTTTGGAATCGATTACGCTAAAAGCAATTATGAAAGTATGGTGAAAATTGCAGCTAACTAAATGACCTAAATTAAGAATGAAAGATTGAATTGAACTTTTAAATGAGATGATGGAAAAATAGGACGGGAATACAATCCCCCAACCCTAGTGTATTGCAGTATAATATTAATCGTAAATTTATCTAATTAATTTGACCCGGAATTTAGTACTCCCAAGCATTACGTATACGAGGTTCAAGCCCGCGTCATACTTAATCAAAGGATGAGTAAATCAGTATCACGATAACGACATTCGAATTGTATTCTCAATCATCCCGGTTACCCAGGGGCAAACGAGATATTTAGACCTACAATTGTTGTGTCCCTACGCAATACGGTCAAAATTAATTACTAAATTCAGAGAATTAACTTTATACGTGCAATGACCACATCAGGTTGGGTTCATGTAACCCGACCTTGGAAATCTAGCCGGACATACCGAGAATGATGAAAACAATGTTTAACATGCAAGTGTTCATGATTAATCTAGAGACAATTGATGGAATACTATAGAATAGAATCACAAAGAAGAAACAACTTACTAAAATTACCCAAAGAACAATTGCAGCAATGAATAAACTTGATAATCACTTAAACTTTGAATAACCTTCAATCTTTGAATAAAACTTGAAATTGTATCTACAGCTAGGGTTTGTGGAAGAAAATGAGAAATTAGAATTAACTCCCCACGTTCTAGCCTCCCTTACAACGAAAATAATTCGGGTTTTTATACCCTACATGAAATTCCAAGAAGTTGAGTATAAGTCGGAGTCTTTAGAGGAGAATCAGAAAACAAATCTCGATGGGCGGACCGGTCCGGCCCTTAGGCGGATCGGTCCGCTTCTAAAGCGGATCGGTTCTTTTATTTTCCAGGCGGACCGGTCCGGTGCTGACCGGTTCTTTTATTTTTTTGGCTCTTCGGTTCTCCTTCGGTTCGCAGTCCTCTGGAGTTTGCACAGCGGACCGGTCCGGGTTGAGGGCGGACCGGTCTGCCTATTTGACTTTTCTCTCAACTTTGACTGTCCATATCTTTTGCTCCGGGTATCCGATTGAGGTGCCGTTTCTTCCGAGGTGCTTGTGAGGATGATACCTTCAACTTCTCTTTAGGTACCTCATCCGGATTCTGGGTAGAAATGACTCTTTTTCCCTTTTGACTTTTCTTGTTGACTTTTCTATTCTTCCGGTTTCCTTCTTCCATTTCTTGACATTAGATACCTGTAAAATCATAACGAAATACCAGAAACTCGGTGTACTTGTTAGGATACGTCAATAGCAAGATTATGAGATAAAGTCAATCCAATTACGTTGTTCGAGGTGATTAAAGTACCGAAATTAGGGGATAAATTGGGAAGAATTTATGCCTAATCACTAGACAAGTATGAAACTACGTTAAAAGAAGTAAAACAAAAGTTTGAAATTATCTTCGACGCTTCGGCGCGTGTAGCATAAATGATTACATAGATAAAATACGAATCAAAAAAGAATTAATAATCTTTTTAAACAAGTATTAAGTCATGAATGTCACTTCCCGAATGTTATAAAAGTCCGCTAAGAGTTCGGTGTCAAAGATAGTACCGGAACCTCACTTTTGGTATTAAATACGATGTATACTTAATATACACCATTAAAGTCCCTCAGTATGTTCTCGGTACTAATTAATCTGATAAGATCCGGTCTTAAACTATCATATCATAGCGAAGCAGCTACACATCTGAAATGCGTCCAAAAATTACAACTTATATTATTTAAGGAAAAACAATTAAAACTAATTGACCGTGCTTTGTGTGTATGAGAAGAATTGAAATAAGAGAATAAGTATACTGATTTTAAAGCATGAGAAATAAATATGAGAGCATGAAAAAAATTGCATAAGAATACGTGAATAAACGGAGGAAATTTAGAGCAGAAACTTGCATTAATTCGGTAAAGAAATTACAAAAAAAAGAAAAAAAAACTAAATTACCTTAATCCTAAAGATGAAACTACACTAAAATGATGAGAGTGATGGTGTATCAAGGTCTTTTTTTGGTGTGTGGGTGATGGGCTTTAAATAGGGGGAATAAGGGCTTTGGGGTATTTTTGGTATTTTACATATTTTTTTTTAATAAAGAATAACATAGGCTTGATTTGTTTAATAAGGAGTGACGGGCTGATGAAAGTTGGCATGGGATGCAAACTATGATAGGATTTATTTTTAGAAGAATTTAGACAAAACAATGGGGAGAAAAGGATTTAAAATGAAAAATTTATTAAAGAAATAAGAATATAGGGTGGAAAGTGAAAAAGCAAAAACTTTAGGGCTGGAAAGTGGGAGAGGGGAAGTGGCAGGTCTACATCTCGTAACCTGTTGGTTAGCAAAACTTCCCTTAACCAGCTGAGCCCACATGAGACTACATTACAGAAAGTGCACAAAAAATATATAAGCACTAATAAATTCCTAAATTAAATATTTACATTTTATTCTTCCAAAAATCGTAACTTGTGCATACGGACTCCGATTGATAATCCGCAACAACCCACGTGACCCTCCTTCGGAGGCCGAAAATATTTTAATGATGTTCGGGTCACGGGTGTTGACTTCAGGCATTGACTCGGGGCATTGACTTCGGGCGTTGACTTTGACTTTTTCTGAATCCGAACTTTACACGGCCATAACTTTTTCATTTCAACTCTGATTGATACGCCGTTTGAACCCAGGCGTCCCTTGACTAAAGGCCTTCAATTTTACATATTTGGTCTAAGTCCAAAATGAGTCATCTGAAATTACCATTTTGCCCCTGAAGGTGCGTTTATGCCCGTTCTTCATCCGAAATGCATCCAGTCTTCGTCCTTAGCATCAAAAACCCTGTAAATACTCAAATAAACCTTGCACAAGAAAGGGAATGAGTATAAAATGTTATACAGTAAATTGAGGTTATACAGTATAATTGAGGTTATAATTGAGGTTATACTGTATAATTGAGGTTATACAGTAAATGAGTATAAAATGTGTATAAAATGTGAGTTTAATGAGCGTCAGACTACTTTATTGCGCAAAAAGAAAGGGAATAAAATGCAATATTTAGCATGAATCAATAAATCATATAGAATATTAAATTGAATTTTATTGTCAAAAATTAAATGCAAAGAGTTGTTGAACAAACTAGGTACAAATAAAAAACAAGAAATAGAAAACTCCAATACATTACCAATTCAACTAAAGATGAGCCATCTAATGGTTAGCAGGCTAACGGACGAATGGAGTAATATAAGATAAGAATACAAATGAACATGTTACAAGTTCTCAAATACCAGAACCTCTGTACAGATAAAGGCATCCACGCTAGGTAATTTGAATGTGAGCACTAATACCGGCTCATAACAAATTTAAGAACATATCTACACTGGAATATTTCATGACAATAACATCAACCCCGCTAAGTTAACAATAAGACATGGGTGAAAGTTGAAATACAACTTTCAAATGATACAATATTTTATAGAAACTAAATTGCACAATAGATTAGTGGTGGACTTATCCTGATATTAAGATATTTTTTAGCAAGTATTCATTGAGAAGAGGACTTCCATACACCAAGGTAGAAAACTATAGAGAATATAAACTAATTGAATAAAAATGTGAGAATGATTCAAAAATAAAACAATATACAGGAAGGGATTATTACATCAATATAAAAATTTATGGGTTGTCATCTCAATTAGTAATAAACCTCGAAAAGATACGTAAAGTTCTAATTAAGATCATTTCACTTTGTTATAAGAAAACAAAGACATTTCTTACTAAAAAAAGGTGTCCTCACACAAATACCACTTGCATATATCAATGTCAATATAATTAACAAAAGAATATATAAAAATGAAAATAATACCATCAAAAGTATTGAAAATCCACCAAGTCAACTGCAGGCTGTTGTATCTTACGAGTAATCCCTTCAAAATTATTTCCTATATTTAAACCAAAAAGTATGAGTTATATTCAAGTATACTTTGCCATGGTAGGAATCGAATTTGAAGCAATACACAACAAGAAATTGTGATTTATAGTTACAATGTTCTTCAAAAGGAGAAATTGAAAATAGAAATTAAAGCTACGAGTTCCTGTACATACTCTAACATGAAGCGATAAAAGATTCGGTGGTCTCTTTATGCCAATCAATTGTATATTTGAGGGTTGTTCTTGTATCTCTCTAGGTATTTCCTATCAATGAGGCTTTCTATCCTTTTCTTCAAGTCAGTTGGCTTTATTAGAAACTTGAGTTGTATCCACAAACAAACAAAGTAAATCTACTGAACTTTATTTTTTAGAGTTTCATTATACTCCATTTAATGAGCTTTATTTTTTAGATGTGATATGTTCTAGAAGTACTCCTCAAATTATAACTTATCTAGGCCTACAACTCCTCATCTTCATCTATTAGGGCAACCTAAGGATTCTTCGAAAAAATTCCCAGAGTGGATCCATTACCATTATATGCAATATTTTGACTAAATATTACTAAACATTACATAGGGTAAATAACATGAATCACAAATATTTGATCATTTAGAGGAGATATAGCCTCCTTATTATCATGAGCCGTAAAAACTCCATAATTTTCAGCTATGCCACTCAAACTATTATATACGTTTAAAATAATATTTGAACCCTTTATACAAGGGTCATTTGAATTATTTTTCTACTGCCATGAGATTTCCACTATAAAATAATTCTTAATTACATGTTCTCCTCCTCAGTCCATAGTACACCCTTTTTGCTTTCTTGATCAAAAGTCCTAGTTGATAGGGTTCGTTTTCCATTCTAGATGTAAATATACTAGCATCACCAATAATTGCACCATTCGTTGCGTTATCTACGCACCACAACCAAAATATTCATTATGCATCCCACACAAAAATGAATAAAATGAAAACATAAATGAAATTAATTGATTGAAACAACATCGGTGCATTGTGGTTAAAACGCCCATAATAGGCAACCACTAATTTTGATAAAATAATAAAATTGACAACAGTCCCTGCGAAATTTCAACCACAAATCCAGTTTGAATGAAACAACAACTTAGATAGTTCTCATATTAGAGGTAACCTATGTTCCAAAGAGGATTTAAAAACTGAGGCAAAACCTTTCACACCACTAAAACTCAACCAATTGTGTAATTTCTGATGTCTCCACCTGAAAATAAATCTCACACCATACAATCAAAGTGAAAGAACCATGTTGTTTCCAAATGCACTTGATTTCAAATATTTCCTATAAAAGCATTATAATTGGTCTACTTAGTAAAACATAGTTGCAACAAATCTTTAGTTAAAAGAAATAAATTACATTAGAGGTGACTAGGGACTACATTAAGTCATTTAAAAGCCAATTTCTTATCCCCATCGCTGAGTTGTTTCAATACTGGCACAAGCATATTAAGTACTAGCATTTGAATTCACTGACCTCATGTGTTGAAAATATATTAATAAGCTTTGTTATTACATTGCAAAAGCAATATATGGGTATAATAACTAGAGTATGAGATTGAAGGTATAAAAACCTCTTCCCTCCTCCTTTATTCGGTCTTAGGACCGGCAATGCAAAGGAAATATTTGTATTGGTGGTGTTAAAAAAGGTTATACGATATACAAAAAAGCAACTCAAGTAATCCAAAAATGCAAAACATAACTAACATAATAAAGTCCATATAAAATACTAGCATACTAAAGTACATAACATAATAAATTCTATCATATTAAAGTCCCTGACATAATCAAGTTCACAGAAAATACTAGCATAATAAAGTTCATAGCATACTCAACACAAGCATGAATTTGACAAGTCACTAATAAAAATTAAAATCAAGAAGTCATTAGGGTCCAACAATACGTGTGACTAAACTCTTTGGCCACACCACCCAACTTCCACTACCAACATCTCCGAGAAGCACAACACCACTTTGTGTTCCCAAGTAAAGAGGAGTATTTCCCTCAATCACTTTGTCCACTAACAATACCACCTATTTTTGGTAATTCATTATGTGATTGTGCACCACGTCTCGAGGGGTAGCATTTATCCTTCCCATGCTAATAACCTTACCATTAAACCCGATCACATCACATGAGACACCATCTTCTAGTGAGTAGGATTCCACATTAAATGATGAATATGTCCCATTACTTGCACTTGCTCCAATAGTTAGGGAGGAATGGGACTTTTTCAATGCCATATCTATCATTATCTTAATATTTCTTTGCTTATTATTCATGCCTTTTATATCGAATTTCAATGTATCGACCCGACCTTTCATTTAGTTCATATTGGCCTTTTTAGCCGCAAGCAAGGATAAAGATGGAGCCAAAGCCTCGATGGATGATAGCAAAACTATGGGACCCACATCACAAGTGCGCGCTCTCTTGTCAATACTAAATAATTCGTACAAGGCGTCATTTCTAAATGAATGTGGTTGGTTGGTGATATCACTACAACTTTCTTCTAGTTATTTTTTCTTCGCGAGCACCTTGTCCTGTGAAATGCCAAATATGTAGAAGTGTCAAGACTAATCATTTGAATGTATAATGTTTTCATGTAACAATCACCATTCACTATTTATAGAAAATCACCATGATTGGAACAATGCTCTCTTTGACCGACCTATCTTCGCATGTGTGGTTATTTACTAAGTATTAATAATTTGTCCGAATTTACTAAGAATTGGTCCATTCGTTCGCATGTTATAATATAATTGAAGCATTAAAGTAGTACATAAACATAATAGATCACAATAATAGATCATAAGAACAAAATCTTGAAGCAATGTCTAAAATTCTTTTAAATAGAAAGTGAAGCATTAAAGTAAAAAATTAAAGAAAAAATTAGAAAAATCAACTTGAGCTTTAACTAAAAGTCGTGAAGAAGACTCTTCAAATTGGGATTGTCGTCAAGAATAGGCTGATACATTTTAGGAACCTTAAGTTTGTCAACACTTGTTGTTAATATATGTGGTGCACGCAAAATGATAGACCAACCACTATCTTCAAAATCCTCTGAGTAAAACACATAAAGTGATCCAAATACAATGATGAATGGCTCGTCATCGATTCTATCCTTACTCTTCAGCTTACTTAAGTTTACCATCATTAAGTTCGATTCTGGATCAACTTTGAAACAATTTACCTTGTTCTCAACTCTCACCTAGTCACAGTAAAACATAACTATTTTAAAAGATGTATAATCTAACTCAAATATTCTAAGAACACTACCCAAGTATGTTGTCTATGCTTCCTTGTAATTCATATCTTTTCCACTTGACCTGAATTTCGTGATGGCCCTCATTGACAATCCACTATTTTGGGTTACTCGTGACTCATCATACTCACGTGTGAAAAATTCAAACCCATTTACTTGAAAACTCTTATATGATTCAACATCATATAATGTCCCATTTGCTAGAAACCAAAGTGCAGTATAAAATCGATCTCGCTTTTAATAACTTAAAAAAAGATTCCATGAGATGATTATATATACACGCACACATGAACAAAATTAATATTTTATTATGTAGTTAAATTAAAAGCGAACCTCCTTAATCAACTATGCGATAAAACACTCCGTCTTTTCCTTGAATGTAGCCACCTTTCGATTACGCCAAAATGTGGATTCCCAATAAAGATCATATTTCCTACACCAATTCAATACCCACATTTAGGCATCCTACTTCCTGCACCAATTTACATAAGCGGTATTTTCAATTAAAAAAAATTTCAAATCATATTGATACACTTACTTATTCCATTCCTCCACTTCATCTTATTGGTGTACACCCACTTACGTGCTTGTGCAAATTGTAATGGGGTTAACTTCATATTCTTCCCTTCTACTAAAGGACCTTCACCTGTGCATTCATCATCCTCATCTTCATCAAGAAAATCTTCATGCATATATATGTGATTTCCTTTAATAGGGTTCGGTATGTACTCCATGCAATATAGAGCTGATTCTTCTACGATATATTTCTCTGCAATGATCCCATCAACATCTTATTGTTAGAATAATTCTTGTAATCTTTCATCAACCTACACATAAAAAATATATCATTTATAAAAAAAATATTTGTAAAAATAAAAAAGGTTAAGGAAATCATTTACTATTTAATTACCCCTCACAAAGATACATCCACCTGTATCTAACCGACCCAACAATCAGCACTTCCTCTGCTAAGTGCATAATAAGGTGGACAGTAGTAAAAAAAATCCAAGAAGAAAATATTTCTCCAAAACATACATAGCCTCAAACAATACGTTCCTTGTCGACTCCAAAATATCATTCTTAATCACTTTGGAACATAACGCATAGAAAAAGAAGCTTTACCGTTGAATGGCTATTCGTAAGTCCTTCGGTTTTGGATGAGAATTTTTAAGAAGCAATGGAAACAAATATTATATAATTACATGATAGTCATGTGACTTGAGCCCCTTCAATTCAAGTGGTTATAAACTCACACAATTACTTAGGTTAAAAGAAAACCTCTTGAAAGTTTTAGGTCCTTTAAAATACGAAAAAACTCTTCTTTTTCTATTTTTTTAGAGTGAATTGAGCCTTTGGTTTCATAATTTTTTCTGTACTTTCATTTATTTCCATCCACATCTTTTTCTTGATCCCCATGCTCTCCATATCTTCACGTGCCTTTTTTCTATCTTTGGTTTTATCTTTAACGTTTAGAATAGTTGGAAAAAGATAATCGGTGATGATATTCTCGATGTGCATAACATCTAGATTATGATGAACACTCTGCTATTTCCAATAGGGCAAATAAAATATAATAGACCTCTGATACCATGGACTGGTAACGTCACTAAGCACATTCTTATCCCATTTATGTTTTTTATTCCAAAAATCTTTCACTTATTCTCATCTTGATGCATTTCGCCTTCTTTTCAACCTCCGAACTAGATAACCTTCATGGAGCTTTACGATGTTCAACCTTACTGTTGAAATTTCATTTTTCCTCCCTGAGCTTGTGATCATGAGGAAGGAATCTTCTATGACCACGATGATAAATTTTCCAACTACTCGTAAGTCATTCAGAGTCAACTTCTTTCGCACAAACTGAGCACACCTTATAACCATGAACTGTGAAACCCGATAAAGTTCCATATGCAGGAAAATCATGAATTGTCCATAACAACATCGCTCTCAAAGAAAAAATATTTTGTGTATATGAGTTGTATGCCATTACACCTTGAAACCATAATTCCTTTAACTCGTCTAGCAAAGGGGCCAGGTAAATGTCATTGTCTTTGCTCGGAGCATTCGGCCCAGATATTAAAATTGGCATCATTGAAAACTTCCTTTTCATGCATAAAGACGGTCCCATATTAAGAGGAGAAATATGATAGGCCAACAACTATAACTGGAGATAAGATTCTGTATGGATTAAAACCATCAGTGACTATACTAAGATGAACATTATGTTTTTCAACCATAAATTCTGGACACATCACATCAGCAGATTTATAAGTAGACGAATCAACAGGATAATGCATGATATTTTTGCTACACTGTACCCTAGTGTGCCAAGTCATCTCATTTTCAATCCATGGTATGGTAAATAATCTTTTCAACCTTAGAATCAGGGGAAATGTCTAACTGTCATCAGAGGTACTTTACCCTCCCCATTTATTCTCAATCTATACATAGGTGGGTTGCATATTGGGCATTTTTCCTTCATTACATGCTCTTTTCTATATAAAATACAATCATTTTTGCATGCATGAATTACACTGTAAGCCCAAACAACCTCTTTGATTATCTTCTTCATGGATGGATACTTGGATGGTACTATATTTCCTTTCGTCAAAAACTCTTTAAAAAAAACCCAAAATTTTTGTCACACTATTATCTAACAAACCATATATTATATTTACATTATTTAATTTGGAATGAAAATATAGCGTCGTATGTTTCTCTAGACTTGACGGGTACAATGGTTCACTCGCCTCGAAACCCTAACTTTTTGTATTTTAACTCCTCATTAGTCTTGTTATGATTGTCACCTCCCCCATTCTAACATGCTCACTTGAGAAAAGATCTACTTCACGATTAAACAATTTGAATGCATCGTAAATAAGATCTTCCATTCTTGGATTGTCTAGGATTGGTTCATTGTGTTCAAAACTTTTAATGGCTTCCTTTTCTTTTCTTTAAACAAATTCCTTCTTGCCATAAAAATGACGAAACAGGTAAGACTTGGATATACCATAACAAAGCAAATTAAAATGGACGTTTTCAAGCTCCAACAACTTTACATTTTCACATTTTATGCATGGTCATGAAAATAAGGTTTCACAACCACTGTTCTCCTTCACAAAATCAATGAACGTAGCAACCCCATTAATGTATTTTTCACTTCCTCTTTCACGTTCCTTCATCCACTCTTTATAACTTTCGATGAAATTCTATATGTTGAGATACGTTAGAAAAAATAATATATACTATTTAACATATAAGGGTCCGACATCAGGCAAAGCAATAGTCTATTTTTCACAGTCTTTGATTAATGTTTAATGAAGTAAAGAGGTGATTACAAGTGCATTTTTCAAACAAACATAAACTAGTTTACGTCTTAATATTCACTCAATCCGACAACCCCTATTTTGGTACAAATATTTTTTATCAGCATATATAACATTATCTTAAAATCTCATATAATAGAATTTATAACCAAATAGAGTATAAATTAAATATCTTTAGGGATGAAACTATAAATAATCTTCTTTATATTTGAAAGATAACATAAACACACCCGACCTTAAACCCAAACACGTCTAATCCGAACTCAGCATTACTTCTTGTTTCTATAACTTTCAACACCTATACGTACACACACAAGTATATATAACTATATCAATTTTAATATAAAGTCACACACTTCCTTTTTACTAAAACCTTTTATTTTAACACAACGACACACATATATGTGCGATTCCAACATTTGCATATATATATATATATATATATATATATATATATATAAGGAGCATAAGCTTTTTACTATTCCATAAGTTGATAACTTAATCAAAGGCTAGGATTGACTCTTAAAAAGTGGAATCCAATGGTTGAGGATTAAGGGTATTTATGTAAACTCTCCTCAATGTATTATCCTCCCAAACCCTACCAAAATTTCATTTTCCACCTCTTTCTCTCATCCTTTCCCCCTCTTCTCTCTAGCGTCGGTGAGTTTCATTGTACCTCCTGCCTCCTTTTGAGCTCCATTGCTGCCGCCTCCAAGGCCACCGCCCTCAGGTAATCCTTCTCTCACTCTCTTGCACGCGCACACACACTTACACTTATACTTACACTAACACGCACACACCATCATCTGCCTCTATCTCTCCCTCTCACCACGCATAAAAACCATAGATCTGAAGACTTTTGGGGATTTTTTAGTTATACACACTCTCTATATTATTTCTATAACTTTCTCTGTATTTTTTCTTAGCTCGATCATGTCCTTGACTTCTTATGGCTGTAACAATAGCTAGAGATTATACAAACAGATACTTTGGCTCGACCAGTTTCCCCAAAAAGGTACTTTTGTGTTGATATGATATGCATATATCTCACACACATTATTAATTTTTTGTATAGGCATTAATAAAGAGGAAATGGTAAGCTGTGGTGAAGTTTATGACTGCTGAACATCCTTTTTTATGTCGTATATTTTGGGTTTAAGATTTCAAATTATAGATTCATTGGGTTAAGTTTTGTTAATCCAATTATCTATTGAGTTTTATTTTTATATTTAAGCTACATTTCATCTTTATTTATTTTCCAACAGTGATTGAGTTTTGCAAGGACATAAAACCTAGCTTAACAGAGCAGATCTAACTACGTTACAACAATGGTAAAGTGTTTTTTTATGTTTTATTCATTTTCTAAGGATTGGGGTAATTTTAATGAATTTTATTGCTTCTTTCCATTAAATTTATTGGCCTAACTTTACAATCACAGTGTTTGAAAGGCGGATTTTGAGAAAAAGCAATATCGAATTGTTGGTTCCTATGAACTTTTGACTATGTTTTTCACTTGGATTGAACTAATAATTTCTGATTGATTGTAACGAAGAAGTGGAAGTGTGATAAATAAAGGACTAAGAGGGCAAGTAATCTAATTTTGAACCTAGGGTTTTAGATGTCCAACTTTTGTCTTTAAATAAATTATTTTTATGGTTTTTATTTTGTTATTGAGGTACTTACTAATTTTGTTTCTTGGTTTTGCAAGTACTACTCATTCATCCAATTTTTCAGTCTTAGGTACATCTCCTTATTGTTGAAAATTTTGAATTCTTGAGTTGAAAATCGTTAGAGTCGTTGTTTCTTTTCCTTCTCATTTATATTTATAATTTAATTCAATTGTCAAAGAAAAAATTAATTTGAGGTCTTTGAAACTTATTTCAACAAAAATGCGAGGTATTCTTTAAGCGTAGTTACATGAACCCGGTTAATTTTTGTATTCATGAACCCTATTAATTTTTGTATCTCAAGTTGTGATGTTGATTCAAAACACTGAATCGACTAGGTTTGTAACTTGACTAACTTAAAAAAACGATCTTGAATCAACTGGGTTTGTATTCTCTTTCTCTCTGTTACACGGTTTGGGTTCACATTTTAAATTTCTATTTTCATTTTATGTTGATTCCAATATCGTTTTTGATTTTGTTGGAATACATTGTGTTTTTCTATTGATGTAATTTTTAAGGTAACATACATTGTGTTGGAATGCATTTCACTTTAATTTCAATACCAACATCACTTACTCTCTCTATCTCTCTCCGCCGAATCTCCCACACCACAGATTGGGAGGTAATTTGAAGAACAGTAGCACGCCTAATCTGTAGTTGTTTCATTTTTCGATGTATGGATTTGTAAACATAGTAGCGACATTTTTTCAAACATATTAGCGACAATTCATTTGAGGTCTTTGAAACTTATTTCAACAAAAAAGCGGGGTATTCCTTATGCGTGGCTACATGAACCCAGTTAAATTTTGTATTCATGAGCCCCGTTAATTTTTGTATCACAAGTTGTGATGTTGATTCAAGCAGTAGTTGATAATTATGTTATGCATTTTTTGAAGTAACTTAAAATTTTATACATCTACGACACCATTATAGTTGGGACTTCCAGATCTTATACCTTCTTTGTTTTTGCAATTAATGTTTCAATTGTTGAAAATCAAAGTTTTGTGCAACCTTTTAAGAACAAAGGAAATTTGTGAATATATTCATAATATTCACACCCTTTAATTTGTTTTTCTTTGGTCTTTCTCATTGAATTATAGAGAGTGTGTGTGTGAATTACCTAGATTTTTCTATTTGTTTGAGTGGAAATTTGTATCAAATTACCAATTAGTTGTAGTAAATTACCAATTTGAAATATTTTTTGATACTCTGTTTTCTGATCTATTCTTTAAAAGTAAAAATTTGTTATTTTTGAACGTTACTTGCTTTGTTATGTATATTTGTTTTGAGTGTGATATTAGTTTTTTTTTTTCAAATTTGGTAATATCAAAAGATTTGAGCACTTTGTCACAATTTGAGCAAACGAAACTCTCAATGGATCTACCGCAATTCACTAATTTAGTTTGTTTCTATTTCATATCTGATTAACTTTGAGGAGTCCTTTTACTTTAGTCAGTGTCACGATTTAAGCTAACAACGCCATCAAAGTCTCTACCTCATTTTATTGATTAAGTTTGTTCATGTTGCATATTTGATTGAGTGTGATGAGTCCTTTTAATTTACTTTATCTTTTTAATTATTTCTAAATGAATGTCTATTGTTTCTGCTTCTTAGTTGTCTAAACGCTATTTCTAAATGAATGTTTGCTTTATCTTCTTAGTTGGTTTGGAATTCTAAATAACTAACCACGGTTTCAAAATTCTTTAAATCACAATAAGCGTGATTGCGATTCTCTTACTGTCAAAGAACAATATAATGTGCAAATTAAACTAATAGATATAGCAACAACCTTGAAATTCTGCTATAGGATACAAGCTTAAACTCACACTATTGCTGCTATAGGATACATTCTTAAACTCACACTACTGTTGCTGCTACTACATGTTGCTACTACTACAGGATATAAGTTGCTGCTGCTACTACAAGTTGCTACTGCATCTACTACAAGTTGCTTATCCTACTAGAAGTTGTTGCTACTACATGATGGAGATGGACAAGTTTTTGCTGCTACAATATGGACAAGCTGCTGCAGCTACTACGTTCGTCTCCATGGACAAGAAATGGTATGACTTTTTCACTTTTCTCCTCTTTGCTATGTTTTTCTCATCATATGAAACAGGCGTTTGATTGGTTTAGAGTGACTGAGATTGGAAAAGGTATATTAATTACTCGGTGAATAACTTTTGTTTCTAACTTTTATATATATTACTAAGTATTCGATTGGGTTTAAGAATATTAAGTTGTAAGATATTTGAGTGTTACTCGCATTGTATACGCATTTTATAAGAGCGAATTATCAGTATATTTACATAAATAGTATTCACTGTCATGTTAGTATAGTAGCATCTTGGTTTAATTATTATTTTTCACAGCAATTTGGATCCTATATTAAATTGGGAGACATCAACACTCAGCACACCGGTACTAGCAGTTATAATTGTTGCTTCGGTGTCATTATTTCCTATTCTACTTTTACCATCAACTCCTTCCATGTGGGTAGCTGGGATGACTTTTGGTTATGGTTTTAGATTTCTCCTAATCATTGCTGGGGTGGCTCTTGGCGTGTCACTTCCATATTTCACCGGTTCCCTCTTTGATGATAAAATGCAACCATGGTTACAAAGATACCCAGAGGAAGCTTCTATCATAAGATTAGTGTAACACCCCGCTTAATTAAATACCGGGTGGCCAGTCCCATACCAAATTAAAACAGAATATACAGTTGGCTCATTCTTAGCATCACTGTCGAAAACATTTACAACTCACCCAATACCCAATTAAGCTGGTGTTAAAAAACTTTCCAAATTTGAATTCAACAAAATCCATTTTTAGTTTAAGAATAACACTACACATTTTATTCTACAACACTGATAACACAATAAATAACACAAAAGAATTTAAATTCAATTGGAATAAACATTACCAAATAATATAAATCCATTACAATAATCCCAACAATGTCAAATGTATTAAAAAGACACGAATACAATAGTATTTAACCCCGATAGAAAGATAACTGAATCCTTTGGGCGACATGCCCTAAATAAGAATACTGTGAATCAAAAAGATGATAGGCGTCTAAGAAAAACTCCATAGCTCGTCACAATCAACTAAGCTTGGCGTCCCTGTTGCTGGACACCTGATATAGGAGATACAATCGAAAAGAAAATATGCAAGGAAACGGGTCAGAGCCCGAATGTGTAGATGATTTTTAAAACAGCAAGTATTTAACAAGTGCAATAAAGCATTTATTATGTACATGTTAGATCCAACTCTCACTTGTTATTCTCACCTCTCAACTAGAGTGCACACTTAACGTTTCCTATTAACTTCCTAGTTAATGGTTCCTCTACCAGTTCCATAATACAATTCTATTCCCATATCATAATCCCCGTATGTCCCATACCATACGTCACATTATTATTCATTTACATTCCTTCTTTATATGATTAGTTTCTCATTAACATGAATCATTTCTCATTAATACGAATTAAGCTTTTCAATTCTTTAAGAATAAACATTCATTAACTTAATTCCATTATCTTTCTCTATTCACCGTTATCTACAATTATCACCGTAGATAGATATAACCATAATATATATCCATTCGTTCATTTCATCCATTATATATATATTCATATATAATACGGCACCCCGAGTCACAGCTGCGGTGCAATACATTACTCTGCTATCATGTCCCATCATCGCAGGTCATCGAATAGGGGACTAAAGGTTCGGTAAGGATTCCTCGAACCACAAACATCAACAAACAAATTGGAGGCGAACATAGTTCTCGTATCCATGGGTCACGCACATACCTACGTACCCACAGTCAACGGACTTATCAACTCCCCGATAAGTCTTTCATAGACCAATGTTCTCGAGCGACAAATCAAAGATCCCATGGATTCATCAGGATATGACTGCCCTCACGCGCAAACCTCCCACCGATAGCAAGTAAGCTAGGTATGTCATACACATAAATCATCAATCAATCAAATAGGTATTATCATACCTATAACATAATATCAATAAGGTAATATCACTACCCTAAGATATTTCCCATACGTAGCATTATATCTCTTTTAAATTCCACGTATTAAAATATCATATCTTTACTTCATAATTTAATTATCCTCTCATCCTATAACATCTCTCCACTCCCGACGTCGTTAAGGTTCATGCGCGGAGCGTCTCGCAAAGCGAAATCCAAACAAGGAACCCCTCCAATACACTACTACTTAACTTTGTCGATCGAGGAGGTCCGACAACTTCAACTATGCGATCGGGATAACCTCATATCTTCTTTCAACCAAAAGTGTTCTAAACTCCCATCTCTATCCAGGAGACATACCACTACGCTCTTGTATTACACTCCGTCCTTGCGAAATCAAAAATGAGCTTAAACTCAGTCCTTGATGTTCAAATTGTAACCCTAAGGCTACCCTCACTCAATACACAAGATTCAAATAGGTTTTTCCTCAACATATATTCATTAAGAAGTCACTAATATCTTACTGGTCCATAACATTATTTCTCCTGAATTATTACGAATTAAACTCTCCTTTCAATTAGGGTTAAAACCAATAGTTCCAAATCTATTATAAACACATATTTTTTCACTTAGGATTAAACCCTCTTGTAAACTTAAGGATACCTAGGTGTTATATTAAATCATCCCTACTGGTCTTATCTTTAATCCTCATACATCCCCATTTGGAATTTAACAAATGAATCTAGCAACCAAAATTCCATTCAATACAATTTTCATCATTTTAATCACTTGAATCCAAATCAAATTAATTCAAATCTTATCAAGGGTTTACTGATATTTTCTAAGTCCCGTAATATCCAAATAATAATCACCAAAGATCCACAAAAGTTTTGGGATAAGAATCAACATTTAAAAAGAAGAAACTTTACATATTCTAGGGAGGTCGATCGATCGAAGGCAGGGGTCGATCGATCGATCCCTCAGGTCACAGCCTGGTTTTCTGCATTTTCTGCAACTACGGGTTTAGCAACTTATGATCATTTAAACCTTCATCTAAACATCCCAAATGACTTATAATCTTTACTACATGATATATCAACATATATGAACGATTTTCAATACTCTAAACATCCTAGAATCATCAAGGGATTGGATTAAAAAGCATGTTTATCTCCTTATTTTCCAGAAAATCATCAACATATTAACTTCAAGAACACTTCAATGGTTTTCAGATTTTTCTTCCATAGATATATGATTATTTCGTGATTATTTTCATCCTACAACATGAGTTTAATTCCTATATCATTTCAGTTTTCTAGAAATCCATTTAATCACTCCATTATTTCTTCCAAACATGAATAATCTTCTCTTTTCATAACTATTATAACATGGACAATATACGAACTTAAATTTCCATTATCAAACACTTGCCTTTACTGAAGGTCTGATCCTTTGGGGTAGTATATCTCAGTTGGTTGTCCCTTCCCCGGTCAAACTCCGGTGGTGGTTGGTGGCGGTGAACCTTGGTTCTTGTTCTTTTCCTTCCCAAGTAGGCTTTTCCCTTCCCAAGCACCCTCTCACTCTTTCTAGGAAGATGGCTTCTCTACTTTGTGTAGAGGAGATGAATAACCCCCATACACTTAATCTACCAATACTTATAATAGGACAAAACCCGAAATCACTATTCACCCCCCTAGAAAAATGACCAAAATGCCCTTTCGGGTTGTCTATTCATTTCCAAATGACTCGAGACTCAAAATTACTTTTCTGACTATTTCAAACATTCCGGACGCAACGGCGCAGTCGAAATGACTATAAGGTCGATAGAAAATAAATTTCCTTTTTAATTTATTAAATTAGTCCCGACACGTCCCATACCGCGTCTGACTAAAAATCCAAATTACCGAAATTATATCACACCGTCCTATCAATGACATCACATTCATATATTACCTAAATATCTTTAAGTAATATTCAGAATCATCCATTTTAATATCCACAGTCTGGATAAAACCCGAATGAATTAATTAATAATAAAATCCAATTAATCCATTAATTTAAAATATAACCCATTTTAAAAGTCATAAAAATTACGGGGCATTACAATCAGCTGGCGAGGAAAACTCGTTTAATCAATTTTGGGCAGTCGCATTCATCCTAGTTTCTCCATTTCTGTATGTTGTATACATTTATTGTGCTATGGAAACACATGTTAAGTATGGTCCTTATTTGTTGGGGTCGTTGACTAGAATGGTTCCTGAAGTTTTGTTGCAATTTATACTGGTATCTTGATGCTTTTTGAGTCTGTCTTGAATTGGGATGCTAACTCTACATGTTACTGTGGTTTGACTCTTTAATTGAAATAACATAATAAAAATAATGATAAATGTTTATGGTGCTTTGATTGCAGTTCCTGAGTCACACGACTAATAAACATACAGGTGTCAAGCATATCAAATCTGAAGTTCCGATCATGTATAATATTTATAAATCCAACTGAAGGGAAATCTAATTATAGACCACCTATGCTGCCCGAGGTGCCCCTAGAAAATCTCCCATGAACCATTTCATCTCCAACCAAATACCAATCTTTATCAATATATGGTTCTACCGAACGACCCACCAGTTCCAGCGCTAATCATGTTGATGAAAAATACACAGCTTAAATATTTCCTTCTTCTAGAACACTTATTTCCATCATTTAATAAGTGTTTTATGTTTTTATTGATGTTTATTAATCTTTTCTTTTCCTTTCAGTGAGTAATGTGTTGTTTTAGAATTTTCATTGGCATCCGTAGTTGCACGTGATTACACATTTATATCTATCTAATACTTCAATTTTAATTCTTAATTCCTTTTAATATGAGCTTATGCCGCATTGCTTTCATAGTTTTTGTTAAATTTTTGTATAATATGTGCTTATACATTTTGTGAACTATATTGTTGTTGGTTGTTGTTTAGAAGAGTATGTATGAACATATATATTGATGTCAAATTTCATTAACTGTATATTTGACCAATGATTGTTTGGGCATTGTAATTTGTTTGTCAATTATGTTACTATGAACATGTACTCTGTTTGGGTGAAGGAGAAGGGTTAAAACATTTACTCTGTTTGGGTGCTGGAAGGTCTGTCCGAGGATACTTTATATTTTTTATAACATCACGTTACTACGTAAGAATAGTAGGTATGGATTTTTCTTTTCGAAAGTTTTCTACAGCTCATTTAGGTAGCAATATCCACTATGAAGAATTGGTAGGGTTAGTTCATTCTAACTGATGAAAGAGATATGTAGTAGTTTGGTGGTATATCCTTGGCTATATTTGGTTTAATTTTGGGATGGTGTTCTAGGCATTATCATTTCAATGACATGATCTGTTTTGTTAGATATGTTTTTGCATTAAGTTTGTATCTTCTATTAATGTATTGCATATAATCACAATATCTAACTCAACACCCTACTGAGGTTTATATTAGACACTTTCATGTCATAATTTCTTGCTTCCTTTTATAATGTTACTTTACAAGTTCTAAAACATTTAAGTTATTATTTTTTTATAGTACTCTTATATGGCTTGACTAAATTTTATTTTTGGCAGAGATTATTTTCAGCTTTTATTATTTGACATGATTAGAAATGGTTGACGGTGGTATGATTAAGCGTGGGAGTGAAAGTTATATAGTCCTGTAATCTATTCAGTTTTCTTCCTTACTGAAAATTCCTTCTTTAAAAATTTATTGAAAGTGATACCAAAATTCTCAACTAAAACCTCATACTATGATTCCGTCTTATTTTCATATGAATTAATTCTTTACATAAGCAAAAACATTTTGCGCTCAGCTATGTGATTATTTGACTAGCGTAGAATTTTTGTGTCTTCTCATCATTTTTCTACAATTTACGTGTAGGCGCAACACTCTATGCTTTATTGACGCAGTTGAATGATTCTAGGATTCTAGAAAAGAGACTCACTACCCACTTGATATCAAGGGTGGCCTAACTTTAATGGGTCTCGTCGGCGGTGGGGTAAGGAATAAAAGTAGACCTGCCATTCAAATTACTTACATGAAGCTTATATACCTTTTTCTACGAAGATCCAGCATTAAATCATTTACTCGGCCAGCTTGACAACCCAAATCCCACAATTGAAGCCAGTGGTAATGATGATTCCTTTGTTTCAATGCTTATCCATGTTAATACGCGAAGCTTCTTCATCGAGTGCGAAAGTAGACAAGAGGGATGTGGGGATGCAAGATGAACTTACCGAAGAATTACAATATTGAAGTTACCAAAGAAGGCGAAGCTATAAACTCCCTTGGACCCTTGAAAGAAATTGTTGACAAATTTAGTGTACACTGAACTAGATGTTCATTTGATATATTTTTTTCGTAATAGTTTAATTGTGATATTATTCTTTTTGTTGGATTATTTTTTTACAGGGTGGATAGCCCGATAAACAAAGTACAATCTGGCCAAATTTTCTAAAAATATTTACATTTTGTGTCGAAAACAAATTTTTTGTATTATAGTGATGGTTCATAATAGTATAATTGTGATCATTATGAGGTTTATTCGAGGTCCAGGATGGAGTTTTAGTATTGTTGTGGATTATTTTTTTCTTAACAATGTGAATAATGCTATAAATAGAGGAAATTCTATCCAAATTTAGTAAATTGTTTTCACACTTGTGTTGCAATAAAACTCGACTTAATTTGTTTACACATTTTGATAGTCCTTTAAATAAAGAAGATTATAGCTATTTTTTTAAAATTACATTTGTTTTATTGGGGAACAAAATTTTTGTCGTTTTACAATTACGTACTTTGGAACGTTTCGTCGTGCCTTCAGGAACGTTTCGCCATTTTACAATTAATGCTCATTATTTTAGAGTTTTGACATCGATTAGGATGGAATTAGTAGGTATTTTCTCCTATTTCAAGTAGTTGCAAGTTTTGTGTTGCAATCTTAGTTTGATTGAGTCCTTTCTTGGGGATCCTAAAAAAAATGTGCTAAAATTGAAATAATTATAACTATACGTTGTAGGATATCATTTGAATGAATATATTTTTGGTCTCAAGCACTGTCATAATGTTGTTGTAACTTACCTTAAGTGGCTTGTTAATCCTTTTATATAATTGAAATAGTTGTTAAATTGTTGTTAAAAAAAATTGAGTTGGGTTATAATGTGAAGTGATCTACCTACCTCCATTTAAAGTGAGCTAATAAAACCTTGCAAACAAATGGAATAACTCATACTAATTTGGGGACATTCAAAATAGCGTACATAATTTATGTTGCTCATACATAATGTTCTGTTTGTTTTATTATCACCATATGCTCTAGACAAACTTCATTTTTTTGTTTAAAAACTATATGTCGCTTATATATAGTGACATCTTATAGTTATAATTGTCTCTTATAAGTACTTTAGATCTTCATGAGAAAATAATGTAACTTATGCAAAAAAAAAAGTCTTATTAAATGATAATTATATGATGATTGATGAGGTACCAGACATTTAATTTTAGCCTAAAAGATGCGGGGTTGAAAAATACTATACCGTTCCATCGGCACCGTTACCCGATACTATATAGTATGCTCTGGTAGTAAGAAATGGATTCTGCCAACTTTTGTATGCCTAGTGGATATGTAATTTATTATTGAATTGTGGCTTTGGGCGATATGTAATGGGCTCACAAATGTATTTTGTTATTTTCATATCTGTCTTTTTAACTTAAATTATACAAATTTAATACTTTTGAAATGACGTACACTTCTAATATATAATAATATTAATATTTTCATTATACACGACTTTATACTTTTCAAAACTATTAGTGTGCCTTTAGGCACAATGTGAATTTGGTTCATGAATATTGTATACTTCATGTTAACCAAATTTTTTTAAATTACATTTTTTTTGTTGGGGAACGAAATTTTTTCCGTTTGTGATTACATACTTTGGAATTTTTTTGTCATTTTGCGATTACGTACTTTGGAAAATTTTCGTCGTGCCTTCAGGCACTGTCATTCCGCTAGTGTGTGTGTGTGTATATATATATATATATATATATATATATAGAGAGAGAGAGAGAGAGAGAGAGAGAGAGAGAGAGAGAGGGAGAGAGAGAGAGAGAGAGATGTTTATGTTCAGATGGGTCCGTAGTATAGCATTTTGAGATTGGTGATTTCGAATTCGAATTCAAAAAAGAGGTGTAAGAATATTTGACAATCTCAATCAATTTCAACTAATGATCAATCCATTCCCCCCCACCCCCACCCCCATCCCATCCAACCCCACCCCGCATCTTTAAACAAAGATAAACAAACAAATTAACCAATTTCTTGCAATTAAACCATTAACATTCATCACATACATATAAATGATCTATCATAAACCCAAATACCATCCACACAGCTAGTTAATGATAAATCCATTGCCCACCCCCACCACACATCCCTAAACAAAACACAAACAAACAAATTAACCAACTGATGAGATACATGGCCTTTGACCTTAAGATCGACTGGTATTTATCATAGGAAGAGATCGACAATATGATTAATGTTATTTTTATTATTATGTCATTGATTTGATTGCAATGCTCATGTATGACTTATGTTTTCCCAATTTAATAACATATTAAGTATTAAAACATGGATTTGGGTATTGTGACTCGTTGGTATTGTAATTGTAAATTTAAAGAAAATTCGATATTATAATGATGAATGTTGTAAACTTATCTGGCACCTCCGTCCCAATTGATTCATAATACCACCAGTCAGGGTTTTTCTTCCAAATAACACATGATAAAAACAATTGAGGACATGAATCCATAATCACATTACAACTATTAGGGATTAAAATCCCTAATAAAAACATAAATGGCATCAATATCTCAGTCCGTGATCAATATAGATAATACACTAGATTTGTTCGGCATTTACAAAAACAAAAGCAAAACAAATGTAAGTTTTTGTTGAGTGTCTCGAATCAAATTATAAATATTGGGGATTTAAATCCTTAACAAAACAATATATAGATGGAGTCAATTATTGGTTCATAAAAAGAAAAGAAAAGGAAATTTTAGTTTCGTGTTAAGAGTCCAGAATCACAGTAATCATTTGCTATTTAAATCCCTAACAGAATAAGACGTGCACGAATATGCAACAAATATAGTACGAAGGAGAGACGAATGCTGTGTAAAGTTTACCTTCTGATTTCATAATGAAAACATCAAATCAAAAGATTGAATGAAGGTTCGAAGGGATGGGATTTTTCACGAATGTCTAACTGAAATGCTTAAAGGGAAGGTTTTGGAGGGGAAATTTGGTGAGGAGATTTTGAATAAATATTTTTGCTATGCAACCTTTTTAGGTTATCCCACTTACAAATTAAGTAACTATCACAAATTTTACAACAATTTTGAACATTTACAAATTTGGTAAGTGTCCAAAATAATTGTAAATTTTGTAAGTGTTATAAAAACTTACAAATTAAATAATCTATAAGTTGAAAATAGCCATTACGGTGTAGTGCCTATTCACCCCCCCCCCCCACATAGGCTTATTCCTAGTGTACACACACTTGCATTCTCAGAGACGTATGACTTATTGATGGATAATAAAAGATATGGCTGGAGAATAATTTTTGTCCATGAATGATGCATTTATGAAATACATTGCTAGTATAAAAGTAAATAATGTAAAGAAGTGATTATTTTGTGGGTTTCCTATATTATGAAATTAATGAATTGAGTTAGATTCCTTGACATTCAGTTTTATGTGTTGATAGTTTTTACTCTAGACAACTGACCTAATCTAGACACATGTGTATCAACGGAGGTTTTCTTATTTGGATTTTTTTTATAAGACATCCCATTCATGGAGTATAAATAAGTCTAGGAGTTAGGAACTTATGGAAGAATAAATGTATCTTGGTTTATCTAAATGGAAATTTTAAAGGGTATGCTTACAGAAAATACTCTTATATTGGCGTACTTGAGGAGTACGGTTATATGTAGATTATTTGTGATCGGGCGTGAACCGTGTGTTCATGTAAGGACATTGTCGTTGTTTTTGGTTCACCTCCGCCACACAAAAAAAACTAAACTCTAACTACACTCAAATGGATTATAGTGATAAGTTCAGGTATCGAAAATCCACATGGAATGTTGGAAAGATTGTAGTCAATTTATTACTTCAAGAATAAAATTGTAAAAGGTGATGGGTTTGAAGTAAAGAAAGTGGAAAAGGATAAGTTAACACTAAACAAAAATTAATAAAATGAGAGTTAGGGTCACATCCCCACTTTGGGCCAAACAACACATAATTAGAATTTCAGTTCAAAAGCATTTAACCGATCATATTTAAATAATTAAAAACATTACCCATGAAGGAAATTAAACCAAAATTGAAAATTAAAACATTTAATCAAAAATGGTCACACATGTATTAAATTCGAAATATCACTATAAACACTAACGTTGCGTGACAAAGAAAGTTAAACGCATAATATTCCAACTTTAATACACAATGTTTCAATTAAACGTACTTTTATACAAAACCTACCTTTCAGACCTCAAGACCCATTAATTGCGAAAACATGACCCCAACCCTTAAACTAAGGACTAGAAATGAATAAAGTAATTAAAACAAGTAAAAACTAAAAGCAAACTAGAAATAAATAACTACAACAAATTATCTAGGCAAGAAAAGTAAAGTCATAATGTAAATAAGGAATAAACAAGAGGTAGAAGACAATTAATAGCAAAATACTTACATAAATGGGCAAACACCTAAGAGAAAAGGAGGAGAGGGTGGCTCCCAACAATGAAACCCTAGAAAAACTAAACTAAAATGAAAGATATCTCATAAAAATGAGGAGAGAAACTATTTATACAAAAAACCTAGTGGAAAAATTAAAAATAAAGAAAATAGGAAAAACAAGGCCGAATCGATTCTGGTGCTAAGACAAATCGATTCAAAAATAGAGAGAAAATCGTTTCTGGTGCAAACTAAGTCGATTCCCCTTTGGGAGAATCGATTCGCCTAAGCAGGTATGCAATTCTTCATTTTGGAGCAACATGTTGAAAATGCCGTAACTTCTTCGTTATAACTCGGAATTAGGCGCGGTCGGAGGCTACACGAAGATAAATCAGAGGGATAAAAATTTCAACAAGACATTGGGATAAAACCCAAAAGATGAAATGACTAAAATTCCCTTGAATGTGCCCTTGATGATGATTTTTTCTCGAAATGCGACCAAACTTCACACTAAGCATTTTAATACCTGGAAAAGCTTAATTATACCTCGCAAAGCATGTAAACATATATAAAAGAGGTTTAATGGTTAACGAGCATAATTATAGGAATCAAGGTACCAGAGGGTGATAAAATGCATAAATAAAGAAGGTACAAACATGTAATATTCAATACGAATCACACCCCCCTTATATACACAGTGCTATTCCATAACAATGAAATAAAAAGAAAGAAGAACTACAAATAAACCACCAGAAAGGAGACTAGTACAAAAAAGATATAAAAGCCACTTTTATGGGCGAACGAGATCATTCAGCATATGCAATAAGCCGTTAAACCTCAAGGTTATCCTAGTGGATAAGTGTCTTCTCGTGAGGATTTTCAGGGATGAAACCCACAAATATCAATGTTTCCTCAAAATATGCACAAACAACTAAAAATAGATGATCTACAATAACTAAAAGGATTTCAACATGTTATTTGCAAAGTGAATAAATGCACGCAAAAGTCCGTATTATTAACATTATAGAACGAACTTCATATAATTGAAACCTTAAAATATGGGAGGGAGAGCGAGCACATGCAAACTATGATTTAACAAAACTTAAATAAACCGAATAAGCATTAAAGCATGCATATAAGTCAATCCTCGCCGGATATTACACTCAACAAATGAAATCACTATGAATGGGAGGTAATACACGGGACATGCGGGCATAAAGAGTAAATATAAATGAACACAAGGCCACGCACATGTCACAAATGAAGGACACTATATATAAAATAAAAACCTATAATATCAATGAAAGATACCTCCATTAAAGGAGGCAAAAAGAATTTTCACAAATTATCGCAAATTATTTAGTATTTTGAATTACATTCACATTTTGATCACATAGGACTTATATAGGGTTGTAATGTATGTTTGTGGTTATGAAAGGAAGTGTATATTTACGAATTCAAAGGTGTTCGGGGATGACAAATCGGGATAATAGAAAATTATAGAAAATATCAAAATTGGAGAATTATTTCCATAACAAGTATTGGATATAACAACGGGGAGGGTAAACAAAGATTATTGAACACTATATACAAAATGTACAAACTTTCTCCTTCTTTTCTTTTCTTCTTTTTCTATTCTTTTTGCTTTGTTTTTCGTTTCACTTTATAGTTTTTTCTTTTCCTTTCCACTTCACTTTTTCACTCTCAAATGCTTAATTGTAGCCACATATCACGAACATCATTAAATCCCAACTATCATTCCAAATAACGACGTGGAAGGTAATATGCATGGTTTTTATATCCAATGTGGAGTTGGTTATGGGATTTTAGGTAATGAAATGAAAGGCTATATTAAGGCTCAAAGGGGTTGATGAGGAGAAACATATAAGGTGAGGTCAAGGCCAATATGGGTGATATACCGAAGAGGGATTATTATCATTTCCTAAAATTTACACAGTTCTCGAGTCAAAACAACTTTGAAAATCGTTCCCAAGTAACACATTTCACAAATGAACTCAATTAATGAACGATCAAATGAAACAATAGTGAGATTACTGACAAAATTAATGTTTTCAAGTAGGAAAGAGTAGTGTATAAACACTTACAAATGAAGAAAACCCCAAAGGTCACTCAATGTAAGTATATACAATGAAACAAAAGATTACCGATTTATAAAAATCTTAAACCAAGTCAATAAAATAATAAAATTACATGTGCTCAAGGGCTTAAAGTTTAATTCACGAAGTTATTCATAATGTCAATGATTTAAGGACTAAAGTCTAATAATTTTCAAAATTGAGAACATCCATCATTGAAATGCCTATTGGATCGTGTATTTATTGATATTTATCATCGAAAATAAAGGCAAATACCCAACAAAGGAGAAAAATAAAAAACTACTAATGAATGGAAATAACATTTGATCAAATCGATGAAACTACTAATGAATGGATAGAATAATCCCCATCCCATAACTTAAATGTTGCATTGTCCTTAATGCAAATAGAGAACACAACATAAAGAGATGAAAAGAAAGATATTACCCAAAATGGAGCGATTCCCGATAAGTATGAGTCCATTGAATCTACAAAACATGTTAGTAACAAGCATAACAAGGAAGAATAATAAAAATTGTAATGAATTACTTTAGACTAAAAGTTAAAAGAAAGAAAAAAAAAACTATCTACAACCTACTATTTTAACTTCTAACTAACTTTACACTAGAAGTTAAAAAAATTTAGGGTCCACCCAAAATAAGATTTGAATTTGAGGGATAAACGGTGGACCGACCCTTGAATGCATGCCTCCCAAAAAATAAGAATTCCGTTTGAAAAAAAAATGGCATGTGTAAGGTAGAAGAAATGAACCATCACTAATAAAAAATTTGAGAGGGGTGATGGGGGATTTAAATGCTAGGGGTGACTAGACCACATTGATCTCGGGAAAATTAAAATCATCTCCCCAAGGATTTTAAATTAGAATGGGAGGTGGGGAAAGTGTGAGCAAATAGCCCATGAGATGAAGCATATTAAAATAACATTCTCGTTCAATAATCGGGTAAAAGTCCTCAAGAATTTCAACCGATTATTGTTATAAATTTAATGATTGGAGAATAATGGGTAATAAACGAAAGGAAGGACCAACGATCTCAATACAATCGTAAGAATTAATAAGGGGTTGAAATTGGAAAGTGCTTGGATCACTCTCTATTATTTCTTCCTCAAAAAGGGGTGGAGGTGAAATGTAAGATTCAACCTTAACCGGGAATTGTTAAGAAGAAATGATCTCATCGAGTTTGGAGTTTATTTATAAATACCAAGCTTTAGAACTCTTAAATTGGTCATTAAATTACTTAAACTCTAACTCATGATCAAACTAACAAGAAGACATGACATCTTCTTGGGAGGTTTTCTCATAGCTAGAGGATTCCCCGCTTCGCAAATTTTCCTCACAAGGCGATGATGGATTACTAATAAATTCTTGAATTTCACGCTCAATGCACTCATTTTCAAGAATTTGTAGTCACTCTCGCATAGTTTTGGGAGTGTAACTTGGAAAACTATTCTCATAACAATTAAGGTTATCTAAATACTTATAGCGAGACATTTCAAAAATAGGCAATTCAAAAACGCGACAAGCACCAAAATTTTAAATTCCCAAAACAATCTAGCGCAAGTAAAAAAGAAAGGCTAAAATAAAGAATAAAAATACAAAGGGAAAAAATATTACGAAATAATAAAAGGATTACAAAATATAAAACACTCCCCGACAACGGCGCCAATTTGATCGGGCCCGAATCGTGTGTTTGTGTAAGGACCCGGTCGTTGTTTTCGGTTCACCGTTGCAATATAAAAAAACTAAACGCTAACTACACTCAAATGGAGTGTAGTCGTAAGTTCGGGTATCGAAAATCCGTAGTGAATGTTGGACATATTGTAGTCAATTTATTACTTCAAGAATAAAATTGTAAAATGTGATGGGATGGAAGTAAAGAAACTGGAAAATAGAAGTTAACACAAACAAGAATTAATAAAACAAGAGTTAGGGTCACATCCCCGCCTTGTGGCAAACAACACATAACTAGAATTTTGGTTCGAAAGCATTTAATCGAGCATATTTAATTAATTATAAATATTACCCATAAAGGAAATTAATCCCAAAAGTCAAAATAAAACATTTAATAAAAAATGGTCACACGTGGATTAAATTCGAAATATTTCTTTAAACACCAACGTTATATGACATAGAAAGTTAAATGAATAATGTTCCAACTTTAATACACGAGGCTTCAATTAAATGTAATTTTACACAAAACCTAACTTTCGAAGCTCAAGACCCATTAATAGTGGAAACATGACCCCAACCCTTAAACTAAGGACTAGACATGAATAAAGTAATTAAAACAACTAAATACTCTAAGCAAACTAGAAATAAATAACTAAAACAAATTATCTAGGAAAAAAAGTAAAGACATAATGTAAATAAAGCATAAACAAGTGGTAGAAGATAATGAATAGTAAAATACTTACATAAATGGGCAAAAACCCAAGAGAAAAGGAGGAAAGGGTGGCTCCCAACAATGAATCCCTAGAAAAACTAAACTAAAATGAAAGATATCTCATAAAAATGAGGAGATAAACTATTTATACAAAAAACACTACTGGCAAAAGTGAAAATAAAAAAAAAACAGGAAAAATAGGGCCGAATCGAATCGAAAACAGGGAGAAAATTATTTCTGGTGCAAACTGAATCGATTCCCCTTTTGGGCGAATTGATTTGCCTAAGCAGGTATGCAATTCTTCATTCTGGAGAAACATACGAAAAATGTTGTAACTTCTTCATTAGAACTCGAAATTAGGCGCGGTCGATGGCTATACGAAGCTACCTCAGAGAGATAAAACTTTCAAGAAGATATTGGGCCAAAAACACAAATGATGAAATGACTAAAAGGCCCTTTAATGTTCCCTTAATGATGGAATTTTCCCCAAATGTGACCAAACATCACGCTAGGCACTTTAACACATACGAAAGCTTAATTATACCTCGCAAAGCATGCAAACATATATAAAAGAGGTTGTATGTTTAACAAGAATAATTATGACATTTAAGGTACCCGAGGGGACTAAAATGCATAAATAAAGAGGGTAAAAACATGCAATATTCGATACGAATCAGTTGGTGTATTATATAAGTGTAAAATCCAGCCAAACGAATAAAAGATGGAGACATGATAAGAAATCAGTTGTTTGTTTGTTACATGAGTTTGAGTCATGTCCATGCAAACAAAAGGTGGTGACAAAATGTGATCTAGGCTATTTATGCATCACACGATGTTGAGGATTTCCAGTGCTACGTAGCATGATGGCTACGGGCTTTCCAGGACTGTGAAGTAGGTGGCTACGAATTTGTGTGACGGTTCCTTATTATTATTTTGTAGTAGGTGGCAGTGAGTTTTCTGGAAATGCATACCAGAAGTGACAAGTTTGTCTAATAAATTTATATTGACCTATTGCATATTCTTGAGATAGACGGGGAGAAGGGGTGCATTTTAGTTACGGTTTAATTAATTAAGAGAACAATTAATTGAATACACTCTTTAGTTAATTGAATGTATTGTGACACATGGGGTCATGAGTGAAGTAGGCTAACTAATGGATGAGATAAGAAAGAGGTAATTGGTTAATGTAAGTATAAACGTGATATTAATTAGGCCGCTAGGATTGAATAATAATGGCACCACCAGATAAGGTGTTGACAAGCTCAAGCTAGTGACAACAATGGGAGCATAAGAGTGTGTATATACAGTAGAAAGAGGTGAGGAGAAGAGGATGAACACTTGTATGTAAGTGGTTTAGCTAATCTGGCATATGTCCACTGTGGATGTGTGAGTAATATCACTAGGAGAAGGCACTAATGTCCATGGATACAATCTCTCAAGCGTTCTCTCTCTACTGTGTAAAATGACAGAGTTTCAGCTAGGGTTGCAATTATGGATCCCTTTACAAGGTAGAGAATGACCTTTATATATAGTAATTGGGGGGTGTAATGTACCCCCCAAGCATGAAATGAGCATGTGCATGAGGATCGAACTAGTATAAGAATGACACTTGGCTGATCCTAAGTAAATAATGATGACCTCAATATTCCCTCACGTGGAGGGAATGATTCGGTTATAACATATTTGTCCATGTATTCCAAACCTCGCATGTGATTATAAATGCTCATCCATGTGCCCTCGACTGGTGCGACCTCGTCCTAGACGAGTACGTGGTTGGTGAAGTCCGATAGTGTTGCCTTGCCGTATCTTCAACCATTAAGGCCTCGGCCAGGAGAACATGGCCGAGGTCAGGTATAAGGTAGCTGTAATGTCGACTGACGCCGATGATGATGTTGGCAGTTGATTGATCCCGTGAGACTCTGCTAACCTCGAAAGATAAAGAGACAAGGTCATTGTATGAGGGGACGACCTTGGGGGAGACGACCTTGCTGATGGTTATCATTAGGTCCTTGTCAATGCGGCTGTGAGATAGGCCGAGGTTTGTGACTCAGAGTATGAGGGTGTACTTTTGGGCATATCAATTACCCCCTTGCCCTTAGTTACCTATGTGAGTAGGTGATTGAGGGGTATGCAAGGTCGAGACTGAGTTTCCTTATGTGCCAGTATTTTCTTAACACATGTCACTTACTGAAGTGAAGCGTGTTCCCTAAGATGATTTGATTCTGACTTGCCTTTTGGGTTCCCTAGGGAAATGATGGGGAATTCAGACTCACGCCACATCATTGGATAGGTTTAAAAACCCTTCTCTCTCTCCACATTCTCTTTCTTCTTCATTTCTTCTCGCCTAGGTTTTGCAAATTCCATTTCCTTCGATTTTCCATTGTTGGCTGCATTTGAAGGTTTCTTTTGCTTCAAAGTATCTTCTTCTCTCCTTCCCAACTTTCCTCGTATATTTTTTTACCCTTATTTTTCATTTGCAGTCGTTGTTTTTCATTTCAGAATTTTTGGCGAAGTTTTCTATTTTTCGGCGAGGGGTTTTTTCCTTGGTTAGGTGGTTGTAGGGATAGGATAGCGGTGGTTGAGTGGTTTTGTGATTAATCTCAGCTTCTCAGAGGTTGTTTTAGCCAGAAACAACCCCCTTTTAGGTTTCTGGCAAACTTTCGGTCACCTTCTCCAGCGACCCTGCTCTTAAAGGTTCTTGGAGTTCTTGGTGTTCTTCGTTCGAAACCTTTCAACCCCCCCCCCCCCCCTTTTTGATCTTTTAGTTTGAGTGAACCAAGTAGTTTATATGTTTACAGTTTTGAGTCCAAGTGTTATGTCGTCTCTTCTATGCTTAGACCTTTGTACCAACTCATAGAAGAGTTTCCATCTCTTCGTGAGAAGACCTTTGAAAAAATTAGGCGGATAGAACTAGCCCAAGAGGAATCTCGTAGGGCTGAGATATTTCCCGTTAGACCCATATTCTCTCCACCCCTTGGGGTAATATACCATGAGCCAGTCGTTCCCACCAAGCCTGCTGAGGATCCTGACCCAATGTCTGAGTCTGACATGCCCTCCTCAGACCCTATGTATACCTCTGAGGCTATCGAATCGGTAGAATCTTTCCAAGAGGACATGGATTGATCCCCCCCCAGGGGAGTACTGTCTCTTAGGGAGCAGAGGTTTTCGATCGTTCTTCTTCTCATCAAGAGTCTGGCACCTCTCGTATGTCTCCGTCTATTGAAATCTTAGCACCTAATGTGGCAATTCCTCCTATCATTGATGTTATTCCTTTATCGGCTACTATCGATGTTGAATTTGTAAGGAGATTTCCTGTTAGTGCCTCCTCTGAGGCTCAACCTCATCCAGTTAATAATAGTGATGACGGTGAAGGGAGTGAACTTGACACCTCTAAGGTTGATGATCCAGAGTCTTCTGTCACAGAATACGACCTTTTGGTCTTCATACATTTATATGACATCCCGTCGTCTGTTATATTAAGGAACCCCCTGAAGGATGAGAGAGCCTTCAAAGGCCGAGACGGAGAACTCTGCATCTATGAGAAGATGTTCAAGCTCGGATTTCGTTTCCCAATTTACCCCACTATTTAAGTTGTTCTTTATATTATTAACATTGATCCTTCTCAGCTTTCCCCCAATGCATGGAGGGTCTTAGATGGGGCCATTATACTCTGTAAGGTGGTTCATCATACCAACATTCCAGTTAGGGTGTACTTAGGTTATTACATACCTTCATCCGCCAAAAATCACCCTGAATATTATCATTTTATAGCCAAAAAACCTGAGAAGAAGATGTTACCGGTGACTGAAACCTCGAACCATAAATCGAAACCCCGGTTCTTTTTTGTCGTGGGGGCTTTGGAATTTGGTCCCAATGAGGCTTGTGGAAGATCTGTGTGACACCCCGACTAATTAAATACCGGGTAGCTACTCTTTTATTAAATTAATACAAAATGCCAAGTTGGTTCAGTTAATAGCATCACTGTCGAAAACATTTTTATGATTACTACCCACCTAGTATTTAAAAAGTAAGTTGCCAAATTTTAAATTAAGTCTGATTAACATGCAATAAAAGAATAATGGAAGAACAACATAATCCATTCACCATAAGTAATGAAATAACCAACAAATAATAATAAGTCCGGAGGAAAACTCCTCACAACAATCCCACGACTGAAAATAATATGACAAGTCTGAATCCTGAATTAATTACATGCCAGAAGTCTGAATAACTGAAAAAAATGAAATGTCTCTAAAAGAAATGGGCGACATGCCCTACAACTGATAAATGTTGAATATAGAGTCAAGATAGATGAAGCGTCTACAAGCAAAGTCCTGTAACTTCCACAAACAGCTACATCTCGTCACCTGAATGAGGATCCTAAGCATGGTGTCCTTGTGGCTGGGCACCTAAAATGGTTTTTACAAAAATAGATTTGAAAGCAAATGGGTCAGAGCCCGAAAGTGGAAATCATTTTAAAAACAGCAAGTGTTTTAATAACATTAAAACATTAAATGCAAAATACATGTTAGGACGTGCACTTACATGAAATTCTCACCTCTCGACTACATGTGCACTCCTAACGTACCGTACCCATCTAAATAACATACACATCTAATCAAACCGTAATAAGTTCTACCCCTTACTACTCAATTCCCGTTATACATTCTAGCGTTATCAATAAATAGAAGGCTTTCCTTGACTCAGATTCTCAATTATTAGTAATACAATTCTCTACCGGTTATCCCATTATAGCTTCTCAAAACATTGCCATAATTATACTCATAATACTTAACATGGAAGTTCTCATTATTTAAGTGTATATTATTCACGTCATAAATATACAATACAAGCACCCCGACACTAAGATGCGGTGCACACATACTCTGCTATCCATCCCGGTACATCACGTACATAAGGATCACGTATTCCTAATCTCTCAGGAATCGTTCTCAGATAACATCAATCACAAACAATGGAGGCGAACACAGTCACATCACATGGGTCACGCACATACCTACGCTCCCACGATCAGCAGACTTATTAATATCCCAATAAGCCCTTCTCTGACCTATGTTCTCGAGGTACCAATCTAAATCCGGGCAACACAAGGAGTAGATGGCCCTAAGCGAACGTAAACCTCCCGTAATAGCAAGTATGGTAGGTATGTCATACACATAAAATCATATACATATACTAAGTATACACACTTCTTAGTAATCACCGTAATTTATTTGGGGTACCCTTCTCATTCTCGTACCGACTTATAATGTTACACAATTCATATGTTCCCGGTTAATTCAATTATTTAAGCCGTCAATAATTCTCGCATCGTAATAGTCACTCACGTTCTATTCCACAATTTCCATTCAATTCAAATCACACTTCTATGTTTTACTCCTTAATATATCCCAAATAACCCAACTATATAAATCTATCATCAAGGGAATGTTATCTCTACAATTAAACAAGGTTACGGGACACGCGAAATCAAAACAGGCCAAAAAGGCCTAAACTGTCAGCTCATTAGAAGTCTCGTTCGAACGAGGCTGGTTCGAACGAGAGTTCGTTCGAACGAAGTGGGCCTTCTAACGAGATCTTGTTCGAACGAAAGTCATCGAACGAACATACCTCTCGTTAGAAGTCAAACTGTCAACTCGTTAGAAGCTCATTCGAACGAGCTCGTTCGAACGACCTGGGCAGGTCTTCTAACGAGAGGCCAGTTTCGAGCCCAAATTTTCCCAAATTCGTTTTTCCAACTTTCTTCATCTCTAATCTCATATACAATTCGTCCCAACATTATTTTAAGGTTTCTAATCCATACCAAACAATCATAGGTCATAATTAAACAATTATATAGGGCCAATTCTTCCTAAACATCATTTAATCATCAAATCCCTTCATTTATCCCCAAATCATATGAACATGAACCCTAAAATTTTAAAGTCACCAATGGGCATAATTAAATCCATTTTTGTTATGAACAAGGTGTATTTCCATTAGAATAATCCTCCTAACACAATTCTACATGCAATCCTTTCATCAAAATATAAAGTTCTAATTCCAATTAATGGGTTTTTATTAAACTCCCAAGAACAATACAAATTTTGTCAATTTCCTACACATGGAAGATACATTCTCTGTAATAAACGAAATTAAACCACTTGCCTTTGATATATCTCTGAATTTGATGACGAATTGATGAGTTTCTCTCTCTCTCTCTGCAGAATTCCCCTCTCTCTACAAGCTCTTCTTCTCCAAGGTGACAATGGTGGCTAGGGTTTGCCTTAGGGAACTCTTGGAACTAATTCTAGTAACCTCCGTAACCCATAAGGTCATAAGGTGTAGTTAGTGGGTTTAGTGGGTAATTACCAAGTCAGATTTAATTCCTAATTTTCGTTGGTTTTAATTCCCAAAAATTCAAAATTACCAAACTACCCTTATACATTGCCGGCATGGCCTAAAAATGCCCCGGGACCCAAACTAAACCCCCGGCTAGTGTTTTCTGACTATCTCGACCCTTCCGGACGCGTTGGCGCACTCAAAACGACCATACAGTTAATAGAAATAAAATTTCACTTTTTAATTAAATAAATATATTCCTGACGCGACTGTCACACGCGTCTCAACAAAATTCCAAATTGCCGTATTTCAATCTCACGACAAATTTCATAATTTCAATATTCATATATACTCATATATACTCATAAAAATCAAATACCAACTCGCATCTCGCTAGTATTTTAATCCGGATTAATTTCCAATTAATACACATTTAATTCAATTAATCCCATAAATAAATATCACAAAAATACGGGGTATTACATACTTCCCCCCTAATAACAGAATTTCGTCCCAAAATTCAGAACTAGAAAGTACCTGGTAAGAAAAACTCTGGATAACGTTCTTGCATCTCATCCTCGCGCTCCCATGTGGATTCCTCGACATTATGATGTCGCCACTGAACACGCACTAATGGGACTATCTTTGACCGCAGTTTCCTCTCACTTCGGTCCAAAATAGCAATCGGCCCCTCCTCGTAGGAGCTATCGGGCTGGAGATCGATATCCTCCAAAGAAATGTGAGAATGAGCCAAATCGTCTCTAAGATATTTCCTTAGCGAGGAAATATGAAACACATCGTGAATCCGATGCAAATGCTCCGGTAACCCAAGTCTATACGCAACCAGTCCAATCCGCTCAATAATAGGAAATGGTCCCACATATCTCGGTGCCAACTTCCCCTTCTTCCCGAAACGCATAATCCCCTTCATAGGAGATACTCTGAGCAAAACCTGGTCCCCCACTTCAAATTCTCTGAAGGACCTCTTCGCGTCAGCATAGCTCTTCTGCCTGTCCTGAGCTACCCGAATGTGACTCCGTATCAATTATATCCTTGTCAAAGTATCCTGAATCACTTCCGGCCCAAGTAGTTTGTTGTCCCCCACCTCCAACCAACATGCTGGGGAATGACAAGGTCTACCGTACAATGCCTCAAATGGGGCCATGCCAATAGTGAACTGGTAGGAGTTGTTGTAAGCAAACTCCACCAGTGGAAGATACTGCTTCCATCCACCCCCGAAATCAATGATGCACATACGCAACATGTCTTCCAATATCTGGTTTGTACGCTCGGTTTGCCCATCGGTCTGCGGATGATAAGCCGTGCTCAACCGCAATTCCGTGCCCATGGCCTCCTGAAAACTTTCCCAAAACCGTGAAACAAATATCTTGTCTTGGTCAGACACGATATTTAGGGGCACACCGTGAAGTCTCACTATCTCTGCAATAAAGAGCTGGGCATACTGTCCCGTAGTGTAGTCTGTTCTTACGGGTAGAAAATGAGCCACTTTCGACAACCTGTCCACAATTACCCAAATAGAGTCGTGACCTCTCTATGACGTAGGCAACCCCATGATAAAATCCATGGATATGCTCTCCCACATCCACATCGGGACCTCCAATGGTTGTAGAAGTCCTGCCGGTCTCTGATGATCCACTTTTACTAGCTGACAAGTGGTGCATTTAGAAACAAACACGGTACTATCTCTCTTCATCCCGCTCCACCAATACTGCCGTCTCATATCTTGGTACATTTTGTCCACACCGGGATGTACCGCGAACCATGAGCCGTGCAACTCTGCCATTACCTCGTGTCGCAGTTCCTCCCCTTCCGGAACTACCAATCTCCCATTAAAGCGTAATCCCCCGTCTGAGCTAATGGTATAGGACTCAGCTCCCTCTGTTAATAATCGAACTATCTGCTCCTGACAGAACGAGTCATCTGCTTGTGCCTTTACCAATCTCGTGACAATCTGTGGTGTAACAGTCATCACCGACATGAATGATCGGGCCACTGCATCCTGGTGTCCCAATTCCTTCCACTTTGCCTTCCACACCCCTGCCACTTCATCTACTGGTCTACGGCTCAACGCGTCTGCTACCACGTTAGCCTTCCCCGGGTGGTATTGGATATCAAACTGATAATCCTTCACGAACTCAAGCCACCTCCGTTGTCGCATATTCAACTCCTTCTGCGTGAATAGGTACTGTAGGGACTTATGGTCCGTGAACAATCGAAACTTCTCCCCCAAAAGGTAATGTCTCCAAATCCGAAGGGAAAATACCACTGCCGCTAACTCCAAGTCATGAGTGGGGTAATTCTTCTCGTGAGGCTTTAGCTTACGGGAAGCATAAGCTATGGCCTGACTCTCCTGCTGTAACACACCTCCAAGTCCTTGCAAGGACGCATCGGTGTAAACTAGATACTCAACTCCCGGTCTCGGCAATGCTAACACAGGTGCTGAGGTCAACTTGTCCTTCAACTCATCGAATGCCAACTGACAGGCATCACTCCAAATGAATGGCATACCTTTACGAGTCAGATGTGTCAAAGGACCCGCTATCTTCGAAAATCCCCGAATGAACCTCCTATAGTATCCTGTTAGGCCCAAGAAACTACGGATCTCAGTCGGTGTCGTGGGCTGTCCCCACTCCCTCACCGCGGATACCTTCCCCGGATCAACAGATATCCCCCGGTCGGAAATAATGTGTCCCAAAAACTGGACCTCATTCAGCCAAAACCCGCACTTCTCATACTTTGCATACAGCTCGTTCTGATGTAGCGTCTGCAAAACTTGCCTCAAATGCTCGGCGTGCTCCTCCTCTGTCTGGGAGTAAACCAGAATATCATCAATGAAGACAATGACGAACTGATCAAGGAACTCTCTGAACACCCTATTCATCAAGTCCATAAACACTGCTGGAGCGTTGATCAAACCAAAAGGCATAACTCGAAACTCGTAAGAACCATATCTCGTTAAGAACGCAGTCTTTGAGATGTCCTCCTCCCTGATACGCAACTGATGGTATCCCGATCGCAAAACAATCTTCGAGAAGAAAGAAGCTCCTCTCAATTGGTCGAATAGGTCATCGATTCGAGGCAACGGATACTTATTCCGTATCGTGACCTTGTTCAACTCTCGGTAGTCCACACACAATCTCAGTGAACCATCTCTCTTCTTCACGAAAAACACAGGGGAACCCGACGGCGAAGTACTCCTCCGTATAAACTCCTGACCCAACAACTGCTCAATCTGATCTCGTAGGTCTCGCATCTCTGCCGGAGCCATGCGGTACGGTGCGCGTGCTATAGGTCTCGTATCTGGCAATAAATCTATGACAAAGTCTATTTCTCGACTGAGGGGTAGGCCTGGTATCTCCTGAAACACATCGGAATACTCCCTAACAACAGGGATCGAATCTAAAGGAATCACAACCTCCTTAGAGGTATCCTCCTTAATGTAATACAAATGAGTGGTCGAGCCTCCCTCTGGGCGAGGCATCGCCACTACAAACATATCTTGCCCCGGAATGGCAAAAATAATGCTCCCACCGAAGCAATCAATCATGGCTCTATAATCTGCGAGCCAATCCATACCAATAATCACATCGTGCTCATGCATATCTAATACCAACATGTCTGCATGTAATACCAAACTACCAATCTCTACCCCCACTCCCCAGCATATAAAGAATATAAGCGACCCACTCCCCAATGGTGAGTCTACACACGTCACTGTGCTCTCTACTGTGGCTAACAACCCTAAGGCTTTCGCAAAATGTGTAGCTATAAAACAATGCGTTGCCCACGTATCAAACAAAAACCGACCCATAGTGCCATGGATAGGAAACATACCCTCAATAGCGGGTGGTGCCTGTGGAGCTGCTGCCTGCTGAAGCTGGTATACTCTCCCATACTGCAGCTGCCCCTGCTGAACTGGGACCGCTGGAATGGGTGGCAATGATGCCATCTGTGGTGGCGCCGGGAGGGCGGTGGGAAACACGGGTCTCTGCGGCTCCTGTCGAGCACCCTGCTGCTGCTGCGGGGCCATGCCCCTATCAGGACAGTCCTGGCGCTTATGGCCAGTCTTGCCACAAATGTAACACTTCCCCGGGAAGTTACCCCCTCTCTGTCCCTGCTACCCCCGGCCCTGGTGGCCGTTACCGTTCCTCCCCTAGCCCTGCTGGCCCTGTTGAAACTGTTGTTGACCATTCTGACCCTGCTGGTTTGGATGGCCGTTCGGACCTTGATGGCCCTTCCGGAAACCTCCATGTCCATGCCTGAAATTTCCCGATCTGAACCTCTTGTGATCCCCCTGCTGGGAACCCTGGTCACCCTGTCTCTGCCCCTGAACAGATTGTGCCCCACTGGCACCATGTCCTCCAGTCCTGCCCTGATGGCTGGATTCTCCCGATCTCTTGCCCTCAGCCATGTGAAAGCGGTGATCCTGGCAGTCTAACAGTGCAGCGTTAACCACATCAGAGTAAGTGGCCAACGATAGATTCCCCAACAAATGCTGACGGATCCTCCAAGTCAACCCGTCTGTAAATTTATGTATCTTCTTCTCTTCTGTCAGTATCTCATCTGGAACAATATTCAACAGATTTGTGAATTCGGCCTCATACTCGGCCACTGTCTTACCCTCCTGTCGAAGGCTCATCAACTTCCTCCTCATTTCCGTGTGAACAACTGACGGAAAGTACTTGCGGTCGAACCGCACCCAAAACTCCTGAATAGTGAGAGTGTCTATCTCCTCCACGGTGGTAATAGACTCCCACCACTGTAGTGCAGACCCCACCAGCTTAAAGGTAGCAAGTATCTTCTTCTGGACATCGGTGCACTCATACATCCTCAGGTGCCATTGAATGTCCTTCCTCCACTGACTCGAAACCACAACATCAGAGCTACCTGTGAACTCCGGTGGGTGTGCTTTTTGAAAAGCATCACGTACACGTTCCCAAGCAGACGGAAATGCATGTGCCTGAACTGGCGCGGCTACTGGCGCCTGAAGTTGTGCCTGCTGAACTAAGGCTAATGCGGAATTCACCGCCTGGGCCACAATGGCTGCAACCTCGGCGGCATTCATCGTGCCCTGAACTGGTGCGGGTTGTGGTTCTGGCGTTGCATCCCTGGGAACCCGTTGTGCACGTCGTGGAGGCATCTGAAATAAGAATAAAGTTTATAAGTTCGCAGTTATAAACTTGAAATAGCTGAAGAACGTAGCATAAACAAAAGAATACAACAGTCCTAAAATATAGGGCTCTACATCAAAGAAAGCTCAGCGGAAACATAATAAGCCGTACAGATCCTAAAGGACACTAGAACCTGATGCTCTGATACCACCTGTGACACCCCGACTAATTAAATACCGGGTAGCTACTCCTTTATTAAATTAATACAAAATGCCAAGTTGGTTCAGTTAATAGCATCACTGTCGAAAACATTTTTATGATTACTACCCACCTAGTATTTAAAAAGTAAGTTGTCAAATTTTAAATTAAGTCTGATTAACATGCAATAAAAGAATAATGGAAGAACAACATAATCTATTCACCATAACGAAGTAATGAAATAACTAACAAATAATAATAATTCCGGAGGAAAACTCCTCACAACAATCCCACGACTGAAAATAATATGACAAGTCTGAATCCTGAATTAATTACATGCCAGAAGTCTGAATAACCGAAAAAAATGAAATGTCTCTAAAAGAAATGGGCGACATGCCCTACAACTGATAAATGTTGAATATAGAGTCAAGATAGATGAAGCGTCTACAAGCAAAGTCCTGTAACTTCCACAAACAGCTACAGCTCGTCACCTGAATGAGGATCCTAAGCATGGTGTCCTTGTGGCTGGGCACCTAAAATGGTGTTTACAAAAATAGATTTGAAAGCAAATGGGTCAGAGCCCGAAAGTGGAAATCATTTTAAAAACAGCAAGTGTTTTAATAACATTAAAACATTAGATGCAAAATACATGTTAGGACGTGCACTCACATGAAATTCTCACCTCTCGACTACATGTGCACTCCTAACATACCGTACCCATCTAAATAACATACACATCTAATCAAACCGTAATAAGTTCTACCCCTTACTACTCAATTCCCGTTATACATTCTAGCATTTATCAATAAATAGAAGGCTTTCCTTGACTCAGATTCTCAATTATTAGTAATACAATTCTCTACCGGTTATCCCGTTATAGCTTCTCAAAACATTTCCATAATTATACTCATAATACTTAACATGGAAGTTCTCATTATTTAAGTGTATATTATTCACGTCATAAATATACAATACAAGCACCCCGACACTAAGATGCGGTGCACACATACTCTGCTATGCATCCCGGTACATCACGTACATAAGGATCACGCATTCCTAATCTCTCAAGAATCGTTCTCAGATAACATCAATCACAAACAATGGAGGCGAACACAGTCACATCACATGGGTCACGCACATACCTACGCTCCCATGATCAGCAGACTTATTAATATCCCAATAAGCCCTTCTCTGACCTATGTTCTCGAGGTACCAATCTAAATCCGGGCAACACAAGGAGTAGATGGCCCTAAGCGAACGTAAACCTCCCGTGATAGCAAGTATGGTAGGTATGTCATACACATAAAATCATATACATATACTAAGTATACACACTTCTTAGTAATCACCGTAATTTATTTGGGGTACCCTTCTCATTCTCGTACCGACTTATAATGTTACACAATTCATATGTTCCCGGTTAATTCAATTATTTAAGCCGTCAATAATTCTCGCATCGTAATAGTCACTCACGTCCTATTCCACAATTTCCATTCAATTCAAATCACACTTCTATGTTTTACTCCTCAATATATCCCAAATAACCCAACTATATCAATCTATCATCAAGGGAATGTTATCTCTACAATTAAACAAGGTTACGGGACACGCGAAATCAAAACAGGCCAAAAAGGCCTAAACTGTCAGCTCGTTAGAAGTCTCGTTCGAACAAGGCTGGTTCGAACGAGAGTTCGTTCGAACGAAGTGGGCCTTCTAACGAGATCTTGTTCGAACGAAAGTCATCAAACGAACATCCCTCTCGTTAGAAGTCAAACTGTCAACTCGTTAGAAGCTCGTTCGAACGAGCTCGTTCGAACGACCTGGGCAGGTCTTCTAACGAGAGGCCAGTTTCGAGCCCAGATTTTACCAAATTCGTTTTTCCAACTTTCTTCATCTCTAATCTCATATACAATTCGTCCCAACATTATTTTAAGGTTTTCTAATCCATACCAAACAATCATAGGTCATAATTAAACAATTATATAGGGCCAATTCTTCCTAAACATCATCGAATCATCAAATCCCTTCATTTATCCCCAAATCATATGAACATGAACCCTAAAATTTTAAAGTCACCAATGGGCATAATTAAATCCATTTTTGTTATGAACAAGGTGTATTTCCATTAGAATAATCCTCCTAACACAATTCTACATGCAATCCTTTCATCAAAATATAAAGTTCTAATTCCAATTAATGGGTTTTTATCAAACTCCCAAGAACAATACAAATTTTGTCAATTTCTTACGCATGGAAGAAACATTCTCTGTAATAAACGAAATTAAACCACTTGCCTTTGATATATCTCTGAATTTGATGACGAATTGATGAGTTTCTCTCTCTCTCTCTGCAGAATTCCCCTCTCTCTACAAGCTCTTCTTCTCCAAGGTGACAATGGTGGCTAGGGTTTGTCTTAGGGAACTCTTGGAACTAATTCTAGTAACCTCCGTAGCCCATAAGGTCATAAGGTGTAGTTAGTGGGTTTAGTGGGTAATTACCAAGTCAGATTTAATTCCTAATTTTCGTTGGTTTTAATTCCCAAAAATTCAAAATTACCAAACTACCCTTATACGTTGCCGGCATGGCCTAAAAATGCCCCGATACCCAAACTAAACCCCCGGCTAGTGTTTTCGGACTATCTCGACCCTTCCGAACGCGTTGGCGCACTCAAAACAACCATACGGTTAATAGAAATAAAATTTCACTTTTTAATTAAATAAATATATTCCTGACGCGACTGTCACACGCGTCTCAACAAAATTCCAAATTGCCGTATTTCAATCTCACGACAAATTTCATAATTTCAATATTCATATATAGTCATATATAATCATAAAAATCAAATACCAACTCCCATCTCGCTAGTATTTTAATCCGGATTAATTTCCAATTAATACACATTTAATTCAATTAATCCCATAAATAAATATCACAAAAATACGGGGTATTACAATCTGTTCCAAGAACACCTCTGAGGTAGGCCAATGTCTCTTTCTCAGCCAAGGCAGATCCTAGGTTGAGTCAAGATAATCATATGAATGTGAAGTATCTTCGTAGTCATGGAGAAGATAGTCGCCTCGTCATATACTAGCATCTAATGACCCTTTATTATTTGTCTCAGATGGGTCTAGGAAGTGGCCCTTTAGTTGAGCTTCATAAGTATTCCAGAAAAGTCAATTTTATTCAAGTCTAGTATCGTGATCTTCATGTGTCTGATATTACATCTCTGATGTTTTCCCTCTATAGAGAAGCCTGAAGGAGTATCTGAAGACATTTGGAACATGTCTGCTACCAGCATTACCAAACTGATGGATAAATATGGCAAGTCTGTGCCTCCCCCTGCCCAGACAAGGAAAGGCAAAGCTCTTACTGAGACATCTAAGAAGAGGAAGATGCTTGCAGACCCTTCCCAAACTAGGCCTAGTAAGGCTCAAAATACTGAGCGTGGTATCCCAATCTCCTCCGATGATGCCTTATCGGCTCTACTTTCTCAGCTAAAGATCAGTGACATCCTCATAGGCAATAGTGGTCGGGCTTCTGATGCCCTCGACAATGAAATGATCGAGGATGATAAGCACTTTCTCCATGCGATGGATGTCCCTCTATTGGCAGGTTTTGCTGTTCATAGGGCAGTTCAAGTACTAATTTGCAATTTTCTCAAGTGTTATCTCTACTCCTAGTGTTTCATTCTTATTGATGTGCATAATTCTTCTTTTGTAGAATTCTTATTGAGTGCCCTCTATATTGAGTGCATAATTCTTATTGAGTTCCCTCTATATTCATCGTCTGGCTGACTACAGTCTGACCAGGCTGCCTCTGATCCAGAAGGGCAGGGATGCTGAGAAGCTAGAGAAGAGTTTGAACAACAGTCTGAAGGATAAGTACAACAATATCTCCCAAATGAAGTTTGATTATGCCAGTGGTCTCAAGGCGAAGGATCATAGCCTCCAATCCAAAGTTAATGCTGGCATGAAGGATGCCTTGGAGGATGCCTCAGATTCAGTCATTAAGGAGTATCAATCCTCTGATGAATTTTTCATCTTTAGCCTTGAATACCTGGAGAGGGGGATCAAGGCAACTAGCAAATGGGATGTAATAAAGCAGGAGAGTTCCGATAGTCTGTCGGCCGAGGACTTTATTGGCCTTGGTTTTGCAAATGCCCAGCTTTCTAAGGCCCTGCAAGAGGTTGAAGAGGCTATCCCCGCTGAGATAAGTCAGATTGAGGTGACTGATACTAAAGATGTTGGGCACCAGGGTGAAGAGGCTGAAGTTTCCAACCAAGTTCGAGGGCAAAATGAACCTATTGTTGGTGGGTTTGCTGGGGCCTGACTCTCTCTTCTGCATGTCTAACCTTTTTTGAAGCTTTTATATAACTTTTTATTTAACGAACTGTAACCTCTTCTTTTATAAAAATGTAACAGCCATTGGCAAGAATGAATGCAGTTTCGTTTCCTTTATTTGTGTTGCTTTTCATTCCCTATTACTTTACTATTTCTTGTCTATTATTTTTCCTATGAAACTCACCAGACTAATGATGTGTAAGGTATGATATCGTCATAATATGATGTTTCCCCTCAAATTTTCACCGAACTAAAGATGTTTAAGGTCTGGGGTCACTATAATATGATGTTTCACCTTATAAATTTTCACCAAACTACTGATGTTTAAGGTGTGAGGTCATCATAATATGATGTTTCACCTCATAAATTTTCACCAAACTAATGATGTTTAAGGTCTGAGGTCACTATAATATGATGTTTCACCTCATTAATTTTTCACCAAACTACTGATGCTTAAGGTCTGAGGTCACCATATTATGATGTTTTACCTCATAAATTATCACCAAACTAATGATGTTTAAGGTCTGAGGTCACCATAATATGATGTTCCATGTCATTATTTTTTCACCAAACTAATGATGTTTAAGGTCCGAGGTCACCATATTATGATGTTTCACCTCATAAATTTTCACCAAACTAATGATGTTTAAGGTCTGAGGTCACCATAATATGATGCTTCACCCGATAAATTTTCACCAAACTAATGATGTTTAAGGTCTGAGGTCACCATAATATGATGCTTCACCCGATAAATTTTCACCAAACTAATGATGTTTAAGGTCTGAGATCATCATAATATGATGTTTCACCTCATAAATTTTCACCAAACTACAGATGTTTAAGGTCTGAGATCGTCATAATATGATGTTTCACCTTATAAATTTCCACCAAACTATTGATGTTTAAGGTCTGAGGTCACCATAATATGATGTTTCACATCATAAATTTTCACCAAACTAATAATGTTGAAGGTGTGAGGTCATCATAATATGATGTTTCACCTCATAAATTTTCACCAAACTAATAATGTTTAAGGTCTGAGGTCAGCATAATACGTTTTTTCACCTCATTAATTTTTCACCAAATTACTGATGCTTAAGGTCTGAGGTCACAATATTATGATGTTTTACCTCATAAATTTTCACCAAACTAATGATTTTTAAGGTCTGATGTCACCATAATATGATATTTCACCTCATTATTTTTTCACCAAACTAATGATGTTTAAGGTCTGGGGTCACCATAATATGATGTTTCACCTCATAAATATTCACCAAACTACTGATGTTTAATGTGTGAGGTCATCATAATATGATGTTCCACCTCATAATTTTTCACCAAACTAATGATGTTTAAGGTCTGAGCTCACCATAATATGATGTTTCACCTGATTACTTTTTCACCAAACTACTCATGCTTAAGGTCTGAGGTCACCGTATTATGATGTTTTACCTCATAAATTTTCACCAAACTAATTATGTTTAAGATCTGAGGTCAACATAATATGATGTTTCACCTCATTATTTTTTCACCAAACTAATGATGTTTAAGGTCTGAGGTCACCATATTATGATGTTTCACCTCATAAATTTTCACCAACCCAATGATGTTTAAGGTCTAAGGTCACCATAATATGATGTTTCACCTCATTATTTTTTCACCAAACTAATGATGTTTAAGGTCTGAGGTCACCATAAAATGATGTTTCTCCTGGTAAATTTTCACCAAACAAATGATGTTTAAGGTCTGAGATCATCATAATATGATGTTCACCTGATAAATTTTCACCAAACTACAGATGTTTAAGGTCTGATATCATCATAATATGATGTTTCACCTCATAAATTTTCACCAAACTAATGATGTTTAAGGTCTGAGGTTACCATAATATGATGTTTCACGTCATAAATTTTCACCAAACTAATGATGTTTAAGGTGTGAGGTCACCATAATATGATGTTTCACCTCATAAATTTTCACCAAACTAATGATGTTTAAGGTCTGAGGTCACCATAATATGATGTTTCACCTCATAAATTTTCATCAAACCAATGATGTTTAAGGGAAATAACAAAAGTACCAGCGCAACATTGTTATCTTTTCATTAAAACCCTCTGAATAGACTGATACATGTATTACAAAGAGATAAAAAAATGTAACATCATATGTAATATTTCTTCAAGTGTTCGGCATTACAAGGGTTGGAGAAAGGTTATCCTTCAAGATTTTCTAGATGGTAGGTATCAGGCACAACCTCATCAACTACTCGGTAAGGACCATGCAAGTTTGGATGGAGCTTATTTTCTTTCTGCAATGTCTTCTTTAGGACTAGGTCTCCTACAGCTACATGCCTTGATTTCACTCTTTGGTCGTAGAACCTCGCAGTTCTCTGTTAGTAGGCTGCCTCTCTAATCGCTACATCTTCTCTTATTTCTTCAATCAAATCCAGATCAAGTCTTCTCTCTTCCCCGTTCCTCTAAGGGTCATACGTCTGCACTTTATGTGTGGGGAGTCCTACCTCAACAGGGATGATAGCTTCTGAGCCATGGGCAAGCATAAATGGAGTCTCTCCTATTGGTGTCCTTGTTGTCATCCTGTAGTCCCAAAGAACAACATATACTTCCTCCGTCCATCTTCCTTTGGCCTCTTCCAATCTTTTTTTTATCCCTCAAGGATTGTTCAATTTATGACCTCGATCTGACCGTTTGCCTAGGGTCGGCTAGGAGAAGAGAAAAACTGTTTGATCCCTACTCTTTCGTAGTATTTTTCTAATGAATCATTCTTGAACTGGGTTCCATTTTCTGAGATGAGGGTGTTTGGAAGACCGTACCTGCATATGATGTTCTTCCAAATGAATTGGAAGGTATTCTGCTCAGTAATTGTGACCATTGGCTCAGCCTCTACCCACTTGGAGAAGTAATTAATTGCCACTATTAAAAATCAACAATTATTTGAAGCTCTTGGCAAAGGTCCTGCCAAGTCAGTACCCCATACTGTAAATGGCCAAGGTGAGCTAATTGACGTCATAGGTTGATGAGGGATGGTGGAGAATCTTTGGCAGTTATCGCATTTCTTCACATAAGCAGTTGCATCTTTGGCCAAGGTCAGCCACTAGTAACCCTGGGTAATTATCCTCTTAGCCAGTGTCCTCCCTCCTATGTGACTTGAATAATATCCTTTGTGCACATCTTGCAAGATGTGTGGAACCTCTGAAGGGTGGACACATCCGAAGAGGGGGAGTAGGAACCCCTTCTTATAAAAACATCTCCTACATTTGAGAACTTGGCAGCCCTGAACCTCAGCTTTTTCTTTTCTAACTTTAATTCTTAAAGCTCTCCTTGTCAGATGTATCTGATAAGAGGGTCCATCCATGAGGCTCCCATATTCAAATTGAGGTAATGTTTGACAACCTCTTCTTCTTCAATGGTCGGTTTTAGTTGAATCTCAACGGGTACTCTTCTTCTTATGTCTGTTCGTGTTATTGAGGCCAACCTTGCAAGTACATTGGCTCGACTGTTGTCTTGTCAAGGTAACCTCTTCATCTTCACTTGCTTGAAGCTTTCTAGCATCATTCTCACCTTCTTTAGGTATTTGGACATCCTTTCATCTTTAGCCTCATACATGTAACAACCCTCGCTTTTAGGAGACTCGTTTTATATTAATTTACCGCATGAAGTAATTATATAAAATGTTGGGAACTGGAGTAAATATTAGTTTATTGAGTTGAAAGTTAATATTTACTAGATTGATGCATATTTATGGTATGTGTAAGTAAATATCATCGAGTTGCATGTTTTATGGTGTCATATGTTTTAAATGACATTATGGTTTAAATGAAATCGGAACTTGAAATCATTTATAAAATTGTCGAATACCAGTTTAGAGGGTGTAGTTAGTCCCGGAATGTGCGAGACAGTCAAAATAAGTGCCATATTGTATTTTTACGTTTTGGGCACTTTTGACCGGTTTTAACTTAAACGCGTATTAGGAGTCATTTTAATGTGGTATTTACCATTCAAGTTGGGAATTAGACTTAAGCCACGATTTAAGTCTCCCAACCTTTTCCATTCCTTCCATTACATGCCATAAGCCCTAGAGAGAGTGAGATAGAGAGGGAAGAGTGGAGAAATTAGAGAGAAAGAAGAAAAGAGAGAGATTCAAGCTTGGAGATTGTTGCTACTACAAGAAAATCTGAGATTCCCACACCAAGGCAAGTTTTCTACTTGCTAATATATGATCTAAGATGGATAAATTGTATGATAGTTGTGTGTTTGGTTGATTTGAGGAAATTATTGGGTTTGTATATGTATGTATGTGTATGTTGAAATACAAGTGATTAAACCTTGGATTTGTAGGGTTAAAGTGATTTAGAGAGTAGTTGAAGTTTAATATTTTTGTGGTTATATGTATATGAGTGGTGATTTGGGAAATGAGATTGGGGTTTAAAAGTATAACTTGGGTTTTAGTTTTGGAAGAAGAAAGGATCCTAGGTCTTCTATGACCGGTCGACCGCGGTCCTAGGACCCGTCGATCGGGCCTTCGGGGGAGGGCATACTGCTTTCCCACAAAGGCCTAAAAATTGGTGTGCGGTCAACCGCGGTCCCCTGACCGGTCGATCGGCCCCTCTAAACCAAGCTTTCTGCCTTTCTTTTTAAGTAAAATTTTGAGACGCGGTCGAACGCGGCCTCAGGACCGGTCGACCGGTCCCCTGTTTTTCACCTTTAAACCTTATTTTGTTTCCTAGATTTATTCTCTTCAATAGGGAATAGGAACCTTCTTGAATGAAGTAAATTTAAAGTTTTAGAGTCCTAGATGAGTGGGGTAACCATCCTAGATTAGAAATGAGTTATGTGGGGACTTTTCCGGGGATATGCCAATTGATGTTAGGGCATTCTTTTCTTCTAGTAATTATTATGAAACTAGGAGTTGTAGTATTATGTTCGGGAGACTTTAGAATCTCAATTGAGTTATGTTGGACTTGATGGTTAATAGTATAACACCATAAAGAGTGTTGGGTGAATTAAATTGGGAGTTCACTTATTCTTTGAGGTTATAATGACGATATAAATTATCGTATGGCTTCGGATAAAAAGGTGAATTATTTACAAAATGGAAATGATTATGCTTTCGGATAAAAATGAAACATACATATGAATAATGGTGAATGAAAATGAAATGCAAAATGGTAATAATTATGGTAAATGCTAATTTACTTCATAATGAATTTGGTAAATGATAAATTTACTTAAACACACCTCTCTAAATGCAATCATAAGGGAAGTTCGCGCGCGAGGTGAAGCCCCCTGGCTAGTGAATGCAGGGTGGATATAGTCCTAGGCCATATGAGCGATATGTTATGTTTTTTGTGCTGGTGAGGAGATTCCAGGTGTGGTCTTGACTCTCCCGCAGGCATATGGCCGCTTCCCGACGTCTTGCGTTATAGGTGCCCAGGCTGCCTTGTTTGATAGGCCCTAGGAAGATGATGGTTATTTAGGGGCGCGCCCAGTGGGGAAACTCGGAGGGGCGGTCTTAGAATCGTCATATGTATATAAATATAACAATTCATAATCAAGTGGGACTTGATGTATTGGGATATTCCATAAAGATCATGATGAAGTTTCATAAAGAGCACAATGAAATGCCACAAAGAGCATTTATTGATGATGATATTCCTGATAAGGAATGGGATGCCATAAAGAGCATATGATTGAGATAAAATCCATATAGAGCTTAAAATTTTGAGTATATTTCCTGTTAAGGAATGGAACTATGAAATGGATTAATGTTGTTGATGAAAGCGTTTAAATTAATGTTAATTATTCTTATTCTCCTGCATAGCTTAATTAGATTTATGATTAATTAAAATTGTCTTAGCTTATGCTTTAAATTGTGTAGGTAGATTCATATTCCTATGTAGTCATGATTTACCATTCATAATTGTTATACTTTTTACTCACCTGGTGATCATATAAAATCGGGCCCTGACCCGTTCATATTTCTTGTTGTGCATGCATCTTATTTCCGCTCAGGTGCTCCGCCACAAGGACGCCTGTTCTGACTTTCCAAATCCGGTGAATTTTTGGCGAGCCGTGATGCTTTGCGGGTATTACGGGACATTTTGAATTAGACTCCGTCATCCTTGTTCTCTAGTCAAGATCGGGTCTTTTACTCGGGCGCATGGCCCAAGCGGTTGTATTTGCTTAATGTATTGTATTATGTAATTTACATTAAAATGTTGTATCACGTGGTATGTACCTGATGACTGACAGTATATTCGTTCCTCTTATTGTTTACTTGTCGTTATTGTAATATATATTCTTGGGGTTTCCACCTTCTTTTTAAATTTGGTTGTTTAAATTCTTTCTTTAACTTTAAAACCAAAAAATTTTGGCAACCCGTTTTTTTGAAATATGGTGTGGTTATCATGTATACTTTGTATATTGTTGTGATGTTGAGAATGATTCCATCCATGATTCCTGTTATATTGGAGTATCGGGCTGTCCACCCCCTATTTCGGATCACGGGTTGTCATAATACACTCCCAGGATTTGGTTGACGACCAATCTTAAGTCACTGTGGACTAGGAGTTGGCCAACACTAAGGGCTTTTGCCAATGAGAGACCTGCTATCAATGCCTTATATTCTGACTCATTATTCGAAGCTTTGAAGTTAAACCTCAGTGCATATTCGATATCAGTACCATGTGGTGCATACACTATCAGCCCCGCTCCACTTCCATTTTCAGAGGACGACCCATAAACGAAGAGGTTCCAAACATCTTCATTTAAAGAGAAGGTTCCCTCCGATAGGGTCCCTTGCTTGAAGAGATACCTGTCTTCCTTATTCTCAACCGTTATTTTTCTGGATTTGCTTGACTCAACCTCGTTCGGATTTTGGAAGACATTTCTGTCTGGTTCATTTATAACCTCTTGACTAATCTCACTCCTAGCCTCTTCCCAAGTAAACTCGACCACAAAGTCTTCGAGTGCATACCCCTTGATGGCAACCTTAGGTTGATAAACAATGTCATATTCCCCCAACTCGATGGCCTAGGTCATCAGCCTCCCTAATTTCTTAGGCTTATTGTGACAACCCGTATATGATTATGATAAATTATATTTAAATCATAATTATCCTATGTGATATGAATAATGTGTTATTAGTATATCTAATGTTAACTGATTATGGTTAGTATAATTCTACTTTCATAAATCATGAAATGTCGAATTATTTACGAACACAAGATTTGGTTATTTTCGATAGAAATGTTCCTGTTTAAGACTAGTTTTGACCCTTGTAAAATTAAAATTGACTTGAGGTGAAAACTACATAGTTGTAGATATGTGAGTTAGGGTTGTAACACAACAAATGGTACATCAAACGAATGTTCGAGTAAGAAGTTAGGTCGAAATTACGAGAAGGGGCGAATCTGTCAATTCCCTTAAGTGGTAAGTTGTCTTTTATTAAACCAAATGTTTTAATTTGATTGGATGGATTGGGAGGCAGCCTTGGCCGACTTAAAACTCTCCCTTAACCTTATTTCTTCATCAAATAAGTCCCTAGGTTCAGTTTGAGGTGATATTAGCTTGAGGAAAGAGAGGTAGAAGTTAAGGAAGAAAGGGTTACAAGGAAAATCTAGGAAAACAATTCCAAGAAAATCCTTAAGGTGTTTCCAAGGTAATATTATGTGTTACTATTGTTTTAATCTTCTATTATACTTATTTCAAGGTATATAAATCGTGAATTATTGATCCAAATTCCATCCTCCCTTGTGATAATATGTATTGGTTCATATGTGAGATAAGTGGTGTTATAGGTCATATTGGTTTGTATTAAAACCCTTGGTATTCAAACTTGCATATCTATTTGTGTGACTACTGGAATTCATAAATTCCAATTGTATATGAAAATATACTCATATATTCATATCATATCCTAAAATTAGAATTTAACTCCTTATGGTTAGACCTTAGTGATGGTTGCAAGTTGGTATATAGTTGCTGTTTGTATATTTCATTTCAGTATGCCCTAAAATTGGTCAAGCTTTTGAGATAGCAAATGAAGTCCAAATATTATGAAACTTTAATTATGTACTATTAAGTATGTCTACTGAAAGTGTGTATAAAATCATGGAAAGTTATGCTGTAGAAAAATTATGAAAATTCTTGGAAGTCAAAGGAACAATAGAGGAGTTTGTAGGACAGATTTCTTGTGTTGTAAAGAAATGGCCATAACTTGCCCTAGGAAGCTTGAAAAATTACACCGTCACTTGGAACGGAAAGTATATTTAGATGTGTTTCCAGATTGATAAGCTTGAACACCTGTATCTGTACTATTTATGAATATGGGATGGTTAAGTATGGAGGACAATGATTTGATGCCATATTGGATACCCCATGAAAGAATGTTTGTATCTACTCCTTCCCAAGGGTATTTGGAGTACATGTTTCAAGTGTATATATATTCAGAAGTATAATTTTATGTTTACTTTAGTTTAGTTATAAATTCCTTACGAGGTAGTTTCTAGGGTTGAATGTTCATGACCTTATCAACATATATACCATCGTTTCGTCTTTACATATGTTTCATGGAATATGACTTGAGTAGAATCATATTGTGGTTGTGTACTTATTTAAAGTTACATAATTATATTAAGATAATACTTATGATTGAGTTTCAATACTGATTTAGTTGGATTAACAGGTGTAAGGTCAAATCAATCAAGTTCAGCTCCACCCGAGGGAAACGTGAATACATAGTTGACAACACAAGGTGAGTGTACTTACTGAGTTGATTTTGGATATGACATATATATAGCATATGTTGAGATGATATGGCTTATTTAAAAGTCATGAGATGTTGATATGTTATGGCTTATTTAAAAGCCACGAGATGTTGAGATGTTTTGGCTTATTTAAAAGCCAAGAGATGTTGAGATGTTATGGCTTTATAAAAGTCAGGATATGTTGAGTTACTATGCAATTCAGGAGATGTTAGGTTTTTAAAACCTATGGATATGATCATTGCCTACGGGCAGGAGATGTGGGGTTTATTAACTCCGGATATGTATATGGCCTAATTTGGCACAGAGATGTATATATTGTTATGTTGATATGTTAATATAGTACTTTTACTATAGATAGCTGTAGTACATTCACTGAGTTTTTAAACTCATGGTTTTATATGTTTACATTTTCAGGTTTTCCAGCTGCCACTGCCAGGTCTAGGAGGTTGAGTACATAGAAGTAGGGTTTTGTTAGTTTGTTTTATAAACTGCACTAGTTGTAATTAAGTTAAATGATATGTGAGTTATGTTGAAATTATGTCTCCTTAAAACGATTGGATTTTTTTAATATTCCGCATTTTAACCTTGAAGTCGTTTAAATATGTATTTCCTAAATAATAAATAAATTATAATTGTGGTTTGTAAACTATCTAGTTAATTATATCCTAATGGGGTTAGGGTGTGACAACTTGGTATCAGAGCCTTAGGTTTTTATATTCTGGGGTTAGAGAGTCTAGATACGGCAGTGGCAGAAATAGCGTTGTGTGGGTCATTTATATTATTTTTTGAGAAATACTAACCATTATGTTAGAAATAAATGTCGCATTCTTGTTTCGATAATTGTGGTTTATGACAGATAGTAAGCTATGGAAGGAGCAAATGTTCATGAGAGGGTAGATGAGAAGTCTTCAAATACAGTAAACCAGCAAAATCCAAATAATGTAGAGGGGGCTCCTGAACAACTTACAGATATGCAGAAGATGGCTCGTGCCATGACTTTAATGGCAGAACAACAAAACATGTTTATGATGCAAATAACAGAACAACAAGCCACGTACTTGGAGGAGCAGACTTTGGCTAGAAGAGAAAGGGAAATACAACGAGAGGAGAAGAATACTCTGTACGAGAAGTTTATCAAATTGAACCCTCCAGCATTCTCAGGTTCTGTAGATCCTTTAGAAGTTGAGGCTTGGGTTAGAGACACGGAAAATATCTTCGGGGTGATGAATGTACCTGGCGCGTAGAAGGTGATTTTGGCTACTTTCATGTTAAAGGGAGAAGCTAAATATTGGTGGGAGTCTTCCAAACATTTATTGCTTACTCCGGAGGGAGGTGAGGTAATTACTTGGGATTCCTTTATTAAAGTCTTATATGAAAAGTATTTTCTTCGCATGTATCGGAAGCAAAAGGAGAGAGAATTTTTATCATTGACTCAGGGGAATATGTCGGTCAGGGAGTATGAAACTAAATTCACATCTTTGTCTCGATTTTCATTACATTTCTTACGTGATGAGGAGGATAAATGCACCAGATTTCAGGATGGGTTGAATTTGGTTATCAAGTCTAGACTCACTGCACTTGAGATGGTAGATTATTCTTCCTTAGTTAACAAAGCTATGATGGTTGAAGGAGATGTTAACGATGCAATAAAGAATAGGGAACAAAGGGGAAAGAGGAGTAGATTAGATCCATTTTAGCAAAAGGAAGGCAATTTAGAATACTCGAAATAAGGGAGTCAAAGATTTCAGCGCAGTAGAGGGTCTGGAAATTTTGTTCAGAATAGGACACCAAGCAGTTTTAGGGGTGCGGGATCGATGGGCCAACAGAATAGGCAGCAGGAGAATGACAATGGGCAGTCTAAGCCTGTTGCATGCTATTTTTGCAAAGCTGAGGGCCATATCAGTCCAGATTGTCCCAAGTTAAAGGGGGTAGAGTGTTATCACTGTCATCAAATTGGTCATACCAAGAAGAGCTGTCCTGTGCTACTGGGAGGGATTCAATCAGCTACTACTAGTCGAGGCTCATCACCAGGAGGCATAGGGAGAGGAGGAGGTAGAGGACAGGCTAGTGGATCCAGGGCTCCGAGAAGGATATTTGCTATGACTTTACAGGATGCTCAGGCTACTCCAGATGTGGTGACAGGTACATTTTCTGTCATGAACAGACATGCTTACGTGCTTATTGATCCAGGTTCTACTCATTCATTTGTAGCACTGTCATTTACCATGCATTTGGGTAGACCATGTTCTTATCTAGATTGTGGTTTATATATTTCTACACCTATGGGGGATGTGATGTTAGTTGAGCATGTGTATAAAAATTGTGTATTATATATGGGGGAGAGGGAGTGGACCATTGATTTAATTCCCCTAGATATTCGAGATTTTGATATTATCTTGGGTATGGACTGGCTATCTTCCTACCATGCATCAATTGACTGTTTTCGTAAGAAGGTTACATTTAATATGCGGGGGAGGAAGAATTCAAATTTACTGGGGAAAGAAATGTGGTTCCGAACTGTCTTATTTCAGCCCTTCGGGCGAGGAAATTGTTAAATAAGGGTTGTCAAGGCTTTTTAGCATATATTGTGGATACAAACAGGGAATTGCAAAAATTAGAAGATATCCCAGTCGTCAAGGATTTTGCAGATGTGTTCCCAGATGAATTACCAGGATTGCCACCTAGCAGAGAGGTAGAGTTTGCTATCGATTTAGTGCCTGGTACAGCTCCAGTTTATATTTCTCCATATAGAATGGCACCTGTGGAACTAAAGGAGTTAAAGGTTCAACTGCAAGATTTGCTAGATAGAGGTTTTATTCGACCCAGTGTATCACCATGGGGCGCTCCAGTATTATTTGTGAAGAAGAAAGATGGCACCATGCGACTCTGCATTGATTATCGACAGTTGAACAAGGTGACTATTCGGAATAAATATCCATTGCCTCGTATTGATGATTTGTTTGATCAATTACACGGTGCTAAAGTGTTTTCAAAAATTGATTTGAGATCGGGTTATCATCAATTAAGGGTGAGAGATTGTGACATTTCTAAGACAACTTTTCGTTCTCGCTATGGTCATTATGAATTTTTGGTAATGCCAATTGGGTTAACAAATGCTCATGCGGTGTTTATGGATTTAATGAATCGAGTATTTCATCCTTTCATAGATTCGTTCGTGATTGTCTTTATCGATGATGTTTTGATATACTCACCTAGCCAAGAGGAACATGAGAAGCATCTAAGAGTTGTATTGTAAGTTTTGCGAGATAGTCAATTATTTGCGAAGTTTAGAAAATGTGAGTTTTGGTTAAATCAGGTAGTATTTCTGGGGCATGTTGTTTCGGGAGATGGAATTTATGTTGACCCTAAAAAGGTAGAGGCAATTGTGCAATGGGAAAGACCGAGGAATGTAACAGAGATAAGGAGTTTCCTAGGGTTGGCTGGATATTATAGAAGATTCATAAAGGGGTTTTCATTTATAGCCTTGCCGTTGACTAAATTGACCCGAAAGGAAGTGAAATTTGTGTGGAGTGATGAATGCCAGCACAGCTTTGAAATGTTGAAAAATAGGCTAGTATCAGCTCCAGTTCTCACTGTTCCATCCAGTGGAGAAGGTTTTGTGATTTATACTGACGCTTCACATCAGGGCCTGGGTTGTGTTTTCATGCAACATGGAAAGGTAATTTCTTATGCATCTAGACAGTTGAAGACGCATGAACGTAATTATCCTACACATGATTTAGAACTTGCGGCTATTGTTTTTGCCTTAAAATTATGGAGACATCATTTGTATGGAGAGACGTGTGAAATTTTCACTGACCATCAAAGTTTGAAGTATTTATTTACACAGAGAGACTTGAATTTGAGACAAAGACGTTGGATGGAGTTAATTAAAGATTACGATTGTACCATTCACCATCATCCCGGGAGGGCCAATGTTGTTGCAGATGCTCTGAGTCGAAAGTCATCGGGGAGGTTATCTTGTATTCAATGTGCACGGGTTGGCAATATTATGGAATTAAGACTGATGGGAGTCGAGTTGAACTTATCTAAAATGGGGGCGTTATTTGCTCACGTTACAGTGAGACCTTTACTGGCAGAACGCATACGAAATTTGCAAGTCAGTGATCCATTCCTTGAAAAGAAGAAACGGGAAATCCTGGATGGTAAAGAGAGTGACTTTGAAATTAAGAAGGATGAATCATTGTGTTATAAAAACAGAATTTGTGTACCGAATGATCCGTCCTTAAAGAAGGATATATTAGAAGAGGCACATAGTTCTATTTACTCTATGCATCCGGGAGGTACCAAAATGTACAGATATTTGAAAGAGTATTACTGGTGGAACAATATGAAACGTGAGATTGCCGAATTTGTAGCCAAATGTTTAGTATGTCAACAAGTGAAAGCGGAGCATCAAAAGCCGACAGGATTATTGCAGTCATTGCCTATTTCGGAATGGAAGTGGGAGCATATAACGATGGATTTTGTTGTAGGATTGCCACGATCACCAAAGGGGCGTGATTCTATTTGGGTGATTGTAGATCGATTGACAAAGTCAGCTCATTTTCTTCCAGTTAAGACCACCTATACGGTTGACAAGTATGCACGTATGTACGTTGATGAGATTATCCGTTTACATGGGGCACCAGTGTCAATTGTATCAGATAGAGATCCAACATTCACCTCTAAGTTTTGGCCTCGTTTACAGAATGCCATGGGCACAAGTTTGAAGTTCAGCACTGCATTTCATCCACAAACCGATGGGCAATCTGAAAGGACGATTCAAATATTAGAAGACATGTTACGAGCTTGTGTATTTGACTTCAAAGGTAGTTGGGATGATCATTTGCCATTGATGGAATTTGCGTATAATAATAGTTATCAGTCCACCATTGGTATGGCTCCTTATGAAGCTTTATATGGGAGAAGATGTAGAACACCATTTTGTTGGGATGATGTGGGTGAAAGGAAAGTTTTGGGTCCTGAATTGATAGATATGACAACTGAGAAGATCAAAATGATTCGGGAACGGATAAAGATAGCGCAAAGCAGGCAGAAATTTTATGCTGATAAGAGGAAGTATCCATTGGAATTTCAGAAGGGGGATTTCGTATTCCTACGTATTTCACCATGGAAAGGCGTTATGAGATTTGGAAAGAAGGGGAAACTAAGTCCAAGATACATTGGACCATATGAAGTGTTGGAAAGAATTGGGACCCTGGCTTATAGATTGGCATTACCTCCAGAGTTATCTCGTTTACATGATGTGTTCCATGTATCAATGCTTCGTAAGTATTTGGCAGATCCATTCCATCAACTGAAAACCCAACCTATTGAACTGAAAGAAGACTTGTCGTACATCGAGGAACCGGTGGAAATTCTTGATCGTAAGGAGCAAGTATTGAGGAATAAGGTTATCCCCTTAGTTAAAGTTATGTGGATGAGCCATGGAATTAAAGAAGCAACTTGGGAAATGGAGGATAGCATGAAGAAACAATATCCCCATTTGTTTGGGAAGTGTCATTCGTATTAAATTTCGGGGACGAAATTTTCTAAGGGGGGGAGGTTGTGACAACCCGTATATGATTATGATAAATTATATTTAAATCATAATTATCCTATGTGATATGAATAATGTGTTATTAGTATATCTAATGTTAAGTGATTATGGTTAGTATAATTCTACTTTCATAAATCATGAATTGTCGAATTATTTAAGAACACAAGATTTGGTTATTTTCGATAGAAATGTTCCTGTTTAAGACTAGTTTTGACCAAGGTTCTAAAAAACGCGGGGCGTGATTAAGGCGTGGAGGCCAAGCCTTAAGCCTTAGAAGCCTTGGCGGGCCTAGGCGTAAAAAGGCGTGAAAAGGCGTTTAGGCCTTCTTAATATATTTTAATATTTTTTAACCATAACAAGGCTATTAAAATACAAAAATTGCACATATCATAAAAATATTTTTGAATATATGCAAATTAAAATACTATTTGATTATTTTGGATGAGATAATGATCCGATTTGTAAAGAAATTCTTTAAAAGGCGACATCGTTTCACTAAAGCATTGTTATTTTTAGAAAAAAATGTGCCTTAAGGGTTTTACCAAGAATAAGGCGTGAAAAACGTAAGGCGAGGCGTTTCTCCCAAGCCTTAAGCCTAGGCGTGCCTAGGCGGAGCCTAGGCGGGTTTTTTAGAACAGTGGTTTTGACCCTTGTAAAATTACAATTGACTTAAGGTGAAAACTACATAGTTGTAGATATGTGAGTTAGGGCTGTAACACAACAAACGGTACATCAAACGAATGTTCGAGTAAGAAGTTAGGTCGAAATTACGAGAAGGGGCGAATCTGTCAATTCCCTTAAGTGATAAGTTGTCTTTTATTAAACCAAATGTTTTAATTTGATTGGATGGATTGGGAGGCAGCTTTGGCCGACTTAAAACTCTCCCTTAACCTTATTTCTTCAGCAAATAAGTCCCTAGGTTCAGTTTGAGGTGATATTAGCTTGAGGAAAGAGAGGTAGAAGTTAAGGAAGAAAGGGTTACAAGGAAAATCTAGGAAAACAATTCCAAGAAAATCCTTAAGGTGTTTCCAAGGTAATATTATGTGTTAATATTGTTTTAATCTTCTATTATACTTATTTAAAGGTATATAAATCGTGAATTATTGATCCAAATTCCATCCTCCCTTGTGATAATATGTATTGGTTCATATGTGAGATAAGTGGTGTTATAGGTCATATTGCTTTGTATTAAAACCCTTGGTATTCGAACTTGCATATCTCTTTGTGTGACTACTGGAATTCATAAATTCCAATTGGATATGAAAATAGACTCATATATTCATATCATATACGAAAATTAGAATTTAACTCCTTATGGTTAGACCTTAGTGATGGTTGCAAGTTGGTATATAGTTGCTGTTTGTATATTTCATTTCAGTATGCCCTAAAATTGGTCAAGCTTTTGAGATAGCAAATGAAGTCCAAATATTATGAAACTTTAATTATGTACTATTAAGTATGTCTACTGAAAGTGTGTCGAAAATTATGGAAAGTTATGCTGTAGAAAAATTATGAAAATTCTTGGAAGTCAAAGGAACAATAGAGGAGTTTGTAGGACAGATTTCTTGTGTTGTAAAGAAATGGCCATAACTTGCCCTAGGAAGCTTGAAAAATTACACCGTCACTTGGAACGGAAAGTATATTCAGATGTGTTTCCAGATTGATAAGCTTGAACACCTGTATGTGTACTATTTATGAATATGGGATGGTTAAGTATGGAGGACAATGATTTGACGCCATATTGGATACCCCATGAAAGAATGTTTGTATCTACTCCTTCCCAAGGGTATTTGGAGTACATGTTTCACGTGTATATATATTCAGAAGTATACTTTTATGTTTACTTGAATTTAGTTATAAATTCCTTACGAGGTAGTTTCTAGGGTTGAATGTTCATGACCTTATCAACATATATACCATCGTTTCGTCTTTACATATGTTTCATGGAATATGACTTGAGTAGAATCATATTGTGATTGTGTACTTATTTAAAGTTACATAATTATATTAAGATAATACTTATCATTGAGTTTCAATACTGATTTAGTTGGATTAACAGGTGTAAGGTCAAATCAATCAAGTTCAGCTCCACCCGAGGGAAACGTGAATACATAGTTGACAACACAAGGTGAGTGTACTTACTGAGTTGATTTTGGATATGACATATATATAGCATATGTTGAGATGATATGGCTTATTTAAAAGTCATGAGATGTTGATATGTTATGGCTTATTTAAAAGCCAAGAGATGTTGAGATGTTTTGGCTTATTTAAAAGCCAAGAGATGTTGAGATGTTATGGCTTTATAAAAGTCAGGATATGTTGAGTTGCTATGAAATTCAGGAGATGTTAGGTTTTTAAAACCTATGGATATGATCATTGCCTACGGGCAGGAGATGTGGGGTTTATTAACTCCGGATATGTATATGGCCTAATTTGGCACAGGGATGTATATATTGTTATGTTGATATGTTAATATAGTACTTTTACTATAGATAGCTGTAGTACATTCACTGAGTTTTTAAACTCATGGTTTTATATGTTTACATTTTCAGGTTTTCCAGCTTCCACTGCCAGGTCTAGGAGGTTGAGTACATAGAAGTAGGGTTTTGTTAGTTTGTTTTATAAACTGCACTAGTTGTAATTAAGTTAAATGATATGTGAGTTATGTTGAAATTATGTCTCCTTAAAACGATTGGATTTTTTTAATATTCCGCATTTTAACCTTGAAGTCGTTTAAATATGTATTTCCTAAATAATAAATAAATTATAATTGTGGTTTGTAACTATCTAGTTAATTATATCCTAATGGGGTTAGGGTGTGACACTTATGTAGGACATGTCTGAGTGGGAATTAGTGAGGATGATCATAGAGTGGGCTTGGAAGTATGGCTTCATCTTCCTGGAAGCATGTATCAGAGCATAGGCTAATTTTTCAATCTAAGCGTACTTCTGTTGAGACCCTTGAAGAGCTTTAGTATTAAAGTATACTGGCCTCTGCACTCCATCATCTTCTCTTACCATGTCTGCACTAATGGGTGATTCTGAAACAACTAGATATACATGAAACGTCTCTCCCGGAATGGGTCGAGATAGGAGCAGGGGAGAGCCGAGGTAGGACTTGAGCTCCTTAAAAGCTTTATCACACTCCTCATCCCATTCAATGTACTTTCTAAGTACTTTGAAAAAAGGAAGACACTTGGCTGTATCTCTTGAGATGAACCTGTTAAGGGAAACAACTCTTTTGGTTAGCCTCTGAACATCTTTGATAGATCTAGGTGTCTTTATTTCTATTAAGGCCTTGATCTTTTCAGGGTTGTCCTCTATTCCCCTCTGATTGATGATGAATCCCAGAAATTTTCCTGCTCTTACCCCGAAGACACACTTGGCTGGGTTGAACTTCATTATGTACTTGTCCATGGTGTTAAAAAAAATTTCAAGGTCAGTCACATGAGTGTCGGCCTTCAGACTCTTCATCAACATGTCATCCACAAATACCTCCATGGACCTGCCTATCTGATCTTTGAACATCTTATTTATAAGACGTTGATAGGTATCCCCTATATTTTCAAGTTGAAGGGCATGACCTTATAGAAATAGGTCCCTTTGTCTGTGATAAATGTTTTCTTCTCTGAGTCTTTCACATCCATGAAGATCTGATTATACCCTGAATATGCATCCATGAAGCTTATGATCATGCCCTGGTGTGGCATCCACCATTTGATCTATACGGGGCAGGGGTAAACTATATTTGGGGCAAGACTTGTTCAAATGAGTGAAGTCTACGCACATCCTTCATTTCCCATTTTCTTTTGGCACAATGATAACATTATATAGCCACTCAGGGTATATGACCTCTCTAATGAACTTAGCCTCTTCAAGTTTTTTAACCTCTTCTCTGATAACATCATACTTCTCCCTTGAGTATACTCTTCTTCTTTGCTTAATGGGATTTGCATCTTCTACGACATTGAGTTTGTGGCACATAATTTTAGGGTCTATACTTGGCATATCTGCATGACTCCAAGCAAAGATGCTTTGTCTCTTCCTTAAGAGCTTCACCGAATCTTCCTTGATCTCAGGTCTTAGGGCTCTGTTAATTTGGATGGTTTTTTTTGGCTCGTCCTCATTAAGGATGTTGGATTCTACCTCTTCCGTGGCCTCTCCCTTCTTAAGCTTCATTTCATCCCTAGGATTAAGTGTATTGATGTTGTACATGGTTATTTCCCTCTTATTAGCCTCCCTCTCTTTCACAGAGTTGAAATAGCATTCACGTGCCAATGTTTGGTCACCTTGCATTTCCTCTACTCCATAGGGAGTCGGGAATTTTAGCATTTTGTGGACAGTTGAAGGCATTTTCATCCATCATAAAGAAGTTGATTTTTTTGGTCAACCTCTTAGGCCACTCATCTCCCATCCTTACATCCATCTCATAAATGCCCAATGGATGAACCTTTTCACCGCTGAAGCCAATCAAGGGATGATAATAGGGGACAAGCCTAGCTCTACTGAGGCCGAGGCTTTTAAAACATGGCCAAAACATAACTTCTGCAGAGCTACCGCCATCAACGAGGATTCTCTGAACTTCACACCCATGTACCCTCATGGTGATTACTAGAGGGTCATCGTGTGGAGCTAAGATACCTTTGAAATCAAGTCGTGAGAAGTCGAATATGAGGGTAGCCATATCTAACTTCTTTCTTTTCTCATGTTTAACCTCTGTAGATGCCAAGTTTACAACCTCGGCTTTGGCCACTGACTTGGCCTCTACCACATGAGCCTTTCAATCGGCTACCTCTGAGCCACCCTATTCTAGTCCTCCACAGATGGTGTTCATACCAAAGGAGATTATAATAACCCTCTTCACTGGGATATTATCATCTTTTGGTGGGAGGTCAGGGTCATCATCATCATCATCTGAGTCCTTCGCTCTTCTAATAGGGGGATCTTCCTTGTATCTGTCATTTCTTTTCTTTCTGGGTCATCTCTTCCCCCCTTAGAAGCTCTGCCATCCACATACCTTCTAAACATTCCAGACTTCAACATGTTCTCAATCTCATCCTTCAGGGAGAAACACTTATCGATCAGATGACCGTGACCTTGATGGAAATCACACCATAGGTTCTTGTTCCTCTTATATTGAGGAGCCTTCAGCTTCTTCGACCATCTCAGGGACCTGTCATTCTTTATCTCACTGAGGCTGTGTTCGCAGCTCACAGTTAGAGGAGTGTAATGTGCAAACTTGTCGTCTGTGACCCTCTTCTTTCCATCTTTCTTCCTTTGGAATTTCCCACTGCTACTTCCATTCTCATCCTCATATTTTGCATCCATGGCTTCTTCAGCATTCATGACCCTACCATCTATTGCTAACATCTCAGCCATAGACTTAGGACGGTCTTCAGCAAGCTTCCAGAGTAGCTTTCTCTTCTGAAGTCCTCCAATGAGGGTTGTCATAGCTATATTCTCTTCGTAATATTAAACCTCCAATTTTTCCTTATTGAATCTTGTAATGTAGTCTCTGAGGCTCTTATTCTTACCTTGCTTTACGTAGAGTATATGGGTTGTCTTCTTCTGAGGTCTTACCCCAAAACAGAAGTTGTGTATAAATCGTTTGGCCAACCCCTTAAAGTTCTCAATAGAATTTTTGGGAAGAGAAGTGAACCAAATGTGTGGAGCTCCCATCAAAGTGCTTGAAAAAGATCGGCACCTCATCTCATCAGGGATAGAATAAATATCTGCTGCAGAATGATAAATCTCAATATGATGTACAGGTTTGGTACTTTCATCATATTTAGGAGACACTATTGGTGGTTTAAATTTGGCAGGGGTTGGAAAGTTGACAATCTTTGATACAAATGGGGACCCTCTGAGAATCCCCTTTGCAGTCGGTCCTGGATTTTTATGAGGTTCCCTATCTTCTATTCTAGTCATTCAATGGAGTCATTCCATGGTTTAGTAATGTCGGCCTGGCTGAGGTCGTCCTCATCCATTTCTAAGGGGTGAACTGAGGGTTCCCTAGGTGCTGCACAATATCGGCGGTTGACCTCCTGGCCACAGTCTCTGCCATGTTGGTGTTGGCCATGGTGAGGCTGATGTTCACCACCTTACCTTTGTGAGCCACCTACGCTTCTCGGCCTGGATAACCTCTGCCTCAGATCATTAACTGGGCTGAGCCTTTCAAAGGCCGACCCTCTACTCAAGCGATCAAAAGCTGATCCTCTTCGCTGGACATAACCATCTCATCTTGCTCCACAACCTCGGCTCTACTGTATCGGATGGACTGTGTTATTTGAAACCTCGTATGGATCCCAGTAGTCTTATGTAGTATCCTCTGCCTCAATATTATCGTACCTATCCTCATGGAAAGGGTTTTCTTGCCTTCCCAGGTGTAAACGCCTAAGGTCAGCAGCATCCCTCCTCCATTGAGGGGTAAGTTGGTCTTTTCGCGGTGCCTAGTGTGGTCCCCTGGACTAAGGATATGGTTGAGCAACTGCCAGAGTAATCATCTCTGGTGAGACCCCAGGTGGTCTTATTATATTCTGGCTTAGCTGGGAAAATTGCTCCTTCATCGCTTACTGCGTTGCAGCCAAGGACCTCAAGGTTGCTGCCACCTCAGCCATCTCGGACTGGGGTGGTGCTTGGCTAGAACTAGGTCCTCCAACACTAGATGGTGGAGGAGGTGGTGGTAACTCCGGTCCCATATGTTAGGACTAAAGATCATGCAAAGAAAATATTTGAGAGCTTGATACCTTAATGGACCTCTTTCAATGGTGACAGAGTTTCACGTGAAGATTGCGGCCTGGTTCACCACCAGAGTCTCCGATGAGGTTAAGCTACAAAAAGGAAGAGATGAATCTTCTCGTTCCCACAAACGGTGCTGAAATGATGATGCTAGAAATAACACCACTGGATAAGGTGTTGACAAGCTCAAGCTAGTGATAATAATGGCAGTATAAGAGTGTGTATGAACAGTAAAAGAAGGCGAGGATAAGAGAATTAACACTTGTATGTAAGTGGTTCAGCCAATCTAGCCTACATCCACTGTGGGTGTGTGATTAATATCCCTAGGAGAAGGAACTAATGGCCATGGATATAATCTCTCAAGCTTTCTCTCTCTACTGTGTAAAATGACAGAGTTTCAATTAGGGTTGCAATTATAAATCCCTTTACAAGGTATAGGATGACCTCTATATATAGTGCTTGGGGGGTGTAATGTACCCCCAAGCATGCAATGAGCATGTGAATGAGGGTCGAACCAGTATAAGAATGACACCTGGCTAATCCTAAGTAAATAAGGATGACCTCAATATTCCCTCATGTGGAGGGAATGATTCGATTATAACAGATTTGTCCACTTATTCCAAACCTTACATGTGCTTGTAAATGCTCGGCCCTGTGCCCTCGACTGGTGAAGCCTCTTCTTGGATGAGTACGAGGTTGGTGAAGTTCGATAGTGTTGCCTTTCCTTGTCTTCGACCGTGATGGCCTTAATCGGGAGAACATGGTTGAGGTCAGGTATAAGGTAGCTGTAACGTCGGTTGAGGCTGATGATGGTGTTGGCAGTGGATGGAGCCCGTGAGACTCTGCTGACCTTGGAAGATTAAGAGACGATGTTGTTGTATGAGGGGCCGATCTTGGGGGAGACGATCTTGCTGATGGTTATCATTAGGTCCTTATCAGCTCGGCTGTGAGACAAGCCGAGGTTGGTGACTCGGAGTACGAGGTTGTACTTTTGGGCATATCAATATATAAAATGATGTGATTTATTGAAAGTGAAATGACGAAATTAGAGAATATGAAATCTAAAAGTGAATAAAAGACTTATAAACATATTGATATGTTTAACATTACAGATTTTCTTTGTGTACCTATTGATAAGCCGGTCGTTTAATGAAACCTTCCTTCATTATGATATGCTGTTAACATTGATTAATGAGTAGATATATGTGATCGAATAGACACTATATGGTTAGTTGTTATACCCCGTGTTATTACTGGTTAACTCTTTATATTCTTAAGATTTTGAAACATGGATGAATCCTATTTTGATTCAGATAATAAAATATGTTATATTCTCTAGTGAACATGGATAATGATATTGAAATTAATTTTTAGATGTAATTTAAAATAATCTAATGTGGTATTTAATTCATTTAGTGTATCTATTAGGTTGTCTTACCCAATTTGGAAAACGTAGCTAGTATTCTTACTGTGGACCCTGACCCGTTACATTGATAACCTTTACGTTTAGGTTTGAGAATCTAAGAGTGAATTTGGATTTTGAATAGAATTATGAACCTTTGAGATCGATTTATATACGGTATTGCTGCCCTTCTATATTACTTTGTACGAGACAGTTTTGGATTAAGTTGCTTGTGACTCCACTTTTCTATTGGGATTTTAGTACTGATACATTTGAATATTATTAGATTTTTGGATGATGGCTTAGTTGGAATTTATTCTTAGTGATCATTCTTATTGTTATCTATCATTTATTATACTGTTAGATATTTTTTTAAATGTCTAATATTTATGTGGCATGCTGAGAATGATATTATAAATTATACCATTTTGCATACCTTAGTATTCGAGATTGATAAACTATAATATTAAAATATATGGGGTGCTAGAAAATCATCTTATCCCACTTGAAACATTAAAAGTAAACATCAATTGGACCTCTTACTAGTTCAAAGTTCTTAAAAGTAATAAAATCAAGACATGGTGATGCCCCGTATTTTCTATGTATTATATAATTATGAAAATTAATTATGTGTGCTTGTTGTGATAGGTGATGTCAATATTTGTTTTTGTATGTTATTTGAAATTGTCTTAATATACGAAAATTAATTGATTAAATATTTGAAAATGGCGTAGTATTATGGACGACTATGGAACTGTCCGGGATTTGGTATCGAGGGTGTCCTTGTTTGGATTATTTCCTCGGTATCGGGCTCCAATGATCATGAAGTAGTTTTTATAATGTTGGGTCACACTTAATTAATAAATAATTAAATAATTCATATTTAGACACGTACCAATTAATTTATGAAATGATTGAGTTGATTAATTAATTGGTATTGGCATATTTTTTATTTGTATTTTGGGATGCATAGAATGTTCGTATTTGACTTAAAATAGTGGGTTTTCGGCCTATTGGGTTAGTAAATGGCTTTAGTAGAGTTTTGGGCCATTTAGAGTGTTATTTGGACATTGTGGGTTGAGGCTTATATTGTCCCCATGGACAATGTGTAACACCCCGCCCGCCCGGGGAGAGCGAACGGAGCGCTACTATCGATAAAACTAAACTAATCCACAAATAACAAGGTATAGAGCATCTAAATCCCACAATAAAACAAGAAACCACTAATCTCATCTTCAAATTAATACAACAAATCTCTCGAAATAATACAACTATCTAACTATCTCGAAAATAAAATAAATCTCCAAATGCTCTATACATCAAAATAAATACAAGTCTTCTCATCTCTTGCATTAAAAATTCTTCCCAAATAATCCACGCTAAAATCATCCAAATTGGTCCATAGCACTCAAATCCGTGCTCACCTGCCAACTAAGAAAAAGATGGGGAAGTACACAATACGACAGGAAAGATGCTCAACAATAATATGTTAGCGATGAACAAAGCGCAACAATACGACTACGAATACTCAAATCAAATAATGCAAATCTCAATAGCATTTTCTCAATAAATTTCTCAACAACACATTAACCGGAGTCACCAGGCCTCACCATACCGCGCCATACTTTATCAAGTAGCCGGAAAAGGAGTCTTAGCGGGTGCCCAACATCAGTGCCATATTAAAATCTCATGACAACGTGCTCAAAACAACATGAATAATACCTCATGAATGAAAATAATTCCAACAATTATTTTTCTAGATTTTCAAGAATTTAACAATTCAAAATATGAGTTCAATTGACAAGAATTCAACGGAATATACACTCGCGAGATTTCAGGAGCATATTGTGTAAAACCCCATACCTCAAAATCATCAAATGAATCATCGCATAATTCAGCCTCAAAATCTAATCACACCATCACATTCCTCTCGCAAAAATAATCAAATCTCGTTCTAGCCCAAACTCGAGAAAACTCCAAATAAGCCTTCTAATCTAAGGTTGAAATCTTGAATAAGCTTGGGGCTATGGTTTGTATATGAAAGGGAGTAATTTTGGAGAGGTCTTCTGGTTGAAAAGTTTGAAAAAAAGTGATTTGAAAAGTCCATCCACGAATTAGTTGATATATAAAGGGTTAAGAGTTCGATTAAGAAAAGAGTTCTAATTAGATACAAACACTAAAATTTTTATTCCGGACGATCGGACCATTAGAATCGCTTGAAATTTTAGTATGTTGTAACGAACGGCGAGACAGGACTTCTGTCAAAAATTCAACTTGATCGGACGGTCGGATTTCAAAAAAAATTATTTTTACTAGAGAGTTTTATGTTCCGAGGACTCTTAGACAGTTTTATGTTTTGAGAACTCTTCTAAATAATAAAAATTCAATTAAATCTCCATTTTAATTCCGATTTCGAAATTGTTTGAAATTCTCGCCTTTAAAAATAGTAACCAACATATTTGAGAAATACAGATAATTTTATCTCAAAATTTATTTTTCTTCTTAATTTCGAAAATACCCCAAAAATTACGCGGGTTGTTACACAATGTCGTGGGAAGCTAGTGTTTAAGGTTAGAAGATAAACCTAAAATACTCATTCGAAATAACCTTGGAAGGCTAAAGATGGAAGAAGCATCAAGAAGAGAAGAGAAGAGTAACTGGGATATTTGGGTATTAATTCCTTAATAAATCCATAAGGTAAGTTTCCATTATTTAAAAATTAAATTGGGATTTTGTTGTAGTAGTAATCTATTGTATTCTAAATCAACTTGAGTATAATATGATTTTGAGATTAAATTAGTTAATTTTGGGATTAACTTAATTAAGATAAAAAAAACGTTTTAGTTATATAATTTGAAATAGCTTTATTTCAACATAATTTCGAGTGGGAATGGTTATGGCTGATTTATATATTATTAGTCCATCAAAAGCCCTATTTTAATTGGACAAATAGATGTAAAAATTAATCTAATTGAAGATATTTTATAAAAGTAGGATTCTTAATTTGAATATGAAATTTACTCCTATATTCCTGTTAGAATCGTTTATAATTGTTAGTTATAGGTTTGGTTTGATGTTGGGACAATTATATATGAATGGGGCTGGGTTTTCTATCAGATTTGGGAGATTGTAGTGGCTTTAATGGAGGTCTTGGAGTTAAAATCCATTGGTAGAATAAGGACCTGGATACAGGGTAGGTCGGTCGATTGGCCCCTGACAATCGATCAATGGACCCCCTAGGTTGGCCAAAAGTTGGTTCGAGGTTTTATTGGGGTTATATTTAAGGGCATGGAGATATCTTGGAGATATTTTAGGATGGCCTTTAGGTTCCTTATAGCGTAGAATTATAGTAATAATTATGTTTAGAAGTTTCTATGTTTGTGTATAGGCATTTTTGTATTTTGGCCTCATTTTAGTTTATACGGGTTAACTAGGTTATGAGGTGTTCGTTTAAAAATTCAAGAGTATAGTGGATTATTATATGTGTTTTTGGAGGTTTAGAGATTTGGGGGAGATGGTTAGGTTTATTAAGGTTATTATGAGATATTCAAAAGGCGTATATCCAATGGGGAGTTTAGTATTAAGTCATTAACCCTGGGATGGCGTATTTAATATATATTAAGTGATTTCACGTATAAGTTTGGTGTGGGATGATGCCTAATTTTAGAAAACCTTGGGATTTCGGGCTAGTGTTGTTAATAACTGATTTGAATTAACATGAATATTAACTAATATTATTAAGAGAATTTATGTGTAACCCGGGTAAGTAAGGTTTATTGTTATTTGATTTGGGATCAATTTCACAGTGTCGTACTTGCTTGTTTGCTTTATGTGTAGAAGCATAAAATGGTGTGTGAGTGCTCATTGGTGACATACTAGGATGGATTTTGATAGGGCACGTATGACGTTCATTGGTACCCTAACAATGAGATTTGCTTTATCTTGGTCATTTTCCCCCGATCCTATGGTTGATGTACCCATGTCCACGAGTGAGGCAATACAAGGGAGTTCTAGTTTATATCCTTCGGTATGTAGGTCAAGCATTATGACTAAAATGCGTAGTTATTATCCCTTGGCGATGTATTTGAGGTTATAGGTTCGGAACAACGTACAACTATATTTAGTATGCACGATTGATCCTCGAAGGTGATAAGTATAGACCTTCTTATACTTTATGTGAGGACTCAAGAGTAGTCCATTTAAATTGTAAGTGTCAGGGACCATACTTATGTGGATGTTAAACATAGAGATTGTCTTCCTTCTACTTTTTATGATTTTGTGTTACGGTACTTGAGTTGGTCATACCGATTTTATTATCTTATATTAGAGATGTATATTATTTATACTAGATATGTATAACTATAAACCTATGACTCGTGATTTATGAAATGAGTATATTACAGATATATGTATCGTATTAGTAACATAAGAAGGCTTTGGGACTTAAAGACTTGAGATACGTATTTAGTATCATACATAGAGAATGTTAGAGATATATTGGTTAGTTAATAAGATGTGCTTAAGGTAAACGATTACTATAAGATAATTGATTATTAAAATAAGAGATTATTTTAAGACCGATGATTTAAAGAATAAAGAACTAAGAGATGATGTTTATTCACATGGGTCATACATGGGTTTGGCATTATAACCTCTTTCTTACTTAAAGTTATTTGGGTCGGGTAACTTAAATAACTTAAAATCCACTAAATACAGGAGGAAGATGTATTATTATTATGACCCAACTTTAGTTAAATTCTTATTCTTTGTAAACTTTTTTACGTTATTGTTATATTTGTTTTGACAGGTCTTAGCCCGATGTGTTGCTAAATGTTTTGGTTTACCAATGGTGGCGCATCTCTAGTGATGTTTCATTGATCATTCCTAGGATGTAAGAGTCGAGCAGTGTAGCTCACATATTTCTTGTATTTATTTGGATTCAGTAGGTCGTTATATTTTATATTTTATCCCGAGTCAGCTTTTGTACCTGTGGTACTTGTATTCAGAGTTGGATTTGTATTTGAGATACATTTCTATATTCCAGAGTTGGATTTGTATTTTTATCGGTAGTTATGGGGTATCCGAGTTAGTTTTGTTTTATTTCGTATTCTTTACCATTTTATATTACTTCTTCAATTTTACTTATATCGTTATGCTGAGAGTGTTACCAAATAGTTTTTATTCCCATGAGTTTTGTATTAGACCTCATCAATCTATTTATGAATTTTACGGGGTCTCATATATGGTCTTAAACCTTATAGTGTCGATGCGAATATTGGATTAATATGGAAATTAACAATATAACATTGTATCAAATGTCCCCCAACATATGCCATTAAAATTAATAGTTAAATTAAATGTATTTCCACGTCATTCAAGGTGGATCGAGAGGTGGAGTCAATTTAAAGGGAAAAAAGAGTGCTATGATTCAAGGGAAATTCCTTGAACAGGTGGAGCATTTTTAACACAAAAAGAGTTCATATTCAAGGTGTAGTAGAATTCAAACTCATCAATTTCTAGATTCAAGTCATAGAGATATATGGGTCAAGACACAAAGTGACACTTAACATGCAAATATGTGTGTTAGTACATCGACAAAAAATCACATTCACGTGATAAAATTAAATAGACTATGATAGTTTTGAATAGTAAAATAAACCAAGGGATATCCGAGGTCAACATTATTGGGTGCATTTCATAAATTAATATAAATAATGAAGAATTCAACATGGATTGTATAAAAAGGTTCAGATTCCGTTATTGATTATTATGCCTTTTAAAAAACAAAACCCCACGCTTTAGTTTGGGTATTACGGGTATAGTTAGTCAAGGTGTTGAAATACCAACATTAGTAGTATATAGGTAGATTCAAAGGGACTTAATAGTAAATATATACATACGGTCGTATTAATAGTATTAAAGATTTATTGTATAACAACTTGTTTATTTTAACCTTAAATTTTATCACTTCCTAACATTAAAATATACAACTTTTATAAGAAAATAAATTCTGAGCATGTATGGAAACAAAAGAAAACAAGGGACAATATAGGAATGCGATATGATAAACATCAAATACATAACTCTTAAGATGCATCATCAACTAAGATAAAGAAAAAAATATACAACTAAAACACGAGTCTCAAAGTATTGCGATACGAATCTAAATCCAAGACCAAATTCATATGAAATATACATGCCAAAGTCCTGTCAGAATATACATGACAACTGAATCCATAATACATAACTGACATGACCAAAATAAAAGATAGTACATCATGGAGATGCACCCACATTAATGATCCTGATGATGATATATGAAGAGGAGGGAGATGATGATTTGTGCTAACTTGATACTAAATCTACATGTGAGGACCAACCTTGGAACCTAAAAGGTTACCTTAGATAAAACAGGTAAAAACCCAACAAGTCACCAAATATAAACAAATCAAAAGTAGTAATATATAAAAGTAATAGATCTTTACTTATCAATCCTACAAAATAACCAATCACATTTTAAGGAATATTATAGTCCATTTTAATTAACTCATTATTTTCAATAATTAATTAATTGAACTGCAATAGATATGCATCCCTTCTCCCCAATGATCTTAAGAACATGTGGTACGTACACATAAAATGTCACACATCTAGATGCCACCTATTATTTTCGTGGTCGAAGATTCAGAAAATCGTGTGAAGCACATATAAATCCTATCACACAACTGATCTCTACTTAGTATTTTCATGACCATAACTATACATATAATTAAATCGTATGATGCACCAATCCATATAACACCCAATTCACGCACCATCACTCCTATTAGGCTCCACCTCATGATGGCATGGCTGAGACAAGGAACATCTAGAATGACTCCCACATAACGATTGGGCCTCCTCAATACATACAATAAGAGTGTTGTCTCTCACGACACACCCATAAACTCAGTAATTATTTATCTCATTAAGAATACGTAACTTTATTACTTCATTAAAATTACATATTTCACATTTAGATTATCACTTAACATAACAATATTATACTCCATCAACCCCACCCTTTAGGAAATTTTAATACACTTCGTAGACAAATCATTATGACATTTCATTATGGGACAACTCATCAGTCTAAACATTATAATAAAAGAGATATGTGATTTAAGGTTTCTAAGGACATCACTCTTACCCGTTTCTAGGACTCCATACGTGGGGTGTCTCATAAATAAAATCCAAACAAGAAACCCATCATATACACCTCCATCTAGACACTTTAGTGGTTAAGACATTATAATTAATTAAGGATTTATAAGTGTGAATTGAATTAAGGATTAATTGAATTAAACAATCGCCTTCCATGTTGAACAACACTTGTCCAACATAAACTAATAAAAACCATAAACTAATAAGCCAATAATGTTTCTCTTGTAATCATTCTAATCTATCTACTCAATTAATAAATTTCCAATAACAAAAGGAAAACAATCAAGGGCTTAAATTGATTCCATACAAAATTAGGTTCAATTCTCAATTTCAAGAGCATAAATCAATAAAAGGTTTTTTTTTTTATGTTTTATGATTATAAACATAGGCTAATCAATAATAATTAATTCTCATAAATAATTAGGATCTAATTATCAGTTAACATGTGTCGAATTTTATCAATTATGCATTAATTCCCAAGGTAATACTCGAAATGTACAATCCCATTTAGCACATGCATTTTGAATACTTATGAAGTATTAATTATTCAACATACCTTCAAATTAACATGAATCCAAGATTATATCTCAAAACCTAAAACGCAAATATACTACCAAGGGTTCAATTTCCTATTTCATTCATTACTATGGCCAAACCTAATATATAACATATGAGGCTAACCGATTTCACCAAAATGATTGTGGATCGATACATCCGGAATAAAAATTTCCAGACCTGGAATCTTCGAATGATTATCCAATAGTAAGAATAAATGAAAAACTAGACCCAAAAAAATGAATAAAGGGTTTCGAATACAATACCATAGGGGATCCAGTTGTAATCCAATGATGAGAATGGTATTTGATGCAGGTTTGGGGCTTCCATCATGCGGTACAACAAAATCTTGAACAAACCTTCTATAATGCTCGGATCTTCTACTAAATGATCCTTCCAAAGCTAGGTAGGTGTGTGGGCATATTTTGAGATGAAAACACTTGCTTTTGATTATGATATGGTCCTCCCTCTCTAGGTTCCTTAAAAAAAATGTGAATAAATTTTTTTTCTCGCCCTTCTCGAAGCCTAATAATGAATCATATAGATTATAACCCCAACAAAAAATCAACATATACTAGATTAAGATGTAGGCTTGGGCCAAAAGTAGGTTTCTTGAGAATCTGGGCCTAACTACACGAGTAAATGGATCATATAGGGACGGGAGCTAAATAACTAAATTGGATTTCAAATAAATAATTGAAAATACCAAATTACAAATACTATAATTTATTTCATTTAATTTTTTAATCATATTTAATTCCAGTAAATAATTATGACAACATTCCAATTTGATTATCTCATTAATCACTTGGATATAATGAGGTCTTATTTACAAAGTTGATAATGGCACATAATATAAATTCCCGTGTTAAGCTTCTGATACCAGGTTGGTAAAATCAATTTGCTGTTAATTGACTTTCACCAACATGTAATCAATTTCTTAATTCTCAGATATATTTATATTTCTACTCTACCAAATTGAAAAATAATCCATTGATCAGGTTTGCAGGTGGAAACAAATCTTATAAGTCTATAAAAGGGGTATCACAATTAAAGGTATCCCCATATGCGGATGTCTCTAATTTAAGATCTCACACCTAGTCATATAAGTGTCACCCAATATGAAGGGATCATTTGATTTAAGGTAAAATCGAATTGCACCTATATGAATAAAATAAATAATAATGTAAACATTCCAATCCTCATAATTCTCACGTTAAGAATATATGCACCCTTTTCAAATGGTCTGAGATTTTAGGAGTCTAATCAAGACAACCCTTAGACTCAAATCTGATCAATTGTCCTACTCAATATATTCCTGGGATATACTGATCGCAATACTCTATTAAACTATCATACAAGTTCTAAAACCATCATATAAGCTCTTTTAATTTGAGATAAACTACTAGGATTGCATCACAACTCTTCTAATAGGATGCCAACTAGCTATTTAGGTTGTGAACGTTTCAATAGTGATAGAATTATGATCAACTCGAAACTGACTCACCAGAATTCATACTAAGCTCTATTGATTGACATTAATAGAAAGTAATATATTTAAACATATATAAAACATTCTCACAAATTTGATTCTCATTTTAAAATGAATAAAACAATCCTTTATTAATCAAAATAAAATGCCCCTACATGGTTTTAGGAATAAAATCCCAATAATCACCCACTTAGTCTTAAATCCATGTGTCCATGCACAAGAGTCCCATTCCTTTTACATGACCAAAAGTCATATCTAGTAAGATCTTATGAAAAGGATTTCCCATGTTATCCTAAGATAAAATCTTGGTCACGATGACATCGCCCCTCTGTTTAATCTCCCAAATCAGGTGATACTTACAATCAATGTGCTTCACCCTATTATGATCCCTTGGTTCTATCAAATGTACAACCACATAACTATTGTGACAATGATGTGTAATAGGTTATTGCACCGAAGTAACAATACCCAAGTTACCTAGGATGTTTCGAATCCAAACAACTTTTTTTACTACCTCCAAAGCTGTAACATACTCGGTTTCCATGGTCAAGTCAAGAATACATTATTTCTTGATACTCCTTTAACTTATGGCTTAACCTCCTAAGGAAAACACATATCCCGAGGTCAATCTACTATAATACATATTCGAATGAAAGTCCAAGTCTGTGTATCTAATGGGTACTAGATTATTTGTTGAATAAACCAACACATAATCTCTAATACTTTTAAAGTACTTGAGAATGTACTTAACAACAGTCCAGTGCTCCTCACCTGGATTAGACTAGAACTTACTGACCATGACAATGTCATAATATATATTCGGTATATTACAAACCATAACATACATAGGTTGCCCACCGCCGAAGCATAAGGAATATTCCTCATCCTTTTTATCTGATCAAGTGTCATAGGACACTTATACTTAGATAAAGAAATTCCATCGCTGAAAGGGAAAAAATACTTCTTGTAATCTGTCTTGCTAAACATTGTGAGTACTTTGTCGATATAAGTAGATTAGGATATGCCCAACATTCTATTTTTTATCATATAGAAGCTTGATCCCTAGGATCTGACTAGCTTCTACTAAGTCCTTCAAATCGAACTTACTATACAATTACACACTTATACTAGATAATACTCCCACATCATTATTTATTAGGAGAATATCATCCATGTAAAGTAATAGAAATACCACCACATTTTTGTCATACTTCTTATTCACACACGTTTTGCCCAAACATTGATAAAAATCAAAATATTTGATTGCCTAATCAAATTGGAAGTTCCAAGACCTTCACGCTTGTTTAAGGCGATAAATGGATCTCTTGATCTTGTATACCTTTTTTTCGTATACCTTTTTTTATAACTCCCGTGGGTTTCATCATATACATGAATTTTTCAAGACTAGCATTCAAGAACACAATCTTAACATCAATTTGTCAAATCTCATAATCTAGATGAACCGTGATGGATAAGAGATTATGAATAGACTTAATCATGGGTAACAACAAAAAGGTTTCCTCATAGTCGATCTCATTTTCTGAGTAAAACTTTTCTCTACAAGTCATGCCTTGAAGGTTTTCACCTTCCCATCTATCCTCTCTTCTTCTTGTAGATCCGCTTACAACTAATTCATTTTATCCCATCTGGCAATTTTACAAGTTCCCATTCTTGATTTGGGTACATCGAATCCATCTCGATATTCATAGCTCTTAATTAAAGATCAATATCCTTTTCTCAAAGTGCCCAACTGTAATTTCTGGAATCCAGTTAGTTTTACCTGAGGGCTTCATCCAAGTGTTGTCCTAAATAGACTAACCTATCAGTATGATGCCTAGAAGTTCCACTACTATGTGGCTCCACTTTTGGTCTGGTATAAGTGACACGTGTATCTTGATCATCGTTAATACTCCCACTACCATTAGGGAATGCACTATCAATATTAGGATGTATTTCATCTTGTAAGGGTGGTATTAAAAACGTTTCATGATTTTGTCCTCTTTTTTCTTCCGAGGTAATCTTGCACTTGGGCTTGTATTCAGTCATATAATCTTCCTCTAAGTACCGAGCATTTGTCCTAAAAAATACTCTCCAATCCAAAAGATCGTAGAATTGACCACTCTTGGTTCATTTAGGATAACCCACAAAGATACACACATCTATCCTTGGTTCCAATTTCTATGGTTCCTTTCGTAGCATATGTGTCAGGCAACCCCAAATCCAATCATGTCCTAGACTATTGATACTCTAAAAATAGTGTGTGATTCAAGTGCAAACCATTCGTATTAATTTGTAATCGAGCAAGTCCGAAATCCTATTCCAAAGGGACTGGACTCTCCTAATAGAACGGAGATGGGCTATATGATGTTCTCTATACATCACAAAAGAAAAGTGTAAAAGATGATTTGTTGTTTGAAGTGGTGACATTAATTAACCGCTATTAGTTTACGCCCATTCACTCCATTCCATATGTTTAGGCACATCGATACCATGCTATAGTGTAATGCTTATTATTTATTTTATCCTATAAAACTTTTTTTTTGGTCATTTTTTATGTGTGAGGATTTTCCTATTCTGGGGTTTCTTATCACATTTTTTTCAATTTTTTTCTCAAAATTTTGGAGTTCGTTAAAACAAGACTAGAGCTCGTTTGAACTAGTTTGAGTTCTCATTTGAAGCAGACTTCAAACACCCTTCCAACGATCCTACACTATTTTAATTCGTTGGATGCTCGTTCCAAACTGGTTTAAATGAAATCTCCACATCGTTTGAACGACATTCAACTATCGTTCAAACGAAGTGCATTTTGCATTCAAACGAGTCCATATTTAGTTCGAATGATTTTTAAAATTGATTTTGGTATTTTTTTTGCTTCATTTTTTAGTCGCTTCTCCCTATTTGTCCTTCATTTATGTGGGAACCAACACCTAGAACCTGCTATTTTTGAGCATATATAACCTCCAAAACTTCCATGTTTGGCTTAAAGCTTCATCATTTCACTACTATTGCTCATATTTTTAGGTATTCTCTATTTTTTCATTTGTTTTGTGTTTTTTTTGAAGATTTTTGAGGATAAAACGGATGGGACAATTTCTTATACATATTTATGATTTTTTATTACTCCATTTTTAATAAACATGTTGTTTAATTTGTTCCCTCTCATTTTTGAATAAAAAAAAATCATTTCTTTAGGGTTTTTTATTTTTTTAATTTATTTCATTTAGTTAGTCATTTTTATTTTGTCCATTGTTTCCTGTGAGTCATAAATAACTAGAATTAATTTTTGAAGTATTTTTTGGGTATTTATGGCACACATTGTTTGCACATCTCTATTGTGTCCATTGATCTTTTTTCCTAGTTATGATATATCCTACCGTGTTGTGGTTTGGTTTTTGCGGGCATCTGATGGATTTTTGACGGAGATAGGTCCTTAAAGAAATTTTTGTATTGGAGATAGGAATTAGTTTCCTGATTTCATACACTTGCCCTTACCTACTCTTTATATCTGATTATATGGAAGGTGGTGGAAGATGTCGCCAGTTCTTTCACTCTAGAACTATCGATGTGCCTACCTCATAATCTTCTAGGGCACATGTCGTATATGCCAACATGCCATGTTACTCGACAGAGAGGTGGGTTAGTTGCATCGATTATGAGCTTTACTTTTCTCTCAGTTTTCATATTCGAGTTGTTGTTAGAGTGTGAGTGTTCATGTTGGAGGAGATTGGGATGTCCATGGTTCATGCATGGCTTACTTGTATAGGTCGGGATCCTCTTTTTCACATTTATTATGTCATCCTTCCTGACATTGTTTGGGAATTTTACTTTCAAGCAGTAAGATCTTTTATTGGCCTATGTTCTTATGTTCATGGGGTGGAGGTTCGTGTCACACGTGAAACCATCACCCTTATGATTTAGATCCCATGAGATCCCGAGGCCACTTTCCTTGGACATGTAGTCGGTCGTCCTGAGCCCAATGAGGTTATTCTTTATTTCTTCCGAGAGCTTCCCCTCAACACCATCACCTTGTTTCATCATCACTTACATATTGATTACATGATACTCAATTGGTTTACAACATCTTCTATCTATCCGAGGGCTAATCATACATAGTGCGAGTGAAAAAAAATCATAATAAAAAGATTCACGAAAGCAATCACAAAAGGCATAAAGTAATTTAAATCACACACAACAACGACGTACGTGGTTCGTAAAGTTTCCTATGTCAACCGAGAGGTTGATTGTTCTCTTTTAAGTGTATCTCAACGATTATAATTTTCGTCCCTTTGCCCCGGGTCAGGGAGTACACTTTATACATATGTTTGTTACAGAGTTTGAGCGATCTAAGGAACTCCATTATCGTACGTGGATGGTCCATGAGGTTCTTAAATATCTCGATTGATATACTTAGCACCTAATTTGACCATATCTACGAATATCATTCTCTATCTAAACTGCCCGTGTAGAAATTAAGCCATGATTTGGGCCGAAGCAAATAACTTAAGTTGTCTTGCTCAGCTACTTTCATGGGCTTGTAAAGGTGGGCTTCCACAATTGCCCCTAAAATATTTGGGATAATAACCATGCCAATACATTTCAACTGGGTCGGAGGTCCAGGTCCTTGTAATATAGTGAGAGTCCATGATGCCATCATTGTAGTAACAAGGCTTGCAATAAGGGCACAATTGTCTTAACAAGGGAAATGAATAGACAAATCTTCCTAGGAAGTCGAAACTCATCATTTGAGTGTTTTGGTGATCAATTGAGGCTTACTAAAGTGTTTATTCATTACTTTTGGTCGTTCTTGCGCATAACCCATTCTTAAGCTCTTCTCTTGCTTAAAAAGTCAAAATTTCTCTCTTTTTATGCTTTCTCAAAGCTTCATAACCGCCTGTAAGTTATAGTCCCTGCCTCTTCTTGGTACTTTTTCTCTATATTAGCTAGTTACTGTAGTTAGGGTTTCTTCTTGCTCTATTCGATTAAGGCGATGCTCGATGGTAAATCTGTAGAAGAAATTAGGCGAAAGTATAACATTCCTGAGAGCGTAATTATTGACTGTGCCCCCTTCCTTGTAATGTTCGCAGGGTGGATAGGGGGTACTGGATTCATACCCTACTGATAACTCAAAGAGGTCTGACTTTTCCCCCAAATGAGTTATTTCTTATATTTTTTAGGTATTTTTCCATTATCCGTTCTCAGTTCCCCCTATGTATGGAAGATAGTAAATGGTGTTAATATGATAAATACTCTTTACGGAATAAGGTTGGGGCTTACCAAGATATGTTACTATTATGTATTGTCAAAAACTAAAGAGGGTTTGTTGTATCTAAAAACCATAAAGTTGAGCGAGCTCTAGTGGTAAATCTCCCAGATTACTATAAGGACTACTGGGAAATTGGGTCTATTGCAAGGAACTGGAAGCACCCTCAATTTTTAGAAGGGGAAATACCATATGACCTTCCAAGTTTTTACTATGGGGAGGCCGAAATAGGTCACTTCTTCTTTTTTTCCTTTCCACTAACTTCTTATAGATTCGTCTCATTCTTGTGGCTGATTTTCCTCTTCTTTGTTATCGCAGATCGTGCTAAGAACTAAGAACATGAAATTATCGAGATCAATACTAAAGAACTCACGAAGGACTGGAGCATAAATGAGAGATTGGCAGAAGGTGAGCAACCTAGGTCGGTGGCCTATCTCTTGGAATACAAGAACACATGCACCAGGTTTTTTTCTTGACTAGTCTCGCAGGCCCAGTTTTAAGTTATCCAGAGGTAGGTCCTTCTGATTTTAAGGAGGAAAGTTCTGAAGAAAAAGAGGAAGATAGCAAGGAAGAGAGAAGATGAGGAGTAGAAGTTGGAGAAGGAGAGGAAACAAATGAAGAAGAGGAAAAAAAAGACACGGCTTCTCTAGTCAAGAAGAGTAGGTTGAGGTTTCTTACTGATAATTATGACCATGCAGTCCTATTTGACAGGATTACTGCTTTAAAGATTTATGTGGAAGATTCTCTCCCAAGGGCAGTAGTACTGGCTCGTCTGATTAAGGGAGAGAAAAGGAGAAGGAGAGAGAGAAGAAGAGGGATAGAGATAAAGAAAAAAGAAGAGAAGAATAAAGAGAAAGATAGATAGAGATAGGGATAGAGAGAAGAAGAGAAGAAGAGAGAGAAAGAGAAAATAGAGGCTAAGAATTTAACCTTATAATCCGCCGAAGAGCCAACCGCCCCTAGTCTTGAGGGGGCTAGTGTGGGCAATTCCCCATTTTTGGTCCCAGACCTATTGAAGAGGTCAGTGCTCATCGCTGCTCGCGAATGGTCCTCGAGGCTAGGACCATCTCAACTCACCCTCAAGAACGCACAGGGGATGGCTTTGGTAAGCCTCTCCTACTTATCTTTTTCCTTTGCCACTTCCCAGTTATATTCTGACTCTCTATCTCTCTGTTTTCTCTGCAAATGTTTTCTGACTTCACTAAGCTTCTGGATAATCACTTTGACAACTTCAAAAGGGAGGAAGAACTGAAGAAGGCCATGGAGGTCGAGAAGGTAGCCATGGAGGCCGATAAGATGGTCTTTGCAAATCCTCGCCAATCATGGGAACGTGAAAATAGTGACATATCTAAGGCTTATAATGCTTTAGGGGCTGCTCAGAAGGTGATTGTTACTAAGAAGTCTGAGTTAGTGGAGGCCAATAAAGAGTTGACTGGCAAGGTGGCCACGTTAGGGGGTGACCTCTCTCAAGCCAAGGATGATATCTATCGTGAAGGTTTTTATAAAGCATACGAGGATGATGAATGCCAAATGACTTATGATTGTAAGGTATCCTTTAAGAGGGGATGAGACTAAGATTTGAAGGCTGTTGGAACTCCTGCAAGTTCTGAACTATTCATCCTTCATTCTCCTGGTCTAGACCCTTATATTGAAGATAAAGAAGGAGAGGGCGATGACCAATCTCCTGGCAACACTAATATCATTCCTACTATGGCTGACAGGAGTGCTGTGCAGGACAGGAAAAATAGGTGGTCGATAAGGGGAAGACCAAAGTTGGGGAAGACCAGGTGAAAGACTAGGGTTTTTGTAGAATATGAGTTCTCGTTTTCCTTGTATAATGTTTCATTTTCGTTGGTCTGTACCCTTATTTTGTAAACATAATGTACTGGCTAGTGGCCTTATTTTCTTTTTATGTGATAATGAAATTTACCCCTTGGTTCATATGTTCATCTATTTGTGTTTATGTTAATGCTTGCATATGGTTTGATATGCATTATTTGTATTTTGCTAATTTAGATCGCTATATTTCTCCCAATTCTCAACTAGGGAGAGTTCTTGGACCTGATATCAGCTTACAAGCTCGCAAAACCTTCATAAAAATATGCAGGTCATTAAGGGCTAGGAACAAATAATAGAAAAACTAGACTGAAGTGACTACAAAGCTAAAGGATGACCGCCAGGAGATGGACGATATAGGGGCCTCCGTTCAAGAGGAAGTTAATTCCATGAGTGCCCATCTTCTAGTGAGGACTGAAGTCGACCATGTGGCCGAGGTCCTGCAGTCTAAAAATGATGATCTGCGAAAGGAGGTGGCAAGCTTGAAATATTTTATAGGAGTATTAAAAGACAATGTCAAGAAGCTGAGATACTCCTTTAAGGTAGGACCTAGAGACGTAGGGGAGGTTATAATACTGGTTGGGAATTTACCCTAGCAAAACTTAAGGAGACTGAAAGAATTTATTTTTCTCGATAATGGTTGAGAGCTTTTAAATAGGCGAGAATCCAAAAAGAATCCAATCTTTGGTACAAGTACCAGGTTGAATGTTCTGCCTATAGCCATAATCCTTTTTTCTAGAGATGACGAATGGATTTTGACTAATGGTATTTCTTTATAACTCTTGGATAAGGATCTCGATGAAGATGTCAAAGAATTTGCTCCAAGGCCAGATGATGGTCAGTGGGCAGCTGTGGCAGAATATATTGCTCGATACCCAAGCCCTTCTTAGGCTTTTGTGTATCTCTTTTTGGTTTTGTAATTGTAACCTTGTATTCTTAATAAAGAATTTTCTTATCTTTTGAGCGTGTATTGACTAAACATATTTTTATTTTACAAGCCCGTAGGTTACTTAGCACTTTTATTGACCAAAATGATATTGATTGACAGATCGTAGGCTTTAGGTAGGCTCATACTTAGTTTGAAACATTTTAGGCTTTGGAAGCCGACTAAATGATGTTTAAGTGTTTCCATTCTGCCTTTCATATATTTCAACATTCTCCCAATCCAATATGCCTAAGTAGTATCATTCCATTCACTTTACCTTTTAGTTCGTTTCATCACACTTTCTTAGGCCTAAGTGAGATGAGCGCGAGAATGTACCTGGTTATTAGGCAATCCACCCGAGCAGGTTTTTTATGACCAACAAATGTTGACGACAAAACAAAGTTGGATTTATTACCTAAGGTTCCCCAATAGGGCTTTTATTGTTGTTGGGGCAACTCTTGTGGCTTCTTTTGTTAACAACAATGGTCTGAGGGTAATTTCAAGTGTTAGTATTTCACTTGCTAACCCTGTTCATTAAACATTTAAAGTATGCACATTGGAAATATAATTGGAAAAGGTGCAAATTAATGAGATGAGATGAGTTAAGTCGCCAATGTAAACTTTGAGAATTTATGGGCCAGTCCGACCTTTTGTTCATTGAAAATTATCTTATCAAGTAACAAAAACCATAAAAAACTAAAAAAAATTCTAAATAAATAGATAAAAAAGAATATCTAAAAGTAGAACTTCTTTAGATTGGCTGAGTTCCATGGTCTTGGTATTTTCCTGCCCTCTAGTGTTTTCAGAAGATCTGCTCCTTGAAGATCATCTCTGATCACTCAGAATGGTCCTTCCAAGTTTGGTCCCAGATTTCCATCTGATGGTTTTACGGTAATGATGAGGACTTTTTGTAGGACATAGTCTCGTATTGAAAACTTCCTCAGGTTGACCCTTTTGTTGTACCGCTTGGTTGGTTGTTATTGGTTGGAGGCCAATTTGATCAAGGCTAGATCTCATCGCCCATATGATAGGTTAAGCTTAGTGCATAAGGCTTCATCATTAAGGCCTTAGTCAACCAATGTGGATCTCATAGTAGGGAGGCCTGCGTTTAGAGGGATGACGACCTCCATGCCATAAGTGAGGGCATATGGTGTTTCCCTAGTTGGTTTCTTAGGAGTCATGTGATAGGCCCATAGAATATGAGGAACTTCATCCATTCAAGTGCCCTTATCTTTTTCTAATCATTTTTTCACCCCATCGATCATGGTTTTATTAGAAGACTTCGCTTGCCCATTGTTTTGGAGACACGCCATAGAACTGAAGTGGTGCTTGATGTCGTGCTCATTGCAAAAATCTTGGAAGAAAACACTTTTGAATTGTGCATCGTTGTCGATAATAATGTGTAATAACCCGTGACTTTGGAGACTGAGAAATTAAATTTTGGGGAAATAAAATTCAATTAAATTTGAGAATTTTAAAATTTGGGAATTGAGGCCCCAAAATAGAGAACGTTTCAAAGTATTTTGGATGATGATTTTGAGGGTACCATCGATCCCGGAAGGGTTGAGATAATCAAAATGACTGTCACTGTGTTTTATTTCGGTTCCGGATTATTTTTAAGTCAGTTTGACTCAAATTGGAGTAAACGAGTCATTTAAAATGTGTATTAACATTTAAAACAGGGTTTATTGTTTTAAGGGATTTAAACGCTTACGAATGAAGCTTTCTCATTAGAGAGAGAGAGAGAAAAAGAAAGAAAAGAGAAAGTAAGAGAGAGAAGAAGAAAAGCTTGGAGATTCCGGCCCCAAACGCGACATCGAGGACGATCCAACCTCTACAAATCTGAGGCAAGTGTTTAATCTTGATAAATAAGTCATTTGTGTATTTCATTTCATAATTTGTGTGTTAAATAAATGGTTTTTGGGTATAAATATCAAAACCTAAATTTTTGGGTTAAATCTTGAAATCTTTGTTTAAAGAATGGGTTTAATGGTGTAGAAATGGTTGGGATCAACTTTGGGTTGATTTATTGGCTTAGAATCATGTTATGATAAAGATTTGGAGGTTAAAATGGAAATTTTAGGGTTTTAAATTCGTTGGTTTTGTTTTGGAATGGAAATCGTCCAGGATATCTGGTATGACCGGTCGACCGCGCCTCAAGGGAAAAGCCTACTGCATTTCTTCGTAGATAAAATTTGGACCAGCGGTCGATCGGGGGTCTGGGACCGGTCGACCGGTCCCCTATTTTTAGCCCAAAGTTGGAGTTCTTTTACCCCCTTTTCTTTTGGAGTTTTATTCTTAGGGGCTTTCTTAATGGGATTATTATGGAGGGTTATGATATTAGATCTAAGGAATAGGGCCCTAGGTTGAATAGGGGCTTGCGGGCCTACGTTAAATTGATTTAGGAGGATGGGATGCCTCTTTTAGTAATGAAAGGAATATGGGACTTAAGTGATTGGCAGATTGTTTTATCATGATAGAGGCGAATTATCATGAAATGGTTATAAATGGTATAGGGATAGTCCCTTTTTGCCTAAATGTGTATTAATAATGGTTACCCTTAGGTATAGTGGGGGATGTCAATGAGGACAGGAGTTCTAGCTTGAGGTCATAAGTGAGTTTAGAGATGATTGAGGACCAACGATAGAAAGATGTCGTGTATCCTTATGGAGTATAGACTTAAGGAATAAATTGTGAATGTAATGAAATTTAAGGTTTATTAGAGCTATTAAACCTTATATGGGATTTTGAGAATCATGTGAATGGGCTATCAACTAGGTTAGGGTGGATTGCCAATCTAGTGGGGATAGTCATTGTATATCCGGGTGTGATTAATATTGAGGATTCCAACAAGTAATGGGACCAAGAAATGAATTTAGGATTGAGCTTGAGGCTCATCGATTATTAATTATGTAATTACCTATGATCGAGATGAGTATCGTGGGTTGATGTACTTTCAGACATTGATGGAATGTACAGTAATTGTTATACATACATTAAACCTTTGGGTGTTAACCCAAATGTTGAATATAAACATATGTTTTCGGGAGACTATTCATCATAGGAAATTGATTGATTATGTTTCAAGTGAGTGATTTTATTCACATATCAAGGTAAATTAAATGAGTTTGTGCTGACGGCTTGTATATTGAGGATTATGTATACTTATAGCCGAGTTTACATATCTTATACTTACGAACGAGAATTAGTTTGTATATATAGATATATGGATATGTGAATATGTGTATATATATCTGTATGGATATGAATATATGGATATATTTATGTTGTGGGTATACATGATATGGATATTTAAACCGTATATGATGGTTTAATGTTTGATCATATGATGGGATCATGTGGATGTGTATATATTATGCATCTGAACGATATATATACTTATGTGGTTAAGCATACCCCGCTCATGCTATCATTGGGAGGTTTGCGCGTAGAGGGTGAGCATCCTGGCTCAAAGAGAAGGGTGTGGATATTCCCCAGGTCAAAGTCGTCCAGTGTGTTATTATGAGATATATATTTTGGAGTGAGACGTGGTGGGTATGTTTCGTCTCATTGTCGGTTAGAAGCTATGACCGCTTCTCGAGACGTCGTGTATGTGAGTATACCATGAGATGGGTGTCGTTGAGCCCCCACCATGGTGGTCCCCAGTTGCTATGTGAGCCAAGCACTAGGAAGATGATAGCATGGTACAGTTTTATCGGCGATATATATATCCGGGTGCATTATGTGCATGCCCATTGTACATCAGATATAATATGTACACTTGGTCATGGGTATGGATGATGGTATATATATATATATATATATATATATATATATATATATATATATATATATATATAGTTATAATACAATGCCTATATATATATATATATTTATATATCCTATAGATGAAAGGATATGGATCTTTATGGAGTACATCTTGGATGATTATGGTGTACTTGATGATTGGGGGTTGATGTATCGCATTTAAGGAATTTTTCGGTTACATCATCCCGAGGATATTATTTGGAGACTTTGAGTTGTTCTTATATGGTAATCTATATTTAGTAGTATTTTATGTATGGCATAATGGATCTCTAGGATCGACATTGTCAAGGAGTAGTGTAACGGGGTGGTTCCTTAATAGGATTTCGCTTTGCGAGACACCCCACGCATGAAACGCAGTGCAGTGTTGAGATTGGAGAAAAGTTTTGTCAAATAATTATGTGTGGCATAATGGATCTCTAGGACCGATGTTGACAAGGAGTAGTGTAACGGGGTGGTTCCTTGTTTGGATTTCGCTCTGCGAGACACCCCACGCACGAAATGCGGTGCAACATTGAAATTGGAGAGAAGTTTTTCCAATAATTATTTTGTATGCCTTTTATTTAGAAATTTAAATCATATGATTCAACCCAAAGGTAAATGGGTAATGTATTAAGAGCTATAATTAAGTAAATTGAAAACCGGAATCCATTAAGCCTAATATGGCATATATGTTTGTAAAAATACTTAAGTGTGGTTAGAAAAAGAGGATTCTTGGGGTATGATAGGAAAGCAGGTTTCGTGGGTATAGGCTAGGCATATAATAAGTTAGGTTGTCCTTATAATTGGGGTAATTTAACTAAAATTCAGGACGCGAATAGGTGCGCGTCGCTAGATGAGAGGTGAGTTGGGGCTTCACGAGAGTGCGATTCCAGTTTAATTATGAAATAAGTGCACCGATATTTATTATGCACGGTTAACACACTTGCTAAATATTTTCTCAACTCGGGCTCTGACCCGTTTACTTTTATCTCCTGCCTGTATATATATATGTATATATATTACTACAGGTATCCTACCTCATGGATGCCGGATGACCTTCTATCCAGAGTCTTGGGAGCCGTGGCAGGTGCGGACTGTTGCGGGATGTAGAATGTTGTCGCTTCCTACCTCTTTAGAAATCTAGGTAGGATTCATGTTGTATATTAGGTTTGTACCCAAGGGATATTTATATACATGTTTATATTTATTCCATTTCAGTTATTGTATTGGTTGTGACCCGACAGCTTATTCGGGTTTATCTCCTTCTGGCATATTCATTTGTAGTTATAAATTTTATTTATCATCAATCTAGTATGCATCTTTCTTTTCTTTTTTAGTAGTTATAGTGTTGCTTTGTTAGTCGTGGTGTGTTTTAATTAAAAATTTTAACATCTCGCTTATATGATATCGGGTAGTTAGTCGTATATTATTTAGTACTAGCAGTTGATGTTTAGACTGAGCCATCTGAGACTCTTGATTTAATGTAGTATAGGGCTGGCCACCCGTTATTATTTTAAGCGGGGTGTTACAGATGGTATCAGAGCATCAGGTTCTAGAGTCCTTAGGATCTGTGCGAGTTTTCTGCATTCTTTCGTTAACGTTCTTGATATAAAGCCCTACTATCAGGACTGTTGTGTTCACTGAGCTTATTTTCTTCTGTGAAGTGTATTCACTTGATCGACGTTCTGATAAAAGTTGCTCTCGTTTCAGACGTCACTTAGAGTATGTTGTCTAGGAAAGGACAAGAATAGCGTTACAATACCCATAATTGATTTTGGGTGCGCTTTGATTGGAGGTATTTGTTTTCCTCGATTCAGGCTGAGGTAAGAAAGAGAACTTTAGCAGAGGTAAGAAAGGAAAATTACTCGAATAGCGAGTCTTGGACTTAGTAAGATAAGTCTGAGGAGAGGTATATAGTGTAATTTTAGGAGGTTTAGATTGAGAAACTCGTCAACCTTTGTTAGGAAACCTGGTGTTGGTGACTTTTCCCGACGTGAGGTGTGGGGAGATGTCCCAATGTCGGGGGTATTGCCTTCTGGGAAGAGGGAGTAAGAAATTTGACACTCAGTTTCGTTGGCAAGACTGAGGGAGTTTTCGGTAGTTGCAATCATGTTTTGTCCTTCGAAATGGTTAGGAGGGAGTAGAGGACTTTAAACTTTAAATAAGGATCCAAGGATGAAGTAAAGCAATTAGAGATTGTTGAGTAGTGGTTATGAGACTATTGTCTTATGGATAGGTTAGGGCGTGTCATTATAGTGTTCCAATGAGGGAAGAATTTAGTTTATGGAAAGGTGTTGATTTGACGTAGGGGAATTTTTACCTGAGAGGTTCAAGGTTAGTAGACTCGTTGTTAAGCAGAGAATTTAGCCGATAGTTGTGCTAGTTTTAAGAACTAGGTATTGGTTAGAGGGTTGTCTTTGTTGAGACCTTGCGTCTTGAGCATAAGGTGTTTGTTTGGCGTGTCGAAAGATGCGGGATTTATTTATATTACATACTGTTACATAGGCCTTCAGACAGTATAAAAAATATAAAATATGAAAATCTTTTTTAAAACCTTAACCCTAGTTTAACTAATCTCGATCCCTGACCTAGCTACACAGTAGTGTATTGGGAGGGTTCCTTGTTTGGATTTTGCTTGCGAGACCTCCCCCGCACGAAGGCAGCTAGCGTCAGGAATTGAGGAGATTCAACCATTGGGAATTTTCAAACTTTTATATATTTAGTATGTTGTTATAGATTATATTGGTGATGGTTATATTACGAGTTGAGGCTAATGGAGCCTGATTATAATTGTACGAGTGGAATCTCGGGTACGGGGTGTATGGGCGCCCCGGGGTAGTTAGTTTGCTTTAAAAGCTATATGGTTCGACGTAAGAACTAGAAGGGATCGGTATAGTGATCCTGAGGATTGATGTAAGGACTAGATGATATTGAGGTCGTAGGCATGTATTAAATTTCGCGGGCAAAATTTTTGTAAGGGGGTAAGTATATAACAACCCGTGACTTTGGAGACTGAGAAATTAAATTTTTGGGAAATAAAATTCAATTAAATTGGAGAATTTTAAAATTTGGGAATTGAGGCCCAAAAATAGAGAACGTTTCAAAGTATTCTGGATAATGATTTTGAGGGTACCATCAATCTCGGAAGGGTCAAGATAGTCAAAATGACAGTCATTGGGTTTTATTTCGGTTCTGGATTATTTTTAAGTCAGTTTGACTCAAATTGGAGTAAACGAGTCATTTAAAGTGTGTATTAACATTTAAAACTTGGTTTATTGTTCTAAGGGATTTAAAGGCTTACGAATGAAGCTTTCTCATTAGAGAAAGAGAGAAAAAGAAAGAAAAGAGAAAGGAAGAGAGAGAAGAAGAAAAGCATGGAGATTCCGGCCCCAAACGCGACATCGAGGACGATCCAACCTCTACAAATCTGAGGCAAGTGTTTAATCTTGCTAAATAAGTCATTTGTGTATTTCATTTCATAATTTGTGTGTTAAATAAATGGTTTTTGGGTATAAATATCAAAACCTAAATTTTTGGGTTAAATCTTGAAATCTTTGTTTAAAGAATGGGTTTAATGGTGTAGAAATGGTTAGGATCAACTTTGGGTTGATTTATTGGCTTAGAATCATGTTGTGATAAAGATTTGGAGGTTAAAATGGAAATTTTAGGGTTTTAAATTCGTGGGTTTTCTTTTGGAATGGAAATCGTCCAGGATATCTGGTATGGCCGGTCGACCGCGCCTCAAGGGAAAAGCCTACTGCATTTCTTCGTAGATAAAATTTGGACCCGCGGTCGACCGGGGGTCTGGGACCGGTCGACCGGTCCCCTGTTTTTAGCCCAAAGTTGGAGTTCTTTTACCCCCTTTTCTTTTGGAGTTTTATTCTTAGGGGCTTTCTTAATGGGCTTATTATGGAGGGTTATAATATTAGATCTAGGGAATAGGGCCCTAGGTTGAATAGGGGCTTGCGGACCTATGTTAAATTGATTTAGGAGGATGGGATTCCTCTTTTAGTAATGAAAGGAATATGGGACTTAAGTGATTGGCGGATTGTTTTATCATGATAGAGGCGAATTATCATGAAATGGTTATAAATGGTATAGGGATAGTCCCTTTTTGCCTACATGTATATTAATAATGGTTACCCTTAGGTATAGTGGGGAATCTCAATGAGGACGGGAGTTCTAGCTTGAGGTCATGAGTGAGTTTAGAGATGATTGAGGATCGACGAGAGAAAGATGTCGTGTATCCTTGAGGAGTGTAGACTTAAGGAATAAATTGTGAATGTAATGAAATTTAAGGTTTATTAGAGCTATTAAACCTTAGATGGGAATTTGAGAATCATGTGAATGGGCAATCAACTAGGTTAGGGTGGGTTGCTAATCTAGTGGGGATAGTCATTGTATATCCGGGTGTGATTAATATTGCGGATTCCAACAAGTAATGGGAACAAGAAATGAATTTAGGATTGAGCTTGAGGCTCATCGATTATTAATTATGTAATTACCTATGATCGAGATGAGTATCGTGGGTTGATGTACTTTCAGACATTGATGGAATGTACAGTAATTGTTATACATACATTAAACCTTTGGGTGTTAACCCAAATGTTGAATATAAACATATGTTTTCGGGAGACTATTCATCATAGGAAATTGATTGATTATGTTTCAAGTGAGTGATTTTATTCACATATCAAGGTAAATTAAATGAGTTTGTGGTGACGGCTTGTATATTGAGGATTATGTATACTTATAGCCGAGTTTATATATCTTATACTTATGAACGAGAATTAGTTTGTATATATAGATATATGGATATGTGAATATGTGTATATATATCTGCATGGATATGAGTATATGGATATATTTATGTTGTGGGTATACATGATATGGATATTTAAACTGTATATGATGGTTTAATGTTTGATCATATGATGGGATCATGTGGATGTGTATATATTGTGCATGTGAATGATATATATACTTATGTGGTTAAGCATGCCCCGCTCATCCTATCATTGGGAGGTTGCGCGCGTAGAGGGTGAGTATCCTGGCTCAGAGAGGAGGGTGTGGATATTCCCCAGGTCATAGTCGTCCAGTGTGTTATTATGAGATATATATTTTGGGGTGAGACGTGGTGGGTATGTTTCGTCTCATTGTCGGTTAGGAGTTATGGCTGCTTCCCGGGACGTCGTGTATGTGAGTATACCACGAGATGGGTGTCGTTGAGCCCCACCATGGTGGTCCCCAGTTTCTACGTGAGCCGGGCACTGGGAAGATGATAGCATGGTGCAGTTTTATCGGCGATATATATAGTCGGTTCATTATGTGCATGTCCATTGTACATCAGATATGATATGTACACTTGGTCATGGGTATGTATGATTATATATATATATATATATATATATATATATATATATATATATATATATATATATATATATATATATATATGGTTAGAATAAAAAGCCTATATATATATTTATATATCCTATAGATAAAAGGATATGGATCTTTATGGAGTACATCTTGGATGATTATGGTGTACTTGATGATTGGGGGTTGATGTATCGCATTTAAGGAATTTTTCGGTTACATCATCCCAAAGATATTATTTGGAGACTATGAGTTGTTCTTATATGGTAATTTATATTTAGTATTATTGTATGTATGGCATAATGGATGTCTAGGATCGACATTGTCAAGGAGTAGTGTAACGGGGTGGTTCCTTGTTTGGATTTCGCTTTGCGAGACACCCTACGTATGAAACGCAGTGCAGTGTTGAGATTGGAGAAAAGTTTTGTCAATTAATTATGTGTGGCATAATGGATCTCTAGGACCGACGTTAACAAGGAGTAGTGTAACGAGGTGATTCCTTGTTTGGATTTCGCTCTGCGAGACACCCAACGCACGAAACGCGGTGCAACGTTGAAATTGGAAAGAAGTTTTGCCAATAATAATTTTGTATGCCTTTTATTTAGAAATTTAAATCATATGATTCAACCCAAAGGTAAATGGGTAATGTATTAAGAGCTATAATTAAGTAAATGGAAAACCGGAATCCTTTAAGCCTAATATGGCATATATGTTTGTAAAAATACTTAAGTGTGGTTAGAAAAAGAGGATTCTTGGGGTATGATAGGAAAGCAGGTTTCGTGGGTATAGGCTAGGCATATAATAAGTTAGGTTGTCCTTATAATTGGGGTAATTTAACTAAAATTCAGGACGCGAATAGGTGCGCCGCTAAGTGAGAGGTGAGTTGGGGCTTCACGAGAGTGCGATTCCAGTTTAATTATGAAATAAGTGCACCGATATTTATTATGCACGGTTAACACACTTGCTAAATATTTTCTCAACTCGGGCTCTGACCCATTTAGTTTTATCTCCTGCCTGTATATATATATGTATATATATTACTACAGGTATCCTACCTCATGGATGCCGGATGACCTTCTATCCAGAGTCTTGGGAGCCGTGGCAGGTGCGGACTGTTGCGGGATGTAGAATGTTGTCGCTTCCTACCTCTTTAGAAATCTAGGTAGGATTCATGTTGTATATTAGTATTGTACCCAAGGGATATTTATATACATGTTTATATTTATTCCATTTCAGTTATTGTATTGGTTGTGACCCGACAGCTTATTCGGGTTTATCTCCTTCTGGCATATTCATTTGTAGTTATAAATTTTATTTATCATCAATCTAGTATGCATCTTTCTTTTCTTTTTTAGTAGTTATAGTGTTGCTTTGTTAGTCGTGGTGTGTTTTAATTAAAAATTTTAACATCTCGCTTATATGATATCGGGTAGTTAGTCGTATATTATTTAGTACTAGCAGTTGATGTTGAGACTGAGCCATCTGAGACTCTTGATTTAATGTAGTATAGGGCTGGCCACCCATTATTATTTTAAGCGGGGTGTTACAGATGGTATCAGAGCATCAGGTTCTAGAGTCCTTAGGATCTGTGCGAGTTTTCTGCATTCTTTCGTTAACGTTCTTGATATAAAGCCCTACTATTAGAACTGTTGTGTTCACTGAGCTTATTTTCTTCTGTGAAGTGTATTCACTTGATCGACGTTCTGATAAAAGTTGCTCTCGTTTCAGACGTCACTTAGAGTATGTTGTCTAGGAAAGGACAAGAATAGCGTTACAATACCCATAATTGATTTTGGGTGCGCTTTGATTGGAGGTATTTATTTTCCTCGATTCAGGCTGAGGTAAGAAAGAGAACCTTAGCAGAGGTAAGAAAGGAAAATTACTCGAATAGCGAGTCTTGGACTTAGTAAGATAAGTCTGAGGAGAGGTATATAGTGTACTTTTAGGAGGTTTAGATTGAGAAACCCGTCAACCTTTGTTAGAAAACCTGGTGTTGGTGACTTTTCCCGACGTGAGGTGTGGGGAGATGTCCCAATGTCGGGGGTATTGCCTTCTGGGAAGAGGGAGTAAGAAATTTGACACTAAGTTTCGTTGGGCAAGACTGAGGGAGTTTTCGGTAGTTGCAATCATGTTTTGTCCTTAGAAATGGTTAGGAGGGAGTAGAGGACTTTAAACTTTAAATAAGGATCCAAGGATGAAGTAAAGCAATTAGAGATTGTTGAGTAGTGGTTATGAGACTATTGTCTTATGGATAGGTTAGGGCGTGTCATTATAGTGTTCCAATGAGGGAAGAATTTATTTTATGGAAAGGTGTTGATTTGACGTAGGGGAATTTTTACCTGAGAGGTTCAAGGTTAGTAGACTCGTTGTTAAGCAGAGAATTTAGCCGATAGTTGTGCTAGTTTTAAGAACTAGGTATTGGTTAGAGGGTTGTATTTGTTGAGACCTTGCGTCTTGAGCATAAGGTGTTTGTTTGGCGTGTCGAAAGATGCGGGATTTATTTATATTACATACTGTTACACAGGCCTTCAGGCAGTATAAAAAATATAAAATATGAAAATCTTTTTTAAAACCTTAACCCTAGTTTAACTAATCTCGATCCCTGACCTAGCTACACAGTAGTGTATTGGGAGGGTTCCTTGTTTGGATTTTGCTTGCGAGACCTCCCCCGCACGAAGGCAGCTAGCGTCAGGAATTGAGGAGAGCTCAACCATTGGGAATTTTCAAACTTTTATATATTTAGTATGTTGTTATAGATTATATTGGTGATGGTTATATTACGAGTTGAGGCTAATGGAGCCTGATTATAATTGTACGAGTGGAATCTCGGGTACGGGGTGTATGGGCGCCCCGGGGTAGTTAGTTTGCTTTAAAAGCTATATGGTTCGACGTAAGAACTAGAAGGGATCGGTATAGTGATCCTGAGGATTGATCTAAGGACTAGATGATATTGAGGTCTTAGGCATGTATTAAATTTCGCGGGCAAAATTTTTGTAAGGGGGGAAGTATATAACAACCCGTGACTTTGGAGACTGAGAAATTAAATTTTTGGGAAATAAAATTCAATTAAATTGGAGAATTTTAAAATTTGGGAATTGAGGCCCAAAAATAGAGAACGTTTCAAAGTATTCTGGATAATGATTTGGAGGGTACCATCGATCCCGGAAGGGTCGAGATAGTCAAAATGACAGTCATTGGGTTTTATTTCGATTCTGGATTATTTTTAAGTCAGTTTGACTCAAATTGGAGTAAACGAGTCATTTAAAGTGTGTATTCACATTTAAAACTGGGTTTATTGTTCTAAGGGATTTAAAGGCTTACGGATGAAGCTTTCTCATTAGAGAAAGAGAGAAAAAGAAAGAAAAGAGAAAGGAAGAGAGAGAAGAAGAAAAGCATGGAGATTCCGGCCCCAAACGCGACATCGAGGACGATCCAACCTCTACAAATCTGAGGCAAGTGTTTAATCTTGCTAAATAAGTCATTTGTGTATTTCATTTCATAATTTGTGTGTTAAATAAATGGTTTTTGGGTATAAATATCAAAACCTAAATTTTTGGGTTAAATCTTGAAATCTTTGTTTAAAGAATGGGTTTAATGGTGTAGAAATGGTTAGGATCAACTTTGGGTTGATTTATTGGCTTAGAATCATGTTGTGATAAAGATTTGGAGGTTAAAATGGAAATTTTAGGGTTTTAAATTCGTGGGTTTTCTTTTGGAATGGAAATCGTCCAGGATATCTGGTATGGCCGGTCGACCGCGCCTCAAGGGAAAAGCCTACTGCATTTCTTCGTAGATAAAATTTGGACCCGCGGTCGACCGGGGGTCTGGGACCGGTCGACCGGTCCCCTGTTTTTAGCCCAAAGTTGGAGTTCTTTTACCCCCTTTTCTTTTGGAGTTTTATTCTTAGGGGCTTTCTTAATGGGCTTATTATGGAGGGTTATGATATTAGATCTAGGGAATAGGGCCCTAGGTTGAATAGGGGCTTGCGGACCTATGTTAAATTGATTTAGGAGGATGGGATTCCTCTTTTAGTAATGAAAGGAATATGGGACTTAAGTGATTGGCGGATTGTTTTATCATGATAGAGGCGAATTATCATGAAATGGTTATAAATGGTATAGGGATAGTCCCTTTTTGCCTACATGTATATTAATAATGGTTACCCTTAGGTATAGTGGGGAATCTCAATGAGGACGGGAGTTCTAGCTTGAGGTCATGAGTGAGTTTAGAGATGATTGAGGATCGACGAGAGAAAGATGTCATGTATCCTTGAGGAGTGTAGACTTAAGGAATAAATTGTGAATGTAATGAAATTTAAGGTTTATTAGAGCTATTAAACCTTAGATAGGAATTTGAGAATCATGTGAATGGGCAATCAACTAGGTTAGGGTGGGTTGCTAATCTAGTGGGGATAGTCATTGTATATCCGGGTGTGATTAATATTGAGGATTCCAACAAGTAATGGGAACAAGAAATGAATTTAGGATTGAGCTTGAGGCTCATCGATTATTAATTATGTAATTACCTATGATCGAGATGAGTATCGTGGGTTGATGTACTTTCAGACATTGATGGAATGTACAGTAATTGTTATACATACATTAAACCTTTGGGTGTTAACCCAAATGTTGAATATAAACATATGTTTTCGGGAGACTATTCATCATAGGAAATTGATTGATTATGTTTCAAGTGAGTGATTTTATTCACATATCAAGGTAAATTAAATGAGTTTGTGGTGACGGATTGTATATTGAGGATTATGTATACTTATAGCCGAGTTTATATATCTTATACTTATGAACGAGAATTAGTTTGTATATATAGATATATGGATATGTGAATATGTGTATATATATCTGCATGGATATGAATATATGGATATATTTATGTTGTGGGTATACATGATATGGATATTTAAACTGTATATGATGGTTTAATGTTTGATCATATGATGGGATCATGTGGATGTGTATATATTGTGCATGTGAATGATATATATACTTATGTGGTTAAGCATACCCCGCTCATGCTATCATTGGGAGGTTGCGCGCGTAGAGGGTGAGTATCCTGGCTCATAGAGGAGGGTGTGGATATTCCCCAGGTCATAGTCGTCCAGTGTGTTATTATGAGATATATATTTTGGGGTGAGACGTGGTGGGTATGTTTCGTCTCATTGTCGGTTAGGAGTTATGGCTGCTTCCCGGGACGTCGTGTATGTGAGTATACCACGAGATGGGTGTCGTTGAGCCCCGCCATGGTGGTCCCCAGTTTCTACATGAGCCGGGCACTGGGAAGATGATAGCATGGTGCAATTTTATCGGCGATATATATAGCCGGTTCATTATGTGCATGTCCATTGTACATCAGATATGATATGTACACTTGGTCATGGGTATGTATGATATATATATATATATATATATATATATATGGTTAGAATAAAATGCATATATATATATTTATATATCCTATAGATGAAAGGTTATGGATCTTTATGGAGTACATCTTGGATGATTATGGTGTACTTGATGATTGGGGATTGATGTTGAAAAAGCGTTGCCAAAGCCGTTTATAAAAATAAACTATTTAAGCAACTCCGAAAGTTTGTTGAAGAAACTCTTTACTTAAAATCAAAACGATTTTGAACACAAGATGTGTTAACAAAATTATGTACGAGATATGGACAAGATTTGATAACAAGTTTTAGTAAACAGTTTAAAATGTTTTAAACTCAGCACACAAACAGAAAGGGATGAGAAGATGTAGAAATATTGATACTCAGGATTTTTAACGTGGTAAAACCTCAACCTTGAGGAAACATCCACGACTCCCTCTACGGAGTAAAACAAAAACAATCACTAAAACAAATATATGAGTTACAACCTATTTAACTAACATGCACACAAAAACAAATCTATACAAGTTCAGGATTGTACCCTCTGGCGTCCTTAACTTTTCTGCAGATCTTGTTTGTTGATGTAGTTGTCTCAGTTTGTCAACTCTTCTTTGTTCCAGCACTTTACGTCGACTTATTTTTCACCAAATCTTATAGCCAACACTTTGAGTGTTTGTAGTGTGAAGATGTTTGTGAATGGTGTTCTAAAACACATGCATGCACACACACACACTTATTAGTTACAGACAATCCTAACAAATCACATATAAAGTCTATATGCAGTGTATTTGTTATTTTTCTTTCTTACAAAACCAAGAACCTTTTTGACCTTTCAAAGTAACCCAGATTCCACGGAGATCTTGCTTAAGAAATCGGTCAAGACCTTTCTCAATCACTTTTGAAAATATTATGTGGATTGAGAACCCTCCAAGTGCGAATCCCACTAGGTCAGGTTAGGTTTTGTAAAAACAGAAATAGAAAAACATCTATTGTTGATCTTTGAAGAAGAAAAATGTTTTAACAGAAAACAATCAACAACGAAATTCTCAAGATGAGAAATAAATGCAACTAAGTGTTCTGTGACATGAAAAACTTCAGATCTATGATTTCTATTGAAAGAGAAACAAGATCTGAGTCTATGTCTAAGTTGGAAATAAGATTTATGAACACAAGGATTTCAGCAACCCAAGATCTCTTAACCAGAACTCTCATAAACCTAAGAAAACACTAAGGATGGTGTTTTTGGTTATGGTGGTTTTTCTGGAGAGGTAAGTAGTTTGGGCTTGAGAAGTGTTTGGACGAAGTTAGGGTTTCTAACTAGGGTTTGGTTTCTCTCTCTAACTTCTCTCTTCTCTCTTCTCTCTCTATTCTTTTTTTGAGAAAACTCAAAGTGGCAAAAGATTTCGAAGGCTGAAATTGGAGGCCTTTAAATAGGAAGAGAGGAAGATTCCAGAGCATCGTTCAAAAACAATGGCTGAGATTGAGTCAAGATCCATTGACTGCAATCCAAGGGCTCACAACAGGCGGTGGATTAAACAGGCTATGATTGGCTTAAGGGATTACACGGGGATCCACTCAAAAGACACGCAGGCCATCGATAAGGGTTGATCCAAGGGCTGATAACAAGCGATGGTATGTCTCTGTAAAGAAACACACCTAGGGCCAATCAGAGAACAGCAAGTGTTGGCCTGAGGACAAATGCAAACGCGCGTCCCAAAATAATTACAAAGCCAACCCTAAAGTCTTTAGCGCTTTCGGTTTCTACCCAGAGTAACTTTAGGCCAATAAACACAACAATGCATATTTATATATTAACCCCAAGACTTTTTTAAATCAAGTTTTAATTAAATAAAACCTTGTTTAAAATGAGTTTAAAATTCCCAAAAAAATATTAAAAATCAAATTGAGGGATTTAAACACACTCACAACATTAATACACATAGAGGTGCAATATGAAATGCAAGAATGAAATTCTAAGTGTGTGAGTGATGGCTATAGTCTTAGGATCATTACAAGATGGATAGAAGAAGAAGCAACCCAATCTCTGAAGCTCTTTGGTTTCTAGGATGGACACTATTTTGTCACAATTTCCAAACTAGATGAGCTCTTATACAGTCTAGACTCAAATGAGTCAAAAGTATAAGGGCTTCAATCTCCCCCTTTGGAAATATGAGACAAAATCTCCTTTGAGTCATCTAAACTCGTAGGGAAACAAAAAATAAGAAAATCCTATTACTATAAAAAAATCTATCTACCCAAATCTTAGAAAGCAAAAATTACATAACTCAACTATATACAGTTTAACATCCTATTATTGCAATAAAGAATGACTGTACAAGAAGAATACCTGCAATGAATTACTATGATCAAGCTTTTTAGTATATGCAGTAGACTCAAATTTCTCCCCCATTTTGTCTCAAATGGACAAAGGGAAGGAACTTGGAAAAAAAAGACAGGTATTTACTCAACACAAATCATACCAATAGATTTACGTAAAGAAATGAATCTATTATAATCAAGAGGTTTGGTAAATAAATCTGCAAGTTGTAGATCAGTAGAAAGATAATTGATTTTTAATTCCTTGGTTTCAACTAATTCACGAATAAAATGATGTCTTATTTTAATGTGCTTAGTTCGCGAGTGTTGAACTGGGTTCTTAGAAATATTAATCGCACTTTGATTATCACAATAGAGATGAAGTGTGGGTTCTAAAATACCATAATCACTTAGCATTTGTTTAAGCCATAACAATTGGGCACAACAGCTACCAGCGGCTATGTATTCAGATTCAGCAGTCGAGAGAGATGTGCAGTTTTGTTTTTTACTACTCCATCCTACCAAGTTATTACCAATATAACAACATGCGCCTGAAGTGCTTTTACTATCATCAGTACACCCAGCCCAATCAGCATCAGTGTACCCAATAATAGTGCTAGGTGTGTCATTCGTGTACCAAATTCCTAAATTTAGAGTGCCTTTAACATATTTAATTATGCGTTTAACAGCGTTTAAATGGCTTTCCTTGGGGTTGTTTTGATAACGCGCACAAACACAAACAGCATACATGATATCAGGACGCGAGGCAGTCAGATAGAGTAATGTGCCAATCATACTACGATATAAGGTAGAGTCTACAGATTTTCCATGTTCATCTTTAGATAATTTCTCTGTAGTACTCATAGGCGTTTTAGCACTCTTAGCACTCTCGAGGCCAAATTTCTTAACTATCTCTAATGCGTACTTAGTCTGCGAAAGAAACAATCCATGTGGTTGTTGTTTGACTTGGAGACCTAGGAAGAACTGTAACTCCCCCATAAGGGACATCTGAAATTCCTTACTCATAATTTCAGCAAAAGATTTTACTTCTGAGGTAGAAGTGGATCCAAATATGATATCGTCTACATAGACTTGAGCGATAGTAATGTGTTTGCCAAACTGTTTGACAAATAAGGTTTGGTCATTTCCACCTCTTTTGAAACCTTTGTCCAGCAGAAAACTGGACAGGCGCTCATACCAAGCTCTAGGAGCTTGCTTAAGACCATATAAAGCCTTTTTCAACCGAAATACATGATTAGGATAATTAGGGTCAATGAACCCTTTAGGTTGTTCTACATAGGTTTCCTCGGCAAGTATTCCATTAAGGAACGCAGATTTAACGTCCATTTGATATAATGTAAAATGCATGTGACAAGCTATAGCAAGAAGCAGACGAACTGATTCTAAACGAGTAACAGGAGCAAACGTCTCATTAAAATCAAGTCCTTCTATTTGGGAGTAACCTTGAGCAACTAGTCTATCTTTATTTCTAATTATCATCCCATTTTCATCAGTTTTATTTTTGAAAATCCAACGAGTACCAATAACCTTTTTGTGATCAGGACGTGGAACAAGAAACCAAACATCATGAATGACAAATTGTAAAAGTTCATCCTGCATAGCAGAAATCCAGTGAGAGTCATTCAATGCCTCATTTACATTCTTTGGTTCCAAGAGAGAAACAAAGCAAGCATAGAGAGCATAATTTCTAAGTTGGGATCTTGTACGTACTGGTTCACCAGGGTTACCAACTATGTTGTTTATGGGATGATCTTTAGAAACCCAGTTAGGTACTTCAGGTGACTCAATAGGTAATGAATTATCTATTTCAGAAGAGTCATTTTCTAAAATATTTGGCGATTCTTCTTCTATAGTTAATTCACTAGTCTTGCTTTCCACAGTAGTGTCACTAACAATTACATTTATGGATTCCATTAAGGTCTTAGTGCGAAGATTATACACTCGATAAGCTCTACTGTTAGGTGAATAACCTAAGAATATGGCTTTATCTCCTCTACTCTCAAATTTAGATAAGTGTTCCCTATCTTTGCAAACATAGCAGGTACTACCAAAGGTTCTAAGGTACTTAAGATTAGGCTTTTTATTGTACCAAAGTTCATAAGAGGTTTGTTTCGAATTCTTTCTAAGATAGACCCTATTAATAAGATGGCAGGCTGTACGAATAGATTCTACCCAAAAATACTTAGGTAAGTTCTTAGCATGGAGCATGACACGTGCCATCTCTTGAAGAGTTCGATTCTTTCTCTCAGCTATTCCATTTTGTTGAGGGGTCTTAGGAGCACTGAACTCATGTTTGTAACCATTATAGTCATAATATTCTACAATACCAGTGTCTTTGAATTCACCACCTCTATCACTTCGGATTCTATTCACTTGAGTGTCTTTTTCATTCTCAATTCGTAAGAGAATCTTTAAAAAAGTTTGAAAGGTATCGGATTTTTGTTTTAAGAAAGCTACCCAAGTGAATCTGGTGAAGTCATCAACCATAACTAGAATATAACTGTGTCCACAAAGACTAACAGTTTGAGAAGGACCCATTAGGTCCATATGGATGAGTTCTAAGGGATTAGAGGTAAGGATATCTTTAACCCTTTTATGAGGTTCTTTAACAATTTTTCCTTCTTGACAAGGACCACAGACAATGTTATGAATAAATTTAATTTTTGGTATTCCTCTAACTATCTGTTGAGAAGACAATTTACTCAAATTTTCGTAATTAATGTGACCCATTCTGTTATGCCATATCTCGTTGTCATCCATTCTGGCAACATTACAGATTTCAGAACTAGACATGACTGTATAACAATTGTCAGGGGTCCTGAATCCTGTAATTAAGCATTCTCCCTTTTCATTTAAAATCTTGCAATTGTTCTTTGAAAAGGTAACAGTATAGTTTGAGTCACAAAATTGCGAAATGCTAAGTAAATTAGCCTTAAGACCTTTGACTAAGAGAACATTTTCAAGAACAGGAAGACCTTTTGCTTTAAGAGTTCCTTTGCCTATGATCTGGGATGATACTCCATCACCAAAAACAACTTTTCCACCATCAAAATGGGTTTTATTTAAAAGTTTTGTATCATCACCTGTCATATGCTTGGAACATCCAGAATCCAAATACCAACCAGAAGTTGTAAGTTCAGCTTTTAGAGCAGAAACAACAATATTACACTTCATCTGGGGTACTAGATCATCTTTTCTAACCCAAATTGCCCTGGTTTTTAGTTTGCGCTTGTTTGCTCTCATTTGATAAAATTTGCGAGCATTAGATTTTTGTTGAAAAACATTTTGCGCATGATTTTGAGTAAATTTGAATTCCTGAGCATTTGATTTAGAAAAGGTTCTGGTAATCCTTCTAGTAAATGTCCTTTTAGGTTTAGTCTTTCTATTCCTATAGTTAGAGTTTTTGTCTGGTGGCCTGGGAAGGACATAGTTGTTACGACTCCTCCTAGAGTAGTTAAAGTTAGGATATATGGAAGAGTTGTAGACAGGTTTAATCAGTCTCCTAGCATAGCAATTATCAAACGAGTGACCATATATATCGCAATATGAGCAATAAAGATTGCTCAGAATTGGGTTTTCCTTAGGAAAGTCTCTAAACAAAGGTTTTGAGAAATTTTGAGGCTGAATTTTATTCCTAGGTAGCACAGATTTGAAAACAGGTTCACTTTTCCTAATAGGGGGGCAGACATATTTTCCCTTTGGTAAACTTTCATGCTTAGAGCAACTTGCATCTCCAGTGTTAGTGTTTTGATGGTCAAACTTAGTTTTTAGAGAATGAAAGTCTGGACATGTTTCAATAGGTCTGTTGCCTCCTGACACAAACTTGATAGGTTCAACATGTTTAGTTTGTGTCTTTAAATTGAGGCAAAACCCTATTCCAGTTCTATCATCAGAATTGGTTTTAGATTCAGCAACGAATTCCTCAAAACATTTAGAATTGTTTTCAAATTTGGTAAATTTTTTGAAAACAGTTGTTGTCTTTTCTTTTGTTTGTTCCAATTCTAATAATGTCCCTTTGTATTTTTTCTCCAGAATTTCATTAGCTTCAGTTAAAGTTTTCAGTTTTTCATCAAACACTTTAACTTCACTGTCATGAGACATGCATTGTGTAGTATACTCTTCAGCATTCAGTTTTACCATTAGGCTTAGATCCTCTAGCTTTTTGGTAAGATCTTTAACAATCTTTTCTAGTCTAGTGCTTTTCTTTAGAGTTTTAGTATATATAGTGTGAATGTCTAGGAGATCATCATTGTCAGAGTCACTAAGTGAAGTGTGTGAAGTGACCCCTAAGGTTTCATTTCTTAAACTCACGCACCCATTGACATCAGCAGTATCGATTTCCCTTTGACTCACACACCCCGAGGAAGAGGTATTAATGTTCTCAGTAAGTAAAGCATCTAAACCAGTTAAAGTATGATTCAAAGCAACAGAACTAGAATTACTAAACTCATCCTCACTATCAAGCATAGGCATATCATCATTGTATATGATTTTGGCAAAGAAGGCTAAACAAGGATCAAAACCATCAGATGTCTCAAGTTCCTCATTTTCAGAATCACTTGAGTCATCCCAGGTTTTGCAGATATTGGCTCTAGAGTGTTTGTTTTGGGCATTTAAATTAACTCTACAGTCTTGAGCAATGTGTCCTAGTTTACCACATCTATAGCATTCAGTCTTCTTGAGGTCTCTGTGAGGTCTTGTGTTGTCCTTGTTCTGTTTGTCATGAGGTTTCTCATGGGGCTTGTGATTTGAAGGAGTATAATAATTAGACTTGCCCTGTCTATTTGCAACACTGTTTCTAAATTTAACAATTTTCTTAAATTGTTTTGTCATTAGGGCAATCTGATTATCTAGACTTTCTAAGTCACAGTCCTCATCAGAATCATTACTAGAGGTGTTTAACTCAGGCTTAATCATCTTAGAGGTAAAGCTAAGATTGGAATTGGTATGTTTCCTATTAGTGTGGGTCAATTGTTTCTTATACTCTAATTCCATTTCCACAGTTCTTAATTTGCTACTGAGTAATTCAGGAGTAAGATTTGTATCACACATCTCCTCAATAGCATATCTTTTATTGTCAAATTTCTGTGGTAATGATCTCAGAATTTTAGAGACAATTTCTTGTCTATCATAAGTTATACCATTGGCATGAAGTTTAGTGACAATATCAGTAAGGTTCATATAGAAATCATCGAAAGACTCAGATTCAGACATGATTAAGGTATTATACTGTTGGATTAACATTTGAGTCTTAGCAGCTTTTACCCTAGAGTCTCCTTCGTGGGCAGTAATCAAGGTATCCCATGCTTCCTTGGAAGTGGTACAGGATGAGATTCTCTTGAACTCATGTTCGTTAATAGACATAAATATAGCGTTCTTTCCTTTGTTATTATTTCGAGAAACCTGTTTCTCTTCTTGAGTAAACTCACTCAATATTTTCTTAATCCTTTCATTGCTTCCATCAGTGGCTGGTTTAGTTGGATAAAAGTATCCATTTTCAATAATATCCCAGACATCATCTCCCAGAGTGCCTTGAATGAAAGCAATCATTCTTACTTTCCAGTAAGAAAAATTGGTTCCATCAAAGACTGGAGGTCTGGTCAAGTTACCATATCTTTCGTTTTTCTCGTCCATAATTGATTTTGAGAAAACAGTTTCAAAAACTCAGGATCTTTTTGAAAAAAGTTCACCAAAAGCTCTGATACCAATTGAAAAAGCGTTGCCAAAGCCGTTTATAAAAATAAACTATTTAAGCAACTCCGAAAGTTTGTTGAAGAAACTCTTTACTTAAAATCAAAACGATTTTGAACACAAGATGTGTTAACAAAATTATGTACGAGATATGGACAAGATTTGATAACAAGTTTTAGTAAACAGTTTAAAATGTTTTAAACTCAGCACACAAACAGAAAGGGATGAGAAGATGTAGAAATATTGATACTCAGGATTTTTAACGTGGTAAAACCTCAACCTTGAGGAAACATCCACGACTCCCTCTACGGAGTAAAACAAAAACAATCACTAAAACAAATATATGAGTTACAACCTATTTAACTAACATGCACACAAAAACAAATCTATACAAGTTCAGGATTGTACCCTCTGGCGTCCTTAACTTTTCTGCAGATCTTGTTTGTTGATGTAGTTGTCTCAGTTTGTCAACTCTTCTTTGTTCCAGCACTTTACGTCGACTTATTTTTCACCAAATCTTATAGCCAACACTTTGAGTGTTTGTAGTGTGAAGATGTTTGTGAATGGTGTTCTAAAACACATGCATGCACACACACACACTTATTAGTTACAGACAATCCTAACAAATCACATATAAAGTCTATATGCAGTGTATTTGTTATTTTTCTTTCTTACAAAACCAAGAACCTTTTTGACCTTTCAAAGTAACCCAGATTCCACGGAGATCTTGCTTAAGAAATCGGTCAAGACCTTTCTCAATCACTTTTGAAAATATTATGTGGATTGAGAACCCTCCAAGTGCGAATCCCACTAGGTCAGGTTAGGTTTTGTAAAAACAGAAATAGAAAAACATCTATTGTTGATCTTTGAAGAAGAAAAATGTTTTAACAGAAAACAATCAACAACGAAATTCTCAAGATGAGAAATAAATGCAACTAAGTGTTCTGTGACATGAAAAACTTCAGATCTATGATTTCTATTGAAAGAGAAACAAGATCTGAGTCTATGTCTAAGTTGGAAATAAGATTTATGAACACAAGGATTTCAGCAACCCAAGATCTCTTAACCAGAACTCTCATAAACCTAAGAAAACACTAAGGATGGTGTTTTTGGTTATGGTGGTTTTTCTGGAGAGGTAAGTAGTTTGGGCTTGAGAAGTGTTTGGACGAAGTTAGGGTTTCTAACTAGGGTTTGGTTTCTCTCTCTAACTTCTCTCTTCTCTCTTCTCTCTCTTCTCTCTCTATTCTTTTTCTGAGAAAACTCAAAGTGGCAAAAGCTTTCGAAGGCTGAAATTGGAGGCCTTTAAATAGGAAGAGAGGAAGATTCCAGAGCATCGTTCAAAAACAATGGCTGAGATTGAGTCAAGCTCCATTGACTGCAATCCAAGGGCTCACAACAGGCGGTGGATTAAACAGGCTATGATTGGCTTAAGGGATTACACGGGGATCCACTCAAAAGACATGCAGGCCATCGATAAGGGTTGATCCAAGGGCTGATAACAAGCGATGGTATGTCTCTGTAAAGAAACACACCTAGGGCCAATCAGAGAACAGCAAGTGTTGGCCTGAGGACAAATGCAAACGCGCGTCCCAAAATAATTACAAAGCCAACCCTAAAGTCTTTAGCGCTTTAGGTTTCTACCCAGAGTAACTTTAGGCCAATAAACACAACAATGCATATTTATATATTAACCCCAAGACTTTTTTAAATCAAGTTTTAATTAAATAAAACCTTGTTTAAAATGAGTTTAAAATTCCCAAAAAAATATTAAAAATCAAATTGAGGGATTTAAATACACTCACAACATTAATACACATAGAGGTGCAATATGAAATGCAAGAATGAAATTCTAAGTGTGTGAGTGATGGCTATAGTCTTAGGATCATTACAAGATGGATAGAAGAAGAAGCAACCCAATCTCTGAAGCTCTTTGGTTTCTAGGATGGACACTATTTTGTCACAATTTCCAAACTAGATGAGCTCTTATACAGTCTAGACTCAAATGAGTCAAAAGTATAAGGGCTTCAGATGTATCGCATTTAAGGAATTTTTCGGTTACATCATCCCAAAGATATTATTTGGAGACTATGAGTTGTTCTTATATGGTAATTTATATTTAGTAGTATTGTATGTATGGCATAATGGATCTCTAGGATCGACATTATCAAGGAGTAGTGTAACGGGGTGGTTCCTTGTTTGGATTTCGCTTTGCGAGACACCCCACGTATGAAACGCAGTGCAGTGTTGAGATTGGAGAAAAGTTTTGTCAAATAATTATGTGAGGCATAATGGATCTCTAGGACCGACGTTGACAAGGAGTAGTGTAACGAGGTGATTCCTTGTTTGGATTTCGCTCTGCGAGACACCCAACGCACGAAACGCGGTGCAACGTTGAAATTGGAAAGAATTTTTGCCAATAATAATTTTGTATGCCTTTTATTTATAAATTTAAATCATATGATTCAACCCAAAGGTAAATGGGTAATGTATTAAGAGCTATAATTAATTAAATTGTAAACTGGAATCCATTAAGCCTAATATGGCATATATGTTTGTAAAAATACTTAAGTGTGGTTAGAAAGAGAAGATTATTGGGGTATGATAGGAAGGCAGATCTCGTGGGTATAGGCTAGGCCTATAATAAGTTAGGTTGTCCTTATAATTGGGGTAATTTAAGTGAAATTCAGGACGCGAATAGGTGCGCGCCGCTAGATGAGAAGTGAGTTGGGGCTTCACGAGAGTGCGATTCCAGTTTAATTATGAAATAAGTGCACCGATATTTATTATGCACGGTTAACACACTTACTAAATATTTTCTCAACTCGGGCTCTGACCCGTTTGATTTTCTCTCCTGCCTGTATATATATATGTATATATATTACTACAGGTATCCTACCTCATGGATGCCGGATGACCTTCTATCTAGAGTCTTGGGAGCCGTGGCAGGTGCGGACTGTTGCGGGATGTAGAATGTTGTCGCTTCCTACCTCTTTAGAAATCTAGGTAGGATTCATGTTGTATATTAGGTTTGTACCCAAGGGATATTTATATACATGTTTATATTTATTCCATTTCAGTTATTGTATTGGTTGTGACCCGACAGCTTATTCGGGTTTATCTCCTTCTGGCATATTCATTTGTAGTTATAAATTTTATTTATCATCAATCTAGTATGCATCTTTCTTTTCTTTTTTAGTAGTTATAGTGTTGCTTTGTTAGTCGTGGTGTGTTTTAATTAAAAATTTTAACATCTCGCTTATATGATATCGGGTAGTTAGTCGTATATTATTTAGTACTAGCAGTTGATGTTGAGACTGAGCCATCTGAGACTCTTGATTTAATGTAGTATAGGGCTGGCCACCCGTTATTATTTTAAGCGGGGTGTTACAGAATGGTTCTGGGTATCCCAAAATGAGTTATGATTTTTCAAAAAGAGATTCAAACACTCAAAAGTTTTGAGGCCCTGTTCAAAAAGAGACTGCAGCCACCATCCAACATATTTCTGTGGCAATAATCTACAAGAATTAAAATGAAAGTCCAAGGTGAAGAAAAGTTTCCGAATCATGTGTGAAGAAATCATTTGTACTTAAATGCCGCGACCTTAGTCTATCAGTTACATTCAATCAATCAAGCAAGCAAGCAAACAAGAATTTGAGTTTGAAGTATTGGAGGTATAAAGCATGCAAATGATATACAGAAACCATTCATTTCCAAAGGTGCCTGCAACCTTGATAATAAAGTTAGAAGCTAAAAATATTGGCAAAGATCAATTTTAAGATTATAAGACAAAAGGTCGCAGCCATTCAAAGAGGCAACAAAAAAATAAAGAGGGGCATAGCCCTAAGATTCAACATCGTCAACTTCATATCCCTCTTATCCCTCCGCAGTCATCATGGTCTCTTCCTCATCTTTCATTGCTTCGACCTCTGCCCTCAACTTAGCTCTTTCTTCTGCTGCGGCATTGATCTCATCCACACACTACTGATGCTCAGCATCACCAAGGCCCTAATCAAGAAGCGTCTCCTTAGAGTCGGGGAATTTTTTTATGGCTCTATGCATGACCTCTTGGTAGTTGCGGAGGTAGGCTCTATTATTGATGAGAAAGAAGTCTTTTGATCCATTAAATGACTCTATAGTGTTGTCAATAGCCAATTAAAAGGACACAACAAGATCCTCTCCCATCTGCTTAACCACCGCAGCATAGGATTTAGCATCCTTGGAAGATTTGGCCTCCAATTCCTCATACTTCCTCTACAGGAGATCAAGCTTGTTGTTGGCAAACTTTGTGACCTTGGCAGCTTCCAAAGCCTGAGCTTGGGCAACCTTCAGGGACTCCACTACCCGCTTGAAGTTATTTTCAGCATCTTGCTTGGCCTACTCTGCAACCTTAATGGTTACATCCTCGTTCGTTTTGCATAACTCAAGGGCCGTGGAAGAAGACTTCTTTCCTTCTTCAAAGGAAGCTGCCCTGGCATTCTGCAAATTAGTGGAGTTAACTCTATCCGCAGCCTCTTTTAGCTTGTACAGAGCCTCATACTTCCTTTTTTGAGAAACCATGACGTCAACGCCCTGCAACGAGATTTAAAGTTAGAAATAAATATGGAATTTGAAAATAAAACTGAGAAGGTACTTGCACTTAACCTCAGTAGACTGTGGAGACCATAATCCTCTAAGTCGTTGTGGTCTTCATCCACGAGTCTATCAAGGTCCGCGGCGTCTGGGACCCTCTTCATCCTGTGGATAGCCCTCGCAGTTGTGTCCGAAGAGGATTCAGGGTTGGGCTGCCTAAGATGGGGCTGCGGACGGTCATCAAGACCAACACTGGTAAGGCATTGAGGAGGTTCCAGGTTCGCGTTATACGACAATTAGTGGTGGTAGGGGAGATCTTGAATGGATTGGGGCATTAGACGTTGACATCATCCCTGCCGCGGATAGATTGTCCCCAATGTCATCATCAAAAGTATGCTCATGCCTCTCGTGAGGACCCTCCTTAACTTGGAGTTGGGGCGTGGCAGGGGTCGTCTGTTCCATAACCTGATTTTGGTCACTCGAAGAGACCGCGACAGGGGCCTTGGCCTTGGACCTCTTCCTTTTCCTATGCCTAGCAGTGTTGTTGAGGACAGTTGCGTCCTCATCCATCTCTTCCCGTTGGGGAGCCAAGAGCTCCCTATTAACTTCCTTACCTGAAAGAAAATATACAACAGTAAAAATCTGGTTTAAAAATAATTATCACAGAACAAATAATTGATAGAGTTATTACCTTCTGCGGCCATCTCTTTGGGAATAGATTTGTTGGGGAAGTAGACCGCTTTAAAAATAGAGGCAGATGTTACAAGTGCGCTAAACTTCTTCTCCTCAGTAGGAACTGTCGTGGCCCCGCTTACTTAGCTGCAAATTGTCAAGAACTGTAGAAAAATACAAAAGTTAGTATAAAAGAAAAGTGGAGAATAATATGCAACTATAAAAATAGGATGCGACTATAATTGAAAGTACTTAGTTTGTAGGGACACCCCCATTGCCGCAACATCCTAAATGATCTCTCCCTCTCACTCTCTTTAGGGTGGATCTCCCACCCTTCTCCAGATATATAGAAGTATTTACCCTTCCAGTTCTTTACACTGATAGGCCTCCCAAAGTAAAGGGTCTCATCCCTACCATGGACTGAGAAGTAATAGTAGCCCACAAACTTTATAAAATTTTCCTTTGGACGGTAGAAGTGGAAAAACTCCACGGAGTAATGTCTTTCTTGAATTGATTCTCCCATAGGACAACAACTGCAAGAATGGCCCTCCAGCCGTTGGGATCTAATTGGGCTGGGGCTAACATCATTGTTTGGAAAATTATTCTAATGGGAACAGGGACTGGCAATCGTAACCCATAAATGAAAGCGTGTAGGGGAAGCAAACTCCGTCGTCAGCAAGTGTCGTGCATGGCCTTTGCTCCGCGGCAGGTGCTGAGCACATCAAACCCTCATAAAACTCGAAGGCCTCAGCTACCTGATCAACCCATTCTTGGGTCATAGTACTGTGGATACTAAGTTCAGCAAAAGGTCTCTCAGCCCTCCCAGATATTCCAGCAGGTTCATCCCTAGCATTTAATGCACCCCCTGCCACGGCATTATCATCTACGTCCATTGGAGGATTGCTAGAATTGGGCCCTTACTCCATAATAACATAATCTGAACCTGATGTTAATACCACACAGTTGGGACAATCCTTCAGTTGGCAAGGTCCTATTGACTTTAAAGGAGGCACTGAAGGAAGTTCAAGAGGAGAGGCTCCAAAATGTTTTTCCCAAAAGCTTCTCAAAAATTCATCTGGGTCAAAGTTCATATGGCTACAGTAGTTACTGAAAAGCAGAGAGTCCGCAGTTAGGTGCCACAACCAGTATGGTATTAAGGCCTCTCAGAGGCCACGGCTGGAGAAAATGAGCTAAATAGAAATGATAGAAATATTGGCTAAGTACAAGTGTTGGGTTCTAAAAACCCTAGAAGTTAATTCTCGCCGCAGCATATTGTTTTGGGGGAAGGTGTTATTTTCTTACATGTCGTAGTCACTAAACTATAGGTTAAAAGGACGCAAACTCTAATCTGAAGAGTTTCTATAGGCCGCAGCCTTTATTTGATACTAGCAGTTTCCCCTATTAACTACATGTCGCAAATGTTTATTAAACTATTTGAAGGTTATATTCATTCAGAGAAGCCTTAATTTACCAAAAGGATTTCACTATGCCACGGCTACTCACTCAAACAGGTTAGTATTTAGTCTGGGTAAATTCAAAGATCAAAAAACCTATAATAAGAAGAGCCCCTCCCAAGAGCATTAAGAACATAATGGGTTACCTAGTTCGAATCCCAAACCAACGAAATTCATTTATTGGGTGAACATTAAAGAATTGATTCAGTATAAGATCGATTACCTAGTTTAAATCCAAACAGCTACGTGAATTCAAATGGGTTTGATTATTTGGGAAATTGGGAGAAACAAATTTATTCAAGCAGCAAACATGATTGCAATTCAATAAAAACACATTCAACAAAGTTTTGTAAATAATATTTAAGATTGGGTGATTCGTAAAGACAGAAATTCATAAATGCAGAAATTCAGTTGATGATTGGTGAATTATGAACTAAAAAATCTATTAAAGAGGTTGGTAATTGAAACAATTACCTAGAAATCAAGAAACAAATGATTCTTAGCGTCAAACCACCTCAGAACCACCACACACAGCTTTCGAAGGTCGCCAAAAAAAGCAAGTGGATGAATGAACAGAGTTTGGCTATCTAGACGCTCTCAAAGATCTGGGAAACATAATGAAGTCCACGGCCGGTACAATTTATATAAGAGGGTGCGGGAAGACGAAGCGTCCCCCTGGAAATACCACGATGCCTGCAGAAGACTTGATTACTCAGCCGTAGCCCCAATCGCAATCTCTTGGCACTACGACTTGGGGGTTATTGATAATACAAATATAGAAACGTGCCACGGATGTTACTCAGGCAAGCACAGAAGCTTATAGGCCATGGCCCTACTCAGCACAAGGTGCAGCCCAACTCTGCACAGGGTGCGACACCCACAATTTTGGTCATTCGTATATGCCGCATCTTTATATTACATAGGGTGTGGCACCCACGGCTTCAGCCTTATACAGGATGCAGCCATTTGTTATGCTGGATGCAGCCTTATATTATGCAGGATGCAAAACTCAATATGCCTGCCTTACAGGTCGCATCCCCCTCATTCACAGCTGCACCAAACTTGATATATGTCACGTGCTCAGGGCACGTGACACAACTCACATACCTCCTATAAATAAAGGTCCACACCTCGAGATAAGGGGGATTCGACAATACCTTGCGAAGCCTAGCCAAATTCTCTCTACACAACCTAAACATACAACTTGGGGGCTACTCGTCGGCATCGCAACCATCTCTTCGGTACACCATAATCCTCATTACTACTATGTATTCTCCTTTATTCTCATACGCAATGCATATAATGAGAATGGAGTAGCACAGTGGATGTAGGCCTATTTTAGAGGCTGAACAACTCTATATCTTGTCTTTTATCTTTCTTTACTTGCTCTATTTGCTTATTATGCACATTATACTTGATTTGCTAGTACGATAACGATAAGTGGATGATTTCTCGTATCATCAAGAACTGTATGCTGCCATTTGATCATCTTTAAAATTAAAATCTCCATTTAGCTATTTGGAAACCAGATTGGAATCACCAAATACGTTGAGGCGTCTTGCCCCTAGTAGTTTGGCTTTTCACAAACCGTCGATCAATGCTTCATATTCAGCTTCGTTGTTGGAGGCTTTAAATCATAGCTTAATTCCCTGTTCGATTATTGTATCTTTGGGGGTGACGAGAAAAATACCTATTCCTCCCCCCCTTGGAATTTGAGGCTCCATCAACATACAGTGTCCAAACTTTGGACGTTGCATCAAATGTAAGAAATTGCTCTTTGTTCAGTTGATCTGTAGGTCGATCTCCTGTGAAATTAGCAATAAAATCTATTAGGATTTATCCCTTGATTACCATTATGGGTTGGAAGTGGATGTAGAATCTTCTGAGATCGATCGACCACTTCAAAAGATGTCCAGAGAGGTCAGCTTTTCGTAAAATGTCCTTGAGTGGGTGAAAGGTGATTACTGTTATGGAATGATCTTCGAAGTAGTTCAATAACTTCCTCAAAGTGATCACTAGGGCATAGGTGAGCTTTTCTAGAGGCCAATAACGTTGTTCAGCATCTAGTAGCGTCTTGATGGCATAGTAAATCGGATGTTATTCTCCCTCTTTTTCACAAACTAAAGTGGAGCTCATAGCATGGTTTGATACTGCCAGGTAAAGGTACAGTTGTTCTCTATCATCTAGAATTACCAAAAGTAAGGGTTTACTAAGGTAAGACTTGACCTCTTCCAAAGCTTGTGAGAAGTTTTCATTCCATACTAGGCCTTTGCCTTTCTTTAAGATCTAGAAGAATGGTCAACAGCGCTCTAAAGACATGAAAATGAAGCGGTTGAGTGTAGTGATCATTCAAGTAAGATTTTGAACATCTTTCAGTGTCTAAGGAGGCTTGACCTTGGTGATAGCATCGATTTGATTTGGGTTGCCCTCAATTTCCCTTTTACTCACTAGGTAGCGTAAGAATTTTTTTGACTAGACCCCGAATGAACACTTACTTTCATTACGTTTCATTTGGTACTTCCTGAGGATTTCAAATGTTTGCAATTAGGTCTGAGAGGTGATTGACCTTGTTCTTTCTTTACACGATCATGTTGTCGATGTACACTTCTATCTTCTCTCCCATCTGTTTATTAAACATCTTAGTTACCAATCTTTGGTAAGTTTCCCCTAAGTTCTTGAGGCCAAAACGTATGACCTTATAACAGTAAAAACCAACTGAGGTTATAAAGGATTTCTTATCCAGGTCGAGTCCATATGGAGGGATCTGATTATATCCTGAGTAAGATTAAGGAAGCTTATCCTTTCGTGATTCGCTGTAGCATCGACTAGTTGATCTATCTTTAAGAGAGGGAAGTTATCCTTAGGATATGTCTAGTTGAGGTCAGAAACATCGATGCACGCCCTCCAACTGCCATCATTTTTGGTTACTACCAATGGGTTGGATAACCATACAGGGAACTAAACTTACCAGATGGATCCTACATCCAGTAACTTCCCTACCTCCTTTTCCACCGCCTTAGCTTTCTCGGGTGATGTTCGGCAAGCCTTTTGAGTGATGGGAATAAAATTATAATCGACATAGAAATGGTGGCATGCCAAGCTAGGGTCAATTCTAGGAAAATCATAAGTCTCCCATGCGAAAACATTTATGTTACTTTGAAGGAGTACAACCATTCCCCTTTTCTATTAATTGGTAAGAGAGGATTTAATTAGAAATTTCCTTTCTGTCATGTTGTCATTAGCTACAACTTCTTCCAAGATTTTAATGGACCTGTCTGCGGGGTGGACCCTGATCTTTTCCACCCCTGGTCAACCATACCGTAGTTGCTATTTAGAGAGAACAACCCCTTACTGGTCTTTTTCATGGGCATTCTTGGGATCCTTCTTTTTCTTTTTATTTAGGAGGATGGCTACAATAAAGCACTTTCGAGCTGAAGCCTGCTCGCTGCGGATCTTGACCACTCCATGATCCATGATGCACTTCAAATTTTGATCATAAGTGGATGATACAATCTTCATGGCATGGAGCTAACCTCTACCCGAAATATCATGGTATGTGGACTCAATGTCCACAACTAAGAACTTGATTCACTTCGAGACGCTCCCCAACTGGCAAGGTGAAATTTCCCAATAGAATGGTAATCCTTCCTGCGAAGCGAACCAATGGAATAGTGGATTCTTTGAGGTTGATGACATTCAATTTTAGGTTATGGAATAGGTCCAGATAAATCACTTCAGATGAACTCCCCTGGTCCACCAGTATCATATCGACATCCCAATTAGTAATCTTGAGCTTGATTACTAATGTGTCATGATATGGGGGCCTTACCTCGATTAAATCCTCTTCGGTGAACACAATGTGCTTCGTGTAATCAACATAGTCTGGGTCAATCTCAAAATCTTCCATCACGGCAGTCACCTTCTTGAGTTCCATTATAATGGCATTGCCCTAAATCTGTTTAAGGTTTGACGCCCTATGAATGACTGAAAACTCATGTCCCGTGTCATCATCGAGGACATTATCTGTCTTCTGGTCACCATTATCTTTGTTTTCTTATCAATGTACTCGCTAAAGTTCCCTTCCTAAACTAGCTCTTCCAAATGTAACTTCAGAGATTTAAAATTTTCGATTCGAGGACCACCCTCCTTATGGAATGCTCACCTTAGTGCATTATTTCTCTTGGTCAGATATCCGTCCATCTTCTGGGGCCATTTGATGAAGGGCTCATCCTTTATATTGCTAAGAATATTGTAAATGGGTTCCTTAAAGATTGTGTTAACAGCCTGGAATGCCTTGGAGGGGTCATTCTTACCTCCACCTTTAGAGACATTCTTGCCCCTGTTCTTGCTTCCCTTTCCTGGGTGTTATTCTTCTCTATCCCCTTTCTCGACTTTTCTTGGCCATTTTATCCCCCATTAGGATGGACTACATCCTTGACCTTGGCTTATTTATCGATACGGGACATAAGATCATCGATGTTTATGACTTTCTTCTTGGTGACATATTGTTACAGCAGGGAGGTGGTAGGCAAGCCAATTTTGAAGGATGCCATGGAAACTTTCTTCGATCAATCCTCAATCTTGTTAAAGATCTCCAAGTATCTCTTGGCGTAATCTCAGAGGTTTTCTTGAGGCTTTTTCTTCATAGTGAGTAATGCATTAATCCGCTAAGGATATAAGCTGCTAGTTATGAAACGTGTTGTGAAAGCCTCTGCCAATGTTGCGAAGTTCTTGATCGACCGCTAGGGGAGCCTCTCAAACCAATTCTATGCTACATCGTGTAAGCTGGAAGGCAATATCTTCACATCAGTGCATCATTGTGGCTCCATAAGGTCACTGCCTAACGATATTTCCTAACATGATCTATGTGATCTATTTTCTCGTCATAGATCTTGAACCTAGGGATAACGACTTTCTTAGGGGCTCATCTCGTTCAATTTCCTTGGAGAAATGGATTTATATAAGAATTTAATGCTCTTTTTGCAAACTCCCTGGTCGATCTGGTTCCTCAGTGCGCCTGATCTTGGTCTGTCTCCCTATGGATCAGAATCCTCAAATCCTCACTTGGTCAGTCATTGTTCCCGCGGTGCCATTCCTGGTGGCCATGCTCTGATCATTCTCTCTCTGATTTTTCATGTTCAGTTCTCTCCTGGTCATGCCTAGGTCTCTTTCCTCGGCTGGGAGAATTTCCCCATGAGGACTAAGAGTCTTGTCTCGATGCCACCTTATGTTGCTAAAGAGATCTCTCTCTATTCTTTTTAATCGCCTCCTAAGGCAAGAATTCTCTTCTTATTAGTGGAGCCTCACCTCTTCCTATTCTCGAAGTCTGGCTTCATAGGCATCGAACAACCTCAAAATTTGAGTGTACCTTAGAGGACCACGACTCTCTTATGAGGGTTTCCTTTCTTGGCAAAACCTTGGGTTTAAATGTTGCCGAATTTCCTTTCTTCCTTTCTTCCTGAATATCATCGGCTTGTTGAATGTTGTTGTTGTGGTGAGACATTGAGTACTTTCTGGAAATGAATGAATTCGTAGGAACACAAGTCATTTTCCACAAATGGCGCCAATTGTGACTACAGAAAAATTCACAATAAAATATTCACGAAAGCAATCAGAAAAAAATTTAAAATAAATAAAAATATACACAACAACGATGTTCGTGGTTCGGTAACTTGACTACGTTCACGGAAAGGTTACTTTCCTCTATTAAGTGTCTCTCAACGATTACAATTTCCATCCCTTTGCCCCAGGTCAGTGATTATAATTTATACATATGTTTGTTACAGAGTTTGAGTTATTTAAGGAACTCCATCATCGTACGTGGATTGGACATGAGGTGCTTGAATATCTCGACCGAGATTCTTAGCACCTGATTTGACGATATCTACGAGTATCCTTTTGTAACTAAATTGCCCGTGTAGAAATTAAGACATGATTTGGGCCGGAACAACTAACTCAAGTTATCTTGGTCGGCTACTTTTATGGTCTTGTAAAAAGTGGGCTTCCACATACAGATTTCCCTACTATTATGATGTTGGTCATGTCATCTATCCCTAATATTAAGACCACGCCTATTCGCATTGCACTTCCATATGGCGTCGTTGTATCAAGTATCTGCATCGTAGCACATGTTCCTCTTCGGCCTGATGTGGTTTAGGTGACTAGCACCTCACCGATCGATGCAAAAAAGATTCACCCATTCGAGAGCCGCCTCCTAACTGCATCTCGACGTGGATACTCTGCTATAAATTCTTCTTCGTTCGGGCTAGTCTCACTTCTCAATTTACAAGTCCTCTTCCTATAGAGACTCCATCTATAGTGACATGTACCACCCATGATATGACGATGATTTGCTTGAGTAGGAGATAGCAGTGAGGCTAATTTTGCTAGAACAGCTAGCTGATAAACAGTGGGTTACAAATACCATGACAACACATTTTGAGGTTGAGGTGGAGCATAGATCGTTACAACAGTCGCAACATACTGCTTTTCTGGATGAGATGCACGAGCAGTGACGTGGTGCTAGCACATCAGGCACAGGTTACTATGATGATGGAGCTGCTGATAGTTGATGATGTTTCCTTATTTTGAGACTCTATTTATTTTGATGTATCTGGATATTATTCTTTTTGGGGTTGTATTATGATGATATTAGACTGATAAATTATTTATTTATTTATCATCATGTATTGATGTGGATGTGGACATGTAATATATCGTTTATGCAATTATGTTTTTATTTCATTGAGCTCCTACTTATATTGATGTGGATATTTCATTTATATGTTTATCATCTTTATTTGTGATATGTTTCATATATCTTTACTGATATTCTTCTATCATCCATATTTTATGGTTGGATTTATACTGTTTATCACAACTTGCTTATATTTTTTTCTATGAAGTTATCTAGCCATGCATTAACTATTTAATAGATATGATTATTACCATTTTTTGTCTTCCCTTTGTATTTTCTAGGCAAAAATGGAGAGAGACATCTATGATGTAGGGGGAGTATTATTGTTATTATACTAACATTATTTATGATATTTTTTTATTCCTCCATACTTCACATGGTATTGTTGTTTTGTGTGTGTAGGATGCTTTATGACTTTGAAATTATTTGGCTACACCATGATGACTTTCAGAGATGCTTTTAGGTAGATTTTATTTGTGTTTAATGTAATTTTATTTTTGGGTTGGTCATAGGATTGGCTTGACTACGTGGCTAGTATAATTTATATTTTTTGGTTTTGGCTCGCAATAGCCAAAGGGGGGAGATTTGTAAATTCCAATAGAGTCAATTTGTTTTTAATTGGAATAATTCCGGACAAAACTGTTTGAGTCGTAGGTTAAAACTTTGAGTTATGATCCCACTAAGCCTCTGAAGTGAAGTGTTAAAGATATTGCGTCAAATCTTCAAAGATATATCATGTTATATTTGTGCTAATTTTTAACTTCACACATTTACCAAGTATCTCACAAGTATGAATGCACTATTGAGTTATGAGACCTTGGATATATTTTAAGGATGTAATTTTACTTTAAAATGTTTGGGAAGTATATTTTTTAAACTATTTTATGAGTTTATTTCGTTAGAACGAAATATAAGGGCGTTAGATCGAAATGTTAGTTTCATTCGAACGAATCTATAAGTCGTTAGAACGACATTGGCTTTTCGTTCAAAGCATGGTTCAAACGAACATCAAACGATGCTACTCTGTTGGAATTCATTTGAATAGCTTTTGAAGCTGGTTCAAATGAGAATGCAATCTTGTTCGAATGAAGTTGGTTTTTGGTTCAAACGAGATGTGATTCTCGTTCAAACGAACGAGCCGCTGCCTTGAAACTCGTATCTTTGTATTAAAGGAATTTTAGACTCATATTTTGTTAAGAACTTTTTGCAAAAAATGAGTCTGCACTAACTTGTCAAAGTTCCCAAGAAATATAAACATCCTATTATTTTTAAGATCTGAATTTTCACAATTCATGTGCTTTTGAGATCTTGATTTGGCACCAAGTTTATTTCTTTCATCTTGAGAAGAAATATTTTCGTGCATTGGAGTCCTTACGTGCATATTGGGGTGAAGAAGCGGTGGACTCCATATTCCTATTCGTAGATAGTTGTTGAGGTTACATAGGTGTATACAGAGGCGTGTGTGGACTTGTGTGATGTAGACACTTGCGTGGGTAGACTCCTGCATTGCCCCGTGGAGGAGAGGTCAAAGGTATATGAGCATCAAGGCTTGTGGGTGATTGAGTCATTGAATAAGTCTACTATCTACTGTTGTGATTCCGTATTATAGTGGATTGTCTAGCTTGGCCATCCGAGTTTTTTTCCCTTAGTGGTTTCCTCATGCATCGACGTCTTGTGGATTGTGATTTCTTTAATTGTATCTTCTTAATCACCGTAGATGCATGATTTATGGTTAAAAAGATAAAATTTTCTAAAAAAGTTTCCCATAAGATTTGTTTAAAATTAATGCAAATTAAAATTGAATAAAATTTGAAAAATATTGTATTTGCCTAAAGTACACAGGTAAGCGCACTCTTATTTAATTTTTCTGGAAATGAAAAAATTATAATTTAAATTTTCCAAAAATAAAAATCCAGAGATCTCAATTTAAATTGATGCCCTGAAATTTAATTACCTCGATTTAATTTAATATGGAAAATAATAAATTAAACACAAACTTTTGGAGAAATTGGTGGTCTAAGACAATATTAAAGAATAATCCATGTTATCCACAAAACTGTGTGTTCCTAATTATCAACTTAATTAGCACATAAATTATGCAATATAATAAAATAATGATACAGATAAGCAAATAAATAAATAATTGCAGGAAAAATAAAAACACAAAAATGTCGTTTCCATCATGGCCTAGACTTGTATATGAAGTAAAACTCCTCATGCATAAGAATCATTGTTGAAGATGACTTTATTTGAAGCAAGAGTCCAACTTGAAGCAGACTTCATCAAATTCAAGAGTTCTTGAGGTTATTGAACACTGAAAAATGATCCTCCATGTTTTGGAAACATTTTGGGAAGAACCACCGCGGACAACCACCGAATCACATCTAAGAAGACAAAAGCATCATTCTTCCACCGGTGGATCGGATCGATCCGGGATCCTTTTTGGATTGATATGGAGGTTGGATCAATTAGGTCTCTTGTTCGGATTGATCCGGATGACCTAGGACAACTTCTTTTGCCTCTCATTTTTTCATGGAAAAACGTCCATAGTGAAACCAAAACTTCATTAATCTCCATGAAACTTTGTCAAACACTAAAAGCAACCCTTATACATGATTCCAAGTTCTTAATAATATTAAAACCTCTCTCCGTTGCCTCCGAAAATATCGATAATAAAATAATTACAAAACTCAATGATTACAACCATATCGAATCATGAGCCAAAAAAATAATTATGGATAAACCACCGTAGGATCTGTTCACATAGAAAATAAATGTGTGACCATGATAGAAGGGCTTTATAAGAAGAATATCAACAAAACTATGTTAGTACAGAAGGACACACAAAGATACACCATTCCCATAACATGTAAAATTGGGGTTTACTTGTTTGGACAATATGGACCTTTCCAATGGATGATTAATCTAAACCAAAGGTTGTGATACTAATTGTCGGGGATCGATATATGCAGAATACAAAATTTATCCATGGATCTTTGATTAATTAAACATAGGAGATAGGTAAAATAAAAAAATTGGTTTCAAGAACAAACCTAGGGTTTAAGATACAATACATTTGTGGATATGGTGGTAATCCAATGGAGAGAAAATTATTTGTTATATATCTAGGGCTTCCTAAGTTTGAATCTTCAAAACATTGCTGAAATCTTCTAGTGTGTAATCCTACCCAAAGTTAGGTAGGTGGGTGGACACCTTTTGAGATGAAAACATATGTTAAAACTTGAGATATGGTGGTATCTCTCTAGCCTCCTTCATAAAAAATGTGAATAGTATTTTATCTCAACCCTTTCAAACCCTAGTGATGAATAATAATGATTAAAACCCCTTCCCACACCTTTATATATAAGTGCAAAAGGTGGCTTGAGTTAAACTGGGTGGGTTTCGTGAGAGTATGGGACTTATTACTTAGGTATATAGACTGCACTAGGGACCAAGACAAATAGTTAAATTAGATCCAAATAAATACTCGAAAATCCAAAATTACATTTACCGTAATTTTATTTCCTTTCTTTATTTAATCATAATTAATTACACTAAATAATTCTAATTGAACTCTTATTTAATTATCTCAGAATCACTCATATATAATGAGGTCTTAATTCTAAAGTCGATGCATAATATGATTTCCCGCGCACTACACCAAATCTACACTATTGTCACGGTCATTGACCTTGATAAGTTGGACTTGTCAAGGTCAATGATCGTGACAAATCGGGGCGAGACAAATTTTTTTGTCACGGACGTGTCACGATCATTGACCTTAACAAGTTCGTTAGAATTTTCACGGTCGTGTCAAGGTCATGGACCGTGACAAGTTTAGTCACGGTTAATAACCGTGACAAACCCGTGACAATATTTAAAAAAATTGTCACGGTCATTGACCGTGACAAGATTTGTCAAGGGCTTGTCACGGTCAATGACCGTGATAATTCTGGGCAGAATTCAAAAAAATCCTGCTGGGCAGTATGGCCACTGTCACTGCCCAGTAGTATATTTGTACCTGCTATAACAACGTTGGTTGTACCTATTCAAACATCATATATCCAAATAAACTAAAGATAGTGCAAATATATATTCATTACGATATAATCCAAATATTCAAAATAGAAATAATATACATGACGATATAATCCAAATATAATTAAAATGGACAAACTTAAAAATAATGTTACTACATGTCTTGGGTAAATGTGAGGAGGTGAGTTGGCCACACGATATACGAATTGACACACCCACTAATATACATCGTGCCGCATTGTTCGCGCAACCACAATAGGGAGTTCTCCTTCCCGGGTATCACATGCGTGACGAGCACTTTGGACTCGACCCCTTGAAGCTCACATCCATGAACTATTCCACCATTGACGATATTCGGGTCCCTCAACCCCCGCCCTATCCGCTGGCCATCAAATACATCCAATATGAACACGCTCGACCAACCAAGTGTCGATATCGATCTGGGGAAGGGAGCTAAATAAGGAAGTGGATCATCGAAATACGCACGTGACGGTGAAGAAGCAGCGAGGTCCACATCCTTGTCCTCCTGTGCCTCGTCCTCCTGCGCCTCGTTCTCCCGCACCTCCTCCTCCTACACTGCCTTCTCCTTCCCTTTCCCCTTCCCCTTACGGTCTCCGCCCAACGTACGCTTCATGAATGCGTACATATCTTGGACCTTCGCCTCCAAACGGGACAGCTTCGCGTCGTGTGAATCCACCATTCGAGCCAACCCGGTGTCGCTCGTCTCTAATCCGATGATCCTAGATTTGGACACCCGCGAGCTCACCCCCCTTGTCCTCCCCTTGTGATCAGAGCCAAGCACTTGGCTGAGTGCGTCTGTGGACAAAGATGCCTTGTCGGCATCCGACTGCGACTCATGCACTTCCTTAAGCTTTGCCTGAAATGACAAAAAGCACATGATTAGTAAAATAAGTAAACTAAAAAATTATAACGTAATTAACAAAAATTAAATTGTCGGATTACTTACAATCATGGCCGCGACGCTCGGGGACACCTCCTTGTCCTTCCCCTTCTTCGTCCGAAGATCCACATAAGTATCGAGCCTATGTGTCTTACCCCCTGGCCCACTCCCTACCCCTTGAAATAAAATAAAGTAAAATTAGTATCGGCCCCGCAAAGTAAAATAATGAAGAATAATATATTTCTGTAGTTATAGAAAAATTAAATCTTACCTTCATCCTATGCTCCACCTCGGCGTAAGAAGTCCGGCCGGAGTAGTGCACGTCCGTCTTTGTTGCTCGATTTTCCCTCCCCGATTGGCGAGATGCCAATTGTCGATCCTCGATCTCATTGTCAATGAACTCTTGCCATTGTGCCAATGAGATCGGCTCCTTGGGCGGGACGGATCCACGCCATTGTATAATGGACTCTCGTGTTTTTCCAAAGTACCGTGTCCGCATATTTTTCTTCCACGTCTTGTGTTGCTCCCTCAACTACTCCAAGACGGAATCGCGTAGCTTTGGATCCAAGTTGAATTGTTCCTATCCAACAAATTTAATGTTAGTTGCGAATAAATATAAAATATAAAATATAAATATAAATATAAATATAAATATAAATATAAATATAAATATAAATATAAATATAAATATAAATATAAAATGAAATCAAAATTGAAATGGAAATTGAAATTGAAATTGAAATTGAAATTGAAATTGAAATTGAAATTGAAATTGAAATTGAAATTGAAATTGAAACTGAAATTGAAATTGAAATTGAAATTGAAATTGAAATTGAAATTGAAATTGAAATTGAAATTGAAATTGAAATTGAAATTGAAATTGAAATTGAAATAGAAATTAAAATATAAATATATTACCTGTAGTGCCGCCCAAACAGCTAACTTGAGCTCATATGGCACCTCCTTCCAACTCATAAACCCCAGGCCGATGACCGTCTTTAGCAGCTCGAGGGATCTCGCTAATAGCTCCGATTTGTTCTCGATGGTAATCCCAAATTTTCCATATTTGGGGAGCCTAGGGGCCGAGGAACCCTCGTCGCCTCCGCTACCACCGAGCCCAGGCGACATCATCATAAACAGCATCATCATCTTCGCCTTAATACCTGAAGGAGACATTTGTTGTAAAAAAAAATGTTATTAGTACAGATAAAAAAAATGTTATTAGTACACATAGACACCCCCCCTACCCCACCCCCACCACACACACGCACACGTACACGTACACCCCCCCACCACCCCACCCCCTCCCCCCAACACACCCCTGCCCCCCTCCCCCACCACACACCACCACACACATATACACATACACACATAAATATGTCTAAATTAGTTTTTAAAACACATTTTATGAAAAAATTATCTCAATTTAAAAAACATCTTAGTGTGTGCAATTAGCCAATATTATATCAAACTTCTCGAAAGGATATATCAATCTTCAGTCCTTAAGGTTCATCTGACCTAAACTATAGATTGTGTCTCACTCATAACGAACCAAGTCTATTTAACTTGATAGACTCAAATGTTTTGATACATGAGAGAGCCAATTTATATATAATACAAATGTTTACATTTTCAGCAAGACTTTTGCCAACATTTAGTGAACAATAATGGTTCTTTCACTTTTGTTTGTTAAATACTAATCTACTAAGAATTTGGCGACATCCACGATGAAAAAAATTGGTAAGAGAAAAATGCTACCAATTTAATGTTTTAATGGGGAAGGAAAGTTCAAAATAACCTGGAATTATTTTTTTTCTTTAACCATTGTCAAAATATCACAACGAATTATTTTTTATCTTTAACCATTGTCAAAATATCGTAATCTTCCCTTTGAAATTAAAATTAGACACAAATTAATCTAAATTAGCAACAACATATTAACATGTGAATTGTCTAATTCGAATTAATCTAAATTAACATGAGTTAATCATTATATACATAATCATCAATCAATATTAATCTAAATTAGCTTATACCCATACAAGGCTAATATTATATACATTTTCATCAATGTTTTGCCTCTAATATAACAACCCCCTATTTTTCACATACTCACCCACCACATACACACACACACACACACACACACACACAATAGCCCCCCACCCTGCCCCACCTCCCTCCACACCCCCACCCACCACACATATACACACACACACACAACAACCCCCTGACCCACCCACGCACACACACACACATATATATATACACACAAACATATATATAAATGGAAGAGAGAGAGAGACAGAGAGAGAGAGAAATAAACCTGAAAGTAGAGAGAGAGAGAGAGAGAGAGAGAGAGAGAGAGAGAGAGAGAGAGAGAGAGGGAGGGAACGACGGGAGGGAAAAAAGAAAGGGTAAGGGATTTTGCTGTAGAAGTTATCACGATCGTGTCAAGGTCAATGACCGTGACAATTCTTTGTCACGGTCGTGTCAAGGTCAATGATCGTGACACAAAACGCGTATTTTTTGTCACGGTCAATGACCTTCACAAGGGTGGCCGGCTGAAAGGTGACAGTTTTGTCATTTTGGTGTAGTGGCGGTATTCTTCCGATACCTGTTTAGTTAAATCAATTTGCCACAAATTTACTTTAACCAACATCTAATCAATTCTTTGATTCCAGGACTTAACGTATTTTTCTACTCCACTGTATTATAAATAGTCCACTGATTATGTTTACTAGTGGAAATAAATCTTATAAGTCTATCAAGAGGGTATCGCATTACAAGGTATCCCCAAATGTGGATTCCTATGAATTAAGATTTCAGACTTACTTATATAATTACCAGTTAATATGCAGAGATCATTTGGTTCAATCCAAGATTAAATCACACCCATAACAATCAAAGAAACAATCATATATGCATTCCAATCCTCACAATTCTTGTGATTTAGAATCTATGAAACATTTTCAAATGGTATGGGATATCCTGAGTGTAATCAAGACATCCCTTAGGCTCAAATCTCACGGATAGTCCTATTCAATACATTCATGGGATGTACCGATCGCAATTATCTATTGAACTATCATACAAGTTCTTGAACCATCATACAGGTTACCGTAGTTCGAGATAAACTAATAGAACTGCATCACAACTGTTTCGATAGAATGTCAACTTTCTATCGAGGTTGTGAACTTTTCAATAGTGTTAGAACTGGAATTTCAATCTCCTTATGATTAACCCGTAGATGACTCACTAGAATTCTTACTAAACTATATTGATTGGAATATGAATATGTAACAATATATTTTAACAAATATAAATCATTCTCACAATCTTAAATCTCTTTTCAAAATGAATAAAATAATCATTTATCAATCAATAATAAATATTTTACACATGATTTTATGAATAAACACCAACAATCTCACCACTCTTTGCCCAATAGATCTCAACACTGACGTCACAAACTCCATCTATGTAATATGAAATTCTCAAAATTTAAAATAAATGAAGGGTAAATAAGATAACGAAAAATAACAGTCTATAAGAAAACACAAGAGAAAATCCCAAAGTTCAAATAAATTAGAAAAGTAAGTTTATCTCGTGAAATAAGTATGTAAAGTCACTTAAAATTATAGAATTAAAATTGTCTACATATGTGAGGAATTTTAAACATTTTCAATTCACATTTTAAACAAACAAATGTTACGAAGTGATTCATTTAAGTCCATATGTGTGAGAAGATGATACTTATATTTAAACTAATCATTAACACTTAAATGGTAGTCCTCATATGTGATACCCCACTAATTCAATATAACGGGTGGTCATCCTTATACTAAAATCAAATAAGAATCTCAAGTGTATAAATATAACTTGTAACCACCCTATATAAAATAAACAGGTGCCAAAAAATTTCTTTTTATAAAGTGAAATGATAATAAAGCATTCACAGATTTCGAGACATGAACATAATAGACAACTAAGAGACTAGATCATTAACTGTAACACCCCGTATTTTTGTGCATTTAATAGTTAATTAATTCGAGAATTTAAAATTACTTGTATGTCATAATTTTAATTGAATTAAGTGTGGAAATATATATTTAAATATTAATCGGGGAGTGAATGGTTAATATTTAGGAAAATTTATTTACTGAGTGAATAGTAATAATTTATTTACGTCATTTCGGGTATTAATGACGGGGTATGTACTTATATCAGTCGGGCGTCGGTATAGACTAATTTGGGTGTGAGATAAGGGTTTTTACAAATTAATTCGGATGCCAATTTTGAGTGTACGGTTGAGTCCGGATGGGCCAAGATAGTCGGAAAAGTGTACCCGGGGGTAGTAAACGGGTCACGGGAAGTTTTTAGGCATAGCGGGCCCACACAGGGGCATTTGGGTCACTTGAGTTTGGCCCATTAGGCAAAAAAGGGATTTAGCCTAATTAAACAATTATAAGGAAAATGGGAACAGCTGAATTGAGTTTAGAAAATACTTAATGGGTTAGGAAACCCTAAGAGGCGGTTGCAGGCAAATTTGGGAGACAAAGGAAAGAGTCAAAAAGAAAGGGATTCGTCGTCAAACTTGGGAATTAACAACTGCGAATCAGACCCTACAAATTATAAGGCAGGTGTCTAACTTGATGTAGCATTTAAATTGTATTTCGATTCATATTCATGTGATGTGAGTAATCAAAGAAATTCGTTTTGGGATTTAAAGGGTGTAAACATGGAATTTTTGTAAACCATTATTCTGATTTCTAAATTGTGTACAAATTCATGTATAATCTAAGATTAGCATATATATTTGGTATGATGTGTAACCTGGATGAATTAGAAACAAATTTGAGATAAGAACTTGCTATTTAAATGGGTTAAAGATTAAATCGGATTTTTCCCCCAATTTATAAAAACAGTAGAGAACGTAAATTAAATGGTGTTTGTGGACTTTATGGGGGTCCCTTATGAGGTTTTTGATATATGTTGTTGATGGGAAGACTTGGGTTTTGTTGTACAAGAAGTTAGGGTTTGAAGATTTTCGTCCATGGCTGAAACAGAAGGGGGGAGAAGACGTTGACCTATACGATCGATCGATCGAGGGTTGGGGATCGATTGATCGATGGTCCGAAAATTTTGACAGTTCGCCCAGTTTAAATATATAAAGGGAAATTAAGTTAAATCCTTTTTTCCCATGCCTTATGTAATATGAAATAAATATAAGGTTATAATCTAATTAATTGTGAGGGAAATTAATTGGGACTTGAAAGGAATTTAGGTGTGACACATTATGGTTAAATTTGGAAAGAATATTTAGAATTAATTAAACACGGATTTAGTGGTCTAGTTCGGGTATATTAGTTGAGCGATACCAAGGTGTTAATTTTATTTAAAGTGAAAGCTAAATAATTTGGAGTTGGGAATTTAGACTCGGGTATTGTTCTACTTCGGGCCACGAGAGTAAGTCTGAATATATTGGTTGGGGCGACACCAAAAGTAATTTAATTAATTAATGTGCGAATTAATTAATAATTAGAGTTGGACCATAAACTCATAATAATCTGAATAGGCTTGTGTTACGGACTTAGTACACGGTATAGCCGGGATAGTTTATATTCTATTTATATATATATATATATATATATACGGTGTGCGATAGTATATATACATATATATATATATATATATATATATGGTGTGTACATTAATATCACTGGCTAGATATTATTATTATTACATATATTCTAGTTCTATAGGTGGAGGTTGCGCGTAGTGGGTGAATCCCCTAGCTGGAGGAGTAAGGCGAGTATATTCCCAGGTCATAGCGTCCAGTATATGGGTGAGGGTATCTCACTTTCAGGGAAGGAATATGACCACCTTCAATTTTTACGTATTATCCAAGTTAGTGAGCAATTCTGACTTGGGGTAACTAGGTTATGTGAATATGCCTAGTGGGATAGCACTTTAGAGAACTTACGTTACGATGAGTTATTACTCGGGAGGATGTTCTATATTAATTATTATTCCAGCATGTTTGTGAATGTTGTAATATAACTATACGTATATATTGAGGTAAATAATTATATACGGGTAAATTAATACAGGCCGTGAATTGTATTATACATATAATGGGTATGAAAGTTATATGATTTTAGAAAAGGGAAATGATTAATTAAGTTAATGCTAATAATAACTTAGAAATCATAATTTTGGCACACTCGATTAGAGTAGGGTGGTTGCAAGGGGTTATATAAATTATCTCGTCATGAGATAAATAACTAGGTAAATTAACTAAGGCATTAGTAGTGCACATTAGAGAAGGGGTGAGGATGTTCTTAAGAGAGTGCGACACTAACTAAAATATGGAGAGCATGCATATTTACTTATTACTGCAAGTTAATCATTTGCTAAATCTTTTCCAAATGTTTTGGGTACTAAACCTTGCTATAAAAACTTTTAAAAACCTTTTAGGTGTCCAGACACAGGGATGCCAGGCTTGACTCATTTCAGGGACCCATTGCTGCAGCATGTGTGGATGTTGCGGGAGTTTGATAGGCACCTCGTTCTTTTCATTCTTAGTGTACAAACTTCCTATCAGTTATTCGAGCATGTTGCTCACTGTTTTATTCAGTACTTATGTCAGACTTATTGAGATTTAATTGCTTGCCTTTACTGCTGTTGGATTTTGAACCGATGGTTTATTCGGTCAGTTATATAATTGTGAATGGTTGAATTCAGTAAATTGTGATTGTCATATTATTTTGTTTCCGCATGAGTATTTCATTTAAGTTAATGAAAGATAAAATTGGCACCAGTCTAATTTTCTCACTTAGGTGGTTAGTAATTAAAAAGGCGACAGTGATGCTAAGAATGAACCAAATGAGAAACATGTTCTAATTTAATTTAGGACTGATCACCCGGGGTTAATTAGGCGGGGTGTCACATTAACATGATAAGTTTAGACATACAAAAGAATATTCCTGAATATGCTGTCGGGAAAAAGAACATACAATATCAAGAGACAAAAATATAAGGGATATACATATACGACCCTTGGGCATACATACCCGATTTACAATTGTGAATTCTTAACTCGATTACAAAAAGAGTTGTGTCTATAACAAAAGTCCTGTAACACACCGCACATGCTACAACTCCTAAAAACTCTGGAACAAATAAGAATTATTGGAGTCCTTGTGGTGGAACACCTATAATATAACAAAATTTATCGCAAGAGAATAGATATAAACGGGACAGAGCTCTAGGTTTGAAAATAGTTATAGTAAGTGAATTAAAATGCACAATAATTATGAATGCAAGATTTCATGATTGAAGCGGAGTCGCACTCTCTTGAGACTCAACCTCACCTCTCAGCTACTGTGCGCACTTAAACGTATGCATGAAATCTTAAGTTAAGCTACCCCACTTAATCTACGGATAATACCCCCTTAAGCCTACGTATAACTCCCATTAGCGTATCTATATCTTAATATCATTGTTAAATGCCATTCTCCTTGATTATACAAATTCATTTATAATATCTTTCTCTAATTATAAGTTGATATATCACGCATCATCTTTAATGCTTGTATAATATTTCCGCATTATTGTATATGACCCCATGTACTGATGACCAAACATCTCCCCACTTCCAACATTGCACTAGAATTCGTGCGTGGGACATCTCGCCAGCGAAATCCAAACAAGGAACCCCCCCCCCCCCCCGATACACTACCACTTGTTTAGTATAAATAGAATTTTAGTGTCTTGTTTTAGGGAGATTGTCATTTTAGTTTAGATATTTTGATGTTGGGAGCGTATCTCCATTCTCTCTCCTAGGGTTGTTTTTTAAGTTACTATTCATCATCTTGTTCCCTTATTTCTTTTTACTTGGATTTGATTCAATATAAGTTTGTGTTGTTTCATTTCTTATTTTCCTTATTTAATTAGTTGTTTTAATTTTTATAATTCCTTGTAACTATTTTTGGGTTAGTATCTCATTCCACTAATAATTGGTACTTGAGATTGAAATCTAGGATTTGTTTTGAATGAATTTCAATTAGAATTTTGCGTATTGATATTGGAATATTATGGGTTTAACTTACTTTGTCATGCAGCGCTAGTGTTTATAGTAATACATTTTTTATCATACTAAATCAGAAGTTTTATCATTCATTTTTGGGTTTGGTCTCTTTATGTGAGATATTTATAATCAATTGTATATACTCGGTTAATTGTATTTTCGAACCAAATTTCGCTAAACGTTTTGTTTATACATGGTGAGGATGTGATCCTAATTCATTCTTGTCATTTAATTTAGTTTATATATTTTCCTAGTGTTAATTGTAATAAAAATTCTCATCAGCTCATTATCTTTTACTTTACCCTTTTGAGTAATAAATCAATTTCATCCTAAAAACTGTTCCCCGTGGATTCGATCCCTACTTGTCGCTGTGTAACAACCCAAACATACGAATAGACTATAATATTGTTAGTTTACTTATGTACATGAACCACGATTACCAACCGATAACAAATTAGAAATATACTACACCAATGCACGCATGATTAAAAATAATAGTCTTACTTATTACCCAACTATATACCAACGTAAAACACAAATTATATAGAAGGCCCTTAAGTTATAATAAATCAAAAAGTCATTGTAGAAATTTTAAGACCTTGTTTAAACCTATAAACAAATCCCAAACCCATACTTATTTACACACACAACCTATAAACATAAAAAATTACTACCAGTACCTTGATATACCTTTACAAGTTTGTAAAATTTCATTTTCTACCTTAAAACTTTCAAAATGTATAAAAAAATACTATTTACTTAAACCTAAACTACCTAAGGACCAAATACTTGAACCAAACTTATTTCACTACTCCCCCCGACTAATTTGTAATACACCTAAGCATCCACCTAGACCTTTGCATATGGAAATTCATGTGAACCCACATGGTACCCATTTTCCCATAACTAAAACTCTTACAATAACTCCTTAAAGCAACCTCTCAAACTATCAATCAACTCCTAATCTCCAACCCTATAAAAGGCCCTTATTACCACTATGAAAACGTACCCAATTACCATTTAAAAATCAAGATCAAAATTTGGAAGTTTTGGTATCTTAACGTTTTATGTATCAAACTTAGTTTTCTTGATTCCATTATGTTTCTTCATTAACCTAGGATTGTTTTTAGCTTTCAGATGTAAGAATTCACGTTAATTTGGCACAGATCTAGATCAAATACAAAAAAAAATCCATTAAAGATTGAGCTTCAAAGGTGGATTCTATAATCATCACCTTGAACTAGTTTTAAGGTGGGAAAGTTTAGTCTTTGGTTCTCATGAAGGTAGGTCCAATAGTCAACTCGAGAATTATACAGTTTAGATATCTGAAATCATAAAAATTAATTTATGGCTTAGAAAATTTCAGAGTTAAATTCTCTTTCTAAACTATGAATTAAAACTTCAAATTAAAGACTTTATGTTCTAAATCCGCCCAGAACCATTTATATGTCGTGGTTTGAATTTACAAAAAAACCACGAATATCAAGTAAAATTTTACAACTTTTTACAAAAACTGGATATGAGGCTACTGTCAATCTCAATCCATAAAATTTATATATTTGGATTCCTCGTGAAAAATTAGGAAGAACGGCTTTTGAATTAGTTAAAATAGTATTCTATATAGGATTTAATCGATGGTCAAAGTTTGAAACCCTAAAGTAAAAAATCGAGAGGTTAAAGGTGAACTGTTCAACACGCGTGCGAGTGCGGTCAATATAAGCGCGTAAGAAGTTTGACTTTGTGCATGAAGGCGCGTGACAAATCAAAAAATTCAAAAATCGAATTTTATTTTTCTGATCAAAATGGTATATTACATCACACTATTTTCTCAACCAGAGACCATTTTCGTATAAACCTTAATAATGGGATTTAAAAACACAAAAGTTATTTTTCATAAAAACCCGTGAACTTTTTTAACTTATGAATTTTGACCACAAACTTCATATATAGGTTTCTGATGATATAAGGGACAAAAAGTCAATTACACACATTTTCAAATATACTTAGAAACCTAACTAATTATAAGAAATAGAAAATTACAAATTAATCCCTAAAGTTATTTTCATTACGCGATAAAACTTTATATTACAGTAGTAATTTACACCAAAAGGTCTTACTTTTTTCTTTTCTAAATTTTAGACAATCCTAGTCTTCTGCCTTAACAAGACAAATCAAATTAAAAACCAAAGCCCTTATCCAAGTAAGTGACTTCAATTTCGATATCATTTCACCCAATTATCTTGATTATGTCAATTATTCTTATCACTTTGTGGGAGCTACAAATATCTTATTCTCATTTATGAACTCATTTTTATAATTCAGAATACGTTAAACTTGATTCAATTTTAAAACCCTACGTTGATTTTGAACCAATGATTTCAATTTAATCTGATTTTAATGAATCCATTTTTTATACAGCATACATTATAACCAAGGAATAAACTACCGTCCTATCCACGGTCGTGGTATTTGTCTTGCAGGACTCAGGGTATTAGGTGTCGATTTTTACTTACCATATGGATGTCGATCTTATGAGTTTTAGCTCAGCAATGTTACTATGATTACTATTAGTTTATATCCAAAGGTTTTGGATGATTTTTTTATATGTATTGCTATTAACCTAAGCCTCTTTAACAGATAATTATGAGTTATGTTGTTTTAGAAATTATCTAAAACCTTAACCATTATAAACTTTATATTTCTAAATTGTAGTTATATGATCATATAGTTTATTTATACGGCTTCATTCGGATTATTGTTACTACAAATATCACTTTCTTATACAATTAATTTAATCAATTGATTCTACCTACACTCAAAAGTTATTTTCATAAACTATATATAATTAAAATTATCTACTTAGCGAAATTTTTCCATTCTTTCCCCTCTAGATGGAGCCCGAGCATAAGGAAGGCGAAATTACCCCGATCCCGAGAACTTTTTAGCATCATCACGCATGTACATATCAATTACGCATGCATAAAAACTGTTAACAAAGAAGGCAAAACCACATGGATAATATATAATATCACTTATCGATTGATGTAATGATTATATGTAAAAAAAAATTAATTTTCCTCATCAGACTTATGAATGTAATAAATAAGGTGCTTCGACGTCACGATTAAATAAAGTTAAGTTTTAATAAACAATTGTTAGACGTAATGTACTATTATCATATTAATGTGGTTAACATTGGTCCATTCGGAAATTTTGGGATGTGACAAGTTGGTATCAGGGATAGGTTTATTACTCTTATGCGGGACCTAGGATACATATAGTTATTTCAATTTCGTAACTTCTTTATCATATAACGTTATTGAAATTTTTTTTGTAACCACGAATGTCTGGGACAACATCTATCTCAATACTAAAGGCATTATCCAGGAGAATTTTAACCAGACAACAAGAGACAAGATTAATAAGAAGTTACGCAAAACTATCTATGATGTAGACAGTGAGTGGGCCATAGTAACACCCAGCATAAAAAATAACCTAGATTTGTGCTGACAGATGGGTGAGGAACAAGTAGCTAAACAAGATCGCAGGTTCTCCGATGATCATGAGTTTTTATAACAAGCCATTCATTTACCCTAAAATTTAGCCCAAGAAGAAGAACTATGTACGACTCCTCTTGTTTCCTCTGATGACTATGAATCGAACATACCATATATAAAAATTTCCACATATTAATAAAGTTTAAGTATCGGAGGCTCAAGGGTGGGAATGGACCAGGTAGTACCCCATGTGGGATGAGAACATTAGAAAAAATAAGATAGCGAGGCATGATGTAGATAAATAACCAACAAAATAAGGTGTGTTATCTTTCATCAAGCATGGCATGGTGAAGGGACAAGATGAAGTTACATTTTATGTAATAGCAGTTCATACGGCAAGATGAAGTTACATTATATGTAGAAGTAGTTAGTGCGGTAATTATACATGAGTACTGATCATAGTTCCTAAATTTTCTATCTCCTGGGAACGTAATGTACTTTGTCTTAAAACTGAATAATCTAACTGGTTTTGTTTACGTATAACACTTATTATTATTTTATTTTTTAGCAATTTATCATATAAGATGATGAAAACACGAATCTTAAATGCACAATAAGAAGAGCACAACAAGAGGAACCTATTTTACCAACTCCTCCCACCATTACAAAAACTACAATGTAATTTTTACAAGAACTAACCTCATTAAACCAAGCACAACGAAATACTCCACATGCAGTTGGTACAGAAATATCTGCCAAAGCTAACAGAATGAATGCCCTGAAGGAATTTTTATGACAAAGGCCCCCTGCATTTTATGAAAAACTCGGGGCTCATGAGACATAACAATGGTTTAGACAGACTCTCAAGGTATTAAATGGAGTAGGTATAGTACCCTAACTTATAGTAGGTTTAGCAACTTATATTTTTGAAGGAGAAGCGAATCACTGGTGGTTAGTAAGATGTATTTAAAATATCAAAGGATTAACTTTGGAGAAATTTGAGGAAATATTTTTCAAAAATTATTTCTCATAAGCCACACGAGATCAATTGACGGTAGAATTTTTGGATTACAATAACAACAAATGACGATAGCTCATTATGACGCACGTATCATAGAATTATACTGATACACATAAGAATATGTAAACATGGACACCAAGAATTGCAATCCCTTTGAAAGAGGGTTGAGGACTTGTATTAAGATCTCTCTTATTCCTTTACAGATCTGAGACTTAGAAAAAATCATAAAAATATCCACCCTTTTTTAACGAAACCCGACATCAAGTAGAAATTTCTATAATCCATCTCCAATTTCCATGAACAATTTCAACAACCACCATTTATAGAATAAAGTCAGGTACCGCCCCATTTTCAAACCCAAAGATGGTCGTATGTACAACCATATATAGCATGAAGATAGTTGAACCATGATCCGTTGTCATGAATGCAACATACCCGGACATATTAGGTACCAATGCCCAAGATTTCATAAACCCGACGCCAACCCAATCCAGTCCCCAGGAAACCCAGGTAGAACTCTTAAATTTCAGATACCCCAGTTTCTTATTCCCAAACAAAGGTTTTCAGTCGCGAGGGAAAGGATTACTAATTCACAACCATTCGAATTTATGCTGGGAAAAACCAGCACCAGGAAATAGGACGCAGGGTTAGACTTTTACCATATTAACAAATTTAAATAATCATTACATCGTTGAAGGTAATATTTCTTTTCAAAATCTTACAACACGTGTGTTAATTGATTTTGGATCTTCGCATTTATTTATTCGTACTAACTTCGTGGAATTATTTAAATTAATTCCATGTCCATTAGATTATTCTTTATTTATAGGCATGCCAACCGATGATATAGTACTAGTAGTCACATTTATAATACCTACAGGGTTGAAATCAGAATATGAGTTGTTACCATTAATTTGGTAGTATTTGATATTAAGGGATTTGATCTTATCATTGGAATAAATGATTTGTCAGCAAACTTCGCTTATATTGATTGTCATAAAAAGAGAGTGATTTTTAGGAATCCTCAGACTAAAGTAATTTATTTTCAGGGACAACAATATGAAAATATGTGTGACGTGTCATCCTACTCCCTTTCAATTTTAGATAAGTATAAGGACATTTTCCAGAGAAATTACCCGCTATTCTCCCACCAAGAGAAATAGAGTTCGTAATTGACATTCTACCAAATACTTTTCTTATCTTTGTATCTCCATATAGAGTGGCACCGTCCGAATTACGAGAACTCAAAACGCATCTGGATGGATTATTAGCAAATGGATTTATCCATTTGAGTACATCACCTTAGGGAGAACCAGTATTATTCGTCAAAAAGAAAGATGGAACATTTTTCTTGTGCATTAATTATCATAAATTAAATCAAGTCACGATAAAAAATAAATACCCATTACCTAGAATAGGTGATTTTTTTTTACCAATTATGAGGTGCAAAGGTATTAAGGTCCGGATATCATCAATTACGAGTGAGTGATGAAGATATACGAAATAATTCATTTGGAACTCGCTATGGATATTTTGAATTTTTGGTTATGTCCTTTGGATTAACAAATGCACCTATAACTTTTATGGATTTAATGCATCGGGTATTCCAACCATTTTTAGATCAATTCGTGATCATATTTATGATGATAATTTAACATATTCTAAAACCAAGCTAGATCACGAACAACATTTACAAATTGTAGTAGAAACTTTACGACAATACCGCCACTACGCAAAGAAAAGTAAATGTGATTTTATAATAAGGGAAGTGAAATTCATAGGACTTATAATGGCCAGATTAGGAATAAAGGTTGATCCAACAAAAATCGCAATACTAATTGAGTGGCCGCAACCTTATACCATAATAAAAATTCAAAGTTTTCTAGAACTTACGGGTTATTACCGATGTTTTGTGGAAGGATTCTCAACAATTTTGTTGCCCTTGATGAAGTTAACTCGTAAGGATGTATGATTCGAATGGAAAAAAAATGCAAATAAGCATTTCAGACCTTAAATGAAAAAATAACGGCAGCCCATGTGCTTACTATACCTTGTAGCGATGTTGGATACGAAGTATATATGGATGCTTGTTTGCAAGGATTGGGATGTGTACTCATGAAACTAGGAAAGGTAATAAAATATGGGTTTTGATGAGTGCATTCTTTTGTATATTTTTTACCCAAAATTATACTTTGTTAGTCCCATTTTATTATATTTTATAAATTCTTAGGATCATTTTATTCAAAAAGGAAAAAAATGCAAGAATGATTGAACTTGGATTGAAAATGGCAATTTTAAGTAAAAAATGGGCACTTCGATAATTTTATAATATTCTTGTGCTAATTTGTGAAAAAAGTTGCCTAGCAAAAGTTTTGCAGGTAATGATGGAATTTGGTGCAAATTGATGATCAACTCGAAAAAGGCGCGAAAAAGCATATTTCTACGGCTGTTCAAAAAAAGCTATTTTTACAAGTGAAATCGTAAAAAAAGTCGAGAATTTTTATTCTCTGATTTGGACGAAATTTGGCACGCGTGTTCAGCAAGAAAATCTAAGACTTTTCTAGTAGGAAAATTTGGCCCCTTATCCCCATCTAGGGTTGTAAACGGATATTCGAAAATCCACATCTGTCCGATATTCAAATCCGAATTTGCGTATATTTATCCGAAAAATGGAAACGAAAACGGATACGAATATGGATACTCTATAAAAATATCCGAGAAAATGGATAAGGATATGGATAGTACTAGTATCCAACACGGATAATCCATATTCAATGCGGAGTATCCATTTTACCAGATATCCATATCGGTCAAACATATGTTTAAAACATTACTAATAATATTAGTATTAGTATTACTAATTGTGGGTACCCAAAACTAAGGTCATGGGCCTGGACGAGTAGCCCAATTCTGGCGGCCCAAAGTCCAGGCCCCCCACCTCTTATTTTGATTGTGATCCGGTCTCTTCCCACGTTCCCATTAAGGGAGGTTATAGGGAGAGATGGAAGACGTGGGGGAATCCAACACCCCCACTCACCTAAACGTACGTATATATATTGAACCCTAGGTCCGGGGCAAAAGGACAAGTTGTATTCTCTGTAATCACTCCTCGGAGTATATAGAAATAACACCGACTGCACCACCGTGGACGTAGGCACATCTTTACTGAACCACGTACATCCTTTGTTGTGTGATCGTCATCTTACATTCCATATTCTTGCTTGGTGATTGCTTTTTTCTTATCTATTTGTGTTGAATAATAATTGTCACCACAATTGGCGTCGTCTGTGGGAAACGTTCATCTTTCCCTGAGAAGCTCCCACACCAAGAAAGGAGTTTAAAATGTCTGGTCACAGCAGCAATCCCCCCCAGGCAGGGGATATTCAAGAACCACCAGTTCCTCGCAGGATTAGGTCTGAAGTTCGACATTCAGATCAGAGGGCTCATTTGGAAAGGCCAGCCTCAGAAGAAATCCAAGGACCAGCGAGGTCCACACAAATATCTAGACTGATTGATGTATACGAGGCAAGGCTCCACGAGCAGAGGGAGTCTTCTCGTAGATACGAGGCTGAGAATGCTCGCTTGAAAAGAAGACTGGGAAGACTAGAGAGGGAGCTTCTTCCTGATAATAAGAGACGTCCATACCGCACTCCTAGCCCTCAGGCGAGCAAGTCTCACAGCCGAGGAAGGAGCCCTAGGCGGGGATCTCAAAAGGTTGAAGGAGGTGAATAAGACGACGACCTTCGCGAGCAGTTGCGAAGAGCTCGCCATTACCAGAGACCTACTCGCAGTGATAAAAACATACGAAATCTGGTCCATAGGGAGATAGGCCAACATCATGCCCACCACCGTACCAGATCGACTCGAGAACTCGCTAGACGAGCTCTCAAAACCCCGATAAAGTCACCTTTCACGAGGGAAATTGAAGAAGAAGAAGCCCCTAAGAAATTTTCCATTCCAAGGTTCAAGATTTATGACAGTAAGACTGATCCCATTGATCACGTCAGGCAGTATCGACAGGCCATGACCCTCTGGAAACACCGGGATGTGCTAATGTGACGAATTTTTCCCTAGAGCTTGCATGACGTTGCGCAGAAAGGGTTTGAAAGGCTCCCCCACCGATCCATCAGAAGTTTCAAATCCCTGGCCGAACTCTTTATGTCCCGCTTCATTACTAGTAGCTCCCATCCCAAAAGGATGGATGCTTTACTAACAATGAAGAAAATGCCTCAAGAAACACTCTGAGACTACGCGAAAAGGTACTGGGAGTTATTCAATGAGATCGAGGATTGCTCGTAGGGGGTGGCAGTGGCCTCTTTTAAATTTGGGCTACCCAATTCTTCCCTTCTCTACTAGTACTTGACGAAGAAGGAGGCTATGACTATTGATGACCTGATGTCTCGCATCGAGAAGTACGCTAAGGTGGAAGATGTCACCCGCCTCAGTATAGGAGAAAATGGTCGGGCTAAACTCACTACCAAGGGCAGTGATAAAGCTGAGAACCAGAAAAAAGGAGGAAAGAATGGGGGCAAAAATGGCTCCAAGAACGAAGGGAATAATGATGCGTCGAAAGCATTCCAGGTGGTCAACACCGTCTTCAAAGAACCAATTTATAAAATTCTCGCCAAGATCAAAGATGAGCCATTCATCAAGTGGCCCAGGAAGATGGGAGGAGATCCCTCGAAGAGGAACAATGCGCTAAGATGCGCTTTTTAGAAAGAGGGAGGACATAAGATTGAGCATTGCAAAGCTCTTAAGTCTCACCTCGAGGAACTGGCCCAGTCGGGGCATTTGAACAATTTTGTGGAGAAAAGGGAAGAGAAAGTGGTTGCCAATAGAGAAGCGAGACCTGACAACGTGCTCGAAGATGACGTTGTACATGAGTTCACGGTAATTCATGGGGCATCTGATGCCAAGAAAATCCAAGGAAATTCATCTCGAATGGAGATGAAGAAACTTACAGCGGTAATGCAGGCTTTTCAGGTCGATCCAGAAAAGTCATGGTCAGGAAAGCGTTGACGAGCGGATGACGTCGATTATAGTAAACATATTGTTTTCACAGATGAAGATCTGGTGGAAGTGAGAACCCCACATCAGGACGCTCTGATCATTACCCTCAGGATAGCTAACTTTGACGTCGACAAGTTGCTCGTCGACCAAGGAAGCTCGTCCGAAGTAATGTATCTCGACCTATTCAGAAATTGAAGTTAAGCGTCGTCGACCTAAAGGAAGCTATTGTGCCTTTAGTTGGCTTCACTGGAAAAATAACTATGCCCTTGGGAAAGATTATATTACCGGTGCATGCTGGAAACGTCTCCAAGATGATTGAGTTTTTGGTAGTTGACATCGACTTGCCATACCAGGCCATCCTCGGCAGGAGATGCCTTCATGCGATGAAGGCAGTCTCCTCGACCTACCATCAAAAACTCAAATATGTAACTGAGCGAGGAGTAATGGAGATCCACGGTGACTAAGAAATGGCAAGAAGGTGATTCATAGCAGTCATCCGACCAAAGCCAGAAAGGAAGGCCGATCAGCCCAGCGAGAAAGCAGAAGAAGGTCTGACACCTTCTAAATAGCAATTAAAGTATGGAAGACCTCGAGTGGAGGAAACCAGGATCCTCCCCTCCGAGCCGGTCGTCGAGGACCTAGTAGAAGTTGCGGCTGGAGATAGCGACAGTAGTAGAGTCTTCTTGATTGGAGCATCTCTCACCGACCAGGAACAGAAGGACTTGATAACTCTACTGAGACGCAACATAGATGTTTTTGCATGGGAGCCATACGAGCTACCTAGAATCGATCCTAATTTGGTCTGCCATCAGCTACACGTCGATCCTGCCTTCAAACCCATCACACAGAAGGCACGACAAACTGCACCCGATAAGGCTAAAGCGGTAGAGAAGGAGGTCGAAAAACTATTGGATGCAGGATCCATACGGGAAGTACAATTCCCCAAGTGGTTATCCAACCCAGTAGCAGTTCCAAAAATCAACGGGAAGTGGAGAGTCTGCATCGACTTCACTGACCTTAAAAAAGCGTGCCCTAAAGATACTTTCCCCCTCCCAAAAATAGACCAACTAGTGGACGCCACTACAGCTCACGAACGAATGAGTTTTCTGGACGCATACTCAGGGTATCATCAGATCCCCTTGTATTCCCCTGAACAGGACAAAACAGCGTTAATCACGACAGTTGGATTATACTACTACAAGGTAATGCCCTTTGGGCTCAAAAATGCAGGGGCAACCTATCAGCGGTTGGTCACCAAGATGTTCAAGGACCATATGGGAAGCACCATGGAGGTCTATATCGATGACATGCTCGTTAAAAGTAAGAGGAAAGAAAATCACCTCTCAGACATGTCAAACACCTTTGAAATCCTCAGGAAGTACCGAATGAAACTTAATGCAAGCAAGTGTTCTTTTGGTGTCCATTCAGGAAAATTTCTTGGGTACTTGGTCAGTAAGAGAGGCATAGAGGCTAACCCAGACCAGATCGATGCAATTAACAGGGTACAACCACCTCGAACAATTCAGGATGTACAAAAGCTCACTCGTATGCTCGCTTCCCTAAATCGCTTCATCTCTAAATCCTCCAAGAAATGCAAGCCTTTCTTCCAGCTTCTAAAGGGGAATAAAACGGTAGAATGGAGCCCAGATTGCTCGCAAGCACTGGTCGAGCTCAAAGCATACTTAAGCTCTCCACCACTGCTCGTCATACCATGGCAAATAGATTCTTTGTACTTGTACCTCTCCGTTTCCAACCACATTGTTAGCTCTGCGTTAATATGCGAGGTTGCAGGAACCCAGCACCCTATTTATTACGCGAGCAAGACCCTACTCGACACCGAGCAAAGGTACCTACCGCTGGAGAAGCTAGCCTACGCACTAGTAGTGGCCTCGAGGAAGCTGAAGCACTATTTAGAAGCCCACACGATCATCGTCCTTACATCGCACCCCTTTAAGGCAGTCCTGAGGAAAGTGGATTTGTCAGGCAGGCTGTCTAAATGGTCAGTCGAGCTCGGGCGATTTGACATCCAATTTCAACCAAGGACCACAATCAAGGGATAGATCCTTGCTATTTTCATAGCCGAATTCACGGGCGAGGTACCTTCCAACCAACCTCAACTACCAAGGCCAAAGGAGGACCAAGCGACAATGGGAACCTGGAAACTATTTATTGATGGAGCCTCCAATTCAAAGGGGGAAGGAGTAGTCATTGTCCTCGTTACCCCAGAAAATACAATCCTTGAACAAAGAATCAGGCTTGGATTTACAGCCTCCAACAAAGAAGTAGAATACGAAGCCATAATAGCCGGCCTCTAGAAGGCACACACTTTGGGAGCAAAGCATTTACAGGTGTTTGGCGATTCCCAATTAGTCTCCAATCAGATAAATGGAGATTACAATGCAAAAGATGAAAGAATGGCAGCTTACCTCGCCTTAGTTAAAAAACTAATGGCGAGCTTCGAAGAGATCAATGTCCAGCAGGTTCCCAGAGGGCAAAACAGCCATGTTTATGCCCTAGCAACCCTGAGTTCAGCAGTCGACTCCGACCTAAAAAGAACCATCCCCATCAATTTCCTCACTCACCCGAGCATCCACGAGAGCAGGCTACCAGGCGAGAAATAGGTACTCCAGGTGGGATCACCTCCCAGCTGGATGGACCCCTGAAGGGACTATTTGAAGGATGGCATGCTCCCGAATGATATGAAAACTGCCCACCAGATAAGAGTCAAAGCTTCTCGCTTTCATTTATCCCCAGAGGGTAACCTGTATAAGAGATCCTTCTCCGATCCCTACCTCCAATGCGTTCACCCAGGGAATGTCGATCAAGTGCTACATGTGCTTCACGAAGGAGTCTGTGGAAGCCATATTGGAGTAAGGTCTTTAGCTTTTCAAGCAATGAAGGAGGGCTATTGGTGGCCATACATGCAAAGGGACTCTGCGATGTATGTCCGTAAGTGCCTTAAATGCCAACTTCACGCTCCTATGGTCCACCAGCCTGCTAGTGACCTAAAATCACTATCCATCCCATGGCCATTCGCCCAGTGGGGAATTGACATCGTGGGACCACTGCCTACCGCCACCCGAAATCGCAAATATCTGTTAGTTTTGACTGACTACTTCACCAAATGGATCGAGGCGGAACCCCTAGAAAACTTCTGAGATGCCGATATGATAAGGTTCATATGGAGAAATATAATCACTCGCTTTGGCATCCCCAGAACCATCATCACCGATAATGGAATGCAGTTCGAAAGCGGAACCTTTCAAAATTTCTGTAACAAACACGGTATCAGACACCACTTCAGTTCGGTGGCCTACCCTCAGAGCAATGGCCAAGCTGAGGTTTCCAACAAAACTGTGATCGATGGACTAAAGAAGCGGTTAGAGCAAGCCAAAGGCGCATGGGTAAACAAATTACCACATATTCTATGGGCGTACCGAACCACTCCACGACGAGAAAGAGGAGAAACCCCATTTTCGCTGACATATGGGATGGAAGCAGTCATCCCACTAGAAGTCAGTTTGCCGACAATGAGGTCTAACCTTGTTGACCAAGGCCATAATGATGCAGCATTGCTCGCTAAACTCAACTTAGCCGATGAGCGCCCAGAGCTAGCCCTAGTAAAACTAGCGAGCTATCAGCAACAGCTCGTGAGGCATTACAATAAAAGGATTAACCCAAGGACGTTCCGAGTTGGGGACTACGTTCTAAGGAAAGTCCTGGAGAGCACAGTAAAACTATCAGACGTCAAGCTAGGCCCAAACTGGGAAGGACCCTTTAAGATAACGAGAGACGATCTGCAAAGCGCCTATCACTTGGAAATGATGGAAGGCAGAAAAATACCACGAGCATGGAACGCAGCCAATCTCAAGAGATTATATTTTTAGATCTTTTCTATTGCTTATTCTTTTGGTACATTGATCACCACGCCTTAGCAGAGAAGTGTCCCTCCTCAGGTCATCATTATGAAACACGAAGGACCTCTTAGCATTGCCCCTGGCAATATATGAAGCCCTACAGGGGATCCTTAGGAAATATGGTCAAATTTTATACTGGTCATCAAACCTTCTTTGGTTGAATAAAATCCTGATCAGATAGAGCATCCAACACCAGGTGTGTCCTCGCCAATTGCCACACTTAGGCCTAAAGGAGTGTGACGACACGACCTAAAGGGTAAAGTGATGCACAATGGTATCTCGATATTATACTGAACTGAGAGGACACTTGCATGACAACACAAATTTAGAAGATCATGAAGCAGCAAGAATATGAAGAATATAATACACTTGTTTAGTTGGCAAATTTGCCCAAAACACAAACTTTTCATTAATTCATCATACTTACAACAATGGTGATACATGTTTAGTCAGCGAACTCATCCAAAGCATTTACACTATCAAAAATACAAAAAGCAACAACTGGCAAAATCTCAATGGGGGTGAGGCCTCTAAGCGAGATAGTCAGCCACTCGAGCTCTTCGTCCGTCATCGGGAGCAGGAGCTAACTCTTCCTCAACCTCGTTCACATCCGACTCCAATAATTGTTGAGGGATGGCATCGATGGGGATCCATCAATCATCCCTCCGAAAGGGGTTAGGCATTAGGGTAGAGGGAGAAATCTTATGGCGATACCAGAGCATCAAGTTCCTCGGGACTTGCAGCTCCTTCAAGAGACTCAGCCACCCCCTGATAAAAGAAAGCTCTTCGAACTCTGACAATCTTATTGGAGCATATGACTAACCCTGGTCGTAGCCGTCAGCCCACACTTACCGAGGACCTTTCTTGAACAAGTGCTGCAATGGAGTGACATCCCTCTAGAGCCCAGCAGCGATTACATATGTTCGATGGATATCACCACGAAGCTCTTCCATCTCCCTCTCTCGAAGCTCTTCCATTTCCCTATCTCGGCTCCTGGTGCTCCTGTTAGCTCGCATCAATGAAGAACCTCGCAGCACAGGATGAATACCGCTTGAGCCAGCCCTAGCTCGCGTTGATGAAGAGCCTCGCAACACTGAAGGGGCGGTGCTTGGCGCCTGTTCCCTAAGTCGTGAGACCTCCTGCCTTAAAGTTTCATTTTCTTGCTGAAGCATCTCACCAACCTGGTTGATCTCGGAAGCATTGAGAAGCTTTGCTCTCAATGCATTCACTTCTTCTTGCACTGAAGCACCAACCTCTTCCATCTCCTGGAACCTGTCCTTCAACTTGGCCACAAGTTCAGATTGCTCCTTCTACTTCTGATTCCTAGACCTAAAGGATTTGCAAAGCTTAATGAAGGCCTGGAGAACCTTAGGACTCGCATTAGGACTAAGGGTCCTTCCCAATTGAGATGTGGCAGGAATATATTCTTCTACATCAACGAACTACAAGACATAAGAAAGCATTGAAAAGATAGACAGAATCAGTGCACTGGGAAAAAGAAGCCTTTTCATTAATAAAGGTTGAAATTACATCGAACAGTAAAAAGAAAGCTTACAGACAGAAAAAGAAAAAATACAAAGGAATCCTAGAAGATAGCTAGTTAGCAACCTTAGGTTGCCCAGAGGTCGATGGTTGTTTCCCTTTGTCGGCATCAACACGAGCACCGCCCTCGGCAGGGGTAATCTTTGTCGCCACAATGAGGGAAGCATCAGCAGGGGTCATCTGAGGAACAGGGTCAGCACCTTCAACAGCTGGGGTAGGGAGTTCATCCATGATTATCTTCGGAACCGGGTCATGCTCGTTAAATAGAGGGGAGTCGATATCGACACCGGCAGCCAATAGGTCCTTGTTCCAGCCCTTCTTGAAGTTCAGACGACTAATATAGCCTATCTGAACTTCAACATCCTCGTATGCTGCAGCCCAAGTATAATTGTACGAGTCTTCCTTGGCAGTGACAGCCTCAGACTCCTTCTTCTTTATCTCCTCAGAAAGCACCCTGTTCTCTTCCATAACGGCCAGCTTGCTCGAGCAAACCAAGTCGTAGACTTGTTGCAGCTCCTTCAGATCTTTAACTGTTGCGTCCCTCTGCCGGTTAGCTGTAGCAAGAGCTAGGTCGGATGAAATCCGAGCAGCGTCAACAGCTTTAAAACTAGCCTCGAGCTCTTTACCCTTCAGCTTCAGGGTAGCATTCTCTTTCTCCAGCTCGCTATTTTTCTTCACCAGCTCATCGCGTGAACGATATAGCATGGCGAAGTCAGTCACAAACTGCAAGAGGAAGAAAACATTAAAAGAAGGAAATTATGGAATCCGTAAAAACATGGGATAAAAGAAAAAATATTACCAAAGCTAGCCTCTGACTAGCCTGAAGGGCCAATTGCTCGGACCCCATTGCCCTTTGATGATCAGCTGGGAGAACAGCTCTCTCGAGCAGAGCGGGGGCCAACTGAGGGGAAATTACAACAAAAGCCCCCTCGAGCAGTGCAGATACTGGGACTAAGGCCTGCCCAACCTTCGTCCTCGTTTTCACCCTCCTCTTCTCCTCCTCTCTCTCATTCTCTTTCTTCTTCCTCTCCTCTACCCTCCTCTTCTCCTCTATCTTATTCTTCTCTTCTTCCTTCTTTCTCTCCCTCTCCCTTACCTGCTCTTCTTCCTTCCTCTTTTTCTCCTGCTCCTGAGCAGAGGATCAGGAACCAGTAGCCACAACCCCAGAGCTAGATTTTTGCTTCTTAGACCTCTGTGCGAGAAGCATGTGGTCTTCATCATCATCATCCCAGATTAAGTTCTTCCTTGGAGGAGCCATTTCCTCGCTCGAACTGCTAGATGTGCTTGATGACTCTTGAGCTTCAGAAACCTCCCCACGATCAGAAGAATTGCTACTACTGGAGCTCTCTCCCCCCAAATTGCTTACAGCACCTACGATGTCACTTTCAGAGTTGCTATCCTCCTCGTCCAACTGGATAGTATCCGCAGCAGTCTCTTCGGAGAAATCAAACTCTGGGATACTGTCCACAGGCCTTGCTATGAAACTGGAGCCAATATTTTTATACTCAAGCAGAAAAGCAGCATACCTGGGATGCTCGCCATCACCCAAAGGCTCCCTGATGTTCCAAGCCTTAAACAGTTCAGAGAGACGGACCTCGCTGAGAGAAGGCTCCAAGTTTTTTGACCTCACTGTAGAAGAAGAACAAAGAAGAATCAGAAAAATCACAAATCAGTAAAAATTAAAATAACAGAGCAAAGTCTACCTATGTATTCTTCCCCATAAAAGGGAACAGAGAACCTCTCGGACCTTAACCCTTCCAATTGGGGAGAAAACTGCCAGTTTCTAACGAGGAAACCTTCTTGCCGGTAGTCCTTATAGGAATCAGGTAGATTTACTACCAATACCCTGTCAGGGCTCCTAGCTTTGAGATAGAGGATACCAGAGATAGTTCGAGAAAAGGAATAGCAAAAATAGACCTCAGCGAGCCCTAACCTAGTACCATACAACTGATTTATTCTATGTACGCCATTAACTATTTTCCACACATTGGGCGAGCATTGTGCAGGAATAATAATAAAATAGCCAAAAAAATGCAAGAACAAATCATTGGGAGGAAAAGTTAGTCCCCCCTGGGAAATCAACAAAACATGAATCCACTGGGCATCATCTATCTCTCTAACGTTTCTAGGAGGGGAAGCACAACACTCAATACCTACCCACTCAGGGATGTTGTAAAACTTCCAAAACTCAGAGACCGACCTATTCCCAATCTTCTCCATTGGAAAACCCTAGAAAGCTACAAACTCAAAGAGAAAGTGCAAAGAAAAGGTACAGGAAACTTAAAAAATAGAAGATCGATTCGAACGATGAAGAAGCACGGGTCCAAACAATAAGAAAGCAATGAGAATGAAGTTTGAGAGAAGAAGGTACGAAGTTCTAGAGCTCACAGGGGATGGAAGAGTACTGGAAAGATTGAAACGATGGTAGAAAAGTGGCTATTTCAGAAAACCTTTAAATTTTGCTAATCATAGTGCACCAAATACGAAGCGGATGCCGCCAAAATCAGCTTCACAACCTTCGAAGAGTTGCACGATGTACAAAAAGCCATTATGACTAATCATTTAAATTTATTGAGCCCAAAACATGGCCCAACAAACTTAGGGGCAATTGTGGGTACCCAAAACTAAGGTCATGACCCCTACTGTCGTCGATTAATCTCGGGAAAGCTAGATTTTAAAATTGAAATTCCCTTTACCTAAATCAGATAATTCAATTTGCTTTGTGTTAGCTAGGAATTACGTGGTTTGAGTCAAATATTTTTTTTAATTTTCTTCACATAAAAAAAGTAAAAAAAAAAAAAGAAAAAGAAAAAGATCAAAAGAAAAAAAGATAAAAAAGATAAATTCGAGTGAGCTCAGTGTATGCGAAGTTGGTTTCGAGATCATACCAATCGTTTGTCAAGTGTGGAGTCTAGCATTCTCAATACTTACGTAGGTAGATTTTTTATATTCACCGAGATGGGAGACGAGTTAGCACCACGTGCCACTAAAGATTACCTTTATCCAAACAGGTCTAGTCAACCTTCGTGCATACGTCTCCCCGAGCACACCGCGAATAATTTCCAATTCCATTAGGGAATAATCCAATTGTTACCCGTGTTTTGTGGCATTGAAAAATAGGATCTCTACCTCCATGTGCATGAGTTTAAAGAATTTTTTGGGACCATCAAGTACCAAAAATTCATTGACGAGATTGTAAAACTTAAATTGTTTCTGTTCTCATGTAAATACAAAGCTAAGAGTTGGTTTAACTTGTTAGAACCCGGATACATCACCACTTAGAACAAAATGAGTGTCACCTTCCTATAAAAATTATTTCTCAACCAAAATATAGCGTCGATACGTCACACCATCAAGACATTTAGCCAAAAGGAGGGAGAAGCCTTGTGGATGTATTTGGAGCGATTCAAGGACTTGCTACAGAAATGTTCGCACCATGGGATTGAGATGGAATGCCAAGTCCAAATTTTTTATGAGGGGTTCGATTGTAATACTAGAATTATGCGCGAGTCTCTATGTAACGGTGATTTTACTAAAAAAAGTGAGGTTGACACATTGGTATTCCTAGAAGCCATAGAGAAAAAGTCCCAACAATGGGCAGCCAATAGAGAATATAGGTCCACCACGTCCAATGAGGGTTTCACTCATCAATTCAAATAAAGTTATGATTTAAATGCCAAAGTGGACACATTGGACGGACATTTAGAGGCTTTAGAGATGAACAAATACGGCAATAGAACCACATTTGCGGTAGTTCAACATGTAGGTTCCCCTACCACTTAGTCGAGAATTGACCCGCCCTTCTAGGCCACAAGGCACTCACCGATCAAGTCAATGCCCTCTATCAAAATAGGCCAAAGTATGACCCATATTCCAACGCATATAATTCAGGGTGAAGAGACCACCCCGGGTTTCCAAAAGAAGTGGAGGGTAATTTTTTGGTAACCCACCACCAGGTTTCCAAAAGAATAACACCACACCATTGAATCTCTCATCCCAAAAAATCCAATCTTTAGAGGAATCGATGATCATTCTTTCCCAAAGTGCCCTTCAATTCCATCAAACCACTCAAAATGTCCTCCAATCCACCTAACAAAGCATGCACGCGAATACTCAAGCCATTACCAAACTCGAGGTTGAAATGACTCAACTAGATAACTCTTTGAATGAGAGGAATAAAGGAACATTCCAATGTCATCTCAAACCCAGTCCAAAGGGTAACATGCCTAGGGGTCAATTTATTATCCAACATGGCACGAGCACATCACACGCCCAAGAGCATGCAAAATCCATCATCACGCTTATGTCCGATAAGGAAGTGGAGAAAAATATTTCACCACCTACCGAAAGTGAATCCGAGAAATGTAAGGACAAGGTAGATCCACCTGTGGATTCAACTTCCTCCTCACCCTCACCTTCTGAGCCATCTGTAGAGACCTACGTCCCAAAATCTCCATTTCAACAACAGTTGGTGCCCCAAAAGAAAAGGTCACAAGTTGATGAGATGTTGGAATTATTCAAGCAAGTACAAATCAATATCCCACTACTTGATGCTATTCAATAAGTTTCGTCTTATGCCAAATTTCTGAAGGACCTTAGTACCTTAAAGAAAAGCACCAACGTACCTAAGAAAGCTTTTATGTCCAAGAAAGCAAGCTCGATCATTTCTTATTAAACTCCCATCAAGTATAAGGATCTCAATACTCCGACGATATCTATCAATATAGGAGAGCACATTATTGAGAAAGCCCTTCTATATTTAGGAGCAAGCTTGAACCTTCTGCGGTACACCATGTACGAGAAACTAAGTTTGGGGGAGTTGAAGTCGACTAGGATTACCTTGTCCTTAGACGAACGTTCTGTGAAAGTTTTGAGATGTGTCATTGAGGATATCCTAATTAAAGTGGGTGACTTTGTATTTCCCATCGATTTCGTTGTCTTGTACACCCAACAAGTGTAAAATTCTCTTACACAAATCCTTGTTATTTTGGGTTGTCCTTTTCTCGCCCTATCTGATGCTGTCATTAGGTGTCGTAGAGGCAAATTGAGCCTATCCTTTGGGAATATGACTATGAACCGTAACATGTTCAATTTTGCCAAACAACCACCCGATGATGATGAACCCGTAGATGTCAACCTCATTGATACGATCATCCAAGATACTTTCAAGCAAAATTATATTAACGACCCTTTAGCAACATATCTTGCATTTTTTGGGTCAGAATTTAATGTCGAAGAGTCAATCAAAAAAGTCAATTCCCTCCGCGACTCTGCCCCTATCATGGAAGTAGGAAGTTGGAAGTATAAGCTTGAACCCCTATCACTTTCCAGGTCACCTATTCCACCCTCGATTGAGAAACCTCCTGAGCTTGAATTGAAGCCACTTCCTGAAACACTCGATTATAGGTTCTTAGGACCTTCTGAATCCTTGCCTTTTATCATCGCATCTGACTTGGACAAAGAATAGGAAGGTAAAATGTTGTGTGTTCTCAAAGGACACAAGGAATCCATAGGATGGACCATAGTCTACATTAAGGGGATAAGTCCCTTGGTGTGTATGCATAGGATACACTTAGAAGACGATGCTAAAAATTCTCGTGAAGCAATACATAGATTTAATCCAAATATGAAAGAGGTTGTTTGAGCCGAGATGCTAAAATTTCTTGATACGGGTATCATTTACCCCATGTTTTATATTAAATGGGTAAGTCCCATTCAAGTTGTCCCAAAGAAATCTGGTGTTACGATGGTGAAAAATAATGATGATGAGTTAGTATCCACTAGGATTCAAACTGGTTGGAGAGTGTGTATTGATTATAGGAAGTAGAACGTTGTTATAAGGAAGGATAACTTTCCTCTTCCTTTCATAGACCAAATGCTAGAGAGATTAGCTGGATATCCATATTACTATTTTCTTGATGGTTGCTCCTGCTACAATAAAATTCCCATCGCTCCCAAGGATCAAGACAAAACCACTTTCACTTGTCCATTTGGTACTTTTTCTTACTGACGCATGCCCTTTAGGTTATGCAATGCACCCTCTACCTTTCAATGGTGGATGGCGAGTATTTTATTGGATATGGTGGTGCATTGTCTCGAAGTCTTTATGAATGATTTTTCTGTATTTGGATCTTGTTTTGATGAGTGCCTTCATCACCTTACCCTCGTTCTGAAGAGGTGTAAGGAAAATAACCTTGTGCTTAATTGGGCGAAGTTTCACTTCTGGTCAAACAAGGCATAGTGCTAGGTCACATCATTTCTGAAAAGGGTATAGAGGTAGATAAAGATAAAACATATCTCATTGCTAATCTCCAGCTCCCTAAAACTATGCGGGATATTCAGTCATTCTTAAGACATGCCGATTTATATCGGAGATTTATTAAGGAGTTTAGCAAAATATCTCAACCAAGGACACACCCTTCGATTTCACTGGAGAATGCCTTCAAGCTTTTAAAAGGCTAAAAAAGTAATTAACCTCTGCACCTATTATGAGACTCCTCGGACTGGAGTCAACCGTTTAAGATCATGTGTGATGCTTCTAACTATGCCATAGATGCGGTTCTAAGTTAGTGTAATGAGAAACTTACTCATGTCCTCTACTATGCCAGTAGGACTCTTAATGATACCCAATTAAACTATTCCACGACTGAAAAATAGTTCCTCGTTATTGTTTTTGCTCTTGAGAAGTTTGGGTCTTACATGACAGGATCCAAAGTTGTCATTTTCGTCGATCACTTGGCCCTGCGATAACTTTTGTCTAAAAAGGATTCTAAGGCCCATCTCATTAGGTGGATCCTATTACAACAAGAATTTGACCTTGAAACTTGGGATAAAAAAAAGGGTGTGAGAATGTAGTAGCTGATCTCTTATCTAGGTTAATCGTTGAATCATCCAATAACCTGTTGCCACTAAATGAGTCCTTTCTCGATGAGTAATTGATGCTTGTCTCTCAGCTTCCATGGTCCGTCGATATTATTAATTATCTTGTGATAGGTGAAATGACTTTGTATTGGCCTAAACAAGATCATTCCAAATTTTTAAAGGAAGCCAATAATTTCTTTTGGGACGTTTCATATCTCCTTAATCAAATCATTTGAAAGTGTGTACTCGATCATTATATTCAAAGTGTAATCTCTCTCTTGCCATGAACAAGCCTTTGGAGGTCATTTCAGTGCTAAGAAGTGCGTTACAAAGATTTTGCAGTACGGATTCTATGGGCCTGCCATTTTTCATGACTCGAACGATTACAGTAGGAGCTATGATCGTTGTCAACGGTTAGGAAAGATTACACGTAGGAACATGATGCCCTTAAATCCTATTTTGATTATCAAGGTTTTTTTACTGTTGGGGAATTGATTTTATAGGTCCATTCCCAAATTCCTACGATAACCTCTACATTATTTTGGTGGTTAATTATGTGTCTAAGTGGATAAAATCCATACCATGTAGGACGAATGACGGCCACGTGGTGATCAAATTCATTCGAGAAAATATTTTCTCTCGTTTCAGTATGCCTCGGGCCATCATTAGCGATCAGGGAACCCATTTCTGTAATCGATCCTTCGAGAGTCTCATGAAAAAGTACCCGGTCACGCACAAAGTAGGATGTTCTTATCATCCTTAAACCAGCAGGCAAGTAGAAGTTTCTAATAGGCAAATTAAGAAAATCATCGAGAAGATATTGGATCTGAAACAAAAGGATTGGTCTTTAAGGTTATTGGATACATTGTGGGCTTATCGCATTTCCTAAAAAATGCCACTTGGTATGTCCCCGTATAGGCTTGTCTACGAAAAAGCCTGTCACCTTCTGGTAGAGTTAGAACACAAGGACTATTAAGCCATTAAGACCTTTAATTTCGATTTACCTACTGTGGGAGAGGTCCAAAAACTCTAACTTAATGAGTTATAAGAGATTAGGAATTATGCATATGAAAATGCAAAGTTAATAGTCAAAGGTTGAAGCCATATCTGGAATTGCGAGGTCATGAAGTGGAGGACATTATCCTCCCAAACCTTGTGTACCAAGAGTAAACATGAAATTGGGTCGTTGTTTTTGTATCATAATTTTTATTTTGCAGGAATTGTGCGTTGAAAAAAGTCCCTCATTACGGTAATATCTTTCACATTTTTCCTAACTTTTAAATTTTTGTCTTGTACATTGAGGACAATGTAGAAATTAGGTTTTGGGGGTATTGAGGTCATTTTTCTTTACTTTGAAAAAAATCAAAAATATCAAAAAAAATTCAAAAAATATTTCAATATAATTGAGTTTTGAAATGATTTCTTAATATAGAATTAATTCATGGATCTCTCAAATTATGAAATTTTTTACACATTAGCCGTATAATATGATCAAAAATGGATATTCAGGCGAAAGTTAATATGCTTAATAAATAAATGTGGAGATTTTAACCCGGTTAGATATTGTACCATACATCGTTTTTAAGAGATATAAACCAATTCGAGTTAAAATAACTCAAACTTTCCTTTAGTGATAAATTCGTTGATGATCTCAAATTCTTTGTTTTATTCAATTAATAAAAACACAGTAAAAAATGTGAACCTTAAGCACTAGAAGTCTTAGTAAGTCATCTTGAAACACAAATGAACTCAACGAAACTTGAGAAATGAGAGGCCATTGTTTGAAAGTCCAAAATTAAGCCTAAACTCCAACATTTTTACATTATTTCGTTGCAAGACCATTTGAGCCAAAAATAAAATAAGCCTTTTGTTATAAACCCATTATCCTACTCAACTCCAACTGGGAGTTTTAAAGCCCATAAAAAAAGCCATACCTATTTTCTGAGAATACTAAGGTAAAAATTTTGGTAAGAAAAAAGGCCAAAAAATAAAAGAAGAATAAGTTTGCAAAAGAACAATGTGTGAGAAGAAAAGAAAAAAAAATGAAAAAAAGAGAATGTGAAATAAAAAAAGCAAAATGGAGGTTGGAAGAAAAAGTGCATAAAAATTAAAATACCAAAACAACTTTATATTCTCAGAAATTTTAAACTCCAAAAACCATTCTGTATATCAAAATTCGAGCCTACAATACAACCAAAGAAAGTCCTAATCGATTTCAAGTGAAGTTAGTTATAGTGTGGAGGGAAGGTGAATAGGATATATTGTGCGTTTCAACGTTTTCAACAAGTAATCAATTTTCCATTCATGAGATCATATTCATCCATTATAAAAAAAAGTCCATCTTTGATCATGTATATGTGAAATTTGTTCATCTAAACTTAATCTTTTATTCACATATACCGAGAGAAAATAACCAATTTCTCAGTGTTCGATTGTGAGTGCATCCCGTGAGATTTTGAAATCAAAATGAACTTTCGAATAAGAAATGTAACGATAAATCTTTTGAAATTGATGGCTATATTGGTTATGCACACACACACGATAAGTTGATATTCAAAAGTGAAGTTCTATTATATTTATGAAGTTTTCATTCAAACTTGGTTATATCATTTTTGAGTCTTTTGTATTGAGTCAAATTTTTGAATTGTGTGGGTATATTAACTACAAACCCTCACGAGACAAAACTCGTCCACTAGGGTAACCTAGGGGTTTAAAGGCTTGTTGCACATGCTAAGTGCAATCGTGATTCCTACAAAAGTGAGTGAGATTTTAAAATTTTAGTTTTGCTCGACGACTAATAAAGTTTAGGTTTGCGGGTATTTGATGAGTGCATTATTTTGTATATTTTGTACCCAAATTTATACTTTGTTAGTCCCATTTTATTTTATTTAATAAATTCTTCGGATCATTTTATTAGAAAAGGAAAAAATACTAGAATGATTGAACTTGGATTGAAAATGGCAATTTTAAGCCAAAAATTGGCACTTCGATAATTTTATAATATTCTTGTTCTAATTTGTGAAAACAGTTGCCTAGTGAAAATTTTGCAGGTCATGATGGAATTTGGTGCAAATTGATGAACAACCCGAAAAAGGCGCGAAAAGAAGATTTCTACGGTCGTTCAAAAAAAGTTGTTTTTACACATGAAATCTTAAAAAAAAGTCGGGAATTTGTATTCTCCGATTTGGATGAAATTTAGCATGCGTGTTCAGCAAGAAAATATAAGAGTTTTTGAGTGGGGAGGAATTAGGCCCCTTATCCCCATCTAAAGATTGATGAGGTTGTAACACCCCGCCTAATTAAATATCGGGTGGCCAGTCCCATACCAAATTAAAACAGAATATACAGTTGGCTCATTCTTAGCATCACTGTCGAAAACATTTACAACTCACCCAAAACTCAATTAAGATGGTGTTAAAAACTTTCCAAATTTTAATTTAACAAAATCCATTTCCAGTTTAAGAATAACACCACACATTTTATTCTACAACACAGATAACACAATAAATAACTCAAAAGAATTTAAATGCAACTGGAATAAACATTTCCAAATAATATAAATCCTTTACAATAATCCCAACAATGTTAAATGTATTAAAAAATACCCAAATACAATAGTATTTAACTCCGACAGAAAATGATAACTGAAATCCTTTGGGCGACATGCCCTATGTAAGAATACTGTGAATCAAAAAGATGATAAGCGTCTAAGCAAAACTTCCATAAATCCATAGCCTGTCATAATCCGCTAAGGTTGGCGTCCCTGTTGCTGGACACCTGATATAGAGATACAATAGAAGAGAAAATATGCAAGGAAACGGGTCAGAGCCTGAATGTGTAGATTATTTTTAAAACAGCAAGTATTCAACAAGTGCAATAAAGCATTTATTATGTACATGTTAGATCCAACTCTCACTTGCTATTCTCACCTCTCAAATAAAGTGCACACTTAACGTTTCCTATTAACCTCCTAGTTAATGGTTCCTCTTTTCTAGTCTCCATATTAAAATTTCATTCCCATATCATAATCCCCGTATGTCCCATACCATACGTCACATTATTATTCATTTACATTTCTCCTTTATATGATTAGTTTCTCATTAACATGAATCATTACTCATTAATATGAATCGTTTCTCATTAACATGAGTTAAGCTTTTCAATTCTATAAGCATAAACATTCAGTAACTTAATTCCATTATCTTTCTCTATTCACAATTATCTACAATTATCACCGTAGATAGATTTAACCACAATATATACATTTAATCATTTAATCCATTATATATATATATATATATATATATATATATATATATTCATATATAATACGGCACCCCGAGTCACAGCTGCTGTGCAATGCATTACTCTGTTATCATGTCCCATCATTGCAGGTCGCCGAATAGGGGACTAATGGTTCGGTAGGATTCCACGAACCACAACCAACAACAAACAAATTGGAGGTGAACATAGTTCTCGTATCCATGGGTCACGCACATACCTACGTACCCACAGTCAGCGAACTTATCAACTCCCCGATAAGTCTTTCATAGACTATGTTCTCGAGCGACAAATCAAAGATCCCATGGATTCATCATGATATGACTGCCCTCACGCGCAAACCTCCCACCGATAGCAAGTAAGCTAGGTATGTCATACACATAAATCATCAATCAATCAAATAGGTATTATTATACCTATAATATAATATCAATAAGGTAAGTATCACTACCCTAAGATATTTCCCATACATAGCATTATATCTCTTTTAAATTCCACGTATTAAAATATCATATCTTTACATCATAATTTAATTATCCTCGCATCCTATAACATCTCTCCACTCCCGACGTCGTTAAGTTTCATGCGCGGAGCATCTCGCAAAGCGAAATCCAAACAAGGAACCCCTCCAATACACTATTACTTAACTTTGTCGATCGAGGAGGTTTGAAAACTTCAACTATGCGATCGGGATAACCTCATACCCTCTTTCAACCAAATGTGTTATAAACTCCCATCTCACAAGATTCAAATATGATTTTCCTCATCTTATATTCAGTAAGAAGTCACTAATATCCTACTGGTCCATAACATTATTTCTCCCGAACTACGACGAGTTTAGTTCTCCTTTTAATTAAGGTTAAAATCGATAGTTTCAAATCTCTTATAAACACATATTCTTTCACTTAGGATTAAACCCTCTTGTAAACTTAAGGATACCCAGGTGTTATATTCAATCACCCCTACTGGTCCTATCTTAAATCCTCATACATCCCCATTTGCAATTTAACAAATTAATCTAGCAACCGAAATTCCATTCAATATAATTTGTATCATTTAAATCACTCGAATCCAAATAAAATTAATTCCAATCTTATCAAGGGTTTACTGATATTTTCTAGGTCCCATAGTATCCAAAGATCCACAAAAGGTTTGGGATAAGAATAAACATTTAAAAAGAAACAAATTTACATATTCTGGGGAGGTCGATCGATCGAAGGCAGGGGTCGATCGATCGATCCCTCAGGTCCAAGCCTGGTTTTCTGTATTTTCTGCAACTACGGGTTTAGCAACTTATGATCATTTAAACCTTCATCTAAACATCCCAAATGACTTATAATCTTTACTACATGATATATCAACATATATGAATGATTTCCAATACTCTAAACATCCTAGAATCATCAAGGGATTGGATTAAAAAGCATGTTTATCTCCTCATTTTCCAGAAAATCATCAACATATTAACTTCAAGAATAGTTCAATGGTTTTCAGATTTTTCTTCCATAGATATATGATTATTTCGTGATTATTTACATCCTACAACATGAGTTTAATTCCTATATCATTTCAGTTTCTAGAAATCCATTTAATCACTCCATTATTTCTTCCAAACATGAATAATCTTCTCTTTTCATAACTATTCTAACCTGGACAATATACGAACTTAAATTGCCATTATTAAACACTTGTCTTTACTGTAGGTCTGATCCTTTGGTGTAGTATATCTCAGTTGGTTGTCCCTTCTCCGGTCAAACTCCGGTGCTGGTTGGTGGTGGTGAACCTTGGTTCTTGTTCTTCTCCTTCCCAAGTAGGCTTTTCCTTTCCCAAGCACTCTTTCACTCTCTCTAGGAAGATGACTTCTCTATTTTGTGTAGAGGAGATGAATAACCCACATACACTTAATCTACCAATACTTATAATAGGCCAAAATCCGAAATCATTATTCATCCCCCCTAAAAAATGACCAAAATGCCCTTTCGGGTTGTCTATTCATTTCCAAATGACCCGAGACTCAAAATTAACATCCAAATAGACTTTTCTGACTATTTAGAACCTTCCGGACGCAACGACGCAGTCAAAATGACTATAAGATCGATAGAAAATAAATTTCCTTTTTAATTTAATAAACTAGTCCCGACACGTCCCATACCGCGTCTGACTAAAAATATAAATTACCGAATTTATATCATACAGTCATATCAATGACATCACATTCATATATTACCTAAATATCTTTAAGTAATATTCAGAATCATCCATTTCAATATCCACCATCCGGATAAAACCTGAATGAATTAATTAATAATAAAATCCAATTAATCCATTAATTTAAAATATAACCCATTTTAAAAGTCATTAAAAATCACGGGGTATTACATACTTCCCCCCTTATAACAGAATTTCATCCCGAAATTCAGGAATATAAGTCATACCGGTAAGGTCAACTCCGAGTATAAATCTCACATCGCAAGAAATCCAAGATGTACCGCCCATACAGTACATTAACAAAGTCCCTATCGATGTTATACGCCAAGCCTCACCATATAGTTTCAACTGAATCAAATTTAGACTTCACCTAATCTTCCCTATACGGTCCTCATGACAAACTTTAGGAAAAATGATCCTCTCGTAGTGAACAAATAAATCCTGAAGTCTCAATTTACTTACCTTTTCACAATTATGAAAAATACTACAATCCAATCATCCAGGGCGCCCATACACCCTCTCGTATCGCTTTCAATATTAAAAGTTTTCGCAAAGGTTATAAACTCTTTTCCCAAATACCTAACTTATTTCGACTCCCAACGGTTATTAGTTTCATGCGTGGGGTGTCTCGCAAGCGAAATCCAAACAAGGAACCACCCCGATACACTACTTCCTAAAGTATTCGGTCATCGAAACTCCTAAGGTCCTTAGTCAATAATATAAAATTTTGGTTTATAAAAAAAATATCAGGTTTATCGATTTAAAACAAAAATTTAGTTTTTTTTTTCGATTTCAAATAGAGTCTATGCATCTACTCTCTTATAGAAGACAAGATGCAGACATATGCTCTCATATACCACAAGTCAATGCATGCCGATAGTCTCATCACGCTCGGACATGCCCAAGGTAAGTAATCCCATAAAAATCAAACCCACGTGATAACAAGTAATATATAGGTGTCCCACACCCCTCAGTGAGTCTACGTAAATAACAATGCCATAGGCTAAGTTTAACAACCCTTTTGCCCACACAATATCAATCACTACAAAATCAATATACGCTTCATAATCCTTAGAAAGAAAACATACCCTCATTTGCGGGTGATGGTTGTTGAATCCCAATATTATAACTTTGCTCCGATGAGTCAAGAAAAATTTTACCCCAAATTTTCAGTTCTAGTTAACCACACTCCATTATATACCCAAGTCTTTCAATATATTGCCTTTGTTAGGGAACGTACACAATTCACGCATTTCAAGAACTTCTACTGATGACTCTCCTCAATTTTTCCATAATAGAGGTGACCTCGACTACGGTCATCATACTCGAACATACTTCATAACCTCCTAAGTACGATCTCCACTATCCATCCAATGGCCCTCATCTGCCATACTTCTTGTACGAACTCGTCCGAACGCAAATAAGATTCACTAATATATACGGAATCTTACCAAAGAAATCAACAATCCTAAACATAGGGCTCTACATCAAAGAACGCTAAGCTGAAGACACAATAAGCCGTACAGATCCTAAAGGACACTAGAACCTGATGCTCTGATACCACCTGTAACACCCCGCCTAATTAAATACCGGGTGGCCAGTCCCATACCAAATTAAAACAGAATATACAGTTGGCTCATTCTTAGCATCACTGTCGAAAACATTTACAACTCACCCAAAACTCAATTAAGCTGGTGTTAAAAACTTTCCAAATTTTAATTTAACAAAATCCATTTCCAGTTTAAGAATAACACCACACATTTTATTCTACAACACAGATAACACAATAAATAACTCAAAAGAATTTAAATGCAACTGGAATAAACATTTCCAAATAATATAAATCCTTTACAATAATCCCAACAATGTTAAATGTATTAAAAAATACACAAATACAATAGTATTTAACTCCGACAGAAAATGATAACTGAAATCCTTTGGGCGACATGCCCTATGTAAGAATACTGTGAATCAAAAAGATGATAAGCGTCTAAGCAAAACTTCCATAAATCCATAGCCTGTCATAATCCGCTAAGGTTGGCGTCCCTGTTGCTGGACACCTGATATAGAGATACAATAGAAGAGAAAATATGCAAGGAAACGGGTCAGAGCCTGAATGTGTAGATTATTTTTAAAACAGCAAGTATTTAACAAGTGCAATAAAGCATTTATTATGTACATGTTAGATCCAACTCTCACCTGTTATTCTCACCTCTCAAATAAAGTGCACACTTAACGTTTCCTATTAACCTCCTAGTTAATGGTTCCTCTTTTCTAGTCTCCATATTAAAATTCCATTCTCATATCATAATCCCCGTATGTCCCATACCATACGTCACATTATTATTCATTTACATTTCTCCTTTATATGATTAGTTTCTCATTAATATGAATCATTACTCATTAATATGAATCGTTTCTCATTAACATGAGTTAAGCTTTTCAATTCTATAAGCATAAACATTCATTAACTTAATTCCATTATCTTTCTCTATTCACAGTTATCTACAATTATCACCGTAGATATATTTAACCACAATATATCCATTTAATCATTTAATCCATTATATATATATTCATGTATAATACGGCACCCTAAGTCACAGCTGCGGTGCAGTGCATTACTCTGCTATCATGTCCCATCATCGCAGGTCGCCGAATAGGGGACTAAAGGTTCGGTAGGATTCCACGAACCACAACCAACAACAAACAAATTGGAGGTGAACATAGTTCTCGTATCCATGGGTCACGCACATACCTACGTACCCACAGTCAGCGGAATTATCAACTCCCCGATAAGTCTTTCATAGACCTATGTTCTCGAGCGACAAATCAAAGATCCCATGGATTCATCAGGATATGACTGCCCTCACGCGCAAACCTCCCACCGATAGCAAGTAAGCTAGGTATGTCATACACATAAATCATTAATCAATCAAATAGGTATTATCATACCTATAATATAATATCAATAAGGTAATTATCACTACCCTAAGATATTTCCCATACATAGCATTATATCTCTTTTAAATTCCACGTATTAAAATATCATATCTTTACTTCATAATTTAATTATCCTCGCATCCTATAACATCTCTCCACTCCCGATGTCGTTAAGGTTCATGCGCGGAGCGTCTCGCAAAGTGAAATCCAAACAAGGAACCCCTCCAATACACTACTACTTAACTTTGTCGATCGAGGAGGTCCAAAAACTTCAACTATGCGATCGGGATAACCTCATACCCTCTTTCAACCAAATGTGTTCTAAACTCCCATCTCACAAGATTCAAATATGATTTTACTCATCTTATATTCAGTAAGAAGTCACTAATATCATACTGGTCCATAACATTATTTCTCCTTAACTACTACGAGTTTAGTTCTCCTTTTAATTAAGGTTAAAACCGATAGTTTCAAATCTCTTATAAACACATATTCTTTCACTTAGGATTAAACCCTCTTGTAAACTTAAGGATACCCAGGTGTTATATTCAATCACCCCTACTGGTCCTATCTTAAATCCTCATACATCCCCATTTGCAATTTAAAAAATGAATCTAGCAACCGAAATTCCATTCAATATAATTTTTATCATTTAAATCACTCGAATCCAAATCAAATTAATTCCAATCTTATCAAGGGTTTACTGATATTTTCTAGGTCCCATAATATCCAAAGATCCACAAAAGGTTTGGGATAAGAATCAACATTTAAAAAGAAACAACTTTACATATTCTGGGGAGGTCGATCGATCGAAGGCAGGGGTCGATCGATCGATCCCTCAGGTCCAAGCCTGGTTTTCTGCATTTTCTGCAACTACGGGTTTAGCAACTTATGATCATTTAAACCTTCATCTAAACATCCCAAATTACTTATAATCTTTACTACATGATATATCAACATATATGAACGATTTCCAATACTCTAAACATCCTAGAATCATCAAGGGATTGGATTAAAAAGCATGTTTATCTCCTCATTTTCCAGAAAATCATCAACATATTAACTTCAAGAACACTTCAATGGTTTTCAGATTTTTCTTCCATAGATATATGATTAGTTCGTGATTATTTTCATCCTACAACATGAGTTTAATTCCTATATCATTTCAGTTTCTAGAAATCCATTTAATCACTCCATTATTTCTTCCAAACATGAATAATCTTCTTTTTTCATAACTATTCTAACATGGACAATATACGAACTTAAATTGCCATTATTAAACACTTGCCTTTACTGTAGGTCTGATCCTTTGGTGTAGTATATCTCAGTTGGTTATCCCTTCTCCGGTCAAACTCCGGTGGTGGTTGGTGGTGGTGAACCTTGGTTCTTGTTCTTCTCCTTCCCAAGTAGGCTTTTCCCTTCCCAAGCACTTTTTCACTCTCTCTAGGAAGATGACTTCTCTATTTTGTGTAGAGGAGATGAATAACCCACATACACTTAATCTACCAATACTTATAATAGGCCAAAATCCGAAATCACTATTCATCCCCCTAGAAAAATGACCAAAATGCCCTTTCGAGTTGTCTATTCATTTCCAAATGACCCGAGACTCAAAATTAACATCCAAATAGACTTTTCTGACTATTTTGAACCTTCCGGACGCAACGACGTAATCGAAATGACTATAAGGTCGATAGAAAATAAATTTCTTTTTTAATTTAATGAACTAGTCCCGATACGTCCCATACCGCGTCTGACTAAAAATATAAATTATCGAATTTATATCATACAGTCATATCAATGACATCACATTCATATATTACCTAAATATCTTTAAGTAATATTCAGAATCATCCATTTTAATAACCATCGTCCGGATAAAACCCGAATGAATTAATTAATAATAAAATCCAATTAATCCATTAATTTAAAATATAACCCATTTTAAAAGTCATTAAAAATCACGGGGTATTACAGAGGTGGAGTGATAATTTTCAACACGTTTTAGCCAATCAAGAAGAGTTTCAACAAAACCATAATACCTCATTCCTAAGCCTATAAATAAGACCCTTGGGATCATCATTTCGGGTGGAAAAAAATTATTGAGAGACACTTTAGAACAATTTTTGGTCGTTTTATTGTGAGAATTTTTATTTATATTTTAGGGCCAAGAATTGTATCTTTGTGGGAGGAATTTTGTCAAGTTTATGTGAGGCACAACAATTGTAATTTGTTTTATTAATGAAAATTTGTATTCAATCTTGTAATTTTATTATGTCTTCAATTATGTTAGCATAATTTATTTACTAAGACTAGGTGAAATTTATCATGTTTGATTAATATTGTGCGTGATTTAAATTTGTCTTTCTTTCGCGATATGTGCTAAAGATTTTTAAAATTAGGTATTCATTTAAAACAACCCGATAGTGTGTTTTAAACCATCACCGTTGTTTGAAAAAAAAACATATTTTTATTTTTAAGTGTAAGTACTTTTTGACGGATTATGCTTTCACTCGATTGTTTTGATAGTCCATGCTTAAAGACCATACTTTGAAATTTAAAAGTGAACTTTTTAAAGGTATAGGGATTTTAGCCGTCTAAATTTAGAGACATTAGATTTTATTTTGAACTTTAACCGTGTTATTTTACGAATTAAATACGACGAGAGTCAATTTAATTTGAGTAATAAAATTGGGAATGACGAGTTTAAATTATTGAATAGTATTAGTTAAACGTGATAGATAGATCCAATGTCCTAGTTTCTCACACACTAGTTTATATCTTTCATAGTCGCACTTTTTCTTTTTGTTAGCTAAGTTTAATATTACATCTCATCTCCAAACTCATTTAGTGTAGTTGGAAATTTACAATTATTTTAAATGAAAAATAATTGATAAATCCTCGTGGGTTCGACCAGTACTTACACTTGATATTCTATAATAGCCCGTGCACTTGTGATATTTTATAAATTAACAACAGGTCTCGTCAATTAAATACGCATGAATGTAATTATCTAGTTCATGATTTAGAACTAGCTGTAATAGTTTTTGCATTAAAAATCTGGAGATATTATACGGAGAAGTGTTTCAAGTATTTTTAGATCATGAAAGTCTTAAGTACATATTTACCCAAAGGACTTAAATCTTTGGCAACACCGATGGATCAAATTTTTAGAAGATTATTAATTTTGATTACAATATCACCCCGATAAAGTCAATGTTACAGCACATGCACTAAGTCGAAAAACAAATGGAAGATTAATAAGAATGTTTTCATACGAGGTTATAACTACCTTGGGGGAATATAATCTACAAAGGGAAAACAGAGGAATTCCCATGACTCTACGAAGTATTATGGCATACCCTACTCTTCTAAAAAGGATAGTAAAATAAAAATATGCGGATAATTTCCTTAAAACCCAATAGCAAGACGTAGAAAATGGAGAAGGAAAGAAAGATTGCATTTATAACCATAAAAAATGATTATGATATAAAAACGAAATATTCGTACCTTCCAATCTCGCACTAAAAGAAAAATTTTTACATGAAGTACATCAATCTAAGTTCATTATACACCCGTGGAATACATATATATATTACGATCTTAAAAGAAAACATTGGTGGGAAGGAATGAAGAAAGATATCAAGGAGTTTGTAGCAAGATGTCTAACCTATCAACTAGTGATTTTATAAATCTTCGTTATCTATTAAGTATGTCGTATACCGCTACAACCGTCGAAGAATTGTTCAAGATCGTACATGGATTAAGACGGATCCGAACATCAAGATTCTTCAACATTCAAGTCTCTATAAGGTTAATTTCATTGAGAAGGTATTTAAGTCCCTTTATGGTTCACTTAAAAGTGTTGGGATGATTTTTAAAAGAGGTTTGAATATTTTTCTAAAATATTTTCTATGTGTCAAGGCGTTGTTTTTCATCAAAATGAATTTTCCAAGATTATAAGAAGAATTTTTGAAATAAAAAATTAAATATTTTTTTTTGCGAATTTTTTTGGTTCGAACGACATGGGATCAGGTTCAAACGACATCAGCTACCGTTCAAATCTCGTTCGAACGACGTGCAAACTCAAATTATTTTATATAAAGTGCGTTAAATCATTTCGTTTTTGTTAAGGAGACCTGGCGATTTTCGATACCAGTAATCTGCTAACAGCAGAGCACTTCGTCTTCTTTAATTTTAGGGTTTAAAATCTTATTTTTCAATTCACAAAACATCCTAATCCTTTAATGAATGGTTTTGGAACCCAAAATACAATCTTGCTGATCTTACTTTTGTATAGAGGATAAACTTACACCGGACTGAGGTCAATTAAGGAGTGTTGCAGTAATCATGGGCTGAAGATAAGACTGTGGTTCTTATGGGTTCGCTGCGTGTGGACTTGCTGGTGACGACACCGACACACACCTCAGGGTATTCGTGTGTCAAAAATCTATTTCATTATAACTGTGTAAGTTTTGATTTACAATTATAGTGGAATAAAAGGTTTTACCCCTATGGGGGATTTTTCCTCATATTGTGACTATCCTGTTATTTGGTTTCCTTTGCATGCTCATTGCTTTATGATTTCATATCACTTAGATGCATGTGTTAGGACTGAATTAAAACTTGGGTTTCATTAAAGCTGGTTTGGTTGACACACAATTAAAATTGATTTATTTGAGAAGTCGCATTTATTCGGCTATAGCACTATCAAATTGGTATCAGAGTTTTTTTAAAGCGAGTTCACCACTTTTTCAAATTGGTATCAGAGACTATTACACTAATTTATTATGTTTAATCCTGTTATTCTTAAAAAATGTCTTTTGGTGGTTTTGATGATTTTCGATGTCAACTTTTTAAAAAGTCTAATTGGAAAATTCACACGAACCTTTGTTTTAAATCTTCTGTTGAAAATGATTATGAGAGGTGTTCGGGTTGTGAGGGTGTTGGTCACACGATAGATGAGTGTCCCGTAAATTTAAGGAAAAATTGAATATACTGACATCTCATGTTTCAACCCTTAGTGATTTGGAAGAAGAAGTTTTTTATTCTTCTAGGCGAGAACATCCCACCTGTGTGATTAGTGATGATAGTGAGGGTGATGGGAGTGAGGATGAGCGTGACTTGCAAATGGATTTCAATGAACTTTATGCTGAAGCTCTGAAAATAAAGAAAAAAAATTGAAATTGAAAGCCCAATTGAAAGAGCTTGCCTTAAACAATAATGATGTTTTAGTTGAAGATCTTAGGGCAGGTGAGAAAATTTTGAGAGAGAAGCTTGAGTACGTCAAGGGAGAGAGAGATAGTCTTCGAGGGGTGATGGAGGCTATGAAAAAGGAGCTTCTTGAATTTGAGGATTCTAGACGCTTACTTCAATCAAGAATAGGTGAGCTTGAGAAGAGTTTGAGAGAATCAAGTAAGGTAAAATTTGATTTGGAGTCTCAGTCCGAAAAGTTAAACAAGATTTTAAGGAGAGTCCAAATTAAGGAGGATAGATGTGGTATAGGCTTCGATAATAGTGTTGCATCCAAAGCCTTCCCCATGCATGTGAGAGAGCCTACAAGGGTTGTTAAGGGAGAGCCACCTAGAAACATCGTGAGAGAGCCACATACGATCTTTAAAAAAGAGCCACCTAGGAATTTAAGGAGAGTGCCATCTAGAAACGTTAGGAGAAGGATGCATTTAGGTAACACTCACCGCCCAATTTATACTTGCACACATTGCCGTAAGCAAGGTCATCTTAGGCGTTTTTATTACAAAATTTTATAAGGACCTAGCAAGGTTAATAAAATAAATCTATCTCGTAAAATCCCAACACCTCGTTACACATCGATTTGGGTTACGAAATCGGATTATAGGCTTAAGGTATTTGTGTTCACGACACTCGTTTGCTTGCCCGTGATTCACCCCATGTGATATCGTTTCTTTGATTATGTGATATTTGTCATGCGCTAGTTATGCTCCATAATAAATTCTTGCTAATGTTATGACTCACTTGTTGTAGCTTACATTATTTTTCTAAGTTTTAGCTACTATTTTGAATCAGTCAGCACTTTTCAATCATCCTTTACTGGAAATTTTAGCAATGGACAAAATTGTTTAATATTATGGGCAAATTGTGAAAGTTTTTATTTTCTCGATCGAGTGAGATTTGATGTTGAGAGAAGCTATTGTTCTAACGACAAGCCTTTTCATTTGAGCGACATGATGTTTCGTTTGAACGACCTCTTTGGTTTTCTGCATCCATCTGTTTCAGTACCCTGGGTTCATATGCTTAGTTTTTGTTTTGTTTCTACTGGTTGCATATGGAACAATATATATGCACTTAGTCTTAGTTTTCATGCTCAATTACGTATACTGCATTATTCGCTTAATCACACTTACTTTGATTGATAAATTAATTTGTGTGATTTATGTTTGCTAGCATAGGATGACTTTCATGCCAATATTATGCCTATTGCTGGTTGTACTACATTTGTCATATATTTTTCAAAAAATCAAAATATATTTTTTTTTGAAAAATACAAAAAGATTTTCATTTTTTTTTAGAAAAATTGAAAAAGATTTTTGAATTTTTTTTTACACCTTATATGAATGCACATTTAGGATGACCAAGTGACAACTTTATTCCATATCCATGTAAATGTTTGATAATGTTTTGATATGCGTCATCATCTCATTTTGTGCTTTATAATGTGTGGAGTCATTAAGATGCAATTTTTTATTACTACCTACATTTTTTTACTCATAATTTCCTTTAATGCACACTTGCACGAATTTGGTTGACTATCGTACTTGTTCATCACATGTTGGTAGGAGTGTTGTGATCTCAATTCTGTCTTTAAAATGAACCAAATGCGATAAAACTTGACAATGGAAGTAGTGAACGTAAGAACCGTTTATCGTGAGGATTTAATCGCAACTAAATATGATGAGAGATTCATGGGAAAGGACCACGAGAGTGTAAAATTGACTCATCGTGGTAGCCATCATTTAAAAGAGCCCCGGAAAAATGAAAGGCAACAAAAAGATAAATATGCCAAAAATAGGCCTTTTAGTTTAGATCCCCTCAAGAAAAAATAAAAATTTATTATTTATGAGGGAGTTTGGTTGGAATATAAATCAACGAGTTTGCACGTCGTGACAACAACTTGAAAAAGCATTACATAGTTTTAAACGTTATTGGTGTGGGAATCACTTTTGACTTTGATGTGTTGATGAAATGAGTCGATGTCAATTAAATTAAACATTTTTAACACCTAAGGACGATTTTGAGTTCATTCGTTAGGAGTATCCGGATTCATCGTTCACATATGACATGAGATTGCATTGATATTCCTATTGAATTTGTTCACACCCATTCATTCCATTTCCACCATTTGGTTATCTTAGTGAAAATTCATGGAATGTGACATTCGTAACATCATTTTTGCATTCTTGTATGAAAATTTTGAAAAGTTCAAAAATAGTTTGTTTGCTTTGTTTCCCGTACACCCCGATTTGATTTATGTGATGTATTCTTTTCCATATCTATTTAGGACAAATAAAAAGGGGAAGAACGAATTATAACTTTATAGGGGAGTTTTTGAATTATGGGGGGGGGATTTGAGATTATATATATGTTTGATTTTATGTTGACTTTTTATGTATCTCATTTCAAAGTCGATATGTAACGAAGGTATTTGCTTTGTCTCATGTGTGTAGGCACGAAGATTGAAGATTATTGATTGCACACCCTGATGAGAAAATCTTGGAGTTTTGATGTTGAAGACTTTTGAAGAAAAATTGAAAGACTTGCATTTTTTTACCTTTCAGTTTTGGGTTCATGGGAGGGTATTAGATTTGTATCGGCATTTTAGATTGATAATTTGGATTGTTTTTATTTTGTATCGTCATGGACATAGGGGGAGATTTGTAACGACATGATTTTATAAATGTTCATTATCAATTAAGTATGTCGTATACCGCTACAATCGTCAAAAAATTGTTCAAGATCGTGCATTCATCAAAACGGATTCGAATATCAAGCTTCTTCAACATTCAAGCCTCTACAAGGTTAATTTCGGTGAGAAAGTACTTTAAGTCCCTTTACGGTTCACTTAAAAGTGTGGGGATAATTTTTAAAAGAGGTTTGAATATTTTTCGAAATATTTTCTAAGAGTTGACGCGTTCTTTTTCGTCAAAATGAATTTTTCAATATTAAAAGAAAAAAATTTTGAATGAAAAATGAAATTTATTTTTTGCAAATTTTGTAGATCGAACGACATGGGATCTGGTTCGAACGACATGGAATCTCGTTCAAATGATGAGTCGACTCAAATTTGTTTTTATTTAAAGCGTGTTAAATCATTTCGTTTTCGTTAAGGAGACCTGACGATTTTCGATACCAGCAATCTGCTAACAGTATAACACTCTGTCTTCTTCAATTTTAGGGTTTGAAACCTTGTTTTTCAATTCACAAAATATCCCAATCCTTAAGTAAATTATTTTGGAACCCAAAATACGATCTTGCTGATCTTACTCTTTGTAGAGAGAAGAAACCTACACCGGACTGAGGTCAATTCAGGATTATTGCGGTATTCTTGGGCTGAAGATAGGACTCCGGTTATTGTGGATTCGCTACGTGTGGACTTACTGCTGATGACACCGACCGATAACTGAGGGTATTCGTGTGTAAAAAATCTATTTCATTATAACCGTGTAAGTTATGATTTACAATTATAGTGGAATAAAAGGTTTTGCCCCAGTGGGGGATTTTTCCTCATATTGCAACTATCCTGTTATTTGGTTTCCTTTGCATGCTTATTGCTTTATGATTTTATATCACTTAGATGCATGTGTTAGGACTTAATTAAAACTTGGGTTTCATTAAAACTGGTTTGCTTGACACACAATTAAATTTGATTTATTTGAGAAGTCGCATTAATTCCGCTATAGAACTCTCAAATTGGTACGAAAGCTTTTTTAAAGCGAGTGCGCCACTTCTTGAAATTGGTATCAGATCCTGTAGCATTAAGTTATTGTGTTTGATCCTACTTTTCTTTAAAATGGCTTTGGGTGGTTTTGATGATTTTCGATGTCAACTTTTTGAAAAGTCTAATTGGTAAATTCACACGAACCTTTGTTTTAAATCTTCCATTGAAAACTATTCTGAGAGATGTTCGGGTCGTGAGTGTGTTGGTCACACGATAGATGAGTGTCACAAAAATTTAAGGAAGAAATTGAATAAACCGACATCTCATGTGTTCTATCCTTAGTGATTCGAAAGAAGAAGTTTTTATGCTTCTAGGTGAGAGCTTCCCACCCATGTGATTAGTGATGATAGTGAGGGTGATGGGAGTGAGGATGAGCTTGAGTTGCTACAGCTTTTAATGAACTTTATGCTGAAGCTTTGAAAATAAAGAAAGAAAATTTAAAATTGAAAGCCCAAGTGAAAGAACGTGCCTTAAACAATAACGATGTTTAAGTTGAAGATCTTAGGGCAGGTGAGAAAATTTTGAGAGAGAAGCTTGAGTACGATGAGGGAGAGAGAGAGATAGCCTTCGAGGGGTGATGGAGCCTATGAAAAAGGAGCTTCTTGAGTTTGAGGATTCTATATTCTTACATGATTCAAGAATAGGTGAGCTTGAGAAGAGTTTGAGAGGATCAAGTAAGCTAAAATTTGATTTGGGGTATCGGTCCGAAACGTTAGATAAGATTTTAGGGACTATCCAAATTTAAGAGGACAGAGGTGGTGTAGACTTCAATGATAGTGTTGCACCCAAAGCCTTCCCCACGCGTGTGAGAGAGCTTCTGAGGGTTGTTAAGAGAGATCCGCCTAGGAACATAGTGAGAGAGACACCTAGGATCATTAAGAAAGAGCCACCTAGGAATTTAAGGAGAGTGCCACCTAGAAATTTTAGGAGAGAGCTACCTTTAGGTAACACTCACCGCCCAATTTAAACTTGCACACATTGCGTTAAGAAAGGTCATCTTAGGCATTTTTGTTTTAAACTTTTAAAAGGACCTAGGAAGGTTAATAAAATAAATTCATCTCCTAAAACCCCACATCTCGTTACACATCGATTTGGGTTAGAAAATCAGATTTAGAGGCTTATGGTCTTTTTCTTCACGACTCTCATTTTCTTTCACGTGATTCACCCATGTGAGATCGTTTAGTTGATTGATTATATATTCATCATACGCTACTTGTGATCCATAATACATTATTGCTAGTGCTATGACTCACTTGTTGTACTTTACATTATTTTTGTTAGTTTTAGCTACTGTTTTGAATCAGTCAGCACTTTTCAGGCATCATTTATGAGAAATTTTTGCACTGGGCAACATTGTTTAATATTCTGGGCAAATTGTGAAAGTTAATATTTTCTCGTTCGAAAGAGATTTGATGTCGTGAGAAGTTGTCGGTCTAACGACAAGCCTTTTCGTTCGAGCGACATGATGTTTAGTTTGAAGCACCTGTCTGGTTTTCTGCATCCATCTATATCAGTACCCTGGGATCATATGCTTAGTTTTACTATTGGTTGCATCGGGAATAGTTTATATGCAGTTAGTCTTAGTTTTCAAGTTTAATTGCTTATACTGCATTGTCAGCTTAATCACATCTGTTTTGATTGATAGATTCATTTGTGTGATTTATGTTTGCTAGCATAGGATGAATTTCATGCCGATATTATGCATATTACTGGTTGTACTAAATTTGCAAAATATTTTTCAAAAAACCAAAAAGATTTTCGTTTTTGAAAAATTTTGGAAAAATACAAAAAGGCTTTCATTTTTTTTAGAAAATTGAAAAAAAAAACAAAAGAGTTTTGTATTTTGTTTACACCTTATAAGAATGCACATTTAGGATGACCAACTCACAACTTCATTCCATATCCATGTGACAGTTTGATAGTGTTTTTATATGCATCATCATCTCATTTTGTGCTTTATAATGCGTGGAGTCATTAAGATGCAATTTGTGATTACTACCTACATTTTTTACTCATAATTTCCTTTAATTCACACTTGCACAAATTTGGTTGACTATCGTACTTGTTTATCACATGTTGGTCATAGTGTTGTCATCTCAATTAAACCTTTAAAACGAACCAAATGCGGTAAAACTTGAGAATGGAAGTAGTGCATGTAAGAACCGTTTACCATGAGGATTTAATCACAACTAAATATGATGAGAGATTCATGGGAAAGGGCCGCGAGAGTGTAAAATTGACTCGTCATGGTAGCCATCATTTAAAAGAGCCCCGAAAAAATGAAAGGCAACAAAAAGATAAATATGCCAAAAATAGGCCTTTTAGTTTAGATCACCTCAAGAAAAAATAAAAATTTATTATTTATGAGGGAGTTTGGTTGGAATATAAATCAATGAGTTTGCACGTCGTGACAGCGTCTTGAAAAAGCATTACATAGTTTTAAACGTTATTGGTGTGGGAATCACTTTTGACTTTGATTTGTTGATGAAATGAGTCGATGTCAATTAAATTAAACACTTTTAACACCTAAGGACGATTTTGAGTTCATTCGTTAGGAGTATCCGGATTCATCGTTCACATATGTCATGAGATTGCATTGATATTCCTATTGAATTTGTTCACACCCATTCATTCCATTTCCACCATTTGGTTATCTTAGTGAAAATTCATGGTGTGTGACTTTTGTAACATCATTTTTGCATTTTTGTATGAAAAAATTTAAAAATTGAAAAATAGTTTGTTTGCTTTGTTTCCCCTGACACCCCAATTTACTTTATGTGATTTATTCTTTTCCATGTTTATTTCGGACAAATAAAAAGGGGGAGAACGAATTATGATTTTATGGGGGAGTTCTTGAATTATGGGGGAGATTTCAGATTTTATATATGTTCGACTTTATGTTGACTTTATATTTATCTCAGTTCAGACTCGATATGTCACGAAGGTATTTGCCTTGTATCATGTGTGTAGGTACGAATATTGAAGATTATTGATTGCACACACTGATGAGAAAAGCTTGAAGTTTTGATGTTGAAGACTTTTGTAGAAAAATTGAAAGACTTGCATTTTTAGTACCTTTTCAGTTTTGGGTTCATGGGAGGGTATTAGATTTGTATAGGCATTTTAGTTTGATAATTCAGATTGTTTTCATTTTGTATCGGCAGAGACATAGGGGGAGATTTGTAAGGACATGACTTTATAATGTCCGTTATCAATTAAGTATACTGTATACTGCTACAACTGTCGAAGAATTGTTCAAGATCGTACATGCATCAAGACGGATCCAAATATCAAGCTTCTTCAACATTAAAGCCTCTACAAGATTAATTTTAGTGAGAAAGTATTTACGTCCCTTTACGGTTCACTTAAAAGTGTTGGGTTAATTTTTAAAAGACGTTTGAATACTTTTCTAAATATTTTCTAAGTTTTGAGGAGTTGTTTTTTGTCAAAAAGAATTTTCCATGATTAAAGGAAGAATTTTTTAAATAAAAAATTTAATTTATTTTTAGCAAATTTTCTTGTTCGAACGACATGGGATCTGGTTCGAACGACATTATCTCTCGTTCGAATGACATGGACCGACTCAAATTTTTTTATTTAAAGTGTGTTAAATCATTCTATTTTCGTCAGGGAGACCAGACAATTTTCGATACCAGCAATCAGCTACCAGCAGAACACTTCGCCTTCTTCAATTTTAAGGTTTAAAACCTTATTTTTCAATTCACAAAACATCCCAATACTATAGTAAATTGTCTTCTAACCCAAAATACGATCTTGATGATCTTACTCTTTTTATAGAGAATAAACCTACACCGAACTGAGGTCAATTAGGGACTGCTGCGATATTCCCGGGTTGAAGATAGGACTCCAGTTCTTGTGGGTACGCTACGTGTGGACTTACTGCTGACGACACCGACTGAAAACTGAGGGTATTCATGTGTAAAAAATCTATTTCATTATAACCGTGTAAGTTATGATTTACAATTATAGTGGAATAAAAGGTTTTTCCCCAGTGGGGGATTTTTCCTCATATTGTGACTATCCTATTATTTGGTTTCCTTTGCATGCTTATTGCTTTATGATTTCATATCACTTAGATGCATGTGTTAGGACTGAATTAAAACTTGGGTTTCATTCAAACTGGTTTGGTTGACACACATTTAAATTTGATTTTTTGAGAAGTCGCATTAATTCCGATGTAGCACTCTCAAATTGGTACGAAAGCTTTTTTAAAGAGAGTGCACCACTTCTTTAAATTGGTATGAGAGCCTGTTGCACTAAGTTATTGTGTTTGGTCATGTTTTTCTTAAAAATGGATTTTGGTGGTTTTGATGATTTTCGATGTCAACTTTTTAAAAAGTCTAATTGGAAAATTCACACGAACCTTTGTTTTGAATCCTCCATTAAAAACAATTCTCAGAGGTGTTTCCGGTTATGAGGGTGTTGGTCACGTGATACATGAGTGTCCCACAAATTTAAGGAAGAAATTGAATAAACCGACATCTCATGTTCCTACCCTTAGTGATTCGAAAGAAGAAGTTTTTTATGCTTCTAGGAGAGAACTTCCCACCCATCTGATTAGCGATGATAGTGAGGGTGATGGGAGTTGTAATACCCCGTATTTTTATGCTATATTAATTTGGGGATTTATTAAATTTTATGTGAATTAATTATTTAATAAAATTCAGAAATTAATTATGTTATAATTATTAACGTGACGAGAGTTTGTAATTATGGGAAATTTGTCAAATATTACTAATGAGAAAAGTAATATATAATATTGGTTATATTGAATGTCACGAGTGAATAAAATGACAATTTTGGAAATTTGAGTCGGGACGCGCCCGTGTCGCGTCGGGACCAAATATTAATAAATAAAAGTGAATATTTTATAAGTTGTTCGTATGGTCGTTTTGAGTGCACCAACGCGTCCGGGAGGGTCGAGATAGTCAGAAAAGTGTGCCTGGGGGTTTAGTTTGGGTCTCGGGCCGTTTTTAGGCCTAATTAGTACCCCGGGAGGGCATTTTGGACATTTCACATTTGGGGTAATTAAACCCATAAAAATTAAAAGGGTTATATAAGATATCTGGGTTATCATCTAGGGTTAGAAAGCTCAAAACACTAGAACGTCCATTAGAGAAGAGAGGAGAGAGCTCTCAAGGCATTCCAAGGCTCAAAACTCAACCGTTTGCACCGCCGTCACCGCCAACGCGTAGATCGCGAGACGGGGAACGCAACCACATCAATTTCAGCACCAAACCAGACTTCTGAAAATCCCAGGTAAGTGTTTATCATGCTTGTTTCATTGATGCATCATCCATATTAGTTTAGGAATTATTAGGATGAGATTTATAGAAGAAAAACCCAATTTGAGATGGGAAATTTTCATGTAGTGATGATTTATATGATATTCTGGAAACCCTTTGTCATGTAGAGGATTAAACCACGAAATTATGATGTTTTATGAGGAGGAAATTTTGGAAAAGATTAGTTAGAACCATGTTTAAGAGAAATCTAGGGTTCTTGATATTTATATGAATTGTGGGCTGTTAATCCATGTTATTGACGGAAATTGACATGTTTTACGTAGGAAATGCATAATATTATGTTAGGATGTTAGTAGTATAAATTTTTGGACGTTTGGGAATGCAAAACTTAAATTTGGATGAAGATATGTGTTAGAACCTGTAACTGCAAAACTACTGAAATCACAATACCTGTTTGATCGATCGATCGAGCCAAGTGCTTCGATCGATCGAATGTTCGATCGATCGAGCCCCAAACCTCGATCGATCGACCCCTCCTGGCAGACTCCTATTTCCCTTTTTAAATTAGTTAAATTCAAGTTGATGTGAAATAATTCTTGGACATCCTTAATAAAATGTTTTGGGAGATATGGAAGACCAGTAGGACATATGAATAATGTTGGGGCCTTTAATGTGAAAAGAGAATTGTATTTTTGGGATAATTACATAAGAAACGATGAAATCTTGTATTAAAGGGAGAGATTTCGTAAAAAGGATTACGAAGGAAAATAGATGAATTCCTACTGAATTTATACTTGGGAGAATAGATTCCATAATGTTACATAGTAAGTTGGGATAATACCTCGAATTAAAGTTAAAGACGAATCGTTAAACGTGATAACTAATAATGAGATATGAGGATAAATGTCGTAACTATGGGATTTAAGATATACCTAATATGGATATGGTAATATTAGTATAGTTATATGATTGTGTATGCATATGCTATCTATGTGTGAAAAACGTACCCACGCTACTTGCTATCCCTGAGGTTACCGCGCTGGGACGATCTTATCTCGGTGCCTTATGGGGGATATTGACTCGTACCCTAGGAGATAGATATCCTTGGTACAGGCTATCGGAATGATAGTTCAGACTGTCCTAAGAGACGCGGGTATGTGGTTTCCTCTTAGAGACTTGGAATCTATGCTTTGCCTCAATATTGTTGTGTATGTGTTAATACAATTCTAGAGTGATTCTGAATTTGTATTCCCCTTAATACAAGTGATACGGGGTTTGGATAGTAGAGTATGCCCGCACCATAGTTTTTATGTGGGGTGCTGTTATGATATATATATTTTACGAGTAGTTAATATATATATGAAATTATGAAGTCTGGAACTGCCTACTGTGATTTGATGTGTAGGACATGGTTGATGACTCAAATTGTAATACTTGTTTTGAGAAAGTATAATGTGACACTGGAAAACTTTATAAATTAATAGAGTTAAAATGAGAATTTTGGATACTGATTGAAATATTCTTTTCAAACAATTGTATCGTTAAATTTTAAATCCTGCGAATAACCTAAGATAAGTTAAATTATTGGGGAAAGATAGTGTGATATATGACGAGATAGACCATTGGGAAGGTTAGTGCGATAGGTGTGCACATTAGAAGAGAGGTGAGAATTTCTCAAGAGAGTGTCGCACTAATATGTTGTTGCATTAGCCTGTAATCAATTTAAATACTTGCTAAACGAATTTTTAAATCATATACACTATCGGGCTCTGACCCGTTTACATTTCTCTTTCTCTCTTGTATATATATATGTATATATTACAGGTGCCCAGCCACAGGGGCATCTTGCATAGCATAGGGTCCTTTGGCAGGAACGCGCTGCAGCTTAGGTGGGAGTTGCAGGCCTGTTGTTTAGACGATTTCATCCATTTGATTCTACTGCTAGCATGTTCATTATTGGGGCATGTGTCGCCCTTTCTATTATTCAGTTGTCATTTGGATATTGTAATTCATCTATTTCTAGGATTGTCACTTTGGGATTTATAATATTCTGGATGGTTTACTTTAAGTTTTATTGTTAGTAGCCAGTTGTTGAATATTAAATTATTGGATTGATTGGTTCCGATATACTTGTGGTGTGATTCGTTATATATTAAATTGTTGTAATTAATTGAAATCTTCTTTTAAATAAATAAAATTTGAAAGGAAGGTTAAAAATGGTTTTGACACTTAGCTTAATTAATTAGGGTGTTTAAATTGGAAATTTATTTTCACGACAGTGATGCTAAGAATGATCCAACTGTTCACCTTGATTTTAATTTAATAAAGGCGTGATCACCCGGTATTTAATTAGGCGGGGTGTCACAGGAGTGAGGATGAGCGTGACTTGCAAATGGCTTTCAATGAACTTTATGCTGAAGCTTTGAAAATAAAGAAAGAAAATTTGAAATTGAAAGCCCAATTTAAAGCGAGTGTCTTAAACAATAATGATGTTTTAGTTGAAGATCTTAGGGAGGCTGGGAAAATGTTGAGAGGGAAGCTTGAGTATGTCAAGGGAGAGAGAGAGATAGTCTTAGAGGGGTGATAGAGGCTATGAAAAAGGAGCTTCTTGACTTTGAGGATTATATATGCATACTTGAGTATAGAATAGGTGAGCATAATAAGAGTTTGAAAGAATCAAGTGAGGTAAAATTTGATTTGGTTCTCGGTCCGAAAAGTTAGATGAGATTTAAGGGACTATCCAAATTTAGGAGGATAGAGGTGGTATTGGCTTCGATGATAGTGTTGCACCCAAAGCCTTCCCCATGCGTGTGAGAGAGCTTCCGAGGGTTTCTAAGAGAGAGCCACCTAGGAACTTCATGTGAGAGCCATGTAGGGTCATTAAGAAAGAGTCACCTTGGAATTTAAGGAGAGTGCCACCTAGAAACTTTAGGAGAGGGACGCCTTTAGGTAACATTATACCCCAATTTACAATTGCACACATTTCGGTAAGCAATGTCATCTTAGGCGTTTTTGTCGCAAACTTTTAAAAGGACCCAGGAAGGTTAAGAAAATAAATTCGTCTCCTAACACCCCCACACCTCGTTACACATCAATTTGGGTTAGGAAATCGCATTTAGAGGCTTATGGTCCTTTTGTTCACGAATCTTATTTTTTTACATGTGATTCACCCGATGTGAGATCGTTTGGTTGATTTTGTTAATATTTTTAATATGCTAGTTGTCCTCCATGATACATTCTTGCTAGTGTTATGACTCCCTTGTTGTAGTTTACATTATTTTTCTTAGTTTTATCTACTATTTTGAATCAGTCAGCACTTTTCAGGCATCCTTTACTATAAATTTTTGCACTAGGCAACATTCTTTAATATTCTGGGCAAAATGTGAAAGTTATTGTTTTCTCGTTCGAGTGAGATTTGACGCAGCGAGAAGTTGTCGTTCTAACGACAAGCCTTTTCATTCAATTGACACGATGTTTCATTTGAACGGCCTGTTCGATTTTCTTTCTGCATCCATCTGTTTCAGTACCCTGGGTTCATATGCTTAGATTTTTTTTGTTACTCCTGATTGCTTCTGGAAAAGTTATATGCAGTTAGCCTTAGTTTTCATGCATAATTGCTTATATTGCATTGTTCGCTTAATCACACCCGCTTTGATTGATAGATTCATTTGTGTGATTTATGTTTGCTAGTATAGGATGACTTTCATGCCGATATTATGCCTATTGTTGGTTGTACAACAATCGGCATAAATTTTTCAAAAAACCAAAAACATTTTCGTTTTTGAAAAATTTTGGAAAAATACAAAAATATTTTCATTTTTTTTAGAAAAATTGAAAAAAAAATCCAAAAAGAGTTTTGTATTTTGTTTACACCTTATATGAATGCAAATTTTGGATGACCAAGTCACAGCTTCATTCCATACCTATGGGATTGTTTGATATTGTTTTGATATGCATCATCATCTAATTTTGTGCTTTATAATGCATGGGGTCATTAAGATTCAATTTGTGATTACTACCTACATTTTTTACTCATAATTGCCTTTAATGCACACTTGCACGAATTTGGTTGACTATCGTACTTGTTTATCACATGTTGGTCGGAGTGTTGTCATCTCAATTTTGTCTTTATAACAAACCATATGCGATAAAACTTGACAATGGAAGTTGTGCAAGTAAGAACCGTTTACCGTGAGGATTTAATCGTAACTAAATATGATGAGAGATTCACGGGAAAGGGCCGCGAGAGTATAAAATTGACTCATTGTGGTATCCACTATTTAAAAAGAGCCCCGAAAAAATGAAAGGCAACAAAAAGATAAATATGCCAAAATGGGGAATTTAGTTTCGATCACCTCAAGAAAAAAAATAAAGATTAATTATTTATGAGGGAGTTTGGTTGGAATATAAATAAACGGGTTTGCACGTCCTGATAGCGTCTTGAAAAGGCATTACATAGTTTTAGACGTTATTTGTGTGGGAATCACTTTTGACTTTTATGTGTTGATGAATTGAGTCGATGTCATTTAATTTCAACACTTTTAACAACTAAGGACAATTTTGAGTGAATTCGTTAGGAATATTCGGATTCACCGTGAACATATGTCATGATATTGCAATGATATTCCTATTGAATTTGTTCACACCCATTCATTCCATTTCAACCATTTGGTTATCTTAGTGAAAATTCATGGTGTGTGACTTTTGTAACATCATTTTTGCATTTTTGTATGAAAAAATTCAAAAATTCAAAAATTGTTTTTTGCTTTGCTTCTCGAGACACCCCGATTTGGTTTATGTGATTTATTCTTTTCCTTGTCTATTTTGGACAAATAAAAAGGGGGAGAACGAATTATGACTTTATGGGGGAGTTTTTGAATTGGGGGAGATTTGAGATTTTATATGTGTTTGATTTTATGTTGACTTTATGTTATCTCATTTCAAATTCGATATGTTATGAAGGTATTTGCTTTGTCTCATGTGTGTAGGTACTAAGATTGAAGATTATTGATTGCACACCCTCATGAGAAAAGCTTGAAGTTTTGATGTTGAAGACTTTTGAAGAAAAATTGAAAGACTTGCATTTTTAGTACCTTTTCAGTTTTGGGTTCAAGGGAGGGTATTAGATTTGTATAGGCATTTTAATTTGATAATTCAGATTGTTTTTATTTTGTACCGACATGGACATATGGGGAGATTTGTAACGACAAGATTTTATAAATGTCCATTATCAATTAAGTATGTCGTATGCCGCTACATCCGTCGAAAAATTATTCAAGATCGTACATGCATCAAGACGGATCCGAGTATCAAGCTTCTTCAACATTCAAACCCCTACAAGGTTAACATCGGTATGAAAGTATTTAAGTCCCTCTACGGTTCACTTAAAAGTGTTTGGATAATTTTTAAAAGAGGTTTAAATATTTTTGAAGTATTGAGGTGTTGTTTTTCATGAACAGAAATTTTCTAAGATTAAAAGAAGAATTTTTGAAATAAAAAATTTAATTTATTTTTCGCAAATTTTCTGGTTCGAACGACATGGGATCTGGTTCGAACGACATTAGATCACGTTTGAACGACATGAATTTCGTTCGAACGATCTGCCGACTCAAATTATTTTATTTAAAGCACATTAAATCATTTTGTTTTCGTTAAGGAGACCTGACGATTTTCGATACCAGCAATCTGCTAACAGCACAACACTTCGTCTTCTTCAATTTTAGGGTTTAAAACCTTGTTTTTCAATTCACAAAACATCCTAATCCTTTAGTAAATTATTTTGGAACCCAAAATATGATCTTGCTGATCTTACTCTTTGTAGAGAGAATAAACCTATACCGGACTAAGGTCAATTAGGGACTGCTGTGGAATTCCTAGATTGAAGATAGGACTCCGTTTCTTATGGATTCGTTGCATGTGGACTTACTGATGATGACACCGATCGACACCTGAGGGTATTCATGTCTAAAAAATCTATTTCATTATAACCGTGTAAGTTATGATTTACAATTATAGTGGAATAAAAGGTTTTGCCCTAGTGGGGTATTTTTACTCATATTGTGACTATCTTGTTATTTGGTTTCCTTTGCATGCTTATTTTTTATGATTTCGTATCACTTAGATGCATGTGTTAGGACTGAATTTAAACTTGAGTTTCATTAAAACTGGTTTGGTTGACACACAATTAAATTTGATTTATTTGAGAAGTCACATTAATTCCACTGTATCACTCTCAAATTGGTACGAAGGGTTTTTTAAAGCGAATTCACCACTTCTTCAAATTGGTATCAGAGCCTGGTGCACTAAGTTATTGTGTTTGATCCTGTTTTTCTTAAAAAATGGCTTTTGGTGGTTTTGATGATTTTCGATTTTAACTTTTTGAAAAGTCTAATTGGAAAATTCACACGAACCTTTGTTATAAATCTTCCGTTGAAAATGATTCTTAGAGGTGTTCGAATTGTGAGGGTGTTGGTCACGCGATAGATGAGTGTCCGCAAATGTAAGGAAAAATTGAATAAACCGACATCTCATGTTTCTAACCTTAGTGATTCAGAAGAAGAAGTTTTTTATGCTTCTAGGCGAGAGCTTCCCACCCATGTGATTAGTGATGATAGTGAGGGTGATGGGAGTGAGGATGGGCGTGACTTGCAAACGGCTTTCAATGAACTTTATGCTGAAGCTTTGAAAATAAAGAAAGAAATTTTGAAATTGAAATCCTAATTGAATGAGCGTGCCTTAAACAATACTGATGTTTTGGTTGAAGATCTTAGGGAGGGTGAGAAAATTTTGAGAGAGAAGCTTGAGTACGTATAGGGGGGAGGAGAGAGAGAGAGAGAGAGAGAGAGAGAGAGAGAGTCTTCGAGGGGTGATGGAGGTTATGAAAATGGATCTTCTTGAGTTTGAGGACTCTAGATTCTTACATGAGTCAAGAATAGGTGATCTTGAGAAGAGTTTGAGATAATCAAATAAGGTAACATTTCATTTCGGTTCACGGTCCGAAAAGTTAGATAAGATTTTAAGGACTGTCGAAATTAAGGAGGATAGAGGTGGTATAGGTTTGGATCATAGTGTTTCACCCAAAGACTTCCCGATATGTGTGAGAGAGCCTCTGAGGATTGTTAAGAGAGATCCACCTAGGAACATCGTGAGAGAGACACTTAGGATCATTAAGAAAGATCCACCTAGGAATTTAAGGAGAGCTCCACTAAGAAACTTTAGGAGAGGGACGCCCTTTAGGTAACACTCACCGCCCAATTTACACTTGCACACATTGCGGTAAGCAAGGTCATCTTAGGCATTTTTTATACAAACTTTTAAAAGGACCTAGGAAGGTTAATAAAATAAATTCATCTCCTAAAACCCCCACACCTCGTTACACATCGATTTGGGTTAGGAAATCGGATTTAGAGGCTTACAGTCTTTTTGTTCACGACTCTTTTTTTCTTGCACGTGATTCACCCATGTGAGATCGTTTGGTTGATTGTTTTGATATTCGTCATATGCTAGTTGTGCTCCATGATACATTTTTTCCAGTGCTATGACTCACTTATTGTAGTTTACATTATTTTTGTTAGTTTTAGCTACTGTTTTGAATCAGTTAGCACTTTTCAGGCATCCTTTATGGGAAATTTTTGCACTAGGTAACATTGTTTAATATTCTGGGCAAATTGTGAAAGTTACTATTTTCTTGTTCGAGCGAGATTTGATGTAGCGAGAAGTTATCGTTCTAACGATAAGCCTTTCCGTTCAAGCGACATGATGTTTCGTTTGAACGGCCTATTTGGTTTTCTGCATCCATCTATTTCAGTACCCTGGGATCATATGCTTAGTTTTTTTTTTTTTGTTACTACTGGTTGCTTGTGGAATAGTTTATATGCAGTTAGTCTTAGTTTTCATGTTTAATTGCTTATATTGCATTGGTAGCTTAATCACACCTGCTTTGATTGATAGATTAATTTGTGTGGTTTATGTTTGCTAGCATAGGATGAATTTCATGCCGATACTATGCCTACTGCTGGTTGTACTACATTTGCCAAATATTTTTCAAAAAACCAAAAAGATTTTCGTTTTTGAAAAATTTTGGAAAAATACAAAAAGACTTTCATTTTTTTTTAGAAAAATTGAAAAAAAAAATAAAAGAGCTTTGTATTTTGTTTACAAATTATAAGAATGCACATTTAGGATGACCAAGTCACAACTTCATTCCATATATATGTGACTGTTTGATAGTGTTCCGATATGCGTCATCATCTAATTTTGTGCTTTATAATGTGTGGAGTCATTATGATGCAATTTTTGATTACTAACTACATTTTTTTACTCATAATTGCCTTTAATTCACACTTGCACGAATTTTGTTGACTATCGTACTTGTTTTTCACATGTTGGTCAGAGTGGTTTCATCTCAATTCTATCTTTAAAAAGAACCGTATGCGGTAAAACTTGACAATGGAAGTAGTGCATGTAAGAACCGTTTACTGTGAGCATTTAATTGAAACTAAATAGGATGGGAGATTCAAGGGAAAGGGACTCGAGAGTGTAAAATTGACTCATCGTGGTAGTCACTGTTTAGAAGAGCCCCGAAAAAATGAAAAGAAACAAAAAGTTAAATATGCCAAAAACGGGCTATTTAGTTTAGATCACCTCAAGAAAGAATAAAGATTTATTATTTATGAGGGAGTTTGGTTGGAATACACAAAAACGGATCTTCACGTCCTGACAGCGTCTTGAAAAAGCATTACATAGTTTTAGACGTTATTGGTGTGGGAATCACTTTTAACTTTGATGTGTTGATGAATTGAGTCGATGTCAATTAAATTAAACACTTTAACACCTAAGGACGATTTTGAGTTCATTCGTTAGGAGTATCCGGATTCATCATGCACATATGTCATGAGATTGCATTGATATTCCTACTGAATTTGTTCACACCCATTCATTCCATTTCCACCATTTGGTTATCTTAGTGAAAATTCATGGTGTGTGACTTTTGTAACATCATTTTTAAATTTTTGTATGAAAAAATTCAAAAATTCAAAAATTGTTTGTTTTCTTTTTTTCCCATGACACCCCAATTTACTTTATGTGATTTATTCTTTTCCACGTCTATTTCGAACAAATAAAAAGGGGGAGAACGAATTATGATTTTATGGGGAAGTTTTTGAATTATGGGGGAGATTTGAGATTTTATATAAGTTTGATTTTATGTTGACTTTATATTTATCACATTTCAAACTCGATATTTCACGAAGGTATTTGCTTTGTCTCATGTGTGTAGGTACAAAGATTGAAGATTATTGACGGCACACCCTGAGGAGAAAAGCTTGAAGTTTTGATGTTGAAGACTTTTGTAGAAAAATTGAAAGACTTACTGATATGATGCAAATATTACGTATTTCACCCGTTAACTTACGCGTTATTAGCCCCTTCGGGTACTTTAATATTAGCCTTTCGTTTCATAACCCCAAACTACCATAACCAACTCCACATTGGAGTTATAAACCATACATATTACCTTTCTTACCTTTGTTCGTAATATTGTTTAGAATTTAATGATGTTGTGTAGCGTGGTTCCAATTTAGGCATGTGAGAGTGTGATAAGTAAAGAAAAGAAAGTAATGAAAAAGAAAAGAAAGAGAAGTGAAAAAGCAAAAGAAAAGAAGACATGAGAAAAATAAGAAAAGAAAAGAAAGATGAAGTTGTATATGTTGTATATAGTGTTCAATAATCTTTGATTACTCTCCTATTGTCATATGTAATGATTGTTTGGAAGTTATTTATCAATTTTGGAATTGCCCGCAATCTCCCATTATCCCAAGTTTTTCATCCCCGAACACTTTGAATACGTACATACTTTCATTTCATTCCGTACCCTAGCCTAGCCAACAATATAACCCTATACATGTCCTATGTGATTTTAAGGTAAATTTAATTTAAAAGTCATAATAGTTTTGATAATATGTGAAAATACATTTCGCCTCCTTTATTGTGTGGTATCTTTCATTGAGATTGCAGGTGTTATTTCCTATACAGCGTTCTTCATTTGTGACATGTGCGCGGCCTAGTTTCCATTTCCATTTACTCTTTATTCCCGCATCTTCCGTGTGTTACCTCCCTGTTTCGAGTGAATTCATTTGATGAGTGTAATATCTAGTGAGGATGGAACATATGCATGCTTTTATGTTAATTATCCAATTTATTTAAGTTTTTGCCAAATTATGATTTGCATGTGCTCTCCCCCTCCCACTTTTAAAGTTTTAATTCTATGAGGTGAATTCAACATGTTAATAACAATGGACTTTGTTTGAATTCGTTTGATATGATAATAACATGTTTGAAATCTTTTTCATTGTTGTTGAGTTTATCGCATGTTGGGTTGGGCATATTTTGAGGAAACTATTTGATATTTGTGGGTTTCATCCCAAAAAACCCTCACGAGACACCACTCGTCCACTAGGATAACCTAGGGGTTTAACGGCTTATTGCATATGCAAAATGTAATCGTTCGCCCGTGAAAGTGGCCTTTATCTGTTTATCCCATTTGTACTTTATCTTGTCTTTGGTTTACTTGTAGTTCTTATTATTCCTATTTCATTGCTAGGGACTAGCAATGTGTAAGTTAGGGGGTGTGATACTACGTAAATATTGTGTATTTCACCCGTTAACCTATGTGTTATTATCCCCCTTGGGTATCTTAATCCTTATATTTATGCTCGCTAACCAGAAAACCTCGGATTTGTATAGTTATATATTTTTTAGTGGTTAATTGAGCTTTTGTAGGTATTTCGATGCTTAGTATGAAGTTTGGATCCATTTCGGATAAGTTTCATACAAATCCGCACGTTCAAGGCCAATTTAGTCATTTCAAAATTTTGGCACCTGGACCAATGCCTTCACGAAAGTTGTAGCCCTCTGAGCGATCTTCCTGTGTCCATGAACGGTGCGCGAATCCGATCCCTAACGAATAAGTTACGAGACTTTTTGCCGAAGAGAATTATAAAGAAATCAAAACAAGGGAGAATGTAGCTTGGCTGAGACCTGATGGATCGATCGATCGACCAAAGGGGTCGATCGATTGACTCCTTAATTTTTACCTTGGTTCAAAGATAGTGGGCTCAAATCTGTTCGACTGATTGATCGACTTCAAGGGTCGATTGATCGATCCCCTATTTTCAGCTTCTCTTTTATTACAAGTTTGCCATCGTTGGTTTTATATATAAATAATTTTTCTCTCATTTTGAGAGAGATATTTCATTTTAGTTTTAGGTTAGGGTTAGGGTTTGCAGAGCTCTTCTTTTTCCCTTTGGGTGTTGTAAGTTGAACTTTTCACTACCCCTACCATTAATATAGTTTTATTTCTTTATTTATGCTTTATTTCCATTGATGTTACTTAAATTCCTTTTCTAGATTAACTTGTACTTAATTTATTTATTGCTTTCCTAATGTTAAAGTAGTTTAATTTATGTATTGCCCTTCCATAAATAGGTTCGTGGTTGTGTTCCGCCATTAATGGGTTTGAGCTTCGAAAACTCGGTTTTGTGTAAAATTACGTTTAATTGAAACTGTGTGTATCAAAGTTGTATTGCTATGCATTTATCTTTATTTGTCATGCAACGTTAGAATTTACAGCGACAATCCGAATTTAATCCGCGTGTGACCATTTTCGATTAAATGTTTATTCAAGCAACTTTGGCTTAAATTCCTCTTCCGTGAAGTTTATGCTTAATTGAAATGTTCGGTTAAATAGCTTTCGAGCCTTAACTCAAATTAGTAGTTGTTTCGATCCGTGTGGTGCAAAGAGATCCCGACCCTCACTTTACTTTTGTGTAGTGTAACTTATTCGTTTCTTTTGTCACTATTCCCAACCATCACCTTTTCTTTTATTTATTTTACACTTTTACTTTTGAAGTTCTAAAGCAATTAAAATCTAAAATTCAATCACTCCCTGTGGATTTCTTACGATACCCGACTTACTGTTATGCTTGCCTCGCAAGTGTAGTAGTAGCTTAGGTTTTTACGTGTAGAGCGGGAGCCGAAATCAATGACAGTGTCCCTACACGAACACTCGGTTTACTTAGCATCAAAATGGCGCCGTTGCCGGGGAGTGTGTTTTAGATTGTAATTGTTTTATTATTTCGTAGTATTTTTTTCCTTTCCTATTTGTATTCTTTCTTTTAACCTTTTTTGCAAGATTTGCATACTTGAGCGCTTAGAAACGTTGATTCTCGTTCGCGCACCTTTTCATCGAATTCTCCATCTACATACAATTTGGTAATCATGTCTTTCTTTTATAGTTATTACGGTCATTCTAATTATTCTTACTTTGGGGATAGTTTTCAAGTTTTCCATTTTTAAGATTTTCTTGAGATTGAAAATATTTATCGGAATGAAAATTATTATTGGGAGCTTGAGTTGGATTCATTATTCGAATCCAATAACGATTCTTATTCCAATGAATATGAAGAATAATTTCAACCAAATGAGGAATCCGAGGATCTAGAGCCGAGGAAGTTTACTTTGGAAGAAACTTTTCTTTTTTACTCCCAAGGTTTGGAAAGCCTAAATGGTGCTGGAATGAGACTTGGAGAACTTTGCGATGAGATGAGTTCTTATGTACAAAACAACGAGGAGGTGGAAACTTGTGCTTCACCTAATTTTTTGAAGAATTTCTTTGGAGGGTCCACCATTGATCTTTCAATTTCAAAATATAGTTTGGGTGGATCTTCAAAAATTTAGACTTCTAGTGTATAGTTAGTGTGGAGTCTAAATAGTAGGTTGTAAATAGTTAAGTTTTTATTATTTCATTCTTTCTTTTTCTTTCCTTTTAATTTAGTCTAGTGTAATTAGTTAACTTTTTGTTATTTGTTTTTGCTATGCTCGGTACTAACTTGTTTCGTAGATTCGTTTGGACTTGTGTTTATGGAGATCGCTCCAATTTTGAGTAATATCGTTCTTTTCCTCTCTTTGTGTTGTGTTCTTAATTCTCATTGAGGACAATGAAAGATTTAAGTTAGGGGGTGTATGATATTTTATCCATTTCTTTGTTTTGTCCATGGATTTGCTCACATTTAGTTACTAAGCATGCTTTTTGTTAAATAATTGAAAATTTTCAAAAATATTTTCTTTCTTTTTTCTCTTTTGTTAGGCATTTTACCTTTGTTTCCAATGATAAATTTCAATAATTTCCCGATCTAATTGACAACTCAACGATGCATGTTCTCGATTTTACAAGTTATTAGACTTTATTCCTCAAATCATTGATATTGTGAATAACTTCATGAATTAAACTTTATCCCTTGAGCACATGCATTTTTCTTGTTATATTGATTTGGTTTAAGATTTGAATAACTCGATAATCTTTTGTTGCATTGTATATACTTACACCGAGTAAGCTTTGTACCTTTCGTCATTTGTGAGTGTATACACTTCTCTTTCCTCACTGAAAACGTTGAATTCGTTGGTAATCTCACTATTCTTTCATTTGATCATTATTTGAGTTTAAATCTTGAAATGTGTTACATGAGCATGATTTTCAAAATTGTTTTAACTCGAGAATTACGTAAACTTTATGAAATGATCATAGGAAATCTTTGTTATATCACCCATATTAGCCTTTACCTCACCTTATATATTTTCCTAGTCAACCCCTTTGAGCCTTAATATTAGCATTTCATTTCATAACCCCAAAATCCCATAACCAACTCCACATTGGAGTTATAAACCATACATATTACCTTTCTTACGTTTGTTTGGAATGTTGCTTGGCATTGAATGATGTTGTGTAGCGTGGTTGCAATTTATGCATATAAGAGTGCGATAAGTAAAGAAAAGAAAGTAGTGAAAAAGAAAAGAAACAGAAGTGAAAAAGCAAAAGAAAAGAAAAGAAAACATGAGAAAAATAAGAAAAGAAAAGAAAGAGGAAGTTGTATATAGTGTTCAATAAGCTTTGATTACTCTCATATTGTCATATGTAATGCTTGTTCGGAATTTATTTTCCAATTTTGGAATTGCTCGCAATCTACCATTATCCCAAGTTTTTCATCCCTGGACAATTTTAATACGTACATACTTTCCTTTCATTTCGTACCCTGGCCTAGCCTACATTATAACCCTATACAAGTCCTATGTGATCTTAGGGTAAATTTAATTTAAAAGTCATAATAGTTTTGATAATCTATGAAAATGTATTTCGTCTCCTATATTGTGAGGTATCTTTCATTGAGATTATAGTTTTTCATTTCCTATATAGCGTACTTAATTTGTGACATGTGCACGGCCTAGTTTCCATTTCCAATTACTCTTTATTCTCGCATGTTCCGTGTGTTACCTCCCTGTTTTGAGTGAATTCATTTGATGAGTGAAATATCCTGTTAGGATTGAATATATGAATGCTTTTATTTTAATTATCCAATTTATTTAAGTTTTTTCCAAATCATGCTTTGCATATGCTTTCCCCCCTCCCACTTTTAAAGTTTCAATTCTATGATGTGCATTCAACATGTTAATAACAACGGGCTTTTGTTTGAATTCGTTAGATATGATAATAACATGTTTGAAATCTTTTTTGTCGTTTTTGAGTTTGTCGCATGTTGGGTTGGTCATTTTTTGAGAAAACTATTTGATGTTTGTGGGTTTCATTCCAGAACACCCTCACGAGACACCACTCGTCCACTAGGGTAACCTAGGGGTTTAACGGCTTATTGCATGCGCTAAATGCAATCGTTCGCCCGCGAAAGTGGCCTTTATCTATTTATCCCATTTTGTACTATCTCTTGACTTTGGTTTAGTTGTAGTTCTTGTTGTTTCCTATTTCATTGCCTGGGACTAGCAATGTGTAAGTTAGGTGGTGTGATACTACGTAAATATTGCATATTTCACCCGTTAACCTATGCGTTATTAGCCCCCTTGGGTATCTTAATCCCTATATTTATGATCGTTAACTAGAAAGCCTTGTATTTGTATAGTTATATGTTTTTCATGGGTTAATTGATCTTTTGTAGGTATTTCGATGCTTAGTATGAAGTTTGGAAGCATTTCGGACAAGTTTCGTACAAATCGACACGTTCAAGGGCAATTTAGTCATTTCACAATTTGGGAACCTAGCCTAATGTCTTAAGGGAAATTGTATCCCTCTGAGCGAGCTTCGTGTGGTCATGAACGGTGCGCAAATCCGATCCCTAACGAAGAAGTTATGAGACTTTTTGCCGAAGAGAATTATAAAGAAATCAAAACAAGGGAGAATGCGGCTTGGCTGAGACCTGATGGATCGATCGATCGACCAAAGGGGTCGATCGATCAACTCCTTAATTTTTTACTTGATTCGAAGATAGTGGGCTTAACTCTGTTCGATAGATCGATCGACTTCAAGGGTTGATTGATCGATCCCCTGTTTTCAGCTTCTCTTTTATTACAAGTTTGACATCGTTGGTTTTGTATATTAATAAATTTTCTCTCATTTTGAGAGAGATCTTTCATTTTAGTTTTAGGTTAGTATTAGGGTTTGGAGATCTCTTCCTCTTTTCTCTTTGGTTGTGATCCCTTTGGGTGTTGTAAGTTGAAGTTTTCATTACCCCTACCATTAATATAATTGTATTTCTTTTTTATGCTTTTTTTCATTGATGTCATTTAAATTCCTTTGTCTAGATTAACTTGTACATAATTTATTTATTTATTTCCTAGTGTTAAAGTATTTTAATTTAAGTATTGCCCTTAGATAAATAGGTTCGTGATTGTGTTACGCCATTAATCGGTTTGAGCTCCGAAAACTAGGTTTTGTGTAAAATTGAGTTTAATTGAAACCGCGCGTATCAAAGTTGGATTGCTATGCGTTTATCTTTCTTTGTCACGCAACGTTAGAGTTTATAGAAATAATTTAAATTTAATCCGTGTGTAACCATTTTCGATTAATTGTTTATTCAAGCAACTTTGGCTTAAATTCCACTTGCGTGAATTTATGCTTAATTGAAATGCTCGGTTAAATAGCTTTCGAGCCATAACTCTAATTAGTAGTTGTTTCGATCCGTGTGGTGTGAAGCGATCCCGACCCCCGCTTTACTTTTGTGTAGCGTAACTTATTCTTTTCTTTTGTCACATTCCCAACCATCAGGTTTTCTTTTATTTATTTTACACTTTTATTTTTGAAGTTCTAAATCAATTAAAATCTAAAATTCAATCACTCCCTGTGGATTTATTACGAAACCCGACTTACCGTTGTGCTTGCCTCGCAAGTGTAGTAGTAGATTAGGTTTTTCCATGTAGAGGGGGAACCGAAATCAACGACGGTGTCCCTACACGAACACTCAGTTTCCCTAGCATCGTTTGTGTGAAAAGGGGGACAAGGAGCATAATTTCATTCCCAACGGGGGATCTTTCTTTCTTTTTTTTCTTTTCTTTTTAGTTTTGCATTTTTCAAAATAGGGGAATTATCATTACTTTAACTAGTACCCATTGAAGGGAGAGAGACATCTGTGGATTAGTATAATTATTGGCATGTTCACGATTCCAAGAGAGACTGTGGCATTTTTGGTACCTTTTCAGTTTTGGGTTCATGGGAGGGTATTAGATTTGAATAGGAATTTTAGTTTGATAATTCAGATTGTTTTAATTTTGTACTGGCATAGTCATAGGGGGAGATTTTAAGGACATGATTTTGTAAATCTTCGTTATCAATTAAGTATGCCATATACCTCTACAACCGTAAAATAATTGTTCAAGATCTTACATGCATCAAGACGGATCCGAATACCAAGCTTCTTCAACATTCAAGCCTCTACAAGGTTAATTTCAGTGAGAAAGTATTTAAGTCCCTTTACAATTCACTTAAAAGTGTTGGGATAATTTTGAAAAAAGGTTTGAATATTTTTCTTAAATATTTTCTAAGTGTCGAGGCGTTGTTTTTCGTCAAAATGAATTTTGAAGATTAAAAGAAGAATTTTTGAAATAAAAAATTATATTTATTTTTCGCGAATTTTCTGGTTCGAACGACATGGGATCTGGTTCGAACGACATCAGATCTCATTCGAACGACATAGAATCTCGTTCGAACGACGTACCGACTCAATTTTTTTATATAAAACGCGTCAAATCATTTTGTTTTCGTTTAGGAGACCTGACGATTTTCGATACCAGTAATTTGGTAACAGCAGAACACTTCGTCTTCTTCTATTTTAGGGATTAAAACCTTATTTTTCAATTCACAAAACATCCCAATCCTTTAGTGAATTGTTTTGGAACCCAAAATACGATCTTGTTGATCTTACTCTTTGTAGACAGGATAAACCTACACGAGACGCAGATCAATTAGGGAGTGTTGCAGTTTTCTTGGGCTGATGATAAGACTGCAGTTCTCATGGGATCGTTGCATGTGGTCTTACTGCTGACGACTCCGACTGACACCTGAGGGTATTCGTGTGTCAAAAATCTATTTCATTATAACCGTGTAAGTTATGATTTACAATTATAGTGGAATAAAAGGTTTTGCCCTTGTGGGGGATTTTTCCTCATATTGTGACTATCCTTTTATTTAGTCTCCTTTTCATTCTTATTTCTTTATGATTTCATACCACTTGTGATAGGACTGAATTAAAACATTGGCTTCATTAAAACTGGTTTGGTTGACACACAATTAAAATTGATTTATTTGAAAAGTTGCATTTATTTCGCTGTAGCTCTCTCAAATTGGTATCAGAGCTTTTTTAAAGCGGGCACACCACTTTTTATGACTACCCCGACATCATAAGATTATAATTCAATCTATTTAATCGAAGATCTCTTAACCAAATTTGCACATTTTCTATGAGTTAGAACCACTGATTATTTCCAACGACTTAGCGTGCTGTATATTCGAGAAATCACCGGACTCCATAGAGTTCCATTATCCATATTATCCGAGCATGACTCTCTATTTGTGGGACTTTTTGGGCAAGTATTACAACACACCATGGGCGTCAAGTTACATTTTAGTAAAACTTTTTATCCCCAAACTGATGGAAAATCTGAAAGGCTAATCCAAACACTTGAGGATATGTTGTCAGCGTGTGCTCTAGATTTGTTCGAAAACTAGAGTGATCACTTAGCACTAATTGCGTTCTCCTATAACAACAGTTGCCCAGCCAGCATCCGACTTCTCCTTACGAAGTACTCTATTAGAGACCATGACGTTCCCCATTATGCTGGAATGAATCCGGAGAAAATAGTATCTTCAGACCAGAAATAATAGAAGAAACCACTAAAAAGATACGCATAATCGGAGAAATATTATAGGAAGCCCAAAATAGACAAAAGAGTTATTCAAAATATAGAACGAAAACCTTGGAATTTCATATGAAGGATCAAGTATTTCTATAATTATCATCATGAAAAGGGATCATTTAATTTAGAATAAACGAAAAACTACCACCACGATATGTGGGACCCTTTAAAATCATAGAATGAATAGGGCTTGTAGCCTATCATTTAGAGTTACCTAATGAATTATCAAAAATACATAACGTGTTTCACGTGTCAGAATTACAAAAATACATACCAGATCCAGGACATATCATCACTTGGAAAGGAATATACGTACAATACAACCATGACCTTGAAGAAAACCCGTCAGATTAATAGACATTGAGGACTAGGTTCTTCGCAATAAAACCATTCCATTAGTCTAGGTTCTTTGGAAACATCATCGAGCCGAAGAACCACATGGGAAACTAAAGACACAATGAAACAACACTACCATGAACTCTTTAAAGGTAGTTTCAAGGATGAATTTTTTTTGGTAGGAAGATTGTAACAACCCAAACATACGAATAAACTATAATATCGTTAGTTTACATATATATATATATATATATATATATATGAACCGCGATTACTCATCGATAACGAATTAGAAATATCCTACACCAATACGTGAACGATTAAAAGTAATAGTCTTACTTATTGCCCAAAACAATACCAATGAAAAATACAAATTATTTAGAAGGCCCTTAAGTTATAATAATAATTCCAAAAGAAACCCTAGAAATTTCAAAACTTTGTTTAATCCTATAAACTAATTCCAAACCCAAATCAATTTATACACACAACCTATAAACTTCAAAAATTACTACCAATACCCTGAAACACCTTTAAAAATTTGTAAAATTTCATTTGAGCCTCTAAAACTTTCAAATATATAGAAAAAGAACTATATACTTAACCCTAAACTACCTAGGGATCAAATACTTGGACTAAACTTATTTCATAAACCCCCAGCTGATTTATTGGACACATAGGTATCCACCTAGACCTTAGCACATGGAAATTCATGTGAACCCACATGGTACTCATTTTTCCATAACTAAAACTCTTATAATAACCTCCTGAAATCCACCTCTCAAACAACCAATCAACTCCCCATATCCAACCCTATAAAAGGCCCTTATTACCACTATAAAAATGTATGTAATTACCATTCAAAATTCAAGCTCAAAATTTGGAAGTTTTGATGTCTTAATATTTTATGTATCAAACTTAGTTTTATTAATTCCATTATGTTTTTACACTAACCTAGGATTGTTTTTTGCTTTCACGTGTAAGAATTCTTGTTATTTTTGTGCTGAACTTGATCAAATACCAGAAAACTCCATTGAAGCTTGAGCTTCAATGGTGGATTTTGTGTTCCCGACTTGGAACCAGTTTCAAGGTGGGAAAGTTTGATCTTTGGTTCTCATGAACCTAGGTGCAATGGTTAATTCCATTATAATATAGTTTAGTTACCTAAAATCACAAAAATTAATTTACGACTTAGAAAATTTTAGAGTTGAAATTCCCATTCTAAACTATGAATTAAAACCTCAAACCAAAAACTTTATGTTCTAAATTCACCCAGAAGAAAAACCTTGTATATGTCGTAGGTTGAATTTACCAGAAAATCACTAATATCAAGTCAATTTTTTCAACTTTTTACAGAAATTATATATAAGGCTATAGTCCACCTCATTCAATAAACATTATATATTTGAATTGCTCATGAAAAATTAGGAAAAATGGCTTTTGAATCAGTTAAAATGGTATAATATTATATACAAGACTTAATCTATGTCAAAGTTTGAAACCCTAAAGTCAAAAATCGAGAGGTTAAAGACGAATTGTTCAACATGCGTAAAATTGAGGTCAATAGAAGCTCGCAAGGAGTTTGACTTTGCGAATAAGGGTGCGGGACAAATCAAAAAATTCTGAATTTTTTTCAAACTTTTTATTTTATTTTCCTGGTCAAATGGAATATTACATCACACGGTTTAATCAACTAGAAACCATTTTCATAGAAACCTAAAAATTGGGATTTAAAAACATAAAAGTTATTGGACATAAACCCCTGAACTTTTTCAACTTGTGAATTTTGACCCCTAAACTTCATATATAGGTATTTGATGATATTACGGACAAAAAAGTCTAGTACACCTATTTTTAAATATACTTAGAAACCTAACTAATTAAAAGAAATAGATAATTACAAATTAAACCCTAAAGTTATCTTCATTACGCGATAAAACTTTATATTATAGTAGTATTTTTAAACCAAAAGACCTTACTTACTTCTTTTCTAGATTTTAGAAAATCCCATTCCTCATCCTTAATAAGAAAAATCAAAATAAAAATCAAAGCCTTTAACCCAGTGGGTAACTTCTATTTCGGTACTATTGCACACAATTACCTTGATTATGCCAATTGTTCATATCACTATGTAATAGCCCCATATATCTTATTCTCATTTATCAACTCATTTGTGTAGTTCAAGATACGTTAAACTTAATTCAATTTTAAAAACCTATGTTAATTTTGAACCAATAATTTCAGTTTAATCTGATTTCATTGACCCTTTTTTTATACAACATATATTATAACTAGGGAATAAACTACCGGTCTACACAAGGAAATGTTATTTGGCCTTTAGATCTTAGGGTATTGAGTGCCTAGTTTTACTTACCATATGGAAGTCGATCTTATGAGATTGGGCTCAGTAATGTTACTGTGATTATTGTTAGTTTATCTCGAATGGTTTTTTATGATTTGTTATTTATATTGCATTTAATCATAAGCCTCTTTAATAGATAATTATGTGCCATCTTATTTTAGAAATTATCCACAACCTTAACCATAGTAAACTTGATATTTTTAAATTGTAGTTATATCATCATACTGTTTATTGATACTACTTTATTCGGATTATTGTTACTTCAAATATCAATTTCTTATAAAATCAATTTATTCATTTGATTCTAATTACACTCAAAATTTATTTTTACAACTTGTATAGAATTAGAATTATCGACTTAGATATTTTTTGCTTAATCTTTCCCCATTCAAATGGACCCCGAGCATATGGAAGGCTAAATTCCCCCCGACCCCGAGAACTTTTTAGCATCATCATGCGTATCCTTATCAGTACACAAGTATGGAAAATCATTAATAAGGCAGGCAAAACCACATGGATAATATATAAAATCACTTATCGATTGATGTAATGATTATGTGTAATTTTCCTTTATTTTAAATTTTTCGTATCAGACTTATGAATGTAATAAATAAGGTGCTTCGACACCACGTTTAAACAAAGTTTAGTTTCCATAAACAATTGTTATATGTGATGTACTATTATCATATTAATGTGTAAGAGAAAAATTTATGTTAGCACCTATTTTAAACTTTTAATTTAACAAATTTTATATTTTTACCCAAAGCATGCAATTAAGGTGATAGCAGATAAAATATATAAATAAATCCACAAGACACTGATATACGACGAAAATCACAAATGAAAAAACCTCAGATGGCCCAACCCAATAGTTCACTATAAGACAGATTTACAAAGAATAGACATTAGACTTACATAATGACTCGATCACCCATAAGCCTTAACACTCATCTATCTTTAACTTCTCCACCACAGTGAAATGCAAGAATCCACCAACGCAAGTTGTCACAGCACACGAGTCAATGCACACCTCGATTTCCATCGATTAGGCTCAGCAATCGTCAAACACCATAATTATCACACATGGATTCCACCACGTGAAACGAGTTCTTTCCAGATGAAAGAAACAAACTTTGGTACCCAATATCAAGATCTCAAAGCATAAGAATTATGGAACTTGGATCCTTAGACATATAGGGTGAAACTTAGGGCTTGGAACTTTTGTAAATAGGTGTAAAATCACTTTTCGCCAAAATTTCTTAAAACTTCTGAGTCCACAATGCCTTAAATACTATTTACACAATCTTTGAGGGGGTGGGTCATTATAATGAAAACTAGGGTCGTTCAAACGAGAATGGCATCTCGTTAGAATAAAAACTTGAGTTTGTTCGAACGAAAATGCAATCTCATTTGATCCATCTTCAATCGAGCTTCTAATGAGTTTATTTCTACTTCGTAGAGCATCCTCATTTGATGTTTGTTTAATCCTCATTCTAATGAGAATGATGTGTCATTCAGACGAGACATAAACTCGTTCTCGTGAAAATAATCTGAGAAAATATTTTTCTTTTAAAAAATAGGTCCAAACATTTTTAAATCAAAAACTAACACACTTAAAAATATTTCCAATAACTCATAATTAATACGCATTCATACCTATGAGATTCTCAGTAAACATGAAGGCACAATATTGGCATTAAACACAGCATGGCATATCCAATCATTGAAGCTTGGGTGCAACGTCTTCATTAAATAAATTCATAACCTTATGGGATCAACAACTCAAAGTCTATCTTATGACTCAAAAAGTTTTGTCTGGAATAATGTCAATTACATACAAATTGACTCGATTGGACATTTTTCCTTACACAAATTTTTTATTATATTTTGGACTAATGACAGGCGGTTTGAACTTTGCATGTATTGGATAACCCACGATTGATTATGTAAATGGTGAACCTTGGATAAAACCCCTTTGTAATGGGTTTTTGGTCTTTATGATCTTGCCTAAGCGATCTTCCAAATGTTAAATGGACCCTATTAGGGTTGTGCTTCCTTCTTGGACTTGACTATGATGGACTTCCCTTCTCGGCCTCGATTTTCAATTGATATCTTTTCCTAAGAAATCTTTTAGGATTTGGACGACCTTCGCACTCTTATCCTAGATCTGGAAGAGAACTCCTTCCTTGTCATCTCAGACCTCATAGGCTCTTCCCTATGTTATCTTGGCTCTCTTAGCTCCTTGCGCTGGTGCGACCTCACTGCTCTTGGGTGTAAACAATCAAATACAAAGGCTCTTATCATCCATGTTTCACCAAAGTTTCATGTAAGGACATAAATTTTCAATTGAGTCCCTGTATTATTTTGACTTAATTCTATGAACAAAACTGTGTTTGTAATATGTCATAGGGAGATTTTATTTTGTCACGATCCCACTTGGTTTATGACCTATTGAATAAATTGAAAACATTGTGGCAAAGCTTCAAAGAATTAATCATGCCGAAGTTTAATTCGTGTAAGTTTATTCGTCTTCAAAGTTAATTGCATTCCAACGTCACACATGTATGAATGCGTATAATTAATGGTGCTCGGAATTATTTTTATAAAAGATAATGATGTAATTTTTATAAAGAAAATATTTTAAAATGTTTTTAAAAGTGTTTTAAATGTTTACTTTACGTTTTTATTATGATAACCTCGAAAAGGAGTTTGACTTATTTGGATCTCTTTTGGAAGAGACTTTTTAAACAAAAAGTCAAACCGACACGCGGGCTCGTTTAAACGACAAGCAGTCTCGTTCAAACGAGATGCTTATGTCATGCGAACGACGTTGCTATGTCGTTCGAGCGACACTATTTTTGAGGCGGCATTTAATACTTATTTAAAGTGTGTTTTCGTCATAGTTTTGTAAGTGTGCATTCTGGAAAAATAGTTTACATTCCAGTATGAGTTTTGTACATGTTTTCTAAGGTTTAAAAAGCTTAAACACATCCTTAGAGTTTGAAAAGATCCGAGTTATCAATATCATATGTTTACGTGATCTTACAGCACCAAGAAGGTTTGTTCCACCATTGAACATCCGGGTTTTGCGGTGAAGAAAAGAGAAGGACTTCTTGTTCGACATCGTAGACATATCAAAGCCATTCGGTGGACACCGAGACATACATGGATGCGTGTGTTGTGGACAGGTATCGTGGAAGACGGAATTTCTTCATGGTAACTATTTAAGAACAGTAGAAGATCAGAAGGAGCATTAAGACCCGTGGGGATCGAGTCATTGATTAAGGTTAATCTCTCTTTGTAAGAACTTTGTTCATAGTGATTGTCTGGCTTGGTCCGTTTGAGGTTGTTTTCTCATTTTGGGTTTTTTTCCTCGCACATCCGACATTAGGAGTATTCTTTACTTTACTTTACTTCCTTTAATCACTAGATGCATGTTTAGGATTAATCAAGATAAAATTGGTTTAAAGTAAGAATTGGGTTTTCTAAACTTGGTTTGGTGCACATTAAAAGTTGGATAATTTTTGGTAATAAATTGGTTTGATTTGAAACACACTCATTTAGGGATAACCCTGCATTTTCAAATTGGTATCAGAGCTAGAAAACATATTTTATTTATTTTATGATCCCGTGTGTTTTCAAAGAAGAATTTTGGATATAACGAATTTTTTCGAACTCCTATTTTTTATGGCACTAATTACACTTATTGGAAGATGAGAATTAAAAGTGCATTAAAATCTATTTATGAGCGTGTGTGGCTAGCTATTGAGAAAGGTGGGACACCCCCTGTCACTGTTATAGGTGAGGTCACTACTTTAAAGCATGTCGAGTCATGGACCGAAACTGAATATAGACTTTCGCAATATAATTACAAGGGTTTGCACGTTATTTCTTCACATGTCACACCAAAAAAATATAATAGAATTATGACTTTTGAAACATCAAAAGAAGCTTGGGATATTTTGGCACTCACTCACGAGGGCACTAGCACGGTTAGGGCGTCAAAACTTCAAAATCTCACTACAAAGTTTGAGACCATTAGGGTGTTAGAGAGTGAGAATTTTGATGAGTTTTATTCTAGGTTGTCCAATATTGTCAACTCCTCATTTAACCTAGCTGAGAAAATTCCCGACAACCGTGTCATTAAGAAAATCCTTAGGCCGTTGCCTAGTAGGTTTGATGCGAAAGTGACTATTTTAAACTCCTTGTGTAAGTTAGAGTTGACGAAACTAGAATAAATTGTAGGTGACTTAAAAACCTATGAAATCGACATGATTGCCTCCAAGAAAGTGCCTAAGAAGGAAAAGGATATTGCTTTGAAAACCCGGAAGGAGGAAATCAAGGTTTCAGATTCTAATTCTGATTTCAATTTTGAGGATGTTGCTTGTTGGCAAAGAAATTTAAAAAATTTATTAAGTTGCAAAAGCAATTGAAAGATGCCAAGAAATTTGAAAATTTCCAGAACAACAAAGGTTATCCAACCTCTAAGGATAAGTTTGAGAAGCCTAAGAGAGATGAGTTGTATAAGTGTTTTGGGTGTGAGGGGTACGGTCACAAAGTTAAGGAGTGTCCCACTAGACTTAAGAAAGAGGGCAAGCAACCCATTGTTTATAGTGCCACCTTAAGTGATAGTGATCCAAAAGAGGGAGAGAGTTCCCAAATTGATCGTAACTTTGTTGGGTTTATGGCATGTCATGTGAGCGACGACGATTCTCGTGTGAATGACACTTTCGAGGAGGTTTTGAGTGTATACCAAGTTAGTGAGGGAGAAGAAAGTGACGGAGAGGAGATAGATGTGAAAGAATTTTAAAATGCGTTTAATGAGTTGTATACCGAAACAGTGAAGGTGAAAATGGCTAACTCAAAATTGCAAGATAAGTTGAATAGTGTGCCATAGAAAATAATGATAGTTTGATTGAGGATCTTAGGGCACGAGAGAAGAAGTGTAGGGAGAAACTAGAGTTTGTGGAGAAAGAGAGAGATAATCTTTATGGTTTGATGGAGTCTTTGAAAAAGGAGATTTTAGAGTTTGAGGAGTCTAGTCGTTTGCTCGAGTCTAGGTTCACGAGTTGAAGGAGAGATTGAAATGCTCGTCTAGAGTCAAGTTTGATTTGGAGGCTAGGTCGGAGAAGTTAGATAAGATTCTAGGCACCATCCAAATTAAGGGATATAAGGGAGGTATATGTTTTGATGTGAGAGTTGTGCCCATTACCCCCGCACGTGTGAGAAACACCAGGAAGGTTAGAAAAGGTCCACAAATAGGTAACCATTCCCACCGTCACTACACTTGCTCGTTTTGTGGTAGGAAAGATCACCTTAGGCATTATTGTTACGACCTTAGACAAGCTCCTAGGAAATTTAGGAATAAAGTTGCCCCGGTTCCCAAAACCCCCATGTGTCATTTCACACTTACTTAGGTTAGGAAATCGGATTTAGTGGATTTAGGAATTAAACTTCATGATTCTCGTTTGGGTGCACTTGATTCTTCCCATGCTAAATCTAAAGGATGATAGTGTTGCCTTGTTTGTCATATTCTAGTTTGCTTTATGATTTATGCATTGCTAGTATTATGACATGTATATCATTTTGTATTATAGTTTTCATTTGTTTGAGTCCTATTGAAAAATACAAAAAAAATTGTTTTTAACAAAATTTTTGAAAATCCAAAAAGATTTTGTTTTTGAGAAAACTTTTGAAAAACCAAAAAGATTTTTCTTTTATTTGAGTCAAAATATGTTTGAAAAGCCAAAAAGATTTTCGGTATTTGTTTTTGAGTTTACATATTTGATGTGGCATATTGGTGTGCTTGGAGCCCCCCCCCCCCCCCCCCCCAATCGTTTCATATCCATGTGGTTAGGACATTTGGTCATTATTATCGATTCTTAGAACAATCTAAACCATTGTTTATAAGGGGTTGTTTAGAAGTTGATATGCATTTTGATTCGACTTTGTATATATGCCAACATTGCACACATGTACGAGTTTATATGGATGTTTGACTTCTCTTGCATATTTGAATTTGGTGAGGCGTTATCTCAATCTTGTCATCTATGCGTAAGTAGACTTAAGGAGAAGTGTGCATGTAAGAATCATTTACCGTGAGTATTTGAATTGAAAAAATGATGAGTCATTCACGGGAAAGGTCTGCGAGAGTTCAAAATTAACTCGTCATGAAACACACCATTTAAAAGAGCCCAAAAGAAAAATCAATATGCTAAGAAAAAGGGCCAAAAAGATTTTCTCTAAGTTGAGAATGCTAGAAACCTCAAAAGAACTTAAAAAAAATAATATATTTTTATGAGGGCATTTGGTTGGAGAAAATTTAAATGGGTTTGCACAACTAATCCTAATGTTAAAACATTTCAATTTGATGCTATTGTTTATAGAATCGTCAAAATTATGGATTTGTGTGCATGTAGTATGTTTAGTTCATTAAGCTCTAAATTTAATTGTCATATGGCTATGATAAAGTTTGATGATTTATCGCTATCAATTAGAGCTTCTTGATCTTTTCGATTGTAAAATGTATGACGTTGTGATAATTGATTAAATTCTCAACTTTCTAATTTGGCACAATTATTTAATTAGAGTCTATTTTTAAACAAAAATAAATCATCCCTTAAACATGCATCTAAAGTGCGTGTGTGAACCCATAAATAAATAAAGTATGTGACACAAATACTCAGGAAAAATTCGCCAAAGGGGAAAAACCTTTTATTTCACTATAATTTGTAAGAAAACGGCTTACACGGATTACAATGAAATACGATGACATAAGAAATACCCGCAGATGTCGGTTCTGATGTCTCGGCTAGAACTTTCCCTTTACAGGAGGGTAGCAGTGAAGAAGAAGACGGCTCCTCCATAAGTTACGACTGGAATTTTCCCTTTCTAGGAGGGCAGCAATGAAGAAGAGAGACGGCTTCTCCACAAGTTTGAATAAAAGCAAAAGTTGTGTTCTTGTAAACCAAAAAAATTCACTAAAGCATGTGGGAGTTTTGTGAATTGAAAACAAAAAGGGATTAAACCCTAAAAGAAGAAGTCAAAAGGATTCTGCACTTTCGCAGGATTCTGCACTTTCGCAGGTTTCTGTCTTTCAAAACGCTGGGACTTCATAATGAAAACGTTACCATTTAATGAGTATTTATACAAAAATGCACCACCTCAAAAAACGTGCTCATTCAAACGAGAAGCAGATATCACTCGAATGAAGGACGTATGTCGTTCAAACAACATCGCGCGACTTCCAATCTCATTCGAACGAGATACTAATCTCGCGCGAACGACCTGGGCATCAAAATCGAGGTCCGCTTCAAAACTTAGAAAAAATACTCATTCTCAATATTTGACGCCAACACTTAAAAAATATTTTGTAAAAATATCCCAAAAGCTCTAAGTGAAAAGTAAAGGTATTTAAAACATAATCGTACCAAAGTAAACTTCGTGGAGCCTTGAATGATGAAGAACTTGAGTAATTCGGATACGTCTTTTATGTAGATGTCTCTTGAATGCTCTTTGATGGTGTAGTGGTATAAGACATAATAAAATGATAATGTACCTATGAAAATATGTCTTCACAAATCTCCCCCTATGTCTATGCCGGTACATACATAAAAATATTCGAATTATCAAAAACCGAAATGCCTATACAAATCTACCCTCCCATGAATAAATTTGCAAGACCTCAAACTGTTCTTTAAAAAGTCTTCATCAAATCTCAAAGCTTTTCTCATCAGGGTGTACAACAAGATGATCTTCAATCTTTGTACCTACACACATGAGAAAAAGAAAAATACCTTCGTGACGCATCGAGTTTGAAATGATAAAAGAATAGAATAAAGCATTAATAAATCAAATCTCCCCCATAATGCAAAAACCTCCCCCATAACATGATAATTCTTTCTCCCCCTTTTTATGATGTCCCCAAATAGACAGATGAGAAGAAAAAATCAAAACATGGAGTGTCACAAAAAAATGCATAGCAAACATGGATCAATCAACGCGCATGCAAAGGAGTAACCCAAAAACATTCACAAACTATTTTTGGATTTTTCAATTTTTCATACAAAAATAAGATACCAAAAATCACACCATGGATTTAAACTAAAACAACCAAGTCATGGAAATGGAATGAATGGGTGTGAACACATTCGATAGGTAAATAAACTCAATCAATCATATGTGCATGATGCATACATGTACCTCTAACGAATGAACATCAAAAGTATCCTTAGGTGTAAAAATTATTAAATTTAAATGACATCGTCTTAATCAAATCAACAAATCAAAGTCTAAATGATTTCCACACCAATAACGTCCAAAACTATTTAGTGTCGTTTCGAGAACTTTTCAAAGGATGTGCAAACCCATTGATATATCCATCCAAAACTTCCTCGTATATAATAATGCAATTTTTTATATCTAAAGAGGTACTAAATTCTCAACTTAGAGAAAACCTATCGGCCCAAATTTTTGGCATATTTCATCTTTTTATTGCCTTAATTTTTTGTGTGGGCTCTTTTCAAATGGTGACTTTCACGACGTGATTATTATTCCCTTACAGCCCTTTCCTGTGTTCACTCATCATTTTTCTAACTAAACACATTCCTCACGGGCAATGGTTTTTACATGCACTACTTTTATGGCTCTCGTATTATTGCACTTGGTTCGTTTTAAGGACAGGATTGAGATGAAAACACCCAATCAACATGTGATAAGTCAAGAACAATAATCAAGCAAATCCGTGCATGTGTGCAATAAAGGAAATCATGAGTCAAACATGTAGGAAGTAACACTTAATTACATCTTAATGGTTCCAAACATTATAAAGCACATGAATGAATTGACCTATTGTCTCAAAACACTATCAAATAATCACATGGATAAATGGAATGAAATTGTGACTCGGTCATCCTAAGTGTCTATCCATAAACGGTGTAAACAAAATACAAAAATCTTCTTGGATTTTTAAAAAATTTATCAAAATAAAATCTTTTTGTATTTTTTTTCAAAATTTTAAAAAAAATATAACTACAAAATGATACAACCAGCAATAGGCATATAATATCGATATGAGCAACATCCCACGCTAGAAAATAGTAATCACACAAGAGAATCCACAATGAAAGAAGATGTGATAAACGAGCAATGCAGTGTTATCAATTAAGCATGGATACCAATAATAACTGCATATAAACTGACCAGAAGCAACCCATCAGTACCAAAAATACTTCCAGCAGTACAAAAAAATTAAAATAGCCTAAAGGACGACAAACCAATCAGAAGCAAGATTCATCATGTCATTCGAATGAGCCAGGGACTTCGCTCAAACGAGTTGATCAAGTCGCTCGAACAAAGGACAGATATCGTTCGCGCGACATGTAATGTAGTTTGAACGACTTCTCGCGACGTGCCAAAATTTCCCAGATTCCCAGAAAAATAATATAATATTGCCCAGTGAAAAATTTTCAAGAAAACAATACCTGTAAGGGGCAAACAGATCCAAAATAGTGGCTAAACAGTAAAGAAACACACAAATGCAATAAATATACCAATATGCGCTACATCAAAGTGAGTCATAACACTAGAAAGAGTATCACATGATGCGTCGCTAGTGTATGACAAACATTCAACACAATCAACCAAAAGATTTCACATGTGGTGAATCACGTGCAAGCAAACGGGAATCGTGGACAAGTAAATCATAAGCCTCTAAATCCGATTTCCTGACCCAAATCAATGTGTAACGAGGTGTGGGGGTGTGGGGAATCGAATATATTCTTCTATTAACCTTCCTAGGTCCATTTAAAAGCTTGTAACAAAAGCGCCTAAGATGACCTTGCCTACCGCAATGTGTGCAAGTGTAAATTAGGCGGTGTGTGTTACCTAAATGTGGCACTCTCCTCAAATTTCTCGGTTGCTCTCTCCGAATTTGCCTAGGTGGGTCTCTCCTAATTATCCTAGGAGGTTCTCTCACAATGTTCCTAGGGGGATCTTTCCTAACAAACTTAGGTGTCTCTTTCATAACAATCCTAGGAGGCTCTCTCACACGTGTGGGAATGGGTGCAACATATTTTTCAAGACCAATCCCACCCCTATCCTTTTTTATCTCGGCGGTGCCTAAAATCTTATCAAGTTTTTCAGACCTAGACTCCAAATCAAATTTCACTTTACTTGAATCTTTCAATTTTATCTCAAGTTCACTTATCCTAGAATCAAGTACACGTCTAGAATCCTCAAATTCTAAAAGAAATTTTTTTCATAGTCTCCATCAACCCTCTAAGACTATCTCTCTCACCCTTAACGCACTCAAGCTTCTCTTTCAAAATTTTCTCACGTGCTCTAAGTTCTTCAACTAAAACATCATTTTTTTAAGGCACACTCTTTCAATTGAGCTTCAAGTTTCAAGTTTGCCTTTTTTGTCTTTAAACATTCAAAATGCACTAAGTTATTGTAGGCAACTTGCAACTCACTCAATTCTCCTTATTCCTCCTCACTCTTTTCACCCTCACTCTCATCACTAATCACACGGATGGGAAACTCTCTCCTAGAGGCATAAAAGACTTATTCTTCCGAATCACAGTCACTAAGGGTAGAAACATGAGAAACCTGTTTATTCATTTTTTTCTTTAAATTTGTGGTACACTCATCTAACGTGTGACCAACACCCTCACAACAAGGACACCTCTCAGATTCTTTTTCAACAGAAGATTTAAAACAAGAGTTAGTGTGAATTTTCCAATTAACTTTTTTAAAAATTTGACATAGAAGATCATCAAAACCACCAAAAACCATTTTTTAAAAATCAGGATCAAAACACAATAACTTAGTGCAACAGGCTCTGATACTAATTTGAAGAATTGCTACAGCGGAAATATTGCGACTTCTCAAATAAAATCCAATTTTAATTAATCCCAAAATTTTAGTTAAACCTTAAAAGAAGAAGTCAAAAGGATTCTGTACTTTCGCAGGTTTCTGTCTTTCAAAACGCTGGGACTTCTTAATGAAAATGTTACCATTTAATGAGTATTTATACAAAAATGCACCGCCTCGAAAAATGTGTTCATTCAAACGAGAAGCAAATGTCGCTCGAATGAAGGAAGCATATCGTTCAAACGACATCGCGCGACTTCCAATCTCATTCGAATGAGATACTGATCTCGCGCGAATGACCTAGGCATCAAAATCGAGGTCCGCTTCAAAACTTAGAAAAAATACTCATTCTCAATATTTGACGAGAAGTTCCGCTCCAACACTTAAAAAATATTTTGTAAAAATCTCCCAAAAGCTCTAAGTGAAAAGTAAAGGTATTTAAAACATAATCTTACCAAAGTAAACTTTGCAGAGCCTTGAATGATGAAGAACTTGAGTAATTTGAATCCGTCTTTGATGTAGATGTCTCTTGAATGCTCTTCGACGGTGTAGCGATATAAGACATAATAAAATGACAATGGACCTATGAAAATATGTCCTTACATCGATGTGTTAGAATTGTGACTCATTTGTTGTAGTTTCACGACCATTCATTCCATGTCCATGTTTGAGCACATCGGTACTATGTTTGCATGTAACTCACATTGTTAGTTTTTATGCGTTTTTGCATTTTGTGTTAAAAGCCTATTGTTTTAGCACATTTTTGCTTCTATCAGTCCCTTCCACTGTATTTTTTTATGAAATTTTTTCAGTGGGCAAAAATATAAGATATTTCTGAGAAACTGTGAAAGTTTGGCATGTCGCGAGAACTCGTTTGAATGACATTATCATGTCACGCGAAGTTTCGTTTGAGCGACGTCCTCATCTCGTTTGAGAGACGTCCCTGGCTCGTTCGAACGACATCCTGAATTCTTGCATCTGATTGGTTTGCAGTCCACTAGTTTATTTTGGTGATATTTTTGGTACTGCTGGAAGCTTTCTGGACTGACTGGTTTATTTACAGGTCCTAGTGTCTCATATTATTATTTTGCATATAGTCCGTTTATCTCACCTGATTAGTTTCCTATATTCTTTGTATGATTCCTTGGTTTACTATCTACTGATTTGTCATCTATTGATCATATTTAGCTGGTTGTTTCATGATTATCTAGCAATATCAAATTGGTATATTCTCATGCTAGATACTTGTTGATTGGTTTATATTTTCACCGTATTATCTATTCGAGACAAAAAGGGGAAGAGATTTATGTGATGTAAGGGGATATTTAAGCATGTTTTTTACTACATATTTTACAAATTGGTATTATACATTGGTAGTACAAATTAGTATCATTTTGTTGCTCAATTGTTTTAACAAATGATTTATCAGAGTTTATTCATATTGGTATCTATTGTCGTTTGGTGTCATTTGGATATATATATTGATTTCATTTGTTCCTCCGTACTTCACTGGATATTTGTTTGTATGTTTCATGCGTGTAGGTATGCTCCAGTGATTCGAGATTTCAAGTCTACATCACATTCAGACAGTTCATACTTGTCGGTGCTACATATACTAGACTGTGTCCTGTAATTTTTGACTTTAGGCTTATGGAATGGGATTTAGGCATCATACGGCTTGACGGACCGGCTTAGGCATTTCACTGGTTTAGTTTTGTCCCCGAATAGTCAAAGGGGGAGATTTGTAAGGACATAAATTTTCAATTGAGTCCCTGTATTGTCTTGATTTAATTCCCTGAACAAAACTGTGTTTGTAATAAATCATAGGGAGATTTGATTTTGTCACGATCCCACTTGGTCTATGACGTATTGAATAAATTCAAGACGTTATGACGAAGCTTCAAAGAATTAATCATGTCGAAGTTTAATTGGTGCAAGTTTATTCGTCTTCAAAGTTAATTGCATATCGAGATCACACATGTATGAATGCGTATAATTAATGGTGCTCGAAATTATTTTTATAAAAGATAAGGATGTAATTTTTATAAAGAAAATATTTCAAAATGTTTTTAAAAGTGTTTTAAATGTTTAAACTACGTTTTTATTCTGATAACCTCGAAAAGGAGTTTGACTTATTTGGATCTCTTTTGGCAGAGACGTTTTAAACAAAAAGTCAAAAAGTCAAAAAGTCAAACTGACACGCGGGCTCATTCAAACGACAAGCAGTCTCATTCAAACGAGATGCTTATGTTACGCGAATGATGTGGATATGTCATTCGAGTGACGTTGTTTTCGAGACAGTGTTTAATTCTTATTTAAAGCGTGTTTTCGTCAGAGTTTTGTAAGTGTGCATTCTGGAAAAATAGTTTACGTTCCAGTACGAGTTTTGCGCATGTTTTCTAAGGTTTAAAAAGCTTAAACACATCCTTAGAGTTTGCAAAGATCCGAGTTATTAATATTATATGTTTACGTGATCTTGCTGCACCAAGAAGGTTTGTTCTACCATTGAACATCGAGGTTTTACGGTGAAGAAAAGAGAAGGACCTCTTCGACATCGTAGACGTATCAAAGCCATTCGATGGACACCGAGACATACGTGGACGCGTGTTTTGTGCACAGGTATCGTGGAAGACGGAATTTCTACGTGGGCACTATTGAAGAACGGTAGAAGATCAGAAGGAGCATTAAGACTCATAGGGATCGAGTCATTGAGTAAGGATAATCTGTCTTTGTAAAACCTTTGTTCATAGTGATTGTCTGGCTTGGGTCATCGGAGGTTATTTTCCCATTTTGGGTTTTTTTCCTTGTACATTCGGCGTTGTGTGTATTCTTTACTTTCCTTTACTTTCTTTAATCACTAAATGCATGTTTAGGATGAATCAAGATAAAATTGGTTTAAAGTAAGAATTGGGTTTTCACAACTTGGTTTGGTGCACATTAAAAGTTGGATAATTTTTGGTAATAAATTGGTTAGATTTGAAACACACCCATTTAGGACCGCCCTGCATTTTCATTGAGGAAAATAAAGTACCGTAAATACATAATTAGAGTATAACAAAAATAGCGACAAAAATTGTAGGAAGATGAATCCAAAATAGGAAGTAAATCCGAGTGAGGATTTAAAGAATTGAAAGGAAATTTGTAAATGAATGGACTCTAACCCAAAGAAACACATATTAATAATATGTTGATTCTTTATTTTCTCAGAACTGGATATCCTAGAGTTTCAAGAATAAGTAATGGTAGAAAGCAACAAACGGCTTGTTGATTTCTACAGACAGCTCCAATATGTTATCACCCAAAACTAGTATACTAATTGGACCTTAGCAAGAGTACAATAAATATAAACAATAATATATAAATAGATATAAACCAAAGAACAACTAATCTAGATTAAACCATTAAGGGAGATGAGAGGAGGAGATGGAAACTAGGTTTATGTGATTCGGCCCAAAGAGGTGCCTATGTTCACAGGATTCAGGTGGAAAATGATATTAATGATTAGTAGTCGTAATCTCTCGTGATCACTGTAGCAATAGATAGCATAACGGTATGGAAATATATCCCGATCCCTTTATAATAAAGGAAAGTGTGTTATATATAGGTTTCGGGAAGAGAGACAATAGAGAGGGACATGTATCATGCCTTTATAAGTTTGGCATGTACACCATTACATGAAAGTGGGAGAAAAATCATGAAGTTAGTTATGAAGAACATGGGGGAATATTTACATATCTCCCACATGTGTGCATGATGTGACTATTGTTGACATCATCCTATCACATGGTACATGCTTGGGAAAATGGTGTTAACTAATGTAGTTGGCTAACATTGAACTGACAGTGTTAAGATGGACTACTGGGGTTGTCTAGCCGACCTCATAACTATGGTCGACAAGATTTATTATTGATCCAATCGCTTTGCTATTGTGGATGAGGCCAATGTTGTCGTCTGAAAGGTTCACTAGGTGTTCCATATTTATGGTATAATAAATATTATGCCTTTAACTTACTTTGTCATGCAATGTTAGCGTTTATAGAAACATTGCAATGTTAATCCATTTGTTACCATATTTAATTGAAAGTTTGATCTTTCATTTTTGGGTTTGGCCTATTCTTGCAAGATCTTTATAATCAACTAAATATGCTCGGTTAATTGTGTTTTCAAAACAAATTTCGTTATCTGTTCTGTTTATCCATGGTGCGGATGCGATCCTAATTCATTCTTATCATCTAATTTAGTTTATAAATTTTCCTAGTGTTAATTGTAATTAAAATTCTCATCACTCCATCATCTTTTATTTAACCCTTTTTAGTAATAAATCAATTTAATCCTAAAAATAATTCCTTGTGGATTTAATCCCTACTTGTCACTCCATACTATGTTGTAAACACCCAATGATAAATTCTTTATTTACAAGGTTTACACCTCATCAAAAGTGAGTCGTTGTCAGGGAACGATGTATTTTAGGATTTTAGTGATTTATCACTTTGTGTATATTCTGTATATACTAATTTTTTATTTTGACTTGTTTTGTGACTTATACCTTTTTAGCTTCGAGAAACTTGAAATTTGGGTGCTCGTCGCATGTTTGAATTGCCCGAGTTAGCTATTTTAATAAAAAAAAACGCCTCCTTCTTCCCCCTTAAATTGTTTTAATTGTTACGTTAATGGTTCTCCAAGTTATGCTCCCAAGACAATGCGTGAATGCCTACAAATTCTTGAAAATCAAAGGCTTGAAAATTAAAGAATTGAGAATATTTATTGGGAAATTTTTCAAGATAAGGAAGCCTTTAACTATGAGAAATTCCCAAAAGAAGATTTTATGTCTTCTTTTTGGTTTGATCAGGAGTTAGTGGATAAGTAATTGAACGACTCAATCGATAGGCATTAAGCTTGGAATATAAAAATAAATGCCTAACTCAATGAACTGATTTCTTCTTCAAAAATCTTGATTGAGGTTGAAACTTGCATTTTTCCTCCGCCTATTTTTGAAGAAGAAATCACTGAGAGCGATCCAAGAACTTATGAATTTCAACATTTGATTTATGATTCAAACTGTGTTGAGGTTGAAGGTCCTTTATCCCCTTGGTTTCCTACTTTTATCCAATTATCTTAAGAATCGAATGAAAGTTTTGAGTAATTTGACCCATTTCCTATTGTTACAACCATTACAACTATTTGTTCTTGTCCCCCATTGAATCCAATCCCCCCCCCCCCCCCCGCGAATAATTCAATAACTCTTTTTAGTTGATGATGGTTACTTCCCCCGAACCAAAACATGCCTTTTGTTGTGCAAATGGAATTCCTATTTTTATGAAGGCATGAAACCAAATTAATGACCTCCATTAATCCTTCGAAGTCAATTTTTTTATGGGTGGACCCTCAAAATTTTCAACTCCTAGTGTATAGTTAGTTAGAAGTTAAAATTTTTAGTTATACATAGTATCCTTTTTTTCTTTTTTTAATCTTGTGTAATTAGACAGAGTTTTTCTTTTTCTTTTTTAATGCTTGATTCTAACAAGTTTTGTAGAATCTTTGCACTCAAACTATATGGGGATCGCTCCATATTCCTCTCTTCAAATTTTATTCTTGATTCACATTGAGAACAATGCATTGGTTAAGTTAGGGGTTTGGGTTATTCTTCCAATTTATTGGTAGTTTCATTAATTTGATTGTATGTTCTTCCCAGACATGGTTTTATTGAAAAAAAAATTTAAAAAAAATCAAAAATATGTATGTTCTGGTGATAAATTTTAAATAATTTTCCTATCCAACAGCCAAATCAATTATGCATGTTATACTTCTTTTATGCTATTAAACTTTAGTCCTCAAATTATTGATATTTATAATGAATGCATTAATTGAAACTTTAACCCCATGGTCACATGAGCATTTATTGTAAAATGATTCAGTAAGAAAATTATAACTTGATGATCTTTTGTTGCTTTGCATACACTAAAATCGAGCGAGATTTGTGCTTTTCTTCATTTGTGACTATTGCATACGTCACTCTTTCCTTCTTGAAAATGTTAAAAATGTTTGGTAATCTCATTTTTCTTTCTTTGATCATTGATTAATTGGGTTCATTTTTAAATGTTTACTTGAGCGTGATTTTTAATGTTATTTAGACTCGAGAATCATATAAACCTTAGGAAAGTATCATAGGCCCTCTTTGTTAATTATCCCATATTAACCTTGACCTCATCCTATATAATTCCTTAGTCAATCCCTTTGAGCCTAAATATTAAACTTTAATTTCAAAATCCAAAATTCCTTTAACCCACTCCACGTTGGAGTTTTAAACTATACATACACCTTTCATATCTTTGTTTGGAATTGTACTTGGGATTTAATGATGTTTTTGTCTCGTGGTTGAAATGACACATATGATTTCCCTTTTATTCTCAAGAAAAAGAAGTGAAAAAGAAAAAGGAAACAAAAGAAAATGAAGTGAAGGAGAAACAATTGAAAAGAAATAGAAAAAAATAAAGGGATTGGAAAAAGTAACAATCTCGTAGTTATTAGAGAAAATAAATCCTGTCATATCCATTGATTTGTATGAAATTATACACCAATTTTGAAATTTGTCATGATTTTTCATTGTCTTAAGTATTCTCCTCAAACCTTTCGAATCCGTAAATAAACCATTTCTTTCATAACTTCAACCCTAAACCTTCATCACAACCCGTAAAAGTCTTATATGATCCTAAGGTGAATGTGATTCAAAAGTCTACATAGTTGCGATAATCTCTTAAAGTGTGTTTCATCTCCTATGATAAATGATATCCTTTTATAAGATTGCATGATTCATTTTATATATAGCTTTCTTCATTGATGACATGTGTGCGGCCTTGCTCTTTTTTAAATTTATTATTTATGCTCACATGTTCAGTATGTTTTACACCCCGTTCTTAGTGATTTCATTTGTTGAGTATAGTATTCAAAGAGGATTCAATGAAAGCATGCTTAAATTTTTAGGGGGTTATAGGAATATCTATCGAATCGTAGATTTTTCAAGTTTCGCACATCACACACATTTAAGGTTTCAATTCTATGAAGTTATTCTTTTAATGTTGATAATTTTGGATTGTTGGGCAAAATTCTCATTTGTATTGTTAATAATTGTTGAAACCTTTATTGATGTTGTTGAGTTTGGCATATTGGATTTCGGGGCAAACATTTTTTTGAAACTTGATGTTTGTGTGTTTCATCTCTGAAAACCCTCACGAGACATCACTCATCCACTAGGGTAACCTAGGGTTTTACCAACTTATTGTATATGCTAAATACAATTGTGTTCCCAATAAAAGTTAATTTGTTTTCTTATTTTCATTAATATCTATTATGGTTGGTTTGTATACTTTTCTTTATTTCATTCCACTTCATTATTAGTGACTAGCAACATGTAAGTTAGGGGGTGTGATTAGTCATGAATATTATATTTATCACCCCTTATATTTACTCGTTCTAGCATTACCACGTTCGTTAATTCCAATAATTAATCTCTCATGTTTTATAATCTCTATTTTCATTTTCTATATCTTTTGCAAGGTTTATTTGAGCTTTTATAGGTGTTGGGAATGCAAGACGCGAAGTTTAGATGTGTTTCGAGCATATTTTAGCATATGCTTTATCTTCTAGGGGAGTTGGGTCATTTCGTACTCCATTATTTGGATGGTATCAAATGGCCAACTTATAGAGCATCAAGTTATCTTCGTCTACGTTCTAACCGTGCATCAATTCGATTCCAAACGAAAAAGTTATGATCGTTTCATTTTTTTAGTGTTAGGTGGTCCCGAATCAATTCACAAAAAATCGAACCGATTCCATTTTGATGAAATGCACAATGACTTTGATTTAGATGTCCCGAATCGATTCATATTTTTCCATATAGATTTAGGTCACTGTTAGCTTCAACAAAACTCCATTTTTTGGGTTTTTTTTCTTACTTTTTTTTCCTTTTTAGTATAAATAGAAAGGTGGTGTTTAGTTTTAGGGAGATTATCATTTTGGTTTAAATGTCTTCATGTTAGGATCTTCTCTCAATTCTCCCTTCTAGGGTTGGTTTGAGAGTTACTATTCATCAGCGTATTCCCTTATTTATTACTTTTTACTTGTTTTCATAGCTTTGTAACTTGAATTATTCGATATAACTAGTTTGTGTTGTTTTATTTCTTATTTTCCTTCTTTAATTATTTATATTGATTGTTTTAATATGTTTTGTAACTAGTTTGTGGGTTAGGATATTATTTCCCCCGTTAATGGGTACCTGATCTTGAAATCTAGGATTTGGTTTCTATGACTTTTAATTGAAACCTTGTGTATTAATATTGGAATAATATGTATTTAATTTCTTTTGTCACACAAAGGTAGTGTTTATAGGTATATTGCAACGCTAATCCATTTGTGATCATATTCAATCAAAAGTTTTATCTTTTATTTTTGTGTTTGGTCTCTTCAAGTGGGATGTTTATAATAAATTGAATATTATATGTTAATTTTTGTTTTTGAACCAAATTCCATTATACGTTTTGTTTATCCATGGTGTGGATGCGACCCTAATTCATTCTTATCATTTAATTAAGTTTATTTATTTGCCTAATGTTAATTGTAATTAAAATTCTCACACCTAATCATCTTTTATTTATCCCTTTTAAGTAATAAATCAATTTCATCCTAAAAAATACTCCCTGTGGATTCAATCCGTACTTTCCACTACACTCTCTAGTGTACCAAGTTATGGTTTTTTCTAGGCGATAAACACCCAAGGACAAATTCTTTATTTACAAATTTTACACCCCACCGTCCATGCAAATAATTATCTCATAGTTTCTTATGTAGAAATATTATAATGTGTCGCTTATCAATATATTCAAGAGTTGGAGTATTACAGATGCAGGAGGAGAGACCCTTGGCTTATGCTTCCCATAATCTTAAGCATCGTGAGGGAAACTATCCCACCCATAATTTGGAATAGGTGATAGTAGTCTTTGCTCTTCGTATATGGAGACACTATTTATTGGGTGAGAGGTTTACGTTTTTTTTCGTATCACAATAGTCTTGAGTACATGTTCACTCAGTGGGAGTTAAACATGCGATAGAGAAAATGGTTAGAATTTATGAAGGAACACCACTTCTCGATTCAACATCATCTGGGGAATGTGAATGTGGTAGAAAACTCTTTGAGCCATAGAATGACAATGAGTTTGGCAGCCTTGTGGGCAGAGCAGGGGGTGACTTATCTACTTTGTGGGCATAGCAGTGGATTACTTTACGTATAGTGGACGTGTCAGAGTTTTATTTAGTAATGGTGGTCGTTACACCTGATGTTTTATCACGGGTGATTTAGAGGAAACTTTGGACTCCTATTATCAGTCTAAGGTGCGGTATCTCCTATCTGGGGAAGTTTTCTTCTATAAGGTTAAATCAGATAGAGGTTTAAGGTTTTATGTGCGATTAGTTAGGCCAGAGGGTCCCAAACTGCAGAGGGAAATTTTGGCCAAGGTACATGGTTTGCAGTTCACTGTGCATCCTGAAGTTGACGATGTATTTTGACATACAAAGGCAGCATTAGTGGGCCGAAATGAAGAGGGATATAGTCAAGTTTATGTTTAGGACACATGTCAGCTAGCAAAGGTGGAGCACCAAATACCAGCAGGGGAGTTGCAGCCATTGGAGATTCCTCTGTGCAAGTGGGAGAGAATATTTATGGATTTCATTATTAGGTTGCTAAGGTTCCAAAGGTGACATGATTTTGTTCGGGTCATCTTCGACGGACTGACAAAGGTGGCTTATTTCCTTCTAGTGCGACAAGATTACACCAAAGAGCAACACGCCAACTTTTTATTGCAGAGATTATACATCTTCATGTGGTACTGTTTAATATTGTGTCCGACAAGGACCACACTTTTGCTTCCCAGTTCTAAGGAAGATTTCAGGAGGAGATGGGGGCGCAGCTGAATATAAGTGTCGCGTTTCACCCTTAGAGAAATAGTTATACTAAGCGAGTGAATCGGGTCTTACCGGATATGCTAAGGTCTTGTGTTTTGTATTTCAATGGGAGTGTGGATCATAACTAGCCACTCGTGGAGTTTGTTTATAACAATAGTCACCAATAGACTATTTGTATGGCACCCTGTGAGGCGTTGTATGGATGATCGTGTTTCTCATCGAGTTATTGTATGGAGATAGGGGATAGAAAGGTATTCGATCTGGATTGCATTTAGGACACGTCAAAAATGATGGCGCTCATCAGGGCATGTATGAATATTGCCTAGAGTTGGAAAATGAGTTACATTAATAAGAGGAAGCAAACACTTCACTAAAACATGCAGATGGTCATGGTTTTGGATGGTGACCAAGTCCCATTTTGGACCGTTACCATATTGAGTGTGATAAAATCATGGGTCATGATTCAAAACTATGACCCCATATAGGGGTCACAGTCCAGTGGGTGACATCAATGTTGATTGGCTGGTCACGATTCGAAATTGTGACTCAGCAGTCATGGTCCAAAATCGTGACTGCTAGGGTCATGATTTATATCATTTTAATTTTAAATGGTCATACCAGGGGTCACAGTTTTGGTTTTTGGACCAAAGATGTGATAAAATTAAAAAGTATTTTTCATGGTTCTTAGCCGTGACCAAATATTATTTTTTAATTTTGTCACAGTTTCGGTCACTGTCCAAAACCATGACCAAATTAACAAAAATTAAATTTCTGCATTCAAAAAAATGTGTACATTTTTCAAACCTGTTTAAATTTCTAGAAATAAATTTTTAGCCACTACACCATCCCTAAATCAAAAAATAATAATACAACATAAAGTAACTTACTAAAGTAATCAAATTGTTCAACACAAATAATACAATGTATGATTACGTGAATATGTTTAAAGAATATAAGAAAAAGGAAATAATGTTACCAATAAGAAACTTTGAAGCCTTGTGTATCAATGAACATCAAATAACACGAACCACCAATTGAGCTAACAACACAAATATTGAACATAAACAATATTCATGACCATTTGTGTGGTTACCTCAGATTACGATTTGTTATTAGTGTCGCATTCAAAACTTAAGAAGATCCTCAAATTAATATTTTTTAAAATGTGAGCGATGAGGAAGAAAGTATAAGAGAACTAAATGTATGAGTAAAAGATACACAAACATAAATAAGTAAGAGGGTTGTTCCAATACATATTATACAAATAGGGTTGTCATACAAGAATTAACTACGTGACAATAATATAATATTTCAAAACTCAATCTTCGTCTAAATCAACTAAAATAACTGTCAAATTAGGATTGTCATCAATAGTCGACTGTAACTCTATAGGGTCCCTTAATAAGTCTACTTGGGTACTCAAACCCTTCGATGTATGTATAATCAAAGACCAATTATCGTCGTTTATGCACCTAGAATAGAATACCTTCTTGACATTTTAAAATAGAATTCCTTTTGGACATTTTAAAAGGCACAAATAAAAGGCTCATCGATCAAACGATATTTACTCTTCATCTTGCATAATTATATCATTACAACCATTTATAGTGTCCTCCACCTTCACCTAATCACAATAAAAGACAATATCTTTTAAGTCTAAGTAATCTAGTTTTTGGATTTGTTGGACAATCCCATAATAGGTCAGCACCATATCCTTTGGATTTGTATCGTTTTTGCTAGATACACAAGAAGTCAAGGAAGAAATTGATATTTCGTTGTTTCGCATCAATAGATTTTCCTCTCATGAGTATGAGACAAAATCAAAACCATTGACACGGAATTTTTTAAACTCCTTTGCATGCAAACTAGGACCTTTGGCTAGGTGTTCAAGCCTCGAACATCACCTGTCTTTAAAAGATGTATTTTTAATGGATCTGTATTAGGGCATGTTGTACAACACATACATAAATAACTGCAACAGAAGATGTGGGAATTACCTCTTTTGATACACATGGCCTAAAACCACTTCTCTTCTTATTTTTGGCCATTTTCCGTTCATACTTCCAAAGCGTGTTCATGAAATTATAGATTTTAGGATGCAATATATAGAATACAGGTAATCAAACAAAAATAAGTTATATATGTATTAACTTACTCTCTCTAATCTTCAACTTCATCTTGGGATTCAAGACAAAATGAGTTGTTTACTCGTATTGTAGATTGGTTAGTCTCACCTTTTTAGGGTTCCCGAAAGGCAATTCATCCTCAAACTTGTCATCTTCCTCGATCACTCATTCTCCACGAGCATTGAACCTCCTAAGCCTTTGTTCATGTATACGTTCATATGCGTATAACAATGATTCCACTGTTATGTATTCTTTCGCACTTGACCCTCTAATATATCGTATATTTTTAACGTAGTCTTTGATGGTTTTCACCAATCGCTCAAAAGGATACATCCATTGATAATTGATTGGTCCACACAATAAAGCCTTATAGCATAAAGGCACAAGGACGTGGACGGTGAAGTCAAAAATGACGAGAAAAAATACCTCTCCGAGACACAAGTCGCCTAGGCTAAATTGGCTTTCGCAACCTTAATGTCAGTCTTATTTACCCCTTTTGCACACAATAAGGTGAAGAGTAACTAATATGAATAATTTCCCTGCTCGGATATTTGTGCTTAAAAAATCAATGCCTAAACAATATAGGTATTAAGTGAATGATGTCGTGCCAGTCGTGAGACTTGCACTATTTCAGGTCATTTATTTAGTAGCGTACAACCCTGCGCAAATTACCAGAAAAACCATTAGGAGATATTAAGTTGAACAACGTATCTAGGAGGATATTTTTATTACTAATAGTAAAAGTGAAAGCACCCATGGGAATCAGATTTCTTCCAATTGTAGGATCAGTTTTTAAATGAAATTTATTTTTTATTCATCTCCTTTATATCATGATACGCCTTCTCTCCATCTTTCGAATGAGATCCACCTAGACATATTCCTACCAGATGTTTCGTAAAATTCTTCTTTGTATGCATCACATCAATTACATGCCTTACACAATGGTCTTTCGAATATGGCAAGTCAAATAAGATTGACCGTCTAGACCATTTCTTCATTTTATAATGATCTTGCGAATCTTCCCAAGATTTCTGCTTCTGGCCTAAAAACTGAGGGTGTTTTCCTACAAACTTATTCCTCGAAGTCATAGCCTTCGCCTTCTCCTCAATTTAATAACTGGAAAGCTGAGCAAGTTCGTCCTACACTCTTGATCGATGTGTAAAAACTTAAAATTGTTGTTCCTAAAAGGATGATTTCTCAGAAGAAATCTACGATGACTGACATAACTCATATTCACACTATGATGTAGCCAGGTGAATTCAGTTTCCTCCCCACAAACGGTACATCCATAATAACCATGAACATTATGACCGAATAAGGTCCCACAGGTAAGAAAGTTGTGGATCGCCACATACCCATTGCTTTACATGTGAACTCTTCACCCTTTTGTGCATTAAATGCCCTTATTCCTTCATCCCATAGATCTTTAATTCCTTTGATTAATAGACCAAATAAAATATTAATATCGTCGTCGAGGGATTTGGGCCCATGTATCAACAATAATAATGTGAACTCTTTTCTCATGAACAGTGTTGGAGGGAGACTTAAAGGCACCATGAGAATTGGCCAACAATTCTGATTAGTGCTGAAATTATCGAAAGGGTTAAGCCCATCTGTTGATAATGCAATATGGACATTGCTTTTTTCTTTTGCAAATTCATCATCTCATAAATTTGAAAGTTAGCAGAGAGAATCAATCGGATGACACATGAGATTCCCATACACCTCGGCTTGAGGGTTCCATGTCATGGCCTCTGCTATCTATGGTACAGTGAAAAATCTTTTTAACCATGGACCGAGGGGAAAATATTTTAATAACTTATGTGAAACTTGCGAGCATTTGCAAAATTTTATTATAACGCCTTTTCCACTCTCACAAATCATATATCCTAGTGCCTTAAATATGTGATATTCATTCTTTAGTCCATGTTCATTACAGTACAATATGGAATCATACTTTCATGCATGAATAGATTTGTACTTCAAACGCAAACCCTTCAAGCTCCTTTTCATGCTCGAATAACTATTTAGTAATGTGTTCTCTTTTGGGAGAATATATTTAGCCCACTTTAAAATTGCAATTATGCTATTTCCCAACAAACCAAATTAAATCTTCAAATTATGCAAACCCACCATTGCGTACAATATTGAGTGATCTGCTTTGCAATTTTTATACAAAGGTCTAGCTGCGTCGGCTTTCACTCTTTGTATTCCTGATCTTCAAATAATTCATAATCACCTTGTTCATTGACTTAATCATAATGCATATTATCTGTTTCCATAGGTTGGAGGTTTTGATGGTGGTGGACTCCATAAGCATCATCAATTAGGTCAGTCAAAGTTGATGTGTTGGCGAATCATTCACCACTTCCATCCAGTGGGGTTTCATCATGCGGTCATGTACCTGTAATTTTTTTTGAAAGACAAGGTGCATTATTTTTACCATGGAATGTCCATATCTTATAGTCTTACATCATACCCCACATTAGTAAATGCAATTAAATGTCTTCTAAAGACTTGAATTTTCCATTTATACAATGGTTGCACATATACGGAATCTTATTACAGTTAAGATTTTTATATGTATTTTTTAATAAATTTTTGGACGTCATTTACATGATTAATAGATACTCTATGACCATATCCTATCCACTATTTGTATTGTGGGAAATTCATTAAGTAGTCTTCAAAATTTAAGTCACCTATATAAATAGGTTAAAATGAAGGTCATATTGGATACAAGAACTCTCAATTTATAATTTAAGAAAATTCATTCAACCCAAGAAAATTCAAATCAAATTCATTCAACTCGATCATTCTGTAAACATGGAATCAATCCAAATAACTGTCCCATATAATTAAAATATTGTAAATTTTTCAAAAAGAAAACATTATTCAACGCCTAGTCTTGTTCAACAAATGAACTAGCCAGGTAATAAAATAATTTTGATAGTTTTTAAACAAAGTCCCTTCCCCGTGATCAAAGTACACAAACTCATATCTACAACCATCGTATATTGTATCAACCAATATATGATACTCATCCACCTCCAAAGTATGATTGCGAACATGTATTTCTACATTCATGGAAATAAGAATGCATTTGCCAATGACCCTACTATTGGATAATTCCCTTGTATAATATGACTCACCATAGTCACCGTGCACGGATGATGATGATCCATGGAATGTTTGAGGAGGCATTTGGTAGGGTAATGCTCTAGGAGGAGGCATTTAGGATGGGAAACCTTGAGGCGTAGAAGGGGAATGTGTGAGGAGGCATCTGAGACGGGTAACCTTATTGTTGAGTAAAAAATCTAACCAACCCCTCAATTTTATCCATTGATATTGTCATGTTGTTGTAAACATTTTCCACCTCCCTCTGAAGCCTTGAAAACTCTCCTTTAGTCTTAACATGTTCTTCAACCTCTCTTGATACCTGACTCCTCACTAAAGAGATGTCATCCATTAGAGGTGCATTATGATATATTTTTCTACTTGACATATGTGAGCCTACACCTCTTTTCCTCCGGATTCTATCCCTCCCAAGTACCTTGGTTAAGGCATCTTCTTTAATGTCATAGGGTCGCACTCGAACTGACTGCTCGACACGCCTTCTATCAATTCTGGTAACATAATATTATATTTAGGAATATGATTTTAATAATATTTTAATTTTATTATAACATTTATATGTATATAATAAATAAATTAAGACTCACCAGAGTCAGAACCCATTTGTCTAGGAATTCATTGGTCCATTTTTTCCATCAGGCATGTAAGTATAAGTTGACTCGATTAGGCTTTTTACGTTCTTTTGGAGTCCCCTTGGTCCATTCCACCCATTCACCCTTCATATCATCATAATACTTTTCCCCAAGTTTGTGGACATTAACTTTCTTTGACCTATTCAGTTTATTTCTCTCCCACTCAGTTAGTTTTCCCTCCCCGACCTCATTCTCCAAGGGAACTCTGTCTTTCAACCCCAAAGTATTAAAACTCGTTGCCCCCTTGGGTAAAAATTCTTAAAAAGGTTCTTCATATAGGTTTTCAATTGATCATCCACTCGAGAAGAACCTTTTCTTTCGAACCGTCTGGGAATGAAAAATTCTTATCAAATTGTTCTCACACGTCATCCTTTATTGCAGGATCAACGTTCTTCCAGTTGTCTGTACCCTCGATGACCACAATCATCTTTTCAAGAGACAGAGCGATTTTTAAAAAGCTAAAGTTCAAATTGGTTACCGGTGGGATAATTCCCGACCAAGGAGAACCCAATTGTCCTCTTAGGGTTTGTTTGGGATTCCTCGATAGCAGGATGTGTGGCTATCAAATTAATAGGGGTTCTTGAGTTTTATGACTCGGATATGGAGTGGTAGAGTGAATCTCCGATGGAATAGAGTCTTGATAACCTAGAGTATATAAGAATTGAGGTTGAGGTGTAGGAAAGCACCCATTTGGCATTGTTCTGCTATTTGGTTGATTATTTCCTTTCTTGTTCGACATTTCATACAATTAAAAAATAATTAGCGATGTATGTAAGAAAGTCATGTTTACGATTATATATATATATATATATACCTTTTCAACAGATTTTAAAACATGCTCGATGTCTTTGATTTCCATCCAATCGGTATTACTTTTTAAAAATCTATGAAATCTAGCATACAACCAACTAGGTGGAAGCGTATCTATGATTGGCATATGAAGGTCTATGACATGAACTAATAATCCTTTTTCCTTTAACCTATTTGCAAGCTCATTTTTAATATGCATATGTCGCGAGATGTTTCAATCTGGGTGGATTCTCTCTTTACGGAGTTATATCCCCAATGGATGAATATTTTTTCAGCATTTTCTAACAGTATCACCAACACCAGTGCCCTGTTGAGATTATGAAGGGGAAATATATTCTCTACGGCCTCATACCAACATTCTGGAAAGGAAAACAGAATAAGATAGAATAGGTTGTGAGAGACCGAATTCATAATTTATAAGGTAATTAAATTGTTCAATTTTTGTTTTCCCATACTTCTAAATAGGAGTTCCCTCTATATGGCGTGCACTAATGAAAAATGTTTTAGTGCGATCAAATTGCACCTTTTCATACTCTTATGGAAAGTAATTACTATCGTGACTCATTTTTTCTGAGAAAATATATAGAAAGGTGTGAATATAAGTCGTAGAGGTAATGACTTAAATTAATCCTAAACTAATTATGGTTTTCCATCTGATCAAACATACATAACAAGTCCAACTTAATTTAATTTTAATTAAATTAAATCTAAATATACTATATATCCACCGATTGTGCAAGCTCTTCCATCAATTTATGTTTACCTAAACAGTAACCATTTGAGGAATGGGTAAACAAAGGACACAATAAGTTAACAAATGAATTTATTCTAAATATTTAATGTATATATGTGCACATGTGAGTATGTGCATGTGTGTATGTGTGTGCATGTTAGTTTGTGTGTATGTGTATCTATATATGTAGCCATTAAGATAGGGTAGACGTTAAGACAAATAATTAGTTAAAGGTTTAGAGTGAGTATTTTAAGTATCCACCATCCGTATCCAACCATGATCATTCAACACAGGCCACAACAACCATCAACCCAACAATGTAACACAAGTTTATCTCGTTCTCTTTTTAATTCGTTTACTTAATTAATTCCCTTAAGGAATAAAGTGCATAATTATTCCATTTCTCAATTCCATGAACATTATTCAACAAGAAGTTTCAAATAACTTTTCAAGAGTATATCATGGGGTATTGAAGCACAAAATCTTCTCATGGCAATAATTTTACATTTTCATACTTAGAGTTTCATCAATCAAGTATTTGGTATCAAGGGTACTACTCATGGAGTTATACGAATAACTATACCTAATATTAACTTTCTCATATTTTAATTAAACTTTTAGCTATATGACAATCACTCAATATATATTTAAATTTTCATAAATCTAAGAAAAAGTTTAAAACCCTAATTAATTAAATTCTACATCAAGTGTTTCATATACAATTTTTAACAATAACTAGGGCCATAATTCAACATAAAAATGTAATAATAATCAAACACAGACACAAGCACACATGCACACAGACACACACATGAGCATGCATATATACACACACACACACATTGGCAGAGCCATAGTGTAGATGTGGTGGGCAAGTGCCCCACCTAGGATTTGAAAGAAAAAACTGTTATGTACATTAATAAGAATTAATGTTTAACTGTGTAAGTCAACCAATAAACCCATTTATATGTTAACTGTTATAAGATCCAAATTATTTTTGAATGAAACATATTGATTAACTGAATAATAGTAAAAAATAGTGTATACCTTGGATCTGAGACGAATCTGATAAATTATGTCGAAAATATGAACTTAGGGTTTGGGGAGTTATAAACTGAAATGGCATCATCAATCCTTGTTTTAATCACCTAAAACTTAGTTTTAAAGGTTACTAATGTTGTTAAGCATATTATACTTAAAGTAGGATGGGAATTGGAATGTTTAGAGGCTTAAAACTTATGTTTTTGGTTGTTAATGATCGTTTTTATGATTTGGGAATGAAGGTTTTTATTGGGGTTTCCTTTGATCGAGATTGGAGTTTCATTTGAATGAGATAGGGTTTTTTTTTATAGATCCACTTTAGAGACAATTGTTGTTGGTTTATTTTGTGAGTTTATTTTTATTTGAGGGCCAAGAATTGTATCTTTTTAAAAGAAATTTTGTCAAGATTATTTATGAGACACAACCTTTGTAAGTTTGTTATATTAATGAAAGTTATAATTCATCTTGTAATTTTATTTTGTCTTCAATAATTCTAGCTTAATTTCTTTGATAATACCACGTGAAATTTATTATGTTTAAATAATATTGTGTGTAATTTAAATATGTCTTTATTTTCTTACATGTTTTAATTTCAACAAAAATTCTGTATTCATTTAAAACGACACGAGAGTGTGTTTTAAACCTTCGACTTTGTTTAAAAAAAAAAATTAATTTAAGTGTGAGTACTTTTGATAAGTTATACTTTTATTAAATTAATAGATATCTCATGCTTAAAGACTACATAATTTTTAAGGGAATGGGGATTTAAGTCGTCTAAAATTAGAGACGTTAAATTTGTGTATGAACTTAAACGTGTTGTTTTTCGAATTAAACGCAGCGAGAGTAGGTTTAATTTGAGTTATAAATCGAGAAATGACAAATTTAAATTAAGGCGTAGTATTGTTTAAACTCAATAAATGGATTTGAAGTCCTAGTTTTCTCATCTATATGAGTACTTAGTTGCACTTTTTTATTTCTATTAGCTTAGTTTAATATTTTCATCTCATCTCTAAATAATTTAGTTTAGTTGGACAATTGCATTTATTTTAAATGTTAAAATTGATTAATCTATGTGGGCTCGACCCGTACTTGTTAAAGCTATTCAATAATAGCTCGTGCACTTGCGAAAATTTATAATTTGACAAAAAGTTTTTGGTGCCGTTATTGGGAATTTGTTCAATTTTCCTTAGAAAATTTGTGATGTTTCCTACTTTTTGTATTTCTAGTAGAGAAATTCCATAAAAATACATAAAAATTGAAAAATCCAAAATTATATATTTTTTTCTTAAAATTTTCAGATTTCGTTTTTCTATAAGTAGTCCCTAAAAAATTAAAAATAAAAAAAATAAATTTTATTTCCAGTAGTAATTTTTATTTCCAAAATATAAAAAATAAAAATTTATTTTGTAAGTATGGCTGGTTATTTTTTTAGTGTTAAATATACTACTAGTGCTTGTGTCGTGTCATTTTTATTTATTTATAATTATTTTTTATGTTGCACTTTATACTTGTTGTAGTTTTTTGTATTATTTTCTGTAGCACATTCAAAAAAAATACAAAAAGGAAAAAAAAGGGCCAAGTGAAGAAAAATTCGAAAAAAATATGCAACGGTGAGCGAACATGAAGAATACTTGTGCAGTCTTGCCATGAGCAAAAGGAACTCTCGGGGACAACTGAAACGCACGCGACGTTTCCCCCTGTTCGACTTCAACTTAAACTTCAGCTCAGCGCAAACAGGACCGTAAAAAATCCACGTCGGAGGAAGGTTTTTGTGTGCTCGTACGTGGTTTAATTTCACATTTAAATTAGCACGTTGCATAAATTGACTTAAGGGAAAAACTTGTGTGAAAGATAAGGTGGAGATTATATCACCTTTCCTTGGCGCAAAACTCACTAATTAACCAAGCAATCGTATATCCCGAGCCATCACATTTAATTTAAAATCAAGTATACGTTGGAATTAGGATATCACATAGATCCTAGGAAACATCTTAACAAGGCTAGAATTAAAATCTACTCCAAAGCTAATTTGTCAAATCAGTTCTATGTATCTTGTCGTGGGTTATCGGGAATCTTAGACTCCACGCTCAATAAATGACCGATATGTAATAACCCTCTCTTCTGATAGCCCATTTTATATTTATTTACAATGTGTAGTAATTAATTTTAAAATGGTAGATGTTGAGTAAATATTAATTTGTTATGTCAAGTCAATATTTACTAATATGTTGTGTAGTTACCTCGTGAGTAGATAGAATGTTCATGTGGTAATTTATTATGTCATAAGGATTTGAAATGACATTTTGGTTTATTATGAAACCGGAACTAAAATGAGTTATAAAATTCTCAAATGATAATTTGAATAGTGTAGTTAGTCCCGGTAGGTGTGAGACAGTCAAAATAAGTGCCATATTGTATTTTGGCATTTTGGGGACTTTTGACTGGTTTTGGCTTAAATAGTGTAGTCGCGTATTAGCATTTTAAGTTGGGCTTTTAGACTTAAGCCCCGTTTTAATTCCCCACCCCTATTCCCATTCTTCCATTTTACACAATTGAGCCCTAGAGAGAGTAGAGAGAGGAAGAGAACTTGGGAGAAAAGAGAGATTGGAGCTTGGATTGTTGCCTCCTTCTTCATCAAATCAGATTCTTACCTTGAGGCAAGTAATCTACTTGCAAATTTATGGTTTAAGTAGAATAAATTGCATTGATATTTATGATTTAGAAATGTTAGGGTTTTTGTTGGATTTTTGGGTATTAACCCTTGGAAATGGATTTGGATGATAAATGATGTTGAGGGTGATATTAGAATGTGTTTAGGATGTAGAAATTGCAGTAAATGACTTCGGTTGGGGTTGGTTTTGGTGTTGGACCAATTTTGGAGTTCAAGACTCCATAGCCATTCTTGGCATTTTCGCAGGGGCGAATCGATTCGGCCCCTTGGGCGAATCGATTCGCAGAGATGCAGAATTCCAGGTCTTGTGGTCCGAATCGATTCGGATTAAGACCGAATCGATTCGGCATTTGCAGAAACTAAATTTTGTTGTCCGAACCGATTCACTTTCAGAGCGAATCGATTCGCTGGGGCGAATCGATTCGGTTCTAGCAGTTTTGGGGGTCTTTTTCTTTTGATTTTCCTCCTTATTCTTTAGGATTAGGACCTAGGAAACTTCTTTAAAGAAGTAAACTTAGAGTCCTAGAGTAGTTATGGAGTTTGGTCGTTACCCTGGACTAGAAATGGGTTCATCTGGGGTTTGTTTCGGGGAGGTTTAAAGTAATGCTAAGGCATTACTTCTGTTATTCAAACTCTTAGAAGTTTGGAAGTTAAGTACCCTAACTTGGAGACTAGAAGGGCTTGTCAAGTTACATAGGCCTTGGAGATTTGTAGGATCATAATGATCATTTGGAGAGTTAATCGGGGATTGTAATTTGAGGAATAGATGATAATATTCGATGGGAATTAGGTTCGCATAAAATGAACCCATATGAGTTTAATGATAATAGGTTCAACTAGAACGAACCCCGTTGTTTAATGATATTAGGTTTAATAAAAAGAACCAATCACATGATTAATGGAAATGGATTTTTGGAAATAAAATGATGATAAATGTAAATGTTAATTTACTGTTACACACCTCTCTAAATGACATCATAAGGGAAGTCCGCTAGTGAGGTGAAGCCCCCTGGCAAATGAATGCAGGGTGGATATAGTCCTAGGCCATGGGAGCGCTTATTGTTATATTTTTCTGCGATGGGTAGGAGATTCCGGGTGTGGTCTTGACTACCCCGCAGGCTCATGGTCGCTTCCCGACGTGTTTCGATAGGTGCCCAGGTTGTCTTATGTTAGGCCCTGGAAGATGATGGTCATTTAGGGGCACGCACAGTGGGGAAACCCGGACGGGCGGTCTTAGATATCGTTATATGTATATGAATATAACTATATTTTCATCAAGTTGGACTTGATGGTTGTTAAACGCCACAAAGAGCGTATGAAATGCCATAAAGGGCATGAATATGTGCCAGGAAGAGCACGGGAATAATATGTGTGCCATAAAGAGCACTTGATGTAAATGATATTCCTAATAAGGAATGGAAAGATATAATGGGAAGTTTTAATTAATGAATAGAAATTATAACTTCTTGACTTAACCAAATGTATGGTTTTATTCCTAATAAGGAATGTCTGAAGGAAATGGAAATTGTATTAATAAGAAGGGTTTTAAATTAAAATGCTTTACCTTCTATCCTTGCTTGTAATTGTAGCTAGCATGTCATGTAATCATCCTCATTATTCATGTATAACTGTTCATATCTATCATGCTTTTTATTCTTCTAGAAATCATATAGAACCCGGCCCTGACCGGTTTACTCTCTTGTTGTATATATATAATTGTATCCGCTCAGGTGCTCCACCGCAAGGACGCCCGACTTGACTTTCCAAGTTCCTTGCACCTTCGACGAGCTGTAAGACTTTGCGGGTTATTACAGGATGTTGTATTAGACGCTTTCATTCTTGTTATTCTAGTTATGATCGGGTCTTGTCCCTCGGGCGTGTGGCCCAAACTATTGTATTTGATTAATGGTTGTACTATGTAAGATATTTTATATTGTGGTACGTTGTCTTATGTAGCTGTGGACCGACAGCTTATTCGGTCCATTTGTGTACATTCGTTTTAGTTATATATTATATGTTATCTTTTGGAATTCCACTTGCTCGTCAGACTGGGTCGTTAGTTTAAATTTTCATAACGGCATTTTTTAAAATTTTACACTTTTTGGCAACCCGTGTTCTGATTTATTAGGTGGTTTTCCCGTTTGCTCAGTTTATATTTGTGATGCTGAGAATGATATCCATCCATGATCCCTGTTACGTTTGAGTATCGGGCTGGCCACCCCTTATCTCGGATTGCGGGTTGTCACAGATGGTATCAGAGCATCAGGTTCTAGAGTACTAGGATCTGTGTGGACTTGTCTCGTTCTACCGTAGCGTTCTTTGATGTAGAGCCTAATGTTAGGATTTCTTTGATGCTTATGTTTACGATCTTCTACAAGATAGATTGTTTTAATTAGCATTTTAATACTATTGTTCTTCTATTTCAGATGCCGTCTAAGAGAGGTCGCCCGGCGAGACGTGTTAAGGTCGTAGGGAAGGAAGTAGGTCCTCCACCGCCACTACAAGGGACGGTTAATGTTGCGGATGTAGCAAGCATAGTGGCTGGAGCGGTTCATGCCGCCATGTCCGTAGTGATCCAACAATTGCCATGGGCTCCAGGTGTTCAAGTTCCTACGGGACTTACTCCGTGGGAAAGGGTTAGGGAGTCCTTTCTAAGGGGCAATCCCCCGGAATTCGAGGGAGGTGCGGATGTTATTAAAGCCAATCAATGGAAGAAAGACATGCAACGCCACCTTCGAATGATAGAATGCAGTGAGGATAAGAAACAAGTCCTTACCACCTTTAAGCTTGTCGGATCTGCGTTACACTGGTGGGAGACGGTGACCACCCCAGAGCAAAGAGACACCATGTCAATCACTGAGTTCTGGGCTTTGTTTGATCTTAAGTATTTTCCTCCCGCTGTTCAGAGGGAGATAAAGAGGAAGTTGCAAGATGTAGTGCAAGGGGAGAGGTCTGTAGCGGAGTATGAAGAGGAGTTCACCCGTTTAGCAAATTTTGTACCAGATGAGGTGACTCCGGAAGAGAGAAAGATCTCGAAGTTTATGGGGGGTCTAAACTGGGGAATCCGAAAACACTTATTGGGTAACCCAGCTTTCCAGACTTTTGGCGAGGTTATGAATGCAGCCTTACTCCATTGCCAGGAGCATCGAGTATATATTCAGGGTAGCAAGAAAGCTACTGAGATGAGGCAAGTAGGGAAGCTTGGAGAGTTTATTGCGAGGGGCAATAATAGGCACGAACAAGGTGCTTTCCATCAGGCAGATTGGGGTGGCCCCGGAGGTAGAGGTCGTCCGGGCCGAGGCTTTTCCCAGTTTAGGAATATCGGAGGTCGTAGTCGGGAGGACATGGAGGGACGGTGCTTCCAATGTGGAGAGGCAGGTCATATCAAGAGAGAGTGTCCTCAGATGATTGGGGGTCAGTTTCCTCGGGTTCCGCAACAGCCGTATGTTCTGTTTCCACCTCCGGTACCTATTATGGTTGTTCCTCCGCAGCAGGGGCAACTACAGTATGGACGTGTTTGTCATGATCGGGAGGCTATGTTTCCTCCAGCCCTGCCGGCACCGCCCATTATTGAGGGTAAGTTTTTCTCAGAGATACGCGAGTTAAATGTTATTCGATGCGGTTGTTATGCGCTCATTTGTTTTACGAGTTTTTCTCAGATTACAGATTTCATAATATCTGCTGAGAGTATTTTCATTAGTATCGAGTTCTATGGGTTATGGTTCGCTCTTTTCTTTTGTTTGTATGTATATAGGAAGTTCTCTTATTAAATTGTGCTTGAGGCCGATTTACTCATCCTTAACATGGTCGAGTATGATGTGATATTAGTATGTAATTGCTATGCCTTATCTCCACGACCAACAAGTTGAGTGGTAGCGTATAGGAGGGGTTCCTTGTTTGGATTCCGCTTCTGCGGGACGCTCCACGCGCGAACCTTAACGATGTTGGGAGTGGGGATATACCACCTTTCCTTTCTCTTGTCTTGTGTATATTACGCTCTATCTCCATGATCAACTAGTTAAGTAGGCATGTGACGGAGGGGTTCCTTGTTTAGATTTCGCTTTGTGAGACACTCCGCCGCATGAACACTTAACGATGTTGTGAGTGAAGATATGCTATTCTTCCCTTTCATTTTATTTTTGTTTTACGAATTATGGTCGAAAGTGGGATTCGAAAGTTTAGTCGAGAATCACGTAGAATGGTGATTGATGGCTATTAAAGTGCGACTTAGGAGCACTGCACATTGTTCTCTCCTCTGATCGATATGAGGGAGACCGAGGTACGAAGTCGAATTGAGACTTCGGGTTATGCCTTCGAATAGAAGGCTATTTATTGAGATTCATATGTTATAGGGTATATAACCCTAGGGTTTCACGAAGGGTCAGCTTTGGATTGTTAATATTCTTTTGTTAGTTAAATAGTTAGTGTGTAGCTGTAGAATCTTTTGGTCCCGAACATGTGTCTTAGACCTGTACCCCTCGATGACTGACAACGCGAGGTAGTAGTGTAACGGGAGGGTTCCTTGTTTGGATTTCGCTTCGGCGAGACGTCCCACGCACGAAACTGAGCAATTGTCGGAAGTTGAGAAAGGTCTTGGGCACTAGGGATATACTTAGCATTAGGTGTATACGACTTAGTTAGGGTATAGGTAGATAGACTTTAGGATTGTTTAGACGTAGGGCCTTTTGGTATGGGACGTAAGATTAGGAGGGTTGTTGGGAGTTGACCATGACTAAGCCATGCGTAAACTCATATCAAGGGATTGGTTCCATGTTATGTGAAGTGGGAGGATTTCGAAAAGTTGGTGGTTAAGGCCGAAGGAGATGAGGCCTCACGTAATGGAGTGTTACGGAGGTAATGAAAGGGTGAATTGACTCGTAACCCCGAGCCACGTGGTTAAGCTTGAAGGTAGATTCCATTAGTAAGTCTCTGCCATGATGGGGAGTGATAATACTGGAGTATCGACCTATTGTAACTGCGCCTCACAAGTTTAAACTTGTAAGGAGTATTATCCCCTATTTAAGTTGAAGTCCATCTTGAGGGTGGGGTGCGTTCCCTTAAGAAAATTTTGTTCCGAACGGAAGGGACTTAAGTTAAGCAGATATGGAGAAATCACGCGGTTCTAATATTTCGGTGCATCAAGGTAATGACGAATCGTGCCAAGTTATACGTCGCTAGTACTATTGGTTGGGCATGGGAAGGTTGTTGTACTGAATCAAGACTTTCGTTTCTCATTCTTGGCAAGGTTCCAAGAAGTCATGGGAATCGAATTATGGTTAATCACTTCTTATCAATTTCCACAAGATGACCAAACCAATAGAATAAACCATATGCCGAGGCATATACTCCTTACATGCGTGCCTAACTTTAAGAGTAGTTGGGAACAATGCTTTCCACTCGTTGAATTCGCCTATATAAAATTTGTGTCGATTCACTTTTGGGACGGCGCTTTAGAAGAAGCCTTGTATGGTAGGCTTTTTAGATCTCCCGCTTGTTGGTTAGAAGTGCGAGATGATGAGTCTCTCGTATAACCGAGACTGACAAAAGAGCTCATGCGATGCGAGAAGAAGGCATCTGGAGTTGAGGTCATTAGACCAAAGGTTGTGGTGAGTATCGCCTGAGAAGGGCGTTATACGTTTCGAGGAGAAAAGGAAAACTTGCACTGCATGACGTTGTACCTTTTCTAGAAATGTCGCGGTGGATTCGGTAAACTATTCGCTCGCTTTATTGAAACATTTTGCGGCAAGTTCATAATTTGTTCCTTGTCTCTCATGTAGGGGAGTACGAGGGACACAACGGTGCCTTTAGGCACATTTCCTTTCGAAGTGGATGCAACGTGATGAATCTTATTAGATGTAGTCGGTTGCTATCCTAGAGCGTAGAGTTAAGTTGGGATCGCTGGTAGTAACTTGGGGGATGAGTTCTATATAGTCAGCTTAGTGTCGAGAAATCGACATAGGGTCGCGAGGATGACTTGCGGGAATAGTATCCGCACCTCTTCTTGCGAGGTATATCTAAATTTTGGGGGCAAAATTCCCTCTTAAGGGGGGGAGTATGTAATAACCCTCTCTTCTGATAGCCCATTTTATATTTATTTACAATGTGTAGTAATTAATTTTAAAATGGTAGATGTTGAGTAAATATTAATTTGTTATGTCAAGTCAATATTTACTAATATGTTGTGTAGTTACCTCGTGAGTAGATAGAATGTTCATGTGGTAATTTATTATGTCATAAGGATTTGAAATGACATTTTGGTTTATTATGAAACCGGAACTAAAATGAGTTATAAAATTCTCAAATGATAATTTGAATAGTGTAGTTAGTCCCGGTAGGTGTGAGACAGTCAAAATAAGTGCCATATTGTATTTTGGCATTTTGGGGACTTTTGACTGGTTTTGGCTTAAATAGTGTAGTCGCGTATTAGCATTTTAAGTTGGGCTTTTAGACTTAAGCCCCATTTTAATTCCCCACCCCTATTCCCATTCTTCCATTTTACACAATTGAGCCCTAGAGAGAGTAGAGAGAGGAAGAGAACTTGGGAGAAAAGAGAGATTGGAGCTTGGATTGTTGCCTCCTTCTTCATCAAATCAGATTCTTACCTTGAGGCAAGTAATCTACTTGCAAATTTATGGTTTAAGTAGAATAAATTGCATTGATATTTATGATTTAGAAATGTTAGGGTTTTTGTTGGATTTTTGGGTTTTAACCCTTGGAAATGGATTTGGATGATAAATGATGTTGAGGGTGATATTAGAATGTGTTTAGGATGTAGAAATTGCAGTAAATGACTTCGGTTGGGGTTGGTTTTGGTGTTGGACCAATTTTGGAGTTCAAGACTCCATAGCCATTCTTGGCATTTTCGCAGGGGCGAATCGATTCGGCCCCTTGGGCGAATCGATTCGCATAGATGCAGAATCCCAGGTCTTGTGGTCCGAATCGATTCGGATTAAGACCGAATCGATTCGGCATTTGCAGAAACTAAATTTTGTTGTCCGAACCGATTCGCTTTCAGAGCGAATCGATTCGCTGGGGCGAATCGATTCGGCCCTTGGGGCGAATCGATTCGGTTCTAGCAGTTTTGGGGGTCTTTTTCTTTTGATTTTCCTCCTTATTCTTTATGATTGGCACTAGAACCTGATGCTCTGATACCACCTGTGACACCCCGCCTAATTAAATACCGGGCGATCACTCCTTTATTAAATTAAAATCAAGGTGAACAGTTGGTTCATTCTTAGCATCACTGGCATAAAAATACTTTTCAATTTAAACACCCTAAATAATTAAGCTAAGTGTCAAAACCATTTAAAACCTTATTCTCATTTTATTAAATACGGTTATAAAACTTTAAACCATTAACATCTAAAGAGTCACGCAATAAGTAGAAGAATAAAATGAACATTTAAGAGTTTACCCAACAATAATAAATCCCAACATTAAAATACTAAGGAAATATAAAAGAATTACAATCTATGGCAATATCAACTAAATAATGGAAAAGGGCGACACATGCCCCTGCTGGATAAAGCTGAACTAGAAGTAGAGTCAACAATGAGGTCGTATAAGCAATGGCCTGCAACTCCCACAAAAGCTACAGCGCGTTCCATCCAAAGAATCCTAAGTAAGACACCCCTGTGACTGGGCACCTGTAATACATATATATATAGACACAAGAGAGAAGAAGTAACAGCAAACGGGCAAGAGCCCGAATGTAGAACCGTTTTAAAAATAGTTTAGCAAGTATTTAAATTGATTACAGGCCAATGCAACAACATATTAGTGCGACACTATCTTGAGAGATTCTCACCTCTCTTCTAATGTGCACACCTATCGCACTAACCTTTCCAATGGTCTATCTCGTCATATACCACACTATCTTTCCCCAATGATTTAACTTATCTTAGGTTATTCGCAGGATTTACATCTGAATAACACAAGTATTTAAAACGTAAGATTTCAATTTGTAACCAAAGTTCTCCTTTTTACTTTATTAATCAATAAAGTTTTCCAGTGTCATATTATACTTTCTCAAAACAAGTATTTATAATTTGAGTCATCAACCATGTCCTACATATCAATTCACAGTAGGCAGTTCCAGTTTTCAGAATTTCATATATATATATTAACTACTCGTATAATATATATATCATAACAGCACCCCACATAAAAACTATGGTGCGGGCATACTCTACTATCTAACCCCATATCACTCATATTAAGAGGAATACAAATTCGGACTCACTCTCGAATTGTATTAACATATACACAACAATATTGAGGCGAAGCATAGATTCCAAGTCTCTAAGAGGATGGCACATACCCGCGTATCTTAGGACCGTCTAAACCATCATTCCGATAGCCTGTACCAAGGATATCTATCTCCTAGGGTACGAATCAATATCCTCCCAAAGGCAACACAGGATAAGTGTAATACCCCGTACTTTTGGCTATATTTATTTTTGGGATTAATTAATTAAATGCGTATTAATTAGAAATTAATCCGGGTTATAAATACTAATGTGATGCGAATTGGTATTTGATTATGTGCATATATGATTATATATGTACTTGGTATTATAAAAATTTTCGTGAGATTTATATACAGCATTTTAGAAATTTTGTTGAGACGCGTGGGACCGCCGCGTCACGGTATAATATTTTGATATTAAAAGTGAATTTAAAATCTATAATCCGTATGGTCGTTTTGAGTGCGCCAACGCGTCCGGAAGGGTCGAGATAGTCAGAAAGCACTAGCCGGGGGTATAGTTTGGGTCCCGGGGTATTTTTAGGCCATCCCGGCACTATAAAGGGTATTTTAGTAATTTGGTATTTTTGGGTAATTAAAAGTGACGAAAATTGAGAGTTGTAATCTGATAAGGATTGACCCTAACCAACCCTTATTAACCCAACAAGCTACGGAGGTTTATTAATTAGGTTTTCATAAGTTCCCTCAAAGCAAACCCTAGCCACCATAGCCTTTTGAAGAAGAAAGCTTGGAGAAGGAGAGAGAGAGAGGAATTCTGCAGAAATTCTACACCGAATCCACACCAAATTCAGAAATCAAACCAAGGCAAGTGACTTTATTTCATTTAAATTCGAAGAATGTCTTTTCCATGTTAGAAATTGAAGAATCTTAATTGTTCTTGGAAGATTAAAAGAAAACCCATGAAATTTGAAGTCATTATTGAATGTTGGGATAGGTTTGCATGTAGAAATATTGTTGGGAGATTTAATTTTGGAGATTTCATATCTAGGTGATGCATAAACGAATTAAAATCTGGGAATTTATGATGAGAAAAAGTTAGGGTTTATGTTCTTGAAGAAAATTGGGAATTAATGTAGAAATTGTGATTTAATGATGTTTAGATGATATCAAACCCTTTAATGATGTTAGTATAGCCCCTTAACATGTTTAAGGATGATTAGAGAACTCAATATATTGTGGGAACGAATTTTAGAAGAGGTTTGAGGAGTAAAAATGGTGAAAAAAGATTTTTGGGAAGTTCTGGGCCGAAACTGGCATCTCGTTAGAAGCAGCCCCCAGGTCGTTCGAACGAGCTCGTTCGAACGAGCTTCTAACGAGTTGACCAGTCGTTATTAACGAGTGGGGTTTTCGTTCGATATCTCGTTCGAACGAGATATCGTTAGAAGGGTCAGTTCGTTCGAACGAACTGGGATCTCGTTCGAACAGTCTCGTTCGAACGAGACTTCTAACGACCTGACAGTCCAAACTCGTTCGAAGCCTCGTTCGAACGAGACTTCTAACGAGTTGACAGTTTGGTCCTTTTTGGACTGTTTTGACTTTTGAAGTCCCGGGAACTGGTTCAAGGGTAGAGTTAGTATTCCTTTGATGATATAGAGATTGATTTGGGACTTTTGGGTTATTGAGATGAGTAAATCATACACTAGAGTTATATCCAATGAACCGTTTGGGTTGAGGCGTGAGTGTCTACTACGATGTGAGGATAAATTATGGCACGTATAATTATGAACCGGAATAAAATAAGTTGTGATAATTATAATTAGTACGAGAGTGCTATATGTACTACGAATATAATACGGTATTACTAAGATGTGTGTTTACTTAGTATTGATATATGGATTGTATGTATGACATACCTACCATACTTGCTATCACGGGAGGTTTCGTTCGCTTAGGACCCTCTAATCCTTGTGTGCCTACGGGGGGGATATAGACTGGTACCTTGATGAACATAGGTCATAGAAAGACTTATTGTGATATTAATAAGTCCGCTGACCATGGGAGCGTAGGTATGTGCGTGACCCATGTGATGGTGACTGTGTTCGCCTCCACTATTTGTGATTTGTGTTATCTGAACTATTCCTGAGAGATTCGGAATATGTGATCCTTATGTACGTGATGTACCGGGATGGATAGCAGAGTATGTGTGCACCATAGCTTAGATTGCGGGGTGCTTGTATCGTATATTTATGATGTGAATAATATACATTAAATTTATAGAAATCCTCATGTTAATGTTGTAAAAATATTCCGGTATTGTTTCGAGTTATATAATGAGTTAGCTGATAGTTATATCAATGGCATACTTAATAACTAAGTTTACGTGAAACCTCTATTAAATTACGAGCGTTGTTATGTTAAATTGACCGAGTAAAATGGGTAGAACCTTTGGTTGTCTAGCTAGTTTACGTTGTCACTTAGCTAGTGGAAAGAGTAGTTATAGATGGGTACTTACGTTAGGAGTGCACAGTTAAGTCGAGAGGTGAGAATTTAATGTGAGTGCACGTCCTAACATGTACTTTGCATTTAATGTTTTAAATGTTTTTAAAGCACTTGCAGGTTTTTAAAATGATTTCCACTTTCGGGCTCTGACCCATTTGCTTTCAAATATATTTTCTTGTAAAACCATTTTTAGGTGCCCAGCCACAAGGACACCAAGCATAGGATTCTCATTCAGGTGACGAGCTGTAGCTGTTTGTGGGAGCTACAGGGATTTGCATGTAGACGCTTCTCTCATTTGGATTCCAGTCTCAGCATCTATCAGTTGTAGGGCATGTTGCCCAATTCTATTAGACACTTTTACATTTCAGTTCTCAGACTCTAGCATGTATTGCTCAGTATTCAGTTTTAGTTATTTATTTCAGTTTACTTATCAGTTGTGGGATTTGTATTGAGGAGTTTTTCCTCCAGGTTTTATTTACATTTTGTGATGGTTATTCATTTCACTTCAGTATAGTGAATGGTGTTATTTATTTCTTCATTACTTTTGTTGCATGTTAATCAGATTTAATAAAATTTGGCACTTACTTTTTAAATACTAGGTGGTTAGTAATCTTTAAAATGTTTTCGACAGTGATGCTATTAACTGAGCCAACTTGGCATTTTGAATTAATTTTATAAAGGAGTAGCTACCCGGTGTTTAATTAGTCGGGGTGTCACAATAAGATCGTCCCAGCGCGGTAACCTCAGGGATAGCAAGTAGCGTGGGTATGTTTTTCACAAGTATATAATATATGCATACACAATCATATAAATATACCACTTTTACTATATAAATTTAGGTTTATCTCATAACCCATATTCACAACATTCATCCTTATTTTCCCATTATTAGTTATCGCGTATAATGGTTCGTTTCTCACTTTAATTCGAAGGGTTTTTCCAACTTACTACGTAACCCTCATGGACTCTATTCTCCCAAATGTCCAATTCAGTAGGTATCAATTTGTGTTCCAACGTAACTCTCTCTTACGTGTCTCTCCCCTTTAATATATACTTACATTGTCCCTTATGCAAAATATCCTAAAAATACAATTCTCGTCTCATATTAAAAGTCCCAAAATTATTCATATGTCCTACTGGTCTTCCCTATCTCCCAAAGCACTTTATTAAGGATGTCCAAAATTATTTCACATTAAATTGAATTACAACTAATTAAGAAATGAAAACATGAGTCTGCCAGGAGGGGTCGATCGATCGAGGTCTGGGGCTCGATCGATCGAACCTGCGATCGATCGAAGCTCTGGGCTCGATTGATCGATCAAACAGGTATTTCGATTTCTGCAGTTTTGCAGTTACGGGTTTTCTCACAAAACTTCATCCAAATCCTAACTTTCCATACCCAAACGTCCAGAAAATTATACTACTAACATTATATCATCATACCAGATATTTTCAACGTAAAGCAGGTAGATTTCTATCACTAAATATGGATTAACAAGCCAAAATTCATTTAAAACTCAAGAACCCTAGAAATCTCTTAATCTTGGTTCTAATCTGTTTTCCCCAGAATTTCCTTCTTATACAACATCAAAATTTTGTGGTTTACTCCTCTACAGACAAAGGGTTTCCAGAATATCATTTAAGTAATCACTACATGCAATTTCCTATCATCAAATTAGGTTTTTCTTCCATAAATCTCACCCTAATCATCCCTACACTAATATGAGTGATGCATCAACGAAAATAAGCAAGATAAACATTTGCCTGGGATTTTTGGTGTTCTGATTTGCAGATGATTTTGGTGTGGTTGCGTTCCCCGTCGCGCGATCTACGCGTTGGTGGTGGTGGCGGTGCAATCGGAGGTGTTCTTGGCCTAAAACTCCTTGGAGAGCTTCTCCTCTTCCTCTCCAATGGCCGTCATTTGTCTTTGGTTGTTCTAACCCTAGAAGACAACCTAGATATCTTATATAACCCTTTTAATTTTCGTGGGTTTAATTACCCAAAAATACAAAATGACTAAAATGCCCTCCCGGGGTACTAATTTAGCCTAAAATAGCCCCGAGACTCAAACTAAACCCCCGGCTACACTTTTCTGAATATTTCGACCCTTCCGAACGCGTTGGCGCACTCAAAATGATCATACTAACAACTTATAAAATATTCACTTTTTATTAATCAACATTTAGTCCCAACACGACACAGGCGCGTCCCGACTTAAATTTCCACAATTGTCATTTTATTCACACGTAACAATATTATAAAAATGAATCTCATATATTACTATACTCATCCAGTAATATTCAACAAATATCAAATTTCCAATAATTACTAACTCTCGTCACGCTAGTAAATATTTAAAGCAACATTCTGGATTAAAATTAAATTAATTTATCTCAATTAAATTTAATTAATCCCATAATTTAAAAGCTAATGAAATACGGGGTATTACATACTTCCCCCCTAATAACGGAATTTCGTCCCGAAATTCGGAAAATAAGGCCTACCAGGTAGCACAATTCTGGATATCCTTGTCAGTACGCAAACTATCTACATAGTACGGCGTTCAATCACTTTAGTCCTTTCCTCACAACAAGTTTGTTTAGCATTCTCATTGGAGACACTTCACATTGCACTCCCAACCGACAACATTTTCATAAGTCACGTCTATACGTTATAAATTTCATTATCTCCCTATAATTTGGAGGCCTCACCTCACTACATGACAAATACTCGGATTTATTCATATACAAAACTCCCATTCTGAGAAAATATTACGAACATTTGATCTCTTTTGCTCACCTAAAACAGTCGTGGAATTCTACCACATTTATCGGATGTTCTCTCGACCGATCCAAAAACTCTGATTATCTACTCTCCTCTGAACATACAGGAGGAGAATAGTCAAGGTTCTTCCATAACAAAACCTTAATAAGTACCTCGTACGCGACAAACAGGTACGAGTGCTTCTACAGAGCATTCTTGAAATCATCATACCAAGATTCCAAAATCTCCTTCACGTGGCTCCACTAATCTTTAATCACCATGCGCTTATTCCTTGGCTAAGGGTGATACATCCTACTCGAAACGAAATCTTATCTCCGCTGGTTCCTGAAATCCCATATCAAAGGTGGGATTTAACAATCTCATCCATATTCAAAAATTTATACTGCACCGGACCATGCACTGGCGCGATCCTTCCTTTCAAAGGAAGTCTGGGCATACTAGTTAATATTGTAAACGATCCCAAAGGAATATCAATCACTTCCTTCTCAGCGGCTTAATTCACATGTTCGGGATGAACCCTTGATCTTGTTTTGACGATGGCAACCCATCCAAGAACTGTACCGACTTTACCGACCTCTTCCAAATTCAGGAATTGTCGATAAACACAAAATTCTTTGGTTGATTCTCCTCTTTCAACCAAACCTTACCTATGGGCGGTGCATGTAGAGACTACTCACTACGTCCCGCTAAACATCGATTCTTCCTTGAAATGTCTCACATTAAGTGTCACATAATACTCCCCTTCCTTCCTTGGAGTATGCCAAAAGTTCCGACCCGTGCTCTTCTCTCCACGAAGCGCACTTCTGGTTCTCTTATACTATACTAATATCATCACCCTTTATATGTGTGAGTCGCTCTCACACTTGCCTACTAACAACTCCGCTCCGAGTGTTCTTCATAATCATTTAATTCTACTCCATTCAAGGAATACTCTTCTTAAATGACTTCCCACGATCTTCCAATTCAAATATGGGTGTGCTATTATAATTATACACCTATGTATGGATTATCGCCCCTCATGTGACGTTTAATCCACTCTATCACTTCCACTTCGTTTAACTAGTCCCACAAACATATTTTCCACACGTCCATTGCTACGCCCCTTCATCTCGGACGAGTTTTAACATCAATTAACCAGGATGTCTACACACCCTATAAACCGGGCATACTAGCGTAAGCATCACATACGCTCCATACTAATAAACAAATTCTTTGTTTTTCCTGGTGCTTGCAGCGTGATTAAAACAATTTAATCACCCTAAAAATCAATATTTTAAATCTTCCTTATCATCGTTCCACCCCTCAACTCGTGGGGTAACTTTCAATGCTTTCTTACCACACAACCGGCTCCAATGGCTTTAAGACAAAATTCAACTTCCAACTTACATACATAATTACTTGATCCCATTTCGATCAGGGTACCGAACTCATGGAATAGTGACCAAACGTCTCCCTATTTCCAACCTTACACTAAGTTTCATGCGTGGGATGTCTCGCAAAGCGAAATCCAAACAAGGAACCCTCCCGATACACTACTGCTTAGTATTGTCGGTTATCGAGATCCGTTAGGTCCTCCGTCCATAGCATATACCCCTTTATTCCGTCCCTTGACAGAAAAGTTACAATTTCTCCCGTAATTATGCTTAACAAAGAACGTTTCACTAATTGCACTATTGTTCAGTATAGGTTGGTGGTAATAGCATTCCATAAACCTCGAATACATACCATCGGAATTCTCGAAATTCCTTTCCCTAATAATAGGAGTATAAATATTAATTCCCACATCTCTAAAGGATAAATATAACAATGCACTCTTCCCATCACTAAGTCCAGAGTGCTAAACATAATACTGAGTCAAATCCTTTCGCTCAACGGTAAATCCCGATACATACGGAATTATACTGACAAAGTCTATACATACTTTGGCATCGAATATCTCGAGCCCACTATCTCCTCCGAAGTCTCTAGGATAGATAATATAAGTGCGATTCCAACCTTCTTACAGGTAAAGCCTCGCCAAAACAAACATAAAACATGTTGCGCTAATGCAACCACTCCGATAGTCTTGCAATAAATGCCCACTATCGTACTAACCATTTCTATAATGTTTTAATAAAGATAATATCATACTCGTGTATCGTATCACTATAACGAGTAACCTCAATAAAATACGTAACACTGTTAATATACTCATTCATCCTCCGCGGATAGCACTAAAGAAAATCCCGCTACACTAGGGAAAAATATTCACATTTTAATAACGTTTATAATGATATGCATTAAGCTCGTCTCACATGATAATCTAGCAAGGAACAAAATATGGTGACTCGCTCGTGTCACATAAACACGCCTCATCCTCTGAGGATACAACTTACACTTCTACCTTGTCAATCGTCTTGACTATGCAAATGGTTTCCGGACGTAACACGTCTATTCAAACCAAACAAAATTACTTTAATCGTTGCCTTTTACTAGGCACCGTATTCTTGTCCTTATACTCACTTTGGGACATATTATCGTGAGCGATCTCACTCCGCACAAAATACCTCAACACATAATCCACTTATCACCTGTCCTACTAACCAGGTTAGGATTGTCCTTCTCTCGGACTTTAGTAAACTCGATTACTGTTAACCATCCCGGTTGTTCCCTTAGCTTTCTAGGCCATACAGATCCTGTTACTATCTATAGTAGTACTTACTGAATTTACCATCACTTGGTAAGAATTCCATTGTCCGAATTATTTAAATGGGTCCCCTGATGTATATCCACATCCCTTTTGTGGTGCTACACTACCACCGTTGTATTCAGTCTTATTCTCGACTAAATTCCTCGATTCCTTTAAGCTTCCCACACAAGGAGCATTATCATCTTTATTGACAAAATACAACATTGTCAACCTCTGAATCAGTCGTCCATCAGAATTTCCTCCTCGAGTATTATCAATTATTATTACGAGTTGGTCTCCCACTTGGAGTCGTTTCCTCTACTCGTATCTACATCTTTCGATACAAAATTCGCTAACGATTTGGATTCATATCCGCAATTGGACTTTCGTCATGCCCTCCTGCGATGAGTTCAGAACCACGTTTTTTTCTCACCCTGAACAGTTGAGGAAGGAACATACGGTCAACACTGTACCTAAGGTTCTCCTATAGGCATAGCATTCCACTTCGAAAATTAGTGGTTGACTCCAACCATTATAACTTCGTCCCGAAAGCCACGAAAATTTTCTCTAACTTTTCACTTTCAGTTTGCCACACTCCGTCCTATATTTAAGCCTTTGGATACTTTACCTCCTTTGGTAAAGACAAACAACTTCCGCATTTCTAGAATTTCCCACTAACAGTCTCTACACGTTTTTGTAATACGTTGGGTAAGTTTACCCTCGCACCTCATTTGACTATAACAGCATTTGGAAATCATTGTTGCACCTTAGTCGCCTTTCTAGTCTTGGCTTCTCGTGCCACAATGGAGGTGACCTCGACTACGGTCATCATCCTCGGATATATTTCATAATCTCAACTGAGCCCTGCCTCCTGATGTACGCTTAACGGTCCTCTTCTGACATGCGTCATCGCTCGTCACACGCACACATCCGAACGAAATTAGAATTCACTAGTGTATACACATTATAGCAGGAGAACGAAACCTCGTCAAAGGAATTGACAATCCTAAACATAGGGCTCTATATCGAACAAAGCAACTCTGAAAGCAAAATAGGCCGTACAGATCCTAAGGACACTAGAACCTGATGCTCTGATACCACCTGTGACACCCCGCCTAATTAAATACCGGGCGATCACTCCTTTATTAAATTAAAATCAAGGTGAACAGTTGGTTCATTCTTAGCATCACTGGCATAAAAATACTTTTCAATTTAAACACCCTAAATAATTAAGCTAAGTGTCAAAACCATTTAAAACCTTATTCTCATTTTATTAAATACGGTTATAAAACTTTAAACCATTAACATCTAAAGAGTCACGCAATAAGTAGAAGAATAAAATGAACATTTAAGAGTTTACCCAACAATAATAAATCCCAACATTAAAATACTAAGGAAATATAAAAGAATTACAATCTCTGGCAATACCAACTAAATAATGGAAAAGGGCGACACATGCCCCTGCTGGATAAAGCTGAACTAGAAGTAGAGTCAACAATGAGGTCGTATAAGCAATGGCCTACAACTCCCACAAAAGCTACAGCGCGTTCCATCCAAAGAATCCTAAGTAAGACACCCCTGTGGCTGGACACCTGTAATACATATATATATAGACATAAGAGAGAAGAAGTAACAGCAAACGGGTCAGAGCCCGAATGTAGAACCGTTTTAAAAATAGTTTAGCAAGTATTTAAATTGATTACAGGCCAATGCAACAACATATTAGTGCGACACTCTCTTGAGAAATTCTCACCTCTCTTATAATGTGCACACTTATCGCACTAACCTTTCCAATGGTCTATCTCGTCATATACCACACTATCTTTCCCCAATGATTTAACTTATCTTAGGTTATTCGCAGGATTTACATCTGAACAACACAAGTATTTAAAACGTAAGATTACAATTTGTAACCAAAGTTCTCCTTTTTACTTTATTAATCAATAAAGTTTTCCAGTGTCATATTATACTTTCTCAAAACAAGTATTTATAATTTGAGTCATCAACCATGTCCTACATATCAATTCACAGTAGGCAGTTCCAGTTTTCAGAATTTCATATATATATATATATATATATATATATATATATATATATATATATATATATATATATATATATTAACTACTCGTATAATATATATATCATAACAGCTCCCCACATAAAAACTATGGTGCGGGCATACTCTACTATCCAACCCCATATCACTCATATTAAGGGGAATACAAATCCGGACTCACTCTCGAATTGTATTAACATATACACAACAATATTGAGGCGAAGCATAGATTCCAAGTCTCTAAGAGGATGGCACATACCCGCGTCTCTTAGGACCGTCTGAACCATCATTTCGATAGCCTGTACCAAGGATATCTATCTCCTAGGGTACGAATCAATATCCCCTCGAAGGCAACGCAGGATAAGATCATCCTAGAGCGGTAACCTCGGGGATAGCAAGTAGCGTGGGTATGTTTTTCACAAGTATATAATATATGCATACACAATCATATAAATATACCACTTTTATTATATAAATTTAGGTTTATCTCATAACCCATATTCACAACATTCATCCTTATTTTCCCATATTAGTTATCGCGTATAATGGTTTGTTTCTCACTTTAATTCGAAGGGTTTTTCCAACTTACTACGTAACCCTCATGGACTCTATTCTCCCAAATGTCCAATTCAGTAGGTATCAATTTGTGTTCCAACGTAACTCTCTCTTACGTGTCTCTCCCCTTTAATATATACTTACATTGTCCCTTATGCAAAATATCCCAAAAATACAATTCTCGTCTCATATTAAAAGTCCCAAAATTATTCATATGTCCTACTGGTCTTCCCTATCTCCCAAAGCACTTTATTAAGGATGTCCAAGAATTATTTCACATTAAATCGAATTACAACTAATTAAGAAAGGAAAACATGAGTCTGCCAGGAGGGGTCGATCGATCGAGGTCTGGGGCTCGATCGAGCGAACCTTCGATCGATCGAAGCTATGGGCTCGATCGATCGATCAAACAGGTATTTCGATTTCTGCAGTTTTGCAGTTACGAGTTTTCTCACAAAACTTCATCCAAATCCTAACTTTCCATACCCAAACGTCCAGAAAATTATACTACTAACATTATATCATCATACCAGATATTTCCAACGTAAAGCATGTAGATTTCTATCACTAAACATGGATTAACAAGCCAAAATTCATTTAAAACTCAAGAACCCTAGAAATCTCTTAATCTTGGTTCTAATCTGTTTTTCTCAGAATTTCCTTCTTATACAACATCAAAATTTTGTGGTTTACTTCTCTACATGACAAAGGGTTTCCAGAATATCATTTAAGTAATCACTACATGCAATTTCCTATCTTCAAATTAGGTTTTTCTTCCATAAATCTCACCCTAATCATCCCTACACTAATATGAGTGATGCATCAACGAAAATAAGCAAGATAAACACTTACCTGGGATTTTTGGTGTTCTGATTTGCAGATGATTTTGGTTTGGTTGTGTTCCCCGTCACGCGATCTACGCGTTGGTGGTGGTGGCGGTGCAATCGGAGGTGTTCTTGGCCTAGAACTCCTTGGAGAGCTTCTCCTCTTCCTCTCCAATGGCCGTCATTTGTCTTTGGTTGTTCTAACCCTAGAAGACAACCTAGATATCTTATATAACCCTTTTAATTTTCGTGGGTTTAATTACCCAAAAATACAAAATGACTAAAATGCCCTCTCGGGGTACTAATTTAGCCTAAAATAGCCCCGAGACTCAAACTGAACCCCCGGGTATACTTTTCTAAATATTTCGACCCTTCCGAACGCGTTGGCGCACTCAAAACGACCATACGAATAACTTATAAAATATTCACTTTTTATTAATCAACATTTAGTCCCGACACGACACAGACGCGTCCCGACTTAAATTTCCACAATTGTCATTTTATTCACACGTGACAATATTATAAAAATGAATCTCATATATTACTATACTCATCCAGTAATATTCAACAAATATCAAATTTCCAATAATTACTAACTCTCGTCACGCTAGTAAATATTTAAAGCAACATTCCGGATTAAAATTAAATTAATTTATCTCAATTAAATTTAATTAATCCCATAATTTAAAAGCTAATGAAATAGTCCAAGCAATGGGCACCTAATAAAGAATCTAGGTACACCACGTCCAATGAGATTTTCACTCACAATGTTGAACAATGTTTTGATTTAAATTCCAAAGTTACCACCTTGGCCCAACGCTTAGAAGTTGTAAAGACGATCAAAGTGGAAACCCATGTCATGCCCTCATCCATCTAACACGTAGCCACCTCCATTTGTCTAGGTTGTGATGTGTTCGATCCTTTGGTCAAAAATTTCCCCACTCTCCTGGCTAACAAGGCTTTAGCCGAATAAAAGAATGTCATCTACCAAAGTAGGCTGAAGTATTACTCGTATTCCAATGCATACAATTCGAGGTAGCGATACTTCCCCCATTTCTTATGGCCCAAGGGTTAATATCAAAGAAGTAGAGGTCAGGTTTCAGGTAACCCACCCCCGGGTTTCCAAAAGAACACCCCCGCTCCATCATATCCCTCGTCCCAAAAGTTCAATCTTTAAAAGATAGCCATTCTTTCCAAAATTACCCTTCAATCCCAGAAAACCACTCAAAATGTACTCTAACCTACCCAACAAAGCATGCACGTGAATACTCAAGACATTACCAAACTCGAGGTTCAAATGAAACAACAAGAAAATGTGTTGAGTGAAAGGAACAAGGGAACATTCCCGAGTCTTACCGAATCCAGTCCAAAAGGTAACATACCTAGGGGTCAATTTGTTATTCAAGATGAAACGAGCACGTTATACACCCAAGAGCATGCGAAAGCCATCTTCACACTTAAGTCCGGTAAGGAAGTAGAGGAAAATTTTACACCACCCACCGAGATTGAATTCTAAAAATATAAGGAGAAGGATGATCCACCCGTGGATCCAACTTCCACCCCATCCCTCATCTTCTAAGCCATCAGTAGAAACATATGTCATAAAAGCCCCGTTGTGAAAAGTATTCAATCAAGCACAAATCAATATCCCACTATATAACAAGTCTCGTCCTATGCTAAATTTCTGAAGGACCTTTGTACCTTCGAGAAAAACACCAATATACCAAAGAAATATTTTCTCGCCGAGTACGCAAGCTCGATCATTTCTTATCGAAATGCCGTCAAGAGATCCTGGGACTCCAGCGATTTTTATCAAGATAGGGGAGCATATCATTGATAAATCTTTTCTAGATTTAGGAGTAAGTGTGAATCTTCTACCATACACTGTGTACGAGAAACTTGGTTGGGGGGTTGAAGATGATCGAGATCACCCTATCTTTAGCCGACCATTCTATGAAATTTCAAGATGTATCATTGAGGATGTCTCAATTAAAGTGGGAGACTTTGTCTTTCCTGTTGATTTTGTTATTTTCGACACCCAACAAGTGCAAAATCCTGTTGCACAAATTCCTATTATTTTGGGTCATCCCTTCCTCGCCATGTCTAATGTCGTCATTAGGTGTCAAAGTGACCAATCGAACCTATCCTTTGGGAACATGTATATGTAAATTAACGTGTTTAATTTATCTAAACAACCACCCAATGATAATGAACTCATGGACGTCGACGTGATTGATAGTATCATCCAAGATACTTTTGAAAAAACTTATAATGATGACCATTTAATGGTGTGTCTCACCTTTTTCTGGTTCGAATTTGATATTGACAAGTCAATTGAAGAAGTCATCGCCCTCCTTGACTCTGCCCTTATCATGTAAGTATGAAGTTGGAAATCTAAGCTTGAGCAAACCTTTTTCTCTAATTCACCTATTCCTCCCTCGATTGAGAAAGCTCTTAAGCTTGAAATGAAGCCAGTGCTTGGAATGCTCAAATATAGGTCCTTAGGACCTTCTGACACATTGCTTATTATCATCGTGACACCTTTCCTATTATCATCACGTACGACTTGGACAAAGAATAGCAGGATAAGTTATTACGTGTTCTCAAGGAAACCAAGGAAGCCATAGTATGAACTATAGCCGACAATCAAGGGAAAAGTCCCTCGGTGTGCATGCATAGGATACACGTAGAAGATAATACTAAAAATCCTCATTAAGCATAATGTAAACTTAATCGCAATATGAAAGAGGTCAGTCCAGATGAGGTGCTCAATTGCTCGGTGTGTGTATCATTTACCTCATATCTGATTGATAATGGGTCAGTCTCATTTAAGTTGTCCCCAAAAAATTTAGTGTTACAGTAGTGAAAAATGAAGATGATGAGTTAGTACCCTGTAGGATTCAACCGGTTGGTGCATGTGTATTAATTATATGAAGTTGAATGCGGTCATAAGGAAGGAACACTTTCCTCTTCCTTTAATATACCAAATGCTAGAGATATTAGCCAGCCATACCCATTACTATTTTTTTGACGATTATTCTAGCTACGATCAAATTCCCATTGCTCCCAAGGATTAAGAGAAAACCACATACACTTGTCTATTGGGTACTTTTTCTTATTGACACATGACCTTTGGGCTATCAAATGTTATTGATACCTTTCAGCGGTGCATGATGAGTATCTTTTCGTATATGGTGGAGCAATTTCTCAAAGTATTAATAGATGACTGTTCCGTATTTGGGTATAGTTTTGATGACTTCTCCCATCACCTCAGGCTAGTTCTTAATAGGTGTAAGGAAAAGAATCTTTTGCTTAATATTGGAAAATTTCCACTTCATGGTCAAATAAGGAATTGTTCTAGGTCTTATCATTTTGAAAAAGGGTATCGAAGTCGATAAATTAAAAAATTGACCTCGTCGTTAATCTCCCGCCACCGAAACCATGCGTGAATTTCTATCATTCTTAGGACATGCTAGTTTTTATCGGAGATTAATTAAGGATTTTAGTAATATCATTCGACCTTTCTGTAACCTTCTTTCCAAGGACACACCCTTTGATTTTACAGATGATTTCCTTCAAGCCTTTGGAAGTATAAAGAAGGAATTAACATTTTCACCCATTATGCGACCCCCAGACTGTAGTCAACCTTTCGAGATCATTTGTGACGCTTCAGACTATGCCAAATGTGTGAATCTAGGTCAGCATAATGAGAAACTTCTGTAAGTCATATACTACACCAGTAGGACTCTTAATGATGCTAAATTGAACTATCCCACGACTGAAAAAGAGTTCCTCATTATTGTTTTTACGCTTGAGAAGTTTAAGTCTTACTTAATAGGATCCAAAGTTTTCATTTTCATCGATCACTCTACCCTTCGACATCTTTTTCCTAAAAAGGATGTTATGTCTCGTATCATTAGGTAGATCCTATTACGGTAAGAGTTTGACCTTGAAATTCGGGATAAGAAGGGATGTGAGAATGTAGTGACGGATCACTTATCTAGGTTAACCATTGAATCATCCAATAACCTATTAATGAGTCATTTCTCGATGAGCAATTAATGCTTGTTTCCTAGCTTCCGTGGTTTGTCGATATTATGAATTATCTTATGACGAGTGTGATGCCTCTGCATTGGCCTGAACAAGATCGTTCCAAATTTTTGAAGGAAGCCAAGCATTTCTTTTAGGATGGCATGTATCTCTTCAAGATTGTCCTGATCAAATCATTTGAAAGTGTCCCCGATCATGAGATTTAAATCATAATCTCTTTCTGCCATGATCAAGCATGTGGAGTTCATTTCAGTGCTAAAAATACCGCTATGAAAATTTTATATTGCCCACCATTTTCTGTGACTCGAACAATTATAAAAGGAGTTATGACCGTTGCCAAAGTTTAGGAAAGAACACAGGTAAGAAAATTATGCCCTAAAATCCCATTTTGATTATTGAGGTTTACGAATGTTGGGACATTGATTTTATGGGTCCATTCCAAAATTCCCACGGGAATCTCTATATCCTTTTGCCAGTTCATTATGTGTCCAAGTGGAAAGAATCCATACCATGTAAGAAAAATGATCGCCAAGTGGTGATCAAATTCATTTGAGAAAACATTTTCTCCCTTTTTGGTATGCCTCGAGCCATCATTAGCGATTAGGGAACCCATCTTCGTAATCGATCCTTCGAGTGTCTCAAGAAAAAGTACTCGATCGCCCACAAAGTAAGATGTTATTATCACCATCAAACTAATGGTCAAGTAGAAGTTTTCAATAGTCAAATCTAGCAAATCATCGAGAAGACAATGAAACTGAACCTAAAGGATTGGTCCTTAAGATTGTTGGATACATTGTGAGCTTATCACACTGCCTACAATTGCCACTTGGTATGCACTCATTTAGGCTTGTCTATGGAAAAGCATGTCATCTTCTGGTAGAGTTATAACACAAGGCCTATTGGGCCGTTAAGATCTTCAATTTTGTTTTACCTGATGTGGGTGAGGTTCGAAAACTCCAACTCAATGAGTTAGAAGAGATAAGGAATTATGCATATGAGAACGCAAAATTGTACAAAGAGAAAATGAAAATATCCCATGACAAGTCCATCCTACGGAAGTCATTCGAACCTGGAAAAAAAGTTATCTTGTACAATTCTAGGTTACATCTCTTTCCTAGTGAATTGAGGTCTAGGTGGTCCGGTCCCTTTGTCATTAGCAAAGTCTACCCACATGGAGAAATTGAGATAGAGAATCCTAAAAATGGTAAAATTTTCAAAGTCAATGGTCAAAGGTTGAATCTATATCTAGAATTACGAGGTCGGGAAGTGGAGGACATTCTCCTCTAAAACCCAGTATACCAAGAGTGAACATGAAATTGGGTCATTGTTGTTGTATGATAGTTTTTATTTTTCAATTATTTAGGAATTATGCTTTGGAAAAAGTCCCTCATTATGGTAATATCTTTCATACTTTTTCCGCCCTTTTCCAATTTTAGTCTATTACATTGAGGACAACATAGAAATTAGGTTTGGGGATATTGACATCATTTTTCTCCTCTATAAAAAACAAATTCAAAAATCTAAAAAGATTCTCAATATCATTAAGGTTTGAAATGATTTCTTAGTATAGAATTAATTCATGGATCTCTCCACTTATGAATTTTTTACATACTAGCCAAATAATATGATCAAAAATGGATATTGAGTCGAAAGTTAATATTCTTAATAAATAAATGTGGAGATTTTAACCCAGTGAGATTTTGTGCTATTAATTTTTTTAGAGAGATTTAAATCAATCCGAATTAAAATAACTCAAAATTTTCTTCAGTCATAAATTCATCAATGATCTCAAATTCTTTGTTTTGTTCGATTACAAAAACTAAAAGTCAAAATATGAATCTTAAGCACTAGAAGTCTGAGTAAGTCGTCTTAAGACACAAATTGACTTAACAAAACTTGAGAAGTGAGATTAGCCCATCGTTTTGAAGCCCAAAAATTAAGCATAACTCCAGTCTTTTTACATTATTCCGTTGCAAGACCGTTTGAACCAAAAAGAAAATAAGCCTTGTGTTAAAAATTCAAATTCCTACCTAACTACAGATGGGAGTTAAAAGCCAATAAAAAGAATTCATGGTCATTTTTCTGATAATACTAAGGTAAAATTACGGTAAGGAAAAGGCCAAAAGAAAAGGAGGTTGCAAGAATGATATATGAAAAAAAAAAGAATGAAAAAGGGAAAGAAAGAAAGAATGAGAAAAGAAAATGAAAAGAAAAAGAAAAAGAAAAATAGATGTTGAAGAAAGTGCTTAAAAGTCAAAATACTAAAATTCTCGATATTTTCATAAAATTTTTGAACTCCAAAAGATATTATTTCAACTCAAAACCCGATCCTACAATACAACTAAAGAAAGTCCTAATCGATCTCAAGTAAAGTTAGCTAAAGTGTGGAGAGAAGATGAATAGCATCAATGGTCTGATTCAAAAATTTTAAAAAGTAATTGATTTTTCGTTCATGAGATCATATTCATCCGTTATAAAAAAAAGTCCATTTTTTATTATATATATGTGAAAAATTTTCATCTAAATTTACTGTTTTGTTTACGTATACCGATAAAAATTAATCAATTTCGAGTGTTCAATTGTGAGTAAATCCCGTGAGATTTTAGAATCAAAATGAATTTTCGGATAAGAAACATAACGATCAAAATTTTTAAAATGGACAGTTATATTGGATACGCACACATGCACAATAAGTTGAAATTGAAAAGTGAAATTATCCTATACTTAGGAAGTTTGCATTTGAGACTTGGTTATATTGTTTTTGTGTCTTTTGTATTCAATCAAGTTTTGAAATTTGTAGGTATATTCATTACAAAACCTCACGAGATAAAACTCATTCACTAGGTTGAACTAGGGATTTAATGACTTGTTGCACATGTTAGACCTTATTAGGCCCGTTGTGTCATAAATAATGAGCTTCTAGATCCATTTTCATAATTTTAAAGACAAATGCAAATTTGAATAAAATTCAAGTTGAAAATACAATTTTAGTAATCTCAAGGGGTGAAACTATAACTTTAGAAACTTTAAGGGTTAGAAAATAATTTCTAAAAGTTTATCTGGGCAACATAAAGTTTTTCCTTAAATTTGGTTAAATTCGGAGTTAAAATGGAGAAGTTACGAATTTCAAGGTCTAGAATGAAAATAGGAGTAAATACATAATTTTTAAATCTTTAGAGGGATAAATTTTAATTAATATAATTTATTTTATATTTTTACAGGTAACCCTGAAGTTTGGTGAAGATCCGAGGACATTTGGAAAAAAAATATGAAGTTTTTATGAGGAATTGAAAGAGTTATAAACTTTAAGGGCTAGAGTGGAAAAATGGAACTCGGGAAATGAATTTGGTCGATAAATAACTCCAGTTGTACAATAGTTGAAAGTCTTTGTGTCCTGGAGGTCACGCACAGGAAGGAGCAAGCTTCAGGTCAGGGGTTCGAATCATTTTGACCATATTTCTTTTTGGTAAAGACTTCATTCCAAAGGAAAAGTCCAAACAGGCCTTCGGCTTTCAAGCCTTTTGTCTTATCCTTATCAGTGCATGTTCCAGTCAAGACCAGCACATGTCAAGCCTTAGGCCTCAAGCGCGTGGATGGCATGTGAAGACTCAGTCATCCCAGCATGTGTCCAATGTACTCCAAAACTCAAAACTTATTAGATTTGTAACAATATAGTCCCATTTTGTGTTAAACACCCAAAAACGTGAGTATATTTTTAATGGTTATTTTAAAGATAATTATCAACTCAAATACAATAAATTAAATAATGTTTTGACCCAACACAAATACCTCATTCATTAGCCTATAAAAAGGACCTTAGACTCATTTTTTTAGGGAGAATTTGAGAGAGCCACTTTAGAGACAATTGTTGATAGTTTATTTTGTTAGTTTATTTTTATTTGAGTGCCAAGAATTGTATTTTTGTGGGAGAAATTTTGTCAATATTATTTTTGAGACACGATCTTTGTAAGTTTATATTATTAATAAAAGTTATAATTCATTCTTGCAATTTTATTTTGTCTTCAATGATGCTAAATTAATTTCTTTACTAGGACTAGGTGAAGTTTATTATTTTTAAATAATATTGTGTGTAAGTTAAATTCGTCTTTATTTCTTGACATGTTTCAATTGCAACAAAAATTCAGTATTCATCTAAAACGACACAAGAGTGTGTTTTAAACATTCGACTTTGTTTGAAAAATAATTTTTTTATTTTAAGTGTAAGTACTTTTGAATGGGTTATACTTTTATGAAATTATTTGATATCTCATGCTTAAAGACTACACTTTAAAATTTAAAGTGAACTTTTGAAGAGAATAAGAATTTTAGTTGTCTAAAATAAGAGACGCCAAACTTGTGTATGAACTTAAAGGCGTTATTTTTTGAATTAAACATGACGAGAGTCGATTTAATTTGAGTTATAAATTGGGAAACGACGAATTTAAATTAAGGCATTGTATTAGCTAAACGTGGTAAATGGGTATGAAGACCTAGTGTACTCTTCTACTTGAGTAATTTGTTCATATTTGTACCTTTTTATTTGGGTTAGCTTAGTTTAATATTTTCATCTCATCTCTAAAACTGTTTTGTCAAGTTGGATAGTTGAAATTATTTTAAATATTAGTAGTGATAAATCTCTTTAGGTTCGACCCGTATTTGCATAAGTTATACTATAATAATCCATGCACATGCAGCAATTATATAATTTTACAAGTTGTCAAAATATAAAATTATTTCAAGTGTACGAGCTATTAGAGTGTAACTTGTGCGAGTACGGATTGAACCCCCAAAGATTTGTCAATTTTAATGTTTAAAATAATTACAACTATCCAACTAGACTAAATGGTTTTAGAGATGAGATGAAAATATTAAACTAAACTAATAGATATAAAAAGTTCAACTATGAAATATATAATCAAGTGTGTGAGAAAACTAGGGCGTTGGAACCATTTATCACTTTTAAACTAATATTATGCTGAAAGAGCAAGTTTTATAATTGCTCAAATTTTGTTTTATTTGGATTATCCCATTACTCACCACTGCACCTACATGACTACTTCCATGTATTTGAAGACAAGAAGTTGATAGCATTTGAAAGATTGAAGATCATTCGTCACAATAACATTCAGAAGAATTATAAGATTGTTCGCTAAAGACTTTGATTTTCCAATGGTCATTTTTAAGAGTTTTAATTTCAAAATATTTTTATATGATTTTAAAAAGACAATTTTGAAATCTCGGTGGCTCATTATAACGAGTTTGATAGGTCGTTCAAACGAATTTATGCAATGTCGTTAGAACGAAACTCCTCTGTTCGAAAGAAATATGGGACGATGCCTTCTGGTCAATTCTGGAATGTTGTTCGAAGTTTCATTGGATGTCGTTAAAATGATATTAGGTGTAGAAAGAGTTTCCCAAGTTCGAACAGAAGTGATGCCTTTTCACAGCACTCGAATGTCGTTCGAAGTCTCATTGGAAACTTGATTAAACTAAAATGGGTACACCGTTCGAACGAACGAGCGCACAATTTTTTATTTTTTAAACAAATCTGATCAAAATATCTAATGCCCATCCTTTTTCAACAAACTTCCTGATAAAAAAAGATACGGGATTAGAGTTTTAAATAACTTATTTTAACCCTTTTTAAGCCATTTTAGAGTTCCTTTTGTGATAAAACTTTATCGTTTTTCATCCAAACCCCTTGGAAATTTAAATATCACTTTACCAAATCAAGACGAATACATATTTTTTCAAAAACCCTTGTAGAGTTCATCTTCACTCCTGATTTGAGGAGCCAAGGCTCTACTACTGAAAAAGAAGGCTAATCGGTGGATACCGAGGAAAGACCGCTTCCTATGGACGGTGCTGGACTATGTCGTATCTGTAGAAGACTTAAAGAGCTACATGTTATACTTAATGGACTAATTAGTTTATATGTATTATAGTGTCTGTCAATTATGATATAGTGCTCAAATAGAGGTTTTGCCCGAAATGGCTTTTTATTTACTTATTCGCAAGATTTTTTCGTTTGGTTTATTTATTTTGGACGTCAACAATATATGCACACTAAATTGAATCAAGATAAGATTTGTTAAAATTTGAATTTGCTTGTGTTTGGCCTAAGATAATAATAAATCCATAGAATTCGCATTCTCAAATTGGTATCACATCCATTGCACTAAAATATTGTGTGATCCTTTTTACAATATTTTTTTTTATATCAATTCTTCTAAATTGGTGATCTTTAAAAATTTGGATTTTATTGATAATTTTTATAATAGGTTGTCTGTTTTCGATGGGTCTAATTATGCGTACTGGAAAGCTAGGATGAGGTCTGCTTTAAAATCAATTGATGAAAGAGTCTGGCTTGTATGTAAAAAATGGTGAACACCACTCACTGTGACCAATGGCGATCTCATTGGTCCAAAACTTGTCTCTTCTTAGACATAAGAGGAATTAAAATGGAGTAATTTTAACTCACGCAATTTAAGTGACATTTTTGTAGCCATCATCCCTAACGAGTTCCGTCACATCGTAACATGCATCACGTTTAAGGAAGCATGGGATACCCTCTAGCTCACTCACGAGGGTACCAATCATGTGAAAGATTATAAGCTTCAAAACCTCACCACACAGTTTGAGACTATTGCATTGCTAGGGTCTGAGTCTTTCAATGAATTGTATGCTCGATTATCTGATATCGTTAACTCCAATTTTAATTTAGATGAGAACATTATTGCGACGAGTGTAGTTAAAAAGATTTTGAGATCACTTTTGGCCCGTTTTATTCCTAAGGTTGTTGTAATTAATTCATTGGGGCTATTAGATATGCTTAGGTTAGAAGAACTCGTAGGAGAACTTCAAATGTATGAGATCGACATATTTCCAAAAACTGTTAAACCTAAAGAAAACAAAACTGCATTAAAATTTCAATGTAAAAAGAAAGACGAAGTGTCGTTTAACTCAGAGTATGATTTTAATTGTGATGATCTTTCGCTTTTTGCAAAAAAATTCTAAAAATTTCTCAAACTTAGAACATGAAATACTTCCAAAGAAAATAAGAGTTTAGAGAAAGACAAAAAATATAAATTGGCCAAGAAAAATTTTGAAGAGGAAAGAAAAGATTACCCCAAGAAAGATGAAGAGAGATGTTATGAGTGCAAGGATAAGGGTCACAAAGCTCATGAATGCGCTGCGAGATAAAGAGACAAGGTAAAGCCAAAGTTGCCTTCAATACCACGCTTAGTGATAGCGAAGTCTGAAAAGGCTGTAACTTAGGTCGTTTAATACAAGATTATACTATTGAAGTAACTCCGAAATGTTTTTTGAGGAAACTCTTTTCTTTAAATCAAAATAGATTAATCACAAGATGTGTTTAATAAAACATGCATGAGATTTGTTCAAGATTATTTAACTAGTTTTGAAAAATAAAACTATAAGGTTTAAATCAGCACATCAGCAAGAATAAGATGAGGAGATGTAGAAAGATTAAGGACAAGGCGTTTATAACGTGGTAAAACCTCACCCAACTGAGGAAACATCCACGGTGACTTCTAAGTCACAAACCAAAAATCCACTAAAACAAAATATACAAGTTACAAACTATATAACACACATGCAAACTAATCAGACCTATACAAGTTTAGAAATGTACCCACTGGTTTGATTCTAACTTTTCTGTAGTTCTGAAGTTGATGTGGCTTTCCCAGTTTGCTAACTTCTCCACTTTGTTCCAGTCTTTACGTCGACTCTTGTTAATTCAAGATCTTATAGCCAACACTTCTGTGTTGTAGTGTGACAAGTGTTTGTGAAAGTGATCTAACACATGCATGCACACACACGCACACTTATTTATACAAATAAGTCCTAGCAAATTATAGATCATATCTAAATGATGTTGTTTCAGATTCTCTCTTCTTTGGACCAAAAGACTTTATTTGACCTTTCAAATAATCTCGAAATCCAAGGCTACCTTGCTCGAAAGACGGTTCAAGGTCTTAATCAATTTCATAGGGTTTTAAAAATATTTTTGAAATTGAAAATCGCCAATTGCGATTCCAACTAGGTCAACACTCTTGTTTCATAAGAACTAGAACCAGAAAATAGATTTGTTGATTCTAACATTTTGAAAAACATTTACAGAAAGAATAATCAACAAATACGATTTCTCAAGATGAGAAACTAAAATATGCAGATCTAAGTGTAATATGACATGCAATAATTAGATTTACTTTTTCTATGAAAGAGAAATAGAGATCTAACATGAAATGTCTAAGTTGGAAACAAGATCTCGAACACAGAGGATAAAACTCTTTAAACAACCTTCAAACCCCAACCAACAACACTCTCAAACACACAGATATAGTGTTGGGTAAAAACTATTTAGGAAAAATGAGTTTAGGGTTTGAAAATGAAAAGGGTTTTGGACGATTTAGGGTTTCTTTCTCTCTCTGGTTTCTCTCTTCTCTGTCTTCTCTCTCTCTCTCTTATCTTTCTCTATTTCGACGAACTGTCAAAAGTTCCCAAATGCTGAGGCTTGGCATCCTTTTATACTGAGAGGCGAAGGTTCGAGAATGGCTATCCAAATCTAAGGCTGAGATTTGGTCTAAGGCAAATGACTTTGATCCAACGGTTAAAGAATAGCGGTGGATTCAACATCCTCTGATTGGTCTAGGGAGGTTCACGGGGATTGAGTTCAAACGCATGCAGAGCGTTGATAACAATGATCCAATGGCTGAGATAACACAAGCGTTATGTGTCTTGCAATAAACACAAATCAGACCGGTATAATATGGATAGGTGTAGGGCTGAGATCAGTTCTCACACGCGTGTTTAAAAATAATTACACACACACCCTGAATTCTCAAGCGCATTCGGATCCTACCCAATCAAACATTCAGGTATAAATAAGTAATAGCAATAATTACAGAATGACCCCAAAAGTTTTAAAAACCAAATTTTAATTTCCAAAAAATTATTAAAGCCAATTTAAATGGGATTAACCACACACAACTCACACACAATTAAATAATACACTATATGAACAATGTATGCAACCCTAGTGTGTGTGAATGAGCTTTATACCTTCAATTGAATCAAGTGTGGCTTAAGAAGAAGATTCTGAGGCTCTTTGATATCTAGGGAATGGGACTCTAATTTTGTCATAATTTCCCAACTAGATGAACACTTATACAATGTAGACTCAAATGAGTCAAGAGTATAAGGTGCTTCAATCTCCCCCTTTGTAAATATGAGACAAAATCTCCTTTGCGTCATCTAGGACTCGTAGGTCTACAAAGAAATAAGGAAAAACCTATTCCTATACAAAAATTCTATCTACCCATTTCCTAGAAAAAGAAAATTACATAACTCGACTAATTACACATCAATACCCTAATAACATCTGTTGAATACAATTGTACAGATTCCTCCAAATAATCACTATGATCAAGCTTATTAGAAATATGTACCAAAAAATGAACTCATAAGACTCAAATTTCTCCCCTATTTTATCTCAAATGGACAAAGGGAATAATACTCAAGTCATAGAAGCTTATTCAGCATAAACCATTCATATCGATTTTCGCAAAGCAAGAAATCTATTGTAATCCAAAGGTTTGGTAAACATATCTGCGAGTTGCAAATCAGTAGGAAGATAATTAATTTCTCATTCCTTAGTCTCAACTAATTCGGGTATAAAATGATGTCTAATTTTTATATGTTTAGTTCGCGAGTGTTGAACAGGATTTTTAAAGATATTGATCGCATTTTAATTATCACAATAGAGATGTAGTTGATCTTCTTGAATACCATAATCATTTAGCATTTGCTTAAGCCAAAGTAATTGAGCACAACAACTACCAGCGGCTATGTATTCAGATTCAGTTATAGATAAAGAATTGCAGTTTTGTTTCTTACTACTCCATCCTACCAAATTATTACCGGTATGGTAACACGCTCCTGATGTGCTCTTACTATCATCAGTACACCCTACCCAATCGACATCAGTGTATCCTATTATAGTACTAGGAGTACCATTGGTGTACCAAAGTCCTAAATTTAGAGTGCTTTTTATATATTTAATGATTCTTTTAACACAAACTAAATGGCTCTCTTTAGGATTGTTTTGATAACAGGTACACACGCAAACTGCGTACATTATACCAGGACGCGAGGCAGTAAGGTATATCAAGGTTCCTATCATACTACGATACAGAGTAGGATTTATGGATTTACCACTCTCATCTTTAGATAGTTTGACCGTAGTACTCATGGGAGTTTTAGCTTCTTTAGCACTTTCAAGGCCAAATTTTTTGACAATCTCTAAAGCATATTTAGATTACGAAATAAATAAACCTTATGAATTCTGTTTGACTTGAAGACCTAAGAAAAATTGCAACTCCCCCATAAGAGACATTTGAAATTCTCTATTCATAATTTCAGAAAAAGATTTAATTTCTGAAGGGGAAGTGGATCCAAAAATGATATCATTGACATAGACTTGAGTTATAATGATATCTTTGTCAAAATGTTTGAATAAAAGGGTTTGATTATTTCCACCTCTCTTAAAACCTTTTTCTAAGAGAAAATTGGAAGTACGCTCATACTAGGCTCTTGGCGCTTGTTTAAAACCATACAACGCCTTTTTAAGATGATAAACATGATTGGGATATTGAGGGTCGATGAACCCTTTGGGTTGTTCAACATAGGTCTCTTCAGTCAAGATTCCATTAAGAAAGGCAGATTTGACATCCATTTGGTAAAGCACAAAATGCAAGTAACAAGCTATTGCAAAAACAAGATGAACAGATTCTAAGCGAGTAACACGGGCAAAAATCTCATTAAGATCTATTCCTTTAATTTGAGAGTATCCTTGAGCCACTAATCTGGCTTTATTTCTAATGATTATCCCACTTTCATCAGATTTATTTTTAAATATCGAACGCGTGCCAATAACCTTTTTATGATCAGGCCTAGGTACAAGATACCAAACATCATGAATGACAAATTGAAGAAGTTCTTCCTGTATGAAAGAAATCCAATGAGGGTCATTCAATACCTCATTTACATTCTTTGGTTCCACAAGGGAAACAAAACATGCATAATGAGCATAGTTTCTTAATTGAGATCTTGTACGAACAAGCTCACTAGGGTTACCAATAACGTTAGCTATGGGATGATCTTTAGAAACCCAGTTAGGTACTTTAGGTGTCTCAATTGGTAAAAAATCATCTATTTCTGGAGAGTCATTTTCTAAAATATTTTCAGACTCTTCCATAATAGTTGGTTCTCCAATCTTACTCTGAACAGTAGTGTCACTTACAATAACGTTTATGGATTCCATTAAGGTCTTTGTGAGAATATTATAGACACGGTATGCTCTACTATCAGGAGAATATCCTAAAAAGATAGCTTTATCTCCACGAGTCTCGAGTTTGGATAAGTGTTCTCTGTCTTTGCAGACATAACACGTACTACCAAAGGTTTTAAGGTATTTAAGATTAGGCTTTTTCCCATACCATAGTTCATAAGGAATTTGTTTAGAATTTTTCCTAAGATAGACCATATTGATAATGTGACAAGCAGTTCGAATAGATTCTACCTAAAAATATTTAGGTAAACATTTGGCATGAATCATAACACGTGCCATCTCTTGAAGGGTACGATTATTTCTCTCAGCAAATCCATTTTGTTGAGGAGTCTTAGGAGCACTAAATTCATGTTTGTAACCATTATAGTCACAATACTCTATAATACCAGTATCTATGAATTCTCCACCTCGATCATTACATATTCTATTTACTTGAGTGTCCTTCTCATTTTCAATGCGAAGTAGAATTTTTAAAAAGGTTTGGAAAGTGTCAGACTTTTGTTTTAAAAAGGCCACCCAAGTAAATCTGGTGAAGTCGTCAACCATACCAAGAATGTAATTGTGTCCACAGAGACTAACAGTTCGAGAGGGACACATTAGGTCCATATGGATGAGCTCCAATGGTTTAGAGGTAAAGATAGATTTAACTTTCTTATGATGTGCCTTAACAATTTTTCCTTCCTGACATGATCCACAGACAATATTAGAGATAGGTTTGATCTTTGGAATTCCTCTAACTATTTCTTATGAATATAATCTACTAAGATTGTCGTAATTTATGTGACCCACCCTATTATGCCATATTTCATTGTCATCCATTCTGACAACGTTACAGATTTCAGTATTGTTCATGACAGTATAACAATTGTCAGGAGTCCTGAATCCTGTAATTATGCACTCACCTTTTTCATTTAAAATTTTGCAATTATTCTTTGAAAAGGTGACAGAATGATTTGAGTCAAAAATTGCGAGATACTAAGTAGATTAGCCTTAAGACCTTTTACTAGAAGAACATTTTCAAGAATAGGCATTCCTTCTTCTTGGAGTGTTCCTTTACCAATGATTTGAGATGATACACCATCACCAAAAATGACTTTTCCCCCAGCAAAGCTGATTTTATTTAAAAGTTTTGTATCAACACCAGTCATGTGCTTTGAACACCCAAAGTCTAAATACCAACTAGAAGAAGTGTGTTCAGCTTTTAAAGTAGTAATTACAATGTTACACTTCATCTGGGGTAATAGCTCATCTTTTCTAACCCAAACATCTCTTTCTTTTGTTTTGCGCATATTTTCTCTCATTTGATAAAATTTGCGAGCAATAGATTTTTGTTGAAAAATGTTTTGGGCATGAGTTTGAATTTTATGGAAAATATAAGCATTTGGTTTAGTAAAGTGCCTTATTGTCCTCTTGGAAATGATATTTTAGGTTTGGTCTTTCTCTTTCTATAGTTAGAATTTTTGTCTGGTTGTCTAGGCAGGACATAATTGTTACGGCTTCTCCTAGAGTAGTTAAAGTTCTGGTATAGAGGAGTATTACATACATGTTTTACTAAACGTCTAGAGTAGTAACCTTCAAAAGAATGACCGTATATGTCACAGTAAGAGCAATATAGATTGCTTGAAGAGGGTATCTCCCTAGGAAAGTCTCTAAACATAGGTTTTATGGAATTTTGATGTTGAACCTTATTTCTAGGGAGTACAATTTTAAACGCAGAATCACTCTTTCTAATAGGAGGGTAGACATATTTAGCCTTAGGTGGACTTTCACACTTAGAGTTACTTGATTCCCCAATATCAATGTTTTGTTGTTTTTCATCAAACTTATCTTTTAGAGAATGAAAATTTGGGCAAGTTTCTATAGGTCTTTTGCCTCCTGACACAAATTTAATTGATTCAAGGTTTTTAGTTTGAGTCTTTAACTTTGGTCAAAACCCTATTCCAGTTCGATCATCATAATTGGTTGTTGAAACAGCAACAAAACCATTAAAATAGTTGGAATTATTTTCAAATTTTGAAATATTTTTTAAAACAGTTTCTGTCTTTTCTTTAGCTTGTTCCAATTCTAATAATGTCCCTTTATATTTTTTTCTCTAGACTTTCATTTGTTTCAATCAAATTCTTCAATTTTTTATCAAAACGTTTGGCTTCATTCTCATGAGTTAGACATTGGGTAGTATACTCTTCAGCGTTAAGTTTAACCATCAGACTTAGGTCTTCTAGGTTCTTAGTGAGATCTTTCACAGTCTTCTCGAGTCTAGTGCTTTTCTTGAGAGTCTTGGCATAAAGTATGTGAATATCAGGAAGGTCTTCAGTGTCAGAATCACTAAGTGAAGTGTGTGAAGTGACCCCTAAAGATTCCTTTCTTGAACTCACACACACATTGACATCGTCATTATTGCTTTCCCTTTGACTCACACACCCCGTAATAGAACTAGCATTGTTATCAAAAATTAAAGCATCTAAACCTGTAGCAACATGATTTATAACAGCAGAGGTAGAGCTACTAACATCATTCTCATACATAGGCACAGGCATATCATCATTATAGACTATATTGACAAAGAAAGACATGCAAGGATCAAAAGCATCAAATGATTCAGGTTCCTCATTTTTAGAATCACTTGAATCATCCCATGTCTTGCAAATGTTGGACCTAGTATGTTTATTAGTCGTGTTCAGTTTAACTCTACAGTCTTGTGCTATATGACCCAATTTACGACATCTAAAACATTCAATGTTCTTAAAGTCTTTGTTAGGTCTCGTATGAATGTCCTTGTGATGTTTGTCTTGACCTTTCTCATGAGGTTTGTGATTAGACTGAGTTGGATAATTTGGCTTGCCTTGTCTGTTTGCCATTTTATTTCTAAATTTGAAAATTTACTTGAACTGTTTTGACATCAAGGCAATTTGATTATCCAAACTATCTATATCACATTCCTCATCAGAGTCATTATTGGGAATAGTAAGCTCAGGTTTCATCATCTTAGAGGAAAAACTCAAATTGGAACTAGCCTGTTTCCTATGGGACTGGGTCAATTGTTTCTTAAATTCTAATTCCATTTCCACAGTTCTCAGTTTACTACTGAGTAATTCAGGAGTGAGATTTTGGTCACTCATTTCCTCAATAGCATATCTTTTGTTATCAAATCTCTGTGGTAATGATCTTAGAATTTTAGATACAATTTCATGTCTATCATAAGTTATCCCATTAGCATGCAGTTTGGTCACAATATCAGTCAAATTCATGTAAAAGTCATCAAATGACTCGGAGTCAGACATGATTAAAGAGTTATACTGCTGGATAAGCATCTTTGTTTATCATCTTTAACTCTAGTGTCACCTTCATGTGCAGTAACCAATATATCCCAAGCTTCCTTATAAGTGGGACAAGATGAGATCCTTTTAAACTCATGTTCATTTATGGACATAAAAATGGCATTATTTCCTTTGTTATTGTTTCGAGAAACTTTCTTCTCTTCTTGAGTGAATTCACTTAATACTTTCTTAATCCTCTCATTACTTCTTTCGGTGGCTGGTTTTGTAGGATTAGTATATCCATTTTCAATAATATCCCAGACATCATCTCCCAAGGTTCCTTGAATGAAAGTAACAATCCTTACTTTCCAGTAAGCAAAGTTGTTTCCATTAAAGAGAGGGGGTCTGCTCAAGTTATCAAATATTTCATTTTTCTCGTCCATTATTTGATTTTCAGAAACACAAGATCTTTTAAAAAAAAATCAAAGCTCTGATACCAGTTGAAAAATATGTTACTTAGGCCGTTTAATACAAGATTAAACTATTAAAGTAACTCCGAACTATTTTTTGAGGAAACTCTTTTCTTTAAATCAAAATAGATTAATCACAAGATGTGTTTAATAAAACATGCACGAGATTTGTTCAAGATTAGTTAACTAGTTTTGAAATACAAAACTATAAGGTTTAAATCACCACACCAGCAAGAATGAGATGAGGAGATGTAGAAAGATTAAGGACAAGGCATTTTTAATGTGGTAAAACCTCACCCAACTGAGGAAACATCCACGGTGACTTATAAGTCACAAACCAAAAATCCATTAAAATAAAATATACAAGTTACAAACTATATAACACACATGCAAACTAATCAGACCTATACAAGTTTAGAAATGTACCCACTGGTTTCATTCTAACTTTTCTGCAGTTCTGAAGTTGATGTGGCTTTCCCAGTTTGCCAACTTCTCCACTTTATTCCAGTCTTTACGTCGACTCTTGTTAATTCAAGATCTTATAGTGTGACAAGTGTTTGTGAAAGTGATCTAACACATGCATGCACACACACACACACACACATTTATTTGTACAAACAAGTCCTAGAAAATAACAGATCAGATCTAAATGGTGTTGTTTTCAGTTTCTCTCTTCTTTGGAACCAAAAAACTTTATTTGACCTTTCAAATAATCCCAGAATCCAAGGCTACCTTGCTCGAAAGACGGTTCAAGGTCTTAATCAATTTCAGAGGGTTTTGAAAATATTTTTGAAATTGAAAATCGCCAATTGCGATTCCAACTAGGTCAACACTCTTGTTTCATAAGAACTAGAAACAAAAAATAGATTTGTTGATTCTAGCGTTTTGAAAAACATTTACAGAAAGAATAATCAACAAATACGATTTCTCAAGATGAGAAACTAAAATATACAGATCTAAGTGTAATATGGCATGCAATAATCAGATCTACTATTTCTATGAAAGAGAAATAGAGATCTAACATGAAATGTCTAAGTTGGAAATAAGATCTCGAACAAAGAGGATAAAACTCTTTAAACAACTTTCAAACCCCAACCAACAACACTCTCAAACACACAGATATAGTGTTTGGTTAAAACTGTTTAGGAAAAATGAGTTTAGGGTTTGAAAACGAAAAGGGTTTGGACGATTTAGGGTTTCTTTCTCTCTCTGGTTTCTCTCTTCTCTCTCTTCTCTAAAGTTCCCAAATACTGAGGCTTGGTATCCTTTTATACTAAGAGGCGAAGGTTCGAGAATGGCTATCCAAATCTAAAGCTGAGATTTGGTCTAAGGCAATTGACTTTGATCTAACGGTTAAAGAACATCGGTGGATTAAACCTCCTCTGATTGGTCTAGAGAGGTTCACAGGGATTGAGTTCAAACACATGCAGAGCGTTGATAACAATGATCCAATGGCTGAGATAACACAAGGGTTATGTGTCTTGCAACAAACATAAATCAGACCGGTATAACATGGACAGGTGTAAGGCTGAGATCAGTTCTCACACGCGTGTATAAAAATAATTACACACGCACCCTGAATTCTCAAGCGCATTCGGATCCTACGCAATCAAACATTCAGGTATAAATAAGTAATAGCAGTAATTACAGAATGACCCCAAAAGTTTTAAAAACCAAATTTTAATTTCCAAAAAATCATTTAAAAATTATTAAAAATTCCCGAAAAATTATTAAAGCCAATTTAAATGGGATTAACCACACACAACTCACACACAATCAAATAATACACTATATGAACAATGTAAGCAACCCTAGTGTGTGTGAATGATCTTTATACCTTCAATTGAATCAAGTGTGGCTTAAGAAGAAGATTCTGAGGCTCTTTGGTATCTTTGGAATGGGACTCTAATTTTGTCACAATTTTCAAACTAGATGAGCACTTATACAATGTAGACTCAAGTGAGTCAAGAGTATAAGGTGCTTCAAAGTCGAATCATTGGATTTCGGAGGTCAATCATCGCATCGACATAACTTCACCGCGTTCATATCTAATCATGTTAATATATCTAGTACATCTCACGCCAATGAGTAATTTTTTTAAACATAATGACTTTGACAGCGAGTCTAGTCATTCTGGAGAGAGTGAGGGAGATGAAGTTTTAAGTGAGGGAGAAAGTGACCTTCAACATTCTTAGGCCAATCTTTACACCGAGTCCTTTAAAAAGAAAAGTCAAAACAAAGGTTCGGCACTTAGAGTTTTAGGTTTAGAGAAGGATTTGAGAGAGGCAAGTGAGATCGAGTCCTTGGTTAGAATTTCTTTGGGAGAGAGAATCATTTTAGTAAAGAGGGGAAATAGTGACTTGGCCAACAAAGTGGATACTCTTACGCGAGATCTTCAAGCATTTGTAGAGATTCGTGAGAAACTTGAAGCCCTTGTATCTCAACTCGAGAAAGATCTCTAACGTGCCTGGGAGGTCAAGGTTACTATAGAGGATACATCGAAGAAGGTTGTAAATATGATCCTCGATCCCACTTTAGGTTTTAGGGAGGGGCGAGGAATAGGTTACGATATTGTATCCACTTACAATGGTTACCTCCACTTGGGTATCTAAGTAAGATGACGTAAACAACAAGGGCGAGGAATAGGTTATGACGCACTGGAACCCGTTCCTAAATTTATCATAGATCCTTATGGGCCTCGACCTAAACCATAAAGGAGAGCTAAGCCTTAGACAGTAAACCAACGTATACCTAAACAAGTCAATGTTTTCACCTATTGCAAGAGGAGAGGTCACCTTAGGGAATTTTGCACCAACTAAGGTAGGCCTAAATGTACACATGCTCCCGCGCACCGTTATAGTGATTTTTCTAGTCTTAGAGAACAAGTTGAGTTCCTAGTCGCGACTTCATAAAGCTTAATGGAAGAATTTTAATGGGTGTCTATGCGGTTTGAGAACGCTTATAACACTATGACTAGACCTAACAACGATAAGGTCAAACAAAAGGTTACCTCCACTTGGGTATCTAAGCAAGATGACAAAACCCTTATTGGTCACGTCGCTCTCAAGGTTCAAATATTTTCCAATGGTATTTTTTTATAGTTGGTGCTTTAGGAATATGACTGGTGACAAGTCGTATTTTACTGACATTGTGGATCACAAGGAAGGCAGAGTCACCTTCGGAGATGGGAGTAGGTTTAGTATTTTAAGATATAGTTGTGTTAAGATACTCGGATTTTCTAAATTAAATAGTTTGTTATACATAAAAGGGTTGAAAGCGAACTTGATTAGCATAAGATAACTTTGCGACGCAAACTTTGTGGTAAACTTCGACCCTAACGTATATGATCAATCCGGTGAACTATTACTTCAAGGAGTGAGGACCGACGATAATTGCTATGAGATCATTCCCAAATCCTCCTTTGTGTATAATAATGTCATGGCCTCCACTATGGACCTTTGGAATCAATTACTAGGTCATATGAACTTTAGATATCTTGAGAGATTAGTGAAGAAAGACCTAGTGCGTGGCTTACGATCGCTTGGGAAACCAACTTCCACGGTTTGTGGTCCTTTCCAACAAGGAAAACAAATTTTAAATCTCCATCGAAAGTTGAAGTTGATATATTGGAGTTGATACATATGGATATTATGGGTCCTACTCGTACGGATAGCTTAGGTAGTAAAATACATTCTCGTGATGATCGATGACTTTTCAAGATACTCTATCGTGGGGTTCCTTAGAGAAAAGTTTGATGCGATTGAGTTCCTAATAACCAAGTGTCGTGTCCTATAAAATAAACACAGTGTCACTATTATTCGGATGCATAGTGACATCGGTACTAAATTTAAAGAAGTTGGTATGGATATCTATTATGATGGAGTGGGCATCAAATATGAGTTTTCGATCGTTCTTACTCCTCAACATAATGGGATAGTTGAGAGGAATAATCGGCAATACAAGATATGGTTAGATCCATGCTTCTTGGGAGAAATGTTCCTAGACATTTTTTGGTAAGAGTCGGTGAGTACCGCATGCCATACGGTGAATAGGGTATATCTTCATCCACATACTTTACACATGCCTTATGAGTTGTGGACAGGGAAGAAAACCAACCTATCGTATTTCCATGTCTTTGGGAGTACTTGCTACATCTTGAGAGATAGAGAGCAATTAGGAAAGTTTGACTCTAGGGGATATGAGGGGTAATATTTAAGTTATTCATCAATAAGTAGGGCTTATAGGGCATTTAACCTTTCAAGCTCTAAGATTATAAAGTAAATAAATGTCACGATTAGAGACGATGAGTCGCTGACGTCTATTGACCCTAACCCCGAGTGTGAGGATGATGCACCCCTCGGTGATGATCTCATTGCTCCTTGTACTATCTTGATGGACCCCACTCTTGATTTAAAGGATCCACCCTCTTGGGTTCGAAAGAGTTATGGCCTTTTGATATACTAGGTGATCCCACACAAGGTGTTAAGACTCGTGCTCAACTTAAGAATGTGGTTAGCTACCTTTGTTACACCTCCTTAGTCGAGTCCAGGAATGTGAAATAAGCACTCAGGGGCGAGTATTGGATATCCTATATGAAAGATGAGTTGCTTCAGTTTCGTAAAAACAATGTCTGGGAGTTAGCCTCCCGACCTAGGGAGACAAACATGATAAGTACAAAGTGGATTTACAAGAATAAGATAGATGATAATGGTAATAAATCTAGGTTGGCCGCTCAAGACTACACATAGATTGAGGGTGTAGATTTTGATGAGACATTCGCTCCTGTTGTTAGGATTAAGTCCGTTCGCTTACTACTCACCATAGCATGTCATCTGCGCTTCAAGTTATATCAAATGGATGTTAAGAGTGCCTTCCTTAACAGCATTCCGTGGAAGGAAGTGTATGTGGAACAACCAAAGGGGTTCGAAGACCCAAAGCACTCGGGACACGTCTATTATATTAATAATGCCCTATATGGTTTGAATCAAACACCCCGTACTAGTATGAGAGGCTCACTTCTTATCTCTTAGCTCGTGGCTTCAATAGAGGGGGAATGGATAAGATGTTGTTTATAAGGAAAGAGAGTGGTACTATCTTGGTTGGTCAAGTCTATATGGATGACATAGTATTTGGATCTATATGCTCTCAACATGCTCACACTTTTGAGGAGGAGATGAAGAGCGTGTTTGAGATGAGCATGGTTGGTGAGATTACGTTCTTCGTAGGTCTCCAGGTGTGTCAATAAGAGGATGGGATATTCATATCTCAATAAAAATATGCAAGGAACTTAATGAAGAAGTTTAGTTTAGACTCCGCTACGCATTTACGCATCCCTATGAGTACATCGACTAATCTTCGCAAAGACACCTTAGGCAAAGATGTAGAGGAAACCCTTTATAGGAGCGTGATAGGTAGCCTACTCTACTTGATCGCTAGTCGTCTCGACATTTCCTTTAGTGTTAGAGTCTGTGCGTGATACTAAGTGTCCCCAAAAGAGTCTTACTTGCTCGCACTTAAACGTATTATCAAATATATAAGTGGTACTCTTTCCTATGGTATTTGGTATTCCCTTGATGCCAATAACCATTTTTTCACCTATTTGAATGTCGATTGGTCCGGAGATGTTGATGGTTGTAGGAGCACCTCGGGTGGGTATTTTTACTTTAGGAGTGCTATTGTCTCTTGGTTGAGCAAGAACTAAAATTCCATATCTCGGCGGAGGCTAAATATATAGTCGGGGGTATTTGCATGCAACTCTTATGGATGAAGCAAATGATGGAAGATTGTGGGATTTTCAATAGCACAATGACCATTTCGTGTGATTATACGAGTGCAATTAATATATCCCATAATTTGATCCAACATTCCTGCACAAAGCACATTAGGATACGTGAGAATTTTATTCGTGATCTCGTTGAGGATAAGGTCATGTCCTTGAGCTTTGCGAGCACCGAACGTCAATTAGTCGATATTTTTACGAAATCTTTAAACGCACTTAGATTCAATAATCTTAGGAAGTCTTCTGGTATTCTTAGTTGATTGAGCTCTGATATTTTATCAAAGTACGTGATTATCATGTTCATATCTTATATCCCTATTGATAGATTTTATTTCTATTGTATTCATATATCTTCTTTTTGATATATTTGAAAATTCTAAAAAGATTTTTGATTTTTTTTTAAAAGTTGAAAAAAATCCCAAAAGATTTTCGGTTGTCAAGAAAGAGATCGAAAAATTGAAAAAAAAATATTTTTTTATAAATTTTTTGAAAAAGACAAAAAGATTTTTGTATATTCGTTTTTAACCATATATAGATGAACATTTAAGTTATTCGGATCACCCCTACATTCCATCCATTCACGTGACTTTTTCATAGTGCTTTGAGACATTGCTTTGTTTCGTTAGTGTGCTTAATAATACGTGGATAACATTTCGTTGATCATTAATGATTACTTTCAAATTGCACACGTGCACGGACTTTTTGAACATTGTACTTGCTTATCATGTGTCGAATACGGTGTTCTCATCTCAATCATGCATAATAACGAACCAAATTTAAAAAGAGATAATTTGTGCTTGTAAGAACCATTGCTAGGATTTCGTTTCCCATAAAAGATTGTTATATTTTAAGCAATGGAAAGGGACTACGAAAGAGCAAGATTCTCTTTATGTTAAAAGCTACCATTTGCAAAAAGTGCCTAAAAAGATTAGTGGCACATAAAAATAAAAGTGCCAATGCTATTTATTTTATATTCATTTATGGTTCGCTACATATCATGCGTTATGATATCTTGAAAATATTTGAGAGTGAATTCATATATATATATGAAATTTTGAGGGTGTTATAAAGTAGAAGATCAATGGATTTTCACAACGGACTCTCTTGAAAAATATTAAACAGTTTAGTGTTACTGATTTGAGAATCATTTAAATTCATGGCATGTTGCATAACTCAAGTCAATTTTATTTAAGTTAAACATTTTACACCTAAGGTTGAAATTGAGTTCTTTCATTAGAAGTATCTCATGAATACATGTACCTATGTTATGAATGCTTATGTCGATTTGCCTATGGAAAATGTGCACACAATTACATTTCGCTTTCACGATTCGAGTATTATAGTGTTATTCCATAATGAGTATATGTTTTGTACCTATATGTGTCTTTTTTATACGTATACTAGTTATACTTGAAAAAATTTGAAAATCCTCAAAAATAGTTATTTGATAGGAGGAGAACATATTGTGCCTTTTCAATAATTCATCGCATGTGCCTTTTATCGATTATATTCATGTGTCTTTGTGATGATATATATGCTTCTTCATGTGATGCTTATTATTCATGTTTAAATTATATCCATGTGTCTATTAAGGATAAAAAAGGGGGAGAACAAATTGAAAGAGATTTTTATTTTTCTTTAAAACTCGTACGTGTCAAGATATTTTTATCTCATGTGTGTACGTCTCTTCCGCTTTGATGATGATTTCATGGACTACACAAGATGAAGACAAATATGGCCAAGGGGAAAACAATTTCAGTAGAGGATAAAGTTTCAAATGTCGTTCCGTTTCTTATGTTTGGGAGGACATCGGGACACATTGTCTTAAGGGTTTTATTGTAATTTGGTTTTCGATTTTTGTTTTGTACCGAAATAGCCAAAAGGGGAGATTTGTAAGAGCAAAATTTTATAATTGCTCATAGCTAGGCTTTCTGCTATTTTTGGCGTATCCCGTTATAATTTGGAGTTTCAAACCGAACACCTCATCCACATTGCCTCCACGATCATTCGAAGATATGTTAGTGACCGAGCATCGTTTTCAGATTTCAAGTCATTAGATTTGTCACCAAAACTTCAATGGAGGTATATGACTCGTGGTTTTTATTTCTCACTCAAGTTTTATCCTAGAATGTTTATTTTTTAAATCGAGGTTTTTGATAAAATGAAGTTTAAAAATAATTTTTTTTTATTTTTAATCATGTTAGAAAGAGAATTGAACTTGTTAGAACGAAATTGAATTTTCTTTCGAATGACTTTTAATCTCGTTAAAACGAAATGAAGATCCCGTTGGAATGACATCTGACGACCATCGAACGAGAATCCTCTGCTAAGTATTGCACAGCTCGTTAGAAGGACGATCGAACGAGAATGCTAATTCGTTTGAATGAAATATGTTTCGTTAGAACGAGATGATATGTTCATTTGAACGAGATCGTCGCCTCGAAATTTGGGTTTTTTTCTATAAAAACCTATTTTGATCAGATTTTCCCAAGACTTTTGGTGAAGATGAATTCTCAATATCTAAACCAAAAGTTCTCACTTTTATATTTTAGAAAAACACTTTTTTTTTTTCCAAATCATACATCCCGTATATGATTTGTTGAGTTTGTTCAAACCCAAATTTCCATACACAATATATCAAACCCTTGTAGAGTTCTACTCTACTGCTGATTTGTGAAGCTGAGTCTCTACGGCTGAAGAAGATAGAATTTTACAATCCTGAGGCTGATCGGTGGATACCGAGGGAAAACCACTTCATGTCAATGGTGTTGGACTGCATCATATTCTGTAGATGATTTGAAGACCCTACGCATTATACTTAGTGGAGCTAAGTAGTCTGTAAGTTGATTGTGTATGTCAAACTCTTTAGAGTGCTGAATAGTAGGTTTTGCCCGAAAGAAATTTTTCCTTACTTATTCTGTATTTGTTTGATTTGATTATTGGGTAGTTTGGCATAATTAATTTGGACACTTTATTGCATGCACACCTAATTTCTAATCAATATAAAACTTGAATTTGTTTGTGCGTAACCTAAGATACGAATAAATCCATTAAAAAACCCGTTTTGTTTACTCAATACTTATTTCCCTTTAAGTATAAAAAACATTTAAAAAAAGAAAATAAAAATTGTGTTGTTTAAATGATCCTTAACAATTTTGATTTTAGAAAAATGTTTTTATACTTATTTCCCTTTTTAAACGTAGAAACTAATTTTATATATTAAAAACATATTATGTTTAAACCTGTTTTTTAACGCTAAAAAAATACACATTAAACAAAATAGTTTTTTTAATTTAATTATAATTTTTATGTTTACCAAAAGGAAATAAGTATAAAATTTTGGTCTCTTAATGTACAAAACATTTGGAATTATTTTATTTGTTGCAATGTCTGAAATAAACAAATAGTAAATTCGATGTTAACAACGATAATTTTTGCTATGTATATTGTTTGGGGTGCGCTTAGGAAATTTTATCGGTTTTGATGTTTTTTCTTATTTTTCAGGTCTTTTGAAGTTTGTCCCCGACTAATTTGTCTAGTAAGTGGCTTGGCACCCATTAATAAAGGGTAAATTAGAGATTTATAAATAAAAATAATAATCGTCAAAGAGTTGACTAGATGAACTCCATCCAAAATGGAGACTAAATGTGCAATATGAGAATTATTGGATGTCAAACTATAAATTAGACAAATTAATTGGTGTCAAAGGCCAAATAACGCTTGTCCTCTGTTATTTGACTCCCCTTAATATAGTTCTTAAACTAACTTTTTTGTGAGTTCTTGTTTGTTTGAAGTAGCATGTTAATGAAAGTAATCTGGTAATGATAATTTTTTATTGGAAGTTTAGAACAGTGTATGCCACAAACTCACATTCGTAGTGTGAAAATGAGAAAATAAGTTTGTAATGCGACTGCAAATACAATTTTCCGTGAAAAAATGGCGAAGTTTAATTTGCAGTTGACGCATCAGCTTAGATTGCAGTTTAAAATTTACTGTCAGCTCGCCAGTCATCGGAGTTCTGACTACTGGAATCTCATAGGTCCGGTGGTTAGGACGTTTAATGCTCTTTTTGGAATCTTTAATGCAAGGGTAGAATTGGTATTTTTGTAAAATTAAAACAAGCTCTATTAAGGACAATTAGAAAGAGGGACTAGTTTTACAAAATATAAGTTCATTGTCCTAACAGATAATGTTAGAAGTCCTAAATCTGCATTTTCTGTAACTTCTTTTATTCGACAACAAAGGATAGAAAATCACTATCCTTTTTCTTCTCCTCTTCTCTTCTATCTTATTAAAATTCTATTTTTATTTTCACTCTCCTTGACTGCCATGTATTGCATTGGCTGGTTTGAGACCAAACTACATGACATGTATACAGAATAATACCCCCCCCCCCCCCCCCCCCCCCCCCCCTTTATTTGATATTAGATGATCCCTCAGTAGAGTACTATGCAAAGGCATCTAAATGAGGCTCTTACCCTTAAACAATGTGTCAGGTCAACTAATAATCAGGGAAAAGGGTGAAGCCATGTACATTTTAAACAAGACCAGGATTCTTTTGGTGGGAATGGTAGGAAGAAAAAATTGCATCTGAGCTTTGAGTTTATTCGAATATTTATGAAATTTACTTTGCACCCATAACCCAATACCTAAAAATATATACAAGGAAACCCAAACAAAATCCAGCAGCTCCTAGAACAACAACTATTTGAACCCACAAATAGGAGACAAATGCCTTTAGCACAATTGCATCCCACAACCATAACCACAAAATGGAGAAAGCGGACCCCACCACAGCCCCCACCGCCACTTGGCTGATTGTATGAAAGTGTAGCGAAACACGTAGCCACGACTGCAAAACACAACAATACAACATAAGCGACCTTTTGAAATAAAGATGCTGATAGTTCTTGGCATGGGTTTCGTGATAGGTGCAACAGAATTTCACTTTCATCATAAATTTTCTCAATGTTCATGAATAATTTAAAAGTTAATAATACAAAACACAATCAGATATGTGCTTATAAAATGAGATGTAGACTTTTAACTTAATAGAAGGCAAATGAAATGGGATAAATTAAAAAAATCTTTAGCGTTTGAATAATTTGACTCAAGCTGGAATAATTGATTTCATAATTTGGGTAAGCTAAGTCTTGAAGTCTTAACTAAATTTGTTTTATTCCATTTTGCTAGTTCTGCTGTTTCAGGTTGTCAAAGTAAATAGACCGACGGAAAAGTGCAAATAAATTGGTAAATGTCAAGAATATAATCATTATAAATAGAGGGAAGCATTGAGAATATAGAAGATGCTAATTTTAACTTATTTCAAAGGGGTAAAAAGATAAAGAGGAAACAAATTAAGTGTATGTTATGATACATACAAAATAAGAACCAACTGCAACAACGAGCCCAATAAGTGTTGTTGTAAGTGCATTCAGCCCAAGCCATTCCACCACTGCAACAGTAAGAATAAAAACAGGTACCACAAATCAAAAATGTAAATATATAACCATGACAAAAATGAAGATTATAATAAAGAAATAATAAGAAAGATTTATTAACCAGTCACTCTCTCTCTCACATGTGCCTGGTCATTCAATGAAATGGAATAATGCCATTTACTTCCCGTGTGAGACAAACTTCAAGAACTGAGTCATTACAAATTACAGGGGATCAACCAATAAAAAGCCACAAGGGAAAAGAATCGTCACTACAAAGGATAAAGGCATCACCATTAGAGCTTATTCAAAATCAAAAGCACCACCAGTAGACCTGGCCATTCTAAACACGATCCGCTAATTCAATATGGACACGATATGAATGTTGCGGATTTTGATTTAATTTCAACTGGTTCAGATTGTTACCATGTTGACCCACCAGACACAAATAAGTGACTCAACCCCGGTTAGATGTAACATTAATCGGCTATATTCATCAAATACACAAACCTGACTATATTTTAAAATTCACTGATCTATCATCAGGAACTGACTTCATTCCAGAAAACCTAAAATGTAACCTTACATATCCAGCAACATAGAAATTATTTCAGATGCCACATAACAAGCCTTTTTTAGGGGATGCCCACGCAAACAACACAAAAATACAACTCGTGGCTAACAATGCCACATGGACGAAAAATATTTTTACAAAGTACATCGCAACTTCGACGGTGGGTCAAAATCTGAGTTATCTTCAGGAGCCTTAGATTATTTCACCTTCCCAATCCAAGCTGCTGTTTCATTGCAGGATCTGGGAATGAAGAACTTCAAAAGAATTCACAAGCTCCAATTTATTCTGGATTTCTTGAATGATTGGAGCTGCTCTCCAATCCTGGCTGGAACAATCTTCATTAATTTCATCAACAACAGCTTTTACATCAGATTCGATGACTCCTCTTCCTTTAGTGGACCCCAAATTATATGAAGTAGTTTCACCATAAATTATTTCACCGGAGGAATTTCTTCCCTGGAACATGGCTCTTCTTCCTTCAATCCTATGGTAAGCTCCGTCGCAATTCATCTTTATAGAATTATGATTAGAGGGAATCAATGTTAACGGCGGGTAGAGGAATTAGGGCCAAGGATAGAGATAATTTTAGCAAACTCCGAGCAAATCTTAAAGAAGAATTTTTTTATTTGGGGGACAGTTTAGACTTTAGACGTTCTATTAAAACAATGTACGCCTACCTAGCTTCCCAAGCAAAGAGGGGGTAATTTTGATATTACCTTCAGAAATGAAGGCAAGTGAGGTCACTCCATCTTTTGGCAAAGACGATCCCTATGGCCTGTAACCAAGAAAGGTTGCTAGCCCTCCAACTCACGCTACTGCATCTTCACTTCAGTAGGGTTCGCAAAGTGCCGAAGTTGGGTGGTTGACTTTGATGGTGAGACAGCCGGGCCTCGCGAATCGAGGGCCTTTACCCTAGTTTGGCTGTTGCTCTGTCGGATCAGAAGACTAGTTAGTGTTTGAGGTGTTGCTGGAGTGTACCAAAGGGTAGATCAGTTACGACCAACGCTGACAAGATTTCCTCATTATGGAGATCATGTATACCAAATTTGATTGAAAAATATATTTTTTTACTATTTTTTTAGAATGGGTATGTTCATAGATATGTTGCTATGACATAAGTTGAAGATCCTCACTGTATATATACACTACTCCAAATATAAACACTCATCAGAGGACCAGAACCCCTATATCTCTATCTTTCTGGATCAAATACTGCTGTCTCCAACGTCTCTTTAACACCGCCGTCGGAATCGAACACAATCGCCGCCATCATCTATGTTGAACTCTCTGTAAACAATATCAAGTTATTTGCGTGCTACTTTGGTGTGGATGGGTTCAGTTAGGGTTCAATTTTTCGGATTTGATGCGTTTAGAGTTTTGAGTGAGATTTCGCTGCGATGTTGGTGTTTGGGTGTGCATTTGGGTTCCGATTTAGGTGCAATTAAGGTCTTGATTTTGTGCTTGGAGTTCTGGGTTGTGATTCTGTGTGGTGATCAAGCTCTTAAAAAAGATGGCTGTTTTGAGTGTATAAAGTTGTGCAAATCGATTATTTTGCATGAAGTTTTTTATTTTTAGATGTTTGTTTGTGTTAATTTTGATTTTGAATTTAAGTTTGCTTTTATTTTTGAGGATGCACATGGGCTTTTTTGTCTTTAACAAATGCTAAAATAAGACTGAGGGTATTTAGTCATTTTCAGTGTTTTAAATCGCGTTCGCGCAAGGTGTCGCGTTTTGGTCTCGGGTGCGCGTCGCGTAAATCGCGTCGCGCGTCACCCAAGCAATTCGAGCATTCCAATTTTATAATTAAAAATACAAATAAATAACTTCAAAAAAGTATTCCAAATCAAATACATCACTTGAAAGTCATAGGTTCATAAATTACTACATTATTCTAAACCACACCATCACATTGTCTCAAATAAAGTAAACAAATCTATACAACCACCTAAAAAAGAACTAAGACAGCCTAAAAAAAAGGACTGAGCAAAAAATAAGTACCAAAGATCAATCGGATTTGAAAAAGAAAAAAAATATAAGATGAGAGATAAAAAAAATACCTGGGAATGCCGACGGGGCTTTTTTCCAGTCAGAGGGGGTTATTTCCGGTCAGATTGGGTTCTTCTCCAGTCGACAGGGGGTTTTCTCTTGGTCGGGGTTGGGTTATCTATGTCGGGGTGTTTCTCTAATGTTGCAAGGGTAAAACAGAAGAGAAAATAAAAAGGACAGATAGCGTATGGCAGGTTTTAAGTGGGGGGGGCTTCTAAAGTTAAAAAAAAAAGGAAAAAAATATCAAAACTACGTAGTTTTGATAATTTTCTGTGAAATTAACTTAAAACACAAATAGCGTTCAAATCGCGTCAAATAGCGCAAATAGCGCCCAAATAGCGTGTCACGTCATCAATAGCACACGCTATTAGTGACTTGCACAAATCTGGAAGGGCAACATCACGTTTTCGCCCAAAATCGCGCTATCGCGCTCATTTTAAAACACTGGTCATTTTATACCCTCAAAACAGTGAAAATACAAAATTTTGGGTTAGTTGTCACACGTATGTTTATAGGGTATTTTATTGGAATTTTTAGATTAGGGGTGACCCGTAGACCGAAATATTTCAAGTGGGGATTTAGTGTAATTTACCCCATTTTCAATTATTTCCGGTGTTAAATAATTTTACTTTATGCTAGTGGTATACCATGATGCAATCGCAATTTTTAAAGGGGTAGTTCTAGATATTTCCTTTTGTCATTTTTGGTTTTTTTGCCCATTTTAGCGTGTTGTCCATGATTCAAAGTTTCGGCCGAGTTGACTCGGAATCGTAGGCTGACGATCCAATTCCAAGAGACGAATCGAAAATTTTAAGTAATCGTTAAATATCGCCGAGATTGGCGAGACCAGGTTAATTCGGCGAGATATCGCTGCTACAGGCGATATTTTAAAAATATCAGCCGTGATTTATTTTATGGAGGCAAAAAACAAAAATGAAAGAATATAAAGGAATATCACATATTTAAAGAATCTAACCTTTAATAGCAGATCTGAGTTAATTGAGAACAATAATACTAGGCCGACACACAGATTTGCGACACAGTGACTTGTCGCACCAGTATTGGTTATTGCCTTATGAATATGGGTCCGCGCCAGCGACAATAGCCAATACTGGTACGACACGTCACTGTGTCACACCAAATGTGTCGCAAATCTATGTCGGCATAAAAAGACTCAATTGAGAATTCTGGCATACTTCAACAAAGTAGTCACAGGTGACATTTGATCCTTCGGTGAGATTTAGGCTTGGAGTTTATCTTCAACTAGAGTTGTACTTGGGTTTACATATCACCCAACCCTGTGTTTCCCTTAAAAAGTTGGGTCGTCAGGGTTTTCTGCAACTCGGTGAGATTTAGGGCTTGGAGTTTATCTTCAATTAGAGTCGTAGTTGGGTTTTCATATCATCCAACCCTATGTTTCCCTTAAAATGTTAGGTCGCTGGAGTTTTTTGCAGTTCAATACAGGTTACCACTAGTGGCAGAAGCAGGAAAATTTTTCTGGGTGGGGCATCATTATGTACAAAGCACCGACCATTGATTGGGGTTCGAGGGCGGAAGCTCCCGAGGCGAATTTTTCAAGGTTATTTTTAGATTTTTTACAAATATTTAATTGATAATTTGCATTTTTAGACAATAACAATAGCAAATCTCAATCCAAGAATTAATCCAAATTAGCAATTCACCACTTCAAGTTGCAAATTCCTAAACAACAACCAAATCAAATTAACTCAAACCATTAAATATATCAAACCCCTAAAATAAATAACAACAAATTTAATTCAAACTAACCTAAAATAAATAACAGCAAATTGATTCAAATCCTAAACAACAACAAATTAGTTCAAGTAACCAAAGATAATGCCAATATACCATGTCATCCAATCCAAGTAAATTAAGTAATTAGTAAAATAAAACAAGTAACAAGTTACAAACCTAAAATAAAAAATAACATTAACAAACATAAAGGGTTAAATGTACAAAATATTACCTTCATGAGAACCCAGGGGATCTTTGAGAGAAAATAGAAAGGAAGATGGATGGTTTGAGAGAAAAGAGAGATGGGTCTGTGGGTTGTTTTCAAAGCATACTGAAGGAGACAAAAGTGCGGGGAGAGGGAGGGGTTAGAGGGTTTTGAAAAGTGAAATAGGAGAGAGGGTGTCAAGTGCCAAGTGGGTGGGAGTGTGTAATTGTGCTCGTCTTTTGAAGTTTTAAGGTAATATTACAGTTTTCTGTCCTCAATTTCAGAACTAAACAATTATACTCTTATATTTTATTTTTTATTTTTTATTAAATCCTGGGGTGGGCACGTACATCATGTATGTTTTATGTTTTGGTTTTTTTTAACTTAGTCTGGGCATTTGTTTGGTATTTGGGGTTGCTGCGAATGTGATAACTGGGACATTTTTTAAGTCAAATGTTTTGTTAAAAAAAAAGAACTGTTTTGTATAAATAATTAAAGTTAACTTATTTAATTACATAAGTGAACTCGATTTTGTAAAAATAATTAGAAAAAAGTCAATTTTTGTTTAAAAAAAGTTAATTGTTTTTGTACAAAAAAATAGTAAACTGGGTTTATTGAGAATAAATAAAAAGGTAAACTGTTCTTGTTCAAATTATTAAAAATTTATTAAATATGGTTTTAAAGACTTGTTAAAAATTATTAAAAGCTCATTAAATATATAAAAAAAATTAATAAAAACTGTCTTGAAATTTTTTTCTAAATTTATAATAAGTTATTTTTCATTTTACTTAAGAAAAAATGCTTGTTATTGTGTAGAATGACTCCTAAACTACATATTGGTTGGGAGCATGAAAGCACCACCCTTGCCGGAAATAAGAAAAGTAGGTTGGTGATAATGGTAATTTTACCGGATTGAAAAACAATTGTCAGGCGTACAATCAAATGTGGAACCATGTCGTCATGTATCCCGAGAGATATCATATAAAATTAAAAAACTTCTCATAGATGATGTGAGACAACGTGCCTTTGAGAAGATGGAGAAACAAGTAGACAATTTATAATGGAATATTGAATATGACAAGTCCAACGCGCATCAGTATAATCAATTAGACAATATTATGCATATTAAATGATGGCTTTGAACTAATCTAATTGGTCCATACTGTTAATCTTATTTTTTGAAAATTTTCTATATTTTTTTCGGAATTTTCTTAGATCTTTACATAGCATATCGAAGCCTATCGCCCGATACCGAGATCTAGTTGAAAATCGGGTGTCCGATACGGGGACTGAGACCGAGACTTTGAACCATGGCGTTGCCTTAGGTGTACACTTCCCTAGGTTATAATCATGTATTAGGCCCATTTGGGGATATTATAAAGTAAATAAAGGTCATCTTGCGCTTGCTCTTATGTGGTGTCATTTCGTTTGGTTACGTCATTTTCAATTCCAAGAAAATCAATCATTGGATTTTTTTTCCAAAATAATCCCATGATTTTGGTGTACAAAAGTATCTTAATGGGCTTGGGTACACAAAATCACCCAACTCTCTAAAATCACAATTGCATCAAGATTCTTTCCTACTGCTAATCACAACTGGACCACCCGGAATATTTCAGGGGGTTTCGTGTAATTTACCCTATTTTCTATTATTTCCCGTGATTATTAATTTTTCTTTATTCTATTGGTATAGCATGATGCAAGGCCTATTTTAAACTGCTAGTACTAGATATTTCCTTTTTATAATTTTAGATGGTCTCCCCTTTTTAAAGTGTTGCCCAACGTGCACACTTCCCTAGTAGTCATGCATTAACCCATTTGGGGATATTATATAGTAAAGAAAGAGTTATTTCCATCTTGCGCTTGCTCTTATGTGTCACTTTGTCTACTTACGTCAATTTCAATTCCAAGAAAATCAATTGTCGGATTTTTTTCCCAAAATAATCCCATGAATTGGTGTACCAAAGTATTTAATGGGCTTGGGGACACATAATCACCCACCTCTCTAACCAAGATTCTTTACTATTGCTAATAAAAATTGGACCACCTTCCCCTTCATACTGTATTGCCGCACTCCCCAAACTGCTCAAAGGGGCTCTTGGGCAAGCGTGAGACCTAAATCACAAGCCCCCTTGAGGTTTGCTTGAGGCGGTTGAGGTTCGCAAAGGGGTTCGTTGTTTAGCAAGGAGCGACATCCGCATTTTCTCATTGTTCGATGGCCTCATTCCACCATCCCAACGATTGATATGCCCAAGTATAACCTCGGCCAGACCTACCTCGGCCGAGATGATGGCCGAAACATTGATCGACCCTAGGAAGGCCAGGGGCGCACGATACCATCCCTCGGCCAGACCTACCTCGGCTCAGGCCGACACTACCATCTACACAGCCAAGGGGGGCGCCGCGCGCATCACAGGCACCAACAGCACTATGGGTATGGCAACCTCGGCCAAGGGTGGGCCGAGGTGACAGGGAGCCTACCCTCAACTTGGAACCAGTTCAACCTCGGCTTGGGACGAGATCACAAGAGGCCTTAGTATTCACCAGCATGGGACTATCCCTACCGAGGCTGGGGCCGACCTAGCATAATGTCTCGGCTGAGATCAGGCCGAGACTCCTTATGACACTTCTCAGATTGAACGGACATCAAGCCTTTACAGCTCGGCCTCTCCCAGGCCGAGGTCATTCACCAACATGACTGCCGAGCATCTGTTGACATTTGGATAAGAACACCTGGGCACAAATCAGTTGTAACAAGATTATTCTCCACATGTGGGAGAATATTTCATCATCATTGCTTACATGTGACAGTGACAGATGGCATTCCCACATTGGTGAGGATATCACACACATGCTCATTGCATGCATGGGGGGTACATTACGCCCCCTAGACACTATATATAGGGGTCATCCCCTACCTTGCAAAAGGATCCAGCTATTAAAACCCTAGCAAAAACTCTGTCTAAATATACAGTAGAGAGAGAGAGAGCTTGAGTGAATTGTATCTATGGCCATTAGTGCCTTTGTTCAGTGATATTACTCACACACTCACAGTGGACGTAGGCCAGATTGGCTGAACCACTCATATTCCGGTGTTGATTCCTCATATCCTCACCTCCTTCTCTTATCTCTTTATATAGCTGTGCTGCCATTGTTATTCATATATCGAGCTTGGAAACACCTTACCTGGTGGTGCTGATTCCCAGCATCATCATTTTGGCACCGTCTGTGGGAATCGAGAGGCTATCTCTTCCTCTTTTTCTGCTTTACCTCACCGGAGACTCTGGTGGTGAACCAGGAACCATCCCTTGTGTGGAGCTGTTTCACCATTGAAAGAGGTCCTTTAAGGTATTAAGCTCACTTGCTGTTCAAGCTCTTTATTGATAATACATGGCACCAGAATTACCACCGCCTCTTCCACCGCCTAGAGGTGGAGGGGCTAGTTCCAGTCAGGCTCCTCCCCAGTCCGAAATGGCGGAGGTGGCAGCAGCTTTGAAATCTTTAGCTGCCACGCAACAAGCCATGAAGGAGCAATTTGTCCAGCTCAGCCAAACCATGATGATGAGGCCACCTGGAGTCTCACCGGACATGATAACTCCGGCGGCAGTTCAGCTTCATCCTGACGTCAGGGGACCACCCCAGGCGCCCATGAAGGAACAACCTGCACCCCAGCGGAGGAGGGACGTTGCTGACCCTAGGCGCTTGCGCCTGGGGAGGCAAGGAAACCCTTGCCCAGAGGACAGGTATGATGACCTAGAAGCTGAAGAGGCCCCGGAGGACTGCTGGGAGCCGTATGAGGTGTCAGATAACACCATACGACCTCTTAGGCAGAGCCAAGGATGTGTCGGCCGAAGAAGAGATGAGGCCCAACAAAGAGGGTCGGCCTTTGATAGGCAGAGTCAAGGATGTGTCGGCCGAAGAAGAGATGAGGCCCAGCAGAGAGGGTCGGCCTTTAACAGGTTGAGCAGAGGGTCGGCCTTCGAAAGGCTGGGCCCAGTCAATGACCTGAGGCAGAGGCTATCGAGGTCAAGGAGCGCGGCAGGCTCTCAAAGAGGGAATAGGCAGGCTCGGCCAGATCAAGGCCGACCCTTGGAGAGAAGAGCTAGGGAGCAGGAAGAGGTCAACAGTCAACGGGTCATGGCTGGGGAACCCTCTGTCCATCGCAGAGAAGTGGCAGGGGATAACCTCGGCCAAGTTGAAGAGAGAAGACCCTGGAATGACTCAATCCAACGTCTCGAGGAGAAGATAGGGGACCTCATAAAGAGCAGGGACCCATTACAGAGGGGCTACTCGGAGGGCTCGCCGTTTGTAGCTAGGATAGTGGGGTTCCCAACCCCAGCTAAGTTCAAGCCTCCTACAGTGACACCTAAGTATGATGGCAGCACTAACCCAGTGCACCATATCGAGATGTATCAGTCGGCGGCAGATATTTACTCGATACCCGATGAGATGAAGTGCAGGGCCTTCTCAGGAACCTTGACAGGGGCAGCGCACAGCTGGTTCACCTCTCTTCCGAAGAACTCGATCGAGAACTTCAAAGGCCTAGCTGAGCAGTTCATCCATAACTTCTGCTTTGGGGTAAGACCTCAAAAGAAGACTACCCACCTCCTATATGTCAAACAGGCTAAGGGTGAAAGCCTAAGAGACTATATAGCAAGATTTAACAAGGAGAAGTTGGAGGTAGAGGATTACGAAGAGAGCATAGCGATGACCGCCCTGATAGGAGGCCTCCAGAAGGGGAGGCTATTGTGGAAGCTGGCGGAAGACCCCCCCAAGTCTATGGCAGAGCTGTTGTCCACCGCAGGGAAAGTGATGAATGCGGAAGAGGCAATGACCGCCAAATATGAGGAGGAGAACCGTGGTAGCACTGGGAGGTCCCAGGGCAAGAAAGAGGGGAAGAAGAGGTCAGCAGATGACAAGTTCGCTCATTACACTCCTCTGACTGTGAGCTGTGAGCACATCCTTAATGAGATCAAGACTGACCGGGCTCTGAGGTGGCCAGAAAAATTGAAGGCCCCACCACATAAGAGGAATAAAAACCTCTGGTGTGAGTTCCATCAGGATCACGGCCATGTCACAGATAGATGCTTCGCTCTGAAGGATGAGATCGAGAAAATGCTGAAATCCGGGAAACTGAGAAAGTACGTGGATGGCAAGGCCCCAAGGGGTGGAAGAGAAGACCCTAGGAAGAGAAGAGATGACAGGTGCCGGGGCGATGTCCCGGCTAAAAGGCATGATGATTCAGAGGGTGATGATGGAGATGACCCAGATCTCCCACCTAAGGATGACAACACCCCAGTGAAGAGGGTAGGAATGATCTCCTTTGGTGTTAGCACCATATGTGGGGGATTCGCAGGAGGTGGCTCTGAGGTAACCGATAGGAAGGCTCATGTAGCGGAGGCCAAGTCAGTGGTCAAGCCTGAAGTTGTGAATCTAACGTCTTCTGACGCAGTGCAGAAGAGGAAGAAGGTGGACATGGACACCCTCGTAGTGGGGTTCTCCAGACTCGACTTCAAGGGCATCTTAGCCCCCCATGATGACCCTTTAGTCATAACAACAAGGGTGCATGGGTGCGATGTAGGGAGAATCCTCATAGATGGGGGAAGCTCAGCAGATGTGATGTTCTGGCCTTGTTTCAAGAGCTTGGGTCTTAGCAGGGCAAGGCTGGTGCCCTACCATCACCCATTGATAGGCTTCAGTGGTGAGAAGGTACACCCATTGGGCATGTATGAAATGGATGTACGGATGGGAGATGAATGGCCTAAGAGGCTGACCAAGAAGATAAACTTTTTTGTTATGGACGAAAATGTCTTCTCGGCCTACAACCTCATCATCGGAAGAGTGGCCCTCAAAGAGTTTGAAGCCGTGCCGTCAACGGTCCACCAGATGCTAAAATTCCCGACTCCTTATGGGGTAGGGGAAGTGCAAGGGGACCAGACCACGGCGCGGGAGTGTTATTTCAACTCGGCCGAAGAGCGAGAGGCCCATAAGAGAGCAACCGCCACTTACAGCATTGACACTCTCGATCCCAGAGACGAAACAAAATTGAAGAAGGGCGAGGCCGCGGAAGAGGTAGAATCCATCGTCCTCAATGAGGACGAGCCGGAAAAAACCGTCCAGGTCGGCAAGGCCCTGGAGCAAGGGATCAAGGAAGAGCTGATAAACTTCCTCAGGAGGAGGCAGAGTGTCTTCGCATGGAGTCATGCAGATATGCCTGGTATCGACCCTGAGATCATGACCCACAAGCTCAACGTAGACAGAGATGCTAGGCCTATTAAACAGAGGCAAAGAGTCTACTCCAGAGAGAAGTATGAGGTCATCCGGGAAGAGGTGAAGAAGTTGGAAGAGGCCGAGTTCATAAGAGAGGTCACTTATCCAGAGTGGCTCTCAAATGCAGTCATCGTGCCTAAGGCCAATGGAAAGTGGCGAATGTGTGTAGATTTCACAGACCTGAACAGGTCCTGCCCGAAAGACAGCTATCCCTTACCTAGGATAGACCAGATGGTGGATGCAACGGCAGGGCACGAGCTCATGAGTTTCATGGATGCTTATTCAGGTTATAACCAAATCTTTATGGATACCGAAGACTCTGAGAAGAAAGCCTTCATTACTGACAAGGGGACGTACTGTTACAAGGTGATGCCCTTTGGTCTGAAAAATGCGGGGGCAACATATCAACGTCTTGTCAATAAGATGTTCGAGGAGCAGATAGGTAAGACCATGGAGGTGTATGTGGATGATATGCTAACGAAGAGCCTGAAAGCATGTACTCACGTAGCAGACCTTGAGAAGACCTTTGATGTCATGGACTCGTACAGGATGAAGCTCAACCCAGCAAAGTGTGTCTTCGGGGTAGGAGCCGGGAAGTTCTTGGGGTTCATCGTTAATCAGAGGGGGATTGAAGCAAACCCAGAGAAGATCAAGGCCTTGCTCGACATGAAGACTCCTAGGAGTATCAAGGATGTCCAGAGACTCACCGGAAGAGTGGCTGCCCTTAACAGGTTTGTTTCCAGGGCAACGGACAAGTGTCTTCCGTTCTTTAAAGTTCTGAGAAAGGCCTTCCAGTGGGACGAAGAGTGTGAAAAAGCTTTTGACCAACTCAAGTCTTACTTGGGATCTCCATTGTTGTTGTCTCGGCCCATCACGGGGGAGAGGTTGTTTGTGTATCTGGCAGTATCTGAGTCAGCCATCAGCGCAGCCATCGTACGGGAAGAGGATGGAATCCAGAGGCCTGTATACTTCAACAGTAAGGCCCTTCAAGGGTCTGAACAAAACTATCCCCGGATGGAGAAGTTGGCTTATGCCCTGATACACGCCTCAAGGAAGATGAAGCCTTACTTCCAAGCTCACTCCATGGTAGTCCTCACTGACTCCCCACTAAGGCAGGTTCTGCACAAGCCTGAGAAGTCCGGAAGATTGATGACCTGGGCCATCGAGCTAGGAGAATATGATCTTACCTACCAGCCTAGGACAGCCATCAAAGGGCAAGCCCTCGCAGACTTTGTCGCAGAGTTCACCTGGGAAGAGGCCGATAGAGGTTTGGAAGAGGCCGAGACAGAGAAAGGTTTAGATAACGGCGAAGAGACGAACCGAAGTGTCTTCCGAGATTCGGAAGAGACCGCCCCGTACCTCTTCCAAGGCCGAGAAGAGGTTGTCCCGGGCAAAACTCGGAGCAGAGTAGAAGAGAATGAAGAGGATCGATACCTCTTCGAAAAGGGGGTTATGAGAGAAGGGGTCTTCTCATCAGATGCAGACGTATGGAGCCTCTTCGTTGATAGCTCTTCCTGTGACAGTGGAAGCGGCGCGGGGCTAATACTCTCGGCTCCAGATGGCGCCAACATTGAGTACGCCTTGAGATTCAACTTCCAGGCCTCCAACAACGAGTCTGAGTATGAGGCCATGATAGCAGGTTTCTTATTGGCAATAACTCTTCGAATAAAGCGACTCCTACTCCATAGCGACTCAAGGTTGGTTGTCAATCAAGTGTTGGGGGCATACGAGGCCAAAGATGAAAGGATGGCCAAATACCTAAAGAAGGTAAGAGGGTTGCTAGAGTATTTTGAAGAAGCAAAACTGAAAAGAGTACCCAGGCTGAGCAACAACCACGCTGATGCATTGGCAAGACTGGCCTCGGCAATGAAGACAGATTTGGGAAGGACCATTCCAATCGAGGTCTTAGGAAAAGCAAGCATCGAGGAGGACGAGGTGTGTAGCCCTTGTCACAATGTGAACCTGGGAGACTCATGGATTGACCCGCTTGTCAGATACCTAAGAGAGGGGGAGCTACCCGAGTCCAAGATGGAAAGAAGAAAGTTGAGATACAGGGCTGCAAAGTTCTCATTGGTAGGAGACGTCTTGTACAAAAAGGGGTTTCTACTGCCTCTCCTCAGATGTGTGCACCCTGCGGAAGTACCCCAGGTCTTAAGGGAGGTTCATGAGGGTTCTTGCTCTAGCCACATTGGGGGAAGACCCTTGGCCAAGAGGATCATCACTCAGGGATACTGGTGGCCTACCTTGTCTAAGGACGCAACAAACTATGTGAAGAGGTGCGACAAATGTCAAAGGTTCGCCACCATCCCTCACCAACCTCATCAGCCTATGACGTCGATCTCTTCTCCATGGCCATTTGCGGTATGGGGAATTGACTTAGTAGGACCTTTGTCAAGAGCTGTCAACAACTATAGATTCTTGATAGTTGCCATTGACTACTTTTCAAAGTGGGTGGAGGCAGAGCCGATGATAACCATTACAGAGCAGAAGACCTTCCAGTTCATCTGGAAGAACATCATATGTAGATATGGCCTCCCGAACACGCTCATCTCGGACAATGGGACCCAGTTCAAGAATGCCTCCTTGGAGAAGTATTGCCAAAGTGTGGGGGTCAGACAGTTCTTCTCATCTCCTGGTCGACCTCAAGCAAATGGCCAGACCGAGGTCACGAACAGAACCATCTTGGATGGAATCAAGAAGAGGTTAGAAGACGCGAAGGGGAGATGGATAGAAGAGGTCTACGCTGTGCTATGGGCTTACAGAACTACGGCAAGAACACCCACAGGAGAAACCCCATTCATGCTGGCACATGGCTCAGAGGCAGTCATACCAACGGAGGTAGGACTGCCAACTCATCGGATTCAGACCTACGACCCTGACAGCAATGGGGAGAAGAGAAGGCTAGACCTGGATCTCATCGAAGAAAGAAGGGAAGACGCAGAGGTCAGAAAAGCAGCCTACCAGCAGATAGCAGTAAAATTCTACAACCAGAGGGTGAAGTCAAGACCCCAGTGGGAGACCTAGTTCTAAAGAAGACACTACAGAAGGCAAACAAGTTACACCCAAACTGGCATGGCCCCTACAAGGTGACGGAAGAGGTTGTGCCTGGCACTTACAGGCTAGAAAACCTAGAAGGAGAACCTTTCACTAACCCGTGGAATGCTGACCATCTCAAGAGATATTACATATGATGTATAGAATTTTATGAAAATGTACTATCTTACTAAGAGGAGGTTATTAATAAAGATCAGTTTCCATATCAAGTTCTTGTTTTGTTCTTTAGACCAGAAGTTTATTATGAGGCTAACCTCTTAGGTGATGACCTCAGACCCTCATAACATCACTCGGTGGTGACGAGGTCTGAGCTCAGACACCTGGGTTAGATGACCTCAGACCCTCATAACATCACTCGGTGGTGACGAGGTCTGAGCTCAGACACCTGGGTTAGATGACCTCAGACCCTTAACATCATTAATTTGGTGATTATTATGAGGCTAACCTCTTAGGTGATGACCTCAGACCCTCATAACATCACTCGGTGGTGACGAGGTCTGAGCTCAGACACCTGGGTTAGATGACCTCAGACCCTTAACATCAATATTTATTATGAGGCTAACCTCTTAGGTGATGACCTCAGACCCTCATAACATCACTCGGTGGTGACGAGGTCTGAGCTCAGACACCTGGGTTAGATGACCTCAGACCCTTAACATCAGCTCAGACACCTGGGTTAGATGACCTCAGACCCTTAACATCATTAATTTGGTGATATTTATTATGAGGCTAACCTCTTAGGCGATGACCTCAGACCCTCATAATATCACTCGGTGGTGACGAGGTCTGAGCTCAGACACCTGGGTTAGATGACCTCAGACCCTTAACATCATTAATTTGGTGATATTTATTATGAGGCTAACCTCTTAGGCGATGACCTCAGACTCTCATAACATCACTCGGTGGTGACGAGGTCTGAGCTCAGACACCTGGGTTAGATGACCTCAGACCCTTAACATCATTAATTTGGTGATATTTATTATGAGGCTAACCTCTTAGGTGATGACCTCAGACCCTCATAACATCACTCGGTGGTGACGAGGTCTGAGCTCAGACACCTGGGTTAGATGACCTCAGACCCTTAACATCATTAATTTGGTGATATTTATTATGAGGCTAACCTCTTAAGCGATGACCTCAGACCCTCATAACATCACTCGGTGGTGACGAGGTCTGAGCTCAGACACCTGGGTTAGATGACCTCAGACCCTTAACATCATTAATTTGGTGATATTTATTATGAGGCTAACCTCTTAGGTGATGACCTCAGACCCTCATAACATCACTCGGTGGTGACGAGGTCTGAGCTCAGACACCTGGGTTAGATGACCTCAGACCCTTAACATCATTAATTTGGTGATATTTATTATGAGGCTAACCTCTTAGCATTCAGAGGTCATATAGCCTTCAGAGCTCAATAGCATTCAGAGGCATTCAGATATAAAAATAAAAGAAGATTGGCATTCAGTAAAAAGAAGAGATTACATAACATTCAGAGGTGTTACAAATCAAGTTCAATTACAATTTACAAAACAAAAATTTGTTACAAGTTGAAGGTCTGAGGGGGGAGCATTGACAGTCTCGACTGGGTTGACCTGATCAGCATTGGTCACCTCAGCCACATCATCAGCAGGGTCAATCCCTCCGAGATCAGTCCCTTCCAGAGTAGCAGTCTGACCAGGGGCAGCAGCCTCGTCTTCTATCTCTTGCAGTGCCTGAGCAAACTGAGGGTCGGCGAAGCCGAGGCCCACAAAATCGGAGGCCTTTATAGTGCCAACCTCCTTCTCTCTGACCTCGGCCCATTTGGTGGTGGCTTTGATAACTCTTTCGAGGTATTCAAAACCAAAACCCACGAACTCCTCAGAGACCTTGTAGTCAGAAATTATTCTCTCTGAGGCATCTGCAAGGGCAGCCTTCACAGCCGCGTTGACCTTCCGCTGCAGGGCATCATCCTTATCCTTCAGGGCCTGGGCGTGGCTTTGGACAAGCGCGGAGATATCTTTTTCCAAACCCTGAGCCTTATTTTCAGAGTTTTGGGCCTTATTCTCAGCATTCTGTAACTCTGACCTCAGACGGTCAATCTCGGCCTTCAGGGCGCTCTCGACCTTCTCAGCCTCTTGTCCCTTCTGAATGAGAGGCAATTTCCTTATGGCCCAGTTAGATAGCTTTTACATGGCAGTCACACCCTACACAGGTAATGAAGAGGTTAGAGGGGAGTAAAATCAGACGTTGCACTTGTAAAATTATTGGCAAAAGGAACAAGTCATACCTGGACGGCTCTGTGGACGCCGAACTCTACCATCATGGAGGTGTCCATGGCCCTGTAAAAACGCTTGTCGGCCTCGGTCATCATATTGGCAAGTGCGTCCATGGCCTGTCTGAGGTCGCCGACAGGGTGTCGGCTGAGATGGGGATCGCAGCGTCTGAGGTCTTCTTTTGCCTTGAGGTCGGCCTCTGATCCTCAGAGGCCGGCGCCTCAGGGGCCCTCTTCTTGGACTTGGATGTTGAGGGAGCTGGAGGAGGAGCGTTCAAACCAGTCCTCTTTGCAAGTCTAGCCAAACTCGGAACTGCCATCTCCCACAATTCGTCCGGGACACCTGGAGGTCTCTCTGCAAAAGTGAAAAGATAAGAGTCAGAAATCAAACATGAATGATCAGAGGTTAGATTTGGAACAAAAAGAAAAATCCTTACCAAAGTCAACAAGGGGACTTCCACCTAGGCTCGTCCCCGAGAGGTACTGGGGGGTCAGCAGATGTTCGAACTTGACGAACAGACCATGTGCCCCTTGGTCTTGCAGGGCCTTCACCTTTTTGCCGTTCTGAAGACTTAGGCCAGGATCGGCCCTGGCAGACATGGTGACCTTACCCCATCTGAGGGGTATCCTCGGCTCAAAAGTGGAAGAGGGAACAGATGAGCCAAATTCCCATGGCCCTGAGGCGAAAAAATACCGGGGCTTCCAGTTGTGATTCGAGGTCTGAGTGACCTGAAGCATCTTCTTCTCAGGCCTCCGAGCCACGAAGTGATAGTAGCTCGGATGGTTTTTGGCCGAGGTAGGGACATAACAACCAGCAAAGACCTGAACTGGGAGGTCAGAGTGGTGGACTGCCCTCCACAAGATGATGGATCCAATAATGACTCTCCAAGCATTGGGAGAGAGCTGCGAGGGAGCCAAGTTGATAAAGGAAAGAATGGACCTGATGACGGGATGAATGGGTAGACGAAACCCTAACTTAAACATCTGCTCATACAAGCAGATTTCTCCATCTCGGCCGTGGTAGGCCCTCTCTTCCCTCAGAGGTCTCCTTAATTTGATTGAGGGACTGATGGAGTATAAGTATCTGAAGTGCAACAGATCCACCTCAGTGACTGTGCTCTCGTACTCGTCCGCCTCAGAGACGTCAACATCACTTTCAGCATCCTCATCATCGTCGTCAAGCTCAACGTCGGCTGGAGCAGACGTAGACGGGTGACCAGGGAACCTCTGAGCAAACTCGGCCCCGGTAACGGCCGACAAAGGGATGGCATCTAGAATGGGTGGCACAGCCACACTTGGCACAACAAGTTCGACCTCTGAAGAAGAATTTGAGGTGCTTGAGTCATTCTGAGACGAGGCTCGGCTGGAGACCTCGGCCTGGTCAGGGGCCTGACCAGGCTGAGGTGTAAAATCCATGGCTTCCTGGAAAGAGTCCACAGACATGGGGTCTGAGGTAGAGGACTCAGACTCAGACATCGGCAATTGGTTAGCAGAGACGTCTGTCTGATAGAAGTTCTCAGGAGGATCAGGGTATACTACCTTGAGAGGTGGGGGAAAGATAGGTCTGACAGGGAACTCCTGTGACCTACGAGCTTCTTCCTGAGCTCTCTCTATTTGCCTAATTTTCTCTAAGGTCTTCTCTCTGAGAGAAGGGAATTCCTCAAGAAGCTGGTACAGGGGTCTGAGCATCAGAGGACGACCCAAAACTTCTAACGACCCTAAACTTAAGGAAAACTCCTAAACCTACAAACACGATTGGCTTATAAAATAAAGGGGTTTGAAGATCAAATTAAGGAACTTCAAGAAAACACAGGTCGCCTGAATCAATGAAGCTCGCCGGAAAACTCAAATGAACCACCGGAAAACTTAAAAGGTCACCGGAAAATGCAAACCGAATGTCAAAAACAAAGGAAATGGAAAAGGAGGAGTACCTGGAAGTAAATCGACGAATGAAACCAAGAGAATCCACAAGATACCTACAGGAAACCTTCTGCAGAAAGAGCGCTGGATTGAAGAGGCTTTAGAGAGAGAAAATTTGCAGGAAACAGCGTGCACGGGAAAAGAGGAAGAAGAAAGAGGAAGAAAGGGTTTAACCCCTTAAATACTTGGGCACACTTCCCAAGGCCCATCATTGCCTTGGGAAACCCAAGGGACAACTGACAGCGCACGCAAGCCAAGTGGGCACGCCTTAGCCTGGGACAGGTGTCACGCAGGTGTTAGCCTTGGGACGAACAGGCCTCGGAGGTGAAGCAATCCCCTAACCACTTGCTCTCGCATGTGACTAAGGGTTGGGGGGTGATTAATATGCCCAAGTATAACCTCGGCCAGACCTACCTCGGCCGAGATGATGGCCGAAACATTGATCGACCCTAGGAAGGCCAGGGGCGCACGATACCATCCCTCGGCCAGACCTACCTCGGCTCAGGCCGACACTACCATCTACACAGCCAAGGGGGGCGCCGCGCGCATCACAGGCACCAACAGCACTATGGGTATGGCAACCTCGGCCAAGGGTGGGCCGAGGTGACAGGGAGCCTACCCTCAACTTGGAACCAGTTCAACCTCGGCTTGGGACGAGGTCACAAGAGGCCTTAGTATTCACCAGCATGGGACTATCCCTACCGAGGCTGGGGCCGACCTAGCATAATGTCTCGGCTGAGATCAGGCCGAGACTCCTTATGACACTTCTCAGATTGAACGGACATCAAGCCTTTACAGCTCGGCCTCTCCCAGGCCGAGGTCATTCACCAACATGACTGTCGAGCATCTGTTGACATTTGGATAAGGACACCTGGGCACAAATCAGTTGTAACAAGATTATTCTCCACATGTGGGAGAATATTTCATCATCATTGCTTACATGTGACAGTGACAGATGGCATTCCCACATTGGTGAGGATATCACACACATGCTCATTGCATGCATGGGGGGTACATTACGCCCCCTAGACACTATATATAGGGGTCATCCCCTACCTTGCAAAAGGATCCAGCTATTAAAACCCTAGCAAAAACTCTGTCTAAATATACAGTAGAGAGAGAGAGCTTGAGTGAATTGTATCTATGGCCATTAGTGCCTTTGTTCAGTGATATTACTCACACACTCACAGTGGACGTAGGCCAGATTGGCTGAACCACTCATATTCCGGTGTTGATTCCTCATATCCTCACCTCCTTCTCTTATCTCTTTATATAGCTGTGCTGGCATTGTTATTCATATATAGAGCTTGGAAACACCTTACCTGGTGGTGCTGATTCCCAGCATCATCAAAGATGTTCAGGGGAGTCAATTATGTTCATCACAAATCTCGAAATCCCTCTTGATCATCACAACGTCAGATGAAGGTTCTACGAATTTGGACAGCGGAGGGTCATTGTTGAGGAGAACCTCTGACCATTTGTCGAGTTGGTGACAAAACATCCCTCGAACACAACTCCTTCGGGGAATTCGTAAAATAACGACAATGTGTCTCAATCAATGTGAGGGTCAAGGGGTTCGTGTCGAATGGAACAGACCCAAAGTTCCTCGCCTTTCAGCAACAACACCTGCATCATACGAGTAAACCAAGCATCCATTCTTCATTCCAATTGAATGAATTGTTTCTCCACATTGGATTGTTTGTCGCATTTCGGCATGAATTATCATGCAATGAAATGCAAAGAAAATACAACCACCACCACCAAGAGCAAATCATGTTCTGATACCATATAGTTATCGAGATTTTTAAATTCCCTCGTCTGTAATAGGAATTCTGACCCCAACATGGCAGACTCACTAGATCGTTAAAAATGGGGTCCCCAATATTAACTATTAAAATTCTAGCTATTACAAGTAACAATGCAATTTTTAATTTAAAAATTGAAATAAATGGCAAAAAGTAATACTTCCTAGCCAAAAAATAAAACTACAAACGAACAGTTTTTGAACTTTCTTGATATATTACTAAGATTATACCCTCCAGTCTTACCGAACCTTTTTACATTAGTTGAGTACATATATTCTTGACAATATATTAATGATTCTAATATAACCCCATCAAGAGTTTTATAACATTCTATAATTTGAAGTAGAAAATTACCTTACTCCCATCGTACTGCGTGCGTACCGGCAAAATCAACTTACCATGTACATATGCTCGTACCACTTTCCCGAAGAGACCCACATTCCACATAACATTTGTCTCCACATTTTTTATGTTCATGATTATCCTTTACTGTTGTGCTTTCCTTGTCTCAAAAATTGGGATTCCATAAACAGAAATCATCCTCCAACTCCTGCGGGCCCAACTTGATCAAGGGTGGGCAGAAATCAATTTTCATCTTGGTCCTCAACTGTTCCATCTTTAGTTTTGTTTCAAGCAAGCAAACAAAACTGGGATGATGCTGGGAGCACAAATCCCCAACGGATTGACCGTCAAGGTTTGCCAAAACCTTGACAGTTCCAAACTTTAGTCCTCATTTCCAGCTAAGATGAAATGGTTTGGCTTGAGCACTTTCGCAGAACCATATAATTTAATGGTTTGTGTGATAAATGGTAACTGCTACACATCATAAAAGGACAGAAATGGAGTGAAAGAGGAGGTAAGGGGATGGGCATCAAGTTGGGACGAAGCAGGGAAGAAGGGGGGAGGGTGTTCTCCACCAGCTGATAGCAAGCAAAGCAAGGGAGGGGGAGGGGGAGGGCTCAGAATGAAGCTCATAACATACAAAATAAGGTAGAATAAACCAAAGAATTAATAATTTAACACCAATAAACCATGATTGGTATTTAAGGAATTACATAAAAAATATGAATCATGTGTAACTCCTAATTGTCTCTCTCTAAAGCGTGGCGGGAGAAACTTACTTGAGAAAATAGCGAACACGACGGCGTAGAAGATGGATTGTGCATGCGAAGATGGCATCCCAGGGTCTGATGTAGAGGTGGGTCTCAAGGTAGAAACTGGTCGCTCCTGGTTTACTATCCGTTTAAGAACAGTAGAGAGACCAGAATTTAATACAGAACCCAAAGCAGCCCACAATGCTTCAGCATCATGCCTCCAGAGAACGGTTGCACCAAAAAGTGCAAACACAAGCCACTTGCTCTGCAGTCAAAGCAATATATTTTAATGAAATCATGAGAAATTTCACTGGGAGAAATTACAGCATGCGTATCTCAAAGGCAGAAGATACTAAATGCTTTGCAACTTGGCATTGACTTTGATAAGGCTGATTAAACTAACCCTAACAAAGTACACAAATTTACAAAATGGTTCCAAAAAATTTGACAATGTATTGGCAATCAGTAGTTGCATAGATGAAAAAAATGCCGATGATTAGATAACATAAATTTTACAGATCCAATCCAATGATGGAGCATGAGTTAAATTTCTTTAGTGGAATTAAAAGATGGAGATCAAGAAGCAATGACACTTCGCTAGAGGCGAAGCGTCGGCGGGGACATGGACACGAGTCCGACAAGACTCCGACACATGTCTGACATGTTTTAAATAAATTGAAATTTGACAGATGGGTGGACATGGAAAGGACACGGCTAGCGCACGACGAGGGCATGGCTAGGACATTTATTTATATTATTAAAGATCTGATTTGAGTTCTTCTCAAATGATTTTTCATTTACCTTCTCTAGGATCTATTGTCCCTGGAACAGTTGGACACAAATTTTCTCATCTTAAAAGAACCTTCATGTTCTGTTTTGAGATATTAATTCATTCTTTTAAACTGTTATCCAAACATGTTCTTTTAAATTGTTATCCAAACATAACTACGTCGAAAACATCATTGCAATTGCTGACAAAAAAAATTCTTCATTAAAAACAAAGAAAGTAGTAAACAAAACACCGAGCATGGCCAATAACAGAAGGACAATAGAAAATACAAGACAGGATGCTCTTATATTATATATCATGTTGTCGACACTCCTCTCAAGACTATTTGTAATACCCCGTATTTTACGAATTAAATAAATGACTAACTGATATTTAATTGGGTGATTTAACGGGTAACATATTGAAATTAATTAATTTAGATTAATAACCGGAATTTAAAACAAGAATTTAAATAATATGGGAAGGACTCGTTAATTTAATAATACGGTTGTAATTAATTTGTATGTTTCGGGTTGATATGGTTGGACCGAACTTTGGAGGAATATAGATGCCCGGAGTGGTGTTTTAAATGTGCTAAATTGGGCCCCAAGGGTAGGTAATCCCTTTGGATCAAGTTTTAGGAGTATCTTGTTAGTATTTTGGGCTTATTTAGGGGTCCAAAAGTGAGCCCATAGTGGACCTGCGGAATTAGGGTTATAAATAGGTTATTAAACGTCATTAATTATGATAATACATCATAATACAAAAGCTAGCAGCAGAGGCTAACTTTGAAAGGGAGGAGAGCAATCAAGAGGGTTCATTCTGCATCTATTCCTCTTTTTAAGGCAAGAAATATTATCTTGCTTATCGTATTACTTGTACCTTGTGTATGTGTTTATGATTTTCATTGCTAAACATGAATGAATCATTAGAACCATGCTTTTAGGATTTAAATATGAATAATCACTTGTAAATCTAGTTAGTAACATGCTTCGTGGTAGATATAATGTGACTAGATTAATAAACTCATGTTCATATTAATTATCATGTTTAACTTAGGACTCTATGGCTTATGATGTTGAAAATCCATGATAAATTTGTTTTGAATCATTAGTTGTTGTATATTTGATTCATTTTATAGTTAGAATTGTTGATTTATGCGTAATGACATGTTTAATAGGGGATATTGTTGTTAATTGATTGAAAATCATGTTTAAAGTTGGACTAAATGAAGAGCATTAATATTTCTTCCCCTTATTAACGAAATTAAACATTGATAATAAAATATTAAAAGGGTAGTTTTGATTTATGAGTGATTAGAGATCATAATAGGGTCTGAAGGTTTTAAAAGCTTTGGTATGGTCTCTAATGGCGAACTAGGGCTTCAAAATTCATAACTTAGGGTTGCTTGAAGAAGGAACATCGAAACTAAGTCGTTTTGGGACCAAAGTGGGTGAGCCGCAGTTGCGGCTTTTTATAATGCCGTCGCGGGGTGGTTAATTGGGCCATGGGTTGGGGTCCATTTGGGTTTGGGTTTGGGTTGGGTTGGTTTTGTGGGCGTTCTTGTTTTTAAAATATGAATATGTGTGTTCCAATAGGTATGGTTGGAAACTGCACTTTACGTATATACTTGTATGGGTAAACACTGGTTTCAAGGATTATTCATGTAACTAATTTGGGAATATATATATGACAAACTTAAATCAAGATATGTAAATAAAGGATTAATAATGTTAAAATACACACTTGTGATGGGGTAATCATAGTGAATAAATAATTATTAATAATATATATTTATGGTACATTCCTTGGCGATGGATTAGTTTAGAGTAGTTATACTCTTTGTATGGTTTGAGATGGGCGTGAGTTGGTTGATTACTCGGTCGTTAGACAGTTAAGGTTTGGTTTATATATGCAAATGACAGATCGGTAAGAGTTGGTTGATTACCCTGTTTTAGGATGGTTCAAGTTTAGTTGATTACGCATAACCAATGTAAGAATTTATATTGTGTTGCATATGTTATAGCATAGGGTAGTTATAGAGCTGGTTAATTAATCTATGATAGGATAGTTAGGTTATTGGTTTGGTACTTGTATGGCATATGAGTCAGGCTAGTGCTTTACGGTAACTGTTATGTATATGGTAAGTAGAGTTATTAGTATTTGTTTAAAGAGTCTCTTACCATTGATTCTAATGAACGATTAGGCTAAACAGAAGTGTATTGGGGGGATTCCTTGCTTGGATTTCATTCGTGAGACATTCCATGCACGGAGTTTAGCTCGGTCAGGACTTAGGAGATATTGAGCATGAGACTCTTAGTAAGTATCTAGTGGTATATTCTATAGAGGTTGGTTTTGGTATATTACTTATGGGTACGTTGTACCAGGTTATGGGATGGTAGTGTGGTAACATAATAATGGTTAGGACTTACATGGTTTCGGTATGGGTAATAGTTTTGTTGTATTATTAGACTTGCTATGGTTCGTTATTTCATGAGTTATTATACGGGGGATGGTAGCTAGTGTATTACGGCAAGGATGGATACGGATAGTTAGAATTGTTTCAGGTTAGAGGAGAGATAAGATACATTTGTCGGCGAACGCCGGCATGAGGCGTAAATGGGCCACATTTAATAATGTTAAGTACTATAGATATTTCTTGCAACTTTTGGGCCCTGACCCATTCCTATAAAAAATATTTTTTTAAGCAGGACTGAGTAGTCAAAGTTGCATTGATTGGATATCCACTTCTTCATCTTTAAAGTAGGATTGCTATTTCATTACAGTTGACATTCCAGTTATTTATTATTTAGAGTCTTTATTTATGGGCGAGGTGGTTCCAAGTTGTCTACGTTTCAATTTGAGACTATTCGGCGTTGTGGAGTTTTATTATAGTTGGTGGATTCATTGGTTTGAAGACTTGGCACCATGTAACTTATCCAATAACCTCTCAAAATGGGGGATTGCTCAATCTCAGCCCCTCATCTATAATTTGAACGGTTCAGATTTTTCAAAAGGAAAGATCACTTGATGCATTGTTTTGACAACCGTGGAGGAAGATTCCCATCACACTATATAAAGGGGTGGTGGTTTCATTCTCTCACTACCCCTCTCTTTTAGCTCCTCGTCTCACTCAGTACCTTTCTTGCCTCTTTTAGCTCCAGTTGCGAGAACCAAGCGAGTATGAAAGATTCCTAGGAATATGTTCCGCTTTTATGTTTTGAGTTTGCATTTCCAAACATTTTATTCAGGAATATTGGTTTGTTGTTTTTGTTTTATTCATGTGGGTTTGTTTGTAGGGTACTGTTGGATTTATTTAGGGTGGGGTTTGATGTATATTTTCGTTGTTTGATTGTTATTTTTTTCTCCCCCAACAGAAAATGTCAAAATGGGGATTGACGTTGCTTCATCGGAATTTATGAAAAAGGCCCTGAGCATGTCTTCAGTTCACAGAATGGGGACTCCTTGTCTCAGAGATGGATATGCGATTCTTTTGGTCTCCTCGAACGTATGTAGTTTTTTCCTTTTATTTTTTTAGTTTATTATCATTTTGTATTAGTGCTTCTTGATACTTTTAGTGTTGTTTGTATGTAGGATGAACAAGAACTTATCCAACTGGGTAAGAGTGAGGAGGCCTGATCGTTGGCGGCCAAATCCGGACTCACCCTATCCCTGGGTGAGTTCGGGATGAAATTTTTGCGGCTCATCAGAATAGAAAAAGAGGCTGACGAGAGCTACATGACTGTGAGCGTAAAGGTTAATAGTCTTATTGATACCGTGGAGAGCATGGATAAATATTTAAATAAAAGGATGAGACGCTTGGAGAATGCCATTTTACGAAGCAAAGTGGGAACTGCTGGAGTTGTTGTGGTTGGGAAACTAAATGGTGATGAAAAGGGAGGTGAGGGAATAGCCAACGGGAAAGCATGTGGTCACGAAAAGGGAGCGGGAGCTAAGGGAGTTAATGGACAACCATCATCCAATGAAAAAGCAAACGCAGATGCTCCAAATGGGAATGCTGGAAAAGGGTTTCCAGATGTTGAAATTGGTGGTGGAGATGATCTCTAGATTGATGGGTTGGGTAGGTTCTAGTTGCTTATGTTTATGTCCATTTTCTCTTACTGTTTATGTTTATCTTTGGATAAACATGTAAGTCCTAATTTTTCAAGTGATAGGGGAAATCTTTTGCGGGTTGGTTTTTCTAAGAAAAAAAATTGTTGAAGTGGATGGATTTGTAATTTTCTATAAAAATTAAACCAGAGTAAATAAAGAAATAAATATCAACTCATGTATTCCTAAGGATGCACAAGAAATCCTTAAGTGCAAACACCAAAAAAAGACGAGAAGGAACAAATCAATTGAAAGTTATAATTTAAGTTTGCTTTAAAATACACTTCCTATTTGCCTTCCATTTGAGTTCATTAAATATTTTATTTATTTATAGATATGAAAAGCCCTTTAGTTTTAAGCACATGATTTAGAAGCCTATTAGATTTTAGTTCATTAAATATTTTATGCAAAGTCCTTAAGGTAGATCTACATCAGTTAAACTAACAGTATTAAATTCTTGAGACAGACCAGAAAAGAAAAGAAATTCAAAGGCGAGTGCGTGAATAAATTAACAAGTGTGTTTATTAAGGAAAGAATAGCAACCAGATGATTGAGAGTAGATTGAAACCCAACAGCTGTAAGATTAGGGGTAAACTGAGAGGACCCATCAATGAAAGCTTCTGTTTCAACTTCAAGAGCACTAATGCCATCTTCATCACCAGTTTTAATCGATTCGGTCATAGGGTGAGGCCTCCAAGCTCTGTTTTTTTCCCAAGAAACAGATTTTGGGGAAACAATATTCCTAGAGAAAAACAATTTACAAGTGGGGAATTGGGAAGAGGAGATGGGATTAAGTTGAGGAATGAAGGTGAGGATGGGGATGGGGGGTTGTTTCTTAAAAATGGCCGTTGCCGCCGACATTTTCTTTAGTTCAAATCGCAAGCAAAAGCAAAAGGGTAAGATGATGTATACAAACAATTGTCTTACGTGTAGTGGAAGTACGAGTTGAACAATTGTCTTATGTATACAAACAATTATTAGAACAAAATCTAAGCTAAACATTTTTTTTTTTCATGTTAAGTCTCTTTATTTTCATAAAACTCTTAATTATTTAAAAAGTCTTAATTAAAATAAATACTAATTAGTATATTTTAAGTTTGAGTGATATAAAAATTATTATTTCAGAAAAATAGTTTTACTAAAATAACACTGATAATAAAATATATAAAGTAATATAAAAAGGAAATAACTTGCGGTTTGTGATCTGAAAAAATTACAGACGGGTTTTAATGAAGATGATGACTGAGTCGAGTACTGGATACTTAAGATAGAATTCGTTTTCGTTATGATGCTTACGGCAATAAGCAATAAGCGTCTGTCTCGGATGATGAAACGGTCTCGAGAAATGCAAAAAGCATTGCAATGTGTTTGTCCCACGAATCAAAAATGGTTATACTATCTCTAACTCGAAGAAAGAAGAAGAATGGCACGAGAAAGAATTTTTCGGAATTCAAGAGAAGGGGGAAAGGCTTTTATTTTTAGGCCTTGTAGTACATTTTTCGACGAGTAATGTATGTTCGTAAATGGCCCAAATTTATTAGTGACGTTTCACTAGTGTTTTAATTTTAATTAAAACGGCAATATTTTCAGCAACTGTTTTAAACAATTAAAACTGTGATGTTTTGGAAATAAATTCATCTCAATTTTCAAGCTCAAAAATTATGCAGAAAAGCCCCAAAAAAATTTCAAAAGAAAAGATAATATTGGCTCAAGAAAGATCCACAACCTATAGACTACAGACACGGGCACGGGCCGGGTCATCCAGCGAGCAGGCAACGGTCCGCACGGGTGGGATTTTGGACCAAAGCTGAAACCATGGATAGTATAGGTACCCTTCCCTTCAAATAGTTGGGATACCTGAAAGTGCCCAATATGTGTGTTTTAAACAAAACCAATTTTCTCCGAAAAATATCCAACTTTTAATTATGCACCAAACCAAATTGTGAAACCCCAATTCTTACTTTAAACCAATTTTATCTTGATTAATCCTAAACATGCATCTAGTGGTTAAAGAAAGTAAAATAAAGTAAAGAATATTCACAACGCCGGATGTACGAGGAAAAAACCCAAAACGAAAAAACAACCTTGGACGGCCCAAGCCAGACAATCATTATGAACAAAGGTTTTACAAAGACAGATTAGCCTTACTCAATGACTCGATCCCCACGGGTCTTGACGCTCCTTCTGATCTTCTACCGTTCTTCAATAGTGCCCATGCAGAAATTCCGTCTTCCACGATACCTGTCCACAACACTCGACTCCACGAATGTCTCGGTGTCCACCGATTGGCTTTGATTCGTATATGATGTCGAACAAGAAGTCCTTCTCTTTTCTTCACTGCAAAACCGTGATGTTCAATGGTAGACCAAACTTTCTTGGTGCAACAAGATTGCATAAACATATAAGAATGATAACTCGGATCTTTGCAAACTCTAAGGATGTGTTTATGCTTTGTAAACCTTAGAAAACATGTGTCAAACTCGTACTGGATGGTATACTGTTTTTCCAGAATGCACACTTATGAAAATCTGATGAAAACATGCTTTAAATAACAATTAAGCGCCGCCTCGAAAAGAGTGTCGTTCAAACGACAATGCCACGTCATTCGCGCGACATACCTATCTCGTTTGAACGAGATTGGTTGTCGTTTGAGCGAGCTGGCGTGTCAGTTTGACTTTTTGACTTTTAGTTCAAAACGTCTCTTTTAAAGGAGATCCATATAAGTCAAACTCTATTTCGAGTTTATCAGAATAAAAACGTAGTGTAAACCTTTAAAACACTTTTAAAAATATTTTTCTTTATAAAAGTACATCCTTATCTTTTATAAAAACAATTCCGAGCACCATTAATTATACGCATTCATACCTGTGTGATCTCGGAATGCAATTACCTCTGAAGACGAATAAACTTGCACCAATTAAACTTCGGCATGATTTATTCTTTGAAGCTTTGTCGCAATGTCTTCAATTTTATTAAATACATCTAGACCAAGTGGGATCGTGACAAACTAAAATCTCCTATGACATATTACACACAGTTTTGTTCACGGAATTAAGTCAAAACAATACAGGGACTCAATTAGAAATTTATGTCCTTACAATACCCCATTGCCATCAAACCCTTTGTGTCAACTAGTGAATATATCAACTACACCTATTTCTTATATTTTTTCTATGTGCGACACAAGTTCGACACCAACTACACCAAGGTAGTTCATGATCTAAAGGGGTACTTTGAGACAAAATTTCGCATTCAGTCCTTATTTGTTTTAAACAAATTAGTGCACCACGTTATTCATCAAGTTAAGGAGAACGTGTCAGTAGCTTAACCTGACATTTTAAAGATGTGTATCTTGTATTAATTATGACTTAATGTTTGTCAAAATTTCATTTGGTCAAAATAGAATAGGGTTTTAAAAAAACCATTCCCCTACATGAATGAAATTTGGGTGAAGAATCAAATTTAATACGAAGACAAAATTAGAGAGGGTATCAAAGGAAAAATGTTGCATCGGTGAAGATAGATTTTGACTTAAAATCTTTTTTAGTGAGAGAGTATCAAGTTTACTAGCCAATGAATGAACGTGATGTTTTGAATTAATCTACTTTTTAATGTAAATCAAGATAATATAATTCATACTAACACTTTTTCAAGCATTCTTGGTTCTCTTGTTCTATCCATTTTAGTCTTGGACACCTCTTGATTTCATGAGTGCGTTAGAGAATATAGTTGTTCATTGCTCTTATAGAAAGTGGTCACTTCTCACTCACATAGGTGATTTCTATAAAGAGTGTCATTTAAATACCCCACTTAAACCATATGTTTAATATATAGAAATCATTAAAAACAAAGTTTATCCTATTACACGTGGTAGGTAGTGCACTACCTCATTTGAGGAATGGGATGAAGAATTTGTTTTCTTCTCAATGCTAACTGAATTGAATGAGTTCTTCCGTTGAAACTGTTTCTTGGGATCTCCAGTCATTTAGTTTGGGTTTCCATTATGAAATTTTTCTGAGTACAGTTCACAAATAATTTTTTGTAGAAAGCATAGGTATTAAAAGAGTAAAGAAAAATTGTCACACCACACAACATTTACGTGATTCAGCAACTACTCCATGAAAGGGGTTATCACCATTTATTAATTTCTTAGAGGTTCCAAATTACATGCCCCTTTGCCTCGGGGTTAGGGTTATATTTATAGTAGTAAAAAGGAGTTGAATTGTACAAGAAACTCTCCTAGATCCTTATTAGCCTGTTAGTGATCCCTATTTATCTCATCCGAAAATATAGGTAGCCAGTTGAGTCTGTAATTATCCACGTGATGAGCTTTTATAATTATCCATGCGACACTAAATTTGACTGGGCCAGTGTGTTGGGCTTGCTTGGGTCTCCAGAAGTTGGGCCTTTATGATTTAGTCCCCATAATTGCCCCTAAAATTCTTTTCCAAAGATGGGCTAAAGAATTTTAAATCCTTTGTCGGCCCATGTTGAACCCAAAAGTCTGAGATTCATACTCGAATATATTTGTGATTACTTGAAACCGATGGGGGTACACTGGCCATTGTGAAAGTTGAACCGCCAAAATTCTTCTTGATCATCGTTCCTTATGATTGATTTGCACACAATTTAAACGTCACTTTCTTTCAAACTCTGTACTCATCGTTTTGCCCTTCATTTTTGCTTGGAAAGACTTCTGAAGCTTCCATTTTCTTTATTTTCTCTCTAAGTTCTCTTCGTTTCCTCTTGCTTTTCTATCTTTAAAGTTCTTTTATGTTTGCATTCGCTATATACTCTTCTTTTATTTTTATATTCCGTGAAAATGGTTTGCACCCTCTATGATAAGAACTTGGAGGATTTCAGAAAAACTTACTCTATCCCTGGGTCATTATCGAGTGCGTCCCCATGCCCAAAAATCCTATTAAAGTCAATGGTGGCCAATGGATTTATACTCTTACTTTCAGGGGGGGTTAACTTTCCTCCCAAACCACATTTTCTTAGAGTTTTATGAATATTTTGAGGTTGTCCAAGCCCAATGTTCTCCCGATACCTGGTGCTTTCTCAATGGAGTTTATAGGATTAACAAGCTATATGGGGCCAACTTTAGGATTCCCACACCACAGATTGTGTTTTATATCAGAAGGGAAAGAAGGATGATAGGGTTCTAGTAATAAACCTTTTTTATTCCAATAAGGTTATTTGGGATCATGGTTTTATTGCCCACAATTGGCAATATTCTCCTCTCCCAAAGAGCGAATAGTATCATGGATTTATGTGCCCAAAATCGGGGAGTGACATCGGTTAATACTTTTATTTTTATGCCTTTATGAATTTTCTTCTGATTGTGTTGAGTGGTAATGTTTCTTCTTGTCTTTGTCTGAGCAGCTTGATCAAAGAATGAATAACCCTTCGTTGCCCATGTCAATAGGGAAGGGCTATTAAAAGTTTGGAAGTTGAGGGAACCCCTAGTTCCAAGTCGTGATTATCGTCACTCCGCCTCTTTTCTACTTGAATACAATAATTCTATTGGTAGCTTCACAACTCGTCCAGTAGACAGCATCCTTGATCTCTCACTTTCAGGTGAGGAAGTTTCTATTTCTTCCTCCTTTGAATCACTAGACGTTGAGTACATCCTTATTAAGGAAGATAATTCAATGGCTCCAAGGAAGAGAATTTTACTGATTGAGAATGATGATGTTGATGCTGATGCCTCCTCCCTTAAGACCAAGTCCTTGAAAAGGGCTGAATAAGAGGGCCTAGAGCCACTGACTCGGACTTGGTTGTTCAAGAGAAGAATAAAAAGGACAAGGATCCCATGCCCATATAAACCTCCAAGAAGGGTGATACCCCTTTGTCTGTGAGGAATTCACAAGCGAAGTCAGTGGCTAAAAATCCTTCATTGGCCTACGGCTTGCTGAAGGGAGTTGTGCTCACAATTGATCGCGAGCAGGTTAAGCAACTGTCTTATGAGCAACTTACTTCCCATGTCGCTCAGTCGTTATCTCTAGTAAGCCAAGAGTTCCTTTATTGTTTTGTTTTGAAATAATTGGATGCCTTTTTTTAGGCTACTAATATGTCCCTTGTTTGTTCGCTTGCAGTGTATGGAGGATTTTATCACCATTTTGGAGTGTAAGGTCAAATTTCCATTAGAGTCATTTATAGTATTGGCTATTTTTGTTGGATAAAACATTTAGGGTCTTTTAGTATCATTCTACGCTATATCATGAATATTTTGAGCATTCCGACTTTTATCATACAACAAGTTCACATTAGCATCTGATTGCTCACTTTCCCGAAAGGTATATGACCTGATCTTTTTAATTTGTTGGAGATGAATTTTGAAGTTTTATATGCTTTTGGTAATAAGTTTTCAAACTTCTTTTGGCCTTTAAAAAATTAATTTAAATTTTTCAAAAATTGGAGAGGTCGTTCGAATGACTCTTCTCTCTTAGTCGTTCAAACGACTTCAAACAATTTCCTTAAATATTTTCCCTGAAATGTCATTTGAAAGACTTGTTCTAACGACATCATGTAATGTCGTTCAAACGATCCAGCTAAGTCATTCGAACGAGCTATTTTATTTTTTTTAAAAACAGTTTTCTCTCTAACTTCCCTTTCCCATTACTTCTAACTTGGAAACCACTTTAGAGCTCAAGAATCACAGAGTTTTTGGCCATTGCACTTTAAAGAATAACACATTTTATCTTAAGAAAAGGTCTCCAACTTTTCATCTGATCTTTAAGATCATTTTTCCAAAAACCACAACCTAAACCTTTTATTACATTCATCCCGATTTTGGGTGCGGTGGACTTTCGCACAAGTTCATTTGGAGACGGTGCTTAGCTTTCGGTAGATATCGAGACACAGGAATGTTGTGCAACGTATTAGATCTACATGTGCTACGGAGGAAGATGTTGAAAATGGCATCAGTGGGTCTTGTGGAGTCAAGTCTGTGAGTCTTGCGTGTCTTTTTGTAAAAGCCATATTCATAGTAGATTTTGGCTAGACTTGGTCGTTCGAGGTTTTTCCCATTTGGGTTTTCCTCGCACATCGGGGTGTTGTGCGATTGTGCTTTCTTTTTACATTACACTTGATATCTCATATTCTCACCTAGGAATTCTAGTAATCAAGATTAAAATTTGGAAAGCATAATCCTACTAGCCTAATTCTTATTTGAATCTTGTATTGCTATTTAATTTGCTTTTAACGGAATGTATTTAACGAATTGAACAGAATCCATATAACCCTGCAACTTCAAATTGGTATCAGATATTGTGTTTATAAGTTACTAAAATGAATTCGAATGATTATAAGGATAATTATTCGTCAAATAGACCCCCAATGTTTAATGGAATTATGCTTATTAGAAATCACGTATGCGGTCCGCGTTAAAATAAATTGATGAAGGTGTTTGGCTTGTTGTTGAAAAAGGGTGGTCTCCTCCTACTCTTGTTGTTGAAGAAGAAACTGTTTTAAACCCTATAGAACTATGTAGCGAGGATGAGTTAAAATTGTGTGACTTTAATTCTAAAGGTTTAAATGTGTTTTTTAGTGTCGTTACTCCCAAGGAGTTTCGTCGTATTATGATTTGTGAAACTTCAAAAGAGGCTGGGATATTCTTCAAGTTACTAATGAGGGAATGGGTGCCGTCTAAACTTAAAAATTTAACCACTCAATTTGAAACTATCACCATGAAAGAAAGTGAAACATTTGATGAGTTTTATGCTTGTATTTTTTATATATTGTTAACTCATGTTTCGACCTAGGTGATAAAATCCCTAAAACTAGCGTAATCAAGAAGATTCTTAGATCTCTCCCTAGTCGTTTCATCCCTAGTCAAGAAGATGTTTGTAGGTGATCTCCAAACATATGAATTAGACATGTTTCCTAAAGGTAATATAAAGAAAGATAAGGAAGTTGCTCTAAAAGTTAAAAAGGAAGAAAAGTTTGAATTCGAAGAATCCGATATGGATACCGATGATATGGTCTTATTTGCTAAAAAATTTAAAAAGTTTCTCAAGTTTAAAAGCAAAATTCAAAATTTGAAAAATTGAGAATAACAAAAACAAGGAAGTAAAAGTTTCAATAATCAGGATCAAAAGAAGTTTAAAAATAAAAATCCTAAAAAAGATAACTTTAAAAATGATGATTCGAAGAGATGTTTTGAGTGTGAAGGATGAGGTCATAGAGCGTATGAGTGTCCCACTAAGCTTAAAAGATAAGGTAAGGATAAAGCTGTTTATAATGCGAATCTTAGTGATAGTGAAAATGAGTCTGAAGACTCCAATGATTCCGTTCATTTGGGAAACAGCTTCATCACTTTTATGGCAAGTTGATGATACGTAAATATTGCGTATTTTATCCTCCGAACGGACGCATTTTAGCCCCCTCGGGTATCTTATTCCCTATATTTATGCTCGTTAACCAGACAACCTCGGATTTCTACGTTAACATGTTTTGTAGGGGTTAATTGAGCTTTTATAGGTATTTGGATGCTAAGTGTGAAGCTCGGACTCGTTTCGCTCGATTTTCGTACGCAATCGCACGTTCAAGGTCAATTTAGTCATTTCACAAATTGGGCACTTGGACCAACATCTTTGTAATACCCCGTATTTTTGGCGATATTTATTTTTGGGATTAATTAATTAAATGAGAATTAATTGGGAATTAATCCGGATAAAATACTAGCAAGATGTGAGTTGGTATTTGACTCTATTGAGTATATATGATGATATATGAATATTGAATTATGAAATTTGTCGTGAGATTGATATACGGCAATTTGGACATTTTATTGGGACGCGTGAGACAGTCGCGTCAGGATATAATTATTTTAATTATAAAAGTGAAATTAAATTCTATTAACCGTATGGTCGTTTTGAGTGCGCCAACGCGTCCGGAAGGGTCGAGATAGTTAGAAAACACTAGCCGGGGGTTTAGTTTGGGTCCCGGGGTATTTTTAGGCCATACCGGCAACATAAAGGGTATTTTGGTAATTTTGTACTTTTGGGAATTAAAAGTGACGAAAATTAGTAAATTATATCTGATGTGGATTTGACCCACTAAACCACTAACCAACCCATGTTAACCCAATAGGCTACGTAGGTTATTAGAATTTAGGTTTCTAATTTTTCCCAAAACAAACCCTAGCCACCATAGCTATTGGAGAAGAAAGCTTGGAAAGAGAGAGATAGAGGAGAAAAGCTTGGAGAGAGAGAGAGCTTCATCAAATCGTCACCAAAATCTGAGATTGAATCAAGGCAAGTGGTTTAATTTACGTTTTTATGCAGTAAATGCTTCTTCCATGCTTAGACTATCCAATAATCATAATTAATTGGGAGATAATTGAAAACCCATGAAACTGGAGTTGTTAATAAATTTTGGAGATAGGTTTGCATGTAGAAATGTTATTGGAAGATCGAATTAAGAGAATCATAAGTTTATGTGTTATAAAAACGGATTTATTTCTGGAAATTGATGATTTATAATCTTAGGGTTTATGTTCTTGAAAAATTGGGGAAAAGTGATGGGACTTGTGATTTGGTGATGTTTAGGATGAATTATTCCCTTAAAACACGTTAGTATGTGACCTTGATATGTTTAGGATTGATTAGAGATCTTAAAACGTTGTTGGTATGAATTTTAGAGGAGAATTGAGGAGTAGAAATTGGTGAAAAACAAGTAGAAAATTCTGGGCTTGAATCTGGCCACTCGTTAGAAGACCTACCCAGGTCGTTCGAACGAGCTCGTTCGAACGAGCTTCTAACGAGGGTGAAGTTCGTTCGATAAGATCGTTCGAACGAGATCTCGTTAGAAAGCCCACTTCGTTCGAACGAGATCTCGTTAGAAGACTCAATTCGTTCGAACGAAGTCTCATTCGAACAGCCTCGTTCGAACGAGACTTCGAACGAGTTGACAGTTTAGGCTTTTTAGCCTGTTTTGATCCCGAGTGCCCGGTAACCTTGTGTATAGGTAGAGATAGCCTTTCCTTGATGAGTGATTGATATATTTGGGATGTTTGGGATATAATGAGGAGTCAAACCTAGAAGTGTAGTTTGAACCTAAGGGAAAATGTGAAGTAGGACGTGAGTGTCTATTACGATGTGAGCTATTGACGGCCTAATTAATTATATTAACCGGGAACATATAAATGGTATAGTATTATATGTCAGTACGAGAAGAGATATGTACCAATATATTATGGTGATTACTAAGACGTGTGCATACTTAGTATATATGTATTGATTTTATGTGTATGACATACCTACCATACTTGCTATCACGGGAGGTTTGCGTTCGCTTAGGGCCCTCTAATCCTTGTGTTGCCCGGATTTAGACTGGTTACCTCGATGAACATAGGTCAGAGAAGGACTTATTGGGATGTTAATAAGTCTGCTGATCGTGGGAGCGTAGGTATGTGCGTGACCCATGTGATGTGACTGTGTTCGCCTCCATTATTTGTGATGTTGTTATCTGTGAACTATTCCTGAGAGATTCGGAATATGTGATCCTTATGTACGTGATGTACCGGGATGGATAGCAGAGTATGTGTGCACCGCAGCTAGTCTCGGGGTGCTTGTATTGTATATTTATGATGTGAATAATATACACTTAATTGATGGGAACTTCATGTTAATATTGTGAATAAAATTATGGTATTGTTTTGAGAAAAACGGACTAACCAATTGTGAAATATATTACATATTGAGAATCTGAGTTTAAGTAAAGCCCCTATTCTTTGGTAACGTTAGAATGTTAATGGGAACCGAGTAATAAGGGTAGAACCTATGACAGTCTAGCTAGATATGATGTCACTTAGCTAGGAGTTTGTGTCATTTTAGATGGGTATTGTACGTTAGGAGTGTACATGTAGTCGAGAGGTGAGAATTTCATGTGAGTGCACGTCCTAACATGTATTTTGCATTTAATGTTTTAAATGATTTTAAAGCACTTGCAGGTTTTTAAAATATCTCCACATTCGGGCTCTGACCCGTTTGCTTTCAAATCTCTTTTCTTGTAAAACCATTTTAGGTGCCCAGCCACAAGGACACCACGCATAGGATTCTCATTCCGATGACGAGCTGTAGCTATTTGTGGAAGTTACAAGAATTGCTTTTAGACGATTCTATCATTTGGATTCCATGTTCAGTATTCCTCAGTTGTAGGGCATGTTGCCCAAATTCTATTAGAGACATTTCCATTTCAGTTTTTCAGACTTTGGCATGTATTAATTCAGTATTCAGTATTTCGTTACTTATTTCAGTGGTGGTATTTGTTGTGAGGAGTTTTTCCTCCGGATTTATTTATATCATGTGATGGTTATTCTATTATTTCATTATGGTGAATGGTGATATTATTCTTGCTTTAAATCTTTTACTGCATGTTAATCAGACTTTAATTAAAATTTGACAACTTACTTTTTAAATACTAGGTGGTTAGTAATAATAAAATGTTTTCGACAGTGATGCTATTAACTGAGCCAACTTGGCATTTTGATTTAATTTAATAAAGGAGTAGCTACCCGGTATTTAATTAGTCGGGGTGTCACAATCTTCACGGAAGTTGTAGCCCTCCTCTCTAGCTTCGCGTGGCCATGAACGGTACACAAATCCGATTCATAACGAAGAAGTAACGGCGATTTCAACGGACGAGAAAAGCTTGGTAACCAAAACAGCAATGCAATGTGCTGCCCCTGCTTGATCGATCGATTGACGATTTGTGTCGATCGATCGATCCTGCTCGACAGTGGGATATTTATTCAGTATCGATCGATCGAGCCTAGGGGATCGATCGATCGATCCCCTGTTTTCAGCAGATATTTTGGGCTTTTGTTTTCTCTTTTCTTTTCTATTTCTTTTCCCACTTACTATATAAGACTTTTTTGTTGTAATATCAGAGATTAAGTAGTTTAGATAGTTGTAGGTTAGGGTTTGGGAGTTGAGAGCTCTTTTCTTCTTCCTCGTATGGTGTGACACCATTTGGGTTTGTAAGATTGTACTTTCATCTTCTTCTCCATTAATATAACTTGTTTTCCATTACTTCTTGCTTTGATAATTAGGCTTACATGCTTTGTTATTTAGGTTTACATGCTTTGTTTACTTGCTTTCTAGTATAGATTTACCGCGTTTATTTACTCTCTTTATTTATCACGTTTTTAAGATGTTTTCTAGGTAATTTAAATTAGGTTGTGTTTGAATGGATCTCACTCGGGTTAACGCGTTGCTTTGCTTGGTGATAGTGTTTACGGGTCTATTTCGGGTGTGTTGTCGAAGTTATTACACCTAATTTTCGAGATATTTGTTGATGCCAAAATCTTATTAGGCTTTTATGCGGATTTAGGGGCGTGACAACCCTTGATTCAATTAACTGTCGAAACGAGACGCATTCGTAATAACTCGTCGACCCATGTAACCATTTTATACAAATTAACTCGGGTGAGGAATATTCGACGCAACCTATAGTTTTACGCGCTTTCTTAATCTAGTTTCAATACCTTGCCTAGATTAACATTTCCCTTTTATGTATCTTTTCCTTTTTAGTTTGTAATTCACCTTTTACACGTTTATTTCTGAAATATTAGATCACTTAAATTCTAGCATCTCGTCCCAGTGGATCTTTCGATACCCGACTTACCGCTGTGCTTGCCTCGCAAGTGTAGTAGTAATTTAGATTTGCTTGTATTGAGTAGGCGAAATGAAAACAACGACCGTGCACCTTACACGTGCATGCATTTCGCACTCGATCAAAATGGCGCCGTTGTCGGGGTATTGTTTGTTTTAGACTTTATTTGATTTAATATTTCATAGTATTTCTTTCTATTTGTATTATTTGCTAATATTTTGTAGGACTTCCACATTTGAGCACTTAGAAATGCTCGAATTTTTTTCGCGTGCACCTAATTTGTGGAATTCGCCACTTGAGCCATTTTTGGGGTAAGCATGTCTTATTCCAATTCTTTCGGTAATCATTATTATAATTCTCAAAATTCTCGCAAACCTATGACTTTCGGTGAATACTTAGAATCCCAAAGTATAACAAATTCAAATATGACTTTGGACGAGTATAACGAAATTCAAAATTTAGGTTATTGGAATTTTGATAATGATGATAGTGATTTTGGGCCTTTACCTCCTTATAATGGGAATTTTGAAACGAATTCGAATAGTTTTCAAAATTCCTATAATAATGAGTTTTCGTTTAAGTTCGATGGTAATTTTCAAAGTTCCCATTTTCATGCATCCGCACCTCGACCCATGACTTTTGGTGAGGGTTTGCGTATGTATGAGAATGAGAAAATTGAAAATCATTATCGGGAAGAAAATCGTTGTTGGGAACATGAGTTGGATTTATTATTTGAGTCCGACGACGATTTTTCTTCCGAGACTTTCGAGGTCGAGGAATGTTTTGAACCAAATTAGGTACTTGTGCCTACTTTGGAACAAACCATTCTAGACTTTGCCCATTTCATAATAGATATTGAAAGTGAGGATGAAAATGACGTAATATCTATTTGCAATGAAATGATTTCTTCTTTGGGCCCCAAAGAAGAACATTTCATTGAAAATGATATTATTTCATTCGAAACTCAATCTTCATGCGATGATGATTCATCTCATGAGTTAGAATTTCTTTCATCCCCATTTTCATGCTCTATTATCACACCGTCACAAGTACCTGATGATTCGGTTTTAAACTTTAATATTTTAAACCTTTTCGCCAATGAGGAGTACTTGCCGAGTCGCCGTCCACGATCGCATCTTTGCCTTCGTGTCCTCCACCTCCCATTACAATTTCAAAATCCTTGGGAGGATATTCGGCTTTTCTTGGTCCTCACATGTTTTTGTCACCCACTCAATCCAAACCCCCCATTGTCCCTTCAAAACTTTTAATTGGCGATGGTTCCTTTCTTACGCCTTACACATGCCTTCAGTTGTTAAAACAGAATTCATATTTTTTTGAAGGCATGCTTATATGTGAGGGTACACCGGTTATCCTCCAAAGTGAAATCGTTTTTACGGTGGACCCTCAGTTATTTAGACTTCTAGTGTACAGTTAGTGTGAAGCCTAAATAGTAGGTTGTATACAGTTAGCTTTTTATTCTTTCTTTCTTTTTATTTTACTCCCTTTTTAATTTAGTCTAGTGTAATTAGTTAACTTTTTGTTATTTGTTTTTGCTATGCTCGGTACTAACTTGTTTTGTAGATTCTTTGAACTTGTTCTTATGGGGATCGCTCCAATTTTGGATAATATCGCTCTTTTCCTCTCTTTAACTTGGTTCTTAATTCACATTGAGGACAATGTCAAGTTTTAAGTTAGGGGATGTGGGATATTCTATCCATTTCATATTTTAGTCCATGTTTTTTCTCACATGTTAGTTACTTAGTATGCTTTTCTTAGAAAAATTGAAAATTTCAAAAAAAAATCTTTCTTTTTTCTCCTTTTTGGGCTTTTTGCCTTTGTTTTCGATGATAAATTTCAATAATTGCCCAATCCAATAGACAACCCAATGATGCATGTTCTCGATTTTAGAAGTTATTAAACTTTAGTCTCCATTATTAATATTATGAATAACTTCATGAATTAAACTTTAATCCCATGAGCACATGCACTTTTATCGTTCTATTGATTTGGCTTAAGATTTTTATAACTCGGTAATCTTTTGTTGCATTGTATATACTTACACCGAGTAAGCTTTGTACCTTTCGTCGTTTGTGAGTGTATACACTATTCTTTTCTCTTTGAAAACGTTGAATTCGCCGGTAATCTCACTATTCTTTCATTTGATCGTTCAATAATTGAGTTCATACTTGAAATGTATTACTTGATCTTGATTTTCATATATTGTTTTGATTCGAGAATTGCGTGAACTTTTGGAAATGATCATAGGCATTCTTTAATATATCACCCATATTAACCTTGACCTCACCCTTATATGTTTAACCTCATTAACCCCCTTTGAGCCTAAATATAGCCTTTCGTTTCATAACCCCAATCCCATAACCAACTCTACATTGGAGTTATAAACCATGCATACACCTTCCATACCTTTGTTTGGAATGTTCATACCTTTGTTTGGAATGTTACTTGGGATTGAATGTTGTTGTTATGATGTCGGTTGCAATTTAGGCATATGAGAGTTTGATAAGTAAAGAAAAGAAAAAGTGAAAAAGTGAAGAAAAAGATAAAGTAAAAAGCAAAAGAAAACAAAAGAAAAAATGAGAAAAAGAAGAAAAGAAAGAGAAAGTTGTAAATGTTGTATATAGTTCAATAAGCTTTGATTGCTCTCCCCGATGATATATCTAATGTCGTTTTGGAGATTATTTTCCAATTTTGTTATTGCCCGCTTTATTCCATTATCCCGAACTTTCATTCCGAACACTTTGATTCAGTACATACATTCCTTCATTTCGTACCCTATCCTAGCCTACATTACAACCCTATTCAAGTCCTATGTGATCTTAGGTTGATGTAATTTAAAAGTTTAAATAGTTTTGATAATCTGTGAAAATGCATTTCGCCTCTTTTAATGTGCGGTATCTTTCATTGAGATTACAAGTTTTTCATTTTATATATAGCGTTCTTTATTTGTAACATGTGTGAGGCCTAGTTTCCATTTACATTTACTCTTTATGCCCGCATGTCCCGTGTGTTACTCTTAATGATTTGGACTTCTGTTTGAATCCGTTCAATGTGCTAATAATGAGTATGAAATCTTATTCGCTATTGTTGGGCTTGTCGCATGTTGGGTTGGGCATATTTTGAGGAAACCATGTGATGTTTGTGGGTACCATCCCTGAAAACCCTCACGAGATGACACTCGTCCACTAGGGTGACCTAGGGGTTTAACGGATTACTGCATACGCTAAATGCAATCGAATCGCCCGCGAAAGTGGCATTTTGCTTTTATAACATACTTTTGTACTATCTCCTGTTTTTGGTTTGCTTGGAGTTCTTGTTGCATCCTATTTCATTACTAGGGACTAGCAATGTGTAAGTATGGCAAGTTGATGATACATAAATATTGCGTATTTCATCCTCCGAACGGACGCATTAGGGTATCTTATTCCCTATATTTATGCTCGTTAACCAGATAATCTCGGATTTCTACGTTAACATATTTTGCAGGGGTTAATTGAGCTTTTATAGGTATTTGGATACTGAGTGTGAAGTTCGGACGCGTTCCGCTCGATTTTCGTACGCAATCGCACGTTCAAGGTCAATTTAGTCATTTCACAGATTGGGCACCTGGCCCAACACGGAAGTTGTAGTCCTCCTCTCTAGCTTCGTGTGGCCGTGAACGATGCGCGAATCCGATTCATAACAAAGAAGTTACGATGATTTTAGCGGACGAGAAAAGCTTGGAAATTGATCGATCGATCGACAGTTTGGGTCGATCGATCGATTCTGCTCGACAGTGGGATATTTATTCAGCATCAATCGATCGAGCCTAGGGGATCGATCGATTGATCCCCTGTTTTCAGCAGATATTTTAGGCTTTTCTTTTCTTTTCTCTTTCTTTTCCCACTTACTATATAAGACTTTTTTGTTGTAATATCAGAGATTAAGTAGTTTAGATAGTTGTAGATTAGGGTTTGGGAGTTGAGAGCTCTTTTCTTCTTCCTCATATGGTGTGACAACATTTGGGTTTGTAAGATTGTACTTTCATCTTCTTCTCCATTAATATAGCTTGTTTTCCATTATTTCTTGCTTTGATAATTAGGTTTACATGCTTTGTTATTTAGGTTTACATGATTTCTTTACTTGCTTTCTAGTATAGATTTACCGCGTTTATTTACTCGCTTTATTTATCGCGTTTTTAACATGCTTTCTAGGTAATTTAAATTAGGTTGTGTTTGAATGGATCTCACTCGGGTTAATGCGTTGCTTGGCTTGGTGATAGTGTTTACGGGTCTATTTAGGGTGCGTTGTCCTACTTATTACGCCTAGGAGATTTGACGGGGCATATCATGTATGTCCCGTGCTTACGAACTTTCGTGGGTAATTTCTGGGATATTTGTTGACGCCAAAATCTTATTAGGCTTTTATGCGGATTTAGGGGCGTGACAACCCTTGATCAATTAACTGTCGAAACGAGACGCATTCGTAATAACTCGTCGACCCATGTAACCATTTTATACAAATTAACTCAGGTGAGGAATATTCGACGCAACCTATAGTTTTACACGCTTTCTTAATCTAGTTTTAATACCTTGCCTAGATTAATATTTCCCTTTTATGCATATTTTCCTTTTTAGTTTGTAATTCACCTTTTACACTTTTATTTCTGAAATATTTGATCACTTAAATTCTAGCATCTCGTCCCAGTGGATCTTTAGATACCTGACTTACCGCTGTGCTTGCCTCGCAAGTGTAGTAGTAATTTAGGTTTGTTTGTATTGAGTAGGCGAAACGAAAACAACGATCGTGCACCTTACACGCGCACGCATTTCGCACTCGATCACAAGTCATGCCAGTGCTTCAAGCGAGTCACATCCAAATGTTGACATTTTCGAGCATGATCTTGAGGTTGTATATACTCAGTCACAAGGTAGTGATGAAAAGGGAAGTGAGAGTGATGTTGATGAAAGTGAATTATAATCCACCTATTCTAAGTTGTACACCTAGTTCATGCGTATTCAAAAGATAAATAAAAGGTTAACTTTTTAGGTGTTGACGTTAGAATAGGAGTTGAAAAGCTTGAAGGAGAATGAGGCTTTAGTTAGTTAAATCGAGGCTATTAATAGTTCTCTCTCCGAGAAGCTTATTTTGGTGGGTAAAGAAAATGTGATTTGGCTAACTCTATAACTGGTGTTAACAAAAATCTTCTTGAATCCTTGGATATTAGAAAAAAACTTGAAAGAAAAATTGTCAAACTTGAGAAAGATCCCGAGGCCTCGCGAGAAGTCAAAGTCACACTTGAGGATAAGTTTGAAAGAATGGGGAAGTTATTCCTAGGCCCATTTTTAGTTATAAGGAGAAAGGTTACTAAGAAATAAAGGGTATATGATATGAAGAAGGTGAGTCATCCAATGTTAAATTCGAACCCTTAACTAAATCTGTTACCAAAATAAACCCTCCTAAACCTAACCCACCTAAGAGAACTCTACCTAAGCAAACCTATAAAATTGACTCCTATTCAACCCTATGTTTGTAGTTTTTGTCACAAAAGGGGTCATCTTAGAGAACTTTTTTACAATCTTGGGAAGAATTCTTATCCTAATACTCCCAGGGCAAAGTAAAGCTCGTTAGCTAGCCTTAAAAACCAAGTTGAGTATCTAGTCAATGCATCCAAAGGTTTAATGGAAGAATTTCTACGGTATTCTATGGCCCATGAAAATGATTCCAACTTAAAGACTAGAATCAACAAAGGGAAGAACACAACTCAAGCTTAGGTTGCAAAAGAAAAGACTACGAAGGCTTTTGTTGTTCATATTGCTCTTAAGGCTCAAAATACCACCCAATAGTATTTTGATAGTGGGTGCTCGAGACATATGACATGTGATAAATCTCTTTTTACCATTTTTGAGGATTACAACGATGGTAAAGTCACCTTTGGCGATGGGAGTATATCTATAATTATAGGTCGAAGCACCATTGAAGTTTTTTGGTTTTTCAAGACTAAAAAATATTATTTATGTTGATGGACTCAAAGCTAATTTGATAAGCATTATCCAGTTATGTGATGAAAATCTAGTAGTTAAGTTTGGCCAAACGGAGTGCACAGTTTATGATAAATCTGGTGAGGCTATTCTTCAAGATTGGAGGACTAGTGACAATTGTTATGGAATCAATCCTAAGTCTTCTTTCGTTTGCAATAGTACTAAGGTCTCATGTGCTGATATTTGGCATCAACGTCTACGTCATGTAAACTTTAGAGATCTTAATCGTCTAGTGAAGAGAGTCATAGTTCGAGGCTTGCCATCCTTAGGAAAACCAACCTCCTCGTTTTTTGGTCCCTGTCAACTTAGAAAAAAATTTAAGAGTCCTCATCGAAAGTTGAACTCTATAACCACCTCTTGTGTTTTAGAATTGAATCACATGGACCTTATGGGTCCCACTCATACCGATAGTATAAGAGGAAAAATATATGTCTTAGTGATGGTAGATCACTTTTTGAGATATTCAATAGTTGGATTTCTTAGGGAAAATTCTGATGCAGTTGAGTTTATAACTGTTAAATGTCGAGTTATTCAAAATCAACATGGTGTCACCATTAACCGGTTTAGAAATGATAATGACATCGAATTTAAAGAATCCGATGTGAATGCTTTTTGTGATGAAGTTAGAATTAATCATGAGTTTTTGGTCGTTCGAACGCCTCAATAAAATGGTTTAGTGAAGAGGAAGAATAGAACAATTCAAGAAATTGCGAGATTGTTGCTTTTAGGTAGGAAAGTACCCCATAGGTTTTGGGCAAAAACGGTAAACACCACGCGTCATACGATGAATAGGGTATACTTACATCGCCACACTAATAAAGCTCCTTATGAATTATGGATAGGTAAGAAACCCAACGTATCCTATTTTTCGAGTCTTTAGGAGTCCTGGTTACATCCTTATGGATAGAGAGCTCTTAGGAAAATTTGACTCGAAGAGTGATGAAGGTATATTTCTAGGGTATTCACTTAATATCAGAGCTTATAGGGTTTATAACTTTGCTAGCTCTAGAATTATGGAATCAATAAATATTACTATTAAAGATGATGCTCCAGCCACATTGGTTGATATTGAGGATGATTCCTCACTTGAGAGTGATGTACCCAATGATGTTGATCATAGTGAGACTCAAAATTGATTTTCTGGACCCCTTACTTGAGAAAAGGGATCCATCCCCTTGGGTTTGTAAAAGTCACGACCCTTCCAAAATTATTAGAAACCGCGAATTAGGTGTCAAGACTAGGGTGCAATTAGAAAATGAGGTTACTTATTTATGTTATACTTATAAAATCAAACCTAAAAATTTCAAAGAAGCGCTAAAAGATGAAAATTGGATAAATTTCATACAAGAAGAGTTGCTTCAATTTCAAAAGAATGATGTTTGGGAGTTAGTTCCTGAACCTAGTGATACTAACGTCATTGGTACCAAATGGATTTTTAAAAATAAAATTCATAAAAATCGTGTCATTGTTCGTAATAAAGCTAGGTTAGTTACCCAGGTACCCAATAGAAGGTGTTGACTTTAATGAGACGTTTTCTCATGTTGTTAGGTTAGAGTTCGTTCATCTTTTACTAGCCATAACATGTCATCTTAAGTTCAAACTTTATCAAATGGATGTCAAGAGTCCCTTCCTAAATGTCATTTTTCTGGAAGAAGTCTATGTGGAACAATCAAAATGGTTTGAAGACTCTAAGTATCCTAATCACGTCTTTTATTTGAAGAAATCCCTATATGTTTTGAAGCAATCACCCCATGGTTGGTATGAGAGGCTTACTTCTTATCTTCTTATTCGCGACTTTTCAAGATATTGAGTAGATATAACGTTATTTGTTCGTCGAGATGAGAATTTTATCTTAGTTGCCCAAGTGTATGTTGATGATATAGTTTTCGTATCCACTTGTGATAAACATACTCAACTCTTCGCAAAAAAAATGCAAAATAAGTTTGAGATGAGTATAGTCGACAATCTCACATAATTCTTAGGTCTTCGAGTGCGTCAACTCGATAACGGGATATTTTTATCCCAATCTAAGTGTGTGAAAGATCTTGTGAAGAAATTCAATTTAAACTCCGCTAAGCATGCACGTACTCCTATGAGTTCATCCGTTAAGCTTAGTAAGGACGCGGAAGGAAAGGATGTAGAGCACACTCTTTTTAGGAGTATGATAGATAATTTACTCTACTTAACTGCTAGTCGTCTAGATATTTCCTTTAGTGTAGGAGTTTTTGCCCATTATCAAGCCGCTCCAAAAGAGTCCCATTTAGTTTCCATTAAACGTATTATCAAATATGTTAAATTTGACCCTATCATTTGGAATTTGGTACTCTTTCGACACTAATGATTGTCTATCGGTGTATTCGGATGCCGATTGGGTAAGAGACGCTGATGGTTATAAGAGCACCTCGGGCAGTTCTTTCTATTTTGGTAGTGCACTTATCTCATGGATGAGCAAGAAATAAAATTCCATTTCTTTGTCCATGGTAGAGGCCGAATACATAGCCGCCGAAAGTTGTTGCACTCAACTTATTCGGATGAAGAAAATATTGGAGGATTATGGTATTTCACAAGTCATAATGACTATTTATTGTGATAATAGGAGTGCAATCCATATTTCTCAAAATTCGATTCAACATTCTAGAACAAAGCACATTAGGATTCGAGAGCACTTTATCCGAGAGTTAGTTGAAGAGAAAGTCATTTCCTTGAGCTTTGTAGGTACCGATCATCAATTGACCGACATCTTTAATAAACCTCTAGATGCCCTTAGGTTTGAAAACCTTAGGAGTCCATTGGGGTTTTATCCATTGATTGAGTTCAGAGTCATCCATCGAGTTTAGGTTGAGCTTTATATCTATCTCTTTACCTATGAACTAGATTATATTTTGTACATATATTATTCAAAAATTCCAAAAATATTTTCATTTTCTTTTGTGTATAGAGGCTATCATAAAACTTTTGTCCATATAGGTTATGTGTGTGAGATTTTCGAATCACTATTTCATTCCATGTCCATGTGACTTTCAATGAGCAGCTAGTCCGGACTTCATCTCACTTGTGAGTTTTGATGTTGTTTGTGATATATTCTTCTATGATTGCCTCATATCTTTGACTTTCATGCACAAGCCTTTCACAGAATCTTTAGTATGTCTACGTCACCTTACATATGCTAGGTGAAGTAAGGTGTTGTCTTATCAATTTTATCACTTAATCTTATAAGCAATAGATATTTCAATTGTGCATGTAAGAACCATTACTCGGATTGGAAAAAATAGAAAAATATTCATCCGGTAAAGTTTGGTTAGCAATAGAATTGAGTTGCGAAAGTCAAATTGTCTTTGCGTGAATATCCACCATTTACAGAAAGAAAAAGATCCTAAAAGAATATATGGCATAAAAATGAAAATTGCCAAGGCCAATGAATGTTATGCAAAATATTGTGCATAATTCAAAAGAATATTTTATTTTATGGGAGACATAGGCTAAAGATCAATGGGTATACACAATAAATCATTATATTATTTCTTAAGGTAACATTATTGACCAGAGAATCATCAATCTTCTAGACATTTTTGTTTTTGTGGCTAGTGTCCAATTGTATTTCTTTTAATTGTCACAAGGCATATGTGAGTGTAAATTGTGTTAATATATAGTTTGGCATTTTGCACTTATGCGTTGTCTTAAGTAATGCTTTCACTTGCATTGTTCACGCACATTCCTTACGTTTCCACGGTTTAGATATTTCTACACTACCTAGGACAATTGAAAATCAAATTTTATGGGTTTATAACCTTTACAAGCCTTTATATTCTTTATTTCTACAAAAAAAATCATTTTGATCAAGGATAAAAAGTCTGAAATTTCGTTCGAAATCTCATTCAAACGTAATTCTAACGACCCTCTGCCCAAGAAATCCCTGCATTCTCGTTTGATTTCACATTCATTATGCTGTTCGAACGACATCATTCGAATGAGATTCCCATAAGTCATTCGAACGACTTGGGATTTTGCAGGTCAGTTGGGCTTTTTTTTTTATAGCCATTCTTTCTCTTTCTCTTTCTTTTCCTTCTTTCTCTCTTCTCAAAAACGATTTCCCTTCCTCGTTTCTCTTCAACACTCATATCCATTTCACCCACACCCTCCATATTCCCAACTCTTCATCTCCATATTCTCCTATTTAAATTCTTCCACTTTCTTGAGCCATTTTTCATATCTCCTAGAGTTGGTGTGGATTTATAGAGCTTTCTTTTTTAGGTATTTTTTTATCCCTAGTATATTTATTCATAATTTGATTGAGGATATATGATTTGAGTACTGTTTTTACTACATGCAACACTTTTCATGGTGTTTATTTCTCACCATTCACACATTTGATATAAACTCAACATATTTCTTTGGGCCTTTATATATATATATATATATATCTTCTCATACAAATTTTTTCAAAATATATATTTGTGTTTGTCTCGATTAAATGAAATATCATGAAGTTATAACATTTTTTTTCCAAAAATTAAAATTTTTTATTGTTGTCAAATTTCATGCAGTCTCATATAATATGTCTAAATTAGTTTTACCTTCTCTTATTAATTTATTCTAATGGAGGATGGTATTTCTTGTTGTTATGGTTGGTTTTGGTGCTGTGGTGGTTTCGTTGGTTAATTTTGGGCAGGTTGTAGCCATCTAGTTATTTATACCATGACTAGAAGTCGTCATCCTAGGCATGTCACCCCCCTTCGGATGATGAATGTTCTTGCAATGAAGACGTTTCCATCCCAAATCTTCGATTGCATTAGGGTACGCATGCAAACCATAAATTTTTCATACCTTTGCTTTCCCTTCTCGATCCATTGTTAGGGAAAAGGTCATTAATTTACTTTCTTTGTTCGGTACCTTAGTGTTCACTTGGCTAGTCACCCATGGTTGGGATCCCATGTTTAGTCTTCATGATCCTATTTATCCCGACCTAATTAGGGAGTTTTTCTTTTATATGCTCGTAGCGGAGAGAGTTCTTAAGTCTCCCGATTATGCCCCTAATGATCCTGCACAGTGATTCTTATTTTAGATAGTTGTTTTCTTTGGTGTACTTGTGACAAAGATCTTTGGCTTTCATTTATTTGTACTCTCTTCTGTACTGGATATTTGTTTCCATTTCCTTTTCATGTTTTGTTGGTTTGGATATTGTTTCATCTTTGTGGGATATATTTTTTTGGATTAATGTTAATCATCTCTTGTTTTATTTTATCATATCTCATTGTGTTGGATGCTTTTCATTTCTATGTTATGGATATTATCTCTATTATTTTATCATGTTGGTGTTGCCATGTCATATCTATTATATTGTTTTATTTCACTAACTTTACAGGTGTGTTATAGTCCTTTGTCTTTTTCGGACAAAAAGGAGGAGAACATATTTAGTGGGAGTTCTCGTAATTTGATTTACTTTTCTCTTTTATTTCCCCATTCATTTTATGGATTTGTTGTTTCATGTGTTTAGGATATTTCTCATATTTCATATTCATGCCTACAAGAGGTTCATTTTGCAGTCATGTTGTCAGTCGAGTCTATTTTTTTTGTTTTGGGGATGGGCTTTAGGATCAGCTTGACGGTCTGGCTTAGAAAATTTCGAGTCTTTTTATTTTTTATTTTTTGTCCTGAAATAGACAAAGGGGGAGATTTGTAAGGTCAAATTTCCAATAAAGTCATTTGTAGTATTGGTTATTTTCGTTGGAAAAAACATTTAGGGTCTTTTAATATCATGCTACTCTACTTCATGAAGATTTTGAGCATTCTGGACTTCATTGCACAACAAGTTCACATTAGCATCCGATTGCTCACTTTCCCGAAGGGTATATGACCCGATCTTTTTTAATTTATTGGGGACAAATTTTGAAGTTTTATATGATTTTGGTAATAAATTTTCAAACTTCTTTTGGCCTTTAAAAAATTAATTTAAAATTTTCAAAGATTAGAGAGATCGTTCGAACGACCCTTCTACGTTAGTCATTCAAATGACTTCAAACGATTTCCTTAAATATTTTCCCTGAAATGTCATTTGAAGGTCTTTTTCTAATGACATCCTGTAATATCGTTCGAATGAGCCAGTTAAGTTGTTCGAACGAGCTATTTTATTTTTAAAAAATTCGATTTTACCTCTAACTTCCCTTGCCCACTACTTTTAACTTTGAAACCACTTTAAAGCTCGGGAATCATAGAGATTTTGGCCATTACACTTTAAAGAATAATACATTTTATCTTAAGAAAAGGTCTCCAACTTTTCATGTGATCTTTAGGATCATTTTTCCCCAAACCACAACCTAAACCTCTCATTACATTCATCCCGATTTTAGGTGTGATGGACTTCCACACAAGTTCATTTGGAGACGATGCTTGGCTTTCGGTGGATATCGAGACACGGGAGTGTTGTGCAACGTATTGGATTTACACATGATATGGATGGAGGTATTGAATATGACATCAGCGGGTCTTGTGTAGTCATATCTGTAAATCTTGTGTGTCTTCTTGTAAAAACCATATTCATTGTGTGATTGTGCTTTATTTTTACATTACACTTGATATCTCACATGCTCATGTAGGAACTCTAGTAATCAAGATTAAAATTTAAAAAGTATAATCTTGTTAGCCTAATTGTTATTTGAATCCCGTGTTTCTATTTAATTGGCTTTAAAAGAGTGTATTTAACGAATTAAACTGAAGCCATATAACCCTGCAACTTCATGGAGAGTCACTTTGACCAGTTCAAAGTTAATGACGAGTTGACTGAGGCCCTTTAAAAGTCTAAGGAAGCTCTAGACTTTGCCAAGATGGCTTATAAAGATCGAGCACGATCAGTGGAAGGTTGATAATGACCAGCTGAAGGCCGAGCGCAATCATTTGAAAAATAAGTTAAAGACCTCTCTTCGATCAAGGAAACAAGCTATGACAAAGGCCATACTGAGGGATTGAGGACACCAAACGTTAATTGGGCTTCATCCGAAAATCTAACTTCAAAAAAGGTTAGGATGATGCCTTGGTGAGGACGAATGTCCCTACTGATTTAGAAATCTTTGGCAAGCACAAGCCAGAATCTCCACCAATGGTTGATAAAGAGGACACCCAAAGTGCACCAGCTGATTAGAGTGGTGATGCTGCATCCAAGGGCAAGGTCCCAGAGAGCGAAGAGAAGGTGAAGAGCAAAGGGACTTAGTCTAGGACTGATTATTCTTTTATGCTCTTTTATCTTGCTTTTACCCTCTGTTTGTAAGGGCTTTACCCATTTTTGGTGTTATTAATGAAATGTAGGTCCCTAAAATATTTAACTTTCAATAAAAAAACTTTTGCTTGAGCAGAATTAAGTTAAGGATGAACACAAACCAACTTTCTCTTTTTTATAAAAAACTCTTTTTTAATTTTATCAAACCAAGTTGTGACATAAATTAACTTAACCAGGTTTTATCTTGTTTAACCCTAAGTATGCAACTAGTGATTAAAGCAAGTAAAATAAATTAAAGCGATACTCACAACGCCGATATACGGGGAAAACCCCAATCGGGAAAAAATCTCGGACGGCCCAGGCCAGATAATCACTATGACAATGGTTTTACAAAGTTAGATTGTAGTCTTATACAACGAATCGATCCCCACGAGACTTGACGCTCCTTTGATCTTCTACCAATCTTCACAGTGCCCACATGAAAAGTAACCTTCTTCCACGATACTCGTCCACAGTAGTTGCCTCCATGAATGCCTCGGTATCCACCGATATGACCTTGTGTCGTCTACAATGTCGAACACGAAAGTAACCTTCTTCGCTTCTCCATCGCAAAACCAGCAATGTTCAAGTGTTGAACAAACCCAACTTGGTGCAATAAAGATCACATAACACATGGTAATGATAACTCAGATCTTTATAAACTTTAAAGATGGGTTTAAGCTTTGAAACCTTAGAAAATAATTACAAAAACGCGTAATGTTTGTAAACTTTTTCATTCTGCACACCCTTTGAGAAAACTAGAACACCGCTTTATATATAACAAATTTGAGGCGGTGGCAGATCTCGTTCGAGCGAGATACTGCGTCATTTGAACGACAGCAACACTCGTTCGAGTGACAACATTTGTCGTTTGAACGACGTCGCCCAGATTAGGGTTTTAATGAATCCAACTTTGAAAATAGAGTTTCACTTAAAACCAACTCTTATCAAACTCTAATCCGTCCATATCTGATTTAAATGAAGTGTAAACATTTAAAACATTTTAAAATCATTTTCTTAAAAATAACATCCTTATTTTGTAAAATAAAATTTCGAGTTTCATTAACATTATGCATTCATCCCTGAGTGATCTCGGAAATGCAATTAAACTTTGAAGACGAGAAATTGCACAAATTCAACTTCGGCATGATTAATTCCTTGTAGATTTGCCACAACGTCTTAAATTAAACTTCGATAAGTCATAGTCTTGTAGTGATCGGATAATAAAAATCTACATATGACTCAAACGTGTTTTGTTTCGAGAATAAGTCAAAACTACATTAAGACTCAATTGGAAATTTGGTCCTTACAAATGTCCCCCTTTGACTATTCTAGGACAAAACCAACAGTGAAATGCCTAAGCTGGGCCATCAAGCCATATGACACCTAAATTCCATCCCATAAAACCCAAAATAAAAAATACATCATTAGTACAGGATAAGATTCTTTAACAATGGATCGACAAGCATGAAACTGTCTCAAATGTCTGAATGTGATGTAGACTTGAAATCTCGAATATCTTTAAGCATACATACACACATGAAACAGAAAAATACCAAGTGAAGTATGGAGGAACAAAAGATATAAATCAATATCAAATATCAAATTTGAATCAATTGTTATGTGAGTAAACATGATACCAATATGTAAACATGATATAAACATGATACCAGTATGTGTAACAAAACATATAAACCATCAAGTATAAAACTCACAAAACTCCCCCTGCACCTCAGACATCTCTCCCCCTTTTTGTCTCGAATAGACAATCCAGTGAAAAGATAAACAAATCTAACATGTGATATGACAATTTGATTTCATTAACTCATATTATGATAGATAAACATGCAACAACCAACTAAAAAAGGATCAAGTAATGTAAAATCAGTATCCAGCAAACAATGCATCACACAAAAATATATCAGTCTAAGTAGGTGTGATAAACGAACCAATGCAGCAAAATATGTCAATGATCAAAGTAAACTGCATAAACAGAAATCCAGTACCAAAATATGAATCAATAAGTAGTCGGGTATTGAATCAGAAATCAACCAGAAAAAGTCAAAACTGTTCAAATAGTTGTCGTTCGAACGAGCCAGGGATGTCATTTGAACGAGAAGCGACATTGCTCGAACGAAGACATATGTCATTAGAACGACATTATCAAACTTTCACAGTCTCCCCAGAAAATTAAACAGCGTTGCTCAATGGAAAGATTATGTGAAAATACTAACTGGAAGGGGCTCAAAACTGCGAAACAGTAGCAAAACTAAGAAAACTAAAAAATAAACAAATATGAGTAACGTGCTAACATTGTATCGATGTGCCTAAACATGAACATGGAATGTATGTGAGTAAAATAAAACAAACGAATCACAATTCCAACACATCGAAATGGTCAAAAAGATCTAATTGATAGCAATCTATCATCAAACTTTATCATAGCCATATGTGACAATTAAAGTGTGAGCTTATTGAACTAAACAAACATCATGCACACGAATCCAAAATTTTGATGATTCTACAAACAATATCGTCATGACATGAATTTTCAACTTTAGGATTCTTTGTGCCAACCCGTTTAAATTTTTAATCCATCCAAACACCCTCAAATATATATCATATTTTTTCCTTTGAATGAACTAAACTAATTTGGGCCATTTCTGGCATATAATCCTTTTTATTTCCTTATGATTTTTTGGGCTCTTTTAAACGGTGGCTTTCACGACGATTCAATTTTACACTCTCGCAACCCTTTTATGTGTACACTCATCATATTTTCAATTAATATCCTCACGGTAAACGGTTATTACATGCACACTCCCTCCTTAAGTTTACTTACGCATATATGACAAAATTGAGATAAGAACATCTCACCAAACTCAAATATGCAAGAGTAGTCAAACATCCATATAAACTCGTGCATGTGTGCAATGATGGAATATATAAAAAGTCGAATAAAAACGCATATCAACTTTGAAACACCCCCAGAATACAATGGTTAAGATCATTCTAAGCATCGATAATAATGACCAAATGTCCTAGCCACATGGACAATGGAAGGAAGGGGGTCCAAGCACACCAATATGCCACATCAAACATGTTAACTCACGACATAAAAACAAAATCACAAAATCTTTTTGGCTTTTTCAGAATAAGATGCAATAAATATAATACAAAATGATAAACATGTCATAATACTAGCAAAGTATATATAATGAATGCAAAGACTAGCATATGACAAACATTAACATGTAAGCAACTATCCATACAAAATAGCAAGTGATGAATCATGTGCATGCATGTGAGTATCAACCAACGAAGCATTTAGTATCTCCAAAATAGATTTTCTAACCCAAACTGGTGTATACCTAACAAAACGGGTTTTGGGAACCCACGGGACACTACGTTTAAACTTCCTAGGGTCTTATCTAAGATCAAAATAAAACTCCTAAGGTGACCTTTCCTACCACAATGCGAACATGTGAAAACACGACAAGGACGGGACCTTTAGGTTGACCTTTTCTAGCACCTTGGGATGTGGTTGATGCTCTAAAACACATTATGGTTTTGTCTTTGACATTCGAACCACTAGAACAAGATAATCCGCTACCATCATTACTCGAGTCCGTTAAATCATTTTTCAACTTCAAAACTCTTTACTCAAGCAAATGATTAGACTCTTCAAATTTTCGGGACTCCTTCTTTAAATTTTTAATTACCCCTAGAAGGTTATCTCGCTCCCCCTCAATATGAGCAAACTTATCCATAATAGTTTTCTCACGTGCCTTAAATTCATTAATCAAACTACTTTCATTAATGGCACAAACACTTGAATTTTTCAAATTCTCTAACTCTTTCTCTAAAACAAGAATTCTATTATCACTCTGCTTTTTGGAAACTTTTAAAAATTCAAAATTATTATATAAACCTCCAAACTTCTCACGAATCATATCTCTTTGAATTTGAAACGTTTGTAAATATTCAATCGTATTTTTAAAGAGAGAATTTTTTTCCTCCAATACTTCAATTCATTTTGAAAACTTTAAATTCAACAGATTTTATTCGTTAAAACTTTGAAAATCCATCGAGAGAAAAACAAACAAACCAAGAGAGATAAGCAAGCAATCACCCAAAAAGCAAAAAGGGATCCAACACAATAAATAGTGCAACAGGCCCTGATACCAATTTGTTAGTCCCCAAAATATTTAACTTTCAACAAAAATTTTTTTTGCTTGAGCAGAATTAAGTTAAGGATGAATGCAAACCAACTTTCTCTTTTTATGAAAAACTCTTTTTCAATTTTATCAAACCAAGTTGTGACACAAATTAACTTAACCAGATTTTTTCTTGTTTAACCCTAAGCATGCAACTAGTGAGTAAAGCAAGTAAAATAAAGTAAAGCAATACTCACAACGCCGATGTATGTGGAAAAACCCAATCGGGAAAAAATCTCAGACGACCCAGGCCAGACAATCACCATGACAATGGTTATACAAAGTCAGACGGTAGTCTTATACAATGACTCGATCCCCATGAGACTTGACGCTCCTCTGATCTTCTACCAATCTTCATAGTGCCCATGCAAAAAGTAACCTTTTTTCACGATACTCGTCCACAGTAGTCGCCTCCATGAATGCCTCGGTATCCACTGATATGGCCTTGTGTCATCTACGATGTCGAACATGAAAGTAACCTTCTTCGCTTTTCAATCGCAAAACCAAAAATGTGCAAGTATTGAACAAACCCAACATGGTGCAACAAAGATCACATAACATATGGTAATGATAACTTAGATCTTTGTAAACTCTAAGGATGTGTTTAAGGCTTGAAACCTTAGAAAACAAATGCAGAAATATGTATTGTTTGTAAAAAAATTCGTTCTGCACACCCTTTGAGAAAACTAGAACACACCTCTCTATATAACAATTTTAAGGCGGTGGTAAATCTCGTTCGAGCGAGATACTGCGTCGTTTGAACAACAACAACACTCGTTCGAACGATAACATTTGTTGTTGGAACGACGTCGCCCTAATTGGAGTTTTAATGAATCCAACTTTGAAAACAAAGTTTCACTTAAAACCAACTCTTATACAACTCTAATCCGTCCATATCTGATTTAAACGAAGTGTAAACATTTAAAACATTTTAAAATCATTTTCTTAAAAATAACATCCTTATTTTGTAAAATAAAATTTTGAGTTTCATTAACAATTTGCATTCATACATGAGTGATCTCAGAAATGCATTTAAACTTTGAAGACGAGAAATTGCACCAATTCAACTTCGACATGATTAATTTCTTGTAGCTTTATCGCAACATCTTCAATTAATCTTCGACAAGTCACAGTCTCGTAGTGATTGGACAATAAAAATCTACTTATGGCTCAAATGTGTTTTGTTCTGAGAATAAGTCAAAACTACGTTAAGACTCAATTGGAAATTTGGTCCTTATAGAAAAACTTCCTTTTTGTTAATTGCAATACTGTCAGATGCTTTTCTAAATATTATTTTATTTGCTTTTTTACTTTCTGTAGTCTGCGAATGTCTTCAAGGATGTTCTTCTTTTACTGGAAACTTAGGTATCCTCCTTGGTAGGGATGCTAGTGCCTAGGCTCACTGAGCATTTGTCTCTATTCGCAAGGCCTTTAAGAAGATGACTAGTGCTTATAAAGACCAGTCAGCCTTGGTGTCCAAGTTAAAAGATGATGTGAAGGACCTGGGGATATAGGTACCCTAATGCAGGACGAGGTGAATACTTTGAAGGCCCATCTAACTAGGGTAAAGGACATCAAGGATGTTGGTACCCTTCTCCAATATGAGAATGATGAGCTTAAAAAGAATCTTACCGATGCTAAGGATAGTAGTCGAAGAGCTCACATATTGGTAATAGGACTTAGCCGTGGTATTGTTAAGCTTCTCTATTTGTTCAAAATGGATCCTTGAGAAACATGGTCGATGGGATACAATAAAAGTTGGGAAGATGTGCCCATCATATTGGAGGAGGAAAAGAGCGTAGTTTATAAGAATGGTTGGTTGAATGCTTTGTGGATTTTAAAAGTTCCCAAGGACTCTCAACTTTGGTATATGTGCCAACTTAATTGCTTGGATTACAGGCATCCTCTTTTTGGCATTTAAGATAGATAGGTCCCTCTAGATGTTATTCCTCTTAAGCTAAGCCAAAGTTATTTGACATCTCATGATGGTGATAAAGAGTTAAGACTAAACCCTTACGATAGCTGACGAAGAGAGATTATTGCTTTTTTTCCAACCGACCGTAACATGTTCATCTTTTTTGTGTTTTTACTTTTGTAGACGATATTGTGTAACATGTAAATATATTGTAACAAGTTGTTTATTTAATATCAAGCTTGCACATTTTTCCATTCCATTATGCCGAGCATGTGCTTTATTATCTTATCTTACCTTTTAGGTTGTGTCGTCACACAACCTTAGGCTTAGAACAGGATATGGAAAAAATGCACCTAGTTTAAGGGCAATCCACTCGTTCAGGATTTTATTCGACCAAGTATGGTTTATTCAGTGCCTAGGGATCCCCCGTAGGTCTTCTGCTTTCTTGATTAATTAATGAGGTCTTTGTGCTTTCTATGACAAAGACTTGGAGACCTTAGGATTAATTATTATTAACGAACATGTAATTATAATTAAGCTAAGGTAACTCTGATTAACATTCTATTACTAGTGCAAAATGTGAGCCTTTCACTTAGGAACAATGATAAGTAATAAAAATGTTAAGTAATTGGTTGAACCACTTGGATCTTTATTAATGACAATCAAACGTGAGCATCATAAGTTTTGAAATAAAAAATTGCAAAAACTAAGTATGCTGGAAATAAAATCAAAAGTAAAATTTATTAAGATTAGTCGCATTCCAAGCTTTAGGTATCTCTCTGCCCTCCATTGTTTCCAAGTGATAGGCTCCTTGTAGATCATCTCTGATTACCTTGAATGGTACCTCCTAGTTAGGCCCTAACTTGACGTCCGAAGGTTTTTTGGCACTGTCGAGGACTTTCCTAAGGAGATAATCCCCGATATGGAATTTCTTTAGACTGACTCCCTTGTTATACTGCTTGGTTAACTAATCTTGATAGGAGGCCAGTTTTATCTTGACATGTTCCCTCCGTTCTTCTGCTAGGTCAAGCTCAATCTCATATATTCATCGTTCAAACCTTTCTCGGCAATGATAGTCCTCATGGTTGGTAGAATAACTTTCAGAGAAATTACAACTTTCATTCCATAAGTTAGAGCGAAGGGTGTTTCCCCAGTGGGTCTCTTCGGTGCTTTGAGATATGCCTAGAAAACATGATGATGCTTACCACCCAAGCTCCTTTTACTCTTTCCAGCCTCTTTTTAATTTGTTGAACATCATTTTGTTGGAAGCCACTTCTTGGCCATTGCTTTGGGGTTGGCCACATAACTAAAATGGTGTTTGATTCCATGGCTTTCGCAAAAACCTTGGAAAGGTCCCCTTTCAAACTATGTGCCATTGTCTGTTATGATTATCCTGGGTACCCCAATGCGAGTTATGATGTTCCTTTAGATGAATCTGATCATATTAGTGTCTCTGATGTTTTCCAGTGGCTCTGCCTCAATTCATTTTATGAAATAGTCCGTGTCTATCAACAAGTACTTGTGATTTCCTGGTACTGTTGGGAGAGGCCTTACAATATCCATCCCCACTATGCTAATGGCCCTTGGCTATTTAGAGACTTCAGGTCATTAGCTGGTTGATGAAGCACAGGGGAGAACTTTTTGCACTTTTCACACTTCTGGGCCTAAGTATTTGTTTCTTTTTTTATATATGGCCACAATAATGTTCTTTGATTGCTCAAAAAGTCAGGGACCTTCCTTCTGTATGGCTCTCATAAATCCCATCTTGTATCTCATAGAGAATTTAGTTGACGTCTTTTATATTTACGTATTGAAGGTAGGAGCCTGTGAATGATCTTCTATAGAGTTTTTCCCTAGGTCCAAGGTAGAACCGTGTAGTTTTTACCCTGACTTGATGAGTTTGTTTTTTATTGTTCGGCAAGGTATCGTTCTGTCGATAAGAAATTATTGTATCCATCCATTTGGGACCATTTTTTATGGCAATAATGTGCTCGAATGCCACCGTCTTCATAATACTAGGTTTGTCAAGAACTCCACTTTAATTATTATCCTAAGATTGGAATCCACTACTAAATTTAGGGCTATTAAACCATCGGCGTGACTATTGTTACCCCGAGGAAACGGTTGAATGTGGACTTCCTCAAACTTAGATATCAAATCGTGAACCACCTGTAGGTATGTTGCCATCCTTTAATCTTTTACGTTAAAGTCTCCACTGACCTAATTGGATACCATCATTGAATCTTAATACACTTTAAGGTGGTTTACCCCCAGTAAGGGAGCCTTACGCAGTCTAACTATGAGAGCCTCATACTCGACTTCGCTATTGGAGGCTTCAAAACCTAACCTGATTCCTTGCTTGATTATGGTATTCTCCGAAATTATGAGAAAAATTTCTACTCTTGTCCTTTTAGAGTTGGAGGCATCATCCACGTACAATATCCACTTCCTGGATTGATTAAGCCCATGATCTTTCAACTTTTGGTGACTTCTTGATCATTAGGGGCTTCTCCTCTAACAAAGTTTGCTATAAAGTTAGCCAACACCCGCCCCTTGATTGTTATTCTTGGTTGATTGTGTATATCAAATCTTTCGAGTTCGATTGACCATTTAAATATGCATCCAGATAGGTTGACCTTATAAAGAACAACTTTAAGAGGGAAGGACGTGATGACTGTGATAGAATGGGCCTCAAAGTAATGCTTTAAATTTCAAGACGTGATGGCCAACGAGTAAATCAACTTTTTCATTAGATGATAACACTACTCGACTTCTAGGAGGATCTTACTGACATAGTAAAAGGGAAATTATCTACCTTTTTTCTTGTATAACAAGGTTGAACCAATTGCGTAGCTCGAAACTACTAGGTAGAGGTAGAGAGGATCGCCTGGATCTGGAATGGCTAACAATGAAGGTTTGCTCAGATAAGACTTGATTTCTTTAAGTGATTTTGAGCATTCATCATTCCATGTGAGGCCTTTCTCCTTCTTTAGCAGTTGAAAGAACGGTTTGCAATGCTCGGACGACTTAAAGATGAAAAGATCCACAACTGCAAGCATCCCAATTAGCTTTTAAATATCTCGCAATGTCTTTGGTATCTGAACATTATTGACAACTATTATCTAGTTAGGATTTACTTTGATCCCTCTCTTGCTGACCAGGTATCCAGAGAACTTTCATGACTGGACTCAAAATGAGCATTTTCTCGAATTGAGCTTTATTCGGTAATGCCTGAGGATTTTAAAGGTTTCTACCAAGTCTTTAAGGTGGTCATCCTTGCGCTTTATTTTAACGAGCATGTCATTAATGTACACTTCCATCATCTCCCCCATCTGTTGCTTGAACATCTTGGTAACTAATCTCTAGTATGTTGCTCTAGCATTTTTTAGGCCAAAAGGCATGACCTTATAGTAGTAAAGTCCCAGCAAATTAATGAACAAGGTTTATTCTTGGTCGGGGAAGAACATGGGAATCTGGTGGTACCCCGAGTAAGCATCTAGGAAACTCATTTATTTGTGGGATTCCATAACATTGACCAATTGGTCTATCTTTGGGAGAGGGAATCTATCTTTAGGGCATTCTCTGTTGAGGTCGGTGAAGTCCATGTAAAATCTCCATTGTTATTGCTTTTTCGGACCACCACCGGGTTTGAGAGCCATTTTAGAAATTAAACTTCTCTGATGGACCTTACCTCCAGAAGTTCCCCTACCTCCTTTTCCATTGCTTGGCCTTTTCTGGGGCAGTGCGACAAGCCTTTTGTATGATCGGTGGAAATGTTGGGTTAACATGAAGTTAATGGCAAGTGAGTTTGGGATCAATCCCTGCATGTCATATGGTTCTCATGCAAAAACCTCTAGGTTCTACTTCAGAAAAGCAATTAGTTCATCCCTTTCCTGGTCGGATAATGTTATGCTAATTAGAAATTTCTTATCTGGTCGGCTCTCATCAAAAGCTATTTCCTCTATTTTTTCCACAACTCTGTCTGCAGGTCAACTCGTGTCTCTTAGACCCTTGGTCTGCCATACTTTAGTTGCTATTTGGGTGGAGTGGCTCAATTTTGAGATATTTTGGGTATGATTTCCTTCTCTTACTTATTCTCTTGTTTTGGGCTTGATGGCGACGATGTAAATTTTTTTAGCAATTGCCTAATCGCATCTGATCTCTATTATGACCCAGTCTGTGATAAACTTGAGTTTCTGATGGTAGGTTGAGGGCACTGCCCTCATGGCGTGTAGCGACCCCCTCCTGAGGATAGCATGGTAAGGTGAGTTAATATCTACCACCTAAAACTTAATGAGTTTAGAGAGTTCCCTGCCCTCACTGGAAGGACTACCTTCCCCAATGGCATGGTCATCTTTCTAACAAATTCAACCATTGGGATGATCGCTTACTTCAAATCTGTCATTTTTAGTATGAGCTTGTGAAAAAGCTCCAGGTATATCATTTTCGAAGAACTTCCTTAATCCACCAGTAGCTCATCCACATCCTAGTTTGCAATCCTGAGAGTGATTAATAATGCATCATGGTATAAGATTCTTACCTCGAATTATGTCATCCTCTGTGAACACTATGTTCTTATTTTAATTCACATTTTCTAGTCGCCCGAATTTTCCATCTTAGCTTTTAGCAGGATCTATTTGGAAGGCCTCCATTACCTCCATGACCTTCTTGAGTTCCATCTAAACTACATTGCCTTGGATTTTCTTGAGGTCGTACGCCTCGTGTATAACCTCAAACTCATGCCTCACTTCGTCGTCCAGCATATTATTTGATTTTGGGTCACCGTTGACGGTGACCTAATCAATTTTCTTCTCAATGTACTCATTCAAATTCCTCGCCTCAGCTAACTCCTTCAGATGAGATTTTAGGGCCTTGTAATTCTCTGTCTTGTGTCCACTTTCCTTGTGAAAGGTTCACTTGAGTGCATTGTTCTTCTTGATCAGATCTCCTCCCATCTTCTTTGGCCATTTGAGAAATTATTCATCCTTGATCTTTCCCAGAATTTTATAAATTGGTTCCTTAAAAACCATATTAATTGATTGGAATGCTTTGGATGAATCTTCTTTGGCCCCATTCTTTGCTCTTCCATTATATTTCATATTCCTCTTTTTAGGGGTGCTCTCTTTATCATTACCCTTGTTCTGTTTCCACTTGGCTAGTGTTGATAACATCTTCCACCTTGGCGTATTTTTTAATACGCGATATGAGATCGTCAATGATGTCTCTTTCCGTCTTAGTGAGTGACTTGTGCATCATGGAGGTAAGGGACAAGCCGTTCTTAAATGATGTTACATCTACCTGCACTGAGAAATCTTCCATTTTATGGAAGGTTTCCTAGTACACTTAGCATACTCCCCTAAAGTATCCTGTAGCTTTTTCCTTATGGTGAGTAGAGAATCCATCCTATTAGGATAGGAGATGCTGATTATGAAGTGCGTTGTGAAGACCTCAGTGAGGGACTTGAAGCTCTTAGTCGACCTTTGGGGAAACCTCTCAAACCAATTTTGGGCGATATCCCCTAGTTTGGATGGGAATATGCGGCACATAAGAGCATCATTGTGACTCCATAGAGTCATTGCTTGCCTGTACTGATGAACGTGATCTATGGGGCCTGTCTTCTTATCGTATATCTTAAACTTTGGTGCTGTGAATTTATTTTGGGATTACTCTTCCTCAATTTCCCTTGAGAAAGGAAACTGCATCTGTGTGATGAGGGCCCTTCTTTCTAGCTCTTTTGTGGATTTGGATCCATGATGTGCTGGGTGTTGGTCGTTCTCTTTCTGAACCAAACTCCTTATATAGTGCCTATGACGTTCTTCATCCCGATTTCATTTTACTAGGTTGCTTCTACGCTTCGAACGGTCCTGGTCACGTCCAGTATTCCTTCCTCGACTGTGAGTTTTTCTAGCCTAAGGGCTAGGAGTCTGACTACGGTGTTTTTGATCCCTCCGACGTAGTTCTTTCTCCATCCTCTCTAATCATCACTTGAGGCATGCATTGTCCTCCATTTGGAGGCGAGTTGTCTCCTCTTACTGGTGGAATCATTATGCATCGACATCGAGCATCCGTGAGATCTATTAATCTAGGATGCTCATTGATTTGATCGAAGAGTTATTCCTCCAGGTGAAATCTAGGATTCATGTCTTGGAGAATCTCAAATTTGATTATGAGTGGGGCTAAATTAGCTCGCACATTGCCAGCAAGGGATGCACTATTTGGGTGATGAGACATTGTGTTCACTATTTTATTCTGGGTTGATTTTCTAGAAAATAAAGCCGATTCCCACAGACGACACTAATTGTGAGTACAAGAATTCATAAATAAATATTTCTAGAAAGAAGAGGTATTAAAAGCGTAAAGAAAAATGGTCACAACACACAATATTTACCTATTTTGGCAACTACCTACGTCCATGAAGGGGGTACTCAGCTTTTATTAATTTCTCGAAGGTTTGAAATTAAATGCCCCTTGCTCTGGTGTGAGGGTTGTATTTATAGTAGCAAAAAGTAGTTGAGTTGTACAAGAAAATCTCCTATCTCCTTATTGGCCCGTTGGTGATCCCTATTTATCTTGTTTGAGAATATAGGTAACCAGTTGAGTCTATAATTATCCATGTGATAAGCCTTTGTAATTATTCACGCAGCCATGAATTTGATTGAGGCAGCGTGTTGGGCATGCTTGGTCCACCAGAAGTTGGGTCTTTATGGTCTGGTACCCAAAGAAATTCTTTTAAGGTTTAACCAAATTTAAGTCCATTCCCCTTGATTAACTTCTCACTTGCTCTCTAGGTTTACCTTTTATTAGTGAATCCACAATATTTTCCTTTGACTTTACACAGTCAATGAAAATAATTCCATTCGAGAGAAATTGTATGACGGTATCTTGTTTATGATGTATGTGTCATGACTTACCGTTATATTTACTATTTTGTGATCTTCCGATTGCTGATTGACTATTACATTATGATTGGTGGCACAGGTTTAGGCCAGATTGAAATATCCTCTAAGAAGTTTCTAAGTTATTCCACTTCTTCTCTAACTTTATCTAGAGCAATAAATTCTGATTCCATAGTAGATTGTGCAATGCATGTTTGATTTTAGTATTTCCATAAGACGTCAACACCTCCAAGAGTAAAAAATAACCGCTTGTGGATTTGGAGTTGTTTGAGTCAGATATCCAATTTGCGTCATTGTATACTTTAAGAACAATTGGATATCTTACATAGTGTAATCCACATTTTAAGGAGTATCTTAGATATTTAAGTACTCTTATTAAGGCCTTTCAATGATCTTCACCAGTATTACTTATATATCGACTTAGCTTACTTATTGAGTATGCTATATCAAGTCGAGTGCAGTTTGATAAATACATCTAGTTGTCTATTATACGAGAGTACTCTAATTGTGATATGCCTTCACTTAAATTATGGGTGAGATAAAGAGTTGGATCGACAGGTGTTTTCACTGAACTTGTGTTGTATTTATGACCTTTTTCAAGAATTTTCTCGACATAGTGAGATTGAGACAAAGTGAGCCTCTCGAAAGTTTTAACAATCTTTATTCCTAGAATAACATCCTCCATGCCCAATTCTTTCATTTTACATATTTTCTTTAGCATACTTTTAGTATATTTAATGACATCATTGTTATTACCAATGATTAACATATCATCTACATATAAAAATACTATGACATATCCCCTTTGAGTGCTTTTAACATAAACACATTTTCTGCACTAATTTATTTTGAAATCATTTTACACTATCACATTGCCAAATTTTTCATGTCATTGATTTGGTAATTGCTCCGATCCATAAATTGATTTAATAAGCTTGCATATTTTCGTTTCTTTATCAGAAGCAATGAAACCTTCCGGTTGTTTTGTATATATTTCTTCATCTAATTCACCAGTTAAGAAAGACGTTTCAACATCCATTTGATGAATTTCCTAATTGTGTATTAAAGTTATTGCAATTAGCATATGTATGAATGTAGTTCTTGTAAGAGGTGAATAGATGTCGATATAATTAATCCCCTTATTTTTCTTATAGCCTTTTGCAATAAGTTTTGCTTTATGTTTAACAATTGAACCATTTGCCTTCATTTTCCTTTTGACTATCCATTTACATCCTAAAGTTTTGGTTTCAGGTGGAAGATCCACCAATTTTCATATATGATTTTGCATAATGGATTTAATTTCACTACTGATTGCTTCCTTCTAAATGAATCTTCTGGTGTATAATGCCTCTTTGACAGTTTGATGTTCTCTTTCTAACATATAAGTTAAAAATTCTGAACCAAAGGACTTTGAAGTTTTATCCCTTCCACTACATCTTGGTTCTTCCTTAATGTCCTTTTCGATAGACTCATGGTCTATTGACTTTTGAGAATCACTATTCATAGAATTATGCATTTTTTATGAGAATTGGTTTCTTGTCCATTTTTATATGGAAAAATGTCCTAAAAAATTATGCATTCATAGATTCTATAATTTTTTTTAACATGAATGTCAGGTATATCAGATTTATGCACAAGAAATTGATATGAACTATTGTTATTTTTATAACTAATGAAATAACATTCAATGGTTTTTGGCCTATCTTAACCCGTTTGGGGTCTAGAAAATTTACTTTGGCAAGACACCCCCAAATTTTTAAATATTTATATGAAGGATTCCGACCTTTCCATATTTCATAGGGGATTTTATTTGTTTTTTTATAAATTAATTTGTTAGGAATATAATTAGCGGAAAGCAATGCTTCTCCCCACATGTTTTGATGAAGTCTCAAACTTATCAACGTAGCATTCATCATTTCTTTTAAGGTTCAATTTTTGCGTTCGTCAATGCCATTTGATTGAGGCGAATAAGGAGCGGTAGTTTGGTGTATAATACCATTTTCGGAAAAAGAAGTCCTTGAATGGAGATTCATATTCACCACCTATGTTGCTTCTTATAACCTTAATGTTTTTACTACGTTGATTCTCAACCTCATTCTTATAATTTTTAAACATTTCATTTGCTTAATCTTTGCTCCGAAATGAATAAACATAACAATATCTAGTGAAATCATCCAAAAAAGTAGTAAATTATTTATTTTCGCCTCTAGTTTGCATAAATTTTAAGTCACATATATTGGTATGAATTAATTCTAAAGGTTTGGTATTTCTTTCAGTTGAATGAAAATGTGTTCTAGTTTATTTAGCTTCTACACGTGTTTCGCATTTATGATTTGAATTGATGCTAAATTTAGGAATTAATTCCAATTGAATTAATTTACTTACTGTATTACAATTATCATGTCACATATTCATAGATTCAAGCATATAATCAGAAGATGATATTTTATTATTAATAATATTAATATTTGGTACAATATTCATGATGTTGATTTTGGACTTCCCATCTAGTAAGTAACCCTTTCTCACATACATACCATCTTTTGGAAGTAAAAGGTGTGGAATAAAACATGGGTTTAAACCCTTTCTTGATTAGTACGGATCCGGAGACAAGATTCTTTCTAATGTCCGACACATGTAGCCCATCGTTGAGAGTGAGTTCTTTCTCCAAGTCATATTTAACATGACCTTTCCTTCCCTTCCACCTTGGATGTGGAGGAGTTTCCCATGAATAGTTTCTCTCCATTTTAAATTTTTTGTTAGGTAGTGATCATATTCTTGTTGGATCAAATGTGGCTTACACCTCCGGTGTCCACACACCATTCTTTTGTATTTTCCACCATATTTGTTTCAGAGACAACAACTAAGAGTTTTATCTTGGAAACATCATCGTATAGTTTCTCGATTTCGATCGTGTTTACTAGGGTAATCTTTTCCTTAAAGTTCTCTTGCTTATTTGGATTGTGACAATTCTTGGCACGATGACCTTACTTGTGAAAATCCCTTACTAATTCGTTTAATCAAAAGTTAAAATAGTTAAGAGTGGTTCGAATTGTTTTCTTGAAGAAACTCTTTTAATAACACCAATGACAGCTCAAATATTTTTGAATAAGAAATTTTAGTTACTTGGAATCTTAAAAGTTTAAAAGAAATTTAAAGACATATAGCAGTGATAGAAGGAATAAAGCAAGTATAAAAAAAATTCACACAAGACAGTATTTTAATGTGGTGAAACCCCAATCAAATTGGGGAAGCATCCACGACTCCCTCTACGGAGTAAACCAAAAAATCCACTAGAATGAGTTTTAAAGTACAAGCAAGAAAATGTATTATCCAGACAAATCAGTCCTAAACTAAGTCAGGAAATTATACCAGCACTCCTAGTTTTTTTTCGAATTTTCTGGCTCTGATTGTTGTCTTTAACTTCCTCCAATGCTTAACTCCTTTTCTTCTTCTTTACGTCGACTCTGATAGTAAAAAATTCTTTACCAACACAACTTTAGTGATGTTGAGTGAAAGTGTAGTGAAGTGATGTGCCTAACACATGCATGAAACTCACTCACACTTATACAGACGATTTCCTAGAAATTACAGATTTGTTCTATAAATGACATGTAAGAGTCTGAATCAACTTTTCTTGAAAATAGACTTCCTTTTAAGGTATCAGAAAACAATCTTGCTATTAAAAAGATTCAAGATCCTATATGTCTCACTCTTATTTATTTGCAAATTTATTTCACAAAATGTGAAATATAAACTAGGAGACATAAACGTCTTTAGATCTGAAAAATCTTGAAGATTCAAAAAACTAGAAAACAGAAAAAGATTTGTTGGGTAACTTTGTGATAAAAATGTTTGAAATTAGCAAACCCAACAGAGAGATGATTTCTAATGAAGAAATCAGTCCTAATCAACTATCGAGACTCTATCGCTCTAGTTAAATCTACAAGTCTTAAACGAAGTGAGAGGAGATATAAACTCAGTGAAGGTATTGGACAAGAGATGTAAACCAGAGACGATTTGAACCACGAACAAGTAAAACTCTCAAAGAAATTTTTGGAAATTTTTTGCCAGAGTTTGGTTTTAATTTTTCTTTTTCTCTATAATTTTTCCTCTCTTTTCTCTCTCTCTCTCTCTCTCTCTATATATATATATATATATATATATATATATATATATATATATATATATATATATATATATATATATATATATATATATATATATATATATATATATATCATTTTCTCCCAACTCTCAGACTCTGTAAAAATTATAAACAATTGAACCTAAGGCCCTATTTATAGTGGACGATAGAAGGATCTAAAATGAGGTTCGAAATCAAAGGATGGGATTAAATCTACCAAACGGTTGTAAATCTAACGATTGATAATGCACTGCTTTTAAATGCCTTCTGATTGGCTCAATTATGTTAGACAAGGATTGCAAAGGACAACATGCAGACCATTGATTAAATCAAACCAACGTTCCAGATTAACTCTCAGTTATGTGAGTGGGAGAAAACACAGATCGGATCGCTAGAAATGAAACACGTGTATGATGCAGTTTGAGTGAAAAATGCATGTTTTTTCATCTTTTAAAAATATCATTTCCACCCCAAATGTCTCTGCCGCTTTCGGATTCTACCTAAGGAAAAATTTAGGAACATTAGGATATTATAAAATGTCCCAAACAATTTTAAAACCTAATTTTAAATGTTTAAAAAATAGATTTTAAATGTTTAAAAAAATTCCTAAAAATCCTTAAAAACAGTAGAAAATAATTCTAAGCCAATGTGAACACACACACACCTCATACACAGAAAATGAAGAATAAATGAAGTCCTAGGTGTAGTGTTGGTGGTTATACTACCTTTTGTGTTCTTTGACGTTATTGATGAAGATGATGAAGGGGCATGAGGCTTAGGGTTAGATATAGGATGACACAATATTGTCTCTATTTCCAAACTACACAAGCTCCTATATTTTAGACTCAAGTGAGTCATACATATAGTGTGCTTCAAAATCCCCCTTTAAAAATATTAGACAAAATATCCTTTGAGTTATCTAGGACTCGTAGGGATACAAAAAAATAGAATACCTTAATCCTATACAAAAATTCTATCTACCTCATATCCTAGAAAATAAAAAATACACAACTCAACTAATTACAAACCAATACCCTAAAAATATCCAGATGCACATTATGGTACTGATTCTTGTAAATAAAATAGCTAAGATAAATCTTTTTAGTTGAAATGTATAATAAATGTCCAAGACGGACTCAAATATTTCTCCCCCATTTTGTCTCAAATGGACAAAGGGAAAAATCACAAAAATATATATTTGAAACAAGTATATAAACCTAAAATTTATTCAACAAGCAATTACATGAATCTCCTACATTAAATATATATAAGAGGCGTTCTTTGTCATTTATCTAACAACTATGCCTTATATCCACAGAGATTAATTATAAGCAAGTAAATAACCAGAAGATATAAAATTAGGTGATGATATTCGAATCTCCCATAACCATACCTATTAATTTCCTTAAGGATTCAAAACGAGTGTTATTCAAAGGTTTCGTGAATATGTATGCTAATTGAAGATCAGTAGGTAATTAATTAATTTCTAATTCCTTAGATTTAACTAACTCACGTATATAATGATGTTTGATTTTAATGTGTTTGGTCTGTGAGTGTTGGACAAGATTTTTGGAAATATTAATCGCACTCTGATTATCGCAATAAATATGTAATTTCTCTTCATTAATGCCATAATCGCTTAGCATTTGTTTTATCCACAATAGTTGAGCACAGCAGTTACCCGCGGCTATATATTCAGATTCAGTTGTGGACAAGGAAGTGCAATTTTGTTTCTTACTATTCCACCCGACTAAGTTATTACCAATGTAATAACATGCTCCTGATGTACTTTTACTATCATCGGAACACCCAACCCAATCAGCATCGGTATATCCTATTATCATACTGGATGTGTCATTTGTGTACCATAATTCTAAATTGATAGTTCCTTTTACATATTTTATAATCCTCTTGATGCACAGTAAATGACTCTTTTTGGGGGCATTTTGATATCGAGCACACACACAAATGGCATACCAAATGGCAGGGAGTGAGGCAGTTAGGTATAGTAGACTTCCTATCATGCTATGATACAATGTAGGATCGATGGATTTTCCATGTTCATCTTTAGATAATTTTACTGAAGTACTCATGGGTGTCCTAGCATCTTTTGCATTTTCTAAGCCGAACTTTTTTACTATCTCTAGAGCATATTTGGATTGCAATATAAATAAACCTTCTGAATTTTGTTTGACCCGAAGTCCTAAAAATAATTGTAACTCCCCCATAAGAGACATTAAAACTCCCCGTGCATATCTTTAGAATTTTTTTTAACCTCAGACGGGGAGGTAGATCCAAAAATAATATCATCTACATACACTTGGGCTATTATAACATTTTTTGTCAAAATGTTTGATAAAAACAGTTTGGTCATTCCCACCTCTTCTAAAACCTTTATTTAAGAGAGACGTAGACAATCGTTTCTTACCAAGCGCGAGGGGCTTGTTTTAACCCATATAGCGTCTTTTTCAACCGATAAACGTGAGTTGGATGGTGAGGGTCAATGAACCCTTTAGGTTGTTCTACATAAGTTTACTCGATTAAAATACCATTAAGGAATGGAAACTTTACATTCATTTGATATAAAGTGAATTTGAAGAGATACGCAATAACAAGAAGAAGACAAATACATTCGAGACTTGTTACAGGGGCAAAAAGTTTCCTCAAAGTCTATTCCTTCAATTTGAGAATAACCCTGGACCAAAGTTTGGCTTTATTTCTAACTACCATCCCTGTTTCATCAGTTTTATTTTTAAAAATCCATCTAGTGCCAATAACCTGTTTATTTTTTGGTCTAGGAACAAGATACCATACGCCATGAGTTTTAAATTGAATGAGTTCCTCTTACATAATACTTATCCAATAGGAAACATTTAATGCTTCATTCACATTCTTTGGTTCTGTTAAAGATACAAAGCATGCGAAAGCAGTGTTACATAATTGGGATCTTGTTCGAACAGGCTCATATGGGTTACCGACCACATTATCTATGGAATGATCCTTAGAAACCGAATTTGGCACTTTAGGGATCTCAATTGGTAGGGACTCAGTTATATCTGAAGAGTCACGGTTAGAATGGTTTTCTGACTCGTCAATTACAATTGGTCATATGCTCTTATTCTCTACATTTGTGTCACTTACTACTACATTGATGAATTCCATTAAGGTTTTGGTACGAAGGTTATAGACACGGTAGGCTCTACTATTTGGCGTATAACCTAAGAAAATTTCTTTATCACCTATGGTTTCGAATTTGGACAAATTTTCTATGTCCTTGCATACGTAACATAGACTACCAAAGGTTCTAAAATATTTTAAGTTACGTTTTTTCCCGTACCAAAGTTCATAAGGTGTCTGCTTGGTATTCTTACTAAGGTATACTCTATTTATTATATGACAAGCCGTGCTAACAACTTTAACCCAAAATTATTTAATGAGTCCTTTGCGTGGATCATAACACGAGCCATCTCGTGAATAGTGCAATTTTTACGCTCAGTTGTCCAATTTTATTGAGGCGTTTTAGGGGGTATAACACCCCGCTCAATTAAATACTGTGTGATCAGTCCTATACCCAATCAATTAGAGTATACAGTTGGTTCATTCTTAGCATCAGTGTCTAAATTTTTTTTGTTTATTTAATCACCTAATATCCAATTAAGCAGGTGTTAAACTATTCAAATTTTAATATAAATAAAATCTCTATATTTAAAACATAAGCCATTTAACACTATCCACTCACACAACGAATAACAACAGAGTGATATCAAAACTGAATTAAATGTAACTGGAATAAAACTCTCCCATTTAAATATCTCAATACAATAATCCCATCAAAAATTAAATATAACAAAACCGACATAAGAACTCAATCTGTCTAAGATAGAAAAGAAATAACTAGAATCCTCTTGGGCGACATGCCCTAAATAAAAGATCAACTGCAGATCATGAATCAATGAATATGAAAGCGTCTAAATAATGTCCAAAACTCCATAGCATCAATATCTCATCAAAAGTCTTCATCCTCTATGGTTGGCGTCCTTGCGGTTGGACAACTCATACAAGAGATACAAGAGAGAAGAGAATATGCAAGAAAATGGGTCAGAGCCCGATGTAAAAATATTTTAGAAAATAACAAGTGAATAAATGCTATATTCAGCAATTATTATATACATGTTAGATTTATCGGACTTTCTCTTGAGATCCTCACCTCTCATATAGAGTGCACACCTAACGTACCTTAAAACTATACTAGTTATTATTTGCATGCTAACTAGTTTATATCAGTGCCAACTAACCATAGCCCATATCTTTCCCACGTATTTCTCTCTCAATACAGGTAATACATATATATCCAATTTCTCTTTAACATGGATAAGCGCTTTTTCCAATTCAATATGATTAAGTATTTACTTATTTAATTCATTTGAGATTTCATTATCTTTCATGTCTACTTAATTCACCCAGTAAACACTATCACAAGTATATATACACATTCACTTTATTATAAAGTGCATGCGTACTCTGCTATCATGTCCCAGTACATCTCGTCACTTTATAAAGGACCATAGGTTCGGTATGTCCCACGAACCATAATAAACAAATCACAAACAGTGGAGGCGAACATAGTCCAAAGCCATTGGGATATGCACATACCTACGCACCCAAAAGATCGTTCAATACCACTGTTCTCACTAATGGCAATCCAACCTAAGTCCTATGTTCTGAGGCAACAAGTCAAAAATCCCCCTTAAGGCTCATCAGGATATGACTGCCCTCTACGCATAAACCTCCCATCGATAGCAAGTAGGCTAGGTATGTCATACTTATAAATTAATCAAGTAATAGGTATATACTCAACCTATATAGGAATAGGTACACACTTGACCTTTATATCAAATTAGAAATTCATCCTATCCGAATTACCCGCTGTATTTCTCGAATACCACCCGTACTTGTTAATCATGATTATCATCGATATTTTTTATGTAGTTATCACTCACATAATCCCAAGTACCCGTATATATATATATATATATATATATATATATATATATATCACCAATATTAACCCATACTTGATTATGACGATTATTCATCTCTTAATCGTATTATTATTATTATTATTATTATGTAGATATCTCTCACATAATTTTATTCCTCAATTTCATATAATTTTCCAACATTTACCCAAGTCCCTCACTCCTTGTTAATGTACCAAAATTATTCAGAACCTACTGTGGGCTAAAATACAATTATCCAAACATTTCTAGGCTAAAACAGAATTTCTGGAATCTCGTCAGAAACCCAGAATTCTAGTTCAAACGAGATGGCATCTCATTTGAACGACATCATGTCTCGTTCGAACGATATCAGCATCATTCCAGTTCGTCTTCAACCTCAGTTTTCTGCATTTTTCTTCATGCTCTTACACCCATACCCTCTTGGATTATATTCTACCCATAACCCATATATTCTAACATTGTTTTAACATGTTCAAGGGTGATTTTCACATAAGTGCAACATCAAATCCATATGTTCATAAGGGTATTATCATCAAACCCATTAAATTCTTTAAATTTAAATTAATTTAAATTCTCCATTTTTATACTTATTTAAAACCCACAATTTAGAACTATCATTTCATATTTAAATTATAAAATTTCATATTCAACATGAGTAGGATTCATCAACATGTAATACCTATCATCATTTTCATATCTTCAAGAAACATATATATATCCTCTACATGTAAAACCTATCCATTTTCATGTTCATAGTCTCTACATGTATAAATCTCCAACTACATGAATTTTCTTATCCATTAAACTTGATTTGTCAATCATTTTAAATCCTAACTTCATAAGTTCATCAATCCAAAAGAAAATCATAATCTAACATGGATAATATAGGCACCAAAATAGAGCAAGAATTACACTTGCATTATGTGTAGGTCTGAACCTTTGGAGAAGACAAGTTTTTGGCACCTCCTCTTCCTTTTTTCGACGGCAATACGATGTTGGTGTAAGGTGTATAGATGGTGGTTGTCCCCTTAATTTTCCCTAGGTGACTCTTCCTTTCCAAGCAACTGTTCCTCTCCTCTAGATAACCTTCACTTTCTCTCTAAGTCTTTTCACTCTCTCTCAAAAGACCTCACTTTGTATTTTGATGAAATGAAAATTATGTACAATCTAAACTCACATATATAATAAGTCTCCAAGGTTAGCTAAAAGACAAAAAAAATGTAGGTACTATTCAGCTTTCAAGCAAAATGACTAAAATGCCCCTTCGGGGTGTCCTTTCATCTATCAATTGACCCGAGACCCAAATCAAACCACCGGGTAGAATTTTCTGCCTATTTCAACCCTTTCGGACTCAACGGCGCACTCGAAATGATCATCCGAATGATTTAAAAATAAATCTCATTTTATTTCCCAACTTTAGTCCCGACATGACTCATAAGCGTGTCCCGACTTAATTTCCATTATTGTCGTATTCGTAGCTCCCGACAATAATTAGTATATTCACATATTACTTTATATCACTAAGTAATATTTGAAGTCATATATTCAAAATCATATATCACTTTAATCTCTAGTAATATTCAATCCAAATTAATCCCAACTAATTTCATAATTCATTCCAATTAATCCCCATTTATTTGACCCATTAACTTTTAATTTATCTCATATTAAAAGTCATTAAAATTATGGGGTATTAAAAGGGGCACTATATTCATGTTTATAACCATTGTAGTCACAATATTCGATAACACCTAAATCTATAAACTCACCTCCTGTATCACTACGAATTCTATTTACTTGGGCGTCCTTTTCATTTTCATTTCGTAATAAAATTTTCAAAAAACTTACAAAAAGTTTTTGATTTTTGTTTTAAAAAGTCAACCCAGGTAGATCGAGTAAAATCATCAATCATAACCACAATGTAATTATTTCCACAAAGACTAACAGTGCGTGAAGGACCCATTAGGTCCATATGGATGAGTTCTAGAGGTTTGGTGTATAGAACCTGTTTAACTTTCTTATAAGGAGCTTTAACTATCTTTCCTTCTTGATAGGGCCCACATATAATATTGGAAATGGGTTTAATTTTGGGTAGACCTCTAACTATTTCTTGTGAGCTTAATTTACCAAGACTATCGTAATTTATGTGACCTAACATATTGTGCCAGATTTCACTATCTTCCATCCTGGTTGTATTATAGATCTTAGTTCCTATGCTTACTATATAATAGTTATCAGGTGTTCTGGGGCCTATAATAATACAATCTCCATTCTCATTTAAAATTTTACAACTGGTTTTTCAGAATGTGACGGTAAGGTTTGAGTCACAAAATTGCGATATACTTAGTAAATTTGCTTTAAAACCCTTTACTAAAAGAACGTCCTTAAGAGTAGGTAATCCCTTTTATTGGAGTGTTCCTTTACCTATGATCTGGGCCAATACTCCATCTCCAAACAAAATATTTCCTCCTAAGAAGTCAGTTTTGTTGGTTAGTTTAGTCTCGTCCCCAGTCATATGTTTAGAACAGCCCGAGTCTAAATACCATCGAGATGAAGTATGTTCAACTTTTAAGGCACTAATGATAATATTACACTTCATTTTGGGTATTAGCTCATCTTTCCTAATCCAAATTTCTTGATTTTTTCAAAGTTTGTGCTTATTAGCTCGAATATGATAAAAGTTGGGAGCATCAATTTTTCTTTAAAAGATTTTTGCGCTATAAACTGATTTTTGGAAGATTGTTGGGCATTTGGTTTAGTCATGAGTCTAGGACCTTTCCTGTGAGTCTTCCTTTTAGTATTAAATATTTCTGTGGGTACCCCGATTTTATCACCATAAGGCCTGGACTAGTAGCCCATCCTCAGCGGCCCAAAACCCAGGCCCATCACTTCTGGTATTCATCCATTTACTCCACGATGCCATGAAGAGGAGTTGTGGGGGTACACGATCCCATGAAAGGGAGATGGCTAATAAAGAGGAACCTATCACCCCCACTACTCCAAGACATACATGTATAAATTAAACCCCAAGTCCGGGGCAAAGGACAAGTTGTATTCTCTGTACTTACTCTTCAGATTATAGAGAAATAACACTGACTGAACCACCGTGGACGTAGGCACTTCTTTGCTGAACCACGTATCCCCGTTGTTGTGTGATTGGTCTTTTATCTGTTTTTTCTTGGTTGTCACCTCTTTCATATTTTATTTGTGTTGCATAATAATTGCCTCTACAATTGGCGCCGTCTGTGGGAAGTGTTTATCTTTCCTTGAGAAGAGCCCACACCGAGAAAAAAATCTAAGATGTCTGATCACAGCAGCAACGCTCCTCAAGCAGGAGACATTCAGGAGCCACCCGCTCCTCGCAGGATTAGGTCTGAAGTCCGACGTTCCGATCACGGGGCTCGCTTAGAAAGGCCAGCCTCAGAATAAAGTCAAGGACCAGCGAGGTCCACTCAGATATCCAGATTGATCGATGCATACGAAGCAAGGCTCCACGAGCAGAGGGAGTCTTCTCGCAGGTATGAGGCTGAGAATGCTCGCCTGAAAAGAAGACTGGAAAAACTGGAAAAAGAACTACGTCCTGATACCAGGAAACGCCCCTATCGTACTCCTAGCCCTCAGGCGAGCAAATCTCGCAGCCGAGGAAGGAGCCATAGGCGGCAACATCAAGGGTTCGAAGGTGGCGACTCAGACGACGACCTCCGCGAGCAACTGAGAAAAGCTCGTCGCTATCAGAGCCCTGCTTGCAGCGACGACAACATACGAAACCTGGTCCGCAGAGAAATGGACCAACATCCAGCTCACCGCGGCACCAGGTCAACCAGAGAACTCGCCAGGAGAGCCCTCAAGACCCAGATGAAATCGCCCTTCACAAGGGAAATTGAAGAAGAAGAAGCTCCCAAAAAGTTTGCTATTCCGAGGTTCAAGATTTATGACGGGAAGACTGATCCCATTGATCATGTCAGGCAGTACCGGCAGGCTATGACCCTATGGAATCACCGAGATGCGTTGATGTGCCGTATTTTCCCCTCGAGCCTTCATGACGTGGCCCAGAAATGGTTCGAGAAACTCCCTCACCGATCCATCAAAAATTTCAAATCCCTGGCCGAGCTCTTTACGGCCAGGTTCATCACCAGCAGCTCCCATCCCAAAAGGATGGATGCTCTATTGACGATGAAGAAAACTCCTCAGGAGACACTTCGAGACTACGCGAAAAGGTACTGGGAGTTATTCAACGAAGTCGAAGACTGCGCAGAAGAGGTGGCAGTGGCTTCATTCAAAATTGGGCTACCTAGCTCTTCCCTCCTCTACCAGTCCTTGACAAAGAAGGAAGCAACCACCATTGATGACCTGATGGCCCGGATTGAGAAATACGCAAAAGTGGAAGATGTCACCCGCCTTAACGTAGGTGAAAACGGTCGAGCCAAGCTCGCCACGAAGGGAAGTGAGAAAGTTGATAACCAGAAAAAAGGAGGAAAGAATGGGAACAAGAATGGCCCCAAAAACGGAGGAAGCCCTGACGTTGCAAAGTCGTTCCAGGCGGTCAACACCCTCTTCAAAGAACCAATCTACAAGATTCTCGCTAAGATCAAAGATGAGCCATTCGTCAAATGGCCCCGAAAAATGGGAGGAGACCCATCGAAAAGAAACAATGCGCTGAGGTGCACCTTCCACAAAGAGGGGGGACATAAGACCGAGCACTGCAAGGCTCTTAAGTCCCACCTCGAGGAGCTGGCCCAATCCGGACATCTGAATGACTTTGTGGAAAGGAAGGTAGAGAGGGTGACTGTCCACAAGGAGGCAAAACCCGACAACGTGTTAGAAGACGACACCGGACACGAATTCGCAGTAATCCATGGAGTATCCGATGTTAAGCAAATCCAGGGCAACTCAGCTCGGATGGAGGTAAAGAAGTTGACAGCAGTAATGCAAGCTTTTCAAATTAATCCAGCGAAATCACAGGCAGGAAAACGCCGCCGAGCAGAGGACATCAACTACAACAAGCATATTGTCTTCACGGATGAAGATCTTGTGGGAGTGAGGACCCCACATCACGATGCCTTAGTCATTACACTCAGGATAACCAACTTTGATATCGACAGACTGCTCGTCGATCAAGGAAGCTCATCCGAAGTAATGTACATCGACCTGTTCAGGAAATTGAAGTTGGACATCGCCGACCTCAAGGGAACCACTGTCCCTCTGGTCGGCTTCGCTGGAAAAATGACCATGCCTTTGGGCAAGATAGTACTACCAGTGCTCGCTGGGAATGTTTCAAAAATGATCGAATTCTTGGTGGTCGACATCGATTCACCTTATCAAGCCATCCTCGGCAGGGGATGGCTCCATGCAATGAAGGCAGTCTCGTCGACCTACCACCAGAAACTCAAATATATCACCGAGCGGGGAGTGATGGAGATACATGGCGACCAGGCGATGGCGAGAAAATGCTTCATAGCGGCTATCCGACCGAAGCCAGAGAAAAAAGACGTTCGAACCAGCGAGAAAGTGGAGGAAGATGCAATCCCTTCCAAATAGCAATTAAAATATGGAAGGCCCGGAGTGGAAGAGACCAGGCTCCTCCCCTCCGAACGGGTTGTAGAAGACCTGGTAGAAGTCATTGCTAGGGAAGGCAACAACAGCAGAGTCTTCCTGATTGGGACTTCACTCACTAACAAAGAGCAAAAGGATTTGTTAACCTTACTCAGAAGCAACATAGATGTTTTCGCCTGGGAACCCTACGAGCTGCCAGGGATCGATCCCAATATGATCTGCCATCAGTTGCACGTCAATCCCGCATTCAAACCGATAGCACAAAAGGCACGACGAACTGCTCCCGAGAAAGCCAAAGCAATAAGACAGGAAGTCGAAAAACTACTGGATGCAGGATCCATACGGGAAGTGCAGTTCCCCAAATGGTTATCCAACCCAGTGGTAGTTCCAAAAAGCAACGGTAAGTGGAGAGTTTGCATAGACTTCACTGACCTCAACAAAGCCTTCCCCAAGGATAGTTTCCCTCTTCCAAAAATAGACCAACTAGTAGACGCCACTGCAGCTCACGAGCGAATGAGTTTCCTGGACGCATACTCGGGCTATCACCAGATTCCCTTATATGCCCCAGATCAGGATAAAACGGCGTTTATCACGACGGTTGGTTTATACTGTTACAAGGTCATGCCTTTCGGGCTAAAAAATGCAGGGGCAACCTATCAGCGGCTGGTTACTAAAATGTTCAAAAATCAGATGGGGAACACGATGGAGGTCTACATCGACGACATGCTCGTCAAAAGCAAGGAGAAAGAAAACCACCTTTCTGACCTGGCAAGTACCTTCGAAATCCTCAGGAAATACCGAATGAAACTCAACGCGAGCAAGTGTTCCTTCGGTGTCCAGTCAGGAAAGTTCCTTGGGTATTTGGTCAGCAAGCGTGGCATAGAAGCAAATCCGGACCAGATTGAGGCAATTAAACGGGTGCAACCTCCTCGAACAATCCGCGATGTACAGAAGCTCACTGGAATGCTCGCTGCTCTGAATCGTTTCATTTCTAAATCCTCCGAGAGATGCAAGCCCTTCTTCCAACTCTTAAAAGGCAGCAAAACGGTAGAATGGACCCCAGATTGCTCGCAAGCATTAGGCGAGCTCAAATCCTACCTAAGCTCCCCACCACTGCTCGTCATGCCACGGCAAATGGACCCTTTGTACCTCTACCTCTCTGTATCCAGCCATACTATCAGCTCAGCGCTAATGTGTGAAGTCACAGGGATCCAACATCCAGTCTATTACGCGAGCAAAACCTTACTAGACGCCGAGCAGAGATACCTGCCATTGGAAAAGCTCGCATTCGCCCTAGTAATGTCATCGAGGAAACTAAAGCATTACTTCGAAGCTCACACGATCATCGTCCTTACATCACACCCCCTCAAGGCTGTCCTAAGGAAGGCGGATTTGTCAGGCAGGCTGTCTAAGTGGTCAGTCGAGCTCGGCCGGTTTGACATCCAATTTCAACCAAGGACAGCTATCAAGGGTCAAGTCCTCGCTGACTTCATAGCTGAATTCACGGGCGAAGAACCTCTCGACCAGCCTAAACCAACAGAACAAAACAGCCAGGCTACAGGGGGAAGCTGGAAGCTATTCGTTGATAGAGCCTCCAACTCAAAGGGGGCAGGAGTAGGAATTGTTCTCATCACTCCAGAAAATGCAGTCCTCGAGCAAGGAATTAGGCTGGGATTTGCAGCCTCCAACAACGAAGCAGAATACGAAGCCTTAATTGCAGGTCTCCAAAGGGCGCAAACTCTAGGAGCAAAACATTTACAGGTATTCGGAGACTCGCAACTAGTTTCCAATCAGATAAGTGGAGACTACAACGCGAAGGACGAGAGGATGGCAGCCTACCTCTCGTTGGTAAGAAACTTGATGACAAACTTTGAAGAAATCAACATCCAGCAGTTCCCCAGGGGGTAGAACAGCCACGCTGACGCTTTGGCAGCCCTGAGCTCGGCAGTCGATTCCAGCCTTAAAAGGATAATCCCTATCGATTTCCTTAGCTACCCGAGCATTCACCGCGAGCTAACAAAAGCGAAACAAATACTCCAATTGGAACCAGCCCCTAGCTGGATGGATCCCTTAAAAGGCTATTTGAAGAACGGAACGCTCCCAGATGATAAAAGGACCGCCCACCAGATAAGAGTCAAAGCTGCTCGCTTTCACTTATCCACGGGAGGCGACTTGTATAAAAGATCTTTCTCCGGCCCCTATCTTAGATGCGTCCACCCAGGCGAGGTCGAGACAGTGCTTCACGAGCTCCATGAAGGAATCTGCGGAAGTCACGTCGGAGGAAGATCTCTAGCCTTCCGAGCAATGAAGGAAGGTTACTGGTGGCCGTATATGCAAAGGGACTCCGCAGTATATGTCCGCAGATGCCTAAAATACCAGCTTCACGCCCCCATGGTCCACCAGCCTGCCAGCGAATTGAAATCCCTGACCAGCCCCTGGCCTTTTGCCCAGTGGGGAATGGACATCGTGGGACCTCTACCCACCGCTGCCGGCAATCGCAAATACCTGTTGGTCGCCACCGATTACTTTACCAAGTGGATCGAGGCAGAACCTCTGGCGAACATCCGAGATGCTGACATGATGAAATTCATATGGAAAAATATAATCACTCGATTCGGGATCCCCAGAACCATCATCACTGACAATGGGACACAGTTCGAAAGTGGCCCCTTTCAGGACTTCTGCGACCAACACGGAATCAGGCACCACTTCAGCTCGGTAGCTTATCCTCAGAGCAACGGACAAGCTGAGGCTTCCAACAAAACAGTGATCGCTGGATTAAAAAAGCGGTTAGAACGAGCAAAAGGCGCGTGGACTACCGAGCTACCACATGTCCTATGGGCATACAGAACGACTCCCAGACGAGCCACAGGTCAGACGCCATTCTCACTAGCATATGGTATGAAAGCGGTCATCCCATTAGAAGCAGGATTGCCTACAATGAGATCCGACCTTGTCGAGCAGAATCAGAACGATCAGGCTTTGCTCGCTGAACTCGACTTGGCCGACGAGCGCAGGGAACTTGCCCTAGTCAAACTAGCGAGTTATCAGCAACAGCTCGCGAGGCACTACAGCAAAAAGGTCAATCCGAGGAAGTTCGAAATTGGAGACTATGTCCTAAGAAAGGTCCTTGGCAACACAGTAAAGCCATCAGATGGTAAACTGGGCCCAAACTGGGAAGGACCTTATGAAATAATTAGAGACGACCTGCAAGGTGCCTAGCATTTGAAAACGATGGAGGGCAGAGAGATACCACGAGCATGGAACGCAGCTAATCTCAAGAAATTCTACTTTTAGGAGTTCTATTGTCAGATCTTTTATTGTACTCATTTTGGGAAAAGACAGTTTATTTCTCTACTCACCAATAAAAATCTCTCAGTTGATTACTCTCTAAAAGTATAACAATTATATCTTATTGCACATCTTTTTCAAATCACAGGTATAATAGTTGACATAGCAGGGGAACACCCCTCCTCAGGTCATCGTCACGAAGCACGACAGACCTCTTAGCATTGCCCATGGAAATATATGAAGCCCTACAGAGTATTCTTAGGCATCGAACCTACTCTGGTTAAACAAAATCCTGACCGGATGAAGACATCCAAAAATAGGTGTGTCCTCGCCAATTGCCCCTCTTAGACCTAAGGGAGTGTGACGACACGACCTAAAAGGTAAAGGGAGAGCACAATGGTATTCTAATACTGGACTGGGCGGACATTCACATGGTAAGATAAAGATTGTGAAGCTGCAAAAATATAACAGAGATTGGATAAACACGTTTAGTCGGCAAAAACGCCCAAAACTCAAACTTTCCATTAATCTTTTATATTTACAAACAATAATGGTACATGTTTAGTCGGCAAAGACTCGCCCAAAGCATTTACAATTATTAAAAAACAAAAAATCAAGAAGGGGGAAGCCTCCGAGCAAGGTAATCAACAACCTTAGCTCTCCTCCCGTCATCAGGGGCAGGATCGAATTCCTCAACAACTTCATTTGTGTCCAACTCCAGTAGCCGCCGAGGAATAGCATCGATAGGAATCCATCGGTCATCTCGCCTAAATGGATTGGGCATCAGAGTAGAGGGAGACATCTCATGCCGATACCACAATATCGAATTTCTCGGCACCTGCAGCTCTTTGAGAGCACTCAATCACCCCCTGATGAAGGAAAGCTCCTCGAACTCTGATAATCTTGTGGGAGCATCTAGCCAGCCCTGATCATAGCCATCAGTCCACACTTGGCGAGGGCCCTTCTTAAATAAATGCCGCAGTCGGGTGACATCCCTCTGAAGCCCAGCAGCAGTTACGTAAGCTCGCTGAACATCGCCGCGCAGCTCCTCCATCTCCCTCTCACGCTGCTCTTCAGCTTCCCTACTCCTACCCCGCGTACTCCTGCCAGCTCGCGGGAGGGGTGGCCGAGCAGCTCGCGACGAGGAAGAACCTTGCAGGACTGCCGAAGCGGTGCTCGGCGAATGCTCCTTAAGCTTCAAGACCTCCCGCCTCAGGTCGTCATTCTCCCGCTGAAGAAACTCCACGACCTGATTGATCTCGGTAGCCTCCAGTAACTTTACTCTCAGCTCGCTGACTTCTTCTTGCACTGAAGCTCCGATCTCTCCCATTTCCTGGAGCCTGTCCTTCAATTTAGCCACCAGCTCGGACTGATCCTTATACTTCTGGTTCCTTGATTTAGCAAACCTACAGAGCTTAGCAAAAGCCTGGCGAACTGCAGGGCTTGCATTAGGACCCAGAGTCCTCCCCAATTGGGAGGTAACAGGAATATAATCATCCACATCAACCAACTACAAAGAAAGGAAGAGAACAAAAAGAAATCAGCATAAACAAAAACGAAGCCTTTTTATTGATAATGAGCGAGGTTACATCAGAACAAAAAAAAAGGGAAAAAATTATAAAGAAATCCCTATCACTTAGCAACCTCGGTGGACGGGCCCTTGTCCTTATCAGCATCAACAGGGGCGTTACCCTCTGCAGAGGTGTGCACTGCCCCCTCGACCAAGGAAGCATCAGCAAGAGTCGCCTGAGAAGCAGGGTTGACCCCTTCAGCAGTTGGGGCTGGCTCCTCATCCACAACTGGCTTGGGCCCTGGATCATGTTCGTCAAAAAGTGGGGATGCAACATCCACTCCTGCAGCCACAAGGGCCTTGTTCCACCCCTTCTTGAAGTTCAGACGGCTAATATAGCCTATCTGAACCTCGGCGTCTTCATACGCAGCAGCCCAGCCAGAATTGTATGAATCTTCTTTAACAGTGGCTGCCTGGGCCTTCTCCGCTTCCAGCTGCTCGGCAAGAACCCTGTTCTTCTCCACAAAGTCCAGCTTGCTAGAGCAGACCTGGTCGTACGACTTCCTCAGCTCGCCGAGCTCCCTGACAGCATTATCTCTCTCGCGAGCAGAATTAGCAAGGGCCAAGGCAGAAGAAGCTCGAGCCGGATCAGAAGCCTTCAGATCGGCCTGCAACTGAGAACCCCTGGCCACCAGAGTAGAATTCGCCTGCTCCAGCTCGCTTTTCCTTTTCAACAGCTCGTCGCGAGAGCGATATAGCACGGCGAAGTCAGTCACAAACTGCAGAAAATAAGGTAAAGATCAGAAAGAAGAAACCATCAAAGCAGATTAGGAGAAGTTGGGAAGTAGAAAAGAAACCTTACCAAGGCGAGCCTCTGGCTAGCTTGCAAGGCCAGTTGATCAGACCCTGACGACCTCTCCCGATCTGCAGGGAGGACTGCCCTCTCAAGCAGCGCAGGGGCAAGTTGAGGAGAGGTGGCCACCGAAGCCCCCTCCGGCAAAGCAGATACTGGGACCAAGGCTTGACCAGTCTTGGTCCTCAGTTCCATCTTCCTCCTCTCCTCCTCCTTCTCCTTCTCCCTCCTCTTTCTCTCTTCAACCTTCTTCCTCTCCTCCTCCTTTTTCTTCTCTCTCTCCCTCGCCTGCTCCTCCTCTCTCCTCTTCTTCTCTTGTTCTTGAGAGGGAGGCCGAGAACCAGTAGCTGTGGCCCCGGAGACAGTCTTCGATTTTTTGGACCTCTGTGCAAGAAGCACATCATCATCATCATCATCATCCCGGATTAGATTCTTCCTGGGAGGCATTTCTTCACCTGGACTGCTGGTAGTACTCGATGAACTGCTACTATCAGCACTGCCTCCACCCAAGTTACTCACAACACCTGCAGGCTCGCTCTCCGAGCTGCTCTCCTCCTCGTCCAATTGGATGGGCTCAGCTGAAATCTCTTCGGAAGAGTCAAAGTCCGGAACACTTTCCACAGGTCGGGCTATGAAGCTCGAGCCTGTGTTCTTGTATTCAAACAGAAAAGCTGCAGACCTAGGATGCTCGCCGTCACCCAAAGGTTCCCTGATGTTCCAAGCTTTCACCAGTTCCGAGATACGAACCTCGCTGAGAGCTGGCTCCAAGTTCTTTATCTTCGCTGAAAAGGAGAAAGCAAGGAGGAGTTAGAAAAATCACAAAGTTAGCAAAGGTTGAAACAACTATACAACATCTACCTATATATTCTTCCCCATAAAAGGGAATAGTGAACCTCTCGGACCTTGACCCTTCAAATTGAGGGGAGTATTGCCAGTTCCTAACGAGAAAACCTTCTTGCCAGTAGTCCTTATGGGAATCAGGTAAATTTACTACCAATACCCTATCAGGGCTCCTGGCCTTAAGGTACAAGACACCTGAACTCGTTCGAGAAAAAGAATAACAAAAACAGACCTCGGCAAGCCCTAACCTCGTGCCGTACAACTGATTTATCCTGTGCACACCATTCACTATTTTCCATACGTTGGGTGAACATTGTGCAGGCACAATACCAAAATAACTAAAAAAGTGCAGAAACAAACCATTAGGGGGAAAGGTGAGACCCCCCTGGGAAAGCAACAGGACGTGAATCCAATGTGCATCCTCTATGTCCCTAATGTTCCTAGGTGGCGAGACACAACACTCAATCTCTACCCACTCAGGAATACCATAGAATTTTCTAAACTCAGTTACCGACCTATTTCCAATCTTCGCCATTGGAAAAATACAAGAAAAACTATAAACTCAAGAAAAAGGGCACGAAAGACTTACAGGACAGAAGATCAGATCAAAAGGTGAAGAAGCGACGAGAGTGAAGACCGAAAACAGAAGGTACAAAACTCAAAAGTTCTCAAAAGATAGAAGATTGCTGGAAGAACTGGAACGACGAAGAAAAAATGTGTCTTATTCCAACAAGCCTTCAAAACTAATCATAACGCACAGATAGCGAAGCGGGTGCCGCCAAAGCAACTTCACAGTTTTCAAAGAAATCAACCATCATTGCTGATCATTTAAATTCATCGGACCCATAAAGAACGGCCCGACAAATTCAGGGGCAATTGTGGGTACCCCGATTTTATCACCATAAGGCCTGGACGAGTAGCCCATCCTCAGCGGCCCAAAACCCAGGCCCATCACTTCTGGTATTCATCCATTTACTCCACGATGCCATGAAGAGGAGTTGTGGGGGTACACGATCCCATGAAAGGGAGATGGCTAATAAAGAGGAACCTATCACCCCCACTACTCCAAGACATACATGTATAAATTAAACCCCAAGTCCGGGGCAAAGGACAAGTTGTATTCTCTGTACTTACTCTTCAGATTATAGAGAAATAACACTGACTGAACCACCGTGGACGTAGGCACTTCTTTGCTGAACCACGTATCCCCGTTGTTGTGTGATTGGTCTTTTATCTGTTTTTTCTTGGTTGTCACCTCTTTCATATTTTATTTGTGTTGCATAATAATTGCCTCTACAATTTCCTTCCTATTTCGGTAGTTAGAGTTATTATCAGGCTGTCTAGGAAGGACGCAGTAATTTCTGTTTTGCCTCGTATAGTTAAAGTTTCTATACACAGGAGTGTAAGAAAAAGATTGGTATAGATGCTTTTGAAAACAGGTTTCAAGTGGATGTCCATAGACATCAAAATAGGATCAGTAAAAGTGGCTCGAAGGTTTCTTACAATCTCTAAGACCTTTAAAGATGGGTTCGTCTAAGTGTGGGGTTTTAGTCCTATGTCTCATATTGACAGGTTGGAACGAGGACTCTCCTTGCCGTATTTAGTCTTAGATTCAACATTTGCCTTAGAATTACTACTACTTCCAATATCTGTTCCTTTCTAAATTTTTTATTTTATAAAAATCAGCTTTTATAGACTGAAAATCTGGACAAGTTTCCATAAGCCTTTTTCCTCCTGAAACAAACTTTATGGTTTGTAAACTTTTAGTTTGTGTGTCAGTGTTAAATCCTATTCCAGTTCTATCTTCAGAATTGGTTTTCCTGGCTTCGGCAAAAACTTCAAAATAATTAGAATTGTTTTCAAATTTTGCAAACTTTTTGAAGACTTTTGAAGCCTTCTCTTTTGCTTGTTCCAATTCTAACAACATGGCCTTGTATTTCTTTTCAAGAGTTTCATTGGATTCGTAACGATCCTTGATTTTTTCCAGAAAAAGCCTTAGTTTGTGTTTCATGGGCTAGATATTGATTAGTATAGTCTTCAGCATTTTGTTTAACCACAAGACTAAGATATTCTATCTTTTCAGAGTCTTTAATGGTTCTTTCTAATCTAGTGCTCTTCCTAAGCATTTTAGTGTAATGTGTGCGGATGTCTGAAAGGTCATCATTATTGGACTCACTAAGTGTGGTGGGTTATTTGTCTCCTATCGATTCATTTTTCGAACTCACACACACATTCGGTTCGTCATTCATACGATCCCTTTGACTCATACACATAACAATAGAACTATTATTATCATCATAACCATTATTAACATTCTCAGGGCACAAAGCAGATAAACCATTAATAGGCACGATCAAAGCATTATTAAGCAGACTCTCATCAATATTATCATCAGAATATACTATTTTTGCAAAAAATGACATGCGGGGGTAAACTATGTTAAATGATTCAGGCTCATCATCATCTGAATCGCTTGAATCATCCCATGTTTTGCAAAAATTGGACTTATTATGTATACAGGTTGACCCTAGAGTTAATGGCAATGTGACCTATTTTATCATATCTAAAGCATTCAGACTTGCTATGGTCTTTGTCAGGTCTGTTATTGTTGTTGTGGTGTTTCTATAGTTTCCTCTCATGAGGTTTGTTATTGGATTGATTTGAGTAAGGAGCCTTTCCTTGTTTAGCAACAACATCATTTCTAAACTTCATTATTTTCTTAAAGTGTTTAGACATGAAGGCTATTTGGTTATCCAAATCATTTAAGTCACAGTCATCATCAGATGTCATATCAATATTAGGCATCATTTTGGATTGAAATATAACATTGGGACTACTGTTTTTATTATGACTTCTAAGAAGTTGTTTCTTATAATCCAATTCCATTTCCACGGTTCTTAATTTGCTACTGAGGAGTTCAGGGGTAAGATTTGGATCTTCCATTTCCTCAATTGCAGATCTTTTACTGTCAAATTTTTGTGGAAGTGATCTTAGGATTTAGAGACAATTTCTCTTCTATCATAGACAATGCCATTTGCATATAATTTTGTTATGACATCAGTTAGATTGATATAAAAATCATCTAAGATCTAAGTCTCAGTCACAACTAGGGTGTTATATTGTTGAATGAGCATTTGAGTCTTAGCAGCCTTAACACGTGTATCACCTTTATGGGTTATGACCAACGTGTCCCAGGCTTCCTTAAAAGTGGTACATATTGAGATTCTTTTGAAATCATGCTCATTTACAGACATGAATATTGCATTCTTGCCTTTATTATTACAGAGGGATGCCTGTTTCTCCTCTTTAGTAAATTTAGTGAGAAGTTTTTTTTATTCTTATTTCACTGCCTTCTGCTAAAGGGTTAGTAGGATGAAAGTAGCCATTTTTATGGCATCCCAGAATTCATCTCCCAGCATTCCTTTGATTAAGTCAATCATCCTTACTTTCCATTAAGTAAAATTGTTTCCATCGAAGAGGGGAGGTCGGGATAAGTGATTAGGCATAAATTCTTCACATTTATCCCCTTAATTTTGGTATTTTTATGATCCCGTGCATTGTAAATAGCTTGGATTTATCTTATATTTATGATACTAACCCCTTTTGGCTATTATTTTGTATTTTGTGTATCTCTTATGTGTTTTACAGGTATTTCATGCAAATTAGTGCGAAAGAGAATGCAAAACAGTGAAAGAAAGTAAGAAATTGGGAGTTCGAGGGCATTTTCATAATTTTACATATATATTCCGGTGATGGGGAAAACTAGAAAGTTGAAGAGATCTAAATTACAAGAACATTGGGAAAAATGGTACCCCAATCCTAGCTACGGTGAAGAAGTTATGCCCATTTAAAGTTGGAGACAGAAAGTCAAAGTTGAAATTAATTCTGGAAGCTGACGAGTTTCAACTCTTGAAATTTCTTGTATAATTCCTTTTTATTAGTTGTAAAAAGTGGAGAGTCATGGTAAGAGTCATTTTTTAGATATATAAAATGGCAAACCCTAGTAGGAAGAAAGGAGGTTTGTTACTTTACATTGTAGGAGGCTAGTAGTTAGTTTTTAAAGGATTCTTGTATCCAAGAACCCTAGTTTTGAAGTTTGACTACTATTCAAGATTTAAAGATCTATTCAAGATTCATCATTCATCCATTGAAAGTAATTTTAATTTATTGTTTTACTGCTTTCATAGTTAGTTTAATTAATTATTGCTTTTTAGTTTTCCAATCCCAATTCAAGTCATGTTCTCAATTTTCTAGATTTAGTTATGGATTCCTGCACTTTCATTTTAAGTTTTCTTTCATTTTAATCATGTTAAGCTAAGTTTTTAAGGGTGGGAATGCATGAACCCAACCCGATGTGGTATGCATAGATATAAAATTTGTCCTCTAAATTAAATAAGTGATTAGATCGTGTTGTATAGTTTGACAACCATTGTAGACCTTTTGACCTCGTTTGCCCTAGGTAACCGAGGTGCTTAAGGATGCAACGCGCGTGAACTATTGCGACACTTCTTTACTCATTCTTTGATTATGTATGATGCGGTCTTGAACCTCATATATGCAATGCTTTGGAGTACTAAAGACTGGGTCTGATCAATTATCTAATTTATGACTAATTTTTTACTAGCATACACGCTAGGGTTTGGGGGAGTGTATTCTTAATCCATTTCTTCATTCATATTAATTCCTTCTTAGTTAGTTAATTTTGCATGTGTAGGTTAATTTAATTGAATTTAGTTAATTCATGGATAAAATCCAAAAACCAATCATCTTTTTCTTTTCTTTTCTTTTAATATCAACTTTAGGATTAAACTACCTTACCTTTGTCGTCACGTTCACTCGTCCTAGTTCCCTGAGGATTTGATACCTAGACTCACCACTATACTCCTTAAGAGTGTAGTTACAAGTTTAGGTTTTTTGTATTGCGGTTGGAAGCCGATAACAACGACTAACGTATCTACACGGACGCTCTGTTTTTCCACTCGATCAATAAGTTTCCCAGTCTCTAAAATTTCTCGTCCATGAGGTGTTTTTAAAACAGTTTCAAACAACACAGGATTCTGAACAATTGCTTTAGAAAAATAAGAACCCGCTCTGATACCAATTGAAAATCCCTTACCAATTCATTTAATCGAAAGTTAAAACAGTTAAGAAGGGTCCGAATTGTTTTCTTGAAGAAACTCTTTTAATAACACCAACGACAACTCAAATATTTTTGAACAAGAAATTCTTGGAATCTTAAAAGTTTAAAAGAAATTTAAACACATATAGCAGTGATAGAAGGAGTAAAGCAAATATAAAAAGCATTCACACAAGACAGTATTTTAATGTGGTGACACTCCAATCAAACTGGGGAAACATCCACGACTCCCTCTACAGATTATAACAAAAAATCCACTAGAATGAGTTTTAGAGTACAAGCAAGAAACTTATTATCCACAAAAATCAGTCCTGAACTAAGTCAAGAAATTATACTAGCAGTCCTAGTTTTTCTCTGACTTTTCTGGCTCTGATTGTTGTTTTTAACATCCTCTAAAGCTTAACTCCTTTGCTCCTTCCTTACGTCGACTCTAATGGTAAAAATCTCTTTACCAACACAACTTTAGTGATGTTGTGTGAAAGTCTAGTGAAGTGATGTGCCTAACATATGCATGAAACTCACTCACACTTATAGAGACGATTTCCTAGAAATTACAGATATGTTCTATATATGACATGCAAGAGTCTGAATAAACTTTTCTTAAAAATAGACTTCCTTTTAAGTTCAAATAAAAAAACAATATTGCTATTAAAAATAGTGAAGATCCTATATGTCTCACTCTTATTTATTTACAAATCTATTTCACAAAATGTGAAATATAAACTGGGAGACATAAACGTCTTTAGATCTGAAAAATCTTGAAGTCTGTTTTTCAAAAAACTAGAAAACTAGAAAATATTTGTTAGGTAACTTTTTGATAAAAACGTTTGAATTCAACAAACCCAACAGAGAGATGATTTCTAATGAAGAAATCAGTCCCAATCAACTATCGAGACTCTATCACTCTAGTTAGATCTACAAGTCTCAAATGAAGTGAGACGATATCTCAACTCAGTGAAGGTGTTGGATAAGAGATGTAAACCAGAGAGGATTTGAACCATGAGCAAGTAAAACTCTAAAAGAAATTTTTGGAAAAATTTGGCTAGAGTTTGTTTTAATTTTTCTTTTTCTCTCTGATTGTTCCTCGCTTTTTTCGCTCTCTCTCTCTCTCTCTCTCTCTCTCTCTCTTATTTTCTCTCAACTCTCAGACTCTCCCAAAATTAGAAACGATTGAACCTAAGGCCCTATTTATAATGGACGATGGAAGGATCTGAAATGAGGTTCGAAATCAAAGGCTGGGATTAAATCTACCAAACGGTTGTAAATCTAACGATTGATAATGCACCGCTTTTAAATGCCTTCTGATTGGCTCAATTATGTTAAACAATGATTTCAAAGGACAACATGCAGACCATTGATTAAATCAAACCAACGTTCCAGATTAACTCTAAATTTTGTGAATGGAAGAAAACACAGATTGGATCACTAGAAATGCAACACGTGTATGATGTAGATTGAATGAAAAAGGCGTATTTTTTTATCTTTTAAAAATATAATTTCCCACCCCAAATGTCTCTGCTGCTTTCGAATTCTACCCAAGGCAAAATTTTGGAACATTAGGATATTATAAAATGTGCCAAACAATTTTAAAACTTAATTTTAAATGTTTAAATAATAGATTTTAAATATTTAAAAAATCATAAAAATCCTTTAAAATAGTAGAAAATAATTTTAAGCCAATGTGAACACACACACACACACACACACACCTCATATACACAAAATAAAGAATAAATGCAGTTCTAGGTGTAGAGTTGTGTTGGGTATACTACATTTTCTCTTCTTTGAAGTTGTTGATAAAGATCATGAAGGGGCATGAGTATTAGGGTTAGATATAGGATGACACAATTTTGTCTTAATTTCCAAACTAGACAAACTCCTATATTTTATACTCAAGTGAGTCATATATATAGTGTGATTCAACTTGTGACAATTGAATCACTTCCATTTGAACTTTTTATATGTACCACCCACTGGACTTGAGCTTTTTTTGTTGTACTTCCTCTTTTTATGACATTTGCGACCATCCTCTATCACATTTACTTTAGCCGCCATAGGATTATTTTTGGATTTATTTTTCAAATATTCGGTTATCCTCCTCTATCCTTAACCTGACAATCAAGTCCTTAATCCCCATTTACTAATGTTTATGATTTAAATAATTTTTATAATCTTTCCAAGAGGGTGGTAATTTTTCAATTACCATTGCCACTTGTAATGTTTCACTTAAAACCATATTTTTAGCACTTATTTCTTGAAAACTTAATTGAAGCTCTTGGACTTGGCTAATTATTGTCTTTGAATCTAACATTTTAAAATGAAAAATCGGCCAACAATAAATTTCTTCATTTTTGTGTCTTTCAGTTTATATTTTTTGTCCAATGACTCCCGTAGAAATTTTGATGTTTTTATTGGAGTATACACATTGTATAATGTGTTGTCCAATCCATTAAGGATGTAGTTTTTTCATAAAAAAATAATAATGTTTCCATGCTTCTACATCATCCAAAGTTGTCTTATCTATTTCCATTACATTAACCACGGGTGCATCCTCATGTAGAAACCTTGAAATATTCAGAGTTATGAGGTAAAATAATTTTTTTTGTTGCCATCTTATGAAATTAAGTCTGCCGAATTTTTCATGTTTCTCATCGTGGGTTGCATGAGACAGAATTGTGATGGACAAGTTAGTGTTTATAGGATTGGCCACATTATTTTTAGAAGATGAAGTTGCCATTTTTCTGTTGGGTTTTTACCGAATTACTATTAGGTTCTGTTATAATAGTAAAACAATAACAAAAATAAATATATAATGTAAACTATGAAAATATATTATATACTTTAAATATGTATTATGTAAAACGATTTTTGAAATAATTCTGGAAAATGGTTTTTTCAAATGAACACTTTAAATTTGTATTTTAATATTATTTAGTAAAATAATTTATGATAACATGAGATTAATACAGTAACTAACATCCACTAATTATGTCTTAAGATTGTTATTCTAGAAATATAGTCTTACTAAAATAATGCAGATAATAAAATATAGAAAATGTTTACACTAAGTTAACACAAAACTAATGGGGTGCTGCCATGTAATAACTAATTCGATAAAAATTGTCGGATTATTATGTAAAAATATAAAATAGTGTAAAACATGCATGTGTAACACTTGGAATAAATTTGAATGTGTGGATCAAGGTAGGAACTTAATCCAATTTAAATTAGGGTGTTAGTACACCAAAGTGGAAAAACTCAAATGGGTAGGTAACCACCCAGCAGTTACTAGAGTAGTTACGTTATATGGTCAAGAAACACTATATATAAGCAATGAAACCTACAAGGAAGAGGGGACTACCTCACTAAAAATAAATACATTACATGTATCCTCTTTTTTTTGGTTTTCTTTATTTATTTATTGCGTTTCTTTCAACTCGACAAGTAGATTATAAGGTAGTTATAATCTTTTTTTTCCAAGTTTTTTTAAAAGTTTTTTTGCCTTTACATTTGTTGTTGTTTACTTTTCTGCAAATATTTACTTTACTCGTAACTCACCTTCTTGCAACTCTTTACTTTTACCGCATTTCCTTTTCTCTTATTTATAAAGATTTACTTTTCTTTAATTCATGCAATTTACAATTTTGGTCCTAGTTTACTACTTGGCACACACTTAAAAGTCTTCCCTAAAGGAAGAATAAGTCCAGTTAATTGAGGCATCGAACGCAACACAATATTCTAATAATTTAGCACTATGATAAAATCCTTGGTTGGTAAGAACACAAATCTTACCTGGCACGCTAGCAATCCTGAGTAACTATCAAGCCAGTGAAAATAGGCCAAACATATTTTTGGAATGCCCAGTGGGACATCAGTGATGTTTAAAGGTTACAAATGGCTTGGGCACTTCGAAATGAGGATATAAACTGAAAATTTGGTGAAATTGGCTCCACTAGCCAACATATTGCCATTTTGGAACAATTATTGGTCGAAACAACTCAAGAATTGGTGCCAATGACTCATAGTGAAGAGTTGAATATTCTAATGGATCTTAAAGACAACAATATTTAGAATTCACTAGCAGTTGGTGTGCTTACAAACATTCAAGATCAATTGATCAACCAACTAAACTCAATTTTTTATCACTTTTAAAATATGGTACAAAATCTTAATAATATGATCACCACGGTGACCAGTAGATTTGCCTTGCCTAATGAGATGACGAATAGTAGTCAGACCTATGTACTACTATTTGGAGCAAATCGAATTACTCAATAAAATCCTTACCATCCTATCTATTTTAGACCTAATAATGGTGAAACCAATTTTGGAAATAACTTTAGAATAGGAGGATATGCCAATAACACTGATTTAAATGTAAACAATATAATGGAAACAGTGGGACCATCCAACACATAGCATCCAGTGGGTTATAACAACGCAATGGGGAGAAAATCTCTCCCAGAGGTAGGAATACCTATTCCCTATCCAAATGAGACGAATATAGCATTCTCAAGTGCTTCGAACTATTGAATAATCAATAATATAGTGTTTGAACTAGAACTCGAGGGGTTGGGGAACCTTAGGAGGTTAGATAATTAAACTCCTAAAGTATTCCAACCTATGTCTTACCAAACACAACAAGTTTTGACTCCACAAGTTCCACCACCTTTAGTACAACCAAATCCTTTGGTAAACCAAGTAACTGCCCCACATAATAGGCAACAGTCTGATGGAGTGGGAAGGAATGAAATTGTGGACTTGATACCTGAAATATACGGAACATTAGCCCGGGGTGGAGACCCCAGTTTACAGAAAACCCTACCCTGAATGGATAAATAGGATTGAACTTCCTAAGCGATTCAAATACCAACATTTACCCTCTTCACAGGGGATGGGAGCCAGTCTACAGTAAAAAAACATTTCTAGGTTCATTAGAAAATGTGCTGATGCTGGAACAAATGACTATTTAAGGCTACGTTTACTTTCAAGTTCCCTTACAGATTAAGCCTTTGCATGGTTAATAAGTTTGCCACCAAACTATGTTCAATCTTGGCAACAAATAGAAGACATGTCACATGATCAATTCTTCCAAACTGAATCAAAGATTTCCATGGTTGACTTGGCTAGACTAACTCAAAATCCTGATGAAAAGTCTACTATATTCGTAAACAGATTCAAAATGGATAGGAATAAGTGCGAAATTATTTTGCCTAGTTTGTAAAATTAGCACAAAATCGTTTGGAGCTTAGGCTTCAAAAGAAGTTTGATGCCACATAATTTAGAGACCTGGTAGAATTAACTGCCAAAGTATCTAGATATAAGGATCTTCTAGAAAAAAATCATAAAAGAAATACCTTTTCCTTTACAATACATTATAAAGATCCTAATTCTGAGATTGATGCTATTGAAATTATAGGAACTGAGACTATAATATGTGAACCATTGGTTTGATAGGATACTATCGTGGAACCTTTGCACCAAAATTAAATGGAATGGTTAAAAAGTATTCTGTTGACATTTCTAAAGCTATTGAGATCTTTGACTTTCTCTTGAAAATCCAAAATGTCAAAACCACCTGATGATGCCAAAAAGCCATGTGAAATTAAAAAAAAACTACTGTAAAAGGCATAATGTGTTTTCTCACTCCACTAATGCATTATCTGTATTTGTGAAAGGGTGTACGAGTTGATCAAGTGTGGAAAGAAAAAATTATCTACAAAAGAGGAAAGCACAACGAGGGCATATGATTACCCTTTCCCTAAGGTAAAATAGGTGGGGATTAATGTGTAATAAATTCAAATGCATGGAAACATAGGGTATGTGGAATTAAAAGTGAAAACTAAGGTTGAGAATAACGCTTCAAAGCTTGAGGACATTGAAGCTCCTGATTAGAAGGTGATGAAGCACGTATGCACAAAGTTTGAAAAATATTTTGCTGAGATGTGCCAATTAGTGGTTTTGAAGAAGAAACATTTGCAAAAAGAGAACAACACTGGGCATAATGGCAATCCAACCAAGGCCCCAATGTTCAAAGATCAAGAGGTTCAAAGCAAACCATCTGGGAAAGTGAAACCATGGTTGGGTCCTTTTTAGCCATAAGGAAATGTTAAGATTTCAGGGAATAATCAGAATATCAGGCCTCGATTTAGAGAGGTAAAATCTCACCAATATAGGGTCAATTTGGGGCCAATCAAAGTTTTAAAATTTGTTCCAATGATTAAAGGTGTTCCTAACTAGTTGGTAGTTAAAGATCTAAAGGTTTCTTCACTGATATTCCAAGGAAACCAAAGGCTATCAAACCTAAGAAAATGTCTCCTGACATGAGGCACATGGTGTAACAACTAAAATAAAAAGGAGAGAGATAGAAATTATGATCTCCCGAACTTAGTAAAGGAGAATTCAAAGAAAATATATGGCCTGGAAAGAGGGCATTGAGTTAGTTCAAAATAGTGGTTCGAAGGACTTTGGTTCTTCATCCTCAAAGCCAAATCCAAGGTGTCATAGGGATCCAAAGGGGAATTAAACCTCTTCTAACTTATTCGCAGAAAGGTTGAAAGTTTTAGAGAAGACTTTGAGCATGTTTGAAGAGAGTTCATCTGATGAAATTTCTTTGAAAAAAGAACGTAAATAAGAAATGATGGTAGTTAATTCCACAACACCTGTTCGAGAGGTTGAATAATCGAATTTCATCAAATTTGGCCCCATGCCTCGAAAGGGACAATGAATATGGCATGATCCTTCCCAAGAGGTTCTAAGCTGAAGGAGACGAGAAGTAGCCACTATGAAAGTGGATGAATAAGGTGAATTAGAGGTAGATAATTTTATCTATATCTTTTTTCACTTGATATTGTATACGGGTTCTAAAAACCTTCTAAACATATGACACATCATATAAAACCTTTATTCATAAAAGATTGAATAAATGGTGTCCTTGTCGATAAAATATTGGTAGATAATAGTGCAACCATTAACCTAATGCCATTTTCTATGTTGTCTAAAATTAACAAACAAACTACTAAATTGGTACAAACTCAAATTAATATCTCTAGTTTGATTGGAAATAAGAAGTCTACCAGAGGTATGCTACTAATTGATATTGAAGTAGGCACCAGAAAATCTAAAACTGCTTTCTTTATTATTGAAGGCAAACCTAGCTTTAATGCATTACTAAGCAGATATTGAATCCATTCTAACAAATGCATTCCATCTTTTATGTATCAGAAATTACTTTTGATGAAGGAAGATGGGGTTGTAGAAGAAGTGGAAGTCGATTCACTACTTTTCCATGATAGTTCCAACTGTGTTGAGGCAAGGATATACCTAGAAAATAAAGGGTCGACAAAGGAAGAGGTTTTGGTGCCAGAGGCCTCTGAGGTTTTAGTATCCGAGGAGAGTTAGAATGATATGGGTTTTGCCTTAATAGGGCCAATTGAAGAAGATAAAATGGTTGTTTAATAGTTGATACACCCATTGACATCCAATATGCTAAAGAAAGATTGGCCATTATTTTACACAAGTTTAGAGATTTGGAGATGAGAACCACTCTTGGTGAAGAAAAGACTATTAATTGGGCTAACTATGTCTTCGAAGAGGATGTAGATAGCGAAACTGCTCAAGATGTGATGAATTAGAAAGTTCGTCAATAGTATATGAAGAACATATGGTTAATCAATCAGACCCCTAGATTGAAGTCAATTTGGGGGCATAGAAAAATAAAATAATCACTTACACCGGTGTAAATCTCAACAAAAAAAGACCAATAATTAATTATAGACCTTTTACATGAGTATGAAGACTGCTTTGCTTCGAGTATGATGAGTTACCTATATTAGATAAAAAAACTAGTGGAACCCAGACTACCAATCAAAGAACGATACAAACCTGTGAAACAACTACTAAGGAAAATGAACCCAAGGATCACAACCAAAGTTAAAGAAGAAATATAAAAGATATTAAAATTTGGATTTATTTGAACAACCAAGTATGTAGAATGGATCTCCTATATATTGCTAGTAGTTAAGAAGAAAGGAAAATTAAGAGTATGCATTGATTTTAGGAATCTCAACGCATCCACTCCTAACGATGAATATATAATGTTATTATTAGATCTATTGGTTGATAGGTCAGTAGGTTATGTTATCATGTCTATAAGGAATGGTCATTCTAGCTATAGCCAAATATTTATAGTTGAAGATGATGTGCTTAAGACTGAATTCAGGTAAGCTAGAAATTTAGAGACTTTCGAATGGGTTAAGATGCGATTTAAATTGATGAACGAAGGGGCCACATACCAAAGGGGAATGAACACCAATTTATGTGATATTATTGGCACTTTTTCAGAGTGTTATATTAACGACACTAATGTTAAGTCAATTTCAACAGCTAATCATATAGCACATCTAAAGAAACCTTTTGAGCAAATGAGGTTGTATCGACTCAAAATGAAGCCCTTGAAATGTGCCTTTGGAGTTTCTGCAGGGAATTTCCTTCAATATTTGGTGCATAAAAGCAGAATTCAAGTTAATCAGAACAAGGCTAAAGCTATCAATAATAGCAAAGACCTTAGAAATAAAAAGCAATTACAAAGGTTTTTGGGTCAAGTTAGTTCTTATAGAAGATTTATTTCTAATGCAATAGGAAAAACTAAAGTATTTTCTCCTTTTTTAAAGATAAAATACGAAGAAGAGCTGTATTGGAAGGATAAGCATGATCAAGCTTTCCAAACACTCAAGAGGTACCTGGTCAAGGCACTTGTTTTAGCTCCTCCAAGAGAAGATAAACTATTGAAATTATATATTTCTGCCTTCGATGCTTCCATTTGAGTTTATTCGCTCAAGACGGTGAAGATAACAAGGAACAAGTTATTTATTACCTTAGTAGGATTTTAAATACGTGTGAATGTAGATATTCAATAATAAAAAAACTATGTTTATCCATTTACTTTGCTGTTATGAAATTAAGGTACTATTTATTGCATAAAGAAGTTTTTGTCATTTCAAAGTTTGATATGATTAAATACATGCTAACAAGGACTATTTTAAGAAATAGAATTGGCAAATGGGTTCTAGCTCTGTCTGAATTTTGTTTACATTATGTGTTTCAAAAGGCAGTAAAAGCCCAAGCCTTAGTTGATTTCCTGGGAGATCAATCATGTAAAGATGATTCAGATGGGGAATATGAGATAGTTTATGTATATCTAAGCCCTCAAAATATTTGGTTTGATGGTTTGAAGACTGAAATTAGGTCAGGCATATGGATAGTTATTGAATCCTTTAACCACATCAAAACAAAACATGGCTACAGATTAAAAGAAAAAACATGTTCAAATAACTAAGTGAAATATGAGGTTATAGCAATGGGAATGGAAATCCTTTGATGCTATAATGCTTCAGTTATAGAGATATTTGGTGATTCCCAACTGGTTATAAGACAGTAAACTAGTGAATATAAATGTGTCCATGAGGGTTTGACTCTATATAACCAAGTGGCATTAAATTTGTTATCCAAATTTGATGAAGTCACTTTAAATCACATTCCCATGTTTTTAAATGAAAAAGATGATGGAATGGATAAAAAGGCATCCAGTTTCACACTTGATGCTGACTTCAAAGCTAAATTGAGAATCAACGTTATTGATGGCTTCTTACCTTTGTTATGTAATAGATTGGCCATGGTGGAAATTAGAAATATTGATGTTCAAGACAATTGGATAAAACCAATTATGGAATATCTCAACGATTTAAATATTAAAATTGATAGGACAGTGAGGTTGAGAGCAACTAACTACGTTTTATATGCTAACAAATTATTCAAAAGAGGTACTAATGGGATAATCCTAGAGTGCTTAAATATAGGTGAAGGCCTTTGTGGAGATTATTAGGCCGTCCCAAAGATGATATGGTTGTTAAGGAGACATGTATTTTATTGGCCATCCATTTTAAAGGACTGCATTGAATTTGCAACAACATGCTCCTTTAAAGCATATGCCCGCAGTTGACTATAATATGTGATCAAACCTTGGCCAATTAGAGGATGGGAAATGATGTAACTCGTAACACTTACCCCATCTTCGAAGCTACATATTTTTATTTTGGTTGCAACTGATTACTTCACAAAGAGGGTAAAGGCTAAATCTTTTAAGTCAGTCACCCAAAATGAATTAGTAGACTTCTTACTGAACATTGTATATAAGTTTGGGATTCCAAAAAACATAACCTCAGATAATACAACCATCTTTGAATCTGAAATGATGATAGAATTTCCTTCAAGATTAGGAGTAACTGTAATAAAGTCAACACCATACTTTTCTCAATTAAATGGACAGGCTGTGGACACTAACAAAGTGACTAAAGATAATTTGGGCAAAGTGATTAAGAAGAATCTAAGAGATGGGCATAATTTTTTGTTGGAGGTCTTGTGGTCTTATAGGACTTTTAAAATGTCAAGTAATGGAATAACCCCATATGCCTTAACCTATGGGCATAATGTTGTACTACCAGTAGAAATCACTCTAAATTCATTGTGAGTGGTGGCCAAAAATGATTTAACAATTAAAGGCTATGATTAAGAAATGTACATGGAATTGGAAAACATAGAATAAGAAAGGGTGAAAGCCTTGAACAATATCTTAATCTAAAAGAAGAAAGGAAACGACATCAATAACAAGAAAGTAAAACCATAGGCCTTTAAGGAAGGGATTTGGTTTGGAAAACGATCCTGCCTATTGGTTCAAAAAATTCCGCCTATGGAAATGGTCCCCAAAATGAGAAGGTCCATTCCAAATTCATAGATTTTTTAAACAAGGATCATACCATTTAAGAAACATTAATGGTTATGTTCACACAAGAAAGAAAAATGCCAGATTCTTAAAGCCTTATTATCCAACTATTTATGATGCGAGGAAATAATAATAAAACACACAATTTCATTAATATATTGGTAAATTTACATATTATGAATATGTTCAAATACAAGAGACCTAAAATTGGTCCAAAAGATCCCATAAGTAAGTCTTTGGGATTTGATTGGAGTTTCTTACTTCGAGCTGAGCATCTTCACGGTAAAGACTTGCATTTCTCCTACCATTTGGCCAATTCTCTACTGGCAGTCTTCTTTCTCCATGAGGGGTTGCATCCAGTTTAGTAATTACCCTAGCCAGTTGTCTCTCTAACTCAACTTTCTCATATAAAAGGGCAGACTTCTTACTTTAAAAGGCTCCCAAATCTTGCCATCCCTCGATAACTTCATCCTTTTAGCTTGTAAAGTGGGTGTTATCTATAGACAAAGCATTTTATTCAACCTCTTCTTGGGCCATAGTTGAGAGGTGATAAATGAGTGAACGGATACTAGTGTGTATAGAATTCATAACATCTTCCCCTAAGCCCTAAATTTGATAAATGCAAGAGCGGGAAACCTAAGCCCACTAGGAAAAGTGACGTCAGCCAACTCTTCAAGTGGTTACCTAACAAAGCTTAAAAGTAACTCTAAGGCTTATGAGATCTTCAATTTCCAATAAGGAAGACTGGGTTCGATTCAGATGAGACTTTATATTTGATTCCCCACGTTGCTATCCTAAAATTCCAAGGTGTGCTTTGGAGATTTGACCATGATTTCCTTCAACTTTCTATGGAAAGCATACACTTCATCTGGGCTCATATAGCCTAAAATTTCCTCAGTTATGGGATCCTCCCCTGTTGTAGGGGGTGTATTCCTCAATAGAGAAACGTGTAAGGTAATAACAACTCCAGGAAGGGAAGATTCTACAAGATTTGTTGAATGAATGGCAGCTGTTTGGGGATCCTCTAACAAGTTTGTCTCTTTTGAGACCGATGCATCACTTTCCTCCCCTTAGGTAAAAAGGAAGGGCATAAAGACATCCACTGCCTCAAATTATATATCCTCATCCAAAATTGGTTCAAAGATGGCCCAAATGAGGAAACAAAGATGCAAATAGGCTCAACTAAAGGTTCATCAACTAGGGAAGGTAGTGGTGGTGTCATAGGAACTTTAGGAGGATTTGCCTCCTCTTCATCTGCTAAATCATCAACTAGACCTATAATAAGAAAAAGGTAATTTAAAGTCAAAGTTACTGGTGGTACTAACACCAAAGATCTTTGGAAGCATTATAAAAGTGAAAGATTGGCTTACTTGCTAACAATTCTACTGGACTACTCCTCTTGGCTTTTCTTTCCATTAGTTTCCTTATTAGGACCACAAACATAACATAAATGGGAGGCTTATCCCTGTTAGAAAAGGATTTAGTGGGATTGTCAAAAGAGGGTTTTTACTTCTTGAGTCTCACAAGAGGAATGTGTTCTTCTACCTCTTCCTCCATAGCTTCTCTAAAAATATCCTCCTCTAAAGCCTCCTTTACTTCAGGAGTGAGTTTCCTCTTCTTGGAATATGGATAATCCTCAATAAGGGGAGCTGATACAGGGAAATCAACTAGTTTAATCAAGACCAACATAAATAGAAATAAAATTTATAATAAGTAGTTAAAGCCTTACCAAAGGAGAAGGGTTCGAGAGTTGTGAAAGTGGTGGAAATGGTCTTATGAATAATTCAATGTATGTAGACCACCGATCCCTGAAAGCATGTGTCATCCCGACATTAAACTCTGCCTCTATAATGATGAAGGTGCTTCAAACCCTATGGTAATTGGCTATGTTGTTCAAAACGGTTGTTTTGGGAAGGTGAGAGGTCGTATGGAATATATGAGGATTGTCTTGACTTATCATAAGGACTTAAATGGATTGGAAAAAATAAACTTCCTTACAAATTGAGCAGTCAAGTATGTTTCCCCAAACGATTTGGAATTGGGGAGAGTGGGAGGTGAGGTTCCATAATAAAAATATCTGGGGATTAAGAAACTTCCCCAATAGATATCTGTCTGGTTGATTTGTAATGATCCCTTAGATTTGGGACTAGCCAAAGAGGTTTATTTATTTGTTCCAATAAAGGATATAAAAGAGCTCTTAGTCTATTCATAAACAAACTTCTAAATATATTAATAAGAGCATTGAAGCTTTTATTCCCTATCTTAGTATGACAATAAGTAGTTCAATGGTTGGAGTGTAATTATATTTGATATGAGCAATCTATAGAAAGTATGCATGTAGCCACATTTGAAGAACCCATAGTGGTCCATCTTTCTTGGCATTAAAGGAGTCATCAACAAGTTCATCACAACTCTTGTAAAGGGATCCTAATAGATAGGGAGAAAGAGAAACCTCCCTACCAGGCATGATATTGGCAGCTAAGAAAGCGTATTCCAACATTAATCTTTGGTATTTCATGCAAAAACATGCCTCGATAGCTAGAACAAAAAAAATAATAATACTCCATATCAAGTACAATAGGTTTTTTTTATAGGCACGCTTGAAGGTAAAATACGCTAAATCATAATTCTTAAGCCTCAAATTCGTGAGGGCATCAACTGATGGCATGAATGGGTGAACCTCTTCTCCCATAGACTTGAAGCCAGCTAGATGGAAAATGTCTAAGATGGTGGGACCATCCATCCCAAAATTGAATTCAAAGTAGTTAAATCACTCATTCCAAAAGCATATGGCGCTTGAAAGATTAAAGGGGTAGAATTAGATATTATAGATGCTCAACTTAATGATGTCAAAAGTATTATATTTCTCCATGCCACTCCCTCTCAGGGAAACCATTCCGTTCACCCATGTAACCTAATATTTTTCCAACACCGTGAGTTAAAACTTGAACCTAAAGGTATGAGGTATTTCTAGTTCATAAAGTATTTGAATAGGAAGATTATGATCCCTAATTCTAGGGTAGTAAGGAGTTAAAACCACTGGGAGTTCCCTTGTGAAAAGGGACCCATAGTGGTAAGCGGTATCATGCTTGAGGATTTGATGGGACAAACAATGCTCCAAATAATAATAGAAGCATCAACTAAAAGTCGATTAATGGTTTCATCAAATGAGATAAGCTCATTGACTCTTACGGAGATGGACGCCATTTTTAGTGGAAGTTTTATGAAGAAATTGAGAGAATATTAAAAGATTAAGGTTAACGGAAAGTTAATGGTGAAAGGAAAATATGAAAAGAAATGAGATTTATAGCTTTACATTATTTTGAATGAAAAGGTAAGCCAACCGGGCCTCAAAACATGTCTTTGTAATAGTTTCCCTCTAAAAAGTAAAGTTATGGGGAAGTGGGGAGACATTCAACACGTGGCTACATAATTCCAAAATTTCCTCATGATTAGTTTTTAGTTCAATAGTGACAAAAATAGCTCAGAAATCTGACGGTGATTATCCCAAGATAATCCAAACGCATTGGCTAAAAAAAAGTAAAAAAAAGTTGTCCATATTTAAAACACACTATCCATTTTGGTAACTAAAAGTCATCATTTGGATGGTTCTACACGTGTAAAGAGATTTGATGGGTCCATTGCCAATAAAAAATCATGAATTTGAATAAACTTTGAGTTTTAACGAGTTTAAGGGTTTTTAAAGTCTCAAACTTCTCAGTTCGAAGTGGCTGAAGTGCTCATTAGGCCAAAATTAGTTAAAATTGATTAATTCCCATAATTTTACCTGTCCAAAAATAAAGATTAATAATGCAATTGGTTTGATCAAAATGAAACCACACATAAGCATTATAAGCAAGAAAATTTCTTCCATCAACAACCAAAAAGGGTAAGAGGAAAGAACATTGGAAATGTGAGCTATGGGTTTATGGGGGGAAATAAGAAGGATTTCAAAGATCATGCAAGCCCAAGCAAAATTATTTATGGCATGACCTGTCAACAAAATAGAGGAAGGAAATGGAAAAAGACGTGAAGAGCCTCCAAATACTTACTAACATCGAAGTCAAAAGGTGGAGACTCAAGAGAGGGTCATTTAGTTGGAAAACATCCCTAACATACTTTTTCAAATTTTGAAAAGCATCCTTCACCAAAAGATGAGGTTAATATATGAGATCATAAAGGGGTAAAGTCGATATGATTGTCTGGGTGAATAAGGATTCCAGAGATTACAAATCCAAGCCATCATAAATAAGAACAAAATAATTATATGTACCATTCTAAACTACTTAGTACGTTAGATGGACAAAAGTGTGAGAGGTACCACCAGAAAGGCCGTACCATGGAGAGACATATGTGGCGCTATAAAGGGGTATAGAAATAACCCTCCAATTAAAAAAGAGTTTTTATGAGTAGTGCCCACTCAAATGGGACGAACGAGCAATCCCATAACCACTAGAGTGTTATACAATAAGTTATTAATAAGGAATGTTGGATGACCAAGTCCAAACCATTAGTAAGTCACATGATTAATGACTAACATAACTTATTGGACAAGCATGTCCAAGCCACCAGTGAGTCACATGAGGAGTGACTAAATAACTTATTGGACGAGCAAGTCCAAGTCACTAGTGAGTCAAGTTAGCCCTAATGTTTCACTATAAATAGAGAACCTGGGTCCTAATCATTATCATTTTCTTATTATCACTTATACTTTTCACAAATTCCTACAAATATTCTCTCCCCGTTCTCTCCTAGATGTTGAGGTGCTTATATTTTCAATATCAAAGAATCACTGTTCCCAGTTGGTTAATTCCTTTCTTTATTATTAAAAAGTTGTATTCAATCATTGTTGTAACCAAAAATATAATTATTGTATTGAAAAGTTATTTTTGGTTTCTATATTATTCTTGAGATATTATTGCCTTGAAGATAGTTTTCATTGGAGTGGGTCACACCTCACCCATTTATAGTTATCCATACACCCAAGTATCGCTACCCTCATACATTTGACGACTTTATTGGGGAGGTATTCTCATTACCATGGAAAGAGAATGTTATAAAGTTTCTAATTAGTTGGACTTTTAAGATACTCCGATAGGAAACTGAGTTGAAAGCAACCAAACAACCAATGAAGACATCGTGGTTATTAGAGCGGGAGACCCTAGCCCCTTTGTGGGCCGAACGAGTAACTCAATTACTCCACAGTTCAATGGGATGAATCTAATGTTTTTTTTTATTTTCCGTGGAAACACAATATAAATATGGCAAGCCTAGGCAAAAATTTTGCTACGCAGTAGTGGCTCCTACTGTAGGAGTGAGAGCAGCAGAGGTGGCACCGAAAAGGAAGGTGGTGGCCGAGCAAGCCTTAGATGTAACGACCCCACTTTTATATTCTCATATGTATATAGTTTGTTTTTACACTCATGTGTTACTTATTATCTTATAGATGTTGTATTATTAGATATGTGGTATTATTGGCTATCAATATAACAACCCCATTTTTTTAAATATGAAGAATCAACTGTAAATTGGATCAAATCGGAGTCTTATGACATATCTTAAGGTAAATAATAAGTTTTGGGGTAGAAAGTATAATTTCATAAAACTTAAAGGATTAAAATAAAAATATAAAATGGGACATTTTATAAATAAAATATTTTTAAGAACCTCTAAGAAATATTCAAAATATATAGTGTGAAATTACCAAAATACACTTCATGTGTAAAATGACCCTTATACCCTTATCACCTTTCCACCACGTACTGGTCACTTCCACCTTACACATGTCGTCTTTAGAGAGAAAGCTAAAACACTTATCACAATTTGGTGATATTAACACTGCAAGACCACTCCCGATCGTGACACCTCGGTGTTGAATCACCACTCCAAAAAGCCTAGTCGTTAGACACGTGTCAACACCGTAACACTTTTTGAAACATATAAATAGGGCCTTAGGGTTCATTTGAAACTCACACCAATTCCTTGAGAATTATAATAAGAAAGAGTGATAGAAAGCTTGGGAAATATCTTATGAAGGAGTTCTATAATTTCGAAGAAAGAATTCATTTCGTAGGTATGATTTTATTTAAATGTTATAATGTATTTTTATAGTTTTAATTTTGTGTTTTATAGCTTTACTTAGTAGTTATGTTGGTAAAATACTTTAAGGACTTCACTAATCAAAACGTAAAGTTTAGAAGAAATCCAAGTTGATTTTATTTTCATATAAACTTGTTTAAAATTATATATACGCTTTCAAAAAAATGATTTTTTAAAAGTAATTGCTCGTTATTATGGAATCCCATTTAAGTAATTCCAAAGTCAGGCCCAGTGAAATTCTGTCTAGATGAGATGGTATTTAAGTGGTGCCCCTATGACCCTCCATCTCTACTGGGAATGAATCCAGAAATGTTCTGTCTAGAGTAGATGGTATTTAAGTGGTGCCCCTGTGACCCTCCATCTCTACTGGGAACCGACTGATTAGGAAGAACTATGAATTGAATCCTTTAATTACGATCAATGAGTTTTAAAAGTTAAGAAAATGGTTTTTAGTAATCCTTTGAAACCAGTTATTATTAAAATACAATATGTAGATTGGACCTTGTTTAGAACGTATACTTAAACCTATATTGTATTTGTTAGATTAACGTGCGATCGAAGACTCATTATCTATAATTTTGACCTCTATTTTAGGTGAGTATTCTATGCAATTTTTTGCGCATTTTGGTTATATTATATTATGCAAACTATGTATATTTTGTGAAATGCTTTTATTCTCAAAATACATCTGATACCGATGATTCCGTCGTTTGTTATATGTGTATATCTCTCGATATAAACATCTGATTTGAATTCTAAAATTATTGATTCGGCCTATGGAAACTCTCTTACTATATTGTCCTTGACTACCGGGTGGAAATATTTGGGTGGTACCTTCCTAGCTGGTTTATCGTTGGTGTGCCCTAAACAAGGCGTTCTTCCAGAAATCATTATTATCCGTCTGTGATGTTATCGGGTGGAAACATTTGGTAACACTATCTGTCTGGGTATTAGAGCATACATGGCCACTAAAACTGAATAATTGACATATGCTCAATTGTTTTATCTGCTCTGTTCTGAACTATTTATTCTGAATATATATATTGTCATTTACTTTATATATATTACTTGAAATTCCTATCTCTATGTATATATCTTATGTTCTAAATTGAATAGGTATCAATTATCTGAAAACCCCCAGAATGTCCGGAGATTGAATCTCATTCGGCTTTTAGCTGACGTTGTATAAATAACCATTTTTCAGGAAATAATTAAGCTCATGGATGGAACGAAAAAGGACTATGTTGAAGATTTAACTTTTAAAGCTCTTTTTGTTACCTTAAGTAGAAGTTTGTTTAATGAGAGAGAGCATGTTTAGCTCTTTGTGTGAAGTTGTAACTCATTGATATTTTAATACAAATGAAGTTCCCTTTAGAAAGCTATGATGATGTAATTCCTTCACTTTCAGTATTTTACGATTCATAACCATGTGATTATACTTCTGCTACATATATTTTAAAAGAAAATTTTTAAGGTCAGAATATTGTATGCCTTGGTGGCATGTCAAGACACTCGTTCCCTACTATTTTCGAGTCGGGGTCGTGACAGAGGTGGTATCAGAGCATAGGTTATGAACCCGTAGACTACTGAGCATAGGTTTCGAATGTTACAGATTTTATGTTTCCATCCTTAGGAGATAGTATTAAAAATCTAATTTATGTGATAACCCTCCCTATGTGTTATATTATTTATAATTGGTCTTTTAGTTTTCAATATTGATATAGTATAGTAGATCTTACGTTTGGCCATGACTGCAGAAAATTACCAAGAGAAGATCATCAATGGGAACTAGTGATTCGAGTATAGAAGGACTAGAAGGTGCATACAAGGCAATTGAAAGTCTAGAAAAGATTGTGGAGAAGCAGGTGAACAATGGAGTACCAAAGAATCTTGAACTAAGTAGATGTACTGTTGAACAATTCAAGAAGTTAAATCCTCCATCTTTGAAAGGTACTCCTAACCCCACCGAGGCAGAAAGTTGGGTGATGCAGATGGAAAAGATACCCGATGTTCTTAAGTTTGCCGATGAACAAAGGGTGTCATTTGCAACATTTATGTTAGAAGGGGAGGCCGAACATTGGTGGATAATGACTAAGAGAATACACAGGGAAATGAATACTTACATAGGTTGGAATGATTTCTTAGTAATCTTTTATGAGAAATATTTTTCGAAAATGATGAAAGATGAAATGGCAGATGACTTCATTAGTCTGGTGCAAGGGAATATGATGGTTAGTCATTATGAGGAAAGTTTACTGAGTTATCCCGTTTTGCATGTCATGTTGTAGCAACTGATGTTTTAAGAGCGAAGAAGTTTGAGCGTGGGTTAAGGTTGAATATTCGTAGTCGAATTTCCATCCTGAAATTAACGTCATATATTGATGTCGTGACTAGGGCTACAATAGCTGAGAAGGATGGTGAGGAGTACAATCGAATTAGATGGCAAGAGGAAGTTTGGGGAACAAAAAGGAAAGAACCCGAATAATAGAAATTTCTTTAGGAACGCATCCAATGTTGGGGGATCTAGTGATAACAAACAGTATAATAACCAGATTTGCCAACAATGTGTAAAGATGCATGGAGGACGACCCTGTTATAAGGATTCAGGAGCTTGTTTTAGATGTGGACAGAAAGGACATCAAATAAAATACTTCCCAAACCCAGGAAGGGTTTCGATAAAGCCTTCAAGTGAAAACAAGGATCAAGGCAGACAAGGTAGAGTTTTTGCACTTTTTGATACCCAAGCTTCCAATGCGGTAGTGTCAGGTACACTTTCTATATGTGCACAACCTTTTAAAGCTTTGATAGATCCTGGTTCTACCCATTCGTTTGTATCTATACATGTATTAAATCGCTTTCATAAATTTCTTGAACCCTTGAATCATAACATACACGTTTCTACTCCTTCGGGTGAGTTATTGATGGGTAAATTAGTATACAAGGCTTGCCCCATAGACATTGATAGTCATAAACTATTTATTGATTTGAGAGTTTTAGACATTAGAGATTTTGAAGTCATTTTGGGGATGGACTGGTTAACATCACATCATGCTAAGGTGGATTGTTTTGAGAAGTGTGTTACTTTCCAAATCCCTCACCAACCAAAATTTAGTTTTGAAGGAACTGGCATCATATCTCCGATGTGTATTATTTTTGCAATGCAAGCCTATAGTTTTCTTAAGAAGGGATGTCAAGGATTTCTTGCAACTGTTACCAGTTTGTAGACGATAGGGCCTAGCTTAGAAGATATTCCTATCGCTAAGAAATTTACGGATGTTTTTCCAGATGATTTACCAGGCCTACCTCCTAATAGAGAAATAAAATTTACCATTGACCTTATTCCTGGAACTATACCAATTTCAAAACCACCATATCGTATGGCACCTTTAGAATTAAGAGAGTTAAAAGTTCAATTAGAAGACCTTTTAGACAAGGGTTTTATCAGACTAAGTATATCGCCTTGGGGTGCTCCAGTGTTATTTGTGAAAAAGAAGAATGGGACAATGAGACTATGTATAGATTATCGTGAACTGAATAAATACCGCTTACCTCGTATAGATGACTTGTTTGATCAATTAGAAGGTACACAAGTATTCTCTAAGATTGACCTTAGGTCAGGTTATTATCAATTGAAGATTAAGGATGATGATATTTCAAAATCAGCTTTTCGTACTAGATATGGTCACTATGAATTTCTTGTAATGCCATTTGGACTAACTAATGCACCAGCCACTTTTATGGATATGATGAATATAGCCTTTAGGAAATATTTGGATCAATGCGTTAATGTTTTCATTGATGACATTCTCATTTATTCTAAGAGTATTGAAGAACACGATAAGCATATAGAGACAATATTACAAATCCTTAGGAAATAGAAATTATATGCAAAATTAAAGAAGTGTGAGTTTTGGATGCCTAGTGTTTCTTTTCTACGACATGTCATATCCAAAGAGGGAGTTTCAGTTGACCCTAAAACGATTGAGGCTATAGTAGATTGGCCAAGACCAACTAATGTGAGTGAGATTCGTAGTTTCCTTAGACTAGAAGGTTATTATCGAAGATTTGTTGAAGAATTTTCTAGCATTGCCAAACCTCTATCCAGGTTAACACAAAAGAAGGTAAAATATGAATGGTGTGAGGAAGCCGAGAAAAGTTTTCAAGAACTTAAGAATCGATTAGTGACTGTCCCAATTTTGACTATTCTTTCAGGTACGAAAGGATTGGTGATTTATAGTGATGATTAAAAAAATGGTTTAGGATGTGTGTTAATGCAAAATGGAAAAGTAGTTGCTTATGCCTCAAGACAGTTAAAACCATATGAACAAAATTATCCAACCCATGACCTAGAATTAGCAGCTGTAATTTTTGCTCTTAAGATTTGGAGACACTATTTATATGGTGAGACTTGTGAGATTTATACCGATTATAAGAGTTTGAAATATATATTTACTCAGAAAGAATTGAACATGAGACAAAGGAGGTGGTTAGAATTGATGAAGGATTATGATTTGAATATTCATTATCACCCAGGGAAAGCTAATGTAGTAGCTGACGCTTTAAGTAGAAAGAATACGCCAAATTTAGCATGTCTTATTACAAACCAGGAGGCTCTATTGAAGGATTGAAGAAATATTGAAATAAATATTCGTGTTTATAGTAAAGGTGGAATGATTGCAAACTTACAAGTACAACCCATATTGATGGAAAGGATCAAAATTGCACAAGTAAGTGACCCTTAACTGAAGAAGATTAGAGAAGAGGTTATTGAAGGGAAGAGAATGGAATTTGCGGTACAGGATGATATATTGAGGTTTGGAAATAGAGTGTGTTCCACGTGATGCCCAACTAAAGAGGAAATTTTTGGAGGAAAGTCATTACTCGAGATTCACATTTTATCCCGGAAATACCAAGATGTATAGAGATATTCGAGAAGTGTTTTGGTGGAATAACATGAAAAGGGAGATAGCAAAATTTGTATCTCAGTGTTTGGTCTGTCAACAAGTAAAAGCTGAACATAAAAAACCATCAGGATTACTACAACCCTTATCTATCCCGGAGTGGAAATGGGAACATATCACTATGGATTTTGTGACAGGTTTACCAAGGAGTTTAAATGGTAATGATTCTATTTGTGTAATTATTGATAGGCTAACTAAATCTTCTCATTTTCTTGCCATTAAGATTACCCATTCTTTAGAAAAGTTAGCTAAGTTGTATGTGCGGGAAATTATTAGGCTTCATGGAACCAAAATTTCAATTGTTTCTAATCGTGACCCCAGATTTGTGTCTCGCTTTTGGAAAAGCCTACAAGTAGCCATGGGAACACAATTAAATTTCAGCACCGCTTTTCATCCTCAAACAGATGGACAATCTAAGAGAACCATTCAAACCTTAGAGTATATGCTTAGGGCATGTGTACTTGATCTGAAAGGGAATTGGGATGATCATTTACCGTTAGTAGAATTCGCGTATAATAATATTTATCAAGAAAGTATTTGTAACACCCCGACTAATTAAATACCGGGTAGCTACTCCTTTATTAAAATTAATACAAAATGCCAAGTTGGTTCAGTTAATAGCATCACTGTCGAAAAACATTTTAATGATTACTAACCACCTAGTATTTAAAAAGTGAGTTGCCAAATTTTAAGTTAACTCTGATTAACATGCAATAAAAGGATAATGAAAGAACAACAACCATTCACCATAACGAAGCAATAGAATAACCAACAACATAATAATAAGACCGGACGAAAACTCCTCACAAAAATCTCACAACTGAACTAAGTAAAACGATGTATCCTGAATTAATTACATGCCAAATGTCTGAAAATCTGAAATAGGAAATGTTTCTAATAGAAATGGGCGACATGCCCTACAACTGATGAAATCTTATTAGAGTCAAGATAGATGAAGCGTCTACTAGCAAAGTCCTGTAACTTCCACAAACAGCTACAGCTCGTCACCTGAATGAAAATCCTATGCATGGTGTCCTTGTGGCTGGGCACCTAAAATGGTTTTAAAAGAAAAATAGATTTGAAAGCAAACGGGTCAGAGCCCGAAAGTGGAGAGTATTTAAAAATAGCAAGTGCTTTAATGACATTAAAACAATGAATGCAAAATACATGTTAGGATGTGCACTCACATGAAATACTCACCTCTCGACTAATTTGTGCACTCCTAACGTACCGTATCCATCTAAGTAACATATATATCTACCCAAACCGTAATAAGTTCTACCCCTTACTACTCGATTCCCATTATACGTTCCAGCATTATCAAATAAATAGAGGGCTGTACTTAACTCCGGTTCTCAATTGTTAGTAATACAATTCATAACAGGTTATCCCTTTATAGTTGCTCAAAGCGTTTCTGTATTTATACGCACAATACCAACATGAAAGTTCTCATTAATTTAAGTGTATATTAGTTACGCCATAAATATACGTTACAAGCACCCAAGACTAAGCTGCGGTGCTCACATACTCTGCTATCCATCCCGGTACATCACGTATATAAGGATCACGCATTCCGAATCTCTCAGGAATCGTTCTCAGATAATAGCAAATCACAAACAATGGAGGCGAACACAGTCACATCACATGGGTCACGCACATACCTACGCTCCCACGATCACCAGACTTATTAACATCCCAATAAGTCCTTCTCTGACCTATGTTCTCGAGGTACCAATCTAAATCCGGGCAACACAAGGATTAGAGGGCCCTAAGCAAACGTAAACCTCCCGTGATAGCAAGTATGGTAGGTATGTCATACACATAGAATCATATACATATACTAAGTATACACACATCTTAGTAATCACCGTAATTTATTTGTGGTACACTTCTCATTCTCGTACCGACTTATAATGATGCACAATTCTTAAGTTCCCGGTTAATTCAATTAATTAAGCCGTCGATAGTTCACGCGTCGTAATAGTCACTCACGTCCTATTCCACAATTTCCATTCAATTCGAATCACACTTCTATGTTTTACACCTCAATATAATCCAAATGTCCCATCTATAACAATTTATCATCAAGGGAATGGTATCTTTGCAATTAAACAAGGTTACGGGACACGCGAAATCAAAACAGGCCAAAAAACTAAACTATTAGCTCGTTAGAAGTCTCGTTCGAACGAGGCTGTTCGAACGAACTAGACATCTAACGAGATCTCGTTCGAACGAAAGACATCGAACGAACATCCCTCTCATTAGAAGGCAAACTGTCAACTCGTTAGAAGCTCGTTCGAACGAGCTCGTTCGAACGACCTGGGCGGGTCTTCTAATGAGAGGCCAGTTTCGAGCCCACATTTTCCCTTTTTCATTTTTCCATCTTTTCTTCACATCTAATCCCACATAAAAATCATCCCAACATTATTTTAAGGTTTCTAATCTATACCAAACAATCGTGGGTCATAATTAAACAATTATATAGGGCCAAATCTTCCTAAACATCATTAAATCATTAATTCCCCTCATTTATCCCCAAATCCCATGAACATGAACCCTAAAATTTTAAAGTCACCAATGGGTATATTTAAATCCGTTTTTGTTTCATACCAGGTATATTATCCTCAGAATAATCACCTAAATACAATTCTACATGCAATTCCTCATCAAAAGTAAGTTCCAATTCCAATTTAAATGGGTTTTTATCAATCTCCCAACAACAATGAAATTTCAGAAATGTCTAAGCATGGAGAAAACATTCAATGCTATTAACGCAATTTAAACCACTTGCCTTATGTCTTTCTCTGATTTTGATGTTGAATTGATGAATTATTCTCTCTCTCTCTCTCTACAGGATTTCTCCTCTCTTTTCTTTCTACAAGCTCTTCTTCTCCAAGGTGACAATGGTGGCTAGGGTTTTCCTTAGGAAACTCTTGGAACTAATTCTAATAACCCCCGTAGCCCATTAGGTCATAACGTGTAGTTAGTGGGTTTAGTGGGTAATTACCAAATCATATTTTTATTTCCTAATTTTCGTTGGTTTTAATTCCCAAAAATCTAAAATTACCAAACTACCCTTATACGTTGCTGGCATGACCTAAAAATGCCCCGGGACTCAAACTAAACCCCCGACTAGTGTTTTCTGACTATTTAGACCCTTCCGGACGCGTTGGCGCACTCAAAACGACCATACGGTTAATAGAATTAAAATTCACTTTTTAATTAAATAATAATATTCCTGACGCGACTGTCACACGCGTCTCAACAAAATTCCAAATTGCCGTATCTCAATCTCACGACAAGTTTCATAGTTCAATATTCATATATAGTCATATATACACATTATAATCAAATACCAACTCACATCTTGTTAGTATTTTATCCGGATTAATTCCCAAATTAATTCACATTTAATTTAATTAATCCCAAAAATAAATATCACGAAAATACGGGGTATTACATACTCCCCCCTAATAACTGAATTTCGTCCCGAAATTCAGAACTAGAAAGTACCTGGTAAGAATAACACTGGATAACGCTCGCGCATCTCATCCTCGCGCTCCCATGTGGACTCCTCGACATTATGATGTCGCCACTGAACACGCACTAACAGAACTATCTTTGACCGCAGTTTCCGCTCACTTCGGTTCAGAATAGCAATCGGCCCCTCCTCGTAGAAGCTATTAGGCTGGAGATCGATGTCCTCCAAAGAAATGTGAGAATGAGCCAAATCGTCTCTAAGATATTTCCTTAGCAAGGAAATATGAAACACATCATGAATCCGATGCAAATGCTCCGGTAACCCAAGTCTATACGCAACCGGTCCAATCCGCTCAATAATAGGAAATGGTCCCACATATCTCGGTGCCAACTTCCCTTTCTTCCCAAAACGCATAATCCCCTTCATAGGAGATACTCTGAGCAAAACCTGGTCTCCCACTTCAAATTCCCTGAAGGACCTCTTCGCATCAGCATAGCTCTTCTGCCTGTCCCGAGCTACCCAAATGCGACTCCGTATCAGCTCTATCCTTGCCAAAGTATCCTGAATCACTTCCGGTCCAAGTAGTTTGTTATCCCCCACCTCCAACCAACATGCTGGGGAACGACAAGGTCTACCGTACAGCGCCTGAAATGGAGCCATGCCAATGGTGAACTGGTAGGAGTTGTTGTAAGCAAACTCCACCAGTGGAAGATACTGCTCCCATCCACCCCCAAAATCAATGATGCACATACGTAGCATGTCCTCCAACATCTGATTTGTACGCTCGGTTTGCCCATCGGTCTGCGGGTGGTACGCCATACTCAACCGCAATTCCATGCCCATGGCCTCCTGAAAACTTTCCCAAAATCGTGAAACAAATATCTTGTCTCTGTCAGACACGATATTTAGTGGCACACCGTGAAGTCTCACTATCTCTGCAATAAAGAGTTGGGCATACTGTCCCGAAGTGTAGTCTGTCCTTACGGGTAGAAAATGAGCGACTTTGGTCAACCTGTCCACAATTACCCAAATGGAGTCGTGACCTCTCTGTGACGTAGGCAGCCCCGTGATAAAGTCCATGGAGATGCTCTCCCACATCCACATCGGGACCTCTAATGTCTGTAGAAATCCTGCCGATCTCTGATGATCCACTTTTACTAGCTGACAACTGGTGCATTTAGAAACAAACACGGCAATATCTCTCTTCATCCCGCTCCACCAATACTGACGTCTCATATCTTGGTACATTTTGTCCCCATCGGGATGTACCGCGAACCGTGAGCCGTGCGACTCTGCCATCACCTCGTGCCGCAATTACTCCCCTTTCGGAACTACCAATCTCCCATTGAAGCGTAATCCCCCGTCTGAGCTAACGGTATAGGACTCGGCTCCCTCTGCTAGTAATCGAACTATCTGCTCTTGACAGAACGAGTCATCTGCTTGTGCCTTTACCACTCTCGTGACAATCTGTGGTGTAACAGTCATCACCGACATGAATGATCGGGCCACTGCATCCTGGTGTCCCAACTCCTTCCACTTTGCCTTCCACACCCCTGCCACCTCATCTACTGGCCTACGGCTCAACGCGTCTGCTACCACATTAGCCTTCCCCGGGTGGTATTGGATATCAAACTAATAGTCTTTCACAAACTCAAGCCACCTACGCTGCCGCATATTCAACTCCTTCTGCGTGAATAGGTACTGTAGGGACTTGTGGTCCGTGAACAATCGAAACTTCTCCCCCAAAAGATAATGTCTCCAAATCCGAAGGGAAAATACCACTGCCGCTAACTCCAAGTCATGAGTGGGGTAATTCTTCTCGTGAGGCTTAAGCTTACGGGATGCATAAGCTATGGCCTGACTCTCCTGATGCAATACACCTCCAAGTCCTTGCAAGGACGCATCGGTGTAGACTAGATACTCAACTCCCGATCTCGGCAATGCTAACACAGGTGCTGAGGTCAACTTGTCCTTCAACTCATCAAATGCCAGCTGACAGGCATCACTCCAAATGAACGGCACACCTTTATGAGTCAGATGTGTCAAAGGACCTGCTATCTTCGAAAATCCTCGAATAAACCTCCTGTAGTATCCTGCTAGTCCCAAGAAACTACGGATCTCCGTCGGTGTCGTGGGTTGTCCCCACTCCCTCACCGCGGATACCTTCCCCGGATCAATAGATATCCCCCGGTCGGAAATAATATGACACCAAAACTGGACCTCCTTCAGCCAAAACCCGCACTTCTCATATTTTGCATACAGCTCGTTCTGACGTAGCGTCTGTAAAACCTGCCTCAAATGCTCAGCATGCTCCTCCTCTGTCTGGGAGTAAACCAGAATATCATCAATGAAGACAATGACGAACTGATCAAGGAACTCTCTGAACACCCTATTCATCAAGTCCATAAACACGGCTGGAGTGTTGGTCAAGCCAAAAGGCATAACCCGAAACTCGTAGGAACCATATCTCGTTAAGAACGCAGTCTTCGAGACATCCTCTTCCCTGATACGCAACTGATGGTAACCAGATCGCAAATCAATGTTTGAGAAGAAAGAAGCTCCTCTCAATTGGTCGAATAAGTCATCGATTCGGGGCAACGGATACTTATTCCGTATCGTGATCTTATTCAACTCCCGGTAATCCACACACAACCTCAACGATCCATCCCTCTTCTTCACGAACAACACAGGGGCGCCCCACGGCGAAGTACTCCTCCGTATAAACCCCTGAGCCAACAACTGCTCAATCTGATCCCGTAACTCTCTCATCTCTGCCGGAGCCATACGGTACGGTGCGCGTGCTATAGGTCTCGTATCTGGTAATAAGTCTATGACAAAGTCTATCTCTCGACTGGGGGTAGGCCTGGTATCTCCTGAAACACATCGGAATACTCCCTGACAACTGGGATCGTATATAAAGGAATCACAACCTCCTTAGAGGTATGCTCCTCTATGTAATACAAATGAGCGGTCGAGCCTCCCTCTGGGCGAGGCATCGCCACTACAAACATCTCTTGCCCCGGAATGGCAAAACAATGCTCCCACCGAAGCAATCAATTATGGCTCTATAAGCTGCGAGCCAATCCATACCGATAATCACATCGTGCTCATGCATATCCAATACCAACATGTCTGCAGGTAATACCAAACTACCAATCTCTACCCCCACTCCTCGGCATATAAAGAAAATAAGTGACCCACTCCCCAATGGTGAGTCTACACACGTCACTGTGCTCTCTGCTGTGGCTAATAACCCTAAGGCTTTCGCAAAATGTGTAGATATAAAACAATGCGTTGCCCCCGTATCAAACAAAACCCGACCCATAGTGCCATGGATATGAAACATACCCTCAATAGTGGGTGGTGCCTGTGGAACTGCTGCCTGCTGAAGCTGGTATACCCTCCCATACTGCAGCTGCCCCTGCTGAACTGGGACTGCTGGAATGGGTGGTAATGCTGCCATATGTGGTGGCGCCGGGAGGGCGGCGGGAAACACGGGCACCCTGCTGCTGCTGCGGGGCCCTGCCCCTATCAGGACAGTCCTGGCGTTTATGGCCAGTCTTGCCACAAACGTAACACTTCCCCGGGAAGTTCCCCCCTCTCTGTCCCTGCTGCCCCAGGCCCTGGTGGCCGTTACCGTTCCTCCCCTGGCCCTGCTGGCCCTGCTGAAACCGTTGTTGACCATTCTGACCCTGCTGGCCCTGATGGCCGTTCGGACCCTGATGGCCCTGCCGAAAACCTCCCTGTCTGTGCCTGAAATTCTCCAATCTGAACCTCTTGTGATCCCCTTACTGGGAACCCTGGTCACCCTGTCTCTGCCCCTGAACAGATTGTGCCCCACTGGCACCATTTCCTCCAGTCCTGCCCTGATGGCTGGACTCTCCCGATCTCTTGCCCTCGGCTATGTGAAAGCGATGATCCTGGCAGTGTAACAGTGCAGCGTTAGCCACATCAGAGTAAGTGGCCAACGATAGGTTCCCCAACAAATGCTGACGGATCCTCCAAGTCAACCCGTCCGTAAATTTCTGTATCTTCTTCTCTTCTGTCGGTATCTCATCCGGAACAATATTCAACAGATTGGTGAATTCGGCCTCATACTCGGCCACAGTCTTACCTTCCTGTTTGAGATTCATCAACTTCCTCCTCATTTCCGTGTGTACAGCTGACGGAAAGTACTTGCGGTCAAACCGCACCCAAAACTCTTGTATAGTGAGAGTATCTCTCTCCTCCACGGTGGTAATAGACTCCCACCACTGCAGTGCAGACCCCACTAGCTTAAAGGTAGCTAGTATCTGGTTCTGGACATCGGTGCACTCATACATCCTCAGGTGCCGCTGAATGTCCTTCCTCCACTGACTCGAAACCACAACATCGGAGCTACCTGCGAACTCTGGTGGGTGTGCTTTCTGAAAAGCATCACGTACACTTTCCCAAGCAGACGGGAATGCATGTGCCTGAACTGGCGCGGCTACTGGCGCCTAAGGTGGTGCCTGCTGAACTATGGCTAGTGCGGCATTTACCGCCTGGGCCACAATGGCTGCAACCGCGGCGGCATTCATCGTGCCCTGAACTGGTGCGGGCTGTGGTTCTGGCGTTGCATCCCTGGGAATCCGTTGTGCACGTCGTAGAGGCATCTGAAATAAGAATAAAGTTTATAAGTTCGCAGTTATAAACTTGAAATAGCTGAAGAACGTAGCATATACAAAAGAATACAACAGTCCTAAAATATAGGGCTCTACATCAAAGAAAGCTCAGCGGAAACATAATAAGTCGTACAGATCCTTAAGGACACTAGAACCTGATGCTCTGATACCACCTGTAACACCCCGACTAATTAAATACCGGGTAGCTACTCCTTTATTAAAATTAATACAAAATGCCAAGTTGGTTCAGTTAATAGCATCACTGTCGAAAAACATTTTAATGATTACTAACCACCTAGTATTTAAAAAGTGAGTTGCCAAATTTTAAGTTAACTCTGATTAACATGCAATAAAAGGATAATGAAAGAACAACAACCATTCACCATAACGAAGCAATAGAATAACCAACAACATAATAATAAGTCCGGAGGAAAACTCCTCACAAAAATCTCACAACTGAACTAAGTAAAACAATGTATCCTGAATTAATTACATGCCAAATGTCTGAAAATCTGAAATAGGAAATGTTTCTAATAGAAATGGGCGACATGCCCTACAACTGATGAAATCTGATTAGAGTCAATATAGATGAAGCGTCTACTAGCAAAGTCCCGTAACTTCCAAAAACAGTTACAGCTCGTCACCTGAATGAAAATCCTATGCATGGTGTCCTTGTGGCTGGGCACCTAAAATGGTTTAAAAAAAAAAATAGATTTGAAAGCAAACGGGTCAGAGCCCGAAAGTGGAGAGTATTTAAAAATAGCAAGTGCTTTAATGACATTAAAACAATGAATGCAAAATACATGTTAGGACGTGCACTCACATGAAGTACTCACCTCTCGACTAATTTGTGCACTCCTAACGTACCGTACCCATCTAAGTAACATATATATCTACCCAAACCGAATAAGTTCTACCCCTTACTACTCGATTCCCATTATACGTTCCAGCGTTATCAAATAAATAGAGGGCTGTACTTAACTCAGGTTCTCAATTGTTAGTAATACAATTCATAACAGGTTATCCCTTTATAGTTACTCAAAGCGTTTCTGTATTTATACGCATAATACCAACATGAAAGTTCTCATTAATTTAAGTGTATATTAGTCATGCCATAAATATACGTTACAAGCACCCGAGACTAAGCTGCGGTGCTCACATACTCTGCTATCCATCCCGGTACATCACGTACATAAGGATCACGCATTCCGAATCTCTCAGGAATCGTTCTCAGATAATAGCAAATCACAAACAATGGAGGCGAACACAGTCACATCACATGGGTCACGCACATACCTACGCTCCCACGATCACCAGACTTATTAACATCCCAATAAGTCCTTCTCTGACCTATGTTCTCGAGGTACCAATCTAAATCCGGGCAACACAAGGATTAGAGGGCCCTAAGCGAACGTAAACCTCCCGTGATAGCAAGTATGGTAGGTATATCATACACATAGAATCATATACATATACTAAGTATACACACATCTTAGTAATCACCGTAATTTATTTGTGGTACACTTCTCATTCTCGTACCGACTTATAATGATGCACAATTCTTAAGTTCCCGGTTAATTCAATTAATTAAGCCGTCGATAGTTCACGCGTCGTAATAGTCACTCACGTCCTATTCCACAATTTCCATTCAATTCAAATCACACTTCTATGTTTTACACCTCAATATAATCCAAATGTCCCATCTATAGAAATTTATCATCAAGGGAATGGTATCTTTGCAATTAAAAAAGGTTACGGGACACGCGAAATCAAAACAGGCCAAAAAACTAAACTGTCAGCTCGTTAGAAGTCTCGTTCGAACGAGAGTTCGTTCGAACGAACTGGACATCTAACGAGATCTCATTCGAACGAAAGACATCGAACGAACATCCCTCTCGTTAGAAGGCAAACTGTCAACTCGTTAGAAGCTCGTTCGAACGAGCTCGTTCGAACGACCTGGGCGGGTCTTCTAACGAGAGGCCAGTTTCGAGCCCAGATTTTCCCTTTTTCGTTTTTCCATCTTTTTTTCACATCTAATCCCACATAAAAATCGTCCCAACATTATTTTAAGTTTTCTAATCTATACCAAACAATCATGGGTCATAATTAAACAATTATATAGGGCCAAATCTTCCTAAACATCATTAAATCATTAATTCCCCTCATTTATCCCCAAATCCCATGAACATGAACCCTAAAATTTTAAAGTCACCAATGGGTATATTTAAATCCGTTTTTGTTTCATACCAGGTATATTATCCTCAGAATAATCACCTAAATACAATTCTACATGCAATTCCTCATCAAAAGTAAGTTCCAATTCCAATTTAAATGGGTTTTTATCAATCTCCCAACAACAATGAAATTTCAGAAATGTCTAAGCATGGAGAAAACATTCAATGCTATTAACGCAATTTAAACTACTTGACTTATGTCTTTCTCTGATTTTGATGTTGAATTGATGAATTATTCTCTCTCTCTCTCTGCAGGATTTCTCCTCTCTTTTCTTTCTACAAGCTCTTCTTCTCCAAGGTGACAATGGTGGCTAGGGTTTTCCTTAGGAAACTCTTGGAACTAATTCTAATAACCCCTGTAGCCCATTAGGTCATAAGGTGTAGTTAGTGGGTTTAGTGGGTAATTACCAAATCAGATTTTTATTTCCTAATTTTCGTTGGTTTTAATTCCCAAAAATCTAAAATTACCAAACTACCCTTATACGTTGCCGGCATGACCTAAAAATGCCCCGAGACTCAAACTAAACCCCCGGCTAGTGTTTTCTGACTATTTCGACCCTTTCGGATGCGTTGGCGCACTCAAAACGACCATACGGTTAATAGAATTAAAATTCACTTTTTAATTAAATAATAATATTCCTGACGCGACTGTCACACGCGTCTCAACAAAATTCCAAATTGCCGTATCTCAATCTCACGACAAGTTTCATAGTTCAATATTCATATATAGTCATATATACACATTATAATAAAATACCAACTCACATCTTGTTAGTATTTTATCCGGATTAATTCCCAAATTAATTCACATTTAATTTAATTAATCCCAAAAATAAATATCACAAAAATACGGGGTATTACAGTATTCAAATGGCTCCGTATGAGGCACTCTATGGTAGAAGGTGTCGTTCCCTTATATGTTGGGTAGAAGTTGGGGAAAGAAAATTATTAGGACCAGAATTGATTCAGATCACAACAGAGAAGGTGAAATTAATACAAGACCGACTTCGAACCGCACAAAGCCGTCAAAAGAGTTATGTTGACAATCGACACCGACAGTTAGAATTCCAAAGACGAGATTATGTGTTCTTGCGAGTATCGCCTGCAAAGGGAGTAATACGATTTGGGAAGAAAGGGAAGTTGAGCCCAAGATACATAGGATCTTTTGAAATCCTTGAAAAGATAGGATCTATTGCGTATAAAATAGCCTTACCACCTGAACTCTCTTGTGTACATAATGTGTTTTATGTATCGATGATAAATAAATATGTCCCAGATCCAACACATATCTTAAGTCACGAACCTCTTCAAGTTAGAGAAGATTTGCCATACATTGATCATCTGGTAGAAATTTTGGACCGTAAAGATCAAATATTACGAACCAAGATATTCCCACTAATCAAAATATTATGGCGTAATCATTCAATTGAAGAAGCAACATGGGAGTGGGAAGATTAAATAAAGGAGAGAAATCAATACTTGTTTGTAAATTAATATGAGTCAAGTTTGGGGACCAAACTTTTTATAAGGAGGGAAGGATGTAATGACCCCTCTTTTATATTTTCATATGTATATAGTTTGTTTTTACACTCATGTGTTACTTATTATCTTATAGATGTTGTATTATTAGATATGTGGTATTATTGGCTATCAATATAACAACCCCATTTTTTTAAATATGAAGAATCAACTGTAAATTGGATCAAATCGGAGTCTTATGACATATCTTAAGGTAAATAATAAGTTTTGGGGTAGAAAATATAATTTCATAAAACTTTAAGGACTAAAATAAAAATATAAAATGGGATATTTTGTAAATAAAATGTTTTCAAGGACCTCTAAAAAATATTCAAAATATATAGTGTGAAACTACCAAAATACCCTTAATGTGTAAAATGACCCTTATACCCTTATCACCTTTCCACCACATACTGGTCACTTCCACCTTACACATGTCGTCTTTAGAGAGAAAGCTAAAATACTTGTCATCATTTGGTGATATTAACACTACAAGACCACTCCCGATCGTGACACCTCGGTGTTGAATCACCACTCCAAAAAGCCTAGTCATTAGACACGTGTCAACACCGTAATACTTTTGGAAACCTATAAATAGAGCCTTAGGGTTCATTTGAAACTCACACCAATTCCTTGAGAATTATAGTAAGAAAGAGTGATAGAAAGCTTGGGAAATATCTTATGAAGGAGTTCTATAATTTCTAAGAAAGAATTCATTTCTTAGGTATGATTTTATTTAAATGTTATAATGTATTTTTATAGTTTTAATTTTGTGTTTTATAGCTTTACTTAGTAGTTATGCTGGTAAAATACACTAAGGACTTCACTAATCAAAAGTTAAAGTTTAGAAGAAATCCAAGTTGATTTTATTTTCATATAAACTTGTTTAAAATTATATATACGCTTTCAAAAAAATAATTTTTTAAAAGTAATTGCTCGTTATTATGGAATCCCATTTAAGTAATTCCGAAGTCAGGCCCGGTGAAATTCTGTCTAGATGAGATGGTATTTAAGTGGTGCTTCTGTTACCCTCCATCTCTACTGGTAATGAATTCGAAAATGTTCTGTCTAGAGGAGATGGTATTTAAGCGGTTCCCCTGTGACCCTCCATCTCTAATGGGAACCGACTGATTAGGAAGAACTATGAATTGAATCCTTTAATTACGATCAATGAGTTTTAAAAGTTAAGAAAATGGTTTTTAGTAATCCTTTGAAACCAGTTATTATTAAAATACAATATGTAGATTGGACCTTTTTTAGAACGTATACTTAAACCTTTATTGTATTTGTTATATTAACGTGTGATCGAAGACTCATTATCTATAATTTCGACCTCTATTTTAGGTGAGTACTCTATGAAATTTCTTGTGCACTTTGATTATATTATATTATGCAAACTATGTATATTTTGTGAAATGATTTTATTCTCAAAATACATCTGATAACGATGATTCCGTCGTTTGTTATATGTGTATATCTCTCGATATAAACATCTGATTTGAATTCTAAAATTATTGATTCGGCCTATGGAAACTCTCTTACTATATTGGCCTTGACTACCGGATGGAAATATTTGGGTGGTACCTTTCCAGCTGGTTTATCGCTGGTGTGCCCTAAACAAGGCGTTGTTCCAAAAATCATGATTATTTGTCTGTGATGTTATCGGGTGGAAACATTTGGTAACACTTTCTGTCTGGGTATTAGAGCGTACATGGCCACTAAAACTGAATAATTGACATATGCTTAATTATTTTATCTGCTCTGTTCTGAACTATTTATTGTGAATATATATATTATCATTTACTTTATATATATTACTTGAAATTCCTATCTCTATGTATATACCTTATGTTCTAAATTGAATAGGTATCAATTTTCTGAAAAACCCTGGAATGTCTGGAGATTGAATCTCATTCGGCTTTTAGCTGACGTTGTATAAATAACCATTTTTCAAGAAATAATTAAGCTCATGGATGGAACGAAAAAGGACTATGTTGAAGATTTAACTTTTAAAGCTCTTTTTGTTACCTTAAGTAGAAGTTTGTTTAATTATATAGAGTATTTTTAGCTGTTTGTGTCAAGTTGTAACTCGTTGATATTTTAATACAAATGAAGTTCCCTTTAGAAAGCTCTGATGATGTAATTGCTTCACTTTCAGTATTTTACGATTCATAACCACGTGATTATACTTTCGCTACATATATTTTAAAAGAAAAATTTAAGGCCAGAATATTGTATGCCTTGGTGGCATGTCGAGACACTCGTTCCCTACTATTTTTGGGTCAGGGTCGTGACACTAGCCCCCATGAGCTCACTAACAAAAAAGAAAACAGAGGTTGAGGAATTGCCTTCCAAGGAGGTTATAATGGAGGAGGTGAAAGTGGATCCTCTAACTTCAGTAAGAACCTCCTCTCGTATATGAGGAGTTGAAAAACCCTTATCTAGATAGTGTCAATGAGAAGCTGTACCTCAAGGGGTATGTTTTGCCAAAATTCATGAAGTTCAATGGCAAGGGAGAAAACCCTGGAGAGCACGATAAGAAGTTCATAGAATATCTCAATTTTCAATGCAGTGATAAGGAGTTAAAGTTAAGGGATTTTCGAAGGCTGTCACTACAAAGCTTACTCTTAGTACTCCCACCTGGCGTCAATAGCATTCTCGCTTGGGTGGAGATGCATAGACAATTTTTATAAAAAATCTTTTTGGCTGAAAATGAGTTTTCTCTAAGGCATTTGGCCCAAGAAGTGCAAAAACTAGGGGAAAAATTATTGGACGTCTGAAAGAAGGTCACAGAGGCTAGACTATTGCAAATCTGTGTAGAAGGATTACTTAAGGAGTACAAAATTCGCTTAATTAATAAAAGTCAAGAGATCACGTTTAGGGAGTTCACTCGAGCAGCTATGAATATAGCCATGATTATCAAGCCAAAACCCCAAGGTTAGAGAACACAAGTGACCCTTCTAATAGGAAGAATCCTAGTCTCTCGACGGCAGGCAGTTAATTATGTGGAAGGCATCCCCAAAAGGAAAAAGGTGGCCAACGACCTAAGAATTATGTTACAAGAAAAAAAAGTTTAAAAGCGATGTTCCACCGCCGCTACTATATAGCATTACAGAGGCTATGGATTGTTACCGAACGTTAGTACGTGAGGGGGTGACAGGCCCTCCTCACTCAAACGGTCAAGTATCGACTGCTGCTAAGAAGGAAAATATGAAATTTTTGAGCTGCACGAGAGAGTTCAACACGTAATAAAATATTATTATTATATGCATAGGATAATAAGTGAGCGAGGTTCAAATGGCACTCTTTAGATTCCTCCCACGGATGTCAATAAGAACCCATTACCATATCATCAATATGATTTTACCAACATGATGATATCGTATAACTGAGATAAGATAATAGAGTTTGAGTAATGGCAGAAAAATAATAAAGCATACAACGAGTGGCTGCTTATTTTGGCCAATATGGATTCAAAGAGGGATTAGGATGAGGAGTTCAAAATTTAAGAAGGCAATGCCAGTGTGGTCCTTGATATTGATGAAGGAGGAACGTCTGAGGCCAAATATGTCTGTAATGCTCAGACTTATGAGGTAAAAATCAATTCAGAATCGTAGCGATCAAGAAGAGCTAGATATTCAAGTGGTTCTTTGATCAGATATGAGTTAAATATGAGACCATATTGGAAGTCACTATGAATATTCTTGAGGCGATGCAAGATTGAATGGATCCATCCATTAATTGGCATTGCCCTATCAAAAGACTCATCAAAAGGTACACCTCAGATGTGGTATTTTTAGAGGCGAATAGACAGATACCCTTATTCCATAACAAACCTCTGTATGTGACTGATCTAGAAATAATATTAGTTTCCTATGGGCACTGTTGGATAGTGGGGCATCGATCAACATCATGCACATAAGCACTCTCTATGAGATGAGAATTTCGCAAGAGAAAATTATGCCAGTCCCTCTAGTGATTTTAGGCTTTGCTAGTGAAAGGATGCAGTCACTCAGATCTGTGAATGTTTGGATCAAGTTAGGAAATTTCACTTTTAATATCAAATTCCAACACAAGTTCTCAACTACTGATAGGCCGTGTGTGGATGCATACCCATTGAACCGTGCCTTCTATGTTCCACCAGTGTGTGAAGGCCAGCATTCACGGGAAGAAAATAGTGATTTCTTGTGACACCTCGCCCAATTAAATATAGGGTGATCAGTCATCTACCAATTCAAAACAGGATATTCAGTTGGTTCATTCTTAGCATCACTGTCGAAAAACTTTTTAACATATTAATCACCTAATATAAAATTAAGCTAGGTGTCAAAACATTTCCAATTTAGTAAAACCAAGTAAATTCATTTCCATTAATTTCAAAATATAAACCATTCACCACACATTGGAATGTAAATAAATACTGAACATGAATCAAGAACTGAAATAAATAAGACTGGGTCAAACTCCCAGTTCAAAACTACAAAACATAAACTATACTGAATACAATATCTCCGATGAAGTAACAAAAAGTGGGTGACATATGCCCTAAATAAGAAGTCTAGATGAAACTGAATGAAAAGATAGATGCGTCTACTACAAGGACCTACAACTTCCACAACATCTGCAGCACGTCAAGCAATCCAAATCTCTAAATCTGATACTCCTGTGGCTGAGCACCTGATATAATACATATATATAGCAAAAGAGCGAAGAGATACAAGAAACGGGTCAGAGCCCGATGTGTAAAAATGATTTAGCAAGTATTTAAAACTGGTTCTTAAAACAAGTCTTATACGCATGTTAGTTATCGAACTCCCACATGAGTTTCTCACCTCTCGTCTATTGTGCACGCCTAACGTACATCTAATCTTTGAAGCACCTTATACCTTTGACTTGCTTAATTCTATACTGTATAAGTGTTCAACTAGTTTGGAAATAGTGACAAAATTGGTTGTCCATCCTAGAATCCAAAAAGCCTCAGGTCTTATCTCTCTAATTCTCTTCAATGATCCATGAAGGTATAAATTGAATCACACTACACACAATTAGAAGTGCATACATGTGTTCATATTGCTTAAAATTGAGTGTGTGTTTAATTCCCCTTGAATTGGAGCTTTAATAATTTTTTGGGAATTTTTAAATATTTTTAAATATTTTTTAAACATTTTTAAATATTTTTTTAAATAAATGTTTTCATAAATAAAATGGGATTATAAAGTTTGTGGGGTTAATATTCTATTTTGGAAACTTCAGTTTTCACTCGAATTGTTTGGTTGGGTAGCATCTCAAAGCGCTAGAGACTTCAGGGTACCTTCTGTAATTATTTTAGACGCGCGTGTGAGAGCCACTCACAAGCCTACACTTGTCATCCTCCGGGTGTACTTATTTGTGTTTCTTTTGTGAGAAGGCTGGATGGTTGATTGCTGATCGTTGGATCATTCCTATCGAGGGTCTGCATGTGTTCTTAATTAATCCCGGTGCTATCCATATGAACCAATCACAATCATTTTTGATCACCGTTGTTTTATAACCTTTGGATCAAGTCATAGTTTGCAAGACTTGATCTCAGCCCTTGATTTCCCTCGAACATCCAGAACCTTCCCTCAGCCCTATAAATACCCTCCACTTCTCAGCCTTAGAAGACTTTTGGGCATTCGTCTTTCTGAGAGAAAAAAATAGAGAGAAGAGAGAAGTGAGAGAGAAGAGAGAAAAGAAAAGAGAGAAGAGAGAGAAAGGGAAAATGTTAGCCAAACCCTAACCCTAACCCTAAATACTTCATCTCTGTAACAAACCTTCATATATTCAACCCCAAACACAACCTTGAGTGTTTGAGAGAGAGAGTGGTTTGTTCATATCGAAGCTGTAACCTCCTTGGTTTTGATCTTGTTCACAACTTAAACTTTAGAGTGAAGATCTTGTTTCTTTTTTCATAGAAACGTTAGATCTATACTCTGCATGTTACATTTTCACTAGATCTGCATATTTTCTACTTGGTTTAAGAAAATCTTTATTCATTTGGTTTTGAAAATGTTTTATGGTTTCTGTTTTTACAAAACTTAACCCTGACCTAGTTGGATTCACACTTGGAGATTTTCAATCTCACAAATGTTTTCAAAAAGAGATTGATTAAGATCTTGACCGATTTTATAAGCGAGATATCCGTGGAATCTGGGATAGAATAAAGGTCAAAAAGGGTTGAAGTTCTGTGAGAAAGAAATAAACTAAAATCACTGGATATAGACTTTATATGTAATTTACTAGGACTGTCTGTAAATCTAAGTGTGTGTGAGTTCATGCATGTGAATAGGAATCACTTCACAAACACTTAACACACTACTACACTGGAAGTGTTGTGTTTAAGATCAGAGATCATTGAGTCGACGTAAGGAAGCTAAAGCAAAGGAAGTTAGCAAACTGGAAGAACATCATCAACAAATCAGATCTATGAGAAGTTAGAAGGACACCAAGTGGGGTATATTCCTAAACTTATAATAGGTTGATTTGTGTGCTTGCATGTTGTATTGTTTGTAACTATTATTTGTTATTAGTGGATTTTTGTTTTTGTGACTTAAAAGTCACCGTGGATGTTTCCTCTGTTGGGAGAGGTTTTACCACGTTAAAATCTGTGTGTTGATTATCTTCATCTACTCGTCTCATTCTATAAGTGTGCTGAATTTTTGAAACTGCCTTAGTTTTAAAAACTGATTACACAATCTTAATTACTCTCGTACATAAGTTTCTTTGTAAACACATATTGTTTATAATTTTTATTTTCAAAAGAAAAGGGTTTCTCCAACAAACATTTCGGAGTTACTTATATAGTTTAATCTTGTATTAAACGGCATTAGCGACGTTTTTTCATTTGGTATCAGAGCCCTGTTAACTTTTATTTCAAAAGATCTTGTGTTTCTGAAATCGTTTTCTGAAAAACCTAACTATGGACGAGAAGAATGAAAGGTTTGGTAATCTGTCCAGACCTCCACTCTTTGATGGAAACAACTTTGCTTACTGGAAAGTAAGAATGGTTGCCTTCATCCAAGGGACTTTAGGAGATGATGTCTGGGACATTATTGAAAATGGATACACTTATCCTACTAAACTAGCCACTGAAGGAAGTGATGAGAGGGTAAAGAAAATCTTAAGTGAATTTACCCAAGAAGAGAAAACTATTTCTCGTAATAACAATAAAGGCAAGAATGCCATTTTCATGTCTATTAATGAGTATGAGTTCAAAAGAATCTCATCTTGTGCCACTTCTAAGGAAGCTTGGGACACATTAATCACTGCCCATGAAGGAGACTCAAGAGTTAAAGCTGCTAAAACTCAAATGCTTATCCAGCAGTACAACTCTTTAATTATGTCTGATTCTGAGTCTTTTGATGATTTTTACATGAACTTGACTGATATAGTCACTAAGTAGCATGCTAATGGTATTACTTATGATAGAAATGAAATTGTTTCTAAAATCCTAAGGTCATTACCACAAAAGTTCGACAGTAAGAGGTATGCTATTGAGGAAATGAATGATCAAAACCTTACCCCTGAGTTACTCAGTAGCAAACTTAGAACTGTGGACATGGAATTAGACTTTAAGAAACAATTAAATCATTCTCAAAGAAAACAGCCCAACTCTAACTTGAGTTTTGCCTCTAAGATACCCAAACTTGAGTCTAATTTGACCAACTCTGACTCTAATGAGGAGTGCAATATAGACAAACTAGATAATCATATTGCCTTGATGTCTAAACAATTTAAGAAAATTGTCAAATTTCGAAACAAACAGGCAACCAAACAAGGCAAGCCTAATTATCCTACTCTGTCTAATTCCAAACCTCATGATAGAGGACTTGACAAACATCCTAAGCATAACAACTCCAGACCCACTAGAGACCTTAAAAAGATTGAATGTTTTAGATGTGGGAAACTAGGTCACATTGCTCACGATTGCAGAGTTAATCTGAATAAAGCCAACACACACAATAGAGCCAATGTCTGTAAAACTTGGAATGATTCAAGTGACTCTGATGAAGAGGAACTTGAATCTTCAAATTTACTTGACCCTTGCATGTCCTTTTATGCTAAGATCATTTACAATGATGATATGCCTGTGTGTGATAATGATGCTCCTACTCTTGCTTGTGTGAATACTGTTTTGACTGGCCTAGATGCCTTATTATCTGAAAATGTTGCTAGTTCTACTACCATGTGTGTGAGTCAAAGTGATCTCGATAATGACGATGAAAATGGGTGCGTGAGTACTAAAACTGAATCGTTAGGGGTCACTACACACACTTCACTTAGCGACTCAGACACAGATGACCTCCCTGATATCCATACTTTGTATGCTAAGACTCTTAAAAAAGGCACTAGACTGGAGAAGACAATTAGAGACCTGACTAAGAAATTAGATGATCTAAGTCTTATTGTGAAGTTGAATGCTGAAGAGTACACTAACCAGTGTCTGACTCATCAATCTGAAATTGAAACTTTTGATAAAAAATTAAAAGAGTTGACTAAAACTAATGAAACCCTGGAAATGAAATACAAGGGAACATTATTAGAACTGGAGGAAGCAAAAATAAAGACAGCTACTGTTTTCAAAAAAATTTCTAAGTTTGAAAACAATTCAAATTGTTTTACTGACTTTGTTGTTGACTCCAAGACCAATTCTGATGATAGAACCGGTATTGGATTTTGCCCTAAGAACAAACCACAAACTACAAAACTTGAACCTATTAAGTTTGTGTCTGGGGGCAAAAGACCAATTGAAACATGTCCAGACTTTCATTTTATTAAAAAGGAATTTGATCAAAAGCAACAACATAAAGACATTGGAGAGTCTAGTAATTCTAAGGCTGAGACTGCACTTAAGACTAAATACGTCTGTCCTTTGATCAGAAAGGCTGATTCTACCTATAAGACCATACATCCTAAGAATAGGACTTCTGAACAAAATGCTGTTAAACCTATCTTTAGAAGTTTTCCTAAGGAAATTCATCCCTCAAGCAATCAATATTGCTCCTACTGTGACATTTATGGTCATTCCTTTGAAGGTTGTTATGCTAGGCGTCTAAACACCCCTGTGTACAACACTTCTGTCTACAAGAACTTTAACTATTCTAGGCAAAATCGTAACAATTATGTCCTTCCAAGACAACCTGATAAGAAATCTAACTACAGAAATAGAAAGACCAAAACTAAGAGTTCATTTAAGAGAAAGGCTCCCAGAAACTTTCCTAAACCAAAAGCTCAAATTTTTGACAATAATCAGTTTGCTGCTCCAAATGTTTTTCGACAAAAAACTGTTTCTCGAAATTTTTATCAAATGAGGGCAAACTTGCGCAAAATTAAAACTAGAGCTATTTGGGTTAGAAAAGATGATCTTTTACCCCAAATGAAGTGTAACATTGTCATCACTGCCTTAAAAGCTGAACACACTTCATCTGGTTGGTATTTAGATTCAGGATGCTCCAAACATATGACAGGAGATGAAACCAAACTTTTAAACAAAACCAGATTTGCTGGTGGGAAAGTAGTTTTTGGTGATGGAGTTTCATCTCAGATCATAGGTAAAGGAACCCTAAAAGAAGAAGGAACGCCTGTTCTCGAAAATGTTCTATTAGTTAAAGGCCTTAAAGCCAACCTCCTAAGTATATCACAATTTTGTGACTCTGACCATACAGTCACCTTTTCAAAGAACAATTGTAAAATTCTAAATGATAAAGGTGAATGCATTATTACAGGATTTAGAACACATGACAATTGTTATACTGTCAAGACTAGTTCTGAAACCTGTAACATTGTCAGAATGGATGACAATGAAATCTGGCATAATCGTATGGGTCACCTAAGTTATGATATCCTTGGTAGATTGTCTAGTCAAGAGATTGTTAGAGGAATTACTAAAATTAAACCTATTTCAAGTGTTGTCTGTGGTCATTGCCAGGAAGGAAAAATAGTTAAGACTTCGCATAAAAAGGTTAAAGACATTCTCACCTCTAGACCTTTAGATCTCATCCATATGGACCTTATTGGTCCCTCTAGAACTGTTAGTCTTTGTGGACACAGTTATATCCTTGTCATGGTTGATGATTTCACACGATTCACTTGGGTTGCCTTCTTGAAACAAAAATATGACACGTTTCAGAATTTTTTGAAAATTTTATTAAGAATTGAAAATGAGAAGGACACACAAGTAAATCGTATCCGTAGCGATAGAGGGGGAGAGTTCATAGACACAGGAATAGTTGAATATTGTGACTACAATGGTTACAAACATGAATTTAGTGCCCCTAAAACTCCTTAGCAGAATGGTATTGCAGAAAGAAAAAACCGAACTCTTCAAGAGATGGCACGTGTCATGTTGCATGCCAAATCTCTACCTAAATACTTCTGGGTAGAATCTATTAGAATTGCATGTCATATCATTAATAGGGTTTACCTTAGGAAAAACTCTAAACAAACCCCTTATGAGTTGTGGTACGGTAAGAAGCCTAATCTGAAATATCTAAGAACCTTCAGAAGTCAGTGTTATGTCTGTAAAGACAGAGAACATCTGTCTAAATTCAAAACACGTGGTGATAAAGCCATCTTCTTAGGATATTCTCCAAACAGTCGTGCTTATCGTATATACAATCTGCGTACTAAGACCCTTATGAAATCGATAAATGTAATTGTAAGCGACACTATTATCGAAAATAAGACATCCGAATCACATATTGTGGTTGAATCTGAAAATGATTTCAAAACTGATTCACCAGAAATAGATGACTCATTACCTATTGAGAGTCCAGAAGTACCTGGCTGGGTCTCTAAAGATCATCCCATTGACAACGTGGTCGGTAATCCTAATGAGTCAGTTCGTACTAGATCCCAGTTAAGAAATTATGCTAATTATGCATGTTTCGTCTCCTTTGTGGAACCGAAAAATGTTAATGAAGCATTGAATGACACACACTGGATTTCTGCCATGCAGGAAGAACTTTTACAATTTGTCATTCACGATGTCTGGTATCTTATACCTCGGCCTCAAAACAAAAATGTTATTGGGACATGTTGGATTATTAAGAACAAATCTGATGAAAATGGGGTGATTCTTAGAAACAAAGCTAGACTTGTTGCTCAAGGTTACTCTCAAATAGAAGGGATAGATTTCAGCGAGACATTTTCCCCTGTCACTCGTCTTGAATCTGTTCGACTTCTTTTCGCCATAGCGTGTCACTTAAAATTCACACTTTATCAAATGGACGTCAAATCTGCTTTCCTAAATGGAATTCTATCCGAAGAAACATATGTAGAACAACCCAAAGGGTTCATTGACCCTAAATACCCTAACCATGTCTTTCGTCTAAAAAAGGCTTTGTATGGCTTAAAACAAGCTCCTAGAGCTTGGTATGAACGCCTTTCCAACTTTTTGTTGGATAAGGGTTTTAAGAGAGGAGGAAATGACCAGACTCTCTTTGTCAAACATTTTGACAAAAACATTATTATAGCCCAAGTCTATGTAGACGACATCATTTTCGGGTCAACTACAAACTCTAAAGTTAAATCTTTTTCTGCTATTATGCATAAGGAATTTCACATGTCCCTTATGGGGGAGCTATAGCTTTTCTTAGGATTTCAAGTGAAACAGAATTCTGATGGACTATTTGTCTCTCAAACTAAGTATGCCTTCGATCTTGTTAAGAAATTTGGTTTAGATAATGCCAAAGTTGCCAAAACGCCTATGAGTACTACTGTTAAATTATGTAAAGATGAAAATGGTAAGTCAGTTGATTCCACACTCTATCGTAGTATGATTGGTAGCCTACTCTATCTAACTGCCTCGCGACCAGACATAATGTATGCTGTATGTCTGTGTGCTCGTTACCAGAATAACCCTAAAGAGAGCCATTTATTGAGTGTAAAACGTATAATAAAGTACATAAAGGGCACTCTCAATCTTGGACTTAGGTATACTAAGGATACCTGTAGCACCATCATAGGGTATACTGATGCTGATTGGGCCGGGTGTACTGATGATAGTAAAAGTACATCAGGTGCCTGTTATTATGTCGGCAATAATTTAGTTGGTTGGAGTAGTAAAAAACAGAATTGCACATCTTTATCAACGGCTGAGTCCGAATATATCGCAGCAGGAAGTTGCTGTGCTCAATTATTATGGATAAAACAGATTTTAAGCGATTATGGGATTAAAGAAGATCAGTTACAATTGTATTGTGACAATCAAAGCGCCATTAACATATCTAAAAACCCGGTTCAACACTCGCGAACTAAGCATATTAAAATAAGACATCATTTTATACGCGAACTTGTTGAAACTAAGGAATTAGAAATTCATTACCTGCCTACTGATCTGCAACTTGCAGACATGTTCACTAAACCTTTAGACTATAACAGATTTCTGTATTTACGAAATTCTATAGGCATGGTATGCGCCGATTAAACTCTTAAAACCTTAAGTTTTACCCTTTGTCCATTTGAGACAAAATGGGGGAGAAATTTGAGTTTTATGAGTTCAATATTTTGTTCACATTTCATCTAAACTGCTTGATCTTAGTGTGTATATTTGCAGGAATCTCTTCTACTGATTGTCTACCTTTTCTAGTGTAAAAATTTGTAAATAGTTGAGTTATGTAATTTTTGACTTTCTAGGAAATGGGTAGATAGTATCTTTTGTATAGGACTAGGTTTTATTTTTTTTGGTTCCCTACGAGTTTTAAGCTAACTCAAAGGAGATTTTGTCTCATATTTCCAAAGGGGGAGATTGAAGCACCTTATACCTTTGACTTGCTTAAGTCTATACTGTATAAGTGTTCAACTAGTTTGGAAATAGTGACAAAATTGGTTGTCCATCCTAGAATCCAAAAAGCCTCAGATCTTATCTCTCTAATTCTCTTCAATGATCCATGAAGGTATAAATTGAATCACACTACACACAATTAGAAGTGCATACATGTGTTCATATTGCTTAAAATTGAGTGTGTGTTTAATTCCCCTTGAATTGGAGCTTTAATAATTTTTTGGGAATTTTTAAATATTTTTAAATATTTTTTAAACATTTTTAAACATTTTTTTAAATAAATGTTTTCATAAATAAAATGGGGTTATAAAGTTTGTGGGGTTAATATTCTATTTTGGAAACTTCAGTTTTCACTCGAATTGTTTGGTTGGGTAGCATCTCAAAGCGCTAGAGACTTCAGGGTACCTTCTGTAATTATTTTAGACGCGCGTGTGAGAGCCACTCACAAGCCTACACTTGTCATCCTCCGGGTGTACCTATTTGTGTTTCTTTTGTGAGAAGGCTGGATGGTTGATTGCTGATCGTTGGATCATTCCTATCGAGGTTCTGCATGTGTTCTTAGTTAATCCCGGTGCTATCCATATGAACCAATCACAATCATTTTTGATCACCGCTGTTTTATAACCTTTGGATCAAGTCATAGTTTGCAAGACTTGATCTCAGCCCTTGATTTCCCTCGAACATCCAGAACCTTCCCTCAGCCCTATAAATACCCTCCACTTCTCAGCCTTAGAAGACTTTTGGGCATTCGTCTTTCTGAGAGAAAAAAATAGAGAGAAGAGAGAAGTGAGAGAGAAGAGAGAAAAGAAAAGAGAGAAGAGAGAGAAAGGGAAACTGTTAGCCAAACCCTAACCCTAACCCTAAATACTTCATCTCTGTAACAAACCTTCGTATATTCAACCCCAAACACAACCTTGAGTGTTTGAGAGAGAGAGTGGTTTGTTCATATCGAAGCTGTAACCTCCTTGGGTTTGATCTTGTTCACAACTTAAACTTTAAAGTGAAGATCTTGTTTCTTTTTTCATAGAAACGTTAGATCTATACTCTGCATGTTACATTTTCACTAGATGCATATTTTCTACTTGGTTTAAGAAAATATTTATTCATTTGGTTTTGAAAATGTTTTATGGTTTCTGTTTTTACAAAACTTAACCCTGACCTAGTTGGATTCACACTTGGAGATTTTCAATCTCACAAATGTTTTCAAAAAGAGATTGATTAAGATCTTGACCGATTTTATAAGCGAGATATCCGTGGAATCTGGGATAGAATAAAGGTAAAAAAGGGTTGAAGTTCTGTGAGAAAGAAATAAACTAAAATCACTGCATATAGACTTTATATGTAATTTACTAGGACTATCTGTAAATCTAAGTGTGTGTGAGTTCATGCATGTGAATAGGAATCACTTCACAAACACTTAACACACTACTACACTGGAAGTGTTGTGTTTAAGATCAGAGATCATTGAGTCGACGTAAGGAAGCTAAAGCAAATGAAGTTAGCAAACTGGAAGAACATCATCAACAAATCAGATCTATGAGAAGTTAGAAGGACACCAAGTGGGGTATATTCCTAAACTTAGAATAGGTTGATTTGTGTGCTTGCATGTTGTATTGTTTGTAACTATTATTTGTTATTAGTGGATTTTTGTTTTTGTGACTTAGAAGTCACCGTGGATGTTTCCTCTGTTGGGAGAGGTTTTACCACGTTAAAATCTGTGTGTTGATTATCTTCATCTACTCATCTCATTCTATAAGTGTGCTGAATTTTTGAAACTGCCTTAGCTTTAAAAACTGATTACACAATCTTAATTACTCTCGTACATAAGTTTCTTTGTAAACACATCTTGTTTATAATTTTTATTTTCAAAAGAAAAGGGTTTCTCCAGCAAACATTTCGGAGTTGCTTATACAGTTTAATCTTGTATTAAACGGCATTAGCGACGTTTTTTCAATCTTCCCCTAGTTATACCTCCCAGTCTAACTAGTCAGAAACCATACTAATACTAACTATTCTCACTAGTAGTATTCCCGTATCGCCCATACAATACGCTAATCAGATAGTTTATCTCACATACTAAGTTTCATTATTCACCGTTTGAATGGTTAATCTTTTACCCACTAAGATTATTTTATTTCTCATTTCCATTTTTATCTACTTGTTTCACAAAGTAGAAAGTTACCCAAGTACAGTTATACATATATCTACTCTCATCATTCCTATATATATACACTAATCCTGCACCCTTAGGTTAAGACCACTCGATGCTAAGTAATGATTATTATTATTTCCATGTCTACTAATTTCACCCAGTAGAAATATTCACAAGTTCATATATATATATATATATATATATATATATATATATATACTAATCCTGCGCCCCCGGGCTAAGACTCATTAGTTCACCTATCCAGAACATCCTGCATCCCCAGGTTAGCACCCATTAATGCACCTATCATTAACAATTTAGCACCCCCGAGTTATCACCCATTAGTGCGCCTAACCATAGTCATCCTTGTACCCCCGGGTTATCACTCATTAGTACACTTAGCAATAGAGTTTCTATACCCCCGAGTTATCCCTCATTAGTGCGCTTAATTATAAGGTTCTTGCACCCCCGGGTTATCACCCATTAGTGCTCTTAACAATAACATCACATAATAGGCATACACACATCCTATTATAATTTATAGGTATTTCTCTAACCTACATACATGATCCTCATATGTATTTTAACCTCATCACTACGTATAGTATAAATATTTAGATTACTATCTCTCTCGTAATCTCCAAGGTACATTCTCTCTATACCGAAATAATTAAAGTATTAATCCTCCCATACTTTTCCCGAAATTCTGTCCTATTTGAATTTACTATTTGGCAATTTGTCTCACTCCAATAAACCGACAAACTCAATACTGGACTTTTAGAAAATCCCCAAAAATTCCCTCTGTCGCTCGAACCAGAAGGGTTCTCATTTGAACGACTTCCACGTGTCGTTCGAGAGACTTTGCGCGAGATGCATTCTCGCTCGAAAGACTTCGTGCGAGATCGTGCGAGATGTCACTGTTCGTCTTCTTTCCCCGAATTGTACCTTTTTCCACCATTTATGAACCTAGAAACCTGTAAGATTCAACACCCAATGCCTCATCATCAATACACATCAACCCTAACAGGTTATAAATCATTCCTAACCTCCTAGGATCATTAATTCATCATAAATCATCATAATTATATAAAATCCCCAAATCAATTCATATGAACCCTAGTTTCCAAATTTTCAATTAAAGAACCTAATCAACCCAGATTCATTCATCACTATATAATCAAATTCCGTGATTAATCCTCTACATACATGAAGGAATTTCAACCACTAATTAAACCAATCCTTAATCATAATTTAAATCTCCAATTTTCACCTAATTCATATGTAAATCATGATTAATTTCACCACACTAACATGAGCATGATTATTGCTAAAAGAAAACAAGTAATAAACACTTGCCTCGAATATGACGGTCTGATCCATTGGTGATGTTGGTATGTACGCGTTCCTCTCTTCTCGATCTACGCATTGGTGGTCTCGGTTGTGCAAGGTGGTCTTATCTTGGCCCTTTTCTCTTGGAATTATCTCTCGCTCACACCTCCTATAGCCGTTCTTAACTTCCTATAACTTTTTCACCCTAATGGAATCTCCTTGGTTGATATAATTACTCTTAATTTTCGTCCATTAATTTAGCCTAAAATTAGAATTTACCATAATGCCCTCTCGAGGTGGCGGTTAGGCCTAAAATCGCCCCGAGACCCAAACTAAACATCCGGGTATAGTATATTGACTATCTCGACCCTTTCGGACTCAACGACCCACTCGAAATGACCATACGAGTCAATAAAAATAAATTCTCTTTTTATTCTATTCAATTAGTCCCGACACGACTTACACGCGTGTCAGACTTAAATTACCAAACTGTCGTATTTATCACTCTCGACAATTTATCAAATTTCATAATTCCATATTAGATATCACATAGTAATATTCAATAATTCTCAACAATAAGTATTAACCCTTGGCACGCTAGTTAATAATTATTTTAATCCGGATTAATAACAAATTAATTTCTCACATTTTAATTTAATTAATCCAACAACAATAATTAATCGCATACTTAATCCCTTAATAATAATTAATCACATAATTATTTAAATCATCAAAAATACCGGGTGTTACATACTTCCCCCCTTACAACGGAATTTCGTCCCAAAATTCGAAAAAAGTATACCAGGTACAGACAACGCTGTAAAAGTATTGCGCATCGCATCCCGGCACTCACAAGTAAGCTACTCCGTACCACCCATATAGTACGCTATCGAATAACCTTAATAATGAACACTTCACATGTGTTTGCTTTAAACTCCAGGTTACCTTGTCATATAGGCTCTTGCCCAAGCCTTTTTGATTAAGTTTCTCTACTTCAACTTTATTTTAGATATTCACTATTTAGCCTTCTACTATTTGCACCTTAGTATATTTATCCTCTTTTCATATACATACGACTTGTCTCGTGTCGTTCATACAAGTAAATTGGTTGTGCACTATATATTTCACACACAATATATACGATAATATCTATTATTCTTTGACATTTGTAATCATAACTGGTCCCCCACCTCTAACTCTCAAGTAGGACCACAACAAAGTTTATCGTGCCATACTTCTACTGGCAGTCTGCCTGAACGTGAACTTATAGGAGTTATTTGGACACAAGATCTACTAGTGGAAGGTACTACTCTCGTCCTCCCCTAAGATCTCAGGGTCCACATAAAATTTTCTCTCCCGCATCCGATTATACCGCTTGTCCTGCCCATCCCTCTATGGGTATTAGGCCGTACTCAATCGCATCTTAGTACCTATAATCTTACCATCTCAGCTACATGAGAAGGTCCTTGGGGATACTCTTCCATTCTCTAGTGGAAGGAGTCCCTAATGGTTTGGAATTGTCTGCCCTTTTTCTAACAGTCAGCTGACCCACTGCAAGGCTAACTTTGAAAATTACTCTACATTAAACCCATTACCACTGTTATTTGTATCCTGATACATTTTATATTCTCTTGAATGTACTTCTAATCGTGATATGTGTGACTTTGTCGTATCGTGTGACACAAGTCTCTTTTCCCACTCTAAAATCTCAGTTTATTTTGAAACGTAAGTCTCTAACAAATCTTATGGAGTAATCTTCGACTTACCCGTCTATATGTTATCGAATTCACAAGATAATCATAATCCGCCGTTTGATTCAGTCCCCTGGGGCGCCCATACACCCTATGCCTCGCGCATTTTCATACAAATGACATAAAAATTTTCTTACTTCAATTCTTACGCACTAGGTATGCTAATGTCGTAGGGGTGTACTCAACGACCCCACTAGTCAAAACTTAATCAATCCTTCAATGGTATTATTACTCTATTCAGAATGATACTAAGACTAGGCGACTCTATTGGCCTTAAGTCATAAAAGAATTATCAACTCTCAGTTATATTCTCCTTTAGGTACAATAACCAACGTACAAACTTATGTACTATCGACCAAACTTCTCTACAACTCCCGGCATTCCCTAGTTTCATGCGTGGGATGTCTTGCAAAGAGAAATCCAAACAAGGAACCCCCCCGATACACTACTATCTAACCTAGCCAATTGTCGAGGTCCGTAAGGCCTTCAGTACATACTATGTACTTTCCCACAATCTACATATTGTGACATAAAAGTTTACTCGTCCACTCTCATATCCCTAAAAATGTAACATGAAGCATGGCACCCTCACTATCCCAAGTACTTGGTGCTATAAATATATAACGAGCTATCTTTCGACGCTCGATAATAACACAATGTATTCTAAGTCTTAACAGACAAATAAATTCCTATGCTCGGGAGTCACATATAATTAGACAACATACTCGCTGAGGTCTATAACACCATAAATTTTTTCATATATTCATATATCTGGGCCCAACCCTATTTCAGGTGGCGCCACATAAAATAATGATCACTCCTCCCAGAGTATCCTGCACGACAGTCATAACACTACATTTTTACTATCGTTTAACCATACGGTAATTAATCACTACACATTACCATAATAAATTCTACTAAAGCTGACTCAATGCAGTAGTAAATTATAACAACAAAACATATTCTTAGCGCCCACCCGGTTCACTCATGGGCAATTATCAAAATGCCCTGCTAACAACGAGAAATACGTTTGTAACAAGACTGTTAAAACTAATGTTCCCACTAAACTCGACCCGCACGCGAAGTTTAGGGTTTCCAATATACATAAAAGTTATGGCACACCCATATCACTAGAATCAATCCTTTACTCACAAGGAAGAAGCAAAAACTCGCCAGTCTCGCCAAATCACAGGGTCTCAGCACGTGGCTACCATCACGAACCATGAACATCTGCAATCGTCATACATCCTAGGATTTCATCCTATAGCTGTCCTCTCTCTTCATGGACAATTTATTCCATCATGTGGATTTCACGCCCATTATTGAAACGTTGGCCCAAACTCTCTAGGCCTCAATTATAGCTTTATTAAACTCTCGTTTACATCCCGGGTCCCGTAGACCCTGACATACTGTATGCTACTATTTACGAGGACTCTACTGGTCTAGCCTGAACCCATCACTCTCGGGTTATAAATTTCCTAGGCCTAATTCTCTTGACCCCAAATTCCTTCGCTGGAAGTCTTACTCCTCCAGTTGTTATGCCTAACTAGCATGGTTTACCATTTCTAATCTCTTCGATCTCACTTCTCAATTGTGGACACCTTAAATACTTGTAGTTCTACTTCTTTCACACAAGAAAAACTTCACGGACCATTTCCCCGTCACTGGTCCCACTGACCATTTTGGGAATGTCCTTCTCTCAGACGAACAGTCTTAACTCACAATTGTTCTTATATTGTCCCTTTGACTACGTTGGCCATTCAAAACTATGGTTGGCCTCTACAGTCCTGATTTACTTCATCGACCTCTTGAAGTTAATCACTAAAAAACATCTAACCGATTTCCCTACTAGGTATACTCTCATGTGGGGTTTCACTAACACCGTTAAATTCAGATTTTGCTCGTCAGCAGATTCGTTAACCCTCTTTACTCCCTTCTCTTAGAAGCGTTAACATTATCATACTAATGCATGACCTTGACGACCTCGGCACTAGTCATCCTAGCCATATTTCCCATTCATACTGGTATTGTACTCACGGGTCCTTTATCAACTATAAACCCTTTGGATAATTTATACCCCTCTGCGAGGTACGAAGTTCATTATGCAATTCAACCTTTCTCTCACGATCGATTTCTATCTTACCCATTATGATAAACATCAAAATTTCACTCGCATTTTGTTACCAAATCGAATGGAAGACCTCACAGTCAAATCGTATCCAATTTCTCTCTAAATTTCAAACACACTTCTTCATATATGGCGATTGCCTCTAATCACTACATGATGCTCCTAAGAGCTATAGCTTGTAACTCCAAATTTAATTCTAAGTGTCGTCACACCCCAATCTACACCATTGCCTTTGGATTTTCTACTTCCGCTGGTCTATTACATTTTCTTATTTTCTTCTCTGCATCTTCATCGATGGGTTTTCAAAAGAGTCCCTCTGATTTCCCCTTTATCGACTATGCTAGGTGGTCCTGAAATCACTCCACCGTTATCTACGATTGTGTCCTGGGAACCCACAGTTCCCGAGTGATGATTTATCTATCTCTTGCTTAAGTAATCCTTATGGTGATTTTTGTCCCGATCACTCTTTCCCGATTACTCTATGTCTTTTGTTGAGTTTCTTCTCCCGTAGTTATTCTTACGGCCCTTGCTGGTCATCCTAAAAGGTTTGGTGTTCGAATCACACCAAATTTCGTATAATGAGTCACATCCATTATAATTCGCAGCAGGAGAACGTAAGTCGCATACTTAAGGGAACACAACAACCCTATCATAAGGCTCTACATCGAAGAACGATGCGCTGAAATGTAATAAGCCGTACAAATCCTAAGGACAATAGAACCTGATGCTCTGATACCACCTGTGACACCCTACCCAATTAAATATAGGGTGATCAGTCCTCTACCAATTCAAAACAGGATATTCAGTTGGTTCATTCTTAGCATCACTGTCGAAAAACATTTTAACATATTAATCACCTAATATAAAATTAAGCTAGGTGTCAAAACATTTCCAATTTAGTAAAACCAAGTAAATCCATTTCCATAAAATTTCAAAATAAAAACCATTCACCACACATCGGAATGTAAATAAATACTGAACATGAATCAAGAACTGAAATAAATAAGACTGGGTCAAACTCCCAATTCAAAACTCCAAAACATAAACTATACTCAATACAATATCTCCGATGAAGGAACCAGAAGTGGGCGATATATGCCCTAAACAAGAAGTCTAGATGAAACTGAATTGAAAGATAAATGCGTCTACTATAAGGACCTACAGCTTCCACAACAGTTGCAGCACGTCAAGTAATCCAAATCTCTAAATCTGATACTCCCGTGGTTGAGCACCTGATATAATACATATATATAACAAAAGAGAGAAGAGATACAAGAACCGGGTCATAGCCCGATGTGTAAAAATGATTTAGCAAGTATTTAAAACTGGTTCTTAAAACAAGTCTTATACGCATGTTAGTTATCGAACTCTCACATGAGTTGCTCACCTCTCGTCTATTGTGCCTAACATACATCTAATCTTCCCCTAGTTATACCTCCCAGTCTAACTAGTCAGAAACCATACTAATACTAACTATGCTCACTAGTAGTATTCCCGTAATCACCCATACAATACGCTAATATGATAGTTTATCTCACATACTAAGTTTCATTATTCACCATTTGAATGGTTAATCTTTTACCCACTAAGATTATTTTATTTCTCATTTTCATTTTTATCTACTAGTTTCACAAAGTAGAAAGTTACCTAAGTACACTTATACATATATATAGTCTCATCATTCCTATATATATATACTAATCCTGCACCCTTAGGTTAAGACCACTTGATGCGAAGTAATGATTATTATTATTTCCAAGTCTACTAATTTCACACAGTAGAAATATTCACAAGTTCATATATATATATATACATATATATATATATATATATATATATATATATATATATATATATATATATATATATATATATATATATATATATATACACTAATCATGCACCCCCGGGATAAGACCCATTAGTGAACCTATCCAGAACATCCTGCATCCCCTGGTTAACACCCATTAATGCACCTATCATTAACAATTCAGCACCCCCGGGTTATCACCCATTAGTGCGCCTAACAATAGTCATCCTTGTACCCCCGGGTTATAACCCATTAGTACACTTAACAATAGAGTTTCTGCACCCCCGAGTTATCACTCATTAGTGCGCTTAATTATAAGGTTCTTGCACCCCCGGGTTATCACCCATTAGTGCTCTTAACAATAATATCACATAATAGGCATACACACATCCTATTATAATTTATAGTTATTTGTCCAACCTACATACATACTCCTCATACGTACTTTAACCTCATCACTACGTATAGTATAAATATTTAGATTACTATCTCTCTCGTAATCTCCAAGGTACATTCTCTCTATACAGAAATAATTAAAGTATTAGTCCTCCCATACTTTTCCCGAAATTCTGTCCTATTTGAATTTACTATTTGGCAATTTCTCTCACTCTAATAAATCGACAAACTGGACTTTGAGAAAATCCCCAAAAATTCCCTCTGTCGCTCGAACCAGAAGGGTTGTCGTTTGAACGACTTCCACGTGTCGTTCGAGCGACTTCACGCAAGATGCCATGTCGCTCGAACGACTTCGCACGAGATCGCGCGAGATGTCACTGTTCGTCTTCTTTCCCCGAATTCTACCTTTTTCCACCATTTGTGAACCTAGGAACCTCTAAGATTCAACACCCAATGCCTCATCATCAATACCCATCAACCCTAACAGGTTATAAATCATTCCTAACCTCCTAGGATCATTAATTCGTCATAAATCATCATAGTTATATAAAATCCCCAAATCAATTCATACGAACCCTAGTTTCCAAATTTTCAATTAAAGAACCTAATCAACCCAGATTCGTTCATCACTATATAATCATATTCCGTGATTAATCCTCTACATACATGAAGGAATTTCAACCACTAATTAAACCAATCCTTACTCAGAATTTAAATCTTCAATTTTCACCCAATTCGTATGTAAATCATGATTAATTTCACCTAAACTAACATGAGCATGATTATTGCTAAAAGAAAACAAGTAATAAACACTTTCCTCGAATATGATGGTCTGATCCATTGGTGATTTTGGTATATACGCGTTCCTCTCTTCTCGATCTACGCGTTGGTGGTCTCGGTTGTGCAAGGTGGTGCTATCTTGGTCATTTTTTCTTGGAATTAGCTCTCCACCACACCTCCTATAGTCGTTCTTAACTTCCTGTAACTTTTTCACCCTAATGGACTCTCCTTGGATAATATAATTACTCTTAATTTTCGTCCATTAATTTAGCCTAAAATTACAATTTGCCATAATGCCCTCTCGGGGTGCCGGTTAGGCCTAAAATCACCCCGGAACCCAAACTAAACACCCGGGTATACTATTTTGACTATCTCGACCCTTTCAGACTCAATGGGACACTCGAAATGACCATAAGAGTTAATAAAAATAAATTATCTTTTTATTCTATTCAATTAGTCCCGACACAACTCACACGCGTGTCAGACTTAAATTACCAAATTGTCGTATTTCTCACTCTCGATAATTTATCAAATTTCATAATTCCATATTACATATCACATAGTAATATTCAATAATTCTCAAAAACAAGTATTAACCCTTGGCACGCTTTTTAATAATTATTTTAATCCGGATTAATAACAAATTAATTTATCACATTTTAATTTAATTAATCCAACAACAATAATTAATCGCATATTTATTCCCATAATAATAATTAATCAAATAATTATTTAAATCGGCAAAAATACGGGGTGTTACATTTCTCATTGGAAAAAACCCACTTAGTTGATGAGATATTCCATATGGAACTTAATGAAGAAAGGAAGAGGTTTTTTATGAAGGAAGTAGATGAGCCCCAAGCGATTTAAGAAGGAGGTAAAGCCAAGAAGTTTGTGTACAATGGGTTGGGTCCACGAGTGGTACCTCTTGAAAAAAGGGGCAAAGAAAAAAGGAATCTAGAAGGTGATGCAAGACCTGCTAGGACTTGCAAGAAAGTTTTTTACCCAATGTCAAAGTCATCTACTGTTTATAATGGTTTACGCGGGCAGAGTTTTGGGATGAGAGCGTCGATCGACACCTAAGTGATTTATGATTGATGACTCCTATATAGTGGAGCATCTTAAAAAACCAGAGGAGGTAATCGAGTGTATGCAAGATGGTCCTTGAGATCAACTTCAAGAGTTTGAAGAATTGAACTTAGGAGAAAAAGGTGAGAATGAGAGGACCATTTTCATCTCCAAGTTTTTAAGTTAAAAAATACGGGGAAAAAATTAAGCTTACTAAAATATTCATGAAAATGTATGCATCGAAGTACACTGAGATGCCTAGAATAGATCCTGAGTAGAGCTCTCATAAGTTGAATAATGCCTTACTAGTGAGATAGGTCACACGCACTTACAAGGCTAATTTTGATCTAAAGATCAAGGCAGAAGGGGAGAAGCTGCTCGCTACTGGGTTTATTAAGCCCATTAAACATCCCATGAGGCTATTAATTATTATGCTCCTTGCTAAGAATGACAAGAATATAATCCGAGTCTGTTTGGATTTAAGAGATTTAAATCGGGATTTTCCAAAGGATGAATTTTCTTTGTCGAGCATTGATAGTTTGGCAAACACTATGGTCAATCATGAAATGTATAGTTTCATAGATGGATATGTTAGCTACAATTAACTTAAAATGGATTCAACGGATGCGGAGAAGACGTCCTTCTAGACCCCTCTAGGCAACTTTCACTACACAATCATGCTATTTGGTTTAAAAAGTGTAGGAGCAACGTATCAATGAACTACGATGGCAATATTTCATGACCTGTTTAATGATATGTTGGAATTATATATGGATGACCTAGTGGTAAAATCCAAGAAGGGGAGAAGGCATATTCAAGATCTTAGAAGAGTTTTTTAGCATTATCAAAAGTACAAGATGAGGATGAACCCCTCTAAATGTGCCTTTGTGGTTACTTCATGTAAATTCCTCGGATTTGTCAACAATAGTCAAAGGGTGCAAGTTGATGTTGAAAAAAATTCCATTTTGATGGTGCCGCCATCAAAAAGTCAGAGACAACTCAAAAGCTTATAGGAAAATTTTCTTATTTGAGAAGATTCATACCAGCATTGGCATAAGTCACTCATCCTTTCTTGTAGCTCGTAAAAGATAAGGTGAAATGGGTATGGGGAGAGGATCAGAAGAAATAATTTAATAGTATTAAGGAGATTTTGACTTATATTTTAACTATTATTCCTCCAGACGTAGGTAAACCTTTGGTTTTATACCTCATTTCTACTGAGCGGTCTATTGGGACTTTGCTCTCCCCAAAGAAAGAAGGGATAGAACGACCTATGTATTATTCATCCCGGGTGATCTCTGGGATAGAATCTAGATATACAAGTGTAGAAATGCATTATTTGACATTGGTCTCTGTGGCCTAGAAGTTAAAACACTACCTGATTGCATTTACCGTTTATATTATCACCAGATCTGATCCTATCAAGTACCTACTCGCGAGAACCATTTTCATATGGTGAATGTCTAGGTGGTTCCTAATACTTTAAGAATATGATTTGAAGTGCCTTGCTCCAAAGTCCATTAAAAGTCAAGTGGTAGTAGACCTTCTAGTAAACTTCCTAAGCCAGAGTTTTGAACCTCCGAGCGAGGTGCTGTCAATGGATAACTTCTAAGATTGTTTAGCTTTGTAGATAGAAGAATGGAAGATGGAATTCGATGGCTCGTGTGCATAAGGTACCGGAGGATTAGGTGTCATGCTCTCTAATGATGAAGATAAACTCACATTTTCTTACAAACTAGACTATAAGTGCTTAAATAATGAAATAGAACATGAAGCAGTCATACTTGGCCTGTTGGAAGCTTTGAGAATAGGGATTACATGATTTATATACGAGGAGATTCCAACCTCGTGGTAAAGCAAGTCAATGGATAATTCTCACTCAAACATGCCAATCTTGCTCCCTATAGAGAAATTATCCAAAGGTGATTGAATTAGTTCTTAGTTATAAAGGTAGAAAGATAACTCATAATGATGAATAGACACCCCGATGCTTTCATAAAGACTGTTCCGAAATTAAAGATGGATGAGCTGGAGGCTGCGATTACCGTTCGATGAAGAACAATGCCTACAACAGTGAGATCTTTATTTCAAAGTGACGAGCTTAAAGACTAGAGCTTCTCAATATCAAAGCAATTAGAAACGTATGAAGGAGAAATGAGGTTATCAGAACTAAAAAATTTCCATATGCTTTAAGGCACTCTTTACTTCAAAAGTTCATGTGATTATTTGGCACTGTTCATGGGGGAAGAAGAGGCTTACAAAAAGCTAGTTGCATGCACATAACGCTTTGCACGAGTATAGACATTTCTCTCTATAGGCATTTGCAGTGAGGGAGCTACTATTGGCCCACTATGAGCACAGTGGCTACTCGTATATAGTTGATAATCACCCAAAAGGGTACATTTTATACCCCAAATAGACGTATTTTAGTTGATAATTCTTGACAGATGGGGTCATATATGCGTAAATATTTATTGTGCAGGCTTGATCGCCGTTTGCGGAGTTCAAACGATTATTTCAAGGCAAATGCACATTGAATGGAGCTAAATCCCAATCCATTTCCCTAACCTACCCCCTGACCTGGCCTAAACCCACACCGAAACCAGTTCATGTGTTGTGTTTGTACTTTTAATAATTTTTAGATTTTTTTATTTGAGTCGTTTTAATTTTTAGGATTTATTTAAAATTTTTATATATTTCTTTTTATTTAGTATAATTTTATTTTGATTTTTGATTTTTGATTTTTGATTTTTGATTTTTGATTTTTGATTTTTGATTTTTGATTTTTGATTTTTGATTTTTGATTTTTGATTTTTGATTTTTGATTTTTGATTTTTGATTTTTGATTTTTGATTTTTGATTTTTGATTTGATTTGATTTGATTTTTATTAGGATTAGTTTTCAGAAAGTTATTTTTAGTTTTATTAGATTTTCTTTAGGACTTTAGTTTCTAATCTTAATAGATTTTTACCTTTTTATTTTCTTGTTTTTTATATTTGATTTTTTTTAAGATTTGGAATTTAATTAATAAATTTTATTTTTATATTTTTTTAGTGTAAATATTTTTATTATGTTTTTTAAAGGTACAAACAGACACACACACATATCCAACACTCTCCCACACTAAAACACTCTCTCACACACACCATCCTTCACCATATACCTCACCACACCCAAGCATCTTTCCTCCATCTTCTACCTCCCAACACTCTCTCTCCTCTCACCTCCATTGCCAAATCCATACCACCTTAAATATCAACTACCCATTTACCTCCATGACCCGATTTACACTACTACCCACCTGCCTTCTACCCATCGCGTCCTACCCGCGACTCCTCCTAACCCGCTACATGTGAACTGCCATCACCATAGCCGCTGCATACCTGCTCCACCCGAATCCCCAATACCCATTTTCCAAACACCTAGAAATCCGCAACCCTATACCAACTTCACCTGGAAAAACCCATACAACCTGCTTGATCCCTCCAATCCGCCACAACATGCGACCCCACCTCTTAAACCCAACTCAGCAGCCAAACCCGAAAACTCAGTAGACCCGATTCCTACCCCATACCCAACAGCTATGATGCGACCCTATAACCCAAAGACCCATTTCTCCTCTTTGAGACTTACACAATTTTTTACCTAAAAAGTCAAACAAGACCAAAAGCTAAATAAATCAAATAACTGATAAACCCCCACATTTGTTTAAAGCCTCTTTATTATATATTCCCCAAAATGCCCCCAAACTCTCTGCCCACTTTATTCCATCATGTCTTACCATTATACCCTTAACCCTCACTCACACCCCATGCACACTTCTCACCCATACCCAATATACCCCTAGCCACTTGCCTACTATTTTAGAAGAATACCCAAGGCCATAAAAAAAACTGCACCTAGAAACCCGAAGTGGATTTTGAGAGAGGAGACTAGAGAGAGAGAAACAACTTTTAAATAGTTTTTTTCTTTTCTTTTCTTTTTTTAGATTGGTGAGTGATCAATTTTTGAGAGATTCAATTTAGTGTATATATTTTATTGAAAATCACTTGGATGCTCAATTGGAGGATTGTACGTTTCTCACTCAAGGATTTGGTTTCAATTGGATGCAAAGAGATTTAGTTTGATTGTTCTCTTCTCTACTCTTATCTTATTGCCTTTGTTCATTTGATTATCATGTTTTATATTATGTTAGGCTAAATCCCCTTTCAAGGGGTGGGATTACCCATTAATTTGATGTTAATTGAATTTAATTATTTTAACTAAATTAAATTTCCCTTTGATAATTATTCATAGACCCTAGTATCACTACCTTCTTATAGGAATAATGCAAAGAAGATAAAGCACTCATGTATTCATTTTAAGAAGCCTGAAAAGGGTAAAATGGCTTGATGGACAAAGACTAAGCGTAATCTCCCCTAAAAGCATGTCCGAACAACAAAAACTCCTCTTAAGGTATATAACTGAAAAAAGAGGTAGGGCATACGTGTCATGACCCCGACCCAAAATTAGCAAGGAACGAGTGTCTTGACATGCCACCAAGGCATTTAATATTAGAGATTTATAATATTTCTTAAAATAAATGCAACGAAAATACATTTACATGGTCATGAATCGTAAAGTACTGAAAATGATGAATTAAGTAATCAGAGATTTCTAAAAGGAAAGTTCATATATATATTAAAAGTATCAACGAGTTACAACTTGAGACAAAATTTAAAACCTATTACAAGAGAGCCAAACATGCTTTATCATATAAAATAAAAATTTTACTTAAATAACAAAAAGAGCTCCTAAAGCTAAATCTTCAACATCGTCCTTTTACATTCCTTCCGTGAGCCTAATTATTTCCAAAAAAATTGTTATTTATAAATCGTCAGTTGAAAAGCCGAATGTGGATCAATCTCCAGACATTTCAAGTTTTTTTTAGAAAATTGATACCTATTCAAGCAATAACAAAAGACATATAAATATATTGACAGTAACTTGTAGTAATATGTTTATTTGTGACTGACATTATATAGAAATGAATAATTCGGAATAAAACGGATGCAAAAAATCAAATGCAATATCTTTTTCTTTCAATCATACCATTTTAATGGACAAGTACACTATAATACCTTATTCTTCTACCGTATTTATTCCCCGACAATTGACGGTCAATCGAACTTGTTCATCACAACGCCTTATATAGGGCACACCAACGATAACCCAGCTGGAAAAGTCAGTGAATAAAGAGGTCTCTTAGGCCGAATCTTATTTCCAATATTTAATATCATTTTCAATACTCATTTTAATTCGGTATGTCTATATGGACAAATAGAAACATATCACAATGAATCAATTATCGGTATCAAATGAATTTGAGAATAAAATTTGTTCACAAAATACATATAGTTTGCATAATATCATATAATTGAAATGCGCAAGGAATGTCTTGGAGTACTCACCTAAAATGGAGGTTCAAAATTACCGATATTGAGTCTTCAGTCACACGTTAATCTTAGGATGAAAATAACTTCTTCTTAAACTTTCCCACGCTTTCTTTCACTATTTATCAGGGAATTGGTGTGAGTTTAAATGATACCAAAGACCCTATTTATTGTTTTATAAAGGCATCACGGTGTTGACATGCGTCTAGGTGACTAAGCTTTTACTACGGTGAGTCAGAGTTGAGGTGTCGCATAACGGAGGGGTCTTGCAGTAGCTTTTTATAAATGGACGACATGTGTTTATCTTTATTTATATGGATGGCACATGTAAGGTGGTGGTGGAAAAATACAACACGAGGTGTCAAGCACGAGATGGAAAGATATTAAGGGTATAAGGGTCATTTTACACATGAAGGGCATTTTGGTAATTTCACACTATATATTTTCAATATTACTTAGAGGTCCTTGAAAATATTTTATTTATAAAAGGTCATTTTTTATTTTTCATTTTGGCCCCCAAAACATTCTTAATTAAATTCAAGTCCCTAAAGTTTCATAAAATTACATTTCCAATCCCAAAACTTATCATTTAGCTTAGGATGTTTCATAAAACTTCAATTTGATCCAATTCACATTTGATTCTTCATATTTAAAAATGGGCTTTGTCATATTAAGAACCTATAATATCACATTTGTAATAACATAGCATTTATCAGATAGTAAGTGAGACACAATTATAAAAACAAACTATATATGAGCATATAAAAGTGGGGTCATTACATCCCACCCTCCTTATAAAAAGTTTGGTCCCCAAACTTTACTTACATTAATTTTCAAACAAGTATGGATATAGATCCTTTATTTCATCTTTCCACACCCATGTTGTTTCTTCAATGAAATGATTACGCCATAATACTTTGACTAGTAAAATTATCGTGGTTCATAATATTTGATCTTTATGGTCCAAAATTTCTACCGGATGCTCAATGTATGACAAATCTTCTCTAAATTGAAGGGGTTCATGACTTAAGATATGTGTTGGATCTGGGACGTATTTCTTTATCATTGATACATGAAATACATTATGCACACTAGAGAGTTTAGGTGGTAAAGCTATTCTATACGCAATAACAGGATTTCAAAAGTTCCTATGTATTTTGGGCTCGACTTCCCTTTATTTCCATATAGGATTACTCCTTTTGCTGGCAATACTCGCAAAAACACATAATATCCTCTTTGGAATTCTAACTATCTTTATCAGCTATCGATATTACTTTTTTGATGGCTTTGAGCGACTCGAAGTCTGTCTTGTAACAATTTCACTTTCTCTGTTGTGATCTGGATCAATTCTGATCCCAAATTTTTTCTTTCTCTGACTTCTAGTCAACATACAGGAGAATGACACCTTCTACCATAAAGTTTCTCATACGGAGCCATTTGAATACTTGATTGATAAATATTATTATATGCAGATTCTACTAACAGTAAATGATCATCTCAATTTCCCTTCAGATCAAGTACACATGCCCAAAGCATATCCTCTAAGGTTTGAATGGTTCTCTCATAATGTCCATATATTTGAGGATGAAAAGTGGCGCTGGAATTCAATTTCATTCCCATGACTGCTTGTAGGCTTTTCCAAAAGCGAGACATGAATCTAGGATCACGATTAGAAGCAATTAAAACTGAGGTTCCATGAAGCCTTGTAATTTACTGCACATATAATATAGCTAACTTTTCTAAAGAATGGGTAATCTTAAAGGAAAGAAAATGAGCGGATTTAATTAACCTATCAATAACTACCCAAATAGAATCATTACTATTTGAACTCCTTAGTAAACCTGTTATAAAATCCATGGTAATATGTTCTTGTTTCCACTCAGGGATAGGTAGAGGTTGTAATAATCCTAATTATTTCTGATGCTCAACTTTTACTTGTTGACAAACCAAACAATGAGATATAAATTCGGCTATCTCCCTTTTCATTTTATTCCACTAAAATGCTTCTCCAAGATCCCTATACATCTTTGTACATCTGGGATGAAATGCGAATCTCGAGTAATGACTTTCCTATAATATTAGTCTATTTAGTTGGGCATCACAGTGACACACACTCTATTTCCAAACCTTAATATATCAATTCGTGTAAAAAATTTGATTCTCTTCCCTTCAATAACTTCTTCTTTAATCCTCTTTAGTCGTGGGTCATTTACTTGTGCAATTTTGATAATTTCCATCAACGTGGGTTATGCTTTTAAATTTTCGATTATTCTTCCTTTACTATAGATGCGCACATCTATTTCCATGCTTCTTAAATACCTTAACAAAGGTTCCTAATTTGTAATGACACATGCTAAATATGTTGTAGACTCCCTACTTAAAGCATCAGCTACTACATTAGCTTTCCCTGGGTGATAATGAATATTGAAATCATAATCCTTCATTAATTCTAACCACCTCCTCTGTCTCATGTTCAATTATTTATGAGTAAATATATATTTCAAACTCTTATGATTACTATAAATCTCACAAGTTTCACCAGACAAATAATGTCTCCAAATCTTAAGAGCAAAAATTACAGTTGCTGATTCTAGGTCATGGGTTGGATAATTTACTCATGTGGTTTTAACTGTGTCGAGGAATAAGCTATTACTTTTCCATTTTGCATTAGCACACATCCCAAACCATTTTTAGAAGCATCATGATAAATCACAAATCCCCTATCGTGGAAGGAATAGTTAAAATTAGGGTAGTTACTAACTGATTCTTAAGTTCTTGAAAACTATTCTCAATTTCCTTAGATCATTCATATTTCACCTTCTTTTGTGTTAACCTAGATAGAGGTTTGGCAATACTAGAAAATCCTTCAATAAATCTTTGATAATAATCATCTAATCTAAGGAAACTACGAATCTCCATCACATTAGTTGGTCTTGACCAATCTAGTATAGCCTCGATCTTTTGAGACACTCCGTCCTAGGAAATGACATGTCCTAGAAAAGAAACACTAGGCAACCAAAACTCACACTTCTTTAATTGCGCATAAAATTTCTCCTTCCTAAGGATTTGTAATACTATCTCTAAATGCTTATCATGTTCTTTAATAATCTTGGAATAAATAAGGATGTTGTTGATGTAAAAAATTAGATTTGACCTAATTATTTTAATCACAGATAAAAATGAATAAATAAACAATATACACTAGATTTTTAAAGTGGTTCAGCCTTATGAGAATGAACTACGTCCACTATTTTTGTATTGCTGACTGTTTGCTTGGAATTCTCGAGGAATGGTTTTCTCAAGGAATTTCGATCCCTCACCAATGAGGAGGTTACAATGTATTTATAGCCTTGAGGCTATACAAATGAAAGGACAATGCGCTGTTATCTAGTAGATATGTACATCTGTATTATAATAAATGAGCATTTAATGCGCAATCGTCTCCTTGATTATTCTGATTAAAGTGCTATGTTGCTCGGACCGCCTAAGTAGCTCGGACCGCTTAAGCTGCTCGGATCGCCTAAGTAGCTTGACACACTTGAGCTGCTAGGGGCACCTGAGTTCCTCGTGGCTTCTTAGTTGCTCGGTGATCTTGAGTTATTCAATAGAAGTATACATAATTGCCACGTTGGCAGACACGTGTCTGTAAGTGAGTGGTCCATGTCAGCAGACTAAATTTGGTATCAACAGAAGCCCCCAATGTTTCGTAGTTTGATGATGAAGAAAAGTAAGGAACATTCCGCTGCTTTGATTTTCGGTTTGTATGGATTTTACGCAAACTTTCGTTGTATATAACTCCTTTTTTGAGTGCATAGTATCAGGATTTTAAAGTATTTTGAATTTCCATAACCGCTTCGGTTTTTGTGCCCCTTTTCATCTTTTTAGCCGTCGGATACGCAAACGTCCGCCTTGGTAATCATTGCTTTTCTCTATTCCCGAGGTAAAGTATTTAAATGCGGCAGAAATCCTATCGTCTTTCACTTTTCAAATCCGTGTCTTCGAACTTTTCATTTTTTCTCTATCTTGTGCGTTCGTTTCTTCAATTGGTTCACTCTTCTCCTGTAAGATCTTCTTCCTTTTCTTTTACTTATTTTGTTCATCATGGTTTACCTTGTTGAATCTCTTAACAAATTTCGTTCTGAATTTTCAATTCCTTCATGGGTCATATTGGAAGAACTTTCTGAACCTTCTGACTATTTTTCTTTGACTGAGGGACATTGGTTCCCAAGTCTCTTTGTGGCCGAATGTGGCTTTTCTTTTCCTCCAAATCCTTTATGTTTGGAGTTCTGTCAATATTTTAACGTTGTACCTGCAAAAATAGCGCCAAATACCTGGAGAATAGTTAATGGAGTTCATAGGTTGAACCAACTTCATGGAACCCATTTAGGAATTCCAGAGATTATGTATTGCTACAGATGGGTTATCAGCGATAGTACTTTTTATTTAAAAACTAGGTTTTTGAATAGGGCGTTAGCTGTCAATCTTCCTGATGCCAACAGGGATTATTTTGAACATGGAGTGGTAATGAAAAATTGGCAACACCCTCCATTAAATGGAGATGATGTATACCAAGGTCCTAGATGTCCTCCTTATGGCAATGGGATATGTTGTTTTTATTTTTTAAAATCTTGTTTTCTTTGTGTTTGATAAAATGTATCACTGACATTTAATTTTTGATTATTTGCAGCTGACAGCAAAAGAAAATATCCCAAAGAAATTGATGTTAATTTAAAGCATTTGAAACTTATATGGAGTTTGCACCAATCCGTTGCCGAGGAACACATTAGATCTGCTTCTTATTTATTGCAGTACAAGAGTTATACTTCATCTTTTACTGCTCGTCCAGTGGTGGTTGACATTGGCCAAGTTCCAGCTGCTGATATTAGTGTGGAAGGTTCTTCTTGAGAGTCAAATATTCCTATTGGTGACATAATGAAGAGAAGAAAAGCTCCTTCCTTTTTCGACCAGTCTGATTCTCCTGCTGTGGAGGCAAAGAGAAGTAACAAATATGTCCCAGAAGAGGGGGTAAAGACTATAGAGATACCCCCTTCTGATGCTACCAAGAAATTTAGCGAGAAGCCCCCTGTGGCTCCGAGCAAGATCCTTGAAAGGCCCCCTGTGGTCCCGAGCAAGATTGTTGCTATTACTCCTCCTAGTGAGGTTATCGTCATATCACCAGCTAAGACAACGTCCTTAGTTGAGAATGTTCCTGTTCCTCCAAGGAGGTTAAAGAAAAATGATTCTGAGAGACTTTCTGAACCAGTCTCTCAATCATCAACTGTTGAAGGTGGTGTTTCAACTTTTATTCCCCCGAGCTCCGCTGTGGGCTTAGTAATAACTTGAACTATCCCAGAGCCCCCTGACATTGAAAATTCTCTCACTCGTGAGAGAGCTACTCCTCTAGCTTCTCAATACATTGCCTCAGTAAGTATTATTGATCTGAGCCTTTTATTTTTTAATGCTATGTTCATACATTGACTTAGAGTTATTTCTTTTCTCAGCTGGTAACGTGCTTCAACAGCATTGTAAAAAGGGATGAAGCCATCAGGGCCTCCAGTTCCTCGGATGGAGTGGAAAAGGCTTTTACTGGATTAACCCAATCTTTGAAAGACTTTCATCAGAAGTATGAGAAAAATAAAGTTTATTGGGAGAAGCAGGTTAAGTCCGTTGAGCAAGAGAGAGATCTAGTTGTGGAAGCCTCCAAGGAATTGTAGAAAAAATTGAAAGAGTTTGAGAAAAATAATAAAGAGCTTGAGGAGAAGCTTAAGAATGCTGAAGAGCTTGAGAATAAGCTCAAAACTGCTGAAGAGGAAGTTGGTAGACTTCATGATGTTGATCGTCAAAAACAGGAGGTGGAAGTGAAATTGAAGGCTGCCGAGGAACTTCTTATTAAGAGGACTTCCTCGGAGAAGGCAAAAAGAAGAAATGCTGTTAAAAAGTCATTCAGCGCTGGTTGGGACGAAGGCTGGAACAAAGGCCTGGCTGCCATGTCCTCTCAAATGGAGTTTGCCAGCCTTAAATATTTCAGTGATGGATGGGTTGCAGCTCTGCTGGAGTTAAAAATCGCTGAGAATTCTAAACTATTCCAGCGACACACTCATGGCCCTCCTCCCTCTCATAGAGAAGAAGAAGAGGATGAAGCTGCCTCAGAAGAATCTTTCATGATAATTGGAGATCAGTCCCTTTCTGTTCCAGCTGTTCAATCGTGCTCCGAGCAACCCCAGCCAACCATTACTCCTACCGAGCAGCTACTCTTGTCTACCGAGCAACCAGTCTCTTCCTCAAAACCTCCTGAGTAAGTTATAGGAAATAAAGAGAAGGTGTATAGTAGTTTGGGTGTTTATTTTGTCATTTTATTGAATGTAAACTCAACTTTTGTATTTTGCTTTATGATGAAATGAAAATTCGAACTTTTGGTTATTTATGTTGACTTTTTCTTCTACTTGCTCTGTCTGCATTCTTATTGATTCTTTCTATCTCTTCTCTTTACTAGTTTATGGCTAGGATGGAGCTCTTGTCAGCTCATGACACCGAACTGATGAAAAAATGCAATGACTATTTTAAGGTTGGTCGTGTAGATCCGAATAATGCTCAAATCATTGATATCCCGGGTTCAGATGCTTCTGAATGAGAAGTTGAAGCTTACCAGTATCTGAAGTGTTTGCTCGATCGTGCAGTAGCCAATAATGTGGCTTACTATGAGATGATTGAGGACCTCCAAGGAACTATTGAGGAACTCCAACAGCAGTACAAAGAGTCCTCCACACTCTTGCACCAAGGGTACGAGAAGAAATATCAACAACTAAGTGCTGATAGAGGGTATGATAAATTTATATCTGCTTATGAGAAGATAAAAAGTGTTCTGAAGCTTGAAGTCGAGGAGCATAGACATATCGCCAAATTGATAGAACAGGAAAACATTGCCTTACAAGAAGAGAATAAACAACTAAAATCTGCTGTATCTTCCTCGGAAGCCTTGGTTCCGGTTAACGATGAAGGTTTCTCTTTCTTGGAGGTCGAAAATGCCAACTTAAGAGATGAATTGGAAACTTTAAAAAGAACTGGACCCTCCACTTCTACTCGTGGACGAGTAAGATCTTCTTCTAGGGGATGAGCAAGGGCTGGTCGGGTTTCTATTGAAGATGCAAGAACTCAAGCAGCTTTGGAAAATCAGGCATTTCAATTGATGGCAAAGAATCAAGCTCTGGCGAAGATGTCTAAGAAGATTCTGAACCTCAGCGAGCAACTTTCTACCCAAAATTTTGCTTTAGAAAATAAAGAACTTCTGGTGAAGAATCTTCACGAGCAATTGGAGAGGTTAACTTACCAATTCCATAAACAGCCTAGAGAGTTTTGGATGGCTGGTTACAATGAAGCACTTTGTCATATTGATGCTCGTTTAGAAAAGTCGAACAACGAAGGGTATAAACAGTGCTGGTTGAATGCTCTCTGTGTTTTAAAATTGGAGAGAGGTCATTTCTTGTGGTATTACTATACTCCTGGAGTTCTTGATCTACCAGTGCCTCCTTTCAAGCCTGACCTTAGTTGGAATCCAACCCGAGCCATTCCTCGCATAATGATCTCTAAGTATCTTGATGATTATAGTCTTCATTCAGATTTCGAAATATCTCGCCCAGAACACCTGCTTGATCGTCCATCTATAATGAACGTCAGAATGCTGCAAGATCTGAACTTCATAAATTCCCCTTATAGTCTTGATGATCCTCCAGCTGGGGTAGACCCTATATAAAAGGCAGAGGGGAAGAAACCCATAGAGTAGAATTTGTTCAATTAATATCACATGCGATCTGCAATTTATATCATATGTAATTTTTTTTGGTTTTAATGAAGAAATTTTTAGTTTTCTTTGCAATTTAATTTTCATTGGTTTGGAAATATTTTATAGAATATCTCTTTTATTTACTGATGAACATGTATGTGTATCGACAAAAATGTCTTGTTTGGTTTTTAAATTGCCGACCAACCGGGGTTGGTGGTAATTGAATGCCGACCAGCTTGAGTTGGTGGTTATTGAATTGCCGATCAACTGGAGTTGGTCGTGTTCATTTCTCGACCAATCAGAGTTGGTGGTAATTTGATCCCGACCAACCGGAGTTGGAAGATATTATATTGCCGATCAATCGGAGTTGGTCGTATTTGTTTCCCAACCAACCGGAGTTGGTGATAATTATTTCCTGACCAACCGGAGTTGGTGGTAATTTGATTCTCGACCAATCGGAGTTGGTGGTAATTTGATCCCGAACAACTGGAGCTGGAAGATATTATATTGCCGATCAACCGGAGTTGGTCGTATTTATTTCCCGACCAACCGGAGTTGGTGGTAATTTTCTTCTCGACCAACCGATGTTGGTTGTAATTATATTGCCGATCAACCGGAGTTAGTGTTGGAGGTAATTTAATGCCGACCAGCTTGAGTTGGTGGTTATTGAATTTCCGATCAACCGGAGTTGGTCATGTTCATTTCCCGGCCAACCGGAGTTGGTGGTAATTTGATCCCGACCAACCGGAGTTGGAAGATATTATATTGCCGATCAACCGGAGTTGGTCGTATTTGTTTCTCGACCAACCGGAGTTGGTGGTAATTATTTCCCGACCAACCGGAGTTGGTGGTAATTTAATTCTTGACCAACCGGAGTTGGTGGTAATTTGATCCCGACCAACCGGAGTTGGAAGAGATTATATTGCCGATCAACCGGAGTTGGTCGTATTTATTTCCCGACCAACTGGAGTTGGTGGTAATTTGATTCCCGACCAACCGGAGTTGGTGGTAATTATATTGCCGATCAACCGGAGTTGGTCGTATTTGTTTCTCGACCAACCGGGGTTGGTGGTAATTATATTGCCGATTAATTGGAGTTGGTCGTATTTGTTTCCCGACCAACTGGAGTTGGTGGTAATTTGATCCCGACCAACCGGAGTTGGAAGAGATTGATTATGAACTTGATGCATAGTGTGTATCACTAATACTCGAAAAAATTTCATCAAAAAGAGGGAACTGGGTAAAACATTCAACACTTTATTTATACTGAAGAGGACTCCATTACATAGAAATTCCAACTACTGATAATACTTGCATAGATGTTCTGCATTCCATGCATTTTTAAATTCTTCTCCTTACAAGGTTTCAATCCTGCATGTCCCTGGATGAACAACTTCTGTTACTCTGTAGGGTTCGTGCCAGTTAGCTTCCAGTTTGTTGTGCTTTTGAATTACTTTCTTCAACACATAGTCTCCTTCCTTCAGATCACACTTCTTTATCCTCTTGTTGTAAAACAGAGCTATTCGTTGTTGGTATGCAGCATTCCTGATTACTGCTTCTTCTCTAACTTCTTCGAGCATATCTAGATCTAATCGCCTCATTAAGTCACTGATAGGAGAATTGAAATTCAGCACCCTGTGTGTGGGTAGGCCCAACTCGGCAGGTATAACAGCTTCACTTCCAAATGCCAGCATGTATGGAGATTCTCCTGTTGCTGCTCGCGGTGTAGTACGATAAGCCCACAGCACATAATGTAGCTCGTTAATCTAATTTGCCTTTGCATCATCCAGTCATTTTTTAAACCATTCAGCAGTGTTTTGTTCGTCACCTCAGTTTGTCCATTGCTCTAGGGATAGCCTGGTGCAGAATGGGTCTTCAATATGTTTGACTAATGACAATATACAACAAACTCCTCGTTGTCAAACTGAGTTCCATAATCTATGATGAATGCATGTGGAAGACCATATCTACAAATGATATTCTTCCAAATAAATTGATACACCTTGTCATATGTCATATCAATAAGAGGATCATCTTCCACCCATTTAGTAAAGTAATCCACAGCGAACAAGAGAAATTTAAATCTTCCCCTGGTCGTTGGAAGTGGCCCGACCAAGTCTATTCCCCACATAGCAAATGGCCAAGGGGACGTGATGGGTGTTAATAATGATTGGGGAGTTCTTCGGATAGAAGATAAGCGTTGACATTTATCACACTTCTTTGCGTAAGATGTACAGTCAGCTCTCATCGTCGACCAATAATACCCCTGTGTTGTTATTCTTCGCAAAAGCATCCGACCTATCACATGGGCTCCACAAGACCCTTCATGGATTTCTTCGATCAAATTTTTCACCTCGGAGGGGTGGACACATCTTTGTAACCCTTCCATAATTCCTCGTCTATATAATATGCCATTGGTCAATACATAACGAGCAACTTTAAACTTCAATTTCTTGGCTATGAGTTTATCAGTTGGCAGAGCCCCCTTTTTAATGTAGGCCTTGATGGGATCCATCCAAGATGGTCCTAAATCAAGGGTAATAAAATTCATCATTAGATCCTCGTTTATGCTCTGATCAACTAGGATTTCTATTGGGATTGTTCTTCTTAGTTCGGTGCGTGTGGCTGATGCTAACCGAGCTAGTGCATTTGATCTTGCGTTCTTCGATCTCGGTATTCTAATCAATTGTACGACATTAAAACTTGATACAACCTCCATTGCCTTCGCATGATACTTGATCATTAATTCTCCTTTTTCTCCATATACCCCCAGCATTTGATTTACGATCAGTTGTGAGTCACTGAATATGATGACCTTCTCTGCCTTTATGGTTTTTGCCAAACTAAGACCAACAATCATAGCTTCATATTCAGCTTCATTATTAGAAGCTTTAAATTGAAAGCGCAGAGCATACTCCACATCGATCTCATCTAGGCTGTTTAAAACAATCCCTGCTCCACTGCCTGTATTGCAAGATGAGCCATCCACATATAGATTCCATATAGGTACTTCATTATCAAAATTTTGATCGGATATAGTTCCTCGGTGGAATATTTGTTGCTTCTTTATGTCTTCTTTTAACACTTCTTGATATCCATCGACGATCTTCTCTTGCTCGTCAATCGACTTAAGTTGGTCGGGGTTTAAATTTGATGATCCTGTAACATCCACCGGCTGGTCGGTATTTAACTTTTTCTCTTTAGAGATGTCTGGATAAGTGAAGTCTGCGATAAAATTTGCCACTGCTTGCCCTTTGAGCGACGACCTAGGCTAAAAAATTATATCGTATTCGCCCAATTCTACAGCCCAATACATCAATCTTCCTGATTTCTTTGGTTTGTGCAGAGCTTGCCTTAACGGCATGTCTGTATACACAACTATAGTATGAGCTTGGAAGTATGGCCTCATCCTTCTACTTGCTTCAATCACTGATAGTGCCAGCTTTTCCAGTCTTGGATATCTGATTTCTGCTCCTCGGAAGGCCTTGCTAGTGTAATAGATGGGTTTTTGCACTCTATCCTCCACTCTTATCAACACCGAGCTTACTGCGTTTTCTGAAACAGCCAGATACAAGTATAATTTTTCTCCCATCACTGGTCTGGACAACAATGGAGGTGCTCCCAAGTATTTTTTCAATTCTTGAAAGGCCTTCTCGCATTCATCATTCCACTCAAAGGTCTTTTGGAGTGTTTTGAAGAATGGGAGGAATCTATCAGTTGCTTGTGACACAAACCTATTAAGTGCTGCAACTCGCCCTATGAGACTTTGCACTTCCTTCTTCGTCGTCGGAGATCACAGCTCCAATAGAGCCTTGATCTTTTCAGGATTCGCCTCAATTCCTCGTTGGTTAACAATATAGCCGAGAAACATGCCTTCTCGTACTCCGAATATGCATTTGGTGGGATTCAGCTTCATTTGATATTTCTCTAGTTGATCAAAGGTCTGGCCTAAGTCAACTAGATGATCAACATCTTTCTTGCTCTTCGTTAGCATATCGTCAATATAAACCTCCATGTTATGATCGATTTGCTCTGCAAACACCTGTTCATCAACCGCTGATAAGTAGCACCTGCATTTTTAAGTCCAAAAGGCATAACATTATGACAATAAGTTCCCCTCGGGGTAATAAAAGAGGTACTCTCCCTATCTTCAGGCTTCATTTTAATCTGGTTATAACCAAAATAAGCAGCCATGAAACTTAATAGTTCGTGCCCCGAGGTAACATACACCAGTTGATCAATTCGGGGAAAAGGAAAATGATCCTTCAGGCATGCCCTGTTAAGGTCGGTGAAGTCTACACACATCCTCCACTTGTTATTTTTCTTCTTTACCATCACTACATTTGCTAGCCAGTCAGGATATTTGACATCCTCAATGAAAGAGGCTTTTGTAGCTTCTCTACTTCCTCCTGTATAGCTTGATTTTTCTCAGGACTGAACACTCTTCTTCGCTGCTTTACTGGCTTGATTTCCTTGATCACATTGAGTTCATGACACAAGAAATTCGAATCTATTCCTGGCATGTCTTCATGACTCCACTTAAAAGTCTGCTTTCTTCGCCTTAGAAATGCTATCAATTCTTGTTTTATTGATTCATCCAAGGATACACCAATTTGAGTTATTCGTTCTGGATGCTCGTCGTCCAGAATGACATTCTCAGTAGTCTCCATGACCTGTCCTTTCACGAGTTGGGACTCGTCTCTAGTGTCTAATGATTCAATCTACGTATCTTCTATTTGGTAGGTAGTAGTTTTCTTTCTGGATTCTTCATTCTCGTCATGCTCGGCAGATGAATAGTAGCATTCCCGAGCTACTTTCTGGTCGCCTTTTACCACCCCTACTCCAGAATTAGTTGGGAATTTTAACCATTGATGTACAATAGATGGTACCTCTTTTAATTTTTTTAGTCCTACCCTTCCCATGATGATGTTATAAGCTGATTAGATATTTTTATCCATTACGAAGAAGCGTACTCTTTCCGTTCGACAAGCAGGCCATGTACCAATAAGCATATCCAACTTTATCGTCCCAAGTGGAAAAACCTTTTCGCCAGTAAAACCAAGGAGGGGTATATGATATGGCTCCAACTGGGATAACTTCAAATTCAAACTATCAAAGCATGGATAGAACATGATATCTGCCGAGCTACCATTATCAACCAATACTCGTGAAATCACCACTTCCTTCATTCTCATCTTGATCACCAATGGGTCATCATGAGGATATAGTACACCTGCCAAGTCGTTCTTAGAGAAACCAATGACCAATTTATCCTTATTCACCTTCCTCGGGTGATCATCTTCAGTCAGATTTATTCGCTGAATATACGAGCAAGCTTGAGCCTCATTGAGGTAAGCTTTTCTTTCAGCAGTCATATCTCCACCTCCTGTATCTCCACCTGTAATGAAATTACATTAAAATGATCCAAAATGGATAGAAAATACCTCACATTCTGGCTATTTTGGTCTTTTGGGAAGATCGGGGTCCTCTTGGTCATCATCCGGGTCTTCTTTATGACTTCTCTTCTTATCTTCTTTTGCTCGACGAGGAGATCTAGACCTCTGCCTTGCTCGGTCATTGCTCTTTCCACCATTTCGACGATCAACATACTTGGCCAGCTTTCCTCGTCTGATGAGTGCTTCAATTTCATTCTGAAGAGCTATACAATTTTTGGTCGTGTGACCATGGTCTTTATGGAACTCATAATATTTGGACTTATTTCTCTTGTCAGGATCTGCATTCATTTTTTCTAGCCAGTTTAGCTCCTCGCTGTTCTTGATCTCTTCCAGAATGTGGTTTATATCTACTTTCAAAGGAGTATAATTTCCAAATTTCTTCAATTTTTCCAATGCTTGCTTTGCTTTTAATTGCCTGTTACCACCATTGTTCTTCTGCTCCTTCTTCTCAGCCTTATCAACCTCAACCTTGGTCTCTTTGGTATCCATATTCTTCTTCGCAGCTATAGCTTCCTCGGCATTCATAATCTTCGCTTCCTTTGCCATTAGTTCTGCCATAGTTCTAGGCGGATCTTTGGCTAGAGTGTAGTACAATTTATCTGGCAACAGTCCACTCATCAGAGAAGTAATTGCCGTCTTCTCCTCGTAATCAATTACCTCGAGCTTCTCATTATTGAAACGAGTAATATAATCCCCGGTGCTCTCACCTGCCTTCTGTCTAACACTTAGCAAGTGTGCTACTCGTTTGACTGGATTTGCTCCAAAATAAAAATTTCCAATAAAGAGTCTTGCGAGCTGAAAGAAGGTCGCAATTTTCCCTCGAGGAAGGTTATTGTACCACATCTGAGTAGATCCGGTAAGGGTTCCTGAAAATGCCCTGCATCGCATCTCGTCTGGAACAACATAGATATCAGCAGCTTCCTGGTGTTGTTCTATATAGAGAACATGTTCAGTTTTTCCATCGTATTTTGGTGTTACTACCGGGGCTTTGAATTTTGACGATGTGGGAAAGTCCATAATCTCTTGTATGAATGGTGTTCCTCGGACAAAAGTCCTTTGTAGAGGATTTTTTGTTTTAGCCATGTCCCCTAATCTATCCTCCAACCTTTGAATTGAGCCCTTCCATGCATAATTTCCTTCCTCTATCCTATTGGTTCGAGCAACTGATAGTGTTGAATTTGCCTCTTGGGATCTTTCATGACGAGCAGCTGGTCGTGATTGGGCAAAGCCTTCCTTTAAATCAGATGATTGTTAATAGTTCCTCGACATAATCCTAGGGGTACTTCTATTCCTCCTAGGACCCAAACGATCAAAAGGAGAGACTCTACGCAATATTTCAAGAGCACTTGTCCTTTCTGGGGATAGAGTGATGTTTTGTTGAGTGTTTGTAGCTCGTACCGAGGAAGTCCATTTAGGCTGATAAGAAGGATCATTAGATCTCTCAGTATGATATGAATCGGTGCGTCTGGACAGAGATTCCTCTGGGAATAACATTTGCCTAGTTCACGAAGAGAGTAAACGAGTATTTCTCTGAAAGCTTCGTTGCCCTGATTGGGCTGGCACTCCGCCTTGAACGGTTTGTATGAGTTGACGCATTGTTTCTTGCATGGCCGTTTTCCCTTGGGCCAAATTAGCCATTATACCAGCTAGATCTTGAACATTTGGAGGAGTAGATGGAGGATTTGGAGGGATCCCAGCGTTTTGATTGCTGGATTCAGGATGATCAGCCATCGGTGATGAATTATTTTGGTGAAAAATGATAATTACAGCCGTTTCTCACAGACGACGCCAATCTATTGATGTAAAAAATTAGATTTGACCTAATTATTTTAATCACAGATAAAAATAAATAAAGAAATAATAGGCAATATATTTTTAAAGTGGTTCAGCCTTATGAGAATGGCCTACGTCCACTGTTTTTGTATTGCTGACTGTTTGCTTGGAATTCTCGAGGAATGGTTTTCTCAAGGAATTCCAGTACCTCACCAATGAGGAGGTTACAATGTATTTATAGCCTTGAGGCTGTACAAATGAAAGGACAATGTGCTGTTATCTAGTAGACATGTACATATGTATTATAATAAATGAGCATTTAATGCGCAATCGTCTCCTTGATTATTCTGATTAGAGTTCTATGTTGCTCAGACCGCCTAAGTAGCTCGGACCTCTTAAGATGCTCGGACCGCCTAAGTAGCTCGACACGCTTGAGCTGCTCGGGGCTCCTGAGTTCCTCGTGACTTCTTAGTTGCTTGGTGATCTTGAGTTATTCGATAAAATAATACATAATTGCCACGTTGGCAGACACGTGTCTGTAAGTGAGTGGTCCATGTCAGCAGACTAAATTTGGTATCAAGAGATGTCATCAATGAAAAAAACCACACACTGATATAAATATTTCCTAAACACTCTATTCATCATATCCATAAAAATGGCTGGTGCATTAGTAAATCCAAATGGCATCACAAGAAATTCATAGTGACCATATCTAGCATGCAAAGCTAATTTTGAAATGTCATCTTCCTTAATCTTCAATTGGTGATAACCTGACCTAAGGTCAATCTTAGAAAATACTTGCGCACCTTGCAATTGGTCAAACAAATCATCTATACGAGGTAGTGGGTATTTATTCTTAATGGTCCCCTTATTTAGTTCACTATAATTTATACATAACCTCATCGTCCCATCCTTCTTTTTAATAAATAACACTGGATCACCCTAGGGGGATATACTTGGTCTAATAAAATCTTTGTCTAATAGATCTTGTAATTGATCTTTTAATTCCCTTAATTCTAAAGGTGCCATGTGATAAGGTGGTTTTGAGATTGGTATGGTTACAAGAATAAGGTCAATCATAATTTATGTTTCTCTACTAGGAGGTAGACTGGGCAAATCATCTGGAAAATGTTTAGCTATAGGAATATATTATAAACTAGGCTCTTTCACTTGCAAGAAATCCTTGACATCCCTTCTTAACAAAACTATAGGCTTGTATTGCAGAGATATTACTCATGGGAGATGGGATGCTAGTTCCTTCAAAACTGAATTTTGGTTGGTTAGGAATTTGGAAAGTAACTCTTTTCTCAAAGCAATCTACCTTAGCATGATATGATCCTAACCAATCCAACCCCAAAATGACTTCAAAATATCTTATGTCTAAAACTATCATATCGATAAATAGTTTATGAGTATTGACATCTATAGGGCAAGACTTATATACTAATGTTCCCATCAATAACTCACCCGAAGGAGTAGAAACGTGTATGCTATGATTCAAGGGTACATGCATATTATTAAAACAATTAACAAAACATGCAGATACAAATGAATGGGTACAACTAGGATCTATTAAAACTTGAAAAGGTTGTGCACATTTAGAAAGTGTACCTGACACTACTACATTAGAAGCCTTTGCATCGAAAGATTAAAAATTCTACCTTGTCTTCCATGATCCTTATTGTGATTTAAGCATTTCTTGGCACCTTCCCTTGGTTAGGGAAATCTCTCATTTTATGTCCCTTTTGGCCTCACTCAAAGCAACTTCCTATCTCCAAGTAACATGGTTGCCCTCTATGAATATGACCACATCATTGGCATCTATCACCATTAAAGGGTTTCCTTACAAAAGGTTTCCCTATATTGGGTATAGTCTTAAAGGGTTTGTTATAAGGGTTCCTTCCTCTTTGTTCCCCAAACTTCCTCTTCCCCTCTCTAACCTGATTATATTCTTCACTATCCTTCTCAGTTATTGTAGCCCTAGTCACAATGTCAATATATCATGTCAATTTCAGGATGGAAATTTGACTACGAATATTCAACCTTAACCCACGTACAAACTTCTTGGCTTTTAAAACATGAGTTAGCACAAATGAGGTGAAAAATAGGATAACTCGGTAAACTTTTCCTCATATTGACTAACCGTCATATTTCGTTGAACCATACTCATGAAGTTAACTGCTTTTTGGTCTTGCACCGTTTTAGGAAAGTATTTCTCGTATAAGATCAGTAAACAGTCATTCCAACCTATGGGGTTATTCCTTTCCTCGTGTATTCTCCTAGTCATTATCCACCAATGTTCAACTTCACCTTGTAACATGAAAGTTCCAAATGAAACCCTTTGTTCATCTATACACTTAAGAACATCGAATATCTTTTCCATTTTCATCACCCAACTTTCTGCTTTAGTGGGGCTATGAGTACTTTTAAAAGATGACGAATTCAACTTCTTGAACTGTTCAATAGTACATCTACTTAGTTCAGGATTCTTTGGTGCTCCATTATTCAGCTGATGCTCCACAATATTTTCTAGACTATTAATCACCTTATATGCACCTTCCATTCCTTCCATACTTGAACCACTAGTTCTCGTAGTTGATCTTGTCTTAGTCATTTTCTACAATCATGGCCAAACGTAATATGTATTATACTATTCCAAGATTGCAATTTAAAAGAACACTTATATATAAAGAATTATATATAATGTAAGACATATGGAGGGTTATCACATAAGTCGATTATTTAATCCTATATCCCATGTATGGAAATTTAAAATCTATAACGTTCGAAACTTATGTTCAGTAGTCTACGGGTTCATAACCTATGATCTGATACCACCTTTGTCATGACCCCGACCCAAAATTAGTAGGGAACGTGTGTCATAACATGCCACCAAGGCATTCAATATTCTGGATTTAAAATATTTCTTAAAATACATGCAACGAAAATACTTTACATGGTCATAAATAGTAAACTACTAAAAAGGAAGGAATTATGTCATCAGAGCTTTCTAAAAGGAAACTTCATATATATTAAAAGTATCAACGAGTTACAACTTGAGATAAAATTTAAAACCTATTACTAGGAGCCAAACATGCTCTATCTTATAAAACAAACATTTTACTTAAAATAATAAAAAGAGCTCCAAAGGCTAAATCTCTAACATCGTCCTTTTACGTTCCATCCACGAGCCTAATTATTTCATTAAAAATTGTTATTTATACAACGTCAGCTGAAATCCTAATGACGTTTAATCTCCAAACATTCTAAGGTTTTTCAGAAAATTGATATATATTCAAGTAATAACAGAACACATATACATATATGGACAGGAACTTGTAGTAATATATTTATATGTGAATGATAGTATATAGAAATGAACAACTCGAAATAGAATGGATGTGACAAATCAAATGCAATATATTTTTCTTTCAATCGTATCATTTTAATGGTCAAGTACACTCTAATACCGTATTCTTCTACCATATTATTCCAAAATAGTTAGGGGTCAATTGAACTTGTTCGTCACAAAGCCTTATTTAGGGCACACCAGTGATAACCTAGCTGGGAAGATCAGTGAGAAAAGAGGTCCCTTAGACCGAATCTTATTTCCAATAGTCAATATCATTTTCAATGCTCATTTTAAATCGGTATGTCCATATGGACAAATATAAACATATCACAATGAATCAATCTTCGATATCAGATGAATTTGAGAATAAAAGCAGTTTACAAAATATATATAGTTTTCATGATATCATATAATTGAAATGAAGAAGGAATTTCATGAACTACTCACCTAAAATGGAGGTTTGAAATTACAGATATTGAGTCTTCGGTCACATGTTAATCTTTAGATGAAAAGAACTTCTTATTAAACTTTCCCACACTTTCTCACTATTTCTTAGGAAATTTGTGTGAGTTCAAATTATCCCAAAGACCCTATTTATAGTTTTGGAAAGATATTACGGTGTTGACACATGTCTAGGTGACCAAGCTTTTATACGGTGAGTCAGCGTTGAGGTGTCGCGTAACGGAGGGTATTGCAGTCTTAATTCACCAAACGGTGGCACATGTTTTAGCCTTTTATAAATGGATGAAATGTGTTTTATCTTTATTTATATGGATGACACGTGTAAGGTGGTGGTGGTAAATTACAACATGAGGGGGAAAGGTACCAAGGTTATAAGGGTTATTTTACACATGAAGGGCATTTTGGTAATTTCACACTATATATTTTCAATATTTCTTAGAGGTCCTTGAAGAATTTTTTTATAAAAGGCCCTTTTTTATTTTTCATTTTGGTGCCTAAAACTTTATTAATTAAAATAAAGTCCCTAAAGTTTCCTAAAATTATATTTTCTACCCCAGAACTTATCATTTAACTTAGGATGTGTCATAAAATTTCAATTTGATCCAATTCACAGTTTATTGATTTTTAAAAATAATATTTGTCATATTAAGAACATATAATATCATATTTGTAATAACATAACATTTATCAAATAGTAAGTGAGACGTAATTATAAAAACAAACTACATGAGCATATAAAAGTGGGGTCATTACAATATGGTTGCATGGTGAGTGGCCAACTCATCAATGGGGGATATGGAAAATATTTGTTGTCAATAGAGAAAGCGTTCCACAGATAAAAAGGTCCATTAAGACACTAGTTAGTCTTCTCCATTTTGGATATATCATCCTCAACTTGTGGACATTTGCCAAAAGAAGAAGGTTATAGACCCATATTAAATACTAGGAAAGGAAAGAAGCGATCATGCCAATCGTTTAAAATCCTAAAAACAAAAGGACTATTGCGCATGGACTCGAAAGCAAAAATTCCAGAGGATTCAAAAATATGAAAACCCATGCAAGATAGGTACAAAGGGGACGAAAGGTTCTGAGGAAGAATCATATAGATCACCATTATCCTAAGAGCCCCAATCACCACCCTTGTTTTGATTGACATTTTAGGAAGAATTTATAACAACGGGAGTAGAAGCCCAAGGGTCATTATATACATGACGGGGCTCAGATGTTTACTCGTAGATGCTTTCTCGTTCTTCTTTCGTAGCCAATTATAGGATAGAAGAGTGGAGAAGACTTTAGAGTTCATATCTACTAGGCAAAATGATAGTTAATGAGAACCATGCCAGCCTCTTAACCGTAGGACATGTAATTATGCAGAAAATAATAATAATGACCGTGGGATAATGTCTTTGAGTAACTCAAAATTCTACTAATTAATCTTCTCCAAAAATGAATTAGTTCGTGGGAATGTTTACACCATGTTAACACAAACCAATGGGGTGTTGCAATGTAATATTTAAATTGTTAAAAATAGCCGGATTATTATGTAAAAATATAAAATAGTGGAGATCATGCATGTGTGACACTTGGCATAAATTGCGATGTGTGCTTCAAGGTGGGAACTTACTCCAATTTAAATTGAGGCATTAGTGCACTAAAGCGGGAAAATCAAATGGGCAGGTAACCACCTAGCAGTTATAAGAGCAGTTACATTGCAGGGGGAAGAAATACTACAAATAAGCAACGGACTGTATAAAGTAGATTGGACTTCCTCACCAAAAATTCATTTACATTACATTTATCCTCTTTTCATTTTCCTTTTATTTTTCTTTCTTTATTTACCACGTTTCTTTTAATTACAAGTAGATTGTAAGGTAGTTATAATTTTTTCTTTCTAATTTTATTTAAAGTATCTTGCCTTCACATTTGTTGCTGTTTACTTTTCTTCAATTATTTACTTTACTCTTAATGTAATTTATTTAAACTCTTTACTTTCATTGTGTATCCTTTTCTCTTGTTTACAAAGATTTGATTTTCTTTAATTCAAGCATTTTACTATTTCTGTCCTAGTTTACTACTTATCATGCACTTCGAAGTCTTCCTTAAGGGAAGAATAAGTCCTCTTAATTTATGCATTGAAAGCAACACAATCTTTGATAATTTATCACTAGGATAAAATCCTTAGTTTGCAAGACCATAAATCTTTCCTGGCACACTCGCAATCCTAAGTAACTATCAAAATAGTTAATATAATCCAGACACAAAGTAATATTAATAGGAAATAATTCTTGATTTGAAAAAATCATATACGACTTCTAATAAAGAGGATGGCCAAGTCGAGTATTGGAAACTTTTTCCTTTAGACATAATTCGCTCCTACTACTGTGCTTATGTCAATGAACAATGAATGCCTGCCTCACAAGATAAAACAGTCTCGACAAGTGAAAGAAGCACTGTAATGTTCTTACCCCACGAAGTAAAAATTATGATACTCTCTCTGGCTCGAAGGAAGAAGAAGAAGGGCACAAGAACGAATTTTTTGAAATTCAACATAAGGAGGGAAATTTTTTATTTATAGGCCTTGTAGTTCCTTTTCCGAACAATCATGTATGTTCGTGAATGGCCCAAATTTAATTTGTTATATCTGACTCTCCATATTTATTAACACTTCAGACTTAATTAAAACATCGACATTTATTAGTGATGTTTCACTAGTGTTTTAATTTTAATTAAAATGGTAACGTTTTCAGTGATGATTTTAAACAATTAAAACTGTGATGCTTTGGAAATAAATTCACCCCAATTTTCAATACCAAAAATTGTGTAGAAAAGCTTAAATAAATTTTCAATAAAGAGATAAGATTGGCTCAAGAAAAACCCATGGACCCGGACACAAACACAGACACGATTTGTCTTGGCCACAGACGGTTGGGCAACTAGGGTAGTACGAGGATGGTCTTTTGGTCCAAACCATGCATAGTGTAGGTACTATTCCTTTCAAAGGGTTGGGATACTCTTTTGACACCCTACCCAATTAAATATTAGGTGATAAGTCCTTTATTAAATTAAAACAGACTGTTCGGTTGGTTCATTCTTAGCATCATTGTCGAAAAACTTTAATTCAATTATTTACCTAATATTTAATTAAGCTTGTGTCAAAACATTTATTCATAACACACCCATTCATTTTCGTTTAGTAGTTAACCCACTACATTAACTAAATGAACCACACAAATAATCAAATAACATCCACTGAATTAAAGAACAAAATGATAAAATACAGGGATGAACGCCCCAGTTAAAATGTCTACAATCACCAACATAAAATACCAAGTTTAACTAAAACTGAGATACTGATGAGAAATACAAAAATCTCTCACAATAAACATAGTATGAGAATGGCGACATATGCCCTGAATAGAAAGTCTGATTAAACTGAACGAAATGATAGATGCGTCTAATCTCAAGGTCCCACAACTTCCACAATCGCTGCAGCTCGTCGAATAATACACGAGTCTAGATCTGGTGTCCCTGTTGTTGGGCACCTGTTATAATACATATATATATAGACAAGAGACAAGAGGTGTAAGAGATGGATCAGAACTCGAGTAAAAATAGTTTTAAAACAGCAAGTGCATAAATGCAATTTAGCACATATTATATACATGTTAGAATTTCATGCTCTCACTTGAGATGCTCACCTCTCAACTAATGGGCATGCCTAGTGCATATTTTAACCCATACTAGCTATGCTACCCAGTCTAACTAGTTCGAAGACACATTATCACTACTTACGTTCACCCATAGTACACTCGTATCTCCCATACAATACGTTATTAACATAGTTTATCCCAAATAGCTGATCTAAATCTTCACTATTCATGTAGTTAATATCTTACTCACAAAGATTAATTTACTTACCAATATTACCATATCTACTAATTCGCACAGTAGAATTATTCTCAAGTATATATATATTCAATATCATCACTATACATACACACACACACACACACACACACACACACATATATATATATATATATATATATATATATACAAATCCTGCAACCCTAGGTTAAAACCTCTTGGTGCAATGCATACTCTGCTATCGTATCCTGATACATCTCGCACTGAATAGGGATAAGGGTTTGAATAATCTCCCACGAACCATAAAAAATACAATAACACATATTAGAGGTGAACATAGTCCATATCCCAATGGGTCACGCACATACCTACGTTCCTATTAAGTCGTTGAACTATCATATCTCGAATATCACATGTCCAAGGTTCTATGTTCTACAGTACGAGTCTAAATCCCCTCGAAGGCTCCTCAGGATAAGACCGCCCAAGAGCGCAACCTCCAACCGATAGCAAGCAGCATAGGTATGTCATACACATAATAAATCAGTTCATAGGTATACACACAGCCTATTATAGTCTTAGGTATTCACAAAACCTACCGTGAACCTTAGGTATACACCCAACCTAATTATTTTCATTAAACACGTAGTATAATCCTCTTTACTACTCACCACATATTATCCCTTTATGTTTATTCTCTCTCCCGAAATTAAACTAGTAAAAATCCTACTTGCTAGAGGAAAAATTTGAAAATTTGAAATTTCGTTAGAAGTCCTAGCAATGTCGTTCGAAAGAAACTTCGAACGGAAATGGACTCTGAATTCTCTTTTCGAACGAGGTCGTTTGAACCTAAATGGAATGAACTAATCTCTAAATTCTCGTTCGTAACATCGTTGTTAATATCGTTCAAATGAGGACATTAGAATGACATTCTAGTTCCCCAGGCCGTTCGAATGACCTTGACCCAGATTGTCCCCTACCTTTGAATTCCTGAGTTTTTCTTCCATTTTTGTCCACCCAATTCATGTGCAATTTCATACAACACAAAACCAATCATCCTAAATCATTTATATGCCCAATAGGGTGTCTTTCAACATGGTTTAACATCAAAATCCCATTAAATCTCAAATATGGGTGCATTAAATCAAGAAATCCTTAAAATCCCTAGATTTCTATAATCACCATTAATGTATAATATAAGCCCAAATAAAATTCATATTTAATCATGCATAAATATAAGAATTTATATCTCTAAATAGGGTTTCTCAATCTACATGAATTTCATACCCAAATTCATCATTTGAAATCAATTTAATCATCGAATTCATTATCTCATGGGTGATTCAACAACATAGAGTAATATGGGTAATATATGCACCAAATTTAGCAAGATAAACACTTGACTTAGGGAGAACTTCTGATTCGTTGAATGAAACTGGTATTGGGGTGATCCTCTCCTCTCGATTTACATGTTAGTGGGATTGTTGGTGTGAGAGCTTGAGTTTTTCACCAAGAACACCTATGGAGCTCTTCTTCTTCCTCTTTAGTTCTCCCTCTCTCTAACTTAGGTTTGGAAACTGACACCTCCATCTAACCCATGTACCTTTCATTTTAATTTCCCAATTTTCATCCATTTTAGTTTCCTAAAATCTCAAAAGACCAAAATACCCCTCTAGGGTGTCGGTTTGGCCTAAATTTCTCCGGAATCCAAATAAAATATCCGGGTAGAGTTTTCTGACTATCTCGACCCTTCTGGACTCACTGACGCTCTCAAAATACCCATACAAGTTACTTAAAAATAAATTATCCTTTTTAACCCATTAAAGTAGTCCCGACACGATTCACGCATGCGTCCCGACTTAATTTACCAAACCGTCGTATTTCTCACTCACGACAAGTATATAATATCATCATCCCATATTACTTACTCACAAAGTAATATTCAATAATTTTCAACAATAAGTATTAACCCTTGGCACACTAGTTAATATTTATTTTAAACTAGATTAATTAATAATTAATTTCTCATATTTAATTTAATTAATCCCATAATTGTTAAAATCAACAAACGTATGGGGTATTACAACTCTAAGGGCATCTAACCCTTTAAGTCATCTAATGGGTATATCAACTACACCTATTTCTTATATTTTTCCTATGTGGGGCACAAGTTCCAACTACATGAAGGTAGTTCATGAGATAAACGTGTACTTTGAGACAAAATTTCTCATTCATTCCTTTTTTATTTTGAACTAATTAGTTTACCAAGTTGTTCACCAAGACAAGGGGAATGGGTCAGTAGCTTGACCCAATATTTTAAAGATATGGGTCCCATATTAATTATGACTTAAAGTTTGTCAAAATTTCGATTTGATCAAAATAGAAATGGGATAAAAATCCATTTCATCTAACAAAAACATACAATACCTTAGACAACCCATAAAATTGTATAAACAATATAGTGTTTGTATTTATCTTTATTTGCGTGAATGTCCACATTTGGTTTGGACTCCACTATTTTAATAATGTCTTGTCAGAATAAGGAGTCTTTTGGAATACACCCCATTTTTGTAGAATAAATAAGGGATGGACCCCCTCATTATATACAAACCAATTAATGAAAAGTATTTTCTTACTCTAATATTCTATCCATTCTATATTCTTTAACACGCTATCAAGATGATTTTCTATTCGGCTGACATCATTCATTTTTTCTACTCTTTATGTAAGTTGACTTGATTCTTATCAAGCAACATATATCTCATTATCCTCTGTAACTTTTGTTCTCACAACTAATTCAAAGAGGATGTATGTGATATATGTTTTTATATATCACCCATTTGAGTTTTGACCGTGAAACTCTTAGTTGTTTAATAACATTCAAAGAATATATAGATATGAATCTTAAGGGTGTCATTCTAATGATCATGGTTTTATGGTCTTGTATTACTAAGGCACAAGTGTAGCATTTATGTTAGCCATTGGATCCATATAACCAATGGCGGATCCAGGAAATTTTTGGGGGTGGGCCAGGAAAAACTCTTCGTTTGAACAAAGGTAGCTATTAAAATATATTGATATTTAATACATGCCATTTCACTGAAAATAACATAACTTATGTAACCGTTTTAAGCTTATATGAAAGATATAAAATAAAAATAAATTAGAATTATAATAAAAGATAACAATCATATATACATGCAACGAGTAAAAAACAATCAACAATATCTGCAAATAATCACCCACCTAAATGCAGCAAAGACAAACATATGCTAATAGAGATATAAAAAATAAAATATATATTTTCAACCCTTTATTTTTGTCTATGTCAAAAAATAATATATCATTCTTGATGAATTTAAAATAATTAGCCATAGATTTTAAACCTATTTACATAATTCTAAGTCAAATATATAAAAACTTGAGACAATTTAACCAAAAAAAGTATAAAATGACTTAGATACACAACGCTTTCTTCAACCTAGAAATATTTTTTTTACATTGCCTTGATTCGACTACAACCTCTAGACCATTTTCCTTCCAAAGAAAAAAGATGTGAAAGCTACCAGCGTGTGTTTGTTTACTTAGTTGTCCACCAAGACTTATTAAGTCAAAGGATATAAAGGGATTATAATATAAGTTGGAGTTGGAATTAGAATTGGAACTGGAATTGAATTACAGTAGGATTAAGAATTACATAAAGTATTTTTTTAAAGAGATGGGGCACTAATAAGTAAAATAAAAATGTATAGAATAATTATTAGTTTTATATAGATTTTAGGTGGGGCACTTGCCCTCCCTCTCTTCCATGTTCCTCCATCCATGCATATCACCTAACCAAAGATCCATATAGTCCAGTTCATAAATCAAAGACACACTTTTATTTTAGTACACTTCTTAATTTGAATCGAAGTAATAAGAACGTTATCATTAATTAATTGGGTTTAAAAAAAATGGTCTTGTTATTTGAGAATTTTTTTTCAATGTGTCCCCTTCCATCAAATTGGTTTTTACTATTAGCGCAATTAGCGATTTTGTTCTAACGACACCTTCTACCATAGAGTGCTTTATACGGAGCCATTTGAATACTTGCTTGATAACTATTATTATATGAAACTTCCACTAATGGTAAATGATTATCCCAATTCCCCTTCAAATCAAGTACACATGCCCTAAGCATATCATCTAAGGTTTGAATAGTTCTCTAAGATTGTTCATCTGTTTGAGGGTGAAAAGCGGTGCTAAAATTCAATTTTGTTCCCATGGCTTCTAGTAGACTTTTCCAGAACCAATACACGAATCTAGGGTCACGATCAGAAACAATTGAAACTAAGGTTCCATGAAGCCTAATAATTTCCCGCACGTACAATCTAACTAGCTTTTCTAAATAATGGGAAATCTTAATAGTAAGAAAATGAGAAGATTTAGGTAACCTATCGATAATTACCCAAATAGAATCATTACCATTTGAACTCCCTGGTAGACTTGTCATAAAATCCATGCTAATATTTTCCCATTTACACTCAGGGATAGGTAGAGGTTTAATAATCTTGATGGTTTTTGATGTTCAACTTTTACTTGTTGACAAACCAAACACCGCGAGACAAATTATGCTATCTCCCTTTTCATGTTATTCCACCAAAACACTTCTCAAGGATCCCTATACATCTTTGTAGATCCGGGATGAAATATGAATCTCGAGTAATGACTTTCCTTCAAAATTTGCCTGTTTAGTTGGGCATAACATGGCACACACATTCTATTTCCAAACCTCAATATATCATCTTGAAATTCGATTCTCTTCCCTTCGATGACTTCTTTCTAATCTTCTTCAGTTGTGGGTCATCTACTTGTCCAATTTTAATCCTTTCCATCAAAATGCGTTGTACTTGTAAGTTTGCAAATATTCATCCTTTGCTATAAATACGTACATTTATTTCCATACTTCTTAAATCCCTTAACAAAGGTTCTTGATTTGTAATGAGACATGCTAAATTTGGTGTAGACTTTCTACTTAAAGTGTCAGCAACTAAATTAGCTTTCCCAGGGTGATAATGAATATTTAAATCATAATCCTTCATCAATTCTAACCACCTCCTTTATCTCATGTTCAATTCTTTCTGGGTAAATATATATTTAAAACCCTTATGATTGGTATAAATCTCATAAGTATCACCATACAAATAATGTCTCCAAATCTTAAGAGAAAAAATTACAACTGCTAGTTCTAGGCCATGGGTTGGATAATTCTGCTCATATGATTTTAACTATCTCGAGGCATAAATTACTACTTTTCCATTTTGCATTAGCACACATCCCAAACCATTTTTAGAAGCATCACTATAAATCATAAATCCCCCTGTCCCGGAAGGAATAGTGAAAATTTGGGGAGTTACTAATCAATTCTTAAGTTCTTAAAAACTACTCTCAACTTCCTCAGACCATTCACATTTCACCTTCTTTTATGTTAACCTTGCTAGAGGTTTGGCAATACTAGAAAATCCTTGAACAAATCTTCGATAATAACCTACTAATCCAAGAAAACTACGAATCTCTGTCACATTACTTGGTTTAGGCCAATCTAGTATGGCCTTGATCTTTTGAGGGTGAACCAACACTCCCTCCTTAGAAATGTCATGTCCTAAAAAAGAGATGATAGGCACCCAAAACTTACACTTCTTTAATTTCTCATATAATTTCTCCTTCCTAAGGATTTGTAATACTATCTCTAAATGATTTCCGTGTTCTTCAATAATCCTGGAATAAACAAGAATGTCATCAATAAAAAAACCCACAAATTGATCCAAATATTTCCTAAACACTCTATTAATCATATCCACAAGTGACTGGTGCAATAGTTAGTCCAAATGACATCACAAGAAATTCATAGTGACCATATCTAGTACGAAAAGATGATTTTGAAATATCATCTTCCTTAATCTTCAATTGGTGATATCCTGACCTAAGATAAATCTTTGAAAATACTTGCACACCTTGAAATTGGTCAAACAACTAATCTATATGAGGTAAGGGGTATTTATTCGTAATGGTCACCTTATTTAGTTCATGATAATCTATACATAACCTCATTGTCATATCCTTCTTTTTAATAATTAACACTAGAGCACCCCAATGGGATATACTTAGTCTAATAAAACCTTTTCCTAACAGATCTTGTAATTGAAATTTTAATTTTCTTAATTATAAAGGTGCCATTAGATAAGGTGGTTTTGAGATTGGTATAGTTATAGGAATAAGGTCAATGGTAAATTCTATTTCTCTATTGGGAGGTAGACCTCATCTAGAAAAATAGTCAAAAAATATTTCACTATGGGAATATCTTCTAAGCTAGGCTCTATCGTCTGTAAACTGGTAACAGTTGCTAGAAACCCTAGACATCCCTTCTTAAGAAAACTATAGGTTTTCATTGCAGAGATAATACACATCGGATATATGATGCCCATTTTTTCAACTAAATTCTGGATGGTTAGGAATTTGGAAAGTAACTCCCTTCTCAAAAAAATCTACCTTAGCATGATGCGATGCTAACCAGTCCATCCCTAAAATGACTTCAAATTCTCTTATGTCTAAAATTATCTAATCGACTAATAGTTTATGACTACTAACATCTATAGGGCAAGACTTCTATACTAATGTCCCTATCAATAACTCACTCGAAGGAGTAGAAACGTGTAAGCTATGATTCAAGAGTTCAAGAATATTAGGAAAATGATTAACAAAACGTACAAACATAAATGAATGAGTAGAACCAGGATCTATTAAAACTCGAAAAGGTTGAGCACATATAGAAAGTGTACTTGAAACTACTACATTAGAAGCCTTTGCATCGAAAAGATTAAAAACTCTACCTGATCTGCCATGATCCTTATTGTCATTAAAAGTCTTTGCTGGCTCCTTCCCTTTGTTAGGGAAATATCTTATTTTATGTCCCTTTTGGTCACACCTAAAGCAACTTTCGATCTCTAGGTAACAGGGTTGCCCTCTATGAATATTACCGCATCGTTGGCATCTATCAACATTAAATGATTAGTTTACAAAAGGTCACCCTGTATTGGGTATAGTCCTAAATGGTTTGTTATTGGGGCTCCTTCCTCTTTATTCTCCAAGCTTCCTCTACCCCTCTCTAACCTGATAATATTATTCACTATCCTTCTCAGCCATCGTTGCCCTAGTCACCAATTCATTATATGATGTTAACTTCAGGATGGAAATTTAACTATGAATATTCAACCTCAACCCACGTTCAAACTTTTTGGCTTTTAAACATCAGTTGTCACAACATGAGGTGAGAAACGGGATAACTCAGTAAACTTTGCCTCGTATTGACTAACCGTTATATTTCCTTGAACTAGTCCCATGAAGTTAGTAGATTTTTGGTCTTGCACCATTTTAGGAAAATATTTCTCGTAAAAGATCACTAAGAAGTCATTCCAACCTATGGGATTATTCCTTTCCTCGTAAATTCTATTAGTCATTTTCCACCAATGTTCGCTTCACCTTCTAATACGAAAGTTCCAAATAAAACCCTTTGTTCAAGAGTAGACTTAAGAAAATCGAGTATCTTTTCCATTTGCATCACCCAACTTTGTGCTTCAGTGGGATTAGGAGTACCTTGAAAAGATGTCGGATTCAACTTCTTGAAATGTTTAATAGTACATATACTTTGTTCAGGATCCTGGGCACTCCATTAATGACCTGATGCTCCACAGTATTTTCTAGACTTTCAATTGCCTTGTATGTACCTTCCAGTCCTTCCATACTTGAACCACTAGTTATCTCAGTTGATTTTGTCTTGGTCATTTTCTATAGTCATGGCCAAACATAAGATGTATTATACTATCCCAAGATTGCAATTTAAAAGAACAATTATATATAAACAATCATATATATGTAAGACATGTGGAGGGTTATCACAAAAGTGAGATATTTAATTCTATATCCTATGTATGGAAACTTAGAATCTATGACGTTCGAAACTTATGTTCAATAGTCTATGGGTTCATAACCTATGCTTTGATACCACCTCTATCACGACCCCATACCAAAATAGTAGTAGTTAACAAGAGTCTTGACATGCCACCAAGGCGTTCAATATTCCAGATTTAAAAATATTTCTTAAAATAAATGCAATGGAAATACATTCACATGGTCATGAGTCACAAACTGCTGAAAATGAAGGAATTACGCCATCAATGCGTTCTAAATGAAAACTTCATATGAGCAAAAATGAGTTATAATTTAAGACCAAATTTAAAACCTATTACATGATCTATCTCATAAATCAAACATTTTACATAAAGTAACAAAAAGAGCTCTAAAAGCCAAATATTCAACATAGTCCTTTTACATTCCATCCGTGAGCCTAGTTATTGCCTGAAAAATTATTACAACATCATCTAGAAGCCGAATGAGATTTAATCTCCAGACATTCCAAGCTTTTTTCAGAAAATAGAAACCTATTAAAGCAAGAACAAAAGGCATATACATAAATGTACATGAACATACAATAATATATTTATATGTGAATGACAGTATATAGAAATGAATAGCTTAGAATAGAACGGATGCGATAAATCAAAGGAAATATATTTTTATTTCAATCACATAATTTTAATAGCCAAGTACACTCTAATATCGTATTCTTCGACCGTATTATTCCCCGGTAGTTAAGGGCCAGTCGAACTTGTTCATCATAACTCCTTATTTAGGGCACACCAGCGATAACCCAGTGGGAGGTCAGTCAGTAAAAGAGGTCCCGTAGGCTGAATCTTATTTCCAAAATTCAATATCTTTTTCATTACTCATTTTAATCGGTATGTCTATATGGTATCACAATGAATCAATCATCGGTATCAGATAAATTTGAGAATAAAAGCAGTTCACAAAATATATAGTTTGCATAATATCAAATAATTAAAATACACAAGGAATGTCATAGAGTACTCACCTAAAATAGAGGTTCAAAATTACAAATTTGGAGTCTTGGACACTCGTTAATCTATGAGATGACTTTCCTTGAGTCTTTTAGATCTTCTTCTTAACTTTTTCGCACTATCTTAATTTTTATCAAGGAATTATTGTGAGTTTAAATGATCATAAAGGCCTTATTTATAGTTTTCCAAAGATATCACGGCGTTGACACGTGTCTAGGGCCAAGTTTTTAGAACTTCGCATAACGGAGGGTTCTTGCAGTCTTATTTCACCGAACTGCGACACGTGTTTTAGCGTTCTTTTTAGCCACGACACGTTTTTAAGCTTTATCTATATGGAGGATATGTGAAAAGACGAGGTGGAAAGGTATTAAGGTTATAAGGGTCATTTTACACACGAAGGGAATTTTGGTAATTTCACACTATATATTTTCAATATTTTTTAGAGGTCCCTGAAAATATTTTACTTACAAAAGGTCTTTTTTATTTTTATTTTGCTCCTTGAAATTTTCTTAATTAAAACCATGTCCCTAAAGTTTCATAAATTTACATTTTTTCCCCCGAAACTTATCATTTAGTTTAGGATGTGCCATAAGACTTCAATTTGACCCATTTTAGAGTGGATTCTTCAAATCTAAAAATGCGCTTTATTATATTAAGACCCTATAATATCACATTTGTAATAACATAACATTTATCAAATAGTAAGTGAGACGCAATTGTAAAAATAAACTATATATGAGCATATAAAAGTGGGGTCATTACACCATGGTTCAGGATTGCATCGTTTATGTCCGAAGATGCCTCAAATGCCAGCAGGCTGCTAATCTCCAACATTTATCTCCTCATGAATTGTGCAACATGATTTCTCCCTAGTCATTCTACACATGGGGCATTGATATCATAGGGAACGTCACACCCAAGGCCTCCAACGATCACGAATTCATCCTGGTCACCATTGACTACTTAACCAAATCGATCAAAGCCGAGTCATATGCAGTCCTGAATCCCAAGAAGGCAAATAGGTTTATTCGAAAGGACATTATCTGCCAATATGGAGTCCCTTACGAGCTAGTATAAGATAATGGGTTACAATTTGAAGCCGAGGTCACAAAATTAGTCAACGAATATGGGATTCGGAAACACAAATCTTATCCCCACCGACTCTAACCAATGGTGCAATTGAAGCCGCCAATAAAACCTTAAAGCCATCATAAAAAAAATGACCAAGAGTTACTGAGATGGTATTAATAGGATCTCGTACAGCTTTTGGGGCTACCACACTTCAGTCAGGAAATTTACTGGAGCTACCACTCACTCTCTGGTATACTGCATGGAAGCATTCCTACCCGTTAAGATAGAAATACCTTCACTGCACGTTATGATAAAAAAACAGAGTCAGCGAGGAAGATTAGTATCAAAGTCGCTTTGACGAACTGTTATTCTTGGATGAGAAGAGACTGAAGGATCTATACCACATACAAGGGTACCATCTCCGGATAGCGTGATCATTTAACCAAAGAGTCAAGGAATGTGGTGTCTAAGAAGGAGACTTAGCTCTCGAAGAAATCATAGAACCTGTCTGGGGCCCAAAAGCAAATTCAAGTCGAACTAGAGTGGCCCCTACATCGTAAAAAAGATCCTGTCAGATGACGGTGCTATGCTCACTGACCTTGAAGGAGAAGATATGGAACGTCCAGTCAACCTGGACCATCTATAGAAGTTCTTCCCTTAGTCCAAAATCTTAGTGTGCTACGACAATTCTCATCTCCCTTCTATTCTAAAAAAATAAAAAAATAAATAATTATTCATTTCCCTCTACCCAGAACTACAATCGTCTAAAAAAACCTTTTACTTTCAAAATAAAACTCATAAAAATTTCAAAACCACCAGAGGTATGTAGGCAGCTCATAGACTTTACATGGGAACGATCCCCTTCTTTTTCACAAAGTGATATTCTTTTTTAACCTCTAAGAACGACAGTTCATTTGATCATTTACCTGAACAAAAGAATTGTGTATGCCTTAGCGATTAGTATAAATAATTCAAATGTAAAACTCATAAAGAGGCACAACAATATGATCAAAATCTTTTTATTTCAAATAGGGGAGTTCAGTGCAATCACACAAAGTATTAGCAAAGGGAGTCAAAACAACCACCTCTTACTAACCAAACTATCCCTAAAATTAGCCTAACCAAACTTCCTAAAATTATTCCCAAATCTCTGGAAAACCATAAAAACATACAAACACATCCCAATCGATAAAAGCTTCACACAAAATAAACCTAGATTCATAAAAACCCTATCCGCAGCTGCCAGAAGACCCAACCCCATCATCATTCGCTCCGTGAGGCCCCCAAACTTACCCTTCTTGGTTAGTATTCTGAAGGCGACTCATAGAGAGGTATGCCCTGACCAACATATAGAAAACCACTACTCCCCATCCATAGTGCCAAAAAAGGATTCATAAGAAAAAAGGGCATAACCTAATTGCTCATCAATGTGTTCAGAGCTTGTTGCATCGCCGGTAGGGACAAAGACTGGATCAACAGCCTGTTGGACTTCCTCCACCTGTACATCTGGCAGAAGTCACCCAAGTCCCCATCTTTCAAGGATATAAACTTGGTATTGATCCCAATCACCTCATTGAACCTTTCTTATAGAAAGGACATGAGTAAGCAAAGAAAAAACCAAAAGGAAATGCAAGATGTGAGAATTACCTCCAAAAGGTATGTGGCCTCCGTAAAGGTCTACCGACAACACTGAATGAATACATCCAAAAAAGAGTAAAGGGTCACCAAGGTCAGGCTTCCCCAATCATAGAGCGGGACATCAGAAAAGATCCTAAAAAACGGGAAAAACCAAAGATGGATGACATCGCCACTCATCGCCATAAAGAAACCACCCAATAAAAGAAAGATAAATAACCAATCCATCTACCTCACCAGCCGACTGTTAGTCTCATCAATCCTCCTACTCAAGAGCACCACTCTAAGAGAGGAAATGCAAATAGAATCTCTAGAAACTATCCTACCCTCGTCCCCTAATGCCTCAGGAACCGCATTTGGCGTTAACCTTGTAGTATGACCCACCTCAATCTGCAAACCCTCGTAATCTATCCCCAGTAATCGCTGAACATCGATGGGAGTCACATTTATCTTCATGAAACCCAAGTGAATGGTGTGGGTAGTGTCCCACCTCCTCTCTCACCATGCACATAAAACCGCAGTAGAATGAGGCATCTCATCCAAAGCCTGTGCCAGGCGGCCAAAGCCAGCAGAAGTAACTGCGCAGCGCATCACCTCTAGAAGACTCTCTCATACATCCTTCAACCCCATCATACTCCTAAAAAGCAGGATCAAAAGAGCTTTGTTAGTTTGTTAAAACCAAAAAGAAAAAACCCATTCAACATAAGAAATAAAGGAAAGACGAAAAAGAAAAAAAAGAATGCCAAAGGTCACTATACTTACATAGCCACTAGGGTTCCTCACCCTAGAAGAACGGTGGTATGAGATCTCACGTAGAAGAAAACGATCATGAGCTACTGGCTTAAACAAGCCAAAGGCATTGTCATTGGCCAAAGCAAGGGTCACTCTAGATCGCAACTCCATGACTGCCCAGTCGTCAACACTCAACATATCCAAGTTGTATTCCTCGCTATAAGAACCCACCATTTCAATTCTTGAAGAAGGAAGGACTTAGAAACAGATTTTAAATGTAGAATGATGCAAAAAATGAGGAGGGTTTGCCACCTTTTTATAGGAGTCTAAACGACATGCTGATCGGTAGACCCCTACTCATACCGATCGGCACCTGCCTATTCCTCTGCCCAAGGAAGCCCGGGATTATGTGCCATTTGACAAATCGAAACCCCTACAACATGTTGGTCGATATACCCCCTTGAAATTTTGCATAAAAAATGCCAAAAATTCCCCAAAACATTCCTAAAAATGCCAAACAATTATTAGAATAATTCTTTACAAAGAAAACAATTTTAAGCTCCTATAATCCCTAGTCAGATTATTATTAAACTCTTAACCCTCAGCAAAAACCCTGAACGTATTCCGTAAAATGGTGCATCCCAAAAGTCCACTACAAATTCCCCAGCGGAACCCAATATCAAATGCTTCCTCAAATCCCCAACGGAATCCCTAGACTAAACTTTCTCCCAAATAATCCACCATAAGAATTTCAACTTCCCCAGCCAAGCTATCTCCCCTCAAAATACATGATCCCCAATCAGATATCTTTCCCCAGTACACTCCCAAAACAAAACAATCCTCATACAAAGATGCAAATACAAAAGACTCCCCAAAGGGAAAACCCCCTCGTATTCTAACTTTAGGTTCTGAGAATTGACCTCGGTCCGCAGAATTGGTCTTCATCACTTTAGGTACTCAGAATTGACCTCGGCCCATAGAATCGATCATCACAAACTTTAGGTCCTCAGAATTAACCTTCACGTGAAGAATCGATCATCATAACTTTAGGTCCCCAAAATTGACCTCGATCCTCAGAATCGGCCACTACAACTTTAGGTCCTCAGAATTAACCTCGACCCACAAAATCAGTCACCTCACTTTAGGTCCTCACAATTGACCTTAGCCCGTAGAATCGATCACCTCAACTTTAATTTATCCAAATTGACCTCGACCCTCAAAATCGATAGTCATCAGTTTAGGTTCTTAGAATTGACCTCGACCCATAGAATCAGTCGTCATCACTTTAGGTCCTCAAAATTGACCTCGTCCCTAAGATTTGTTCGCCTAAACTTTGGGTCCTTAGAATTGATCTCGACCAGCAGGTTGGTCTCCACAACTTTAGAATTGACCTAGACCTGTAGAATCAATCGTCATCACTTTAGGTCCTCAGAATTGACCTAGACCCACATAATTGGTCTCCAAAACTTTAGAACTGACCTTAACCCACATAATTGGTCATCCCTAACACAACCTTAGGTCCTCAGAATCGACCTCGACCCTCTAAACCGATCGTCCTTATCTCTTTGGTCCACATAATTGACCTCTTTTACAAAAATCCATGTGATATCTATTCAACACCTTCCATTTATTCCAAGGTCACCTGTTGAGGGTCTCTATATACATCACATTTTAGGACCCCCTAAGACTCCCCTTAAGTCCCTATCACTTCCTTCTTGCCATAAACCCTATGTCATACTTCGAGTACCAATCTAGAGGTTACTAGGCACTCATAGTTTCGGTTTGACTCCGATTAAATTTCTTATCCAAGCCAAAGATAATCAAATCTTTAAAGGGATCTAAAATCCATTTCCAATGGCCTGCCCAGTGCGCGAATCGGCCTTATGATTCGAACGAATGGTTCGTTCCCTGAAAACTGATACAAAGGCCATCGGTAGCTCTTGGACTCCATTTGACTCCCGTTAATGCTTTAGCTCGAATGAGACTAAATGAATATTTAAAGGGATCCAAATACCCTTTCCAGCTGTCTGTACCATGAGCGAATCAACCTTACGATAATGACCTATTTTACTCCGAAGGGTGACTGGACATTTTGGGCACCATTTGACCAAGGTCAACTCTATGAACTGAACAGTACTAAATGAAACTTTGAAGGGCTCTAAATACCCTTTTCAATAGTCCTTCCCGAGTGCAAATCGACCTTACTGTTCGGATGAACGATCTATTTTCCTTCGAGAATATCTTGGCCAAAAGACCATCAAGTAATTTCGAGCCGTATTTGACCAAAGTCAACTTCAGAACCCGAGGGCAGCCCAATGGATTCTTAAAGGTATCTGAATACCCTTCCCAACAGAATGCCTCATGCGCGATTCAGTCTTACGAATTGCATTTTACCACATTTTTTTCAAAAAATCTACGTGAGGTTGCCAAATGCTTAACCCATTTCTGTGCCTATTGGCAGTGAGTGTGGGGATGCCTGCTAATAGGTAGGTCAAGTAAAAATTCGATTGGCACCCCCTTGACCCTATATATAGAGAGAATGAGCTCACTTTGAAGGGAACCTTAAAAACATCCCTCTTCGTGATATCAACATCATTCTCTCAAAGTCAGCGTGGTTTCCTTATTAAAAACTCTTGTCCACATTCCATTTCCACCCCTTTCCCACCGAATTTATCAAAATCCTTTCCCTCTCCTCTTATCACGTCCATATACTTGAAAGGGCAGCCCTTCAACCTTCAAGTCTTCAAAAAAGGACCAAACACTATTCTCCCTCTTTAAATTTCATTATTTTATCATTAGTTATTTAATCCTTACTCTACCATTTCATCTTTATTAGTACACATATTAATAATCCCACTTTTTATTAGTAGTATTGCAAATACCATATTTTCTATAAAAAAACCAAAAATAAGAATAAGACGGTTTGCTCATAAATTCCAAATGTAATTCCTCACCACATTTTCTCAAATTAAAACATCATTTTCCTACACACACATCAAATAAATTCCATGGTTGGATTTATGGGATAAACCCCACCCTCTTGTTGCATGCGAACTACGTGGACTTTGATGCCTTTTCAGGCTACGTAGACGTCTCAGGTCAAAATCCAAAACTCGAATCCTCTTTTTATATTTTTATTCATATATTATTTCTATATATTATATTTGTGATTCTTATGTGCACTTTATCTAGCACATATTATCATTTCACCATAATGATCGATATCTTGATAAGAGCACACATTATGTTATTTTATTATTATTTTGGGAATACTCCTATGGATGACCTCACTTTGCCTTTCTCCATGACGTGAGTCGAGTAATTCCATTCTCAATTTATATATACACACGTGCACACTTCATGAAGTTATTAAGGAGAATAATAACTCATGCCCATGAGAGACCGAAAGGGCGGGATGGGTGCCTAACACCTTACCATTCCATAACTTTGCCCCCGAACATTTGACTAATTGGTTTTGCAAGCATCAGTATGTGTGTGATGCCATTCTCTCGATGCGACAAAATATCTTTGGTTTATTTTGTGCAAAATAGCCGACGATTATATCTCTCTACATCACCCCACATCTACAACGGTCGAAGCGCCCCTAGAAAGGGTGCGAGAGCATCGAAACCCCCCAGAAGGAGGAAAGAAAAGGAAAAATGAGGATGGCCATAAAGTTTATTTGTTTTAAGTATTTAACCTGGTGTGAAATCAAGGAATAAATGTCAAGTTAAGTAAAAAGGAGTTCTTTTATAATATTAAGGTGAACTAATTGGGGTAAGTCATGTTTTGGAATAAAAACAGTTTCATGCATTAAAGTATATATATATATACATATAAGGTATTTGCATGTGTACATAGATATAACGTGATAGAGTCTCCTTTCTGCCATTCGATTCTATGCTGCATTATTATTTTTTTCAGCTGGGCGTTCGACTCACTTCGCCGTCTTTGTTATGGTAGGTTGGGTGCAGTTTCGTATTTTGAGAGTTTTATACATGTTAGTATTCTTTTTATTTTACGTTAGTAGCTCTGTATGCTTGGATTTTGGAGACTCTTCCCATGGGTCCCTCACGTAGTTTGATAAAAATGAAAATGGTATGCTAAGCAAGTGAAATGTTAATTAAATGAAAATGGACTAATACCATTATGTATCTTGTTTCATTGCACTTCACACCTAACGCACAGGTCGGACCGAGTTGATCACGGGTAACCCATAAATTCGGGATGGGATGTTATAAACAATATCCAAGCTCTAGATGCGAGGTTCCTTTTGGGAGTGATGTGGTGAGGTTGGTAGTGGGTCTTTCAACATTGGTGTTGGTGTTCATTTTAGGCTAGTCATGCTAGATTGGGGATAGTTTTTGTCCGTGTTTTCGATGGTGGAATCAAGGAGGTTAGCAAGACAGGTAATTCTTTGCTAGGTGACATGCAACCTAGTTAGTTCTTATTAATCTCTTCAACGCTTTTGATTTAGTTATGATAGTAATTTACGAGTGTCTATGCGAGCCAATTATGGCGACATCACGATTTATAGTATGAGGTGTTGGTGTGTTAACCCTTAATGATATGAGAGGTCTGTTAAGATGTTGATAGGGATTAATGACGTCCATTTAATTAGAAACATGAATCATGTAAAGTCAACCGTTAAAATTAGATGACTTGAGCGTCATGCCTAAGAAATATTGATTTGTGATGAGGATACATTAAGTTTCGAGGTGCAGTACTTTTGGATATATAATAATAATGATGTAACTAGGTGAATTCTATACTTTGTGTAGTATCATGTCATAAGACAATTGTTGATTTGGTAAACATAAGGAACCGTTTCGGTCAACACATGGGGATGTGTACTCGGTCAGAGTCGGTAAGATACTATTGTTGCAAGTAAGTGTCATGGTGGTTATTGATTTAAAGTTGTACCTTACAAGGTATAATAAGAGTTACGGGAAAATTGCGGCAAGTATGTTACATATGCAATAATGGTGGTTAAGGAGACTCAGAAGTGAACTCTAGATAGTCTTTCATGTCAAGGGTTAGGAGATATGATGCAATTTTGAGGAATGGGATCCCTAGTGATGTCAGTGGTGTAAACCTAGAGGCTTATAGCTTGTATGCGGCGTCCTATATCCGGGAAAAATACTTATTGGTGTCAGTCTGTGATTTGGTCTGTGGATTATGGCCACGACCATTGGTAAGGAAGATAAGATTATTATCCATGTGTCGGGGCCTATTGTAGCGACCTAAGTAATGTCTAGATGCGTGGAAATTCTAGTGTGAGTTCGATTTTAAGGGCGTCTTGGAGTGTCCGTAGGACTAATTGTGTGTGGCATCAGTGTGAATATAAATCTAACAGTTATGACATCTTAAGGTATTCAATGGTTAAGGTGTCCGTGAGTAAAGACTTGTAGACTAGTATCTTTGTGAGCACATGATATTCATGATGTTGATATTGAGACATTTGTAGAGCGTGCTTATGATGAGAGAGTCACAGGTGATAAATTTTTTTCAGGTTTGAGGATTGTCCTTCAGTAACCAGTTAAATTATATTATGGAGTGCTAGCATTCTAGTGATGATTGTGTTAAGGGTTGGGAGATGATCTCGGGATACTCTTCAAACTCAAAGGAGTAGAACTTTGTAGTCCTTGGTGAGGTCATCCAATTTGATATGAGTAGGTGAGGTAACCTTATAAGGATAATTGAAGATTAGTATCGCGATTGGAAATAATTCCTTTGTCGTAAGATGGCTAATGTAGGAAGTGTAGTGATTAATTATGATGGTCAGAAGGAAATACAATTGGGACTTAGATTGATGATATCATAATAAAGCCTTGAAATTGGCATCCTAAGGGGGATATCGAATCATGATTAGGGTATCGGCATGTGTCGACGACATAAGTTAGAATAACCCTAGAAAGGAAGGTATTAGTTCTCGGCGTGTCTTTAAAAATCAATACGGACTAGGAGATGTAGCCCTGTGAGGAACTTACTACCTTTAGGATGCTAATGGCAACCGGTGTGGTCGTCATGTAAATTCAGTTTTGGTAGAACCTGGAGATAAGCTCAGTGGTAACCTTGCGTAATAGAGGTTATAATAAGGGGAATGATTCTCTTAAATGGGGTACTGCCTAAGTAGACTTGTGGTTATGATCATGATATGATAAGGTCAATAGTAACCTGGGTGTAGTAGGTCGGTGACGACGTCACTGGTAAGATGGATAAGGTCGGTGTTTACAAGGGTGTTGGCATTTGTAGACCGAGGTGGCTCGCATTAATCAAAGATGTAAGAAGGAAACCTTATTCTTATGGAGGGAAGTCCATCGTTTGAATTCCCAGAGGAAAATAGGTTTGTATGTGGCTTTCATCTTATGAGGATAAACCGTTTGTGATCCTATTTGTCACGGTTGGTGACTCGAGCCAGGGTGTGTGTATAGGTCTGTACCTAGTGAGAATGTTTGGGAGAAGTTGTAAACTTTAAGGAAAAATCATTTCTTTCATCGAAATTACCCCTTTATTACTACCAATCCATGTTAGTATTTTCATTAAAAATCATCCTTTCAACACACAAAAATGTCGTGTTAGAAAATATTTATTTTTCCTTTAAAAACTTTTCATAAACACACCCTTGTGTTAATTATGGGTTAAACCTCTTTAGGTTGCTCAACTACTCATTTTGCCAAGGCACACTACCATTCCTTTAGTTTATGGACATTAATCAATTTTCACATTTCTTATCCACTTTTATCCTTTACCGGAACATTAATTAATTCATTGTTAGGTTGTCTTTTCACATTTTCATCACACAACCCATTTCTTGACATGTTCCACTTTTCATTATCTTTTTTCAGATCTTCCATTATCCGCATACTTTAATGGGCTCCACACTGCCGGCTATGCTACCATATATTCTGGCAAGCGATTTTGAGTCTTTCACCCAAGGGCTCCAGACCCTCCTTAATTATCCCGGTGTCATTTGAGTCCATATTAATGTGTTTGAAAATTTTACTAATTCCCACATTATTCCACTTTTCCTTTACCAGTCGAAGCCAAAATCCGAGATTTCACCCCAACTTGTGTTAAACTTAAAAATCATAATTTTTTATCCTTTTTACTCTAGTATTGATTTTATCCCAAAAATCATGTTCAATTAGGACCATGTCGTGTAACATATTTTCCAACATTTTTATTTTATAAAAATATTTCACTCAATGTAAAATTACCATTTTACCCATTTGATTCCAAACTTGTCTTTTCCTCCAATTTCACAGGTGTTATTTCCCAAACATCATTAAGTTACCCGCACTAACTTCTTAAGTGTTTTTAACTCATTACACTTATTTACCTTTTAGAGTGACATATTTCTCAAATTTGAAACCTCTTTATTCCATTGTTTTCTTTCTCAAAGAAATTATTAAACATTTAAAGACTACTTTGTAAGAAAATACCATTTCCTTTATTATAATATGTAGTCTTGAAATCTTTCACTTAACACATTTCCAACATTTTTTCACACACTTTAAGGGCTGGAATTTCTCTCCCCTGTATTTCATGTTTAAACCAATTAGAACCCTCATTAAACTTGGTTATATATTCAATATCAAATTACTAAAAATTTATACACACGATAATGTGGATTTTAATTCCAAAAATCATATTAAATGGGTCTAATATATGGTTCATTCTAGAAATTTCACAATATTGACAAAAACATGCTTTTCAAACTATAAGACATTTTCATTTCTCCAAAACTTGAGTAAATGTCTATTTGTACAAAATCCCAATTTTTATAAGAAAACTTTGAATATATTTTTTCATAAGACATTTCCAACATTTTATTTCATAAAAATGTTCAAACACTAAGTTTTCTTAAAATGTATCATTTTGCTCAAAATTATTGAAGCTTATTTTTCTTAAACTCACTTTCACCAATCATAAGAATTATTATTTTTAAATCATGAATTCATCCTACTCTTACAAACTCTAACTATATAACCCACATAGAAAAATAGAGTTTTTAAACTAAAAAGTAGATCTTTCCCTCCTCAAATGAAGCTCCAAAATGGTGGATGAAAAAGAAGGTGATTTAAACCCCCACCTCACATGGTGGCCTCAAGGAGGTTGCCTACTCCACAATAATTCCCCATAAAAGATCCCAGAAAAAACCCACCTTCAAACTCCATTAATAGTCCATCTTTATTTTCAAGAACCCCCAACAACACCTCTAAAAATTTGTAAATTTGCTCAACAATGGTGGAAATGGTTGTATAAAGCTTATATAAGGTGGAATACTTAGTAAAATATGGTGGAATAAGGTGGAGGGATAGTGGTGTAGGGTGGTTTGTGGTGGCGGAATCTTGTTGGAGGTGAAACGTCCTTCAAAATAGAAAGAAAGGTAAAATGCTGATATAAAATGGTGGGGAGAACCCACCCACCCATCTCCCTCTCTTATATAACCCCAATACACCCAAAATATGAGTTATAACCCAAACACGTTTTAGATCATCTGGTTGTAATACCCCGTATTTTTGAGATATTTATTTATGGGATTAATTAAATTAAATGTGAATTAATTGAGAATTAATCCGGATAAAATACTAACGAGACGTGAGTTGGTATTTGATTATAATGTGTACATACGACGTTATATGAATATTGAAATTATTAAATTTGTCGTGAGATTGATATACGGCAATTTGGGAAATTTTGTTGAGACGCGTGTGACAGTCGCGTTATGAAAGTATTTATTTAATTAAAAAGTAAATTTTATTTCTATTAATCGTATGGTCATTTTGAGTGCGCCAGCGCGCCCGGAAGGGTCGAAATAGTCAGAAAACACTAGCCGGGGGTTTAGTTTGGGTCCCGGGCATTTTTAGGCCATACCGGCAACTAAAAAGGGTATTTTGGTAATTTTGGAATTTTAGGAATTAAAACCTACGAAATTTTGAGTTTAATTATGATTATTAATTAAACCCACCAATCCATTATCACCACTAAACTGAGTAGTGGGCTACGGGAGAAGTTTAGAATAGAAGTTAAGGGTCCAAGAATAAACCCCCACCTCCATTGTCATCATCCTTAGAGAAGAACTTGTAGAGAGAGAGAGAGAAGAGAATTCTGCAGAGAGAGAGAGAGAACAATTCAACCTTCAAGATTCAGCATCAAATTCAGAGAAAGATTAGAGACAAGTGGTTTAATTACGTTATTTACAAAGAATGTTTCTTCCATGCGTAGAAAATTTATATAATTGTTTTGTTCTTGGAGAATGATAAAGACCCATTGAATTGGAATTAGAAAATTACATTTTGATGAGAAGATTACATGTAGAATTGTGTTAGGGTGATTATTCTGACAGAAATGCATCTTTTATATCACCAAAAACGGATTTAATTATGTCAATGGATGACTTTATCTTTCTAGGGTTCATGTTCATGGGATTTGGGGAAAATTGGGGAGATTTGATGATTTAATGTGATTTAGAATGATTTGAAACCATATTTATGTTGATATATGTCCTAAGTATGTTTAGGAATGATTAGGAACCTTAAAACACCGTTGGGTTAATGTTGGGATGAGTTTTGAGAAGCGAAAGTTGGAGGAAAAACGAATTTAGGAATTCTGGGCTCGAAACTGTCACCTCGTTAGAAGGCCTGCCCAGGTCGTTCGAACGAGCTTCTAACGATTTGACAGTTTGCCTTCTAACGAGAGGGATGTTCGTTCGATGCCTTTTGTTCGAACGAGATCTCGTTAGAATGCCCACTTCGTTCGAACGAACTCTCGTTCGAACAGCCTCGTTCGAACGAGACTTTTAACGAGTTGACAGTTTGGCCTTTTTGGTCTGATTTGACTTCTAGTGTTCTGTAACCTTGTTTAATTGTAGAGATGAAAATTCCTTGATGACTAATCGATATAGTTGGGACATTTGGGATATATTGAGGAGTAAAACATAGAAGTGTGGTTTGAACCAAATGATATTTATGGGTTAGAACGTAAGTAACAAATTACGACGTGAGGATAATGGATGATGTGTATATATAAACCGGGGACACGTGTATAGGTATAAGAATGAGAAGTATACCACTAATGAAATATGTTAAGTACTAAGACGTGTGCATGCTTAATATACGTATATGATTTTATGTGTATGACATACCTACCATACTTGCTATCACGGGAGGTTTTCGTTCGCTTAGGGCCATCTACTCCTTGTGTGCCCGGATTTAGATTGGTGCCTAGAGAACATAATGCTAGAATGACTTATTTGTGAGTTAATAAGTCAGCTGACTATGGAGCGTAGGTATGTACGTGACCCATGGATATGTTGAATTATGTTCGCCTCCATTTTTGTGTGTTGTGCTTATTCTAACAATTCCTGAGAGATTCGGAATTTGTGATCCTTATGTACGTGATGTACCGGGATGGATAGCAGAGTATGAGTGCACCACAGCTTAGCCTCGGGGTGCTGCTATTGTATATTTATGATGTGAGTAATATACAGTTAAATGAAAAGAATTGTTCTGTTTGAATGTGAGAATCATTATAGTAACGCATTGAGAATATAAAAGGAGAGATAAACTTTGGTAAATTGTACTACTAATATTTTGATATTTGAGAATTTAAGTAAAGCTCTCTATTAAATTGATAACGTTGGGACTTATAATACGAATCGAGTAGAAAGGACAGTATTTGTTTTGGCCTAGTTAGATATGAGAAACACTTGTATGGGTATGGTACGTTAGGAGTGCACAAATAGATGAGAGGTGAGTGTTTCATGTGAGAGCACGTCCTAACATGTACTTTGCATTCATTGTTTTAATGTTATTAAAACACTTGCTGTTTTTAAAATACTCTCCACATTCGGGCTCTGACCCGTTTGCTTTCAAATCTATCTTTTTGTAAAAACCTTTTTAGGTGCCCAGCCACAAGGACGCCATGCATAGTATTTCCAGTCAGGTGACGAGCTGTAGCTGTTGTGGAAGTTACAGGGCCTTGATAGTAGACGCTTCATTTGCCTTGACTCTATATTCAGATTTCATCAGTTGTAGGGCATGTCGCCCATTTCTTTTAGAGACATTTCATTTCTTTCAGTTATTCAGACTTTTGGTTTGTAATTAATTCAGGATGCAGGCTCATTTTATTTCTTTCTATATTGGGATTGTTGCGAGAAGTATTTCCTCTAGACTCATTTTTACTTGTTGATTTATTATAGTTGGACTTTATTGTGAATGGTTATGTTATCCTTTACATTTCACTTGTTGCATGTTAATCAGATTGAATTTAAAATTTGACAACTTACTTTTTAAATACTAGGTGGTTAGAAATCATTAAAATGTTTTCGACAGTGATGCTATTAACTGAACCAACTTGGCATTTTGTATTAATTTAATAAAGGAGTAGCTACCCGGTATTTAATTAGTCGGGGTGTCACAGGTGGTATCAGAGCATCAGGTTCTAGTGTCCTTTAGGATCTGTACGGCTTATTATGTTTCCGCTGAGCTTTCTTTGATGTAGAGCACTATATTTTAGGACTGTTGTATTCTTTTATATATGCTTCGCTCTTCAGCTATTTTAAGTTTATAACTGCGAACTTATAGACTTTACTCTTATTTTAGATGCCTACACGACGTGTACCACGGGTTCCTAGGAATGCACAGGCCGAGCCACAGCCAGCTCCAGTACAGGTCACCATGAATGCCGCCGAGGTTGCAGCCATTGTAGCCCAAGCGGTAAATGCCGCTCTTGTCGTTGTACAACAGGCACCACCCCAGGCGCCGGTAGCCGCGCCAGTTCAGGCACATGCATTCCCGTCTGCTTGGGAACGTGTTCGAGATGATTTTCAGAAAGCACACCCTCCGGAGTTCACAGGTAGCTCCGATGTTGTGGTATCCAGTCAGTGGAGGAAGGATATTCAGAGGCACTTGAGGATGTATGAGTGCACCGATGTTCAGAAGCAGATACTAGCTACCTTTAAGCTAGTGGGATCTGCACTGCAATGGTGGGAGTCTATTACCACCATGGAGGAGAGAGATACTCTCACTATACAATAGTTTTGGGTGCGGTTCGACCGCAAGTATTTTCCGTCAGCTGTTCACACAGAGATGAGAAGGAAGTTGATGAGCCTCAAGCAGGAGGGAAAGACTGTGGCCGAGTATGAGGCCGAATTCACTAATTTGCTGAATATTATTCCGGATGAGATACCGACAGAAGAGAAAAAGATTCAGAAGTTTACTGATGGATTGACTTGGAGGATCCGTCAGCACTTGTTGGGGAATCTATCGTTGGCCACTTATTCTGACGTGGTTAACGCTGCACTGCTCCATTGCCAGGACCACCGCTTTCACTTGACAGAGGGGAAGCGATCATGAGAGTCGAGCCATCAGGGCAGGACTGGAGGAAATGGTGCCAGCGGGGCACAATCAGCTCAGGGTCAGTATAGGCAGGGTGATCAGGGTTCCCAGCAGGGGGATTCTAAGAGATTCCGATCAAGGGGTTTCAGGAACGGTCAGGGAGGATTTCGAAATGGCCAGCAGGGTCAGAACGGCCATCAGGGCCAGCAGGGTCAAAATTGTCAACAGCAGCAGTTTCACCAGGGCCAGCAAGGCCAGGGCAGAAATGGTAACGGTCACCAGGGCCGTGGTCAACAGGGACAGCGAGGGGGAAACTTCCAGGGGAAGTGTTTCATTTGTGGTAAGATTGGCCACAAACGTCAGGAGTGTCCTGATAGGGGCAGGGCCCCACAGCAGCAGCAGCAGGGTGCTCGACACGAGCCACAGAGGCCTATGTTTCCCGCCGCCCTCCCAGCACCACCCCAGATGGCAGCACTACCACCCATTCCAGCGGTCCCAGTTCAGCAGGGACAGCTTCAGTATAGGAGAGTGTATCAGCTCCATCAAGTCGCAGCCCCACAGGATTCACCAGCCATTGAGGGTATGTTCTCTATTCAGGGGACTATGGGGCGCATTTTATTTGACACGGGGGCTACACACTGTTTTATTGCTATGAGATTTGCACGCACCATTGGGTTGTTAGACACCGCAGAGGGCACCGCTACTTGTGTAGACTCACCGTTGAGTAGGGGTTCCATGATTTCAATTATGTGTAGAGGTGTGGGTATAGAGATCGGGAGGTTTACTTTACCCGCTGATATGTTAGTGTTAAAGATGACCGAGAATGATGCCATTATTGGTATGGATTGGCTAGTTGCGTACCGAGCCATGATTGACTGTTTTAGTAGGAGTATTATCTTTGCCATTCCCGGGCAGGAGATGTTTTTAGTGGCGATGCCTCGCCCTGAGGGAGGATCGTCCACTCATTTGTACTACATAGAGGAGGAGACCTCTAAGGAAGTGGTGATACCACTTGATTCGATACCCGTTGTTAGTGAGTTCGCCGATGTATTTCAGGATATACCTAGACTACCTCCGAGTAGGGAGATAGATTTTGTGATTGATTTGACGCCGGGCACTCGGCCTATTGCCCGCGCACCTTACCGTATGGCTCCAACTGAGATGAGAGAGTTACGGGATCAGATTGAGCACTTGTTGGGTCAGGGGTTTATCCGGAGGAGTACTTCGTCGTGGGGTGCCCCTGTGTTATTTGTAAAGAAGAGGGATGGATCGTTGAGGTTGTGTGTGGATTACCGGGAGTTGAATAAGGTCACGATACGGAATAAGTATCCGTTACCTCGAATCGATGACTTATTCGACCAGTTGAGAGGAGCTTCTTTCTTCTCGAAGATTGATTTGCGATCTGGTTACCATCGGTTGCGTATCAGGGAGGAGGACGTCTCGAAGACTGCTTTCTTAACGAGATATGGTTCCTACGAGTTTCGGGTTATGACTTTTGGTTTGACCAATGCTCCAGCCGTGTTTATGGACTTGATGAATAGGGTGTTCAGAGAGTTCCTGGACCAGTTCGTCATTGTCTTCATTGATGACATTCTGGTTTACTCCCAGACAGAGGAGGAGCATACCGAGCATTTGAGACAGGTTTTGCAGACGCTACGTCAGAACGAGCTGTATGCAAAGTATGAGAAGTGTGGGTTTTGGCTGAAGGAGGTTCAGTTTTTGGGGCATATTATTTCCGACCGGGGGATATCTGTTGATCCGGGGAAGGTATCCGTGGTGAGGGAGTGGGGACAGCCCACGACACCGACTGAGATCCGTAGTTTCTTGGGCTTAGCAGGATACTACAGGAGGTTTATTCGGGGTTTCTCAAAGATAAAGGGTCCTTTGACACATCTGACTCGTAAAGGTGTGCCGTTCATTTGGAGTGATGCCTGTCAGTTGGCATTCGATGAGTTGAAGGAGAAGTTGACCTCAGCACCTGTGTTAGCATTGCCGAGACCAGGAGTTGAGTATCTAGTTTACACCGATGCTACCTTACAAGGACTTGGAGGTGTATTGCAGCAGGAGAGTCAGGCCATAGCTTATGCTTCCCGTAAGCTTAAGCCTCACGAGAAGAATTACCCCACTCATGATTTGGAGTTAGCGGCAGTGGTATTTGCCCTTCGGATTTGGAGACATTATCTTTTGGGGGAGAAGTTTCGATTGTTCACAGACCACAAGTCCTTACAATACCTATTCACGCAAAAAGAGTTGAATATGCGACAACGAAGGTGGCTTGAGTTTGTGAAGGATTATCAGTTCGATATCCAATATCAATCGGGAAAGGCTAACGTGGTAGCAGACGCGTTGAGCCGTAGGCCAGTAGATGAGGTGGCAGGGGTATGGAAGGCTAAGTGGAAGGAGTTGGGACACCAGGATGCAGTGGCCCGATCATTCATGTCGGTGATGACTGTTACACCGTAGATTGTCACGAGAGTGGTAAAGGCACAAGTAGATGACTCGTTCTGTTAGGAGCAGACAGTTCGATTATTAGTAGAGGGAGCCGAGTCCTATACCGTTAGCTCAGACGGGGGATTACGCTTCAATGGGAGACTAGTAGTCCCGGAAGGGGAGGAATTGCGACACGAGGTGATGGCAGAGTCGCACGGCTCACGGTTCGCGGTACATCCCGGTGGGGACAAAATGTACCAAGATATGAGACGTCAGTATTGGTGGAGCGGGATGAACAGAGATATTGCCGTGTTTGTTTCTAAATGCGCCACTTGTCAGCTTGTAAAAGTGGATCATCAGAGACCGGCAGGACTTCTACAGCCATTAGAGGTCCCGATGTGGATGTGGGAGAGCATCTCCATGGACTTTATCACGGGGTTGCCTACGTCACAGAGAGGTCACGACTCCATTTGGGTAACTGTGGACAGGTTGACCAAAGTCGCTCATTTTCTACCCGTAAGAACCGACTACACTACGGGACAGTATGCCCAGCTCTTTATTGCAGAAATAGTGAGACTTCACGGTGTGCCCCTAAATATCGTGTCCGACAGAGACAAGATATTTGTTTCACGATTTTGGAAGAGTTTTCAGGAGGCCATGGGCACGGAATTGCGGTTGAGTACGACTTATCATCCGTATACCGATGGGCAAACCGAGCGTACAAATGAGATGTTAGAGGACATGTTGCGGATGTGCATCATTGACTTCGGGTGTGGATGGGAGCAGTATCTTCCACTGGTGTAGTTTGCTTACAACAACTCCTACCAGTTCACTATTGGCATGGCTCCATTTGAGGCGTTGTACGGTAGACCTTGTCGTTCCCCAGCATGTTGGTTGGAGGTGGGGGACAACAAACTACTTGGGCCGGAAGTGATTCAGGATACTTCGGCGAGGATAGAATTGATACGAGTCGCATTCAGGTAGCTCAAGATCGGCAGAAGAGCTATGCTGATGCGAAGAGGTTCTTCAGGGAGTTCCAAGTGGGGGACCAGGTTTTACTCAGAGTATCTCCTATGAAGGGGATTATGCGGTTTGGGAAGAAGGGGAAGTTGGCACCGAGATACGTGGGACCATTTCCTATCATCGAGCGGATTGGGTCTGTTGCGTATAGACTTGGGTTACCGGAGCATTTACAGAGGATTCATGACGTGTTTCATATTTCCTCGCTAAGGAAATATCTTAGAGATGATTTGGCTCATTCTCACATTGCTTTGGAGGACATTGATCTCCAGCCCGATAGCTCCTACGAGGAGGGGCCGATTGCTATTTTGGACCAAAGTGAGCGGAAACTGCGGTCAAAGATAGTTCCGTTAGTGCGTGTTCAGTGGCGGCATCATAATGTCGAGGAGTCCACATGGGAGCGCGAGGATGAGATGCGCGAACATTATCCAGAGTTGTTTTTTACCAGGTACTTTCTAGTTCCGAATTTCGGGACGAAATTCTGTTATTAGGGGGGAAGTATGTAATACCCCGTATTTTTGAGATATTTATTTATGGGATTAATTAAATTAAATGTGAATTAATTGAGAATTAATCCGGATAAAATACTAACGAGACGTGAGTTGGTATTTGATTATAATGTGTACATACGACGTTATATGAATATTGAAATTATTAAATTTGTCGTGAGATTGATATACGGCAATTTGGGAAATTTTGTTGAGACGCGTGTGACAGTCGCGTCAGGAAAGTATTTATTTAATTAAAAAGTAAATTTTATTTCTATTAATTGTATGGTCATTTTGAGTGCGCCAGCGCGCCCAGAAGGGTCGAAATAGTCAGAAAACACTAGCCGAGGGTTTAGTTTGGGTCCCGGGCATTTTTAGGTCATACCGGCAACTAAAAAGGGTATTTTGGTAATTTTGGAATTTTAGGAATTAAAACCTACGAAAATTTGAGTTTAATTATGATTATTAATTAAACCCACCAACCCATTATCACCACTAAACTGAGTAGTGGGCTACGGGAGAAGTTTAGAATAGAAGTTAAGGGTCCAAGAATAAACCCCCACCTCCATTGTCATCATCCTTAGAGAAGAACTTGTAGAGAGAGAGAGAGAAGAGAATTCTACAGAGAGAGAGAGAGAACAATTAAACCTTCAAGATTCAGCATCAAATTCAGAGAAAGATTAGAGGCAAGTGGTTTAATTACGTTATTTACAAAGAATGTTTCTTCCATGCGTAGGAAATTTATATAATTGTTTTGTTCTTGGAGAATGATAAAGACCTATTGAATTGGAATTAGAAAATTACATTTTGATGAGAAGATTACATGTAGAATTGTGTTAGGGTGATTATTCTGACAGAAATTCATCTTTTATATCACCAAAAACGGATTTAATTATGTCTATGGATGACTTTATCTTTCTAGGGTTCATGTTCATGGGATTTGGGGAAAATTGGGGAGATTTGATGATTTAATGTGATTTAGAATGATTTGAAACCATATTTATGTTGATATACGTCCTAAGTATGTTTAGGAATGATTAGGAACCTTAAATAAGTATGTTTAGGAATGATTAGGAACCTTAAAACACCGTTGGGTTAATGTTGGGATGAGTTTTGAGAAGCGAAAGTTGGAGGAAAAACGAATTTAGGAATTCTGGGCTCGAAACTGTCACCTCGTTAGAAGGCCTGCCCAGGTCGTTCGAACGAGCTCGTTCGAACGAGCTTCTAACGAGTTGACAGTTTGCCTTCTAACGAGAGGGATGTTCGTTCGATGCCTTTTGTTCGAACGAGATCTCGTCAAAATGCCCACTTCGTTCGAACGAACTCTCGTTCGAATAGCCTCATTCGAACGAGACTTCTAACGAGTTGACAGTTTGGCCTGATTTGACTTCTAGTGTTCTGTAACCTTGTTTAATTGTAGAGATGAAAATTCCTTGATGACTAATCGATATAGTTGGGAAATTTGGGATATATTGAGGAGTAAAACATAGAAGTATGGTTTGAACCAAATGATATTTATGGGTTAGAACGTAAGTAACAAATTACGACGTGAGGATAATGGATGATGTGTATATATAAACCGGGGACACGTGTATAGGTATAAGAATGAGAAGTATACCACTAATGAAATATGTTAAGTACTAAGACGTGTGCATGATTAATATACGTATATGATTTTATGTGTATGACATACCTACCATACTTGCTATCACGGGAGGTTTTCGTTCGCTTAGGGCCATCTACTCCTTGTGTGCCCGGATTTAGATTGGTGCCTAGAGAACATAATGCTAGAATGACTTATTTGTGAGTTAATAAGTCAGCTGACTATGGAGCGTAGGTATGTACGTGACCCATGGATATGTTGAATTATGTTCGCCTCCATTTTTGTGTGTTGTGCTTATTCTAACAATTCCTGAGAGATTCGGAATTTGTGATCCTTATGTACGTGATGTACCGGGATGGATAGCAGAGTATGAGTGCACCACAACTTAGCCTCGGGGTGCTGCTATTGTATATTTATGATGTGAGTAATATACAGTTAAATGAAAAGAATTGTTCTGTTTGAATGTGAGAATCATTATAGTAACGCATTGAGAATATAAAAGGAGAGATAAACTTTGGTAAATTGTACTACTAATATTTTGATATTTGAGAATTTAAGTAAAGCTCTCTATTAAATTGATAACGTTGGGAATTATAATATGAATCGAGTAGAAAGGACAATATTTGTTTTGGCCTAGTTAGATATGAGAAACACTTGTATGGGTATGGTACGTTAGGAGTGCACAAATAGATGAGAGGTGAGTGTTTCATGTGAGAGCACGTCCTAACATGTACTTTGCATTCATTGTTTTAATGTTATTAAAACACTTACTGTTTTTAAAATACTCTCCACATTCGGGCTCTGACCCGTTTGCTTTCAAATCTATCTTTTTGTAAAAACCTTTTTAGGTGCCCAACCACAAGGACGCCATGCATAGTATTTCCAGTCAGGTGACGAGCTGTAGCTGTTGTGGAAGTTACAGGGCCTTGCTAGTAGACGCTTCATTTGCCTTGACTCTATATTCAGATTTCATCAGTTGTAGGGCATGTCGCCCATTTCTTTTAGAGACATTTCATTTCTTTCAGTTATTCAGACTTTTTGTTTGTAATTAATTCAGGATGCAGGCTCATTTTATTTCTTTCTATATTGGGATTGGTGCGAGGAGTATTTCCTCTAGACTCATTTGTACTTGTTGATTTATTATAGTTGGACTTTATTGTGAATGGTTATGTTATACTTTACATTTCACTTGTTGCATGTTAATCAGATTTAATTTAAAATTTGACAACTTACTTTTTAAATACTAGGTGGTTAGAAATCATTAAAATGTTTTCGACAGTGATGCTATTAACTGAACCAACTTGGCATTTTGTATTAATTTAATAAAGGAGTATCTACCCGGTATTTAATTAGTCGGGGTGTCACACTGGTGTCCCCAGAGTTCGACACCTCATCAATCCAAGGTCCCATACTTAAACAAGACACAAGGGCAAATTGAAATGACTGATTTCTGCCCAGGTCATTTCAATGAGAATGGGACCTCATCCGAACGAGACTGGATTCTCATTTGATAAGACTTTTAAATGACCTTTAACGAGGTTGTGCACTTATATAGTGGTGTGCCGTTCGATTGTCATTATATGTCCACTTTGAACGAAACAAGGACCTTTTTCAAATGACTTTCAAGTTTGTCCGATCTGCCTAGATTCCTTAAATATCCAATTTCACCCAATAACTTCCAACAATTAACATCAAGACCAAAAGAATAATCAAATATATAGGGAAAAGCCCATATGCTAATGATCCAACTCCGAAGAGTTCCTTATGATATTAAATGACACGATAAGGGGTAAAATCCCGAGGGCGAGTATTACATTCTTCCCTCCTTAGGAAATTTCATCCTCAAAATTATCGATCCGCTGATTCCTAAAGTTCATGAGACATACCAATTCTTACTCTAAGTCATAGGAATCCTCCAAGACTAAACCACTGAAGTCCTCAATAGCTAATATGACATCACACGCTCTTTTACAAGGATTGTCACTAAAAGTTCAACATGCAACATGTTCTAATGCTCACCCTCATGGTAGCCATCAAAGTCACCTAACAACCATCGAGTCCTAACTTACTCGATGACCATACTCAATTAAGTTTTAAGGATCCTTTTGGTAATACCCCAAAGCATACCGGTGCCTCTACCAGGCAACAGTCTCTAGTGATCGATACTCACCCAAGTGTAACTGCAATACAAATTCTCGGGTCATCATGACCACATAACTTTGTTTATGCTTGATAAGAACCTCATATCTCTAGTAACTTAGATTAGGGCAAAATTCCACCTAGTTCCAAATCACGCATTCAACTAATACCCGCCAAAGGGACTTTTCAAGAACCTAGGTCACCCTAAATGTACTATAAGGGAGCACTCGCCTAGGAGCTCAATTAATCCACCCATCATAGCAAACAACACTTAGCACTATATTTCCTTGAGTTTTAATACTATACGATGTCATCAAGTCATTATCTTGCTCCCTACAACCAGAGCCACTAACTTCCATTTGGCCAATCCTAAGGTCGCTAATCCTAAGGAAAGCAAATATTATGAGCAAACTGTGTGGCCTAAAGCGCGTCCATCTATACTTAGAACTTTGTGTAATAATATGGATACCCTAGACAATGTTGCACCCAATTACCTAGATGCATTGACCATGACAGGTCCAACCGCACTCACTAGGCTAAATCGCATCATACCATAACCTAGTACAAATGCGGGCCACCGCAACTGTGGGAACACAATCCTCGATCACCGAAACTAAAGGGGACACAAGAATAAAAATAATGAACGATAGTTTTGGAAAAATAGCATTCGCACACAAAAGACTGTGATTTACGAAAGGCGAACCTACGCCGCATGCTTTGTTTTAAGTATTTAAATTGGTGTGTTAAATCAAGGAATAAATGTCAAGTTAAGTAAAAGGGAGTTATTTTATAAGATTAAGGTGAATTAATCGGAATAAGTAATGTTTTTGAAATAAAAATGGTTTCATGCATTAAAAAGTGTATATATATATATATATATATATATATATATATATATATATATATATATATATATATATATATATATATATATATATATATATATAATAAAGAGTAAGAGTGTTTTCACTGTTTCATAAAATTTTAAGACATTTAAGGGTTTAGATTAAGTCCACGTGAACGATTGTCGTGGAGGATCCAACGGTTCAAGGTGCAATCTTACTTTGTAAGATCTGCTTCTATCACACACTTCCGTCCCGTCTATCTACCCTGCCCCAAACCAAACACTCAATATAGCCACTCATTTCATTCACTTTAATTTGAAAGCATCACATTTACCAACACTCTCTTTATTTCCCTCTCTCAAATCACAATTCTCTCTCGCTCTAAACTCAAACCCTCTTATCTTTGACGAATGACTACATCCAGGTATAATCTGTTTCTAACTTTTTTTTTTGGTTTAAAGATCATAGATCAAACTCCTTCATTTTACACTCATGGTTTCTCGAAGAGGCTCCTAAAAATCTGGATATTGAGTTCTTTAAAAACACGGGCCTCCATATGAAACTGAATCCGGGTTTTGGGTTCTTTATTATTATTTTTAATATCTAACGTTTTTCCGTTTTGATTTCCAGGTAAACTCTTTGTCGTCAAGGTAATGGTTTGTGCGGTGAGGTTTGTTTTCTTTGAGGTTGTTTAATTTTTTTTCTATTTTTTTGGTTCTATGTTCGTCGTTCATGGTTCTAAATTCAAATTTTGTGTTCTTTAGATGGCTTATCGGTCGTGGAGTCAAAGTTTGGGTAAGTCTATCAAAATTTAAATTAGATGTCCTTCTACACCGCCTTCCATCAGAACCACAACGACACCCACCCATAATCACCACCAACCAACCATCTACTACAAGGCTACAACACACCATCAACACCACCTGTCGAGCCACCTCGAACCTGCCATCCACCACCATAGACCATCGCCATCCATTCAACGCATGAACCCATCGGACCGAGCACCGCCGCAACAAAATCATTCAAGTGGACGGCCCTAGAACCTTAACAACCCATTACAACTGATTTGAGGGAGAGAGCAAGAGATCGAACTAATGAAAGATAGAGGTTTCCAGAACGGAGAGCAGATCATCACCATGTGAGGGGTATTCACCCCTCCTCTGTTCTTAGATTTCAGCTGAGCAATAAGAAACACAACCAATTGCGAGTTTTCTTGATATTTAAAATTTTCATGTGTTGAGCTTTCTCGCCTACGATGTGGGTCTGAAAGGAAAGGGCTCCTTGGGTTGTGGGTTGATGGATGATGCTTGCATATATGTGATGGTGAGAGTTTTTTCTCCTATTTTTTTTCTTCACGGATGTAGCTTTTCTTCATTCTCTCTCCCCCTGATTTTCTTTGGTTTACTGAGGAGATATGTTGGTTTTTGTTTTGATGTGACTGAAAATATTTATTCGTTACTTAATCCGAATGGTTTGGGATTTGTTTTTGGATTCGAAGTGTAAAATAAAGGGTCAGTGAATAGTTTTTTGGATTCGTTGTATAAAACTCGAGACACGTGCTATACTTTGTCGACCGTGACATGTGCAATACTTTGTCGACCGTCTATTTTTATTTTTATTGTGGCTATTTTTGCACCCTTAACATCTTTCCTACACTCTTTTAAAATATTTCAAATACAGAAAAAAATATATCTTTTTTCATTTCATTAAAATATAATATGATTTTAAAATATATTATTTTTTTAGATAAAAATAAATTTACACATAAAATATAATATTATTATTATTATTCTAATTTTTCACTTTAACATATTACTAATTTTTTTAATTAGATTATAATACATTTTATGAATTTATTATACTTTGTTACATATTTCGTCGCTAAATATGAAACTTTTTTTACAAAAAAAAAAAGATATTTGGTGACATTTAAACAATATTTAACTCCCAAAAGCTTATAATGAAAAAATAATTTTGTAACAAAAACAATTTTAAAAAACACTTTTTAAAAATAAAACAGTTTTTTAATTAAAAACAGTTTTAATGAAAAAAAATTATTTTTAATAAAATAAGAAATGTTTATAAAAATTAATTTAAAAAAATTAACAAAAAAACAGTTTTTAAATAGTTTAACAAAAAACAACTTTTTGACAAAAAAAAATAGTTTTTTTTTAACAAAAAACAGTTTTTAACAAAAAACAGTTTTTAACAAAATAAAAATAATTTTAATGAATTTTTTTTAACAAAATAATAACTATTTATAAGAAAAGCTATTTTTTTAACAGTTTTTGTTTGATTCTTTGTTTTTTAAGTATGGAGATTTTATTTGTTGAAATTCATCTACTTTTTATGTATGGATGCTTCTTATGTTAAATAAGTTATTGTGCTAATCATATATTCTTTTACTTATGGCTATATTGTCTACCATTTTTCATCGAATACTTTACATTGATTAAAGAATATGTGTAATTTTGAAACATTTTCCAAATGTATTGGTGTATTGGTATTATTGGAATGATATGAGTTAATATGAGGTCCATTATGGACTATTAGTATTATTACAGACTATTGATTTTGTTGGTGGATTTTTTTTATTTCTTAAACAAGGTGGTTAATCCTATAAATAAAGGAAATTTTTCCCAAATTTTTAAATTTTTTTACATTGTGTTGTAAAATTAACTTTTTGACTTGAGTTATACAGGATTCAATATCACAGAAAATTTTCTTCGTGCCTTCAGGCACGGACATTCCGCTAGTATATATATATATATATATATATATATATGTGTGTGTGTGTGTGTGTGTGTGTGTGTGTGTGTGTGTGTGTGTGTGTGTGTATAAGGTAGTTGCACGTGCACATAGATATAATGAGTTAGAGTCTCTTTTCTGTCGTCCGATTCTATACTGCATTATCGAATTTTTCCCACTGGGTATTCGTCTCACTCCTTCGTCTTTGTTACGGTAGTTTGGGTGTAGTTCCGTGTTTTGAGAGTGTTGTATAGGTAAGTATTCTTTTTATTTTATGTTAGTAGCTCTGTATGCTTGGATTCTGGGGACACTTCCCATGGGTCCCTCACGTAGCTTGATTTAAACGAAAATCGGATGCTAAACAAGTGAAATGTTGATTAAATAAAATTGGACTAGCAACATTAGGTTGTTTCATTGCACTTCACACCTAACGCTCAGGTCGGATCATGTCAACCACGGGTAACCCATAAATTCGAGCTGGGGCGTTACAAAGATGGACACACAATGCATCTAACACCCATTCCCTCTACATGACTTTCAAAAGCCTTAGCTGGTAAGATCTTTGTGAAAGGATCTGATAGGTTGTTCTTAGATGCAATATTCATTACAATGACGTCGACTCTCTCCACGATCTCCCATATCAAGTGATACTTATGCCCAATGTGATTTCCCCTTTTATGAGTCCTCAGTTATTTCGAATTAGCAACCGCACTGCTATTATCACAATAAGTGTAATAGTCGACTACACTGAAGGAACCACACCTAAATCACTTAGGAAGTTCAGGAGCCAAACTACCTCCTTTACTACCTCTGATGCTGTGACGTATTCGGCTTCCAATGTGGAATCATCAATGCACGATTGCTTGATACTCCTCTAACTAATGGCTTCACATCCCAGGTTAAATACATATCCCAAGGTTAACTTTCATAAATCTCTATCCGAATGAAAGTCTGAGTCCGTTTACCTAATGGGTATAAGACTATTCACTGAGTAAACTAGCACATAATCTCCACTACTTTTTAGGTGCTTGAGAATATGATTTACTGCAGTCAAGTGCTCCTAACCTGGATTAGGATGACCATGACAACAGTAGAGTAGATGTTCAATCTTGCACACAACATATCATATATGAGACTGCCCATAGCCAAGGCATAAGGTATATTCCTCATCCTCTCTATTTAAACAGGTGTCTTTGGACATTGATCCTTAGATAAAGAAATTCCATGCCTGAAAGAAAGGTACCCTTTCTTGGAATCTTGCCAACTAAACTTTGTGAGCACATCATCGATATAAGTTGCTTGGGGTGAGCTAAAACCATATTTTTTTATCAGTCATAAATTGATCCTAAGAATGTGACTGGCTAATCCTAAGTCATTGATATCTAATTAAACAGACAACCACACTCTCATACTAGATAATACAACCAAATAATTCTCGATTAGGAGAATATTAACCACATACAGTATAAAAATTCCACCATGTTTTCATCACACTTCTTATACATACAAGTTTCATCCGGGAATTGAAAAAAAAAACATAAGATTTTATTATCTAATCAAATCGAATGTTCTAAGACCTTGACACTTGCTTAAGTCCATAAATGGATTTCTTAAGATTGAACACTTTTATTTCCTGGCCATTTACTATCAACCCTTGAGTTGCATTATATTGATGCACTCGTAGAGACTAGCATTAAATAACACAGTCTTGACATCCATTTGCCAAATCTCAAGATTGAGATGAGACGTAATGGATAAAATAATACAAATAGACTTTATCAAGTCTACTAGTAAGAAGGTTTCCTTATAGTCAATCCCCTATTCATGAGTAAAACCTTTCGCTACAAGCCCTGCCTTAAAGGTTTCCACCTTCCGATCTACCCGTATTTTGATATTGTAGATCCACTTGCATGTGAGGGGTTTTATCCCATATGTAAAGTTCGTAAGATCCAAAATCTAGTTCGAATAAATTTAATCGATCTCGATATTCATAGCCTATATCCCAAGATCGGATTCCTCATCTGGAGTTCTTCATCATAGTTCCAGGGATCTAGTTCGTGTTCTTTTAGGATCTCAATGAAATGTTAACCTAAATAAACTAAACTAATAGGATGGCGTGTGTATCCTGATCACCAATAATACTCCCATTATTGTTAGGCACTGTACTATCGATATCATGTTTTATTTCATTGTGTACGGGTTATTCATAAGTAATTCCTTGGGCTTTCCCTCTTAGCTCTTGTAAGATAATCTTGCTCTTAGGTTTGTAGTTTATCATATAATCATACTCTAAGTACTGGGCATATGTACTAACCAACACCCTATGGTCCTTAAGATTATAGGATATACCATCTTTAGTTCCTTTTGGGTAAGCTACAAAGAGACATACTTATGTCCTTGATTCCTTTTAGTTGGTTCCTTCCTTATCACATATGAACATGTCCTAGACTAGGTTTACATCATGTCCATAGTTCCGTGGACATTGTTGAGACCGATTTAAAAGGAAATAAGTTTAGTAAATAACTACTCGTATCTAATGTATAACCCCCAAAAGAATTTGATGGATCCAAATAATTTAACCATATAAAAAAGTGTCATGTTGCTTATTTCCACTACATTATTTTGCTGTGGTGTGCTCGGTGAAGACAATTAGGATGTAATCCCTATCTTTGACAAGTGATTCCTAAACTCCCCTAAGAGGTACTCTCCTTCACGATTATATCGTAGAGTTTGGATTAGTTACCATGCCTACACTCCACCTCATCCTTGTACACTTTGAACTTATAAAAGGCTTCAAACTTGTGAGGCATAAGGCAAACATATCCAAAATTCTAGTAATAATAAATGAAAATAATGAAGTACTCGTTGCCACTTCTTGCCTGGATTTTCATAGGGCCACACAAATAAGAATGAACCAATCCCAACGTATCTTTCTCTCTATATCCTTTGTCTGTGAAGGGACTCTTAGTCACTTTACCTTATAAATTCATAGACTGGAAGTGCCTCCATATCCAATGAACTCAATTTTGCATTTAAAAGCAGTCTTTGAATTATTATAGATTAATAAGACCTAAGTGTAAGTGCCAAAGATATGTTTGGTTCAACTTATAATGTTTCTTTCTCTTTTGGTTATTTCCATTTAAGTTACTCATTTAAGTATTTAACAGTAATAGTGACAGACTATATAATATAAAGATCATTGCCCAATGTGCCAGAACAGATAAAAGATTTTCCATTTTTAATATAAACATCTATATTAAAATAAACCAAATACACATTTATAACTAACTTAGAAGTCAAAACTAAATTTCTTCTGATAGTTAGAATATAAAAAAAATCTACAAATATTAACTTTTTTCTTCACCAAAATTTAAAACCAAATTTCCCATTGATAATAATTTTGCCTTACTATGATCACATATGAATAAAAAAAATTCTCCTTCACTAAGATCCTTAGTTACCATGACCCTTCTAAAAATTTCAAACATGATTAGTGAATACTGAATTTACACATCAAGTACCTGTTGATTGCACTATAAAACATGTCTCAATGATAAAGGATAAATTATTGTTCAATGACAAAGGAGAAATTTTTGCTTTCATTTTTCTTTGCTAAAAGATTGGGCATTGATTCTTCCAATATCCTAACTGTTTATAGATATAACACCTCATGTAAGAGGATAGTAAATAAATTCGATGTTCTACATAAAATAGATTGTCTAAATTCCTTGATCAAAACATGTTTGAGTCTTTGTTTAAGAGGTCACCGAAAAACTTTATGAATACATAGTATTCTCTTAATACTGAACCTTAATCACACCGCTTAAAAAAAGATGCAAGACTTAGTGGACTTAGAGGAATTAGATTCACCTTGCTTAATCTGCTTTTATAAATTAAAAAATCATTTTGATTAACCTTGGATTTGTAATTTTGTCAAATACAGGTGAAAATATACTTTTCATATCGACAAATCTATTTTTATAAATAATTTCATCTCTTTATGGTTTTTAAGTATGAATGTTCTGCGAGAAACAAACATACTTGGAGTTTGCCGCAAAACTATTTTGAAAATATTGTAAAAGGTTAACTAGATAAAATCTCTGGACACATGTTCAATCATCCCCGCCTCAGCTTCGGCGGAACGATATCTTGCCTCGTAGTAGCGAAACTTTTATCCGACATTTTTTTATCCATATTTCAAAAAATCTAAACAAAGGGGCGATCGGTTTCGCAATAGTTCCACCGCAACGATGGTCCTGCTTACTGCAGCTACACTATTTTGTTGTTTACTTGTGTTTCCATGCAAAAAGTCTGAACAATTGTACAATCTGTTTCGCTTCAGGTTCGCCCCAACAACATAAGAGCTCGCTGCAATGACCCCATTGGTACACACGTCTGAAAGCATCAAAAGTCACTTTTGCACAAGATCTTTCTTTAAGATATTCTTTGTTAGTGTGTCAAGTACAACTTTTTCGATGACTAAGACCCTGATGTGGCTACTTGACACCTTAAGAGCATGACACCTCACATTTGAGCCTCTAAACATTTCAATTCAAAGTTTTTTTGGACCGGGTTTTTTTTCATTAGTGATTTTTTCCTTATACATCTGATCTCGTGCTTATTTTACTCTTCCACATCTTTTAGAATCATTGTCATAGTTAAGAAGATAAAGCTCGAAAATATTCTAAAACTCAGTAAAATGTTTTTTCATATAGACATTTGGATTGTTAAGACCTTTTCTAATAATAAATTAATAAACTTTTTTCTTGAATTAGGTGAATTAGTTTCTATTTAGGTAGCTACCATCAAGAGGCACACTCTTAACTGGTATCAGAGAGGATCTCCAAGTTTTAGGTGTAAAAACCAAGTATAGACTCTTTTTTGTGTGCAATGGATGGAAACTCAACCCTTTGATGTCCTCCAACTGATAGTAGAAATTATTCCTATTGGAAATACTGTATGACAACTTATTTAACGTTTATGGATGACCATATATGGAATGGTGATTTTTGGATTGACTTGTCCCAAAATCGTTATTGATGACGTCCAAGTTAATAAGATTAGATCTTGTTCGAACGACAATGATTTAAAGGAGAATATGTGGAATATAAAAGGACTTAATGCTATTTTTAGTTGCGTGTCCTCAAGTTAGTTTAGACGTATATCCACATGTATAACGTGTAATAAGGTGTGGGATATATTACAAATGACCTATAAAGGCACCTCCATCGTAAAGCATTCCAAGCTTTAACGGCTCACCACCCATTTTGAACTTCTTACCATGAAATAGGATGGCACTTTTGATGAGTTCTATGCCGAGTTGAATAATATAATTACCTCTATCTTTGCTTTGGAGAATACTATAAAATAGCACATAATTATTAATAAAATCTTACGGTCTCTTCCCCCTACATTACGTGGCAAAGTGGTTGCCATTGAAGAACTTGGAGCCTTGCTTTCAAAACTAATGCATGTAGATGAATCGAACGTCTCTCTATAAACCTATGAGGTAAATTTTCTTATCACCAAGGAGATTTCCAAAAGAAAATGAGAAAAATCTATCTTTTAAGGCTAAGAAGGCATCTCCCAATTTTAGTTCCCATGATGTTAGTGAGGATGATATGGAATTTCTCACTAAGTTTGCAAAGAAGTGGAAAAAATGATTTCAGTCTAAAAGCACACCCAAAAAAATCCACCTAGACTCAAGATTGGTCATGGAAGTGGAGAAAGGAAAGATGAATATCTAAGGACCCTCACGCGATTTACATGTGGTGGTCAAGGGCATATGTCAAAGCAATTCCCCTAAAATATGAGTCATTATGGTGGTAAACATTCATATCAAGATACTTATATTAATGATGACCCAGACTCTGAATATGACTTTTAAGAATGCAATTATTTCGCATTTATGGAAATAGATAAATTTCAAGAGTTAAATGATTTAGATGTTCTTTATTTGCCTAGTGAAGAAATAACTATTCCTAGCTCCACTTTGAGCACTAGTAATGAAGAAGAGGAAAATAATCTTTAAACGAACTATGTTAGGATTTATGAGAAATCCAAAGACCTCAATAGGCATACAATGGAACTCTCCAACAAGTTATCCAATGCCGGGAACCAAATGGCTATGGTAAGTGAGAGTTATGTGAGTGATCTTGTTGCTCCACACGTGGTGAGTACTGCACCATATTTTGAAGGAAGTTACATTGATTTTCTTCATACAGATATTGAGTTCCTCAGGTTGTCCCTACAAGAGAGTGAAAAATCAAGAATAATCCTAGAGAATAAAATATCTTTACTTGAGACCAAGCTACTATCCATGATCACTTTCAAGATGAATATGACGGGTAGGTCTCAAAAGTTGGATAAGATGATTTTTGGTGCCAATTTGTCCACTATGAATAAACGAGGTCTTGGTTTTGAAAGTGATGGTTCTATATCTAACCAAGATTTCACAACACCCCAATCCATTTTTTCATCTCCCGTTGGTGAATCTTCAACTCATTCAATACTCTAACCAAGCCAAGGGAAGGTTACTTTCATGTGGTACTATTGTAACGAGGAAGTACACTTAATGCAGTTTTACTTTAGACTGTGTTTTGTGTTTTACTTCAACTCACGCAGACTTAGGTGATTTTGATAAGGGTGGAAAGATTGATAGGAAAAGGAAGAAGAAGGTGGAAGACCCTCAAAAGGTTTCTTCCAAAGAAATGGGGAAAGGAAAAATGTTTAATCCTAACACACTTCCCAATTTGGTTCCTAGAACCAACTCTTTAAGAATTAATCCAGATAGGGTTCCGAAAAAATATATTGATAGAGGAGAATGAGACTGCCAAGAAAAATGTGCCAAGGATTGGTCCTTATTTAAGAAAAAATATAATTACTTTGGTTTAGGTATCTCAGAGTGTTTAGTTTACTCTTTTTTTGGATAGGCATATTGCTTTTTCTCTATTTCTACATTTAGTCTTATGATCTTTGTTTTTATTCATACCTTTAGATTTTTGGCCTTGAACAATATTGGTCTTCTATGATGGTTAGGTATTATTTTATCTCATAAACTTAAATGCAAACCAACATACTTAGTTATTATTCACTGATTTTAATACCCCATGCTTAAACTTTATATCTTGAATTGCCTTGGTAAATTAAACTTGCTATTTTGGAATATCCATCATAACTCATTCATTTTTACACCGCACAATAAACTTGAGCATTTCCATAAAAAATAGAATAAAGGGATTTATTTTCTAGTTCTACTAAAAATTAGAAGTTTCATGCGATGTTTTAATGAAAGAGTGTCATTGTTAATCATTTTGTATATGAGAGTTTTATTATAATGGTTGGAGTTGAATGTATACGTTCAAAATCATAAATGATAATCTGGAAAGGGATACAACTTTGGGTCGTGATCACTACCTTTGAAAAATGGAAATAGTTCCCCACCCCTTGTAATGAATGAGCGAAAGCCGCCACAATCAAAATTTTATCAAAAGCAATGTCTCAAATATTTTTTTTGTCCAAAATATTGAGTAACATCAATAAGAAGCGCGCTATCGCGATTTTAATGAAATATTTATATAATTACATGTCCACCAAACACAAATCCAAATTTTATCTTTTTACCCTAAGATATGCATCTAGGTGATAAAACAGATAAAGTAAATCATGCAATCAATAAAGGCAAATTTGAGGAAAAAATCCTTTGCGGGCAAAATCTTTTTATTTAAGCAGTTTAGAAATAATTCAAGACAGTTGACTTACAAACTACTTGATACTAGCCACACGTATAACATGCTAGTTTTCGCAAATCTCTAAAGAATACTACTTGTCTCCAAGCAGTCCACAGGCGGCGTTCCACCCCTCTGTATCCACCAATCAACCTTTGTCTTGAGTAATGATCCCCTCGAGAATCACAATGGTCAGCAGTATAGATCTCTCCACAAGAGTAGTGTATGCAAGGATACAAAACTATCTAGGGTTTAAATTTATTTACACAAATATATTTTGGGGATGTGTTTTGTGAATCAAAAGATTTTTCTAGACTCAAAAGGTTGAAAACTTTTGAAGAGTATATGCAGAAATCATTGTGGCAAAAGTCTTAACAAAAATAAACATGAAAAAGGCATTTATAAGGCGAACAAAAATTTCGTGGCAGTGTAACTCGTTCGAATGAATTTTTCATATCATTTGAACAGGATTCAAACGACCTTCAAACGATGACAAATAATATTGCAGTATGCCCTCGTTAGATGCTTGTTTGATAAAGATATTGAACAACCTTCGAATGACTTAGACATCTCATTCGAACGAGAATTCCTTCTTGTTTGAACGAGGAAGGGAAATTTTGAAAAATTGTTTTAAAATAAAATGCCTCAATTTTTTAAGGAAAACAATGTTATTTCAGTTTTTATAAAACTAAAACATCCCAAAATAAATTTAATGAAATAAAATTAAATTCCTAAAAGCTTTATACCTTCATAAAGTGGAGAAACATGGAACTTGGAAATGTTGGAGATTCGGTTCTCTGTGATGTCTCAATTCTAATGGTAACGAGATATGCCAAAATCTATGTAAGCCTAAGCTATGAGAAAATACCAAAAATTATTTTCTTACAAATATTTCCCTTTTGGCTATTCCAGTACAAACATAAAACCAAAATCCAAATTACATCAAAATTCCCCAAGATAATAAAAATATCCCAATTACATCCCAAACCCTAGAAAATTGATAGGTACAAGATAATGATGTCTTCAAATGATGTCTTCTTCTTGTTATTCTCTTGGGAACTTTGTCTTCATCGAGTGTAAAGAAAATATGATCTTTCAAATGTACCTACACACACGCAACAAAGAAAATACCCGTGATGCATATAGTTTGACATATGAAATAAAATTCTGCCAAACTCATGTAATGTCCCCCGTAATTTGTTCTCCTCCTTTTATTTTGTACAAAATATACAAGGAGTAGAAACTAAAGCATAAAAATGGAGAGCATCACAAAAGTTAGAAAATTATCACAAAAACATATGAATGACGAACATGCAATGATAATAGCAAAGGCTCCACAAATTATTTTTGATAATTTTCAATATTTTTAACTATAAAACTTTAACAAATACAACGCACCATGGAAAAACACAAAAATACCTGAATCATGGAAACATAATGTAGGGGTGTGAACATATCCTATATGTCAATCAACATAGACAAACATAACATATGTATACAAAGAATTGAGACGCCACTAACAAAAGATCTCAAAGTTTACCTTAGGTGTAAAAATGGTAAATTCATGTGGAATTGACTCAACCTAATAAAAAAATCAATACCGTAAGTGATTTTCACACCAATGACACCCAAAACTATGTAATGTCTTTAGAGATTTTTATAGTATGTGCAAACCCATTGATTATAGGGTTAACTCCCTCGAAATGTCACATATTTCAATTATTCTTTCAATTATTTTGAAGAAATTAATGCTCACTTGTACCGAAGCATCAATGTTTTAAAAACTAGGCTATAACTTCTATTTCTATGTGACTTTAATATTGTTGGCTCTTTTCATTGCAATTGGTGGATTTTCATGCAAAGTCAACCTATCTTTAACGGCTCGGTTCCATTGCTTAATCTATAGAAATTTGACCGAAAAAATGATTTTTTATTTTTTTCAATCTAGGCAATTGTTCTTACATGCACAACTTTTATGATCTCGTTTGTCACATTTGGTTTGTTTTAAAAGTAGGATTGGGATGAAAACAATGCAATCGACATGTAACATGTAAGTGAAATACTCAACTAAGCGTGTGCTCGTGTGCATTAAACGTGACAAGGAGTCAAACATGTAACAAGTTGTCATTAAAACACATCTTAATGTCTCCACACATTATAAAGCACATAAATGAAATGATGTCACATCTCGAAACTCTACAAAATAACCACGTGGATATGGAGTGAATGGGTGACTCAGACTTTTTTAATATTCATCCACATATGGTGTAAAAAAATACAAAACTCATTTTGGAATTTTTTCAAAATTTTTATCAAAAATAAAATCTTTTTGTCCTTTTCACTTTTTCTAAAAAAAAATGAAAATCTTTTTGTAGTTTCAAAAATTTTCAAGAAAAACAAAAATATTTTTGGATTCTTTAAAAAATATATCAAAATGAAAAATATAATTACAATGATAGTACACACTAGCAATAGACATGTAAAATATGAACATGAAAAACATCCTATGCTAGAAATAAGTCACAACCTCAATCATTAGGTCCGGAGTAGTTCTCCAAAGGAGATGACATCCTATGAAAAACATCCATAAAATTTTGTGAAGTCTTGAATAAATACTCCATTTGCTATTTAAAATTCTCAAAATCTCTCAAGTGATGTGTGGGAGCATGTGAAGTAACCTGTGTGGGAGTGCGTATGGGAAATCATGTAGGTATTCGTAAACTAGACAAAGTGTTGTACATAAAAGGGTTGAAAGAGAACTTAATTACCATAAGCCAACTATGAAATGCAAACTTTACGGTAAATTTTGATCAATCCAAATGTAATGTATATAACCAATCCAATGTACTTTTAGTACATGGAGTGGGACCAAAAATAATTGCTATGGGTTTGTGCCCAAGTCCTCCTTTGTGTTAAACAATGCCACGGTCTCCTCTATAAACCTTTGGCATCAACATCTAGGTCATGTGAACTTTAGAGATCTTTAGAGATTAGTTAAAAAGGACCTAGTTCGTGGCTTACCGTCACTTGGGAAACCAACTTCATTAGTTTATGGACCTTGCCAACAAGGAAAACAAATTCGAAGTCCCCATCGAAAGTTGAATACCATTATCTTATGGGTCCTAATCACTCAAAGAGTTTATGTTGTAAAAGATATATTCTCGAGATGGTTGATGACTTTTCTAGATACTCTATCGTGGGATTTCTTAGAGAAAAGTCCGATATGGTTGAGTTCCTAACAACCAAGTGTCGTGTCCTACAAAATCAACATTATGTCACTATTAATCGGATGCTTAGTGACAACAACACCGAATTTAAAGAATCCAGAGTGGATAGATATTGTGATGGCATGGGAATCAAACATGAGTTTTTGACCATACATACTCCTCAAAAAAATAGGATAGTTAAGAGGAAGAACTGGACAATACAAGAGATGGATAGATCTATGCTTTTGGGGAGAAACATGCCTAGATTTTTTGGCAGAGGGAGTGAGTACCTCATGACATACGATGAATAGTGTATATCTTAGTTCACACACATTACACATGTCTTATGAGTTGTGGAGAAGGAAGAAACCCAACCTACCACATTTTTGTATCTTTAGGAGTACTTGCTACATCTTGATAGATAGAGAGAACTTAGTAAAGTTTGACTCTCGGAGCAACGAGGGGATATTTTTAGGTTATTCATCAACTAGTTGGGATTATAGGGTGATTAACCTTGCAAGCTATAAGGTTATGGAGTTTATAAACGTCACTATTAGGGATGACGAGCCGTAAACGTCTATTGAACCTATCCCCTGATGTGAGGATGATGCACCCCTGGTGATGATCCCATCTTTCCTCATACTACCCCAGTGGACCCCAATCTTGATTTAGAGGATTCACCCTATTGGGTTCGAAAGAGTCTTGATCCTTTCCCTATACTTGGTGATCCCGACCTTTGTGTCAAGAATCATGCTTAATTTAAGAATGTGGTTAGCTACCTTTTCTACACTTCCTTAGTCGAGCCCAAGAATGTGAAAAAGCACTCAAGGATGAGAATTGGATATCCGTTCTGCAAGATAATTTGCTTCAGTTTCACAAGAACGATGTCTAGGAGTTAATCCCCCGACCTAGCATGACAAATTTTATTAGTACCAAATGGATCTATACTAATAAGATGGATGAGAATGGTACTATAATTTGTAATAAGGCTCAGTTGGTCACTCAAGGTTTTGACACATATTAAGGGTGTAGGCTTTGACGAGACATTCACTCATGTTGTTAAGCTCGATTCCGTTCGCTTACTATTCGCTATAGCATGTCATATGCTTTTCACGTTATATCAAATGGATATCAAGAGTGACTTTCTAAACGTTATTCTACAGGAGGAATTTTATGTGGAACAACCAATGGAGTTTGAAGACCCTAAGCATACGGGGAATGTCTTTTATCTAAAGAAGGCCATGCATGGTTTCAAGCAAGCACCCTGTGCATGGTACGAGAGGCTAACTTCCTATCTCTTATCTCATGGCTTTAAGAGAGGGGGAGTGGATACGACATTATTTATGAGGAGAGAGAGTAGTGTTATCTTGGTTTCCCAAGTCAATATGGAGAACATAGTTTTTGGATCCACGCACTCCCATTATACTTTTACTTTTGAGGAGGAAATGAAGAGCGAGTTTGAGATGAGCATGGTTGGTGAGATTACGTTCTTCTTAGGTATCCGGGTTCATTAGTTAGATGATGGTATATTCATATCTCAATCCAAATATGATAGGGACGTAATGAAGAATTTTGGTTTAGACATCGTTAAACACTCACGCAACCCAATGAGTACATCGAAAAAGATTAATAAAGACACTTTAGGAAGGGAAATACAAAAAAGTATTTGTAGGAGTATGATAGGTAGTCTTCTCCACTTGACTACTAGTCATCCTAATATTGCCATTACCATTGGAGTCTGTGCGCGATACTAGGCATCCTCAAAAGAGTCTCACTTGCCCGCACTTAAACCTATCATCAAATACATGAGTGTCACTCTTTCCTATGATATTTGGTATTCTTTTGATATCGATGATCATTTGTCCACCTATTCGGGATGCCGATTGGGCCGAGGATGTTGACGGTTGTAGGAGCACCTCGGGTGGCTATTTTTACTTGGGAGGGAGCTCTTGTCTCATGGTTGAACAAGAAGCAAAACTCCATATCTTTGTCCATGATGGAGTCTAATTATATTACCACCGGGATTTGTTGCATGCTAGTCTTATGGATGAAGAAAATATTGGAAGATTATGGGATTTCACAAAGCACTATGACTATTTCTTATGATAACAAGTGCGATCCATATGTCCCATTATTCGGCCCAACATTCTCACACAAAGCACACTAGGATACTTGAGAATTTTTAGTCGTGATCTTGTTGAGGATGTGGTTGTGTCCTTGAGCTTTGTGAGCATCGAACGTCAATTAACTAATATTTTCACGAAATCTTCTAATGCACTTAGATTTGAGGATCTTAGGAAGTCTTTGGGTATTTGTACTATTGATTGAGTTCGGGTACTTTATTAAGTGTAGGATGATTATCATGTTCATATCTCATATTCCTATTTCTAGATTGTATCACCATTGTATTGATATGTTTTCCTTTTGATATATATTAAAAAATTCCAAAAAGAGTTTTGTTTTTATAAAAAACTTGTGAAAAAGTTAGAAAAATGGAAAAAGATTTTTTTTTGATAAATTTTTTGAAAAAGACAAATATTTTTCTATTTTTGATTTTTCACCGTATATGGATGGACACTTATGATATTCGGATCACCCCTATATTCCATCCATTCACGTGGATTTTTCCTAGAGCTTTGAGACATGACTTTATTTAATTTAGTGTGCTTAATAATGTGTGGATAATATTTCGTTCATCATTGATGGTTATTCTCTAAATGTTAGACTCTTTGTCACATTTATTGCACACGTGCACGAAATTTTTGAACATTGTGCTAACTTGTTATGTGTTGAATACGAGGTTATTATCTCAATTCTTCTTAATAACGAACCAAATGTAAAAAGATATAAGTTGTGCATGTAAGAAACATTGCTCGTTAAAACCTACCATTTTCATAAAAGATCCTAAAAATATTAAAGGTGCACAAAAACAGATGTACTAAGGCCTTTTAGTTTATATTCATTGATGCTTCACTAGATATGAGCATTATGATATCTTCAAAATATTTGAGAGCGAATTTTTATATATGAGAGATTTTGAGGGAGTTATAAAGTGAAAGATAAATAGAATTTCACAACGGACTTTCTTGAAAAATATTAAATAGTTTGGCGTTATTAGTGTGAGAACATTAAAATTAATGGCATATTTCATAAGTTGAGTCAATTTCAAATAAGTTCAATATTTTTTTACACCTAAGGTTGAAATTGAGTTCTTTATTTAGAAGTGTCTCATGACTTCGTGCACCCATGTTATGAGTTCTTATGTTGATTTGGCTATATAAAATGTTCACATAATTATATTCCATTTTAACAATTAGAAAATTTTAGTGTTATTCTACAGTGACTATGTATTTTTGTACATATACGTACTATTTATACTTACCTAAAAATTTTAAAAATGTTTCAAAAATAGTTAGTATGCCTTTTGGATTATCATTACATGCACTTTATTGATTATCTTTGTGATGATATCTTTTCTTCTTCATGTGATGCTTGTTATTCATGATTAGTTTTTACTTGTTTGTCTATTACGGACAAAAAGGGAAGGGGGAACAAATTCATAGGGGGTTTTATTGTTATTTAAAACTTGTACGCGTCACGGTATTTATTTATTTCATACGTGTCGGTATCTTCCGATTTGATGATGATTTCATGGACTACACAAGATGAAGAAAACTAGCTAAGGGAATAACAAGTTTCAGTTCAAAACAAGCTTCATACGTTGTTTAATTTTTAGGGTTTGGGAGGACATTATGATTTATTGTTTTAGAGGGTTTTATTATAATTTGGTTTTCGGTTTTATTTTGTACCGGAATAGCCAAAGGGGGAGATTTGTAAGAACAAGATTTTACAATTGCTCATACCTTAGGAATTTTATAGTTTTGGTGTATCCTATTACAAACCGGCATCTCAAATGAAATACTATTTCTCCAAGATCACTTGAATACACGTTAGGGATCGGGCTTCGTTTCAGGATTCATCACCAACACTTTATGGAGCTATAAAAACTCGTGTTTTCAGAGATTATTATAAATCATATTCTGGGATTTTTTTTAAATCAAGGCTTTTTATAAAAATTAATTTAAAAATAAAAAGTTTTTTGGTGAGATTGAGTCTCACTCGAACGAGATACGTGGTTTCATTTGAACTAATGCCAAACAAAATTCATATGAGGCATACATGCCTTTACCATTATTTTGGTTCGAAGCTCGTGAAAAGGCAGTTCGAACGAAAAGTGGGTTTTGTTAGAACGGAATAGTATGGAGTTTGAATGAAACTATAATTTTCATTTAAACGAGGTCTAATTTTGTTCGAACGACCCTGGCGCCTCAAAATTCATGATTTTGTTATAAAAACCTATTTTGTTTAAAATTTATAAAGAACTTTCGTGAAAATAATTTTCCAATGCCTGTTCCAAAAGTTCTCATATTTGGTTTTTCAAAAAAAAAACTTTTTGTTTTCCAAATCACACATCCCCATATATAATTTTTGAGATTTATGAAACCCTAGTTTCCATACACCTTGAATAAACCCTTGTAGAGTTTATCTCTATGGTTGAATTGTGGAGCCGTGTTTTCATTGTTGAAGAAGAAGGATGATCTATGGATACCATAGGAAGATCGCTTCCTATGGACGACATTGGACTGGGACATATTTTGTAAAAGAATTAAAGACTCTATGCATTATACTTAGTCATTCTAAGTAGTCTATAAGACGACTGTGTCTTTCAAATTCTTTATAGCGCAGAATAAAAGGTTTTTCTCAATTAGGGATTTTCCTTACTTCTTTGCATGCGTGTTTTAATTGTGTGATTGAATGGAAATTAATGTTGACAATATCTTCGCATTAACTGTTAATTTACAATCAAGATAAATATTGATTAAAATTTGAATTTGTGTGTGGTTGGACTAATATACGTACTATCCATATGAACCCGCTTTCGCACAGTTAAATTATTATCCTTCAAGATTGAAGCAAATGGGTTAAATGCTAAGCCCATTTTGAAATATGAGAATCATCATTTGAAAAATTAATTAATTTCAAATTAAATATGTGAGAATTAACTTCCAATAAATTTTAATTTATCTTCCATATGTCGATAATTAAAACTAATCTCGTCGTGCATCTGAGTTCCATTATGAAGCGAGATTTCTCAACGGGAGCTCAAATTAACCCACCTTAAACTAAACATATTTTCATCTTTCAATTATGTTCTTTGGATAGTCTAGGAATCTTCTGTCCTATGTAATTGAATAGCTAAAATCTTTTGGTCTCACATCTAATAACAGTGACTTGAATGGGGGAGGATACATCAATTGTGTTTAAGAGAATACCATTGGTTAATTCGTTAAAATAAAATCCACTCGTGTAGAACTTCCTCGATGGGGGGATCGAACACACTTACATATAATTTCGAGTAATTATCAGTTAAGAATTTTAAAAATATGGTGATGGCAAGATTAATGCCCTCTGATGGAGATTAAATTCAAATAATAAGAGGAAAAATTAATTGTAATACCCCGTATTTTTATGGCTTTTAAAATTGGGGATTTATTAAATTAAATTTGAGGTATTAATTTAATATTAATCCGGAAATTATTTTTTTATATTTACTAGCATGATGTGAGTTAGTAAATATTGGAAATTTGTTGAATATTACTAGATGAGTAAAGTAATATATGAAATTGATTTTATTAAAATTGTCACGAGTGAATAAAATGGCATTTATGAAAATTTAATTCGGGACGCGCCTGTGTCGTGTCAGGACTAAATTATTATTATTAAAGTGAATAAATTATAAGTCATTCGTATAGTTGTTTTGAGTGTGCTAAAGTGTCCGAAAGGGTCGAGATAGTTAGAAAAGTGTACCCGGGGGTTTAGTTTGGGTCTCGGGGCGTTTTTAGGCCTAATTAACATCCCAGGAGGGTATTTTAGACATTTTGTATTTTTGGGTAATTAAACCCAAGAATTTTCTCAGTCTTTATTAGCCATTTAGAGTTGTCTCTTGGGGTTAACAAACACAAAGCCTAAGCCAACCATTAGAGAAGAAGGTGAAGAGATTTGAGAATAAGGTGAAGAGTCTTCAAGCAATCCAAGGCCTAGAACTCACACGATTACATCGCCACCACCACCAAAACGTAGATCGCACGACGAGGAACGCAACCATATATTTTTCATCAACAAATCAGACCCTTGAATCCGTGGCAAGTATCTATCTTGCAAAATTCCAAGTTAATATACCTTCCATGTTAGTCTAGAAATGAAAATCATATCTTTTAATGGAAAAATTATATATTTTGGAAGAGAATTTATATGTGTTGTAGGGAGAACTCTTGTAGTCTAAAATCTTGATCATATGTAGAGGATTACCCATGAATTTATTATGATATTTGGGAAGAAAATCTTGATTAAAATAGAGGGTGGTGATTATTCATGAAAAATTTGGTTTTATAAAGAGATTTGAGATTAAACCACTTTTGATTGATTTGTTGGTTATTTATTGATGTCGTTACGTTTGAACTTGTTTATGTACATTGATTATACACTTGGATTACTTTGATGGGAGTTTGGGATGAAATTATAGATGTTTGGAGGGGTTAGAATGATTGAACCCGTAGGTTGAAATTTGCAGCAAACTGGGCAAGAACTGCTTGATCGATCGATCGACCAAGATCATCGATCGCTCGACGATCGATCGATGATCGATCAATCGACCCCATTCCTTGATCGATCGACCCCTCTTGAAAAACTACATACTTTCCCCTTTTTGTTTAGTCCAGTTAAAATGCTTAGGAATCCTTTATCATCGTTGATAGAGTATAATGGGTTATGAAGATGACCAATAGGGTCTAAGTAGACTCCGTTGAGTGAAAATAATATCAGATGAAATTGTGGGTTAATAGGAAGTTATTTATACATTGGGAATTGTGAGTATGCGTACTAAAAGATTGAGACTCGTGAAAGATTTAGACTAGAAGGTAAGTGAGGGTATACCTACTGAAATTTATACTTAGTGAGAAAGAATACTTCGAGATATGAGAAGTAAGAATGAAGTAAATAATAAATGAGAATAAAAGAGACGAATCGTTATGAGAAATAATTGAGTAAAATTTGTGTTGAGAATGGATAATAACAATTATGGGTCGTGGGCAAACCTAATTTGGAAAATATGAAAATTTATATGTATGGCTTTGTGAATGTGCATATATTAAGTATCTGTGTATGACATACCTTGCTTACTTGCTATCGACGGGAGGTTTGGGCATGAGGGGAGACATATCCTGATGAATCCATGGGATTTTTGATTTGTCGCTCGAGAACATAGGACTATGAAAGACTTATCGGTAAGTTGATAAGTCCGCTGAGTAAGGGAACGTAGGTATGTGCGTGATCCGTGGGTATGAGAACTATGTTCACCTCCAATTTTTGTGTTGATACTTGTGGTTCGAAGAATCTTTACTGAACCTATAGTCCCCTATACACCGACATGATGTATTAGGACAAGAGAACAGAGTAATGCAGCACCGCAGCTGTGTCTCGGAGTGCAGTACAGTATATATATAATATAGTGAATATATATATATATATATATATATAGAGGCAGGCTCCTGTGCACACTAACTTTGCACATTACCTTTTAAAAGTGTGCAAACTTAGTGCTGGCGCACACCAATTTTTTTATGTGATATTTTAACATTTCAACGGACTCACATAAAAAAAATTAGCTCAAAAAAACTTTTTTTGCTATTTTTAAAAAATCGGTCAAACTTTCGCAGTTTTTAAAGGGCTTAAAAACTGCGAAAGTTTGACCGATTTTTTAAAAATAGCAAAAAAAGTTTTTTTGAGCTGATTTTTTTATATGGGTTCCTTGAAATGTTTAAATATCACACAAAAAAAATCAACTCAAAAATATTTTTTTTACCACTTTTAAAAGGTAATATGCAAAGTTAGTGTGCAAACTTAGTGTGCACAGGAGCCTGCCTCTCTCTCTCTCTCTCTCTCTCTCTCTCTATATATATATATATATATATATATATATATATATATATATATATATATATATATATATATATATATATATATATATATATATATACATGTGATGATATCTACTATGTGGCTAAAGTATAAATGTAATATAGTTATGTATGAAAACACTTAGCTGAATTGAATTAATAAGGGACTTATCCATGTTGAATCTAAATGGATATATATATGTTTATAACATCAATATATGTATTATAAGGTTAATACGTGGGAATAATTTGGGCTATAAAGAATGGATACTTGTGGTCAATCTAGTTAGCGTGGGAACTATAACTAGGATGTCCTAGAGGTACGTTAGGGGTGCACACTAGATTAGAGGTGAAGATTCTCAAGAGAGTGTCGCATACTAACATGATTGTGATATTAGCCGGTAAGCATTTTAAATACTTGCTAAACTATTTTTAAATTTTTTTTACACTCGGGCTCTGACCCGTTTTCTGTCATTCTTTATCTCTGGTATATAAATGTATGTATTACAGGAGCCCAGCCACAGAGGCGTCATGCTTAGGTTCTTTGGATTGGACGTGCTGCAGCTTATGTGGGAGTTGCAGGCCCTTGCTTTAGACGACTTCATCATTGAATCCATTCCTACTTTAGATATTCATAGTTAGGGCATGTGTCGCCCGATTTCCTATTCCAGTTGGATTTGTCAGAGATTTGTGATATTTCCAGCATTCAGTTAACTCTTGTCAGAATGATTTCATTTGTAGTTCATAACTTGGTTTGGTTTATCTAGATGGTAGTGTAGTTATTGTTATCCTTTTATTTATGTGACTCTCAAACTGTTAATATTAAAAAGGTTTTCATATTGGTATTTAATAAAGGAAAAAAATGAGGTTTTAAATGGTTTTGACACTTAGCTTAATTATTTAGGGTGTTCAAATAGGAAATATTATTTTGCGACAGTGATGCTGAGAATGAACCAACCATTCACCTGGTTTTTAATTTAATAAATGGCTGATCACCCAGTATTTAATTAGGCGAGGTGTCATAGGTGGTATCAGAGCATCATGTTCTAGTATCCTTTAGGGTCTGTACGGCTTACTATACTTTCAGCTGAGCGTTACTTTCTTTGATATAGAGCCCTATGATTAGGATTGTTGATTTCTATGGTAAGATTCAGTTCTCCTGCTATAACGTATATATTATTGAATCTTATTTGCATTCGGACGTGTTTGTACAAGAAGTATGGCAGATGAGGGCCATTAGACGGATAGCGGAGGTCGTACTTAGGAGGTTATGAAGTATGTTCGAGGATGATGATCGTAGTCGAGGTCACCCCTAGTATGGCACGAGAGTCCAGGACTGTAAAGACGGTTATAACGCAACCTATAAATTCCAAGTGCTGCTATAGTCGAAGGTGATGCCAAACTAGACTCACCCAACGTAGTACGCTTGGGAGAGGGTCAAATGGAAAATTGAGGAGAGTCATCACTAGAAGTTCTAGAAATGTGGGAATTGGGTGTGTTACCCAACGAAGGCAATATATTCAAAGGCTTGGACATATAGTGTAGTGTGGTTAACTAGAACTGAAAATTTGGGGTAAAATTTTTCTTGGCTCATTGGAGGAAAGTTATAATAGTGGGAGTCAACAACCACCGCCCACGAATGAGGGTACATTTTCTATCTATGGAGTTATGGGGCACATAATGATTGTCATTAGGACCTCACATTCATTTGTAGCTATTAGAATTGCGTGGACCATAGGGTTACTAGACTTGGCCATTGGCACTATTATTTATTTAGACTCACCGATGGGTAGTGGGACGCCTATTATTTTCTTATATATATCAATACGTGAGTTTAATTTTTTCGGGGATTTACTTGTTATAGACATATCCGAGTAAGATATGATTATCGGCATGGATTGACTTGTTGTATATGAGACCAAGATTGATCGTTATAACCAGCGTATTGTCTTTGATACGAGAGTGAATAAGTAGACTTTTATAAATAGATACAACTTTTTGGGATGTTATATACTATAGACTAAGGACCTGAGGAGTTTTGATGACCAACTATTTTAGGTAGTAGTGTATCGGGGGGTTCCTTGTTTGGATTTCACTCAGCGAGACACCCCACGCATGAAACTAAAGAACGTTGTGAGTCGAAGTAAGTTAGGACTTTAGAATATGACTTTATAACCTTTTCCATTATATGTATATATTTATATTAATCAGAGAGAGTTATGAGTTGTAGAATGATTTGAGGCAAATGAAATCGCCAAATGAGAATGTGGAAATCATAGAAATACAGAATATGTTAATTAAGGGTAAACTTACAGAGGAATCACATTCATTTAGACCTTATGATGGAAATTACGCACATTGAGTGTATGGGCGTCCTGGATGGTTTGATTGTAGTATTCTTCATATTTGTCTCATAGTAAGTATTCTTGAGGTTAATAAAAGTAGAATTTGTGACTTCCAGATTTGGTTGTTCAATGACTTAGGACCGTTACTCCCCATAATTTTTCCATGAGGATGGTATAGTACGAATTGGGTAAAGTTTTACTCAAGATAATTTAAACTAAATGGAAATGCTTGGACTATAACATTAGTGGGGGTATTCGGTAATGTACTGTATGGGTGGTATGACGAAAATTACATGAGATGTGAGATTAATACCTGGAGTTGTTGATCGAGTGGAAAAACCGAGCGTCCGTGTAATACGCTAGTCGTTGTTATCGGCTTCCAACCTCAATACAAAAAAACCTAAACTTTTAACTACACTTTTATGGAGTATAGTAGTAAGTCTGGGTATCGAATCCACAGGGAATGTTTTATAGAATTTAATTGATTTATTACTTCTAAAATAAAAGTGAAAAAGATGATGATGGTTGACAAGGAGAAATAAGTTAGAACAAATTTATAAAACTAATTAAAATGAATGAGGAAATAGGTTAGAATACAATCCCCCAATCCCTAGTAATTACCCATTAGAATACTAGAATTATAAATTATAAATTTGAATGAATCCAGTCTTTACATATCCTAAGCATTACATATATGAGGTTCAAGCCCGCATCATATGAAATCAAAGATAAATATAAAGCGGTGCTAAATAATTACACGCACATCATATTCTTAAATATCCCAAGTACCTAGGGCAAGAGAGATTAAAAGATCTAGGATGATTGTGAACTTATCTTACACGATTATTTCAAATTTAAATTTAAATTCTATTTCCTACGTAGATAAATTACATCGGGATGGGTTCATGCATCCCAACCCTTAAAAATTAGCTAAACATGATGAAAACAAAAGAAAACTCTAACAAACATTGTTAACAATTTGCAAAACAATTGAGAATTGAATGGAAAAATAAAATAGAGAATAGAAATTGATACTTGTATTTAGCAAGAGGAGAAAGAGATGAATTTGAGTCCAGCAAAACTTCTTCTTCAAAATTACAACTAGGGTTTATGAAAACTTCTACCAAAGAAAACTACAATCTAACTTTCTCTCTCTAATCCTACTCCTACCCTCTAGAATTTGACTCCCTCTCTCTAGAATTCAACCCCCCTTGAAAATGAGGTAGAGCTTGGTCTTTTATAGCACCAAGTTGCATGAATTTGGCATCAAATTTCGCTTGTGGCACAAGTTTTCCAAGAGTTGCACTGCATTAAATGCATAATTAATTACAGAAATCCGCACATCCAGACTCTTTATTATCGCGCAACTTCAAAACATCGTAACTTCTTCACCGTAGCTCGGATTGAGGTGCCGCTTTTTCCAGTATTCTTGTAATTTAGAGCTCTTAAACTTTATAGTTGGCCCCACCTTTGGACTAAGGCTGAAAAATTACTAAAATGCCCTTCAACTCTCCATTTCTTGGTTTCTTTCACTGTTTTTAGTTCTCCTTTGCCCCAATTTGCATGAAATACCTATAAAACACATGAGAAATACACAAAACAAGAAATACTTGCCAAAAAAGGTTAGTAGCGTAAATAAGAGACAAATCCAAGCTAAATACACTGCACGGGATCATAAAAATACCGAAATTAAGGGGATAAATGTGAAGAATATGTGCCTAATCAGTTGTCCTTACCAGTTATTCTTTATTTCTCCAAATTTCGGGATGAAATTCCGTTATTAGAGGGGAAGTATGTAATACCCTGTATTTTTATGGCTTTTAAAATTGGGGATTTATTAAAGTTAATTTGAGGTTGTAATACCCCGTACTTTTGGCTATATTTATTTTTGGGATTAATTAATTAAATGCGTATTAATTGGAAATTAATCCGGGTAAAATACTAGCGAGATGTGAGTTGGTATTTAACTATATTTTGCATATATGATGTTATATTAATATTGAATTATGAAAAATTTGTCGTGAGATTTATATACGGCATTTTAGAAATTTTGTTGAGACGCGTGAGACCGCCGCGTCATGGTATATTATTTTAATTACAAAAGTGATTTTTATTTCTATTATCCGTATGGTCGTTTTGAGTGCGACAATGCGTCCGGAAGGGTCGAGATAGTCAGAAAACACTAGCCGGGGGTGTAGGTTGGGTCCCGGGATATTTTTAGGCCATACCGGCAACTTAAAGGGTATTTTGGTAATTTTGTATTTTGAGGAATTAAAAGTGACGAAAATTAGGAGTCTTAATCTGATGTGGATTTAACCCACTAAACCCACTAACCAACCCATATTAACCCATTAAGCTACGGAGGTTATCATTTAGGTTTCCAACTTTCCCAAAGAAAACCCTAGCCACCATAGCCACCCTTGGAGAAGGAAGCTTAGAGAGGGAAAGAAAGAGAAGGAATTCTGCGGAAACCTTTACAGAAATCAACACCAAATTCAGAGACAATTAAGGCAAGTGTTTTAATTATATTTAAATTCGTAGAATGTTCCTTCCATGTTAGAAAATTGAAGAATATCTATTGTTCTTGAAAGATAATGAAAACCCATGTATTTTGAAACTTAGAACTTGAAATCTTGAGGAGGATTTGCATGTAGAATGATAGGTAGATGTTCATACTGATGATATTTATGATTGGATGAAATTTAAAACGGATTTAAATTGGGTAAATTCATGATTTCAAATTTTAGGGTTTGTGTTCTTGAAATATTGGGGAAAAGTGATGAGATTTGATGGTTTAATGATGATTGGGAAGAATTAACTCCATAAATTACATTAGTTTATAACCTTGATATGTTTAGGATTGATTAGAGACCTTAAAGTATTGTTGGGACTTAGTTTAGAAGAGATTTGAAGAGTATAAATGGTGAAAAACGAAATTTAGAGAAATCTGGGACGAAACTGGCAGGTCGTTAGAAGCCCCTGCCCAGGTCGTTCGAACGAACTCGTTCGAACGAGCTTCTAACGAATTGACCAGTCGCTTCTAACGAAAGGGAACTTCGTTCGATAATCTCGTTCGAACGAGATATCGTTAGAAGGTACAGTTCATTCGAACGAACTGGAATCTCGTTCGAACAGTCTCGTTCGAACGAGACTTCTAACGAGTTGACAGTCTGGACCTTTTTAGACTGTTTTGATTTTTGGAGTCCCGTAAACTTGTTCGAGGATATAGATAACATTCCAATGATGATGTAATGATAGAATTGGGACTTTTGGGTATTTATGAGAAGGAAATTATATACGAGAGTTAAATTAAATGGATGGTTTGGGGTGAGACGTGAGTGTCTACTACGACGAGAGAATAAATTATGGCGCGTATGATTATAAACCGGAATAGTATAAATTGTGTTAATTATAAGTTGGTACGAGAATGCGATATGTACTACGATTAAACTACGGGATTACTAAAGACGTGTGTTTACTTAGTATTGGTATATAAATTGTGTGTATGACATACCTACCATACTTGCTATCACGGGAGGTTTGCGTTCCCTTAGGGCCCTCTAATCCTTGTGTTGCCCGGATTTAGACTGGTTAACTTGATGAACATAGGTCATAGAAAGACTTATTGGGATATTAATAAGTCTGCTGATCGTGGGAGCGTAGGTATGTGCGTGACCCATGTGATGTGACTGTGTTCGCCTCCATTATTTGTGATGTTGTTATCTGTGAACTATTCCTGAGAGATTCGGAATATGTAATCCTTATGTACGTGATGTACCGGGATGGATAGCAGAGTATGTGTGCCCCACAGCTTAGTTCTCGGGGTGCTTGTATTGTATATTTATGTTGTGAATAATATACACTTAATTAATGGGAACCTTCATGTTAATGTTGTGAATATAATTACGGTATTGTTTCGAGAAATATAACGAGTTAACTGATAGTGATATATATTGCATATTGAGCATCTGAGTTTACGTTAAACCCCTACTTAATTACGAGCGTTATAATGTTAATAGAACCGAGTAATAAGGGTAGGACCTATGACAGTCTAGCTAGATATGATGGCACTTAGCTAGTAGTTTGTGTCGTTATAGATGGGTACTTACGTTAGGAGTGCACAGTTAGACGAGAGGTGAGAATATCATGTGAGTGCACGTCCTAACATGTACTTTGCATTTAATGTTTTAAATGTTTTTAAAGCACCTGCAGGTTTTTAAAATATAACTCCACATTCAGGCTCTGACCCGTTTGCTTTTCAAATCTATTTTTCTTTGTAAAACCATTTTAGGTGCCCAGCCATAAGGACACCATGCATAGGATACTCATTCAGGTGACGAGCTGTAGCTGTTTGTGGAAGCTACAGGGATTTGCTTGTAGACGCTTCTATCACTTGGATTCCAGATTCATTATCTATCAGTTGTAGGGCATGTTGCCCATTTCTATTAGAGTTACATTTCCATTACAGTTTTCAGACTTTGGCATGTATTGATTTAGTATTCAGTTTACTTATCAGTTGTGGGATTTGTAGTGAGGAGTTTTTCCTCCAGACTTTATTTACTTTATGTGATGATTATTCTATTTACTTCATTATGGTGAATGGTGTTATTATTCTTTATTACACTTGTTGCATGTTAATCAGACTTAAATTAAAATTTGGCACTTACTTTTTAAATACTAGGTGGTTAGTAATCTTAAAATGTTTTCGACAGTGATGCTATTAACTGGACCAACTTGGCATTTTGAATTAATTTAATAAAGGAGTAGCTACCCGGTATTTAATTAGTCGGGGTGTCACAGGTGGTATCAGAGCTTCAGGTTCTAGTGTCCTTTAGGATCTGACGACTTATTATGTTTCTGCTAAGTTTCTTTGATATAGAGCCCTATATTTTAGGACTGTTGTACTCTTTTTGTGTATGCTTCGTTCTTCAGCTGTCTTAAGTTTATAAACAATGAACTTATAAACTTTGTTCTTATTTCAGATGCCTCCACGAAGTGCACGACGAGTTCCCAGGGATGCAACGCCCGAACCCCAGCCCGCTCCAGTTCAGGGCATGATGAACGCCGTTGAGGTTGCAGCTATAGTAGCCCAAGCGGTAAATGCCGCAATTGCCGTTGTTCAGCAGGCACCACCGCAGGCGCCGGTTGCCGCGCCAGTTCAGGCAAATGCATTCCCGTCTGCTTGGGAGCGTGTACGTGACGCTTTTCAGAAAGCGCATCCGCCAGAGTTTGCAGGTAGCTCAGATGTGGTAGTCTCGAGCCAGTGGAGGAAGGATATGCAGAGGCACTTAAGGATGTATGAGTGCACGGACGTCCAGAAGCATGTGCTAGCTACTTTCAAGCTAGTTGGATCTGCGCTGCAGTGGTGGGAGTCTATTACCACCATGGAGGAGAGGGATACTCTCACTATTCAGGACTTCTGGGTGCGGTTTGATAGCAAATACTTTCCGTCGGCTGTTCACACGGAAATGAGGAGGAAACTTATGAATCTGAGGCAAGAGGTTAAGACCGTGGCCGAGTATGAGGCCGAGTTCACAAATCTGTTGAATATCGTTCCAGATGAGATACGAACAGAGAAGAACAAGATTGAGAAGTTCATGGACGGGTTGACATGGAGGATCCGTCAGCATCTGTTAGGGAACCTTTCGTTGGCCACGTATTCTGATGTGGTTAACGCTGCTTTGTTACACTGCCAGGACCACCGCTTTCATATGGCTGAGGGCAAGAGGTCGAGAGAGTCTAGCCATCAGGGCAGGACTGGAGGGCATGGTGCCGGTGGGGCACAATCTGGTCAGGGGCAAAGACAGAATGAGCAGGGTTCGCAGCAGGGGGATCAGAAGAGGTTCCGATCAGGGAACTACAGGCAGGGACATGGAGGTTTTCGTCAGGGCCATCAGGGTCCAAACGGCCATCAGGGCCAACAGGGACAGAATGGGCAGCAGTTTCACCAGGGCCAGCAGGGCCAAGGGAGGAACGGTAACGGCCACCAGGGTCCGGGACAGCAGGGGCAGAGAGGAGGGAACTTCCCAGGGAAGTGCTTTGTTTGTGGCAAGACTGGCCATAAGCGACAGGATTGTCCTGATAGGGGAAGGGCCCCACAGCAGCAGCAGCAGCAGGGTGCTCGCCAGGAGCCACAGAGGCCTATGTTTCCCGCCGCTCTTCCCGCACCGCCACAGATGGCAGCATTGCCACCCATTCCAGCAGTCCCAGTTCAGCAGGGGCAGCTACAGTATGGACGTGTCTACAACGTCCACCAGGCTGCAGTTCCACAGGCACCGCCCGCGATTGAGGGTACGTTTCCTATCCATGGCACTATGGGTCGGGTATTATTTGATACGGGGGCTACACACTGTTTTATAGCTACACACTTCGTGAAAGCCTTAGGATTGTTAGCTACGGCAGAGAGCACAGTGACGTGTGTCGACTCACCATTGGGGAGTGGCTCACTTATTTTCTTTATATGCCGGGGAGTGGGGGTAGAGATTGGTGGTTTGGTATTACCTGCAGACATGTTAGTATTAGATATGCATGTTCACGATGTGATTATCGGTATGGATTAGCTCGTAGCTTATAGGGCCATGATTGATTGCTTCAGCGGGAGCATTATTTTTGCCATTCCGGGGCAAGAGATGTTTGTTGTGGCGATGCCTCACCCAGAGGGAGGATCGATCGCTCATCTGTATTACATTGAGGAGGATACCTCTAAGGAGGTAGTGATTCCTTTAGATTCTATCCCAGTAGTCAGGGAGTATTCGGATGTGTTTCAGGAGATACCAGGCTTACCCCCCAGTCGAGAGATAGAATTTGTTATAGATTGGCTACCAGGTACAAGATCGATAGCACGCGCACCGTACCGTATGGCTCCAGCTGAGATGAGGGAGTTACGGGATCAGATAGAGCAGCTGTTAGGTCAGGGCTTTATTCGCAGGAGTACCTCACCTTGGGGCGCTCCAGTTTTGTTTGTGAAGAAGAGGGACGGTTCACTGAGATTGTGTGTGGACTACCGAGAGTTGAATAAGGTCACGATACGGAATAAGTATCCGTTGCCTCGAATCGATGACTTATTCGACCAGTTGAGAGGAGCTTCTTTCTTCTCAAAGATTGATTTGAGATCGGGATACCATCAGTTACGTATCCGGTAGGAAGATGTCTCAAAGACTGCGTTCTTGTCGAGATATGGTTCTTACGAGTTTCGGGTTATGCCTTTCGGTTTGACCAACGCTCCAGCAGTGTTTATGGACTTGATGAACAGAGTGTTTAGGGATTTCCTAGATCAGTTTGTCATTGTCTTTATTGATGATATACTGGTTTACTCCCAGACAGAGGAGGAGCACGCCGAGCATTTGAGGCAGGTTTTGCAGACACTTCGTCAGAACGAGTTGTATGCAAAATATGAGAAGTGCGGGTTTTGGCTGAAGGAAGTCCAGTTTTTGGGACACATTATTTCCGACCAGGGAATATCTGTTGATCCGGGGAAGGTATCAGCGGTGAGGGAGTGGGGACAGCCCACGACACCAACGGAAATTCGTAGTTTCTTGGGTCTAGCAGGATACTACAGGAGGTTTATTCGGGGTTTCTCGGAGATAGCAGGTCCTTTGACACATCTGACTCGTAAGGGTGTGCCATACATTTGGAGTGATGCCTGTCAGTTGGCATTCGATGAATTGAAGGATAAATTGACCTCAGCACCTGTGTTAGCATTGCCGAGACCGGGAGTTGAGTATTTGGTTTACACCGATGCGTCTTTGCAAGGGCTTGGAGGTGTATTGCAGCAGGAGAGACAGGCCATAGCTTATACTTCCCGTAAGCTTAAGACTCATGAGAAGAATTACCCCACGCATGATTTGGAGTTGGCAGCTGTGGTATTTGCCCTACGGATTTGGAGGCACTATCTTTTGGGGGAGAAGTTCCAACTGTTCACGGACCATAAGTCCCTACAGTTGCTGTTCACGCAGAAGGAATTGAATATGCGGCAGCGTAGGTGGCTTGAGTTTGTGAAGGACTACTAGTTCGACATCCAGTACCACCCGGGAAAGGCTAACGTGGTAGTAGACGCGTTGAGCCGTAGGCCAGTAGATGAGGTGGCAGAGGTGTGGAAGGCTAAGTGGAAGGAATTGGGACACCAGGATGCAGTGGCCCGATCTTTCATGTCTGTGATGACCGTTACACCGCATATTGTCACGAAGGTAGTACGGGCACAGGCTAATGACTCGTTCTGTCAGGAGCAGATAGTTCGATTACTAGCAGAGGGAGCCGAATCCTATACCGTTAGCTCAGACGGGAGATTACGCTTCAATGGGAGATTGGTGGTTCCGGAAGGAGAGGAATTGCGACACGATGTGATGGCAGAGTCGCACGCTCACGGTTCGCGGTACATCCTGGAGGGGACAAAATGTACCAAGACATGAGACGCCAGTATTGGTGGAGCGGTATGAAGAGAGATATCGCTGAGTTTGTTTCGAGATGCGCCACTTGTCAGCTTGTAAAAGTGGATCATCAGAGACCAGCAGGATTGCTACAGCCATTGGAGGTCCCGGTGTGGATGTGGGAGAGCATATCCATGGACTTTATCACGGGATTGCCTACGTCGCAGAGGGGTCACGACTCCGTTTGGGTAATTGTGGACAGGTTGTCCAAGGTCGCCCACTTTTTACCCGTAAGGACTGACTACACTACGGGACAGTATGCCCAGCTCTTCATTTCAGAGATTGTGAGACTTCATGGTGTGCCCCTAAATATCGTGTCTGACAGAGACAAGATATTTGTTTCGAGGTTTTGGGAGAGTTTCCAAGAGGCCATGGGCACGGAATTGCGGTTGAGTACAGCTTATCATCCACAGATTGATGGGCAGACCGAGCGCACAAATCAGATGTTGGAGGACATGCTACGCATGTGCATTATTGACTTCGGGGGTGGATGGGAGCAGTACCTTCCACTGGTGGAGTTTGCTTACAACAACTCCTATCAGTTCACTATTGGCATGGCTCCGTTTGAGGCATTGTACGGTAAGCCTTGTCGTTCCCAAGCATGTTGGTTAGAAGTGGGGGACAACAAACTACTTGGGTCGGAAGTGATTCAGGATATTTCGGCAAGGATTGAGTTGATTCGGAGTCGCATTCGGGTAGCTCAAGACAGGCAGAAGAGTTATGCTGATGCGAAGAGATTTTTCAGGGAGTTCCAAGTAGGTGACCAGGTTTTGCTCAGGGTATCTCCTATGAAGGGGATTATGCATTTCGGGAAGAAGGAGAAGTTGGCACCGAGGTATGTGGGGCCGTTTCCTATTATTGAGCGGATCGGACCAGTTGCGTATAGACTTGGGTTACCGGAGTATTTGCATCGGATTCACGATGTGTTCCATATTTCCTCGCTGAGGAAATACCTTAGAGATAATTTGGCTCACTCTCACATTGCTGTGGAGGACATCGATCTCCAGCCGGATAGCTCCTACGAGGAGGGGCCGATTGCTATTTTGGACCGAAGCGAGAGGAAACTCCGGTCAAAGATAGTCCCGTTAGTGCGCGTTCAGTGGAGACATAACAATGTCGAGGAGTCCACATGGGAGCGCGATGATGAGATGCGCGAACGTTATCCAGAGTTATTTTTAGCAGGTACTTTCTAGTTCCGAATTTCGGGAAAAAATTCAGTTATTAGGGGGGAAGTATGTAATACCCCGTACTTTTGGCTATATTTATTTTTGGGATTAATTAATTAAATGCGTATTAATTGGAAATTAATCCGGGTAAAATACTAGCGAGATGTGAGTTGGTATTTAACTATATTGTGCATATATGATGTTATATGAATATTGAATTATGAAAAATTTGTCGTGAGATTTATATACGGCATTTTAGAAATTTTGTTGAGACGCGTGAGACCGCCGCGTCATGGTATATTATTTTAATTACAAAAGTGATTTTTATTTCTATTATCCGTATGGTCGTTTTGAGTGCGCCAACGCGTCCGGAAGGGTCGAGATAGTCAAAAAACACTAGCCGGGGGTGTAGGTTGGGTCCCGGGGTATTTTTAGGCCATACCGGCAACTTAAAGGGTATTTTGGTAATTTTGTATTTTGAGGAATTAAAAGTGACGAAAATTAGGAGTCTTAATCTGATGTGGATTTAACCCACTAAACCCACTAACCAACCCATATTAACCCATTAAGCTACGGAGGTTATCATTTAGGTTTCCAACTTTCCCAAAGAAAACCCTAGCCACCATAGCCACCCTTGGAGAAGGAAGCTTAGAGAGGGAAAGAAAGAGAAGGAATTCTGCGGAAACCTTTACAGAAATCAACACCAAATTCAAAGATAATCAAGGCAAGTGTTTTAATTATATTTAAATTCGTAGAATGTTCCTTCCATGTTAGAAAATTGAAGAATATCTATTGTTCTTGAAAGATAATGAAAACCCATGTATTTTGAAACTTAGAACTTGAAATCTTGAGGAGGTTTTGCATGTAGAATGATAGGTAGATGTTCATACTGATGATGTTTATGATTGGATGAAATTTAAAACGGATTTAAATTGGGTAAATTCATGATTTCAAATTTTAGGGTTTGTGTTCTTGAAATATTGAGGGAAAGTGATGAGATTTGATGGTTTAATGATGATTGGGAAGAATTAACTCCGTAAATTACATTAGTTTATAACCTTGATATGTTTAGGATTGATTAGAGACCTTAAAGTATTGTTGGGACTTAGTTTAGAAGAGATTTGAGGAGTATAAATGGTGAAAAACGAAATTTAGAGAAATCTGGGACGAAACTGGCAGGTCGTTAGAAGCCCCTGCCCAGGTCGTTCGAACGAACTCATTCGAACGAGCTTCTAACGAATTGACCAGTCGCTTCTAACGAAAGGGAACTTCATTCGATAATCTCGTTCGAACGAGATATCGTTAGAAGGTACAGTACGTTCGAACGAACTGGAATCTCGTTCGAACAGTCTCGTTCTCATTCGAACGAGACTTCTAACGAGTTGACAGTCTGGACCTTTTTAGACTGTTTTGATTTTTGGAGTCCCGTAAACTTGTTCGAGGATATAGATAACATTCCAATGATGATGTAATGATAGAATTGGGACTTTTGGGTATTTATGAGAAGGAAATTATATACGAGAGTTAAATTAAATGGACGGTTTGGGTTGAGACGTGAGTGTCTACTACGACGAGAGAATAAATTATGGCGCGTATGATTATAAACCGGAATAGTATAAATTGTGTTAATTATAAGTTGGTACGAGAATGCGATATGTACTACGATTAAACTACGGGATTACTAAAGACGTGTGTTTACTTTGTATTGGTATATAAATTGTGTGTATGACATACCTACCACACTTGCTATCACGGGAGGTTTGCGTTCGCTTAGGGCCCTCTAATACTTGTGTTGCCCGGATTTAGACTGGTTACCTTGATGAACATAGGTCATAGAAAGACTTATTGGGATATTAATAAATCCGCTGATCGTGGGAGCGTAGGTATGTGCGTGACCCATGTGATGTGACTGTGTTCGCCTCCATTATTTGTGATGTTGTTATCCGTGAACTATTCCTGAGAGATTCGGAATATGTAATCCTTATGTACGTGATGTACCGGGATGGATAGCAGAGTATGTGTGCCCCACAGCTTAGTTCTCGGGGTGCTTGTATTGTATATTTATGTTGTGAATAATATACACTTAATTAATGGGAACCTTCATGTTAATGTTGTGAATATAATTACGGTATTGTTTCGAGAAATATAACGAGTTAACTGATAGTGATATATATTGCATATTGAGCATCTGAGTTTACGTTAAACCCCTACTTAATTACGAGCGTTATAATGTTAATAGAACCGAGTAATAAGGGTAGGACCTATGACAGTCTAGCTAGATATGATGGCACTTAGCTAGTAGTTTGTGTCGTTATAGATGGGTACTTACGTTAGGAGTGCACAGTTAGACGAGAGGTGAGAATATCATGTGAGTGCAAGTCCTAACATGTACTTTGCATTTAATGTTTTAAATGTTTTTAAAGCACTTGCAGGTTTTTAAAATATAACTCCACATTCGGGCTCTGACCCGTTTGCTTTTCAAATCTATTTTTCTTTGTAAAACCATTTTAGGTGCCCAGCCACAAGGACACCATGCATAGGATACTCATTCAGGTGACGAGCTGTAGCTGTTTGTGGAAGCTACAGGGATTTGCTTGTTGACGCTTCTATCACTTGGATTCCAGATTCATTATCTATCAGTTGTAGGGCATGTTGCCCATTTCTATTAGAGTTACATTTCCATTACAGTTTTCAGACTTTGGCATGTATTGATTTAGTATTCAGTTTACTTATCAGTTGTGGGATTTGTAGTGAGGAGTTTTTCCTCCAGACTTTATTTACTTTATGTGATGATTATTCTATTTACTTCATTATGGTGAATGGTGTTATTATTCTTTATTACACTTGTTGCATGTTAATCAGACTTAAATTAAAATTTGGCACTTACTTTTTAAATACTAGGTGGTTAGTAATCTTAAAATGTTTTCAACAGTGATGCTATTAACTGGACCAACTTGTCATTTTGAATTAATTTAATAAAGGAGTAGCTACCCGGTATTTAATTAGTCGGGGTGTCACAGAGGTATTAATTTAATATTAATTTGGAAATTATTTTTTAATATTTACTAGCATGATGTGAGTTAGTAATTATTGGAAATTTGTTGAATATTACTAGATGAGTAAAGTAATATATGAGATTGATTTTAATAAAATTGTCACGAGTGAATAAAATTACAATTATGGAAATTTAATTCGGGATGCGCCTGTGTCGTGTCAGGACTAAATTATTATTATTAAAGTGAATAAATTATAAGTCGTCCGTATAGTCATTTTGAGTATGGCAAAGTGTCCGAAAGGGTCGAGATAGTCCGAAAAGTGTACCCGGGGGTTTAGTTTGGGTCTCGGGGCGTTTTTAGGCCTAATTGACATCCCAGGAGGGTATTTTAGACATTTTGTATTTTTGGGTAATTAAACCCACGAATTTTCTTAGTATTTATTAGCCATTTATAGTTGTCTCTTAGGGTTAACAAACACAAAGACTAAGCCAGCCATTAGAGAAGAAGGTGAAGTGATTAGAGAAGAAGGTGAAGAGATTTGAGAAGAAGGTGAAGAGTCTTCAAGCAATCCAAGGCCTATAACTCACCCGATTTCATCGCCACCACCACCAAAACGTAGATCGCATGACGAGGAATGCAATCATATATTTTTCATCAACAAATCAGACCCTTGAATCTGAGGCAAGTAGCTATCTTGCTAAATTCCAAGTTAATATACCTTCCATATTAGTCTAGGAATGAAAATCATATGTTTTAATGGAAAAATTATATATTTTGGAAGAGAATTTATATGTGTTGTAGGGAGAACTCATGTAGTCTAAAATCTTGATCATATGTAGAGGATGAAGAAAATCTTGATTAAAATAGAGGGTGGTGATTATTCATGCAAAATTTGGTTTTATAAAGAGATTTGAGATTAAACCCCTTTTTGATTGATTCATTGAGGATTTATTGATGTCGTTACTTTAGAACTTGTTTATGTACATTGCTTATACACTTGGATTACTTTGATGGGAGTTTGGGATGAAATTATAGAGGTTTAGAGGGGTTGGAATGATTGAACCCGTAGGTTGAAATTTGCAGCAAACTGGGCAAGAACTGCTTGATCGATCGATCGACCCCATTCCTCGATCGATCGACCCCTCCTGGAAAACTAAATATTTCCCCCCTTTTTGTTTAGTCCAGTTAAAATGCTTAGGAACCCTTGATCATCATTGATAGAGTATAATGGGTTATGAAGATGACCAATAGTGTCTCAGTAGACTCCGTTGAGTGAAATTAATATCAGATGAAATTGTGGGTTAACGGGGAGTTATTTATACATTGGGAATTGTGCGTATGAATACTAAAAGATTGAGACTCGTGAAAGATTTAGACTAGAAGGTAAGTGAGGGTATACCTACTGAAATTTATACTTAGTGAGAAAGAATACTTCGAGAGATGAGAAGTAAAAACGAAGTAAATAATAAATGAGAATAAAAGAGACGAATCCGTTATGAGAAATAATTGAGTAAAATTTGTGTTGAGAATGGATAATAACAATTATGGGTCGTGGGCGAAGCTAATCTGGAAAATATGAATATTTATATGTATGACTTTGTGAATGTGCATATATTATGTATCTGTGTATGACATACCTAGCTTACTTTCTATCGACGAGAGGTTTGCGCGTGAGGGCAGTCATATCCTGATGAATCCATGGGATTTTTGATTTGTCGCTCGAGAGAATAGGACTATGAAAGACTTATCGATAAGTTGATAAGTCCGCTGACTATGGGAACGTAGGTATGTGCGTGACCCGTGGGTATGAGAACTATGTTTGCCTCCAATTTTTGTGTTGATATTTGTTGTTCGAAAAATCTTTATCGAACCTATAGTCCCCTATACAACGACGTGATGTATTGGGACAAGATAACAGAGTGATGGAGCACCGCAGCTGTGTCTCGGGGTGCAATATAGTACATAGATAATATAGTGAATATATATATATATATATATATATATATATATATATATATATATATATATATATATATATATATATATCTACTATGTGGCTAAAGTATAAATGTAAGATAGTTATGTATGAAAACACTTAGCTGAATTAAATTAATAAGGGACTTATCCATGTTGAATCTAAATGGATATATATATGTTTATAACATCATTATATGTATTATAAGGTTATTACGTGGAAATAATTTGGGCTATAAAGAATGGATACATGTGGTCAATCTAGTTAGCGTGGGAACTATAACTAGGATGTCCTAGAGGTACGTTACGGGTGCACACAAGATTAGAGGTGAAGATTCTCAAGAGAGTGTCGCATGTTAACATGGTTGTGATATTAGCCGGTAAGCATTTAAATACTTGCTAAACTATTTTTAAAACTGTTTTACACTCGGATTCTGACCCGTTTTCTGTCATTCTTTCTCTCTTTTATATATATGTATGTACTATAGGTACCCAGCCACAGGGGCGTCATGCTTAGGTTCTTTGGATTGGACGTGCTGTAGCTTATGTGGGAGTTGCAGGCCCTTGATTTAGACGACTTCGTCATTGAATCAGTTCCTACTTTAGATCTTCATAGTTAGGGCATGTGTCGCCCGATTTCCTATTCCAGTTGGATTTGTCAGTGATTTTTGATATTTCCAGCATTCAGTACTCCTCGGGAGTTAACTCTTGTCAGAATGATTTCATTTATAGTTCATAACTTGGTTTGGTTTATCTAGATGGTAGTGTAGTTATTGTTATCCTTTTATTTATGTGACTCTCAAACTGTTATTATTAAAAATGGTTTTCATATTGGTATTTAATAAAGGAAAAAAATAAATTTTAAATGGTTTTGACACTTAGCTTAATTATTTAAGGTGTTCAAATTGAAAATATTATTTTGCGACAGTGATGCTGAGAATGAACCAACCATTCACCTGGTTTTTAATTTAATAAATGACTGATCACCCGGTATTTAATTAGGCGGGGTGTCATAAGTGGTATCAGAGCATCAGGTTCTAGTGTCCTTTAGGGTCTGTATAGTTTATTATACTTTCAGCTGAGCGTTACTTTCTTTGATATAGAGCCCTATGATTAGGATTGTTGATTTCTATGGTAAGATTCAGTTCTCCTGCTATAACGTATATATTAGTGAATCTTATTTGCATTCGGACGTGTTCGTACAAGAAGTATGGCAGATGAGGGCCATTAGACGGATAGCGGAGTTCGTACTTAGGAGGTTATGAATTATGTTCGAGGATGATGACCATAGTCGAGGTCACCCTTAGTATGGCACGAGAGGCCAGGACTGTAAAGACGGTTATGACGCAGCCTACAAATTCCAAGTGCTGCTATAGTCGAAGGTGATGCCAAATTAGACTCACCCAACATAGTACGCTTGGGAGAGGGTCAAATGGAAAATTGAGGAGAGTCATCAGTAGAAGTTCTAGAAATGCGGGAATTGGGTGTGTTATCCATCGAAGGAAATATATTCAAAGGCTTGGACATATAGTGTAGTGTGGTTAACTAGAACTGAAAATTTGGGGTAAATTTTTTCTTGACTGATCGGAGGAAAGTTATAATAGTGGGAGTCAACAACCACCGCCCATGAATGAGGGTACATTTTCTATCTATGGAGTTATGGGGCGCATAATGATTGTCATTAGGACCTCACATTCATTTGTAGCTATTAGAATTGCGTGGACCATAGGGTTACTAGACTTGACCATTGACACTATTATTTATGTAGACTCACCGATGGGTAGTGGGACGCCTATTATTTTCTTGTATATATCAATACGTGAGTTTAATTTTATCGGGATTTACTTGTTATAGACATATCCGAGTAGGATGTGATTATCGGCATGGATTGACTTGTTGTATATGAGACCAAGATTTATCGTTATAACCAGCGTATTGTCATTGATACGATAGTGAATAAGTAGACTTTTATAAATAGATAAAACTTTTTGGGATGTTATATAGTATAGACTAAGGACCTGAGGAGTTTTGATGACCAACTATTTTAGGTAGTAGTGTATCGGGGGGGGGGGGGTTCCTTGTTTGGATTTCGCTCTGCGAGACACCCCACGCATGAAACTAAAGAACGTTGGGAGTCGAAGTAAGTTAGGCCTTTAGAATATGAGTTTATAACATTTGCCATTATATGTATATATTTATATTAATCAGAGAGAGTTATGAGTTGTAGCATAATTTGAGGCAAATGAAATTGCCAAATGAGAATGTGGAAATCATAGAAATACAAATTATAGACTAAGTAGTCGGTTAATTAAGGGTAACCTTACAAAGGAATCACATTCATTTAGACCTTATGATGGAAAGTACGCACATTGAGTGTATGGGCGTCCTGGATGGTTTGATTGTAGTATTCTCCATATTTGTGTCACAGTTAGCATTCTTGAGGTTAATGAAAGTAGAAGTTGTGACTTCCAAATTTAGTTGTTTAATGACTTGGGACCGTTACTCTCCATAATTTTTCCATGAGGATGGTATATTACGGATTGGGTAAAGTTTAACTCAAGATAATTTAAACTAAATGGCAAGGCTTGGAGTATAACATTAGTGGGGGTATTCAGTAATGTACTGTATGGGTGGTACGACGAAAATTACATGAGATGTGAGATTAATACCCTGAGTTGTCCTTACCAGTTATGCTTTATTTTTCTGAATTTCGGGATGAAATTCCGTTATTAGGGGGGAAGTATGTAATACCCCGTATTTTTATGGATTTTAAAATTGGGGATTTATTAAAGTTAATTTGAGGTATTAATTTAATATTAATTCAGAAATTATTTTTTAATATTTATTAGCATGATGTGAGTTAGTAATTATTGGAAATTTGTTGAATATTACTAGGTGAATAAAGTGATATATGAGATTGATTTTATTAAAATTGTCATGAGTGAAAAATGGCAATTATGGAAATTTAATTCGGGACGCGCATGTGTCGTGTCAGGATTAAATTATTATTATTAAAGTGAATAAATTATAAGTCATCCGTATAGTCATTTTGATTGCGTCAAAGTGTCCGAAGGGTCGAGATAGTCAGAAAAGTGTATCCGGGGGTTTAGTTTGGGTCTCGGGGTGTTTTTAGGCCTAATTGACATCCCAGGAGGGTATTTTAGACATTTTGTATTTTTGGGTAATTAAACCCACGATTTTTCTTAGTATTTATTAGTCATTTAGAGTTGTCTCTTGGGGTTAACAAACACAAAGCCTAAGACAACCATTAGAGAAGAAGGTGAAGTGATTAGAGAAGAAGGTGAAGAGATTTGAGAAGAAGTCTTCAAGCAATCAAAGGCCTAGAACTCACCCGATTTCATCGCCACTACCACCAAAACGTAGATCGCACGACGAGGAATGCAACCATATATTTTTCATCAACAAATCAGACCTTTGAATCTGAGACAAGTATCTATCTTGCTAAATTCCAAGTTAATATACCTTCCATGTTAGTCTAGGAATGAAAATCATATGTTTTAATGGAAAAATTATATATTTTGGAAGAGAATTTATATGTGTTGTAGGGAGAACTCATGTAGTCTAAAATCTTGATCATATGTAGAGGATTACCCATGAATTTATTATGATATTTGGGAAGAAAATCTTGATTAACATAGAGGGTAGTGATTATTCATGCAAAATTTGATTTTATAAAGAGATTTGAGATTAAACCCCTTTTTGATTGATTCGTTGAGGATTATTGATGTCATTATGTTAGAACTTGTTTATGTACATTGCTTATACACTTGGATTACTTTGATGGGAGTTTGGGATGAAATTATAGAGGTTTGGAGGGTTAGAATGATTGAACCCGTAGGTTGAAATTTGCAACAAACTGGGCTAGAACAGCTTCATCGTTCGATCGACCAAGATCATCGATCGATCGACGATCGATCGATGATCGATCAATCGACCCCATTCCTCGATCGATCGACCCCTCCTGGAATACTAAATATTTTTCCCCTTTTTGTTTAGTCCAGTTAAAATGCTTAGGAACCCTTGATCATCATTGATTGAGTATAATGGGTTATGAAGATGACCAATAGGGTCTAAGTAGACTCCGATGAGTGAAATTAATATGAGATGAGATTGTGGGTTAATGGGGAGTTATTTATACATTGGGAATTGTGCGTATGAATACTAAAAGATTGAGACTCGTGAAAGATTTAGACTAGAAGGTAAGTGAGGGTATACTTACTAAAATTTATACTTAGTGAGAAATAATACTTCGAGAGATGAGAAGTAAGAATGAAGTAAATAATAAATGAGAATAAAAGAGACGAATCCGTGATGAGAAATAATTGAGTAAAATTTGTGTTGAGAATGGATAATAACAATTATGGGTCGTGGTCGAACCTAATTTGGAAAATATGAATATTTATATGTATGACTTTGTGAATGTTCATATATTATGTATCTGTGTATGACATACCTAGCTTAATTGCTATCGACGGGAGGTTTGCGCGTGTAGGCAGTCATATCCTGATGAATCCATGGGATTTTTGATTTATCGCTCGAGAACATAGGACTATGAAAGACTTATCGGTAAGTTGATAAGTCCGCTGACTATGAGAACGTAGGTATGTGCGTGACCCGTGGGTATGAGAACTATGTTCGCCTTCAATTTTTGTGTTGATATTTGTGGTTCGAGGAATCTTTACCAAACCTATAGTCCCCTATACGGCGACGTGATGTATTGGGACAAGATAACAGAGTAATGCAGCACCGCAGTTGTGTCTCGGGGTGCAGTATAGTATATATATAATATAGTGAATATATATATATACATGTGATGATATCTACTATGTGGTTAAAGTAGAAATGTAAGATAGTTATGTATGAAAACACTTAGCTGAATTGAATTAATAAGGGACTTATCCATGTTGAATATATATATATATATATATATATATATATATATATATATATATATATATATATATATATATATATATATATATATATATATATATATATATATATATATATATATATATGTTTATAACAACATTATATGTATTATATGGTTAATACGTGGGAATAATTTGGGCTATAAAGAATGGATACATGTGGTCAATCTAGTTAGCGTGGGAGCTATAACTAGGATGTCCTAGAGGTACGTTAGGGGTGCACACTAGATTTGAGGTGAAGATTCTCAAGAGAGTGTCGCATACTAACATGGTTGTGATATTAGCCGGTAAGCATTTTAAATACTTGCTAAATTATTTTTAAAACTGTTTTACACTTGGGGTCTGACCCGTTTTCTGTCATTCTTTCTCTCTTGTATATATATGTATGTATTACAGGTGCCCATCCACAGGGGCATCATGCTTAGGTTATTTGGATTGGACGTGCTGTAGGTTATGTGGGAGTTGCAGGCCCTTGCTTTAGATGACTTCGTTATTGAATCAATTCCTACTTTAGATCTTCATAGTTAGGGCATGTGTCGCCCGCTTTCCTATTCCAGCTGGATTTGTCAGAGATTTCTGATATTTCCAGCATTCAGTTAACTCTTGTCAAGAATGATTTCATTTATAGTTCATAACTTGGTTTGGTTTATCTAGATGGTAGTGTAGTTATTATTATCCTTTTATTTACGTGACTCTCAAACTGTTATTATTAAAAAGGTTTTCATATTGGTATTTAATAAAGGAAAAAATGAGGTTTTAAATGGTTTTGACACTTAGCTTAATTATTTAGTGTGTTCAAATTGTAAATATTATTTTGCGACAGTGATACTGAGAATGAACCAACCGTTCACCTGGTTTTTAATTTAATAAAGGACTCATCACTCTGTATTTAATTAGGCGGGGTGTTACATTAATCACATCATATTTTAAATATCGATGGAGACCATGGGATTTATATTGAAACCCCCCTCCAACTTAATATTTTAAACTTTAGAGTATTTAGAAAAACTACTTATTCAATTCTAAACCCCCGAATTAAATCCTTCATAACACTACTGGAAAAATGACAATTAAGGACAACTAATTTGCGGTCTCAAAAGCTCATTTCCGTCCCCAATAGTATTTAGGACAGTCATAAGGGTAAGGGGAACTTTCCTAATAGATGGGCGTCATAAAAGGCTAAAACGACAACAATTGCTATCTTTTTTGAGTATTTAGGACAACAACTGCCGTCCTTTTTGTTCCGTCCTTTTAAATCCAAATACTATTACATATTTATAAGGAAAGTGATTGTTGTCCTTTAAAACGAAGTATTAGGGACATAAGCAGTCGACCCAAATATATTTTGGCGCCAAATAAATATTTTAAAAAACAGTTGTAGCTGTCCTAAAAGAAATATATATATATATATATATATATATATATATATATATATATATAAACATATATTATAGTCAGCCTAAATTTAATCTTTAATATAATAACATTAAATTAAAAAACAGAAACGCAAAGACATTATACCAAAATTTAACCTTGAATATAATTACAAAACCAAATAGTATCTTATCCCACTTCAAAATATAAACACCACCACATACTTTCAAATTGTCATTTTCACTTCTAAGTTAGTTACATTAATACATAGTCAAGAGTGGTTATCAATAGTATCAACTGTTGGTGGTAGTGGGATGCCCGCCTCTTGTATTATACGAGTGATTTCAAGCCTAGCTTCTGCTAGAGTTTCTCTCTTGGACCTCGCGACTCTTTTTTGTATTTCATTTTCTAAATCGGTACACACCATATCAATTTCTTCTTGATGAAGATTCTCTCGCACCTCAACCTCTTCCCGATAACGAGTCTCTCGCTCATTGGCCTCCTTCTCTAGTCGAGCAATCTCACTATGATAATAATGCGATGATGTGGTTGAACATGAAGAAGTTGGTTTAATGCATACTCCCACACACAATGCTAGTCCATGTTCGTTAGGCCCTATCCCTTCCTCAAATATAGCATCTCTCACTTTAATCCGATTTTATTGATCAATAGGCAACACATCCAATTGTCTTTTAATTATTTCTTACAAATTGAGAAAAAACATATAGCACAATCAACCTCTTTTCGTAAATGAAACTTGCAAACGTCCACCAAAATAAATTTTTTAATGTAACTAAGTCGTTTACATTGCAGTTATCAACATATTTATACCTCTTTACCTGCCGCTCCATCATCGACATTGTATGTGAGATCCTTTTTCTTATGTGTCCATCTCCAAACACTCAATTTGTCGATGGACTCCTATTTTGACTTCATCTAATTTATATATAAATAGAAAACATGTTAACAAAATCCTAAGAGAACATAAATATAATCACAGTTTAGTAGAACATATATATAATTATACTAAAGTAAGAACACATACTAACTTGTTGCTTTATTACGGCAATTGAAGTTTCCCAATTCCAGGGTGGGAACAAAGATAAGCTCGGTTGATTATATTCCCATTTGCCACTCGCTGCAAGTGAAAATAAAAAATGTTAATGACATTTCAAGTTACTTAGAATTGTATAATCTCCTCACCAATTCAATGTATTATTTTTAGAAAATTTTGACAGAGTCTTCTTTGTTTTTACATGTAATCCAACCTGTTTAATCATCAACATAACATCAATAATTAAAAAATTAACATGCAAAATCCCGTCTACCAATTTAATGTGATACCTTTGTTGCTTCTTGACCCCATTGTTTCACTAACACTTTCCATTGATTCAGGTTGACTTGAGGGGGTGTAATTTCTAAAAGCTCTGCATCCGTGTTCAATTCCGTATAATACTTCTTCTTGGTCTCATACTGAAAGGATCTCCATTGGATTCCAAGATTACGACAACATATGTTTCAGTAATTGTCTGGCGTATTTGTGTTAATCTAAGAACAAAAAAAATACATTAGTTAGAAATACTAATAATTCTAGATATTCTATTTTACTAATACAAGATTAATTTAATATTACCTGCACTTGTTCCCAAACAAATTTAAGCTTTCGTTGATTCTCTTTTGTCCAAGAAGGCAAAGTCAAAGGAAATAAATCCCATTGACGTGCATAATAACTGAGTCAACTCGCCAACTTCGCCCTATATGGTCCAATTGGTTGGCAATCTTCGTCCCAACCAATTATCTTTTTCTCACCATTACCCCATTCATTCCATTGTTTGGCACTCCCTCTAACTTTCCTCTTAAGAGAGGATATACCATTAGTGTCACCTGTTCAAAACTAATGAGCAAGCGTATATAAAAATTTACAAAATTATTATGTATAGATATCTTTTAGTATATACCATCATGTGAGATGTCCTGCAAGTCATTTTTCATTCTACAGTATCGATAATTCCTGTCTAAAAAACCTTATAGTTCTTGTAAATGCCATCACGTAAAGGAAACTGTTGAACATGATTATTGTACTTAGAGATGGTCAATGTGGAGGACATTTTTGGCACTCCTTATAGGGAAAGATTAGTGTTGATGCATATGGGAATTAGTCTTATTTTCAAGTGCAATATTTGAACTCCTAAAGAAGTAAAAATTTATATACCTGAATCTGAGAAGGGGTGATGCATGTGCCGCTCCACTAGTAGACGAGGATCTAATCATACTGAATTTGTTACAACATGAAACACAAACAAAATGGCTCATAGTTATTAAAACACCCTAAGTAATATAGTTCATCCATTTACAACAATCTGGCGCGCCCTAAGAATAATAAATTAATGAGAGATGGGACTAACAAATTAATCAAGAGACACTGTGTTTTTTCTTGTGTATCAAATTTTGGGGGAGCAGGCACATGCGTATATAATAAAGATATTCTAGAGCCCACATGACTGATGAACCATTGCATTGGGAGTTATGGCAAAGTGCAAGGTAATTTTTCCAAGTGTAATTTACCATTTTATATCAGATATGATTTTAATGTCAATCCATTTTATGTCAATCAATTTCATGTCAATCTACAGATTCAAGAATTATTTGAGTCAAGAATTTTTTGCTCAGATTGAGAATGTGTTGCATAAGAGAAGTAGTTGAGATCACCATATTATTAGGCAATATGTCGATACTTGCATAATATACTGTGTTAATACAAGACATATCCAACCATTTATTTGGTGATTTGAGAACCAAAGTTGAATTTTTATAATCAGATTAAATACTTTCACCAAATAAATTCGAATATCAAAGTAATCTTACTTTTGTTCCTTTAATGAGAGAGTGATGATGAGTGAAGTTGTGACACTGTGATCGATGTCATACCATCTGACAAACCTTTGGCCAACCTCCTCACTGGAATAATTTTTATACTCGTGGACAGTATGAGGATCATACCACTTAATACGAAAGAGTATATATTGTTAAAGTTATCACAACTTATGGTCAATGAACCACCAATCATGATCAGTATAATGGGGTGTGCGTGTTATTGATCCATCTAATCAATCACAACATAGGGTAAGTGGGAAAAGTTCTCTGTCAACCAGACTAATGTAAGGTACCTGCCTCTCAAGTTAAGTGTGCTCAGACTAACGTAAGTCTTAACTTTGATGGATCAAGTTTATGACCAAGAAGTTGAGTGTGTGTCATGCCACTGATTAGTCCCATGATCAGTGTCTGACCATAATTATAGGTTCCCCATCTACTAGTAGCCCCAGTAAAACCTCTACATCCTGTAGTATAATAGCCATCTAGCCCCCTAATAGGTGGAATGTGTGTCTCCTGGCCCAGCGCTCTAATACTGTTATTAGATAGTGATCTATTTGGATAGGGATGACTCGATATGCTCAATAAAATCCATTAATTATCAAGTACTATTTGACCCTATCATCGACAATAATCAGGAGATAATATCCCTTCATTTGGGTTCCATATATTTTTCCCTTAAAGTGTAAATTCTCTTTTTTCGTATTGGTAAATATGCTACTGATATGCCCCAAGTGTAACCTCGGCCTAGAGACACCAACCTCGGCCGAGATCATGACCGACGTTGGACGAGTCTTGGGCACGCGATATCAGACCTCGGCCATAGCAAGGTCGGCAGGGGCCGACACTACCATGAGCCTCTCCAAGGGACGTCACAAGGATCGGCAGCATTCTCGTATACCTTGGAATGGCAACCTCGACCAGATGTAGGCCGAGCTCGCAGGAGGCCACCAGCTACCTCATCAAGCCACCAGTTCAACCTCGTCTCAAGACGACCTTGTCCGTCGTCTCGGCCAGGTTTAGGCTGAGACCTCATGGAATACTCGGAGTGAAAAGGTATCAAGACTCACCAACCTCGGCCTCACCAAGGCCGAGGTCATACACCAGACGCGATAGCCGAGCACCTACTGACATTTAGATAAGGACACGTGGACACAAGTCAGTTATAACAAGATTATTCCCCACACGTGGGGAGAACATTGCATCATCATTCTCTACATGTGACAGTGACAGATGGCACTCCCATATTGGTGAGGTAACCACACACATGCTCATTGCATGCATGGAGGGTACATTACACCCCCTAGGTACTATATATAGAGGTCATCCTCTACCTTGCAAAAGGACCCAGATATTCAACCCTAGATAAAACTTTGTCTAGATACACAGTAGAGAGAGAAAGCTTGAGAGATTGTATCCATGGCCATTAGTGCCTTATTGCAGTGAGATTATTCACACACACACACACAGTGGACGTAGGCCAATCTAGGCTGAACCACTTATATCCTGGTGTACTCTCCCCTTCTCCTCATCTCATTCTCTTACCATTTACATAACTATGCTACCATTGTTGTTATTAGATTGAGATTGAAAACACCTTATCTGGTGGTGCTAATTCCAGCATCATCATTTTGGCGCCGTCTGTGGGAAGAAAGAAGCTATCTGTAAGGACACAAATTTCCAATTGAGTCCATATGTAGTTTTGGCTCAATTTCGGACAAAAACATTTATTCATAGGAAAGTATGTAATTATAATACTCTCAAGCCTATGAAGTGTTTGTTGAAGTCGTAGCGGCAAAGAATATAAAGCTTCATCAAATGTGCCGGTTTGCGTGCCTCATTTCTACGTCATCAACTATGGTTCCATCCTCCCAAGGTATGAATGCAATTATATTTATATAGGAGCTTGGAACAAAGTTTATTGGGTGTTAGGTTTTATAAAAACTGCGTTTTGTTTTAAGAAAGAAATTATATAAAACTTTACATTAAGTTCATAAAGTTTTCCGGGCCAAAATCGAATTTTTCAATCTTTCTGGTCGTTCGTTAGATATGTCGTTCGAACGAGTTTTTTCGTTCGAACCAAATGTCGTTCGAACGAACCTGCCAACGAGTCTAAACTGGTCTGTCGTTCGAAATGTCGTTCGAACGAACTTGTTCATTCTAACGAGGTTTCCAACGAGATTCTAACGAAGTCCATACTGGTATGTCGTTATAAGTCTCGTTCGAACGAGAGTTCGTTCGAACGAAATGTCGTTCGAACGAGCTGTCAGGCGGGAACAGTTTTTGGCAGTTTTTCACCCACTTCCCCACTTGGATTTTAACCAACTTTTTCAGACTTTAATATGTGCGGGAATCACTTTTGATAAACAATCTTTTTCATATCATACAAACTAATAGAGAGTGTTTTAAGAGCAAAACTAAAAAAAAAAAAAGATCATGTTTTGAGTGAGATTTTCAAAGAGAAATTTACTTATCACTCTAGTTTTACACCCATACTGTTTATCCAAGTTCATCTATATACATATCATTTGCTTGGAGTTTGGCACCGGTTTATCTCTTCCGTTTCAAAGAGAAGTTTTGGTTTGCTTCTACATCCATCAAAGAAGAAGACGTTTTGTTATGATTCTACCCACACGGAGAAAGGCTCCTTGCTCGGGTGACGGTGACCATAGAAAGCTCCATCGGAGGATTCCGAGACCGCGGTGGAGTTCCGAGGTTGTCAACTAGGAAGAGGTGTCTACGAGAAGAAGCATCGAGGCTTGAGAGGGATCGAGTCAGTCGTTGTAAGTCTATCTGACTTGTAATTGTAATTCCGTATCTAGTGGACTTGTGGCTAGGGCCGTCCGAGGTTTTTTCCCGTCTTGGGTTTTTCCTCGTACATCGCGGCGTAGTGTGATATTGTTTATTTTATCTTGCATCATAATTTAGAACACATGCTTAGGATAAATTCAAGATAAAATTAGGTTTACTTTATCACACTCAATTTAATTTGGACTTATATTAAATGTTGGGTAATGTTTAATTAATTCAAGTCATTTTGCTAAAATTTGGTTTCGCCTAATTTGCTAATATTGATAAATATGACTTAGGCACATTCTAGGACTTGGATTAACTTATTTTAATTTGTTTTGAAGAAATTAAAATTTAGCCTTGTTTATTTGTGAACCATCATTCAACGCTTCCGCATCAGTTATTGAATTATATATAAAAGGAAATTTCTTTACGCTTACAAATTGGTATCAGAGCCAAAGCGATAAATTATTTCGTTAACGATCTTTTAAATAATTTTTGCCTAAAATGGATTTTTCCCCATTTTCAAAATTTCCTATTTTCGATTGTTCAAACTACGCGTATTGGAAAGAGCGAATGAGATCGGCACTAAAATAGATCGACGAAAGAGTTTGGATGTCTGTTGTTAACGGGTGGTCCCCACCAACTTATTTGGTTGAAAATGAACGTGTTATCAAACCCGCCGATAGATGGACTGAAAATGAGTTTAAACTTGCTAATTTCAACTCCCCTGGTTTAAATGCTTTGTTTAGCGCTGTCACACCGGATGAATTCCGACGTATTATGATGTGTGAAACCGCTAAAGAAACTTGGGATATTTTACAATTAACTCATGAAGGAACTAGTGTCGTTAAAGCTTCAAAACTCCAAAACCTCACCACTCAATTTGAAACTATCAAAATGAATGAAAAAGAAACGTTTGATGAATTTTATGCTAGACTTTCTGATATTGTTAATTCATATTTTAACTTGGGAGAGAAAATACCTGACGATCGTGTTGTAAAGAAAATTTTAAGGTCCCTACCCGATAGGTTTATTCCAAAGGTGACCGTTTTAAATTCTTTACCCACTTTAGCCTCTACGAAATTAGAAGAGCTTGTAAGTGATTTACAAACCTATGAACTAGATATGTTTCCCTCTAAAACTCAAAAGAAAATTGAAAAGGGAGTTGCTTTAAAAGCCCGAAAAGAGGTCAAACAAGTAGTAGAGAGCGATAGTGATAGTGACTCGGAAAACATGGCTTTATTTGTTCGTAAATTTAGAAAATTTCTTAAATTTAACAAAGATAAATTTAAAAATTATTTTAAGAAATTTGATACTTCTAAACATGATAAAAGCGAGAAGATTTCTAAAGCCGAGAAGATCCCTAAACCTAGCAATGATAATTTAGATAGAGACGAGTCTGATAAGTGTTTTGGTTGTGAAGGTTATGGCCATAGGGCTTATGAGTGCCCCACTAAACTAAGGAAAGATGGTAAGCGACCCATTTCATATAATGCAACCCTTAGTGATAGTGATAAGGAAGAAAAGCCCGATTCCCCCACTAAGAAAAATTTTGTGGCTTTTATGGCTAGTCATGTGAGTGATAGTGAAAACTCATCGATTGATGAAACGATAGCACATGCCACTTCCAAGATCATTGTACATGATTCTCTTGTTTTTGATGATAGTGAGAGTGAAGAAGAAAGTGAGAGTGAAAATGAAGAAGAGGTTAATGTGAGTGAACTTCAAAATGCTTTTCAAGAACTTTATAAAGAATCTATTAAATTGAAAAGAGCTAATTTGAAGTTAGTGGCTAGTTTAAGAGAAAGTGTCAAGGTCATTGATGAAAATGTTTTAATAGAAGACCTTAGGACACATGTGAAGACTCTTCAAGAGAAGCTTGATTATGTAGAAGGCGAAAGAGATAGCCTTAGGGGTTTAATGGAATCCTTGAAAAAGGAGCTTCTTGCTTTTGAAGAGAGAAATGTTTTACTAGAATCTAACATTTTAGAATTGGAAATTAAATTAAAAGATTCTAGTAATGTCAAATTTGATTTGGAATGTCGTTCAGAAAAACTAGATAAAATGTTAGGAACGGTCCAAATTAAAAATGACACTTGTGGTTTAGGCTTCAATACTTGTAATGAATTTACTCATAATGCCCAAACCAATGTTTTAGGAGAATCTACTAGGAATACATTTAAAGATCACTCCTTAAGTAAATCTTTTCGACATATTCTCACTTGTACACATTGTGGTCGAAAAGGTCATCTTAGGAAATTTTGTTTTGATCTTAAACGAATTCCTAGAAAATCCCAACGCAATGCATCAAATGTTTTTAATATTCCTATACCCCAAGATAATCATTCTTCATTAATTTGGGTTAGGAAATCCGACTTGGTTGCCTTGCAAAATAGGGTTGTTGATTCTCATTTACTTTCACATGCTTCCTCCCTTGCTAAATCTAAAGGATGAATGTGTTAGTGTTTGCATACTTTAGCGTTTGTACTTTATGCTATATTCACATGCTAAATGTATGCTTGTTTAGTCATTTTCTAGTCATAGCCTTATTTCATATCCCATGCTAGCAATTATGACTTGTTTATCTTTTGTATTATATTTTGTGTTTGAAGTAACTGAAAAATATAAAAAGATGTTTTGTTTATCATTTGTGCTTTATTTATTTCATTTAAGCTTAATGAAAAATACAAATGATTTTTATTTGTCCTTTTGAGTAAATATTTATTTTTGATGAAAAATGTTAAAAACTCAAAAAGATTTTATTTTGTGTGTATTTTAGTTTGACACACTTTATGTGGCATATATTTGTGTTTGAATCCCATATTTTACGCTCCCACGTGGCTAGAACTTTTGGTTTAGATTTTCAATCCTTAAAATGTTCTTTACCATGCTTTATATGGAGTAGTTGGATCTTGTGTTGTTTAAATGGATTCTATTTTTATATGCCTCTATTCACACATGCACGAGCTCTTTTGAAATCTTAATGTCACATGTTATATTTGAGCTTTTTGAGGTGTTCTCCTACCAATCTAGTCATCTACATATCTATGACCTAGGAGGACTAGTGCATGTCAAAATCCGTTGCATGCGAGATTTGTGTGAAAATGAAAACATGATAAATAAAAAATGTGCACGGGGAAGGGCTCCGAAAGGATGAATTAAATCCTTTGCGATTGTAAGCCACCGTTTATTGGATCTAAAAGAAATACGTGATCCAAAGGCCTAAAAATAGAATATTTGGCATTAAAAAGAAAACTATTGCCAAGGCCTATGTTTGTTTGATATATTCATTCAAAAGAAAAAGAATATATATGCTTATTGAGGGAGAATTGGATGGTATATCAACGGTTTGCACAATGTCCGTTTATCCTAGTTGTCTTTAATGTCATGACTCTATTTGGTTTGTAGAATCATCATCATGCTAGGCTTGTATGCATTGTGTATGTTTGTTCATTGAGTTCAATCTTCATATTGTCACATGAGGTTATATTTAAATGTGATAAAGTTTGCAATCAAATGAGAACTCCGTGAATGTTTATTAAGTGTTTGGGTCTAAATTTAATTGTTGCTAGTTCACACCCCTACACTTCCGTTTCCATATGACACATTTTTTCCATACGAGTGTGCAAACTTATTGTATTTTGTGTCATGTGTGTGTTTATATCTATCTATATATGCAAGTCCTTATTGGTATATTTATAGTATATATATATATGATATTTGCTTGTCTTTGCCTTGCTTTTATTGCCCATCTGCTTTAATGTCTTAACACTTTAAGCTTCAACGTGTTTATTAGTTCTTTATCCTTTGCCTATTCCTGAACAAAAAGGGGGAGAATGATGATAGGGGGAGAAATGGTATCTAATCCTATTATTATCGTATCTTCGTTTGGGGGAGATTTATCTTAGGGGGAGACGTCTTTCTAAGTAGGTCATGTGGAGAATTAATTTAGGGGGAATAATTTAGAATTAATTTAGGGGGAATAATTTAATTAATTGCATTTTATATTTTGATATTCCCTATGCATTTGATGAGTTTGCTTAAGTGTGCATGTATTCTTCTAAAGCAGCATTGTTTAATGGCAAAGCGTTTGATCCTTGGGTTGAGTCAAGTTTGGGCGGGTTATGTTTTGAGTCTAGTGAGCTTGACGGACCTTTAGGATTTTTTGTTTGGTTTTTGTCCCGGAATAGCCAAAGGGGGAGATTTGTAAGGACACAAATTTCCAATTGAGTCTATATGTAGTTTTGGCTCAATTCCGGACAAAAATATTTATTCATAGGAAAGTATGTAATTATAATACTCTCAAGCCTATGAAGTGTTTGTTGAAGTCGTAGCGGCAAAGAATATAAAGCTTCATCAAATGTGCCGGTTTGCGTGCCTCGTTTCTACGTCATCAACTATGGTTCCATGCTCCCAAGGTATGAATGCAATTATATTTATATAGGAGCTTGGAACAAAGTTTATTGGGTGTTAGGTTTTATAAAAACTGCGTTTTGTTTTAAGAAAGAAATTATATAAAACTTTACATTAAGTTCATAAAGTTTTCTGGGCCAAAATCGAATTTTTCAATCTTTCTGGTCGTTCGTTAGATATGTCGTTCGAACGAGTTTTTTCGTTCGAACCAGATGTCGTTCGAACGAACCTGCCAACGAGTCTAAACTGGTCTGTCGTTCGAAATGTCGTTCGAACAAACTTGTTCGTTCTAACGAGGTTTCCAACGAGATTCTAACGAAGTCCATACTGGTGTGTCGTTAGAAGTCTCGTTCGAACAAGAGTTCGTTCGAACGAAATGTCGTTCGAACGAGCTGTCAGGCGGGAACAGTTTTTGGCAGTTTTTCACCCACTTCCCCACTTGGATTTTAAACAACTTTTTCAGACTTTAATATGTGCGGGAATCACTTTTGATAAACAATCTTTTTCATATCATATAAACTAATAGAGAGTGTTTTAAGAGCAAAACTAAAAAAAAAGATCATGTTTTGAGTGAGATTTTCAAAGAGAAATTTACTTATCACTCTAGTTTTACACCCATACTGTTTATCCAAGTTCATCTATATACATATCATTTGCTTGGAGTTTGGCACCGGTTTATCTCTTCCGTTTCAAAGAGAAGTTTTGGTTTGCTTCTACATCCATCAAAAGAAGACGTTTTGTTGTGATTCTACCCACACGGAGAAAGGCTCCTTGCTCGGGTGACGGTGACCATAGAAAGCTCCATCGGAGGATTCCGAGACCGCGGTGGAGTTCCGAGGTTGTCAACTAGGAAGAGGTGTCTACGAGAAGAAGCATCGAGGCTTGAGAGGGATCGAGTCAGTCGTTGTAAGTCTATCTGTCTTGTAATTGTAATTCCGTATCTAGTGGACTTGTGGCTAGGGCCGTCCGAGGTTTTTTACCGTCTTGGGTTTTTCCTCGTACATCGCGGCGTAGTGTGATATTGTTTATTTTATCTTGCATCATAATTTAGAACACATGCTTAGGATAAATTCAAGATAAAATTAGGTTTAATTTATCACACTAAATTTAATTTGGACTTATATTAAATGTTGGGTAATGTTTAATTAATTCAAGTCATTTGCTAAAATTTGGTTTCGCCTAATTTGCTAATATTGATAAATATGACTTAGGCACATTCTAGGACTTGGATTAACTTATTTTAATTTGTTTTGAAGAAATTAAAATTTAGATTTGTTTATTTGTGAACCATCATTCAACGCTTCCGCATCATTTATTGAATTATATATAAAAGGAAATTTCTTTACGCTTACACTGTCTCTTCCTCTTTTTCTGCTTAACCTCACCGGAGATTCTGGTGGTGAACCAGACCTCCCCCTAGCACGGAGCTGTTTCACCATTGAAAGAGGTCCTTTGAGGTAATAAGCTCATCTGCTACTTAAGCTCTATAGTGTTAACATATGGAACCAGAATTACCACCGCCTCTTCTGCTGCCCGGGGGTGGAGGGCCTAGTTCCAGTTAGGCGCCCCCCCAGTCCGAAATGGCGGAGGTAGCTGCAGCCTTGAGGTCTTTAGCTGCAACGCAATAAGCTATGCAGGAGCAATTTGCACAGCTCAGCCAAACTATGATGATGCCACCTGGAGTCTCACCGGATATGATCACTCCGGAGGCTGTTCAGCCTCATCCTGACGCCAGGGGACCACCCCAGGCACCAATAAAGGACCAGCCTGCACCCCAGCGGAGAAAGGACATTGCTGACCCTAGGCGCTTGCGCCTGGGGAGGCAAGGAAACCCTTGCCCAGAGGACAGGTATGATGATCTAGAGGCGAAAGAAGCCCCGGAAGACTGTTGGGAGCCGTATGAGGTGTCAAATAACACTGTACGGCCTCTTAGGCAAAGTCAAGGTTGTGTTGGCCGAAGAGGTGAAGAGGACCATCAAAGAGGGTCAGCCTTTGATAGGTTAAGCAAAGGGTCGGCCTTTGAGAGACTGGGCCTGATGAATGACCTAAGACAGAGACTGTCGAGATCAAGGAGCGCAGCAGGCTCTCAGAGAGAGAACAGGCATGGTCAGCCAGACCAAGGCTGACACTGTGAAAAAAGAGGCAGGGAACATGAAGAGGTCAACAACCAATGTGTCGTGGCATGGGAACCCTCAGTCCATCCCAAGGAGGTAGTAGGGGATAACCTCGACCAAGTCGATGGCCGAAGACCATGGAATGATTCTACCCAACGCCTCGAGGAGAAGATAGGAGACCTCATTAAAAGCAGGGACCCATTATAAAAGGGTTACTCAGAGGGCTCCCCATTTGTGGCTAGGATAGTGGGATTCCCAACCCCAGCCAAGTTCAAGCCTCCTACGGTGTCTCCCAAGTATGATGGCAGCACTAACCCTGTACATCATATCGAGATGTACTACTCGGTAGCGGACATCTACTCGATACCCGATGAGATGAAGTGTAGAGCCTTCTCTGGGACATTAACAGGGGCTGCACACAGTTGGTTCACCTCCCTTCCGAAGAACTCAATTGAGAACTTCAAAGGCTTGGCTGATCGATTCATCCACAACTTCTGCTTTGGGGTGAGGCCTCAAAATAAGACTACCCACCTGCTGTATGTCAAGCAGGCTAAGGGTGAGAGCCTAAGAGACTACATATCAAGATTCAATAAAGAAAAGTTGGAAGTCGAAGATTATGAAGAGAACATAGCCATGACCGCCCTGATAGGAGGTCTCCAGAAGGGGAAGCTATTGTGGAAACTGGCGGAAGAGCCCTCTAGGTCTATGGCGGAGCTGCTGGAAACCGCAAGGAAAGTAATGAATGCGGAAGAGGCAATGGCCGCCAAGTATGAGGATGAGAACCGCGGTGGCAGTGGAAAGTCCTAAAGCAAGAAGGATGGGAAGAAGAGATCGGGTGATGACAAGTTCGCTCACTATACTCCTCTTACTGTGAGCTGTGAGCACATCCTCAACGAGATCAAGAATGACAGGGCTTTGAGATGGACAGAGAAGCTGAAAGCTCCACCACATAAGAGGAACAAAGACCTATGGTGTGAGTTCCACCAAGATCATGGTCACGTCACAGATAGATGCTTCGCTTTGAAGGATGAGATTGAGAAGATGTTAAAATCTGGGAAATTGAGAAAATATGTAGATGGTAAGGCTCCTAAGAGTGGAAGAGATGACCATAAGAAAAGGAGGAATGACAGATGCCGTGACAACGTCCCGGCCCGAAGAGACGATGATTCAGAAGGTGATGATGAAGATGATCCGGATCTCCCACCAAAGGATGAAAACACCCCGGTGAAGAGGGTTGGTATGATATCTTTCGGTGTTAGAACAATATGAGGAGGATTTGTAGGTGGTGGATCTGAAGTAGCTGATATGAAGGCTCATGTAGCCGAGGCCAAATCAATGGCCAAGCTTAAAGTTGTGAATCTAACGTCTTTCGATACAGTAAAAAAGAGGAAGAAGGTAGATATGAACACCCTCGTAGTTGGGTTCTCCAGACTCGACTTCAGAGGTATCTTAGCCCCCCCATGATGACCCTTTGGTCATAACGACAAGGGTGCATGGATATGAGGTGCAGAGGATCCTCGTGGATGGGGGGGAGTTGGGCAGATGTGATGTTTTGGCCTTGCTTCAAGAGCTTAGGCCTTAGTAGAGCAAGACTGGTCCCCTATCACCACCCCTGATAGGCTTCAGTGGTGAAAAGGTTCACCCCTTGGGCATGTATGAGACGGACGTACGGATGGGTAACGAATGGCCTAAGAGGTTGACCAGGAGGATTAATTTCTTCATGATGGACGAGAGTGTCTTCTCGGCCTATAACCTCATCATAGGAAGGGTGGCCCTTAGGGAGTTCAAGGCTTTGTCGTCAACGATCCATCAGATGCTAAAATTCTCGACTCCTTATGGAGTAGGGGAAGTGCAAGGTGACCAGACCACAGCGCGAGAATGTTACTTCAACTCGGCTGAAGAGAGAGAAGCCCATAAGAGGGCCACCACCACTTATAACATTGATACTCTTGATCCAAGAGATGAAACAAAATTGAAGAAGGGAGAGGTCGCGGAAGAGGTAGAATCCATCGTCCTCGATGAGGACGAGCCGGAAAAAACCATCCAGGTCGGCAAAGCCCTTAATCCAAAAATCAAGGAAGAGCTGATAAACTTCCTCAGGAAGAGGCAGAGTGTCTTCGCATGGAGTCACACAGACATGCCTGGCATCAATCCTGAAGTGATGAGTCACAAGCTCAACGTAGCCAAAGATGCCAGGCCTATCAAGCAGAGACGAAGAGTCTACTCCAGGGAAAAATACGACGTCATCCGTGAAGAGGTGAAAAAGTTAGAAGAGGCTGAGTTTATAAGAGAAATTACCTATCCGGAGTGGCTATAGAATGCGGTCATCGTGCCCAAGGCCAATGGGAAGTGGAGAATGTGTGTGGATTTCACTGACCTAAATAGATCTTGCCCAAAAGACAGCTACCCCTTAACCCGAATAGATCAGATGGTGGATGCTACAGCAGGACATGAGCACATGAGCTTCATGGATGCGTATTCAGACTATAACCAAATCTTCATGGATTGCGAAGACTCAGAGAAGACAACTTTCATTACCGACAAAGTGACGTACTACTACAAAGTGACGCCCTTCGGTCTGAAAAATACAGGGGCAACATACCAATGTCTTGTCAATAAGATGTTCGATGAGGAAATAGGGAAGACCATGGAAGTGTATGTAAATGATATGCTGACAAAAATCTTGAAAGCTTGCACTCATGTAGCAGACCTTGAGAAGACCTTCGATGTGATGGACTCATACAAGATGAAACTCAACCCAACAAAATGTGTCTTCGGAGTAGGAGCCGGGAAGTTCCTAGGATTCATCGTCAACCAGAGAGGGATCGAAGTGAACCCTGAAAAAATTAAGGCGTTGCTTGACATGAAGACTCCTAGGAGTATCAAAGATGTCTAAAGACTCACGGGGAGAGTGGCTGCGCTTAACAGATTCGTCTCTAGGGCGACGGACAAGTGTCTCCCATTCTTTAAAGTTTTAAGAAAGGCCTTCCAATGGGGCGAAGAGTGTGAAAAATCCTTCAACCAACTCAAATCCTACTTAGGGTCTCCCTTATTGCTGTCTCGGCCCATCGCAGGAGAAAGTTTGTTTGTGTATCTGGCAGTCTCTGAATCAGCTATCAGCGCGGCCATCATACGGGAAGAGGATGGGATCCAAAGGCCTGTATACTTCAACAGTAAGGCCCTTCAAGGGTATGAGCAAAATTATCCCCGTATGGAAAAGTTGGCTTATGCCTTAATACATGCCTCAAGAAAAATGAAGCCTTACTTCCAAGCTCACTCCATGGTAGTCCTCACTGACATTCACTAAGGCAGGTCCTGCATAAACCTGAGAAGTTCGGGAAATTGATGACCTGGGCCATCAAATTAGGAGAATATGATCTTACCTACCAGCCTAGGACAACCATAAAAGGGCAGGCCCTCGCGGACTTTATTGCAGAATTCACCTGGGAAGAGGCCGAGACGGAGAAAGGCCTAGAGGATGCCGAAGAGACAAACCGTAGTGTCTTCCGAAATTCGGAAGAGATGGCACCAAACGTCTTCCGAGGTCAGGAAGAGGTCATCTCAAGCAAAACTCGGGGTAGAATAGAAGAGAACGGAGAGGATCGATACCTCTTCAAGCAAGGAGTTATGACAGAAGGGGTCTTCTCATCAGTTACAGACGTTTGGAGCCTCTTCGTTGATGGCTCTTCTTGTGATAGTGGAAGCGGTGCGGGGCTAATACTCTCAGCTCCAGATGGTGCCAACATTGAATACGCCTTGAGATTCAACTTCCAGGCCTCAAACAACGAGTCCGAATATGAGGCCATGATAACAGGCCTCTTATTGGCAAAGACTCTTCGCGTAAGACGTCTCCTGCTCCACAACGACTCAAGGTTAGTTGTAAATCAAGTGCTGGGAGCCTATGAGGCCAAGAATGAGAGGATGGCGAAGTACCTGGAGAGATTTAGAAAGATGTTGGAATATTTTGAAGAGGTAAAACTGAAGAGAGTGCCTCGACAAAGTAACAGCCACCCAGATGCATTGGCAAGGTTGGCCTCGACAACGAAGACAGAGGTTAGAAGGAACGTTACGATCGAGGTCTTAGGAAAGGCAACCATCGAGGAAGAAGAGGTATGTAAACCTTGTCACAATTTGAACCTAGGAGACTCATGGATCGACCCGCTCGTCAGATACATAAGAGAGGGAGAGTTGCCTGAGTCCAAAGTAGAAAGGAGAAGATTGAGATATAGAGCTGCCAAGTTCTCGATGATAGGAGACGTCTTGTACAAAAAGGGATTTTTATTGCCTCTCCTTAGGTGCGTGCATCCCGCGGAAGTCTCCAAGGTCTTATAGGAAGTCCATGAGGGTTCTTGCTCTAGCCACATAGGGGGAAGGCCCTTAGCCAAGAGGATCATCACTCAGGGATACTGGTGGCCTACCTTGTCCAAGCACGCCGCGGACTACGTGAAGAGGTGCGATAAATGTCAAAGGTTCGCCACTATCCCTCATCAACCCCATCAGCCTATGACGTCAATCTCTTCTCCGTGGCCATTTGCGGTATGGGGAATTAACTTAGTGGGACCCTTGCCAAGAGCTGTCAAGAACTATAGATTCTTGATAGTTGCCATTGACTACTTCTAAAAGTGGGTGGAGGCAGAGCCGATGATAATAATCACAGAGCAGAAGACCTTCCAGTTCATTTGGAGGAATATCGTATGCAGATATGGCCTCCCAAACACTCTCATCTCGGACAATGGGACCCAGTTCAAGAACTCCTCTTTAGAAAAGTATTGCCAAAGAGTAGGAATAAAGCAGTTCTTCTCATCTCCTGGACGACCTCAGGAAAATGGTTAGACCGAGGTCACAAACAGAACTATCTTGGACGGAATCAAGAAGAGGTTAGAAGATGCGAAGGGAAGATGGACTGAAGAGGTCTACGCTGTGTTATGGGCCTACAGAACCACGGCAAGGACACCAACAGGAGAAACCCCGTTCATGCTGGCACATGGCTCAGAGGTCGTCATACCAACGGAAGTAGGACTCCCAACTCATCGGTTTCAGACCTACGACCCTGACAATAATGGAGAAGAGAGGAGGCTAGACCTAGATCTTATCGAAGAAAGAAGAGAGGATGCAGAGGTCAGACAAGAAGCCTACCAGCAGAGGGCAGCGAAATTCTACAACCAGAGGGTGAAGTCAAGACCCATTACAGTAGGAGACCTAGTGCTGAAGAAGACCCTACAGAAAGAAAATAAGCTTCACCCAAACTGGCATGGCCCCCACAAAGTAACAGAAGAGGTTGTGCCTGGCACTTACAGGCTAGAAAACCTAGAAGGAGAACCTTTCACTAACCCATGGAATGCTGACCACCTAAAGAGATATTACATATGATGTTGCATAGAGTTTTATGTAAATGTACCATCTTATTGTGAAGAGGTTATTAATAAAGATCAGTTCCCATGACAGTTCTTGCTTCATTCTTAGATCAGACCCTTAACATCATTAATTTGGTGAGATTCATTATGAGGATAACATCTTAGGTGATGACCTCAGACCCTTATAACATCATAATTTGGTGACAAGGTCTGAGGTCAGACACCATAATGAGATGACCTCAGACCCTTATAACATCATAATTTGGTGACAAGGTCTGAGGTCAGACACCATAATGAGATGACCTCAGACCCTTAACATCATTAATTTGGTGAAGACCCTTAACATCATTAATTTAGGGAAGACCCTTAACAACATTAATTTGGTGAAAAATTATTATGGGGGTAACATCTTAGGTGATGACCTCAGACCCTTATAACACCATTAAGTGGTAACGAGGTCTGAGGTCAGACACCATAATGAGATGACCTCAGACCCTTAACATCATTAATTTGGTGAAGACCCTTAACATCATTAATTTGGTGAAAACTTATTATGGGGGTAACATCTTAGGTGATGACCTCAGACCCTCATAACACCATTCAGTGGTGACGAGGTCTGATCTCAGACACCATAATGAGTTGACCTCAGACCCTTAACATCATTAATTTGGTGAAGACCCTTAACATCATTAATTTGGTGAAGACCCTTAACATCATTAATTTGGTGAAAACTTATTATGGGGGTAACATCTTAGGTGATGACCTCAGACCCTCATAACACCATTCAGTGGTGACGAGGTCTGAGGTCAGACACCATAATGAGATGACCTCAGACCCTTAACATCATTAATTTGGTGAAGACCCTTAACATTATTAATTTGGTGAAGATTTATTATGAGGATAACATCTTAGGTGATGACCTCAGACCCTCATAACACCATTCAGTGGTGACGAGTTCTGAGGTCAGACACCATAATGAGATGACCTCAGACCCTTAACATCATTAATTTGGTGTAGACCCTTAACATCATTAATTTGGTGAAGTCCCTTAACATCATTAATTTGGTGAAGACTTATTATGGGGGTAACATCTTAGGTGATGACCTCAGACCCTCATAACACCATTCAGTGGTGATAAGGTTTGAGCTCAGACACCATAATGAGATGACCTCAGACCCTTAACATCATTAATTTGGTGAAGATTTATTATGAGGATAGCATCTTAGGTGATGACCTCAGACCCTCCTAACACCATTCAGTGGTGACGAGGTCTGAGGTCAGACACTATAAATGAGATGGCCTCAGACCCTTAACATCATTAATTTGGTGAGATTAATTACGAGGATAATCTCTTAGGTAATGACCTCAGACCTTCATAACACCATTCATTGGTGAGAAGGTCTGAGCTCAGGACCATTGGTTGAGTTTAAGCAAGATCATTGCAAATTTATTTGTAGCAAACACCATAACAATGGAACTAAGAATGAAAGACATCACATGACATTCAATAAAAAGGAAGTGAAGATGGTCCTCATCAGAGATTGGTATACATTCAGAAATAATAAGATGTTCAATGATTACAGACAAGTTCCACAATACAGTCAAGTTACAAGCAGTGATCAAAATATCCTAAGAGTCTGAGGGGGGAATGTTGACACCCTCGGCTTGATTAGTCACCTCGGTCGCATCATCGCAAAGGTCTGCCCCTCCAACCTCGGTGACCTCTAATGTAGCAGTCTCGGCAGGAGCGGAAGCCTCTTCCTCAACCTCTTGGAGAGCTTGGGCAAATTGAGCATCATTAAAGCCGAGACCAACGAAATCAGAGGCCTTCAAAGTGCCGGCCTCTCTCTCCCTGACGTCTGCCCATTTAATAGTGGCTTTGATACCTCTTTCAAGGTATTCAAAGCCGAAGCCCATGAACTCGTCAGAGGCCTTGTAGTCAGCAATTATCTTTTCAGAGGAGTCCTCAAGGGCGGCCCTGACAGCTGAGTTGGACTTTTGCTGCAGAACCTCGTCCTTAGCCTTTAGTGCAGCAGCATGATCCTTGCCGAGCTGGGAGATGTCCTTCTCCAACCCCTTCACCTTCTCCTCAGAGTCCTCCAGCTCAGACTTGAGGCGCTCGATCTCTGCGTTCAGAGTACTCTGAAATTTCTCGGCCTCTTGCCCCTTTTGGATGAGGGGCAACTTCCTCAGAGTCCAGTTGGATAAATGGTGCATAGCGGTCAAGCCCTGCATATTTAGTGATCATGAGTAAGCTGAAGAAGAATCAGAGGTTACACTTAGAAGAATTTCTGAAGGATCAAATCATACCTGAACGGATCTGTGAAGGCCGAACTCAACCAACAACGGGGTGTCCATAGACCTGTAGAACCGTTTATCAGCCTCGATCATTACGGAGCCGATGGCATCCAGGGCCTGCATACTGTGGCTGACTACACTGTCAGTTAGCTTCAACTGATCCAGACGAGCCGACAGGATGTCAGCTAAAGAGATAGGGATGGCAGCTTCAGTAGTCTTCTTCTTCGGCCTCTGATCCTTAGGGGCATGATCCTCGGGATCCCTCTTCTTTTTGGCTGGGGGCTTAGAGGCAGAGGGAGCTGGGGGAGGAGTGTTAAGACCTGCTTTCTTGGCAAGTCTTGTCAAGCTTGGTGCAGCCATCTCCCAAAGCTCGTCTGGAATGTCCTTTGGTCGCTTTGCAAAAAATTAGTAGACCTGAGTTAGATAATCAGATATGAATAAACTCAGAGGTTAAACTTGCAAAACAAAAATGCTTACCAAGATCGGCAAGGGGACTTCCACCCAGACCTGTCCCAGAGAGGAAGTGGGGAGTCATCAAGTGTTCGAACCTGACAAATAGACCATGTACCCCCTGATCTTGAAGGGCTTTCACCTTCTGGAGGTTCTGTAGACTTAGGCCAGGGTCGGTCCTGGCAGACATGGTGACCTTACCCCATCTCAGGGGCATCCTCTGCTCCAGATTGGACGAGGGAACACATGGGCCAAACTCCCATGGCCCTGAAGCAAAGAAGTACCGAGGCTTCCAGTTATGGTTGGATGTCTGGGTCACCTGAAGCAATTTCTTCTCAGGCCTCCGAGCTACAAAATGGTAGTAGCTCGGATGATTTTTGGCCAAGGAAGGAACGTAACAACCTACGAAGACCTGAACTGGAAGGTCTGAGTGGTGGACAGCCTTCCATAACACTATGGCCCCTATTAGGATTCTCCAGGCATTAGGAGAGAGTTGGGAGGGGGCCAAATTAATATAAGAAAGGATGGACTTGATAATGGGGTGAATGGGCAGACGGAACCCCAACTTGAACATCTGCTCATACAAACAAATCTCGCCGTCTCAGCCATGATAAGCCCTCTTTTCCCTTAGAGGTCTCCTAAGTTTTATTGAGGGGCTGATAGAATACAGATATCTGAAGAAGAGAAGGTCTACCTCAGTAATATTACTCTCGATCTCGGTCGTCTCAGAGACGTCGACATCGCTCTCAACCTCATTATCATCCAACTCAACGTCGGCCGGAGCAGATGTTGATGGGTAACTCAGAAACCTCTGAGCAAACTCTGCCCCAGTGGCAGCTGGCATAGGGATGGCGTCAATTGGTGGTGGAATGGCCACACTCGGCTCAATAATCTCAACCTCTAAGGAAGACCCTGAGGTGCTTGAGTGGTTATGGGATGAGGCTCGGCTGGAGACCTCGGCCTGATCAGGGGCCTGGTCAGGCCTAGGTGTGAAGTCCATGGCCTCTTGAAAGGAATCTACAGACATGGGGTCTGAGGTAGACGATTCAGACTCAGACATAGGTATGGGATCAGTAGGAACTTCTGTCTAAGAGAAGTTCTCCGGGGGGTCAGGATATATCACCTTCTGGGGTGGTGGAAATATGGGTCTAATGGGAAACTCCTGCGATCTACGAGCCTCCTCCTGTGCTCTTTCTATTTGCCTAATCTTTTTGAAAGTCTTCTCTCTAAGAGAGGGGAACTCCTCAAGAAGCTGATATAAGGGTCTGAGCATCAGAGGACGACACTACACTTAGGGATTTTCCTATGCTCCAAAAATTACAAACAAGGCTGGTAGATAAAGCAAAGGAATCTAAAGATCAAACTACTTAAATTTGGCAAGAATAGGTCGCCTGAAATTATGGTGGTGTCGCCGAAAAATTAAGAAACTCGCCGAAAAATACGAAAATAAGGGTGCTTGCAGGAAAAATGAAGGAAAAAGTATGGTAGACCTTACCTGAGGATGAAATGGTAAGGAAGAGAGGAGAAGACGCAAGAAATCACCACCCAAAAGCCTTGAACTAAGATCTTTCTAGAGAGAGAAAAGTTGCAGGAATGAGAGCGACTGAAATGGAAGAAATGGAAGAAATGAAGAAGAAAGATGGAAAGAAGGGTTCAAAACCCTTATATACTCAGGCACAACTCCCAAGGCCCATCATTGACTTGGGAGCCCCAAAGGGCGGCTGACAGCACACGCCTACCAAGCAAGCATGTTCCAGCATTGGACAAGTGTCAAGCAAGTATTGGCTTGTAACAGACAGGCCTCAGAGGTGTAGTAATCCCCTAGTCACTTGCTCTCACATATGACTAAGGGCTGGGGGTGATTGATATGCCCCAAGTGTAACCTCGACCTAGAGACACCAATCTCGACCGAGATCATGGCCGACGTTGGACGAGTCTTGGGCACACGATATCAGACCTCGGCCATAGCAAGGTCGGTAGGGGCCGACACTACCATGAGCCTCTCCAAGGGACGTCACAAGGATCGGCAGCATTCTCGTATACCTTGGAATGGCAACCTCGGCCAGATGTAGGCCGAGCTCGCAGGAGGCCATCAGCTACCTCATCAAGCCACCAGTTCAACCTCATCTCAGGCCGACCTTATCCGTCGTCTCGGCCAGGTTTAGGCCGAGACCTCATGGAATACTCGGACTGAACAGGTATCAAGGCTCACCAACCTCGGCCTCACCAAGACCGAGGTCATACACCAGACGCGATAGCCAAGCACCTGCTGGCATTTAGATAAGGACACGTGGACACAAGTCAGTTATAACAAGAGTATTCCCCACACGTGGGGAGAACATTGCATCATCATTCTCTACATGTGACAGTGACAAATGGCACTCCCATATTGGTGAGGTAACCACACACATGCTCATTGCATGCATGGAGGGTACATTACACCCCTAGGTACTATATATATAGGTCATCCTCTACCTTGAAAAAGGACCCAGATATTCAACCCTAGATGAAACTCTATCTAGATACACAGTAGATAGAGAAAGATTGAGAGATTGTATCCATGGCCATTAGTGCCTTATTGCAGTGAGATTATTCACACACACATACAGTGGATGTAGGCCAATCTAGGCTGAACCACTTATATCCTGGTGTACTCTCCCCTTCTCCTCATCTCATTCTCTTACCATTTACATAACTATGCTACCATTGTTGTTCTTAGATTGAGCTTGAAAACACCTTATCTGGTGGTGCTAATTCCAGCATCATCAGCTACTTTACTATAGTTTGTACAAACAATTCTTATCTCCTATAAAGGTTTTAGGCATGTTTAGACAGACAAGGAGAATCAAGCACTACACGTCATAGATGTTGAAAGAACAGAGTATAAATGAGAGTAGGGTGGAAGTAAATATAACTCTGTTTGGAATTTTAATAGAACACATTATCTGAAATTTCTTATAATGTTGAGTGCGAATTATATATTTTGCAGGAACAACTCCTAGGGGACAATGAAAAAGTTCAAAATATTTCAAAGGTTAAAGGAGATGCTAGTTTTATCGCACAGGTTAAATCAGAAGCATTGGTGCCTAAAGATGTATCTTCAAGCATGGAAACACCCTATATAGATGATAACCTGTTTGTTCATGAGGAGGAGAGCTTTGTACAATTGTCTAAAAGTGATGAAGTTTTTGAATCAGAGGACAAATACAACAATGTGCTTGATTCTTCTAAAGGGGAATTTTTTTTGTCTCAGATTGTCAAGGTTGATGCCATTTTTGTTATTATAGTTATAATTTTACATATTCAATTGCTCCTCTCCTTAGATATTATAACATATTGTACATTAATTTTGTGATTGCAGAAGAGAAAATATCAAATGCAGAACATATCCCATATTCTAACACGTTTGAAACATTGGAAGACAAAGAAGAAACTTCAAGTCAAGTGGCTGAACTCTCAGCTGGAGGAATGTTAATACTACTGAATTCCTTCATCAGTGCTAGTGTTGCAAAATCCGGTCAAGAAGAAATAGATGAGGCTGTATTGACAACGAAATATAATTCTGAGATTGGAGTACACATGAGAAATGTTTCAACGACTGCGTATGAACAGGAAACTTGTAACAATGATACTTATCGGTGTTCAATTTTGAAAATACTGGTGTCGATCAATAATTGAAAAAAAAGTCTTTAGGAGAGAAATGGGAACAAGGGTCTGGGGCTTTGATTTCTTCATTTTCGTGTTTTCAATAGTTCGATGCAGGTGCATTATAATGATCTTCATTTCGCAATTTGTGTCTATCATTTCTTTTGTGCCTCATTTCCCTCTGTGCACCTCGTCCTCTTTTAAAACTAGAGATGAATGTGCAGTATATATATTATATTAAAACAGAGTTGTATAGGGATATTATTAAAGCTGTAATATATATATATATATATATATATATATATATATATATATATATATATATATATATATATATATATATATATACAGTGTTGTCATATGTACTACAATTAGAATATTAGTATATTAAAACAGAGATGTATGTAGCTATTGTTACACCTGTAATGTAACATAATATATTGTGTTCTGTCATGTGTAGCACATCTACAAATCTTATATAATGATATATGAGAATGAGTATGAGTTATTTTGATTAGCCCATATTTTAGTACATGTATGTAAACATCATGTTGCTGCTTTTACTCTTCTTTTAGTTATGTGAACAAAATATTTGTTCTCCTAGTTGTAGGGGGGTAGTCCAAATATGATTTCTTAAATAGGCTAAAAATAACAATGGTGATATAAATATCCCCATGCTTTCGATCCCAATGTTTGTGAAAAAAATCACTGCCGATACCAACAGTAGCTTCCATTTCAGTCTTACCACTGTACAAGACAATTAGATTAAGAAAAAATGAAAATCACGTGACAAGAACCAGATAACACTACACTTACCAACCACTGGGGCCTTCGATAAAGCATGTAACAAGTGGGCTTCCTCTGCTCACTTTGACTTGCTCTACCAACAATGCTTACATATAAATTTCCAACTTATCAACCCTCATTCTTCGTTCATATCATCCTCACAATCATCAACATCAAGCATAGATGTATCAATTATGGATCCATCTACATATTGTCTCACACAAGATATGTTTTGATCGTGTTCCAACTCTTGCACACTAAACGGCTCGAGTGTATGCTATTCTAATTCTTCTTTTGTGGTTGAATAACTATCAAATCTATCTCTAGGCATCATTTAAATAACTACATGCCAATCTGGTTCCAAAGGGTCATGCACAAACCACACTTGTTCTGCTTCGGATGCAAAGATAAAAGGCTCATCGCTCGATTGATTATCTTTGTACAACAAGTGGTTGAAATTTAATAATGTAAAGTTGAACTCATCTGCTCGTTTCCCGAAAAGATTTTCTATCCAATTGAATTTGAATAGTACAAACTTCACTACAACAATTCTTACATTTAACTGCGAATTTCTTAGCTACAAAATAAAATTCGTAGCAAAAACTCATTATTTGCCACGAAAATAATTTCGTGGAGAAAAATATTACATTTAGCTACGAAATACAGATTTTTGTTGACAATAAGTGCCAATATGTTGGCGCCAATATTCCCGCGAAAAAGAAAATTATTTAGGAACGAAATATGAACTATTGGCAACGAAATTTTTCATAGAAAATACTTTTATGTTTTGCAACGAAATATTTTTTGTGGTGTAAAGTCTTAAAACATTACGCCACGAATTATTTTGTAGTAAAATATTCTAATTATTAAGATCACTTTAATTGTCACCCAAATCTCACAATCTCCATTCTTCCCTCCAAACCCGTTCATCCCTCCAAACCCAAATACACCATGAATCCTTTTCCTCTTTTCTCTCCAAACCTGATCGCCACTTTGAACAGATTCGGCCTCTTCTCATTTCTCTCCAAATTCGATCGCCACTTCGGCTTGTCGACAGTAAGATCTATGTCTCTCTTTCTCTCCAGCTACACATAAACCCTATTTTTCTAATTTTAGTGATATGTATGTTTATTAGTGTTATGTTATGAGATGAAGAGGTGATATGTATGTTTATTAGTGCTATGTTTTTCCCCTATTTTTATAATTTGTTTGTCTTCCTAATTATTTCGGGGTTTATCAGGTGAAATGTAGTAGAATAATGTTTTTGTGGTGTGGGTTGTTCTCCCTAATTATTTAGGGGTTTATCAGGTGAAATATAGTAGAATAATGTTTTTGCGGTGTGGATTGTTGTCTTAATTTGATGATTTTCGATTGTTTAGATGCGTATTGAGATATCCAAGGAGAAACCGAAATAAAGAATTGTGAGTAATAACAATTCTTTATGCATTGAGATATTGTCATATAATTATTAATGACATCTTGAACTGCTAGATCATGTTTTAGTGTATATTTCATATTTTTTTACCATAAACTGTTGTAGTTCATTACTACAGGAATGCTGTGAAAATAGCAATGATAATGGCAACGGCAACGCGGCTAAGAAGCTGGAGTGAAAGAAGCCCTCGAATGGTGATTTGGAGGTTGGTCCCGTTACGGGTGTGGTGTTCTGGCCTGGTTTGTCAGAGTCTACCAAGGCTTCTCCTAAGTCTTCTTCATCTGATTCTTTGAATACTCTCTCGGATGGATTGTTGTTTCATGCATCATAGATTTGTTGTTAAGTTGTGTTTTATAAGGATAATTTATGAACCCTTAGGTCTAGTTGGTTTTTGCATATTGACTTGCTGTACTGATATAAGGAAAATTTATGAATTCTAGATTCTAGTGCATGTTGAATTGCATAATAGTTAGGCTGGGGCGAACAACGAACTGTCACAACAAAATTATTTTGTGTGTTTGTAGTTAGTTAATCACTTATGAGTCAGTTAGAAGATTGTTGTAAGTCAGTTATGATCTGTTGTAACACTCTAAATAAACTCTAGCGCTATGACCATTATAAATAAAAAAAAACTCACCCAACTTACTCTACTAATATTGATAAGTAACATTATCTTATCTTGATCCTAGTCAAATATGTATTAAATAGTATCTCATGATGATTTGTATAGTCTATAATTTGTAGGCCTTCAGTCGATCTTGTCATATAATGACAACTATTAATTACTCTTTTTTTGTTTGGTATTTTGGAACTCATTTTAGTGGGGCAGTTGCACATTTACACACAAACTTAACAACTCCCACGACATTATTAGCTTTATTTTCCCTTTCGGGTTCTCTTCTTAGAGGTACTTGCTTGTAAATGTTTTTTGGAATATCGTTATGACTTTTCTTACTCAATTTATTTATATTTTATTATTTAGTGGGAAGTCATTTGATAATTCTATAGAATCACAAGTATTGACCGCCCTATGAGTCATTAGCTAAGAACATGCTTGCACTTCTGTGGGGATACCGATTTTCCATATAAACTTGAATGGTGCAAAGGAAGGTAAAAAGAAGATTCTATTGAAGAAAACTATAAGTATATGGATAAGATTCCTCTGTTATGTGTTCAATGGAGTTGATAATTTGATTAAGTCCTCCAAGTAGGGGGTATCTCCAATGGAGTTGGATTCATTATCTCATTGAGTTTGTCAATCATAGTATGATTTTCTGCCTTTTATAGGAAGTTCAGTAGCATTTTGCTGTTGGGATTCCCTTTTTGGGCATTTTGCTGTCGGTGCTTGACAGAACTGGATTTTGTGGATTTACTGCTTATTTTTTTATGCTGATTTTTTGTGAATTTGTAGGAAGTTCAGTAGCATTTTGTTGTTGGGATTCCCTTTTTGGGCATTATCTGCCCTTCTTTTGGAAGGTTATTTGGATTCTCTAATTTCTTGATTTATTTTTTTTTATTTTTTTACAATCAGCTCCCAGATCCACTTGCATATAGAATAGGTTTTTGGATTCTCTAAGTCCCAATCGAAAAGTTAGGCTCTTAGTCCCAATCCACTTATTTTTGGCTTACTTTTCTTTGAAGCCCCGTGTACCCGAAGGGATTAATGAATGAAGAGTGGGTGCAGGGTGGTTGCTCCAACTAAAGATGCTGACTGGCGTCCCATCTCTGCACCTGAATCAGTCAAACTGACTAACAAATAACCCACGTAAATTATGACTATAAAAAGCTCGAAAGAAAGAGAAAAAACTTTGGGAACAAGTTATAATTTACACAATTAACGGCATTGATGGTTCAATCCTCACCACCTCAAACATCCCCTTTGAGATAGATAGAGTTGATAATGGACTGTGGTGTTTAGATTAATTTACTTATATCAACTAAGTTATGATTGTGTATAATCAGTTTCGTGACATTTAAAGTGAATACATGTCATATATAACTAGATACTTTTGAACATTAATCTAAACATTTCTAATCACAATTAACAACTCTACTTTCAGATTGGAAATCCAAAGTTACTGCTTATATTTAGATTTTGGAAATCCAAAGTTCCTACCTATAATTGGACCATGGCCATTAGTTTTGCATTGCTAAAATCACTGCTCATCATTCTCTCTCTATCCTCTCTAGCAAACTCACTAAGTTTAAACTATTATGACAAGACATGTCCAGGTGCCGAATCAATCATCACAAAATGCCGTGAAGAACGCAGTGTTGAATGATAAAAAAGCCCCTGCGACGCTTCTGAGGTTTCATTTCCATAATTGTTTCATAAGGGTACAACTTTATATGAAGATATGGGCTATCTAAACTAGTATTTGTCTAAATCAATTTGATTAACTTGTTTCTTTTTTACTGTTGAAGGGGTGTGATGCGTTTGTGTTGCTAAATTCAGTTGGGAAGAATACAACAGAAAAAGATGGGCCACCAAATGTTTCTTTGCATGCATTTTATGTCATTGAGAGTGCAAAGAAACAAGTGGAAGCCTTGTGCCCTGGCATAGTCTCATGTTCTGACATCTTAGCCTTAGCTGCAAGAGATGCAGTTGTGCTTCTAAGTAAAAACAGTAAACAAACCTCACTTTTTAGGGGGTAAAATAAATGAAATTTTCATCTTCTTCTGTGGAGACAATCTTCTTGATGAGATAATCACTCCACCAAATCTCATTGAAATATTTAACCAGAAATCCGGTGTAATACAAACTTTATGCTTTTTCAGCTCATCTCACCGACTAGATGGCTCATACTAACTTTTCATGAAAATTGAGGAGATGATCACCTCATCATAGAGAGTATTTCCACTTCACTCAATTACCACTCACGATGAGGACCTTTTTTTGTCCTCCATGATCCACTTGACAGCCGGACTATATATATTGCGTATTGTTTTATTTAGTAATATGATGTTGTACAATGTACATGAATTTTTTTCCATTTCTTTCTCTGGTTCACAGTTGAAATTAGAAGGGTTGTATAATCGCATTGGAAGAAATTTATGATTATTCATTCCTGATGGCGATAGTGGATCATGTGGAGTGATGGATGGAGAATCTATTTGACTACATATAAGATTGATGCTTCATTTTCATTTTTCGGTTTGTTGGTACTAAAAAGGTAATTATTATTATTATTATTATTATTATTATTATTATTATTATTATTGTTTTATCTGTTTAATTATGAATCTCATTTAGTCTTGCATTTAATTGATCTATTACTAAAGGTGGAATTAGAGATATGTTGAGGCTGCTGAAATTTTTGATCCCGCTGTTATAATTGGTTAACTATTAGTCTCAATTTGTTACCGATTGACTATTGATTTTGGTTTATGTATCCTTTGTACTCAGTTAAGGAAGAGAACTTGGGGCAGTCACTGTCAGGTGAGATGGGTCCGGCTCCGCCTCTAGCACATCCAATGGAGGGGATTAACGAAACCAGTCCTCCGTCGTTCCTGACAAAGATCTTTGAAATGGTGGATGATCAAACGACGGACCATGTTGTTTCTTGGAGCATAGGCGGTCACAGCTTTACTGTTTGGGATCCCCATGATTTCTCCACTAACCTGCTTCCAAGATATTTCAAGCACAACAACTTCTCTATCTTTGTCAGACAACTCAATACCTATGTGAGCTCCTTTTTCTTACTCAAATATTGCAATACTAATTACGTATCCGTTTCTTTGCTTTCTCGACTGCTACTAATAATTAAATCCCACCATATCTTAATGACTACAAGATTGTCACAAAGCACAAAATATAATATTTTCTGTGGGAATCATTAACAAACACAAGAGAATTGGGGGATTCCCACCCCCCCCCCCCCCCCCCAAAAAAAAATTTAGAAATTTCAAACGATTACTGTATCCTATGGCGTTGTGATTGCAACCAATAGGAATAAATAAGTTGAATCAGTTAAATTAATGGATCTTATGAACAATTGATTTGCAGAACTTAATTGAGAACACCAGGTGATATAAATATAAATATATCCAAACAGGTACCAATCGTTTATATGACCATAATTTGTGTATAAGTGGTATAATCATAGGTGAAAAGGGGGAACTGAAGTTGTCTTTCTCTTACTCTATTGACCATATGTTATAGAAATCCTAAGCAGCCTTCCTGGGAGATTTGGCGGGCTTCGACAGAGACTTGGCTTCCTTTGAGGCCATCTTCTTTGGCAGCAGAACTGGGTTGATGTTTGGGAGGACTCCACCGTGGGAAAATGTCACTCTGGCAAGCAATTTTCCTAGCTCCTCATCGTTTCTGACTGCCAATAGCACGTGCCTTGGGATAATTCTGTTCTTCTTGTTGTCACGAGCAGCGTTGCCAGCCAATTCAAGAACCTCAGCAGCTAGGTGTTCAAGCACGATCGCCAAGTAAATAGGAGCACCGGTTCCAATACGTTGAGCGTATCTTCCCTTTTTGAGGTAACGCCCAATTCTGTCGACGGGGAATTGAAGGTCGTCTTTGACGGATCTTAAAACGGGCTTCTTCTTTGAGCCTCCTGCTTTCCTTCCAGCGACACCCTTCTTCACCTTACCAGAAGTATCCATCCCTCACACACTTAAATTTTAGTGGCTGATAAAATTTATATAGCAAACAAGTTGTATGAGCTATCGAGTACGATACTCTATTGACCATATTACTAGTTTAATGGCTGACATTTTGGCTATTAAAACTGGTCTTTAGTTAAGCATATTACAAGGCTTAGATAAGGTCTTCAGTTTAGCATATAGCAAGGCTATTTATAATATGATCATTGGCTAGTGGTGAGTTGATTGATAATTAATGGTTCAATATCATGAGGGCCACCGACCCTAAAAATTTACATTCGTGAATGAATGGCAAGTTTGAACTGAAATTCGTGCGACTCTAGAATATATCATTACATAGTTATTAATTTGTTATTCCTTGTATTATTTCTGCAGGAAATTAAGGTTCTAAGCCAGCTACATCATCCAAACATTGTGCAGTATTATGGTAGTGAAATAGTGAGTAATTTTCCTGGTGCACAGTTGGTGTTATTGTCAACACGAGACATTTGTCCGCTTAGACGCTTAATGAGAATTTTACTATATGTGCATGCAGGTTGGTGTCAGGTTTTACATATATTTGGAGTATGTTCATCCTAGTTCAATTAATAAATATATCCACGACCACTGCGGATCAATTACGGAATCTATTGTACGCAATTTCACTCGCCACATTCTCTCTGGGTTGGCTTACTTGGATAGCACTAAGACAATACACAGGTAATATATGTGATGAAAATTAGTTTTCAAATAACTATTTATTAATATACAATTTTTTTTGCTGATAAACTAAAAGTTTAAAGAGCTTTTGGAAAATTTTCATATCTTATTTTCTTTGATCACTTAATATCACTGACACTAATGTGAGTTCTGCTAAATCCATGTTATTTTATATAATATATAACAACCCATGAGGTTGTAATTCTAGTAGAACAGCTTAACAACACAAGAACTTGAATCCAACTCTATTAATTTTTTCTAATTAAAATTCTTGTATTTAAATGGCTTAAAAATTATAGATGTAATCCGTTTTCTTTTATTTTCTTTGCAGAATGAGATGAAACGCCTCGAATCCGAATCAATATCTGAGGATGGTACCATGATGAGCTCAGAAGAGATAGCAGATAGAGTTCTTGGCACAAGGTCGGGATATATTAACGGTCTTGGGTATGGTCCCAAAAGAAAGGATTCTAGAATTAATATAATGTGATTGAGGAATGCCGATTTGGAAGAGGCACTTAAGCAGTCTATAAAAGTTCAAGAAGATTTGATGGATCTTCTGCAAGCTCGTGAGGTAGAGGCAAAAATTCAACGAGAAGATTCAGTGGCACAAAAGGCCACTCTGGAGACTCAAAGTGCAATGCTAGATGCTATTCTAGTTCGACAAACGCAGTCCGATAAGTATATTCAGTCGTTGATCACATCACGTGCCTCATCTTCCGAACGATGGTAATCTAGACGTGCTTTATTTTTGCTACTCGTATGCTTTTAAAATCCCATTTTATTTTAGCTAATGCTATTGTATACTCTTAATTGCAGATTTGATGTGACAGGAAGCTATTTTTGGGGCACCATAAACTTTTGACATTTGCAAACGGAATCGGAGACTTCTAAGTCCTTTAATTAGTTTAAGTTATTTTTTTGCACCATGGATATTTCTCGTTTATAAGGGAATTAAATGTGGGACTTGTACATCCTTTAATTAAAGCTTAGTTGACTTGACAATGTGTTTGTATGTGACTTAATGTGGATTTTGTTTATGATAATTTAGTTATTTTGTGGGTTTTAACGAATGTGTTTTTTTATATGGTTATTTGTTTAAATTTCGTGGTATACATTAATTTATCAAATTCAAAATAAAAAATATATATTTGGAAACATTCCTTTATCAAAATAAATGCCTTAGTAGTTAAATTTGCAATTGAAAAGTAAAAGTGCGGCTTAAAATTTGATAGTTTATTATTGAAAAATTAATGATTAAGAATAATTCTCCAACAATTAAATTTCGTAGCCAATAGATTTTGAGGAAAGGTATAATTTTTGTAGCTAAAAGCTTCTCATGATTAGTTTACTTATAGAATTGGCAACGAAATGTAGACAATTAGCAACGAGATGTTGAACAATTAGCTACAAAACAAATTGTAAATTTCGTAGCTAAAAGTTTCTAACACTAGTTTACCTAAACAATTGGCAACGAAATTAAGATATTTAGCAACGAAATGTTAGACTAATAGCTACGAAACAAATTGTAGCCTAAATATGGTATTTATCCACGAAAATAATTTCGTATCAAATGACCTTAACAATTGGCAACAAAAGTTTTTTTCGTGTCCAAATACATTTAGCAACGGGCCTTTAGCCACGAAATTGTTACGAAATAATTTTCGTTGCCAAAAACTATCAGCAACGAAATATGAACTTTTGGCTACGAAAAAATTCACAGTTAAATGTGAGAATTGTTGTAGTTTTTAGCCATTAAAATATTGAATTTCAATAATGTCAGTCAGTTGTCCATAGAAAGTAACATCCCCAGACAAAGGATTAGAGTCTTTTAGACTAGCATAGCTCTTTTTTCTGCTTTTAAAATAACTCCACTATTCTGAATTTTCCGACGAATATCAACTTCCTTTGTTCGGAATCTAAACCCACAAATAATATATGACTTGAAGCTTAATGCATCCTCTAGAGGACCCAATGCCAAACTCAATATTTCTCTAGATAATTCGATATCTTTTGGCAATCCATCCACCTTATATTTCAATAAATAAGAAAACTACGATATGGAAATATAATTAGAATACTAAGAATGAATAAACATACTTACATAATCCTTAAACCACATGTGGAAATGTTCATTCTCAAGTCGTTGCACAAAATGCTGTTGTGAAACGTGGGTATTGTTTCGTAAGTTCAACAATGTGTTTTTTGAAAATATCATACGCGTGTCAAGTTAGAAAGGGAATTCAATAATGCAATTTATATAAAAATTACTTATGGTTAATATATAACTTACTCAATAAATGGCGCAACTGCATCACTGTTAGCAAGCACATACTGATGCACTTGTATACGAGTTATTGAATCAAGCCGGAATATCCGTCCTTACCTCACACCATGCCCAAGGTCATTACCTACATCATTATTTCTAGAAGGTCGATTAGATTTAGTTTCCACATCATCAACCATATATCTTGAGCAAAATATCGTGCATTCTTCCATAATAACAGATTTAGCAATTGAGGCCTCGGGATGAGCACGATTGCGTACAAAGAGTTTTAGAGTATGCAAATACCTTTCAATTGGATACATCCAACGGTAGATTATTGCACCAACAATTACTAACTCATCAAGCAAATGTATTGGCAAGTGCTCCACCACATCAAATAAACCGGGTGGGAATATTTTCTCAAGGGTGCAAAGTGTAAGAGCCATACGATCTTCCAATCGTTCTATATCAGCTAAAGTATTTGTATTTGAGCATAATACTAAAAAACAGTTGCTAAGTTCAATTAATGCTTTGACAACATGTTTCGACAATACCCTCTATAGTGCTATTAGAAGTAATTGTTGCATTAAAATGTGATTGTCATGTCTCTTTAGTCCCCATATACTTTGCTCTTGAGGGTGAACACATCTCAAAATATTCAATGAATAGCCATCTCGTACGTAAACATCGTGCAACACTTTTAGAAAAAAATCCTTCTATTTCTTGCTCATTGTAAACTCCGCTAGAGCTATGTACACCAAAATTTTCCCGCGTGTTTGGGGATGTAATGGTCGTCTGATGCGCATCTCTTGCTGGTCTTTTTGGGCCTTCAAATTGTCTTTGGTTTTATCTTTAATTCCCAATAATGTAAATAAGATATTGTGACACACATTTTTTTCAATATGCATAACATCAAGATTGTGGCGGATCAAATTATGCTCCCAATATGGCAATTCAAAAAATATACTTTTGTTTTTCCAATTTAATCTCATCTTCGCACCACATCTTTTGTTGTTTTCGTAAGCTCCTTTTCTAATTATTCTCTTTTCCTCTTTCTAAAAACATCTTCCTTCTTGTATTCAGTTTCAATGTCGAGCTCATTTAACTGTTGCAAAACTTGTGATCCTGATAATTTCAACGGAGGTGGTCTAAAATCAACATTGCAATTAAAAGTTGTTTTCTCTTTTAGAAACCTATGGCGTAAAGGTAAGAATCGATGATGACCCCAATAACAATACTTTTTACCATTCTTTAATCGAGTCGCTTGATGATCTTTCTTACAACAAGGACAAGAAAATTCACCTTTCGTGCTTTATCCCGATAGCATGACATATGTCAGGAAATCATTAATTATCCACAAGAATGCTCCACGCAACTAGAAAATTTATTTACTTGATGCATCCTAAGTAGTCACTCCATCACTCTTTTAGCTCATCAATCAATTATTGTAAAAATACATCAACCTTATCACCAGGCCCTTTTGGCCCATCAATAAGAATCGATAAAATTAGGTTTTGTTGCTTCGTACACAACCAAGGGCTCACATTCAAGGGCATAAGTACAACTGGCCAAAAACTGTGAGCAATGCTCATATTACCAAAAGGATTGAATCCGTCAGTTGCTAGCCCAAGTCTAACATTATGAATGTCTTTTCCAATAGTTTTAGCAACACTGTGAAAGAAATATCCGTACATCCATTCAGTTGCTTTAAGTGTAATAGTTCAACTACAAACGAGAGTTCAGTAATGCCCTCTGGAAAATTTTCATATAACTTTCTTTACGCATCTTTTAGGAGTTTGAAATACTTTTGCAAGTAATTATCAAGCATCACATCCTCTACTCCATGTTCATCCTTATATGAATTTTCATGCGTCTGTGGAACCCCCCATCATTCTTGAACCATTGCAATCATATTTACCCCCAAGCTCGATTCATATGATATATCATCAAGTGACACATCATTACCAAAATTACATGTATTGTCCTCCAATGCATCGATCAAATCCCCATGATAAATCCAATCCTTAGGCCATATCTAGTGGAGAGGCTAAAAAAGATGTATATTTACATTGTGGTAGGTTAATTATTTGGACGCTGCACACACTTGGACAAGCTAATGTTGATGTGGAAAGGTATGGGGAACACCTTGGATGGGCAACTGTCATCCGTCCAAGGGCTGAATTTTTTTTATTATTATTTATAATGGTGGACGAATGACTGTTGTTCGTCCAACATATTTTTTTATTATTTATAGGGTGGACGGATGACTGTTGTCCTTCGAACATATTTTTATTATTATTTATAATGGTGGACAGATGACCGTTGTCCTTCCAATATGGTGGGACCCATTTATACATTGTGAAGAGACAATGTAAAGTTAGACACTCGTTACATTTTCTCTCACCCAAAAATGCATCTTCTTCTACCCACCGTGAGACCAAACAATGTAGATTTAGAAATCTACATCTCCCATTGGAGATGGCCTTATAACTTCTGTCAAAACCATGCATCTCTATGTGACCCTTCACAGCGTGTAGGTTGTGGTAGACTCGGTTCACATATTTACTACATGGGCATTTGATGCATGATGATAGCATATTCTTATTCCTATATGCAAAGCTAATGAACCTTTCAACCCTATCTATGTATTCTTTTGAATTCCAATCACATGATCCGATCCAAATTTTACCCATATCAACTCCTAAGCTGTAATTCGATAAATAATTAAAATATATTAGCATACATATAGAAGATATACAATTTAAACATAACAAGTGTGCACGCATATACATATACAAGATATAGAGAGTTGGTGTGACATAATATTAAAGGAAACATCATTTGAGCATTGTGTAAGGCTTTTTATTATAGTGATGAGCCTCCTTGATAGTGGTTTCAACTAAAAAACACGTACACTCAGTAGGTAGTGCTTTAAGTGTCATTGTAGGACATCGTGTTCTAAACATGCCTAAACACATGTTGACTTGATAAAAAAGAGTAACATTTTATTATTTTGGACATGTTCAGACACGTCGGGGATACGCTTACACATGGCATGGTATCGAGATAAGGAGTTTTGAACGTCGAGATGCTTAATTCATTAAATCTAAGTGTAGACATTATCTGTGCATATAATTTTTGTACTTATAAAAGATTCCAATAACTTATGTTATGATGTGTTTACAATAGATATTTGTGTTTTGATGTCAATATAAACCATTCTAAATTCAATATGATAAAATTCTCCACACTATTTATGTAAGCATTATTTTTTTACTAAATTGTGACTTCATGGTGAGATTCACTACATGTGGATATCCTAATTTCACTGAATAATCCCATAAACCACGATGCAATTAATTCACACAGTTGCTGATGTAGGAGGAACAAATCTACATGTGTGTATATATATATAGATAGAACAATATGAGATACTCATTAACAGCACCAACAACGACAAATAGGTAGAGTAAGCTAAAGACACATTGGCAACCAAAAAGACCAATAGAACACAAACACAATGAAAACATGGATTTTTTTGGTCAAAATCAAAGTGTACAATTACATGTATATACATACATGTGCAAGTATACATATAGTCATAACAATGAAAATCTGATCTTTACGCACTTGTTAAATTCCACCTCCAACTACACACACAGTGTGCACGCACACATATATACATAAACAATCAATTTATTACGCGTGTGATGATTAATTATAATTCTAGATTTCTCTATAAACCTTTATTTCTCATTTTATTCTAAAGTTTCAGTGATAAATATCATCTTTATTTCATTTCTACCCTTCCAACACCAATTCCACACACAAAAAAAAATACATGTGATTACTTCTAAATCTAAATCATTCCAAAAGCCTCTATTTTCTCATTCTAAAAAATATTATCTTCATCATCACATTTTCAGACATACATTTATATAAATCTAAAACTACATCATAAAAAAGAAACCTGCAAACTCCCAAGGCTCAGACTTAAAACATTGATTTTCGAAACATCTTGAAAGCAAAAGGGCTTGGTGATTGGGCATAAATATTGTATATTTATCCCCGTAATTTCAGTACATTTGTGAACCCGAATGATGTAACATATATGGATTTGATGCACATTTATGATACTAACCTTCGTTGGCGAGTAGTTCATGTTTCGTGCTTCTCTTATTGGTTTTACAGGTAATTTATGCAAGTAGTGCAAAAGAGGAAGCAAGACAATGCTAGAAAAGCTAAGAAGGCAAGTTCAAGGTAAAATTGGTAATTTTGTAGCCAGATCCGGAAATAGAAGTCAACTGGAAAGTTGAAGAGCTTGGAACAACGAGAATACTGGAAGAAACGGCACCCAAATCCGAGCTACGGTTGATGATTTATACCTAGTTGAAGTCGAAGAAAAATCCAAGGAAGAAAGGAAAGAAAGCTAAAAAATTCTAAGTGTTGAATAAGCACCCCCAAACCAGCAAGCATTCGCGAACCCCAGGCCGAACCGGTTTAGGGGGGCGAACCGGTTCGGGGCACAGGCCGAATCGGTTCGGGGTACCTGATGCGCGAATTTGCTCCTTTATTCTGATTGGTTCCCAAGACTCCTATTAGGTTAAAACTCTCAAATATTGTAGGGTACGGAGGCAGCAGCTTAGGAACAGCCATTAGGGATAGTTTTAGATAGTTTTTGATAGAGAGAAAGGGAGAGGAACATCTAGGAACATTTAAGGAATTAATTGCTTCAAGATTCAATTGTTACGGGTTTGTTTTTCAAGTTTTTATTCATGATTCAAGATTCTTGTCATTGTTCTTGCTTGCTTAGTTTCCATATTCGATTTAACTTATTGTTGCGTTCATAATATATATTTACATGTTTCAATCTAGTTTCATCATGAATTCATACACATGCAACGTTATTATTTCATGCATTAGTCCATTTAACATGTCCGGCTAGGTTTTAAAGGTTGGGATGCATGAACCCAACCTGATGTGTTAGCGCATGTGTATAACGTTAATCCAATGAATTTAACGATAAATTTTGATCGTATCGCGTAATTACATAATAATTGTAGATCTTTATATCTCGTTTACCTTTGGGTACTCGTGATGATTTAGAGTACAATTTGAGTGCAATTACCGCAATACCGATTTACTCATCCTCAGATTAGGTATGACGCGGGCTTGAACCTCGTATACATAATGCTTGGGAGTTCTAAATTCCGGGTCTGATTTATCGGATAAATTTATGATTGACGTTGTCACTGCATTACACTAGGGTTGGGGGATTATATTCCCATCCTGTTTTCTCATCATTTAAGTTCAAAAAGTTTCGATTCAATTCTTCATTCCGCATTTAGATACTTTAGTTAGTTGCATTTGTCATCATAAGTTCATAATTGCATTTAGTATAAACACTCCCCAAAACCAAATCTTTTCTTTTCTTTTTAGAGTCATCGTTAGCATTCCTCCATCTTATCTCGTCGTCACAACTCCGTTGTCCTTTTTCCCTGAGGATCGATACCCGACTTGTCGGATTATTACTTGAGCGACAGGCTTGCACTTGAGCCTAGAGAGTACACACTTTAGAGACACATTCTGAGTCATGTCAAGTTTTTGGCGCCGTTGCCGGGGACTTAGGTAGACTTAAGATTAGATTGAGTTAATCTAAAGCTTTGACTAAAAAAAAATAAAAAAAACATAAAAGATTCATAATCATCACCTCTCCTAAACTTTAATGCAAAATTCAGAAACCACTCCCACACCCCATAATACTCCAATCAGCATTCACGAAAATCCACTTGTTGAGTATAACCCTGATAGTCCCCACACTCCAAACGCCCCACAATTTTGGATCCCACCGCCCACACCGTCGCACACTGTCTCTAGTAACACTCCATTCTCATTCCTAGGACACACTTCGAGCACACCTAGTGAGAGCGCCGAGTCGTCAAGTGAGAGAGAGATGTCGCAACATAGTTTTGCACCTACCGGTGAGGACGAGCTTCCGTACCGCCCGTTGAGAGAATTCTTATATCTTGAGCGCACTGTCACTCCAGGATGCATTATACTCCCGTATAATGCCGGGCAGTTCCGTTTCAAAAATGGAATGATCCAAATGCTACCACATTACCACGGTATGGATTCTGAAAAGCCATACCTCCATATAAGGGAATTTGAGGACATGTGTGATACTCTCAACGATCAAACCTGCACACAAGAGGTAATCCGCCTCAAACTCTTCCCCTTCTCGCTTAAAGATAAAGCTAAAGCTTGGCTATGGTCTTTACCTCCAAGCTCGATTCCATCCTGGAATGAACTACAGTCTAAATTTCTCAAGAAATTCTTCCCACCTCATCGAACAATCTCTATCAAGGCTCAAATTCAAGCATTTAGGCAACATGAAAATGAGCCATTCCATCGATGTTATGAACGTTTCAACGAGTTAGTGGCTTCATGCCCCCATCATGGATTTGATCCATCACAAATCATCTCCTTTATCTATAATGGGTTAAACCTTAACTCCAACCAACTTGTTGAAACTATGGGAAGCGGTCCGTTTGTCGATCTCGATGCCCACGATGCTGATCTTCACATGAGGTATGTCACCGAGCCTACCCAATCCTGGGATACCTCTGACCCGAACGCTCAAAATCAAAATCGATAACCCACCACTGCTCCATCGGCGTCCGGCCTATTCCACGTAGATAAGAATTCTATGACGGATTATCGATTGGACACCATTGAGAAAGGATTGCAAGACTTATGCGAGTTATATGGAAAAGGATCAGCTGGACCCATTCCAAACCCTGTCGTGAAGGTGTGTGCGATTTGTGAGGCGGGCCATTCAACTGAGGAATGCCCGACGATACCCGCCTACAAAGTAATGTTGCAGGAGCAAGTTAGTGGTATAGGAGGTTTTAAGGGTAATTTCGGTGCCCCGCACGGGAATTCATACAACCCTTCGTGGAAAAATCATCCCGGTTTTAGCTACGGGCAACAACATGCCGCAATGAACCCTCCTTCGCATGTTGCCCCTCCTCCACCACAACAATTTCAACAAGCTCCACACATGCAAGGACATGTGCAAGCACCACCACCTCATGGAAATTATATCACACCACAGCGGAGAACTCTCGAGGATACCATGAATCAATTCATTGCAAGCCAGACTGCAACCAATGTCAAATATGATCGTCTGATCGGCGACATAAATGCAAATCTGTCAAAGATACAATCCTCGTTGAGTGTTCAAGAGAAGGGAAAGTTCCCTGCCTAAGGCCAACGACCTCCCCAAGGTCAAACTAGTGTTAGCTCCACATCCACTGAACATAAGGAGCAATGTCAAGCAGTGACCACTCTTCGTAGTGGAAGAGTAGTTGATTTATCACCTCCTCCACACGACACAATAAAAGACACGGAGATTTCGCCCGGCACGAAAGAGGCCGAAGATGTCCCCTTGAACGAGAGTGATAAGGAAGACACTAGTGAGCCTGAGGTGGTAGTGATACCACCCTCCGAAGCACCATTTCCTCGAAGGTTGATTCCCGCTCAAAAGGGGAATCCACGTGATGAAGTGCTAGAAGTACTTAAGCAAGTAAAGCTGAATTTACCCTTTCTTGATGCCATGAAACAAATTCCAGCTTATGGCAAAGTTACCAAAGATTTGTTGACGGTAAAAAGGAAGATGAAGGTAAAAAAGAATGTCTTTCTAACCCAGAACGTGAGATCCATTCTACTAAACGATCTCCCGCCCAAATTCAAAGATCCTGGTGCACCCACTATATCCTGCATCATTGGAGAAAATCGAATTGAGAAAGCCTTACTTGACTTGGGAGAAAGTGTAAACATTCTCCCTTACTCCATCTATAGGCAACTTGATTTGGGCGACCTCAAGCCCACAAAGGTCACTCTCCAATTAGCGGATCGATCAGTGAAGATCCCACGAGGCATAGTCGAGGACGTGATCGTCCAAGTTGACACTTTCTACTTCCCGGTAGATTTTGTCATTTGGGACACGGAGCCCTCCTTCAACTCGAGCAATCATGTTCCCATCATCCTTGGGCACCCTTTCTTGGCTACGACTAATGCAATCATCAATACAAGAAATGGGCAAATGCAACTCACTTTTGGGAACATGACCTTGGATACTAACATCTTCCACATAGCCCAAAATGCAGGGGAGGAAGATGATCTTCACGCGGTGAGCCTCATAGATGAGGTAGTAGAAGAGTACTTTGAGGAAAATTTCTGTGGCGACGCTTTAGAGTCCTGTTTAGCGATGAGATATGAGTGTGAGGGGACGTATACTCACTTCGAGAGGGAGGTTGGAAGGTTGAGAGAATTACTCGATGAGAGTACGTCGGACGAGGACGTGAGAGAGGTTAATTGGGTTTCTAGATTCGAGGAATTACCTCCGAGGGATACACATATGGCTCCCTCCAGTGAAAAATTTCCAACCCTCGAATTAAAGAAACTCCCCTCCCATATTAAATATGCATACCTAGGAGAGGACGAGACATTTCCTGTTGGTATCTCCTCTAGCCTAGATGAAGGGCAGGAGGGTAAATTGTTGAGAATTCTGAGGAAGCACCAAAGTGCTTTTGGTTGGTGCATCGCTGATTTAAAGGGGATAAGTCCTTTGATTTGTACTCACAAGATTCATCTCGAAGAGGATGTCAATCCCTCTAGAGAAATGCAAAGAAGACTGAACCCCAACATGAAAGAAGTTGTGAGAACCGAGATCATCAAATTGTTGGATGTCGGGATTATCTACCCAATTTCGGATAGCAAATGGGTGAGCCCAATTCAAGTCGTCCCGAAGAAGTCGGGTATGACTGTGATTGAGAATGCTAAGGGAGAGCTTGTTCCCCAACACACCACCACCGGTTGGCGCATTTGTATTGATTACCGGAAACTCAATACGGGAACTAGGAAAGACCATTTCCCCTTGCCATTCATTGATCAAATGCTTGAGAGAGTTGCGGGCTACCCTTATTATTGCTTCCTTGATGGTTATTCCGGATATAACCAAATTGAGGTAGATGTACTTGACCAAGAAAAGACGACTTTCACTTGCCCTTTTGGTACGTTTGCCTACAAACGTATGCCATTTGGCTTGTGTAATGCACCCGCGACTTTTCAAAGGTTCATGTTGAGCTTATTTAGAGACATGGTCGAGAGAGGACTCGAAGTGTTCATGGACGATTTCAGCATTTTTGGCACCTCTTTCGATCATTGTTTGGACAAGTTGGAAAAAGTACTTACCCGATGTGTGGACAAAAACTTAGTGCTGAATTGGGAGAAGTGCCATTTCATGGTCACCGAGGGAATAGTTCTTGGCCACATTGTTTCATCCAACGGAATAGAGGTTGATAGGGCTACTGTTCTTCCCCCACCGAAATCGCTGAAAGACGTGCGCTCTTTCTTGGGCCACGCGGGGTTTTATCGACGGTTCATTAAGGACTTTAGCGCCATCGCTAGGCCCTTAAGTAACCTACTCATGAAAGACAACCCATTTGAGTGGACAGAGGCATGCCAAAGCTCCTTTGATAAGTTGAAAAACATGCTAGTGTCCGCTCCCATCATGCAAGTTCCGAATTGGTCCTTGCCATTCGAACTTATGTGTGATGCAAGCGATTACGCGATCGGGGCTGTTTTGGGCCAACGTAAAGATAAGCAAGCTCATGTCATCTACTATGCTAGTCGAACTCTTACCGGGCCTCAACTCAACTACTCTACTACAGAGAAGGAGTTGCTAGCGGTAGTCTTTGCCCTCGATAAGTTGCGTTCCTATCTCATTGGTTCTCCAACTACAGTTTTCACCGACCACGCGGCTTTAAAGTATCTACTTGCGAAGAAAGACGCCAAGCCGCGCCTCATAAGGTGGATCCTACTCCTACAAGAGTTCAATCTCTCCATCAAGGATAAGAAAGGAGTAGAAAACGTCATTGCCGACCATTTATCTCGGCTTTCGTCCGACGTACCTAGTGATCCCATACCCATAGACGAGCATTTTCCGGATGAGCAACTATTTGCTACTTCTTCGTATCCCTAGTTTGCGGACATAGTGAACTATCTTGTCACGGGAGCCGTCCCTCCCGATTGGACACCGCAAGATAAGAAGAGGTTCCTCAATTGGTCGCGCATGTTCTTTTACGATGATCCCTTCCTCTTTAAATATTGCGCCGACCAAATCATCCGACGATGTGTATCGGATGACGAGATCCCGAAAATCATCCAGTTTTGTCATTCGGAAGCATGTGGAGGCCATTTCTCGACGAAAAAGACGATCGCTAAAATTCTGCAATGCGGCCTCTATTGGCCCACAATCTTCCGGGATGCGAATGACGCTTGCAAGTCATGCAATAGGTGCCAATGAATGGGAGCCATTTCTCGACGCGACATGATGCCCCTTACCCCCATACTCATCATTGAGATATTTGATTGTTGGGGTATTGACTTCATGGGTCCCTTTCCCCCGTCCTTTGGTTTCCTATACATCCTAGTCATGGTAGACTACGTTTCTAAATGGGTGGAAGCTATAGCTACTAAGACTAATGACAACAAAGTGGTGATAAAGTTCCTACAGGAACACATACTTTCTCGCTTCGGTGCACCGAAAGCGATAATCAGCGATAATGGCAACACTTTTGCAATAGGCAATTCGAGAAGCTCATGAGAAAGTATGGCATCGTCCACAAGGTTGGGACGACATATCACCCATAGACGAATGGGCAGGCCGAGCTAGCGAATCGGGAGATCAAGAACATTCTTGAAAAGACCGTCAATCCTACCCGGAAAGATTGGTCCCTTAGATTGACCGATGCATTATGGGCCTATCGTACCGCATTTAAGAATCAACTTGGCATGTCTCCTTTCCGTTTTGTGTATGGCAAACCCTGCCATCTTCCTGTTGAGCTCGAACACAAATCGTATTGGGCAATTAAGCAATTGAACTATGCCTTGGACAAAGCCGGTGAAGCCCGTAAGCTTCAATTGAATGATCTAGAAGAACTACGCAATGATGCGTATGAGAACGCCAAAATTTCAAAAGAAAGGATGAAACTTGCTCATGATAGCATTATTCGACGAAAAGAGTTTCATCCCGGGCAAAAAGTTCTTCTCTACAACTCTAGACTTCATCTCTTTCCAGGCAAGTTGCGGTCACGATGGTCCGGCCCGTTCGTCGTGAAGAACGTTTTTCCCCATGGAGCTGTTGAACTAGACGATTTAAAAGGGGAAAACACGTTCAAAGTTAATGGACAAGGCCTAAAGCCATACCTAGAGGCGTGTGAGTATGAGGTCGACACAATTTGGTTGTTGGACCCCATTTACGGGGTCAATTAAGCTGAGAAAGTAAGGTCGTCGCACCCCCGACGCGTATGGGGTGAATTTGTGTGTATAGTAGTCTTGTGTGAATAGGTTAGTTAGGAGTCAGAATCCTGAGTTATGTAAGAAATCGATTAGCACGCACTTCGAGGGAGCTAGTACGCATTACGAGGTTGAATTCGAGGAATGTTTAGGAACCCCGAGGGTCTAGAAAGTTTTTAGGGGCCTTATGCACAAGTTAGAGGATGAGAGAGCACTTTGAAGCGGAGAAAAGAGTGAATTCCAGCGTTCAGACTAGCATGTCACCCCGAACCCCATCCACAACCGGTTCGGGGGGGCGAACCGATTCGCTGTACACCCCGAACCGGTTCGGGGTACCTGGCAGATTCATCCCCCAAATTCCAAATTCATTCCCCTTCCCTCCATTCTTCCCCCCATTCTCCCCATTCGTTTTTACTCCCTCCAACTCTTTCCCTCCTTCCCAAATTCATCCCAATTCACTCCCTCCCACCTCTCCTTCCCACCCTTTCACATTTCCCACCAAAACCACACCCCTTCACACCTATAAATACCCCATCACCCCTCCTCCGTTTCTCACACCAAAACAATCTCCCTCACTCTTTTCTCTCCCATATTTTTTCCCTCTCCCTCTCTCTTTCATTCATAATGCCGCGCCCTCGCCTCACCAATCTCCGCCCCAAAAAATATGACGATACCACCATCCTTGATGACCCGGGTAAGGGGGTCTTTCGATGTGTCCAAGAACGTCATTGGGCTGAGCAATACTTCTCGGCCACACGCCCCTTCCACATCGAACGCTTCGTTGATTGGGGCCAACTTCCGGGCGATGTCACCGCCCTATTCGACCGCCGCGGTTGGTGCTCCTTCCTCGCCCCAACAAGCACTAATGTGTTTGATGCCGCCATTCGCCAATTTTATGCGACCTTGGTTCGCAAACCCTCCACGCTTCACGAGGCATACCTTGATGGTATCACTATTCCCTTCTCGGCGGCCATCATCGCACGCAAAATGCGTGCCAAAGGGGTGATCCTCCCCGTGCCCTTCCAACACCCCAACAATGGTACCCCCCATACCAAAGAAGAATGCATTGCCTGCATGGCACCCGGGGTGGAATGGGTGCGCGAGTCCTTTCCTATTGGTGGTTTGGCCGCCACGGTGCGCTTCACGCACCTCATTGCTTGTGGGGCCATCCACCAAACCACTAATGACTCGGTGGTCCGGTTACGGCACGCCAATTTCCTTTATTACTTTTTGGACCCCGAGAGCACCATCAACCTTGCCCAGCTCTTCTACGCGGATATCCTCAACGCCGCCTACGATGAATATGGCAAAACTGCACTCCCTTACGCCCGTTTCATTACGGAGCTTTTGATGGAAGCTGGAGTGGATGACCCCGGGCAACAAATTCACCTTCCTCGCCCCATTGGCGGAACGTCCACCACTCGAAGAGAATTCCAAATGCGCGTAGCTCACCTCGACCGTCCCATTCTCGAAGAGGATGTGGCCGAGGAAGCCCATGATGAACCAATGATGGACGTCGACGAGGACGAATTTGAGGATGATGAGGAGGATTCCGATTTCGAGCCCCCGGGGGCAAACTTTGATAGTCGCCTTTCGACGGTTGAGTCCCGTCTCGATGGGTTCATCAACCAATATAATCAAGACCAAGCGGCTTACCGAAGGGACACCCGGATGATGTACCAACTCCAAGTCCACCTTCAGCAACTCAATTTCGGCGGTCCTCCTCCCCCTTCTATTATGACCCGTATGATCCAAATGCACCCGGCACATCCCGCCAACCTCCACCATGACCTTTGATTGTTTTCATCTTTTGGTGTGCATGTTAGTTATTGTAGGGAGTTAACATTGCTTACAGTTGTTTTTCCCATTTCCTATGTAACACAGGCTTCTCATTGTTATAATACAAGCTTGCATTTTTTTCATATTTGTTTGTTTTATTTTTCCGCACTTATTATTCGCTTTGAGTTAGCTTTTAGTCCTTTTTTCTTGAGGACAATGCAAAAGTCTAAGTTAGGGGGGGTCACAAGTGCGTATTTCTAAAACTTCACAAATTTTCAAAAATGCCCTAAAATTTCCAAAAAAATCATAAAATTTTGAAAAATCCAAAAATATTTTTGTTCAAAATAAATAAAAATTGGAATTCAAATTTTTCAAAAATATTATTAAAAGTCGAATTGGAGTCTCAAATTGTAAACATCCAATATACACAAAGCCGAAATTGACCAAAGATGGAAATTGTGCGAAAATTGACGACTTAACGAATAAATGTGGAGATTAACAAACCCGGTGAGATTCGAGCCTATCACGTTTTGCGAGTTTTTAAATCAATCCGAGTTAATTGTTCACTCAAAGTTCTTTTTAGCGCTTAATAAGTTGTCAAGGATCTCAATCCTTTCATTTTGATCGATTTTGAAAAATGTGTGCAATATTGCCTTAAACAAACGTGCCAAATTAGTCTCTAAACCTAAATTCACCTCGAAACGCATATGGTAACGCAATTGGCATTTTGGACAATGAAGTAGGCCCTCATTTGTCACCCCAAAAATATTGGCCAGAAAAAGTAGCGAAAAATCACCCTTTGCAACCCAAAATAGCCGGAATTGTGAAAAATGAAAAATTCAAATTTCAAGTCCAAAAAGTGCATATAAAGGGGCAAGAAACAAAATAGTATGTTCAACAAAAACAACAAAAAAAAAAGAAAAAAAAAGGAAAAGAAGAAAAAATGAGCAATAGCCCGGAAAAAGCACAATTGAACATCATTAATGACGTTTCCAATTCCAACCTTCCATACCTCCTTCATTTTACCTAATACAACCTTCAACCCGAAAAAGTACTAACCGAGTCCAAATTGCGAAAATTGACTACCGCATGGAGAGCTAAGACACCAAAAGATAATATAAGAGGCTAAGTGCGCGAAATAAAGGCAATGTTCCCGTTTTTAAAATCGTAATCCGTTGATGAGATCCTTTTGCCATAAAGTTTCCGTCTTTCTACTTGTATGCGTGAATTTGCTTCCATTACATTTACTCTTTATATCACGCATGCCGAGAGAATATCCATAATCCGAGAGATTCGTTTGTGAGAGCGTCCCGTGAGAAATTGAAATCAAAACGAATTTTCGGATAAGTAACGTAATGATCAATCGGTGAAAATTGGCGGTTATATTTTCGGCTTCGCACACACACACTACGGTTTGAGACTCGTAAATATGACTTAATGATGACTTTTTTCTGGAAAAGTTTGAATTGCTCAATTTTTGCGTATTTTGAATTTTCTTTGAGTCGAATTTTGTGGGTATATTCACTGCAAACCCTCACGAGACACAACTCGTCCTACTAGGGTAACCTAGAGGTTAAAGGCTTGTTGCATGCGCTAAATGCAATCGCTTGCCCGCGAAAGAGGTGCTTTATCCCAATAAAGACTTTGATGGATCCTTAGGTCATACTCTCATTCTTTTACATTGCTCGGGACGCGCAAAGTTCTAAGTTAGGGGGGTTTGATTGGGCATAAATATTGTATATTTATCCCCCTAATTTCAGTACATTTGTGAACCCGAGTGATGTAACATATATGGATTTGATGCACATTTATGCTACTAACCTTCGTTGGCGAGTAGTTCGTGTTTCGTGCTTCTCTTATTGGTTTTACAGGTAATTTATGCAAGCAGTGCAAAAGAGGAAGCAAGACAATGCTAGAAAAGCTAAGAAGGCAAGTTCAAGGGCAAATTGGTAATTTTGCAGCCAGATCCGGAAAGAGAAGTCAACTGGAAAGTTGAAGAGCTCGGAACAACGAGAACACTGGAAGAAACGGCACCCAAATCCGAGCTACGGTTGATGATTTATGCCCAGTTGAAGTCGAAGAAAAATCCAAGGAAGAAAGGAAAGAAAGCTAAAAAATTCTAAGTGTTGAATAAGCACCCCCAAACCAGCAAGCATTCGCGAACCCCAGGCCGAACCGGTTTGGGGGGGCGAACCGGTTCGGGGTACAGGCCGAACCGGTTCGGGGTACCTGATGCGCGAATTTTCTCCTTTATTCTGATTGGTTCCCAAGACTCCTATTAGGTTAAAACTCTCAAATATTGTAGGGTACGGAGGCAGCAGCTTAGGATAGCCATTAGGGATAGTTTTAGACAGTTTTTGATAGAGAGAAAGGGAGAGGAACATCTAGGAACATTTAAGGAATTAATTGCTTCAAGATTCAATTGTTATGGGTTTGTTTTTCAAGTTTTTATTCATGATTCAAGATTCTTGTCATTGTTCTTGCATGCTTAGTTTCCATATTCGATTTAACTTATTGTTGCATTCATAATATATATTTACATGTTTCAATCTAGTTTCATCATGAATTCATACACATGCAACGTTATTATTTCATGCATTAGTCCATTTAACATGTCCGGCTAGGTTTTAAAGGTTGGGATGCATGAACCGAACCTGATGTGTTAGCGCATGTGTATAACGTTAATCCAATGAATTTAACGATAAATTTTGATCGTATCGCGTAATTACATAATAATTGTAGATCTTTATATCTCGTTTACCTTTGGGTACTCGTGATGATTTAGAGTACAATTTGAGTGCAATTACTGAGATACCGATTTACTCATCCTCAGATTAGGTATGACGCGGGCTTGAACCTCGTATACATAATGCTTGGGAGTTCTAAATTTCGGGTCTGATTTATCGGATAAATTTATGATTGACGTTGTCACTGCATTACACTAGGGTTGGAGGATTATATTCCCATCCCGTTTTCTCATCATTTAAGTTCAAAAAGTTTCGATTCAATTCTTCATTCCGCATTTAGATACTTTAGTTAGTTGCATTTGTCATCATAAGTTCATAATTGCATTTAGTCTAAACACTCCCAAAAACCAAATCTTTTCTTTTCTTTTTAGAGTCATCGTTAGGATTCCTCCGTCTTATCCCGTCGTCACAACTCCGTTGTCCTTTTTCCCTGAGGATCGATACCCGACTTGTCGGATTATTACTTGAGCGACAGGCTTGCACTTGAGCCTAGAGAGTACACACTTTAGAGACACATTCTGAGTCGTGTCACTTGGGGCACAAAATTTGCAATGTATGATTCATAATTGGGTTGCAATGTACTTTATAAGTTATGAACTTGAACGACTAAGGACACAAAATGAGTCTATAATCAAACGTAAAATCAGTTCTATACAAAATCAGTTTTATATTCAAACACAAAATCAGTTCTATAATAAAAAAACAAAATCGGTCTGTAATCAAACACAAAATCAAACGAAAAATCAGTTCTATATGAGCAAACCCACATACCTGTTAGGAGTTTTTCACGAGTTTTTCCAGGTTAGAGGGGGAGAGAACCCAGCGAGTTTCACGAGAGGGAGAGAGTTTTCACGATTTTCACGACTTTTTCACAGTTTCACGGAGAGTGAGTGAGAGAGAGAGCCGAGGTTTCACCATCCGACGGTTTCACGATAGAGAGAGCGAGAGAACAGAGGTTTCACCATGGTGTACGATTTGGGTATAGGGGTTGGCTTTGATTGGGTGAGGAGAGGAGAGAGAAGCGGGTGAGTACGTTATTTGATCGAAGAGGGAATGAAAAAATAAATGAAAAAATAATTTCGGGGATGGAGGGAAAAAAAGAGGAAACGAAAATTTTAAAGGACAACTATTTACTGTCCTATTAGAGGACTTATAAAGGACAGTAAATATTTGATGTCCCTATAACTATTATAAAGGATGCTTAAATTTTTTTTGTGCTTTATAGTAGATCTAAAAGGACAGCTATAATTTGTTGTCCCTTATATATTTTTTTAAAGGTTAGCTTAAAAGCTGCCCCTAATACCGGTGTCCTTAATTGACATTTTTCTTGTAGTTCCAAATTTACTTCTACAAATTAAATTATTTGATTTCAATATTTTAATTTTTCAAAAATAAAATAATTTCTTAACTTAAAATAAACCTTGAAGATCACAGTTTATTCTATACATTTAAATTGATTACCCAATTAAATTCAATTTTAGAAAAGAATAAATAATATAATTTTTTCAAGGAAAATCATGATCTAGACAACTTACCAAATTAAAAATCATGTTGTCCATAAAATTGTGTGTCCCTGATTATAAAATTAATAAATTAGCACATATAATTACGCAACAAACAATTAAGATATATAAGAAAATAATAAAATCAATTAAATAAATATAAAAAAGAAGTCAAAGTCCCTTTCTACCATAGACTAAACATCTTCCTTGAGTAAACTCCTTGAACATTAATGTCTCTTGATTAAAATTCCTTGTTGTATAAGAATCCTTGAAGAAGAAGAGTCCAAGAAAAACCAACCGAATCAAACTTAATGCACAAGCCTGATCCAAAATGTTGGACAACCACGATCATGGCCTTAACACTCACGACACGACCCTGGTCCTTATGCTTCTACCTCTAGTTCTTTTGGGTTTCTAAAATTTTGTCCATACTAAGACATTTTGACCTTAAAACAACTTTGAAATCTCCCTTCATGGAACTCCATTCTTGATATAGTTTTTAAGGGTAATAATTCACGTTTTTAACAATACAGATTCATTAACAAATGTAAAATTAATACCAACAATGCATATTCCTCGTTATAGTAATGTTTCTCACATTGTTCATAAAAAATCCAAATTTTAATCATTTACTTAGTAGATTCATTTAATAATACAGGATCTAAGCATGTGAAGCCATCAAATCATTATCTTTCTTCAATGAATTTATAAATCCAAATAATAATCAATGTGTAAAAATAATTCTTCATTCACTACAATTTTATTCAGCCCTAACATCATATTAACTTAAATTTAGATCATAATTAGTATTAAATCATAAACAAGTTTTACTTATTAAGCAAGAAAAACTAGATATTTTTTGCCTGTAATCCTGGTGTTAATGTCCATTGTTAGTACTTCACTTTGTAACACTCCTTATTTTTCATGTGCAGGGTGGCCAGCCCAATACACCATAAATAGGGGATCATTAATCAATTTATATTATTCTCACCATTAACAAGTAAATAAATATATTTGTAATGTAAACCATACACAAAACATAACAAATAAAATGAATAACTGAGATTTTATTACTTATCTCCAACAAATCACATAACTAAGTATTCTCCATAAATTTAATGGAAATAACTAACAATCTCAACAAATGAATAATCTAAAAAAATGGAATACAAACAACTATGGGACCACTGTGGTTCCATAACCAAATCTTTGAATAATAAATATAAAAGTCTGACCGGAACAACTGAAATGGAAATAACATACTATATTAAAGAATTAAAAATAGAAAATTTGAATATAAGCAAGTTTGACTGCTCAACCCTACTTCTCGTGCTTAGGAATACCAAGGAAATATTTTTAGATGTCAAATGTGTCTGAGCCTTAAAGTTGCAATAAATAATTTAATTTATCGATAGTAATAACATACAAATTATTTATGTGATCATTCTAACCCATCGTGACTCTCATGAAAAATATAACTCACCTCTCAACATAAGTAAAATAATCTACTACAAGTTCTCTATACTAAACCAAAACTTTAACGTATAAGTTATAACTCTAAGACTATAAAGTAAGCTACCACATACTATCTTACGACTACAATATAACAATTTTCATATCCATACGCTAAGGATACCATTAGAATAGTCTCTTCATGTCACTCGAATAATAAGATATATGCAATATCATAATAAGAACAATAACGTGACCTAATTTCCTCATATAACATATCCATCAATAGACTAATTAAATGGCATAATATGCATACACTACATGAAGGATTCAATCTTAGATGACATTGTCGTGACTTTTTTCATTAATTCGTAATTTTCCCACACCTAACGAATTCAAAACATGCAGACATAACAGAATGGGGGGATTGTTATGAATCATGCCATCATGAGATCACATACCAAACTACCTGATGGATCAAGTCAACCACATCTCCCAATCGTGAGACGATGACAAAATGAATGCAGGATCAAAGCATTAACCTCCACACAACCTATTGCATCAGCTAAGAGTCCAGTAACCAATTTCACAATCCATTTAAATTGATAAGCCCCGATGATAGATTCCCTATGAGCCCCGTTGATAAATCCACAAGCCCTGTCGATAGAATACAAAGAATCTTAATAATACGGATCTAATGTCAAAGAACTCAATGAAAAACGTAATGGAATCCCACATAACCTAAGTATTAGAATCTGGTATGATCTAATACCAGTTGTAACACCCCCTATTTTCCACGTGCTAGGTGACTAGTCCGATACGCCAAAGATTTGGGAGTGTTAAAACCTTTATATCATTCTCAACATCAATGACTAAATAAATAAATGTAGAATGTAAACCGTTCACACAACATAATGAATAAATAAGTTAAATATAATTGTCTCTAACATGAATCATATAACTAATAAGTCTCCATAATCTAAATGGAAATACCTAAAAGTATCAACAAATGACTAGTCTCATAAAAAATTGAAATATAAATAACTCTGTAACAACTACGGTTCCATAAATAAATATTTGAATAATAAAGACCTAAACGGACTAGAATAACTGAAAAAGGAGATAACATCTTACACTAATGAATGAAAAATAAAAATCTGAATAAAAATGATTAGCCCTGCTGCTTTAGCTTAGTAATACGTGGAAAATATTTTTAGATAACAAATGGGTCAAATCCTGAAAGTTGCAAAAAAAAACTCACTTTATTATGAAAGTAATAACATGTGAATTATTTACGTGATGATGCTAATCTGTTGGCACTCGCATGGAAAATATACCTCACCTCTTATCATAAGTAAAATAATCTATTACGAGTGCTCTATACTAAACAACAACTATAACGTATAAGTCCTAGCTTTAAGATTGTAAAGTAATCTATCGTATGCTATCGTACGACTATGATATAATGATATTCCCATCCATACACTAACTATATAACTACGATAGTCCCCACTTATCACCTGAATAATAAGATATATGCAATATCATAATAAATAGAATTACATGACATAATCTGCTCATGTAACATGTCCATCACTAGAATAATTAAAAGACATAATTTTAATAAACCACAGAAAGGCTTCAACCTTTGGGGACATTCTTATGCCTCTATTGGTAAATATGTAGGGATCTTACACCTAACGGATTCAAAATATGCACAAAAGAATGGAGGGATCGCTATGTAGTCACACCATCATGGGCTCACATACCAAATTACCTGATGGATTAAGTGAACCATATCTCTTAGTTGTGAGATGGAAACTAACAAAATGTAGGATCAAACATTTGCCTCCACACATCTTGCTATATCAACTAGGGGCGTGGTACATAATCCCACAATCCTTTTAAATCTATAAACTCCACCCATAGAGTTCCCTCAAGCCAATTACATGCATATGGTATGTTTGCAACCAAGTATACGAAAAAAATATATAAATTAGATATTACATTAAAAATCAAATACCTAAATCCTATTTAACTTTCTAAATTAAAGTTTTGCATTGTTTGTAGGTATACCAGCTTAGACCTAAACTAGGAATTCACTAGAATTCCTTAATTCTTCAAATGTGTGTAAATATATTAAAAAAACAACCCAAACCAAATCACAATCAAAATCCCAACCAAAACCCACTAAAAAATAAGGTCGCCTACACTAAAACCAGCCCCGTAATTGTGGCCTGAAACAAGAACGATTGCATCCCCCAGGGTGCGATGGCAGGCTGATCCCCCTTTTTACGTGCTTCTCTTCCTTCCTTCCATCTTTAACTTTCTGTAATTCGTGATTTCAACCGAATTTCGAATTCTCAATAACCCAATTCGCCATTAAATCATAGTATACCTTTATATAAATCCCCCAACACCTCTTAATCATCTTTGAACATTCCTAAATCACATTCTAACATCAAGGGTCATAATCCAACAACAATGAATCATTAAAAGGCGTAAATCAATATTATTACCCTACTTAATTTATGGGTCACTAACATATTCGGGTTTCACCATTAACACATATTCTGATTATTAAAATATCTTATAAACATATAAATAATCTCTATAAATTAACTATATATGTTTTATAACAAATTTATCACATATTACATGTGTTCTCATTGTTATTATTAATTAACAACAAGTTTATAGCAGGATTTACAAGTCTAAAACCTTATAAGGTTTATCTTAGGCTAATGTGAATTAATTAATTTACATCAACCTAAGATAAAAGATTTTTAATCATTAGATCAAATCCTAATATGCTTCTTATAACTATTTGATTCTTAACTACAATAAAAAAAAAAAAAAGTTACACATTAAACTATGATGGAGCGAGATATTTCTATCATGATAATGAAGGTTGAAGATTTTAGCTTGATAATATCCTGTTAATAATATCATGTTAAAGGCAAAAGTTTTTTTGTTAATATCCTTTTGACATAAGAACTTACTCAGGAGTTGGTGAAAAAGTTCATGGTACTAATGTTATCGTTAAGATGGATATTCAAAAGGAATATAATAAATTATAACATGTTTTCCTAACTTCATTTTTGAAAAAAATTGGCTTGTGTCTGTGACAACCCGCTGTCCGAAATAAAGGGTGGCCAGCCCTATACCCCGATGAAACAGGAATCATGGATAGATATCATTCTCAGCATCAAGGTAAACATACAGAGTAACAGGAATAACCACACAATATTCCAGAAAACGGGTTATCAAAAATTTTAGTTTTGAATTTAAAGAAAACACTTTCAACAACCCATAATAGAAAAGAGGGTGGAAACTCCCACAAGCATATACGTGTAATCAAATAGATAAGAAAAGGACCGAATGAAGCGTCGGTCAATACCATCCATACAACATACAATAAGTTCCATGAGTTACATAATACATCAATTATACAATTACAACCATTTGGGCCACACCCCCGAATAAAGACTGATCTTAGCTAGAAAACAATAATAGGAGCGTCTACATAAAATATCCCGTGATCCCCGCAAAATGTCACGGCTCCTCAAAAGACTCAGAGAAAATATAGTCATTACGGGCGACCTTGCGGCGGAACACCTGAACGAATATAAAAGATATATACACAACAAGAAAACGAAGAACCGGTCAGAGGCCGGTTTGATATGATCACTAGATAAATGACAGGTATGACAATAATGTACAAGGAAGCATGGATGATATTCTAGCATGGTAGCATCTTATAAAGAACTAAGACAGATAATTGATTATAAAAATAAAATCCAATTATACAAGAATTAAAAGTACTTATAAGCCCTTTTCATCTTTCAACATTTTCAATTCCATCTTCTTTCCATTGCTTATCAGGAATGAATTTATTACCATGTGCTCTTTATGGAACTTATCTCAATAGTATGCTCTTTGTGGCATATACTTTGCTCTTTATGGCATTAATGTTCCATCGAGTCCAACTCGATAATTGAATAGTTATAAATATAAATATAACGATTCTAAGACCGCCCGTCCGGGTTTCCCCACTGTGCGCGTCCCTAAATAACCATCATCTTCCAGGGCCTAACATAAGACAACCTGGGATCCTATCGCAAACGTCGGGAAGCGGCCATATGCCTGCGAGGTAGTCAAGACCACACCCATAATTTCCTACCCATCGCAGAAAAAAATAAAACAAGCGCTCATATGGACTAGGACTGTATCCACCCTGCATTCATTAGCCAGGGGGCTTCACCTCACGCTCGGACTTCCCTTAAGATGGCATTTAGAGAGGTGTGTATCATCCATTTTATTAATTTCCAGTACCTGGTTTAGTAAATTATCATTTACTTTATCCATTTCACATTTTATCAAATGCATTAAGGTTATCTGGAACTATACGTATTTCATATCGTCATAACATCCTCGATCAATAGTTAGACTCCCCAAATTATTTTCCAAAGCCTCCTTTTTGGCTTCATAATAGACCATCAAGTCTAACCTAGCTCACAATAACTCCTAAAGTCTCCAAATTTGACTCTAAGATCTCCTAGGCTATTATAAAGCTACACGAGAGAAGTAATGCCTGAACATTACTTTAAACCTCCCACCCTGAGATGAACCCTAGATGAACCCCTTCGAGTCTAGGGTGTCGACCAACTCAACTAATACTCTAGGACCCTATATTTACTTCATTTAAGAAGGTCCTTAATTACTAATCCTAAAGAAAATGGGTTAAAATTTAAAAAGAAAAGAAATTGAAAAAGTGTAGGGTTTCCGAATCGATTCGGCCTGGCTGAATCGATTCGGTCAGAAGACCTGGGATTCTGCATAGTTTCCGAATCGATTCGGATGAAAACCGAATCGATTCGGTAGGAAAGTTTGGGTTTCTGCATAATTACCGAATCGATTCGGACCAAGCCGAATCGATTCGGATCACTCGACCCTGAAAACTGCATAACAGCGAATCGATTTGGCTAGGCCGAATCGATTCGGTTCTGCAGAAATTCCAAGTTGTTCTTATGGAGTCTTTGACTCCAAATTCTTCCCAACCCAAATCCAATCTAACCAACTCATTTATTATCATCAACACAACATAAATGTTACTAATAACTACCACCACCATTTATACTCATCCAATTTATTCACCCATGATCCAAATCCAACAATTACACCAAAAACCCTAAACTAGATAAATTATGGTTAATACATCATTATCATAACAAATCAATTATCTTAACCACAAATAGCAAGTAGAAACTTGCCTCAATTCAGCAATTGCAGATTTTCTTGGTGTAGGAGCAAGAATCCCTCTCAATCTTCAATCTCTTCTTTCTTTCTACCCTTTCTCTTCCTCTCTCTAGTTCTCTCTAGGTTTAGGAAATAAAATTAGGTGAATAGTGATTCCCACAAGACATAAGTCGTGCCTTTAGCCAAAATCCCAATTAAATTGATAAATTATTGCGATAAAATAATACGCAATTGCATATTTAAGGGATAATCAGTCAAAAATGCCCAAAATCTCAAAACACATAATGGCACAATATCTGACTATCTCGCACGTTTCGGAATCAACTGCGGCCTCCAAATTATCATTTGGACATTTTATACATCAATTTAAGTTCCGGTCTCATTATTAAGTCAAATATCATTCTAATTCATATGATATTAATAAGCATACCATAGCAATATTCACCCATAGTTATGGCATACATGAAAACTCATAGTGAATATTAACTTTTCTTCATAAAATTAACATTCAAATCATAACCCAACACTTATATCTAATTACCATACCTAGTAATTAATATAAAATACGTTCTCATAAGCGAGGGTTATTACAGTCTCTCCCCCTTATGAGGGAATTTTGTCCCCAAAATTCAAGCGTACCTTATAAGAAAAGATGTGGATATTTCTCCCACATCTCGTCCTCACGCTCCCACGTTGATTCTTTCGCATTGTGATGACTCCATTGAACTCTCACCAAGGGCACCACATGAGACCTTAACTTGCGCTCCCCATACTCAAGAATAGCAACAGGTTGTTCTTCATATGAAACATCAAGTTGCAAGTCGATATCTTCAAAAGGGATGTGCCAAAGGGCACCCTCACATCTTCTATACTTATTTAAGGAGGAGACATGAAATACATCGTGGATTTGTTGCAAAGGCTCCGGTAAAGCAAGTTGATACGCTACGGGACCAACTTTTGCAATAACTGGGAAAGGTCCAACGAAACGCGGTGCAAGCTTTCCTTTCTTCCCGAAACGTTTAATGCCCTTCATTGGAGACACTCGCACCAATACTTGGTCTCCAACCTCTAACTCCATGTGTCTCCTACCCGCATCGGCGTAGCTCTTTTGGCGATCTTGGGCTATCCGAATGCGATTTCGAATAAGTTCAATCTTTGAAGAAGTGTCTTGGATTATTTCAGGTCCAAGGAATTTGTTATCACCCACTTCCAACCAACAAGCAGGCGATCTACATGGTCGGCCATACAAAGCTTCATAAGGTGCCACTACGAGTTGTTATAAGCAAACTCAACCAATGGGAGGTATTGTTCCCAACCGCCCTTAAAATCAAGTATGGACATATGAAGCATATCCTCCAACATCTGGTTTACCCTTTCAGTTTGACCATCTGTGTGAGGATGATAAGAAGAGCTTAACTTCAACTCGGTCCCCATGGCTTCTTGAAAACTTCGCCAAAAGTGGGACACAAATATTTTATCTCGGTCAGAAACAATATTTAAAGGTACCCCATGAAGTCTAACGATCTCCTCGATGAACAATTGGGCGTAGCGAGCGGTATCATAATCCGTACGTACAGGCAAGAAGTGTGCCGACTTAGTCAAACGGTCGACAATCACCCAGATCGAATCATGACCCCTCTGTGATCTAGGTAAGCCCGTAATGAAATCCATCGAAATGCTTTCCCATTTACATACTGGAATCTCCAACGGTTGTAACAAACCTGTCGGTCGTTGGTGATTAATCTTAACCAACTGACAAGTAGTGCATTGGGACACAAACTCCGAGATATCCCTCTTCATACCAGCCCACCAATACAGACGGCGCATATCTTGGTACATCTTGTCCCCACCTGGATGTACCGTAAACTTTGACCCGTGAGATTCCGCCATCACAGCTCGTCTCAAGTCTCCATCTTCGGGAATAATAAGTCTTCCATGGAAGCGTAGTCCACCCTCAGAACCAATCGAGTACGACTCTTCTCCCTCAGACAACAGTCGGTGTATATGTTCTTGATAACCTTTATCTCTTCCCTGGGCTTCCATAATTCTCGCTATCATCGTAGGAGTAACGGTCATCACGGAAATGAATGCCCTTACCCCTTCATCCTCCTGACTGAGCTCTCTCTACTTAGCTTTCCACACATTAGCTAAGTCTACCTCGGGCCTCCTACTCAAGGCATCCGCTACTACGTTCTCCTTTCTAGGATGGTAATGGATATCAAATTGGTAGTCCTTCATAAACTCTAACCAACGACGCTGACGCATGTTCAAGTCCTTTTGGGAAAATAAATATTGTAACGATTTATGGTCGGTGAAAAGACTAAACTTTTCCCCAAGAGATAATGCCTCCATATCTTCAAGGCGAAGATAATTGCGGCAAACTCTAAGTCATGCACCAGATAATTCCTTTCGTGAGGCTTCAACTTACGAGAAGCGTAAGCAATAGCTTGTCTTTCTTGCTGAAGAACACCTCCTAACCCTTGAAGAGATGCATCGGTGAAGACTAGATATTCCAATCCCGATTTTGGCAACGCAAGGACTGGAGCCGAAGTTAATCTCTCTTTGAGCTCATCAAATGCATCTTGACATGAACTGTCCCAAACAAACCTCACTCCCTTTCGGGTTAAATTCGCCAACGGGCTAGCGATCTTTGAAAAACCTTTAATAAATCGACGGTAATATCCCGCCAAGCCCAGAAAACTACGAACCTCAGTAGGTGTCGTGGGCTGACCCCACTCTCTCACCGCAATCACCTTGCTAGGATCCACAGATACACCCTGGGATGACACCACATGACCCAAAAATTGAACTTCCTTCAACCAAAAGCCACATTTCTCAAACTTTGCATACAATTTGTGATCCCTCAATCTCTGCAGGACCAACTGTAAGTGAGTAGCGTGATCAGACTCTATCTGAGAATAAACTAGGATGTCATCGATGAATATAATAACAAACTGGTCAAGGAAATCCCGAAACACCTTGTTCATAAGATCCATAAATATCGCAAGAGCATTGGTTAGCCCAAAGGGCATAACCAAGAATTCATAGGATCCGTAACGGGTCATAAATGCCGTCTTGGATACATCTTGCGCCCGTATCCTCAATTGATGATACCCCGTCCTCAAATCGATTTTGGAGAAGTATGACGCTCCCCTAAGTTGATCAAATAAATCATCGATGTGAGGTAAAGGGTATTTATTCCCGATGGTGACTTTATTCAACTCTCTATAGTCCACGCATAATCGGAGAGAACCGTCTCTCTTCTTCACAAACAATACCGGAGTGCCCCATGGTGATGTGCTACGCCTAATAAACCCCTGCTCCAATAGCTACTGAATTTGATTTCTCAACTCCCTCATCTCCACAGGAGCCATTCGATATGGAGCTTTAGCAATCGGTCGAGTTCCCGGCATTAAATCAATCACAAACTCTATTTCCCGACTTGGAGGTAATCCCGGTATCTCCCAAAAAATATCTTCAAAATCATTAACAATCGGAAGAGAATGTAGGGGAACCACAACATCCCTAGATGCATCTTCCGCAATACAATATAAATAAGCACTCGTACTCCCTTCCATACAAGGCATAACAACTAGGAACATTTCTTGTCCCGGAACTGCAAAAACTATGCTTTTCCCATAACAATTTACTATCGCGCGGTATTTCACTAGCCAATCCATACCCAATATTACATCGTACCCGACCATATCAAGGACGAGAAAATCGGCCTCAAAACACAAGTTACCAAGATTTATACCTACGTTTTTACAAAAAAAGAAAATCAATGAACCATCGCCCATAGAGGATTCAACGCTAGTGAAGGTACTCTTAGCAGATTTTATCAAACATGTGGTCTGGCAAAACTTCTAGAAATAAAGGAGTGTGTAGCACCCGTATCAAATAGTACTCGACCCATACGCCCATTAATGAGAAACTTACCCTCGATTGCTGGCGGTACCGGAGGAGAAGGAGGAAGCATAGCCTCCTGAATATGGTAAACCCGTCCATACTACAATTGCCCCTGCTGAGGAGGAGCAATCGGATTAGGCGCCTGGGGTGGAAACTGTACATACGGTTGCTGTGGGGCCCTAGGAAGATGCCCTCCAACCAACTGAGGACACGCCCTTTTATAATGGCCCAACTCCCCACACTGAAAACATTTATTAACCGCATTCTCCTGATTCCTACCTTGATTGTTTCGAAATTGCCCCGCACCCCGGCCTTGTTGGCCCCTACCTCCATTTCCACCTTTACCTCCCTGTTGTTGTTGTTGACCGCCTTGACCCGGCCTGTTATTATTATTATTGTTGCCACCAGCATTAAACCCACCGAAACGCTGACGCTTGGACAAATCCCCTTGCTGAGGATCCCTCTCTTTCTGCTTGTTCCCCGAGGATTGGGACGAAGAAGATGTCCCCCCCTCAGCTCCCATTTCCGCCCGATTTCACCACTTGCCCCATTGCTGCAGCCCTCTTATTGTTTTTCACAAATAATCTATGCTCTTGACAGTGAAGTAAAGCAGCATTCATCACGTCCCCAAAGTTTACCAAAGATAGATTTCCAAGCAAATGTTGTTTTATTCGCCAGTGCAAACCTCCTACAAATGTAGAGATACTCTTCGCTTCCGGAGTCACTTCATCCGGTATAAAGCTTGCTAACCGGGTAAACTCCTCTTCGTACTCGACAACCGATCTCTCCCCTTGTACTAAATCTTGAAGCTTCCTCTGCATCTCCCTTTGAACTGCGGGAGGGAAATACTTTCCATCAAACAAAGCCCAAAAATTTGTGATTGACATTGTATCCCTTTGTTCGGGTGTCGTCATTGACTCCCACCAGTGTAAGGCCGATCCGACAAGCTTAAAGGTAACGAGGATTTGCTTTTTCTCCTCACTACATTCCACTAGCCTAAGATGACGCTGCATGTCCTTCTTCCACTGGTTTGCCTTTATAACGTCAGAACCTCCCTCAAATTCTGGGGGATGACCCTTTAGGAAAGACTCTCTTACCCGTTCCCACTGAGAACGTCCCGTAGGAACCGGTGCTTCTTGTCCCCTCGCTTGATCTTGTGGCATTTGTTGTGCCACTGCAGTCATCGCTGCATTAACAGCTTGGGCCACGATATTTGCCACATCAGCGGCACTGATATTCCCCGGTGGCGGCGGTGGAGGACCAACCTCATCCTTGACAACCCTATTACGTCTAGCGGGGCATCCTCTCTTTGGCGGCATCTGAGATAGAGAAGAGATAGAGTTAGAATATTATATAAAATAATCTACCTAGCAGAAGATCGCATACATAAGCAACAAAACAATCCTAACATTAAGCTCTATATCAAAGAACGCTACGGTAGAGCGTGACAGTCCGCATAGATCCTAAAGGCTTTAGAACCTGATGCTCTGATACCATCTGTGATAACCCGTTGTCCGAAATATAGGGTGGCCATCCCTATACCCCGATGAAACAGGAATCATGGATAGATATCATTCTCAGCATCAAGGTAAACATACAGAGTAACAGGAATAACCACACAATATTCCAGAAAACGGGTTATCAAAAATTTTAGTTTTGAATTTAAAGAAAACACTTTCAACAACCCATAATAGAAAAGAGGGTGGAAACTCCCACAAGCATATACGTGTAATCAAATAGATAAGAAAAGGACTGAATGAAGCGTCGGTCAATACCATCCATACAACATACAATAAGTTCCATGAGTTACATAATACATCAATTATACAATTACAACCATTTGGGCCACACCCCCGAATAAAGACTGATCTTAGCTAGAAAACAATAATAGGGGCGTTGTCACACCCCGCAAAATCCGACAGACGGGGTGGCCAGCCACCGCCACCGAACTATGCCGGGCGTGAACTAAATAAAATACCATTCTTAGCATGAGACATATATGAGACATAAATAATCAGTCCATAAGATAAATAATTGAATAAATCTCAAATAATCACAAATAACTAAGCGATAAAAGATCCATCACATGCTAACTCCAAAAATCAAATCTCCAATAATGATTAAATAAAACCTGAATAACAAAGATCTGAATAATCCAACATAAATCCTTTAAACAACTTTGGAACCGAATGGCCCAATAAAACTCCAATGAAGTCTCATACTGAAATACGATTGGAAAAGAAAGTCTAAACTAAAACAAAGCGATAAAGTAAATCAGCTCCAGCTGCACCTCCAAATGATAACTCCGATAAACTTATGCAGCTTCTCTAATTCTAATCCTGAAAAAGATTAGTCAACGCATGGGTCAGAGCCAAAGCCCCGAGCAAGAATACACACTACTCCCCTCAAATAGGATCCTTGAATCCAGACAGTAGCATTATACACAATAAATATCACAATAAAATATTTTAAATTAAACGGGATAATTAAATGTGATAGATATAAATCACTAACTACCCGCATAAATCCCCATTTATAAAGGCACACCAATATGATTTTAAATTCCCAAGTCCCACGATGTGAATTTAATTATATTAACCAACTTTTATTATTGTTCTCACTTTTTATTAAAGTGTCACACTTCCCCTTGTCAATCGCCCTCTGACCCGTTTACTGTCGGCCCCGACACATGACAAGGTTACCCTTGTCAATCGCCCTCTGACCCGTTTACTGTCGGCCCCGACACATGACAAGGTTCCACACACGACACGACATAAATCGCCCTCTGGCTCGTTTAAACTGTCAGCCCCGACACATTATGTCGCCACAAATTTTAATACCTGTTTTTATCTTAGGCATTAATTCTCAATTTCTCAATTTCACAATTTATGAATTACCCCACCCTTTTTAATCGATGTGAGATCCTCAAAATACCCCTTAGTCCCATACATAAGGGTCCCCAAGTTATCAATACGTCCTATCCTATGTATAGGAGGATTTTCTAACATAAATCTTAACTTAGTCTCATTCTTAAACTACCGTAGCGACGATAGAGTAAGAAAAATCAGCTCACCCTCAAGATGATAAAAACGCGATAATCTACCCTCACTAGTCCCATACCTAGAAGGCGTAAATCATCAAAAGGCCTACCCACTAGTCCCATACCTAGAAGGCATCCTAAAATATAGGGATAGCAAAAATACCCATCAACCCGTCGTCACAAAGGCAACATCATAATACCGACAAGTCACACAAACAAGCATAATTAATCAATATATAAAACTACGCATGATAGTCCAATTCAATTAAATATTTAATTTAATTATCACAACGTCAACAATACCCAAATCATCTCATTTAATTATTTTAAATTAAATATACCAAGTTTTCATCATATATTCATCAAACCAAATTTTATTATCTCTACATGTATTACATGTATTGTACGCACCCAAAAATCATTTATTTTAAAACTAGAATTTTTCTACATGCAACCTACACCAATAAAACCCAAAATCGCTCATCAATCCTACGTACCCAAAGGGTTATGAATATTATTCAGATTAAAAGATTTTATAAAAACAGCCCCATAATTAGTATTCAATTTTTCTAATTAAGTTACTAATTATTTTTAAGAAAAAATGTAATTAAGTGTTTAGGCGACACTTAAAACGCATAATACTAAAGGAAAAGAATAGAGTATTCATGCCTGTGAAGATCGTGTTGAAAATCTGATTAGAAATCTGGATTCCTCTCGAAAAATTAGCAAAAGAGTGTTCTTGAACGATCTTAATTAAACCCCAATTAAGCCTTCAAAAACTTGTGCCAAAACTTGTGACAAAAACTTGATTTTGTTGAAGGTTGATGATTATGAGTGAGAGGAAAAATATTTGGAAGTGTTCTCTGGTGAAAAACTGGAGAAAAAGTGATTATGAGAAGTCCCCCTACGGATTAACAAGGTTATATAGTGATTAGGAGTCCTAATCCTACACAAACTCTTAAAAAAAAAGCTTACAGCGCATGTTTTCTGGGAGGGTCGATCGATCTACCCCCCCGTCGATCGATCGATCACCCCGAAAAACTGACAGTTTGCCCAAAAAATGCCATAAGGCAAAAATATTGTAAAATCAATATAAAATCCGTTTTAACTCCGATTTTAATTCCGCTTGAAGTTTTATTCTTCTAAAATCATAACCAACATATTTTACCAATAAAAATTTTAAAATTCAAAAATTTATTTTTCTCGAAAATTCCAATTAATTAATTAAAATAATAAATAAAAATACGGGGTGTTACAGGCGTCTACACAAAATATCCCGTGATCCCCGCAAAATGTCACGGCTCCTCAAAAGACTCAGAGAAAAGATAGTCATTACGGGCGACCTTGCGGCGGAACACCTGAACGAATATAAAAGATATATACACAACAAGAAAATGAAGAACCGGTCAGAGGCCGGTTTGATATGATCACTAGATAAATGACAGGTATGACAATAATGTACAAGGAAGCATGGATGATATTCTAGCATGGTAGCATCTTATAAAGAACTAAGACAGATAATTGATTATAAAAATGAAATCCAATTATACAAGAATTAAAAGTACTTATAAGCCTTTTTCATCTTTCAACATTTTCAATTCCATCTTCTTTCCATTCCTTATCAGGAATGCATTTATTACCATGTGCTCTTTATGGCACTTATCTCAATAGTATGCTCTTTGTGGCATATACTTTGCTCTTTATGGCATTAATGTTCCATCGAGTCCAACTCGATAATAGAATATTTATAAATATAAATATAACGATTCTAAGACCGCCCGTCCGGGTTTCCCCACTGTGCGTGTCCCTAAATAACCATCATCTTCCAGGGCCTAACATAAGACAACCTGGGATCCTATCGCAAACGTCGGGAAGCGGCCATATGCCTGCGGGGTAGTCAAGACCACACCCAGAATTTCCTACCCATCGCAGAAAAAAATAAAACAAGCACTCATATGGCCTAGGACTGTATCCACCCTGCATTAATTAGCCAGGGGGCTTCACCTCACGCTCGGACTTCCCTTAAGATGGCATTTAGAGAGGTTTGTATCATCCATTTTATTAATTTCCATTACCTAGTTTAGTAAATTATCATTTACTTTATCCATTTCACATTTTATCGAATGCATTAAGGTTATCCGGAACTATACGTATTTCGTATCGTCATAACATCCTCGATCAATAGTTAGACTCCCCAAATTATTTTCCAAAGCCTCCTTTTTGGCTTCATAATAGACCATCAAGTCTAACCTAGCTCACAATAACTCCTAAAGTCTCCAAATTTGACTCTAAGATCTCCTAGGCTATTATAAAGCTACACGAGAGAAGTAATGCCTGAACATTACTTTAAACCTCCCACCCTGAGATGAACCCTAGATGAACCCCTTCGAGTCTAGGGTGTCGACCAACTCAACTAATACTCTAGGACCCTATATTTACTTCATTTAAGAAGGTCCTTAATTACTAATCCTAAAGAAAAGGGATTAAAATTTAAAAAGAAAAGAAATTGAAAAAGTGCAGGGTTTTCGAATCGATTCGTCCTGGCCGAATCGATTCGGTCAGAAGACCTGGGATTCTGCATAGTTTCCGAATCAATTCGGATGAAAACCGAATCGATTCGGTAGGAAAGTTTGGGTTTCTGCATAATTGTCGAATCGATTCGGACCAAGCCGAATCGATTCGGATCACTCGACCCTGAAAACTGCATAACAGCGAATCGATTCGGCTAGGCCGAATCGATTCGGTTCTGCAGAAATTCCAAGTTGTTCTTATGGAGTCTTTGACTCCAAATTCTTCCCAACCCAAATCCAATCTAACCAACTTATTTATTATCATCAACACAACATAAATGTTACTAATAACTACCACCACCATTTATACTCATCCAATTTATTCACCCATGATCCAAATCCAACAATTACACCAAAAACCCTAAACTAGATAAATTATGGTTAATACATCATTATCATAACAAATCACTTATCTTAACCACAAATAGCAAGTAGAAACTTGCCTCAATTCAGCAATTGCAGATTTTTTTGGTGTAGGAGTAAGAATCCCTCTCAATCTTCAATCTCTTCTTTCTTTCTACCCTTTCTCTTCCTCTATCTAGTTCTCTCTAGGTTTAGGAAATAAAATTAGGTGAATAGTGATTCCCACAAGACATAAGTCGTGCCTTTAGCCAAAATCCCAATTAAATTGATAAATTATTGCGATAAAATAATACGCAATTGCATATTTAAGGGATAATCAGTCAAAAATGCCCAAAATCTCAAAACACATAATGGCACAATATCTGACTATCTCGCACGTTCCGGAATGAAATGCGGCCTCCAAATTATCATTTGGACATTTTATACATCAATTTAAGTTCCGGTCTCATTATTAAGTCAAATATCATTCTAATTCATATGATATTAATAAGCATAACATAGTAATATTCACCCATAGTTATGGCATACATGAAAACTCATAGTGAATATTAACTTTTCTTCATAAAATTAACATTCAAATCATAACCCAACACTTATATCTAATTACCATACCTAGTAATTAATATAAAATACGTTCTCATAAGCGAGGGTTATTACAGTGTCAAGGTATAATTGACATGGTTTGGAGATTACATTTCAATAAAGGATTTTATATAATTGTGAAAAGTGGAAAATTTTGTTTCTTTAAATATTTTTGAGGTATCATACAAGAATGTTATCTCCTAGTTTGTTTATAATTTATACAGAAGTGCTTAGTAGAGGGCTTGATGATCTTATTTTCAAAGAAAAATATTAAACCTTCTCATCAACCTCAACATTGCCAATTTGTTTCTCCCTTAGGTTTTGCTAATGGCATCATTATTTTCTTAAATGTGGAAAATAAATTCATCCAAAATTTATTGACCTTTTTACATGACTATGAAGTTTGTTTTGGGCAGCTTATGAATTGTCAAAAATCTCTTTCATAGTTGATCAATTGCCTCCTTAATAAGCCTTGCTCATAAACATCTTCCTGTTGAAAATCTTGGCTGCCCTTCACTAAAGGAAAGGGAAAATATCTCAATTCTCCGAGTTGAATAAAAAGATGAGGGACATCCTAAAATCTTGGAATTTTAGAATATTATTGTGATACCCCGTATTTTTAAGAGGATTTATAATTAATTAATTAATTAAGAATAATTTTAATTAATTAAATGGCAACTCAGAATAATTATAGATCTGAAATTGATAACTTTAAATCATTTATGAGGATGTAAAGTTAAAATGAGTTAGTTTGGAATTTTAGATTTTTTTTTATAATTGATAAAGTTTTATGGAATAAAAGTTGAGTTACTAAAAGGGTTAGGATTATTTGGTAATAAAATTTAGATAAAAATTATTTTGGACTCATGGGGAATTCCCCAAAAGGCTTGGGGGTATATTGGTACTTATATCTTTCATAAAGAGTAAGTAGGGTTAGGCAATATTGGTTTTTCTAGGGATTTAGAGTCACTAAGGGTATAATGGGTCTGTTCCCTTTGTTCGCAACTACGGCATATGAAGCCTCAATAATGGAATGAGGAACGCAGTAGTGTGTCACCGCAACTATAGCAATACCTAAATTGCATCTAGGTCATGAATTTCTTGTGGGACGGGCTAAATTTTTATCTTGATGCCAGTTAAGACTTGTAGCCTCATTTTACAGCAACAAACCTCATTTTCAACGTATCTTGTTCACCAAGAAATCCTAAAACTTTCTGAATCCTCTCTCAAGCAACCACATTGTCTCTAAACAAAATGAAGAGATTTTAAAGGTTTTCTAATAGGGATTTATGGAGATTTTCAAGAGCAATGAAATCAAATTTTGCTAGAGTTTTTGAAGAAATTTTTTCATATTTTCTTTTCTAAAAATCAAGTCAAATTTTATTTCATTTATTGAGGCAAGTTGCTATCTACTCCTCTTCTTTTATGTACTTATGATAAATTTCATCTAAACCCTAATTATAGGATTAAAATGACTTAGAAACCTTTAGGAATTTGAGATTTCCTAGTGTATGATCTTAATTAGGTTAAATTGATTATCCTAGCATGTTTTATAATGAGTTTAGCCCTAATTAATGGGATAAATTGAATATTGCACCTCGAATAGTAACTAGATATCTTAGGATTTGAAGTTTTACATTAAATTTATGATTGATTGGATTATATGATGAGTAATTTGGGTATATTTAGGTCTTAGCTAAGTTTTGAAATGCATGTTATTAGCAGGATTATACCTTTAGCATTGAAAGTAATACATTTGGTAATAAGTACAAAGTTGATGGGATTTTAGTATGATGATTTTTATTTATGGCCTAAAAAATTATTAGGAATCATTATTATTGATTATACTATGTTGGAACTCTTGAAATACGACTAAAAGCCTTTATGTAGTATTACACTCTTGGAATTGGAAATATGACTTATGTGTAAGAATCCAATGTAAACCCTCTACTTCTTTTTTATGTTGTTTAGAATGAATCAATCACATATTTGAATTAAATGGAGTATGAGATAAACTTATTATCTTATTGTATTATGATTGTTGTGTCTTGTGTTGAAAGGACTACAGTCGGGTTTGGAAATTGGATATTTAATTTGCGTATTGCTTTAATTAAATTCATCTTAAGAAAACTTCAAATAATTACTTGTCGCAGTGACTTCACTATCTAAATGGAAGTGTATCAATGGGATATTTGTTTGGATTTTATTTTTTATAAGATTTCTCACGCATGGAGTTTAGATACGGGTAGGAGTCATGATTTTAGAACCATTAATAAATCAATACACCCCTTTATTTTAATGCATCAGTTTATGAGTTTTTCCATATTAGTCTTATCATCCTTTTAGTCCTTAATGTGATGGTTTAAACCTTTCCTTAGATATTTATTTATAGAAACTCAAGTGGTGGAGTAATTGGGTAATATTAATATCACGATTAGTGATAAGTTATGATTGAAACTTATAATGTTATTAATTAATGAATTAATGGACGTGGATTTTGGATGTGTGCTGAGAAAGAACACTCTTATATTGGCGTACTTGAGGAGTAAAGTTCACACATTGTTTTGAGAACTTTCATATTCTATCTATATATTGGTCACATATACAATTTTTTCGAATTTTATTTATATTATTTTTGCAATTGGTATATTCCAATGTTAAGAATTGATAACCCTTAATGTTAAAATTTATGGGTTGTTACAGTAGGTATCAGAGCATGGTCGTCTTAGGACCCGAGATTTATAAGATCTCTTAGACATTTGTGTAGCATTCTTTGATATGTACATTTCTTTGTACTCTTACTTATGTATCATTACTGATAGGATTTTTATCTTGAATTTAATATGGCACCAAAGAGGAGGAAACTTACAAATGCTTGTGTTGCATAGGCTTCTCTAATAGCACCAACACCATAGGCATGGGATATGCCAGCTATATCAGTACTAGATGCACAGGGGTAATAACATTTTGGTCCCCAATAGCTTTTTGAGTTAATAGCAAGGAATTTTATGTAGGATCGTTTATAGGTAGACATGAGTTACCTCCTGTAGCACCTCAGCTAGCATCACTTTCAACTATGAGATGGGAAAAAGTTTGGAGAGCCTTTATACAGAACAACTCACCCAGATTATCAAGCTCTACTGATCCTATTATGGCGTAACTGTAGCGCAAAGACATCGAGAAATATCTGAGGTTATTGGACTACACCCGTGTGTCTAAGTAGGTTTTGGCTATATTCAGGTTTATTGAGTAAGATCTCTAGCGATTGGAGAGTGTGCCATCAGTTTAAGACAAATAAAATTTGACTTATATGAAGTTCATAGTATAATTTGAGTCCAAGTATTTCCTAGAATTAGTTCAAGACCATAAGACTGAATTCCTTTTCCTTTAGTAGGGATCCCTCACAATGATGGAATATAAACGAGACTTCACCAACTTAACACTCTTTGAATCTAAGGAGGTAGAATTGAAGGATAAGAAAAAGAAATGTTTTGGGTAGGGGCTACCTTGGTCGATCAATCAAGTCATTATGGGAAATATGGCCTTAAACACTTGTACTCTAGTGGTGGATGCCACTCTCATGCATTGTTAGGATGTGAGGGAGCATAAAAAGAAGTTAGAGAAGATGGTCCCGTGTAATGGGCCCGATAAGGAGTCTAGTTCAAGAGGTGAGAGGCGTGGAGTGTGAGGCATTCATATCCAAGGTCAGTTGAGATGTTTAAGACCTAGGAAGGAGAGGTGCCAATAGAAATTGTAAGGACCCAATTAAATCGGTAAGGGGAAAAAATTATAGCACCCATAATGGAAAAGAAAATAAGTGGAGTCTATTACCCCATTTGAGGGTATATGATTTAGATGTGGAGGCAGGGTACATAAATCTTGAGTTTACCCAATTATTAAGATTTTGAGGTAATAAAAACAGGTCCATAAAATCCAACGATAGGGCTAGGGCCACCAGGGCTTCAGTCCCCAAATGTAATAACAATATCACGCTTAATAACTTCCAAATCTGAGGTCATAATCAAAAGAGAAACTTCCTGCACCCAGTCACACAAAACAATCCCAACTTCAGTACGACACAGTGTATCAATACTGAGGTCACAATCAAGGCAGTGCATAATGTGTTTTATGTTTATTGCAACATAACTATAGTTTTATTTAACATCGAGTCCACATTCTCCTTTATATCACATAGATTTATGGAGACTTTTTATTTATTTCCTAGACCTTATGATACGGCTTTATTAATAGACACTCCATTAGGTCTATCTTCTTGTATTTTGGAGACTTATCTTGATGTGGAGATATACATTGGTATATTCCGCTTTGTGGCAGGCTTGTTGGTTTTGGATACCCATTTTCTGATATGATCGTGGGTATGGATTGGTTGGTTAGACACTAGGATCATGTATATTGTAGGGTTTAGGCAATTCTTTTCATGATGTTGGGTTAGGAGATGTATATTATGGTTATGCCTATGCCAGAGGGTGGTGCTATGCCACACTTGTGTTTAATTGATGAGGAGACTTATAAGGAGATGACCATTTCATTAAACTCAATATTAATTATCTAGGATATTACCTTCTTATTCGAGGAGGTGAAAGGGTTGCCGTTAACCTGAGAGATTGAGTTTTATTGACTTAGCTCACGACACTAAGTCAATGGCCAACGCATTATACCGGATGGCTACTTAGGATATGGAGTAGTTGAGGGAACAAATTAAGTAGTTTTTTGAGTAGGGATTCACTCGCGTAGTACATCGCCATAGGGAGCATCTATTCTCTTTGTATAGAAGAGAGATTGTTCACTATGATTATGTGTTGACTACCACGAGTTGTACAAGATGACTGTGAGGAATGAGTACCCTTTGCCGAGGATCAATGCTTTATTTTATTAGTCACAGGGTTATTAGTTATTCTCTAAGATGGATTTTTATTCTGGTTTCCATTGATTGAGGGTGTAGGAGGAGGACATACTAAAAACTACATTTTTTACTCTTTATGGTTTCTACGAGTTCAGGGTCATGCTGTTTGGGCTGACGAATAACCTTTCCATGTTTATGGTTGTAGTTGGATCAATTAATCATCATTTTCATTGATGATATCTTGATTTATTCATGAATCGAGGAAGGGTATGCCAAATATTTAAGAGTTGCGCCTCAGATATCATGGGAGCATAAGTTGTATGTTAAATTCCAAAAGTATGTGTTTTGGAGACGTGAGGTGTATTTTATGGGTCATGCATTTTTAGAGTTAGGATTATCGATGAACCTAAAGAAGGTATCGACCACATCGTATTGGGTATAACCCAAAAAACCTACGGAGTCTTATATATTCTTGGGATTGAACGATTATTAATAAAGGTTCATTTGAGGATTTTCAAAGATAGCCAGACTATTGTGTGAGTTGACTTGAAAAGGTATTCCATTTGTTTAAATTGATAGGTGTTAATATTCCTTTGACACTCTTAAGGAGAATTTAACTCCAGCTCTAATGCTCTACCTAGGATAGGGATTGAATATTTGGTATACACCGATGCTTCCCTACAGTGATTAGGTTGGGCGCCCAATTGCATATGCATCTCGAACGTTGAAGCCTTGCTAGGTTAACTATTCGTCACATTATTAGAGTTAGCGACATTAGTGTTTGCACTACGTATTTGGAGATATTATTTATGGGATGAGAATTTTGGGATCTTCTGTGATCATAAGAGTCTTCAGTATTTGTTTATAGAGAAGGACTTGAACATGCGTAGTGACGGTGGTTTGAGTTCATCAAGGACTACCAGTTTATGATCTAATATCATGCGATGAAGGTCAATATAGTGGAACATGATTTCAATCGACGATCGATCAAAAGTTTGTTTACTTTTTAATTGACTAATATGGTGTCCGTTTAGGTGTTTACCGAGTCATTTGATGCTCAGTGTGACTCCTGATGTCATTATGTTGGCGGTCCGAGCACAAGAAGATGATGTGGCATTTAACTTCATCATCGGGTTGCCTTTGCTACCCAAGAAAAATGCCCTTATTTGGATTATATTGGACCGCTTAATAAAATTTGAAATTTTCTTTCTCTTCGAGACGAATTTCATAACAAATCAATATGCACGATTGTAAGTGTCAAAGATTATTCAGTTGCACGGGATACCATTGTTAATCATGTCATATAGGGATCCAAATTTTTTATCTCAATTTTGGCGAAGTGTTTAGGAGGTTATGAGGAATAGGTTGTACTTGAGTACGTCTTACCATCCTCAGACAAATGGGTAGATGGAACGGGTGGACCACATTTTAGAGGATTTTCTTCATACATGGGCATCAAATTTTAGGGGTAGTTGGAATGTTCATTTTCCATCAAAAATAGATCATAATCGAAATGTATGATGCACTGTGGGGTGACCATGTAGATCACCGATGAGTTAGTTGGACTCGAGCAAGACTAGTTTGTTGAGACTAGAGTTTGTTAAGGAGATGATTGAGAAGATTTAGATAATTAGGGTGAGGATAAAGATAGCCCAAAGTAGGAAGAAGAGTTATGCGGACTTGGAGAGGAAGAACTTTGAGTTCTAGTTGGGTGATTAAGTGCTTCTCAAGGTGTCACCCATAAAAAGGGTGATGCTTTTTTTTAGAAGAAAGTGAAGTTGGCATGAGTTATATTGTGTTGTTTATGATCACATATCATATAGGGACGCTCACCTATCATTTATCACGTCCAGAACATTTAAATCAAGTACATAACATGTTTAATGTATCCACGATTTGTCGATTCTTATGCGATGCAACCACTTATCATCACATTGATTTAGGGGATATTCATCTAAAGGTCGATGCTTCGTATAGTGAGGAGCCTATGCGTATTTCAGATTGTATAGTCCAAATTCCGAGGTCTAAGGAGATACACTTAATTCGTGTTCAGTGGGGTCATCATAGGGAGGACGAGTCCACATGGGACCGATAGGATACAAGTTTGTTAAGGATATGATCGAGAAAATTTAAATGATTAGGGAGAGGATCAAGATATCCTAAAGTTGGTCGATGAGTTATGCGGAGTTAAAGAGTAAGGATGTTGAATTCTAGGTGGGTGATCAGGTGATTCTAAAGGTGTCACCCCATGAAAAGGGTGATGCGTTTTGAGAAGAAAATGAAGCTGGACCCTAGGTATATTGGGTGTTTTATAATCACAGTTCCTGTAAGGATGCTTGCATATTGTCTATCACAAGCTGAACAATTGGAGTGAGTACATAATGTGTTTCATGTATCCAGGTTTTGTCGGTTCGTATAATTAGGAGCCTATATCTATATTAGATCGTAGGCTCCAAATTCTGAGGTCTAAAGAGATACCCTTAGTTCTTGTTTAATGCGGTCATCATAGAGAGGACGAGTACACTTGAGAGCGAGAGGATACGATGAGACTAGAATATCCATAGTTATTTTGAGTCAGGTATGTGTAATTTTACAATAAATTTAAAGGAAACAATTCTTTTTGTTAGAGGGAAATAATCTAGTACCCCAAATTTTTAAGAGGATTTATAATTGAATAATAAAGAATAGTTTTAGTTAATTAAATGGAAACTCAGACTAATTATAGATTTGAAATTGAAAATTTAAAATTATTTATGAGGGTTTAAAGTTAAAATGAGCTAGTTTGAAATTTTATTCATTTGATTAAATGATAAAGTTTTATGGACTAAAAGTTGAGTTAGTCAAAATATTATGGTTAATTTGGTAACACAATATAAATATAAATTGTTTTGGACTCATGGGTAATTCCCATAAAGGCTGGGGGGGGGGGGGGTAAGATGGTACTTATACATTTCTCAAGGAGCAAGTAGGGTTTGGGAGTATTGGTGTTTCTAAGGATTTACAACCACTAAGGGAATTAGGGGTTCGTTCCCTTTGTCCATGACTATGGCCTTTGAATCCACAACAATGGAATGAGGATTGCTATAGTGTAGCCGCGATCACGACAATGCCTAAACCGTGACTGGGTTATGGCTTGCTCATGGGATGTTTGGGTTGGATTTTTGTCATGATACCATTTAAGACTTCATCCATAAAAAATTTCAACCTATCCTCTTCACCAAGAAACCCAAAAATTCTCTAAATCCTCTCTCAAGCAACCTCATTGCCTATAAACAAAACAAAAAGATTTTCAAGGTTCTCAAGCAATGATTCAAGGAGATTTTCAAGAGTAGTCAAATAAAGTTTTGCAAGAGTTTTTCAAGGAGTGTTCAAGACTAAATTTTCATGATTTCTTTGCTCCAAATTCAAGTCAAGTTTAAATTTATTTTTTGAGGCAAGTTGCTATCTACTCCTCTCCTTTTATATATAATTACGTTAAATTTCACCTAAACCTTAATTGTAGGATTAAAAATGACTTAGAAACCTTTAGGGATTTTATAATTCCTCATGTATGTTCTTAATTAGGTGAAATTGATTATCCTCGCATGTTTTATATTGAGTTTTAACCCCAATTAATGGGAGAAATTGAATATTGAATCTTGAATAATAACTTTATATCTTAAGATTTGAAGTCTCACCTTGAATTTATGAATGATTGGATTATATGATGAGTAATTTAGGTATATTTAAGGCTTAATTAAATTCTAAAATGATTGTGCGTAGTAGGGTTGTACCTTTAGCATTGAGAATAGTACTTTGGTAATAAGTACTTAATTGATGCGAGTTTAGTATGGTGTTTTTTTTATGGCCTAGAAAATTATGAGGAACCATTATTAGTGATTAGACTATGTTAAACTCTTAAAATACGATTAAAAGATTTTATGATGAATTACACTTTTGGAATTAGGAATATGACTAATTTGTGTAAAAATCCAATGTAAATCCTCTACTACTTTTATCATGTTATTGATAATGAATTAATCATGTAGATTAATTAAAGGGAGTATGGGATAAACCATTGTCTTTTTGTCTTATGGTTGTTGTGGCTTATGTTGAAAAGACTACGATTGGGATTGGAAGTTTGATATTTAATTCGATTACTTTAATTAAATTCATCCTAATAAAACTTTAACTAATTACTTGTGTTAATGACAACTCGATCTAAATGGAAGAATATCCATGGCTCCTTGTTTGGAGATCTAAATGAGACATCTTTATGTGGTTATTTTTTTTTGAGAACTTTCATATTGTATCCTTATGTTTGTCATATGTCTTATTTGTTACTCTCTTAGTGAGAATTGTATTTAAATTGATTTTGAAATTTCTAGAGTTTAATGTCAAGAATTGATAACCCTTAAGGTTAAAATATGTGGGCTATTACAATTAGCATCAAAGCATGGTCGTTTTAGGACTCGAGGCTTATAGTCTCTCCTATACTTTTACAAAATGTTCTTTGATATTTACATTTCTTTGTACTCTTATTTTTGTATCACTACTGATAGGATTTTTATCTTTAATTTCATATGGCATGGCGAACAAATATAAATGATCGTGCTGCATATGTTGCTCTCGCAACACCCACAACACAGGCATCGATTATGCCAACCATGTTAGTACCCAATGCATAGGGGTAATACCATTTTGGTCCCCAAAATATTTCTGAGTTATTATCCAGGATGTTTACGAAGGATTGGTGACAAGTAGACAAGAGTTACCTCCCATAGCACCTCAACCAGTTGAACTTTCTACTACGGGATGGGAAAAGGTTCGGGGAGTCTTTATGTTGAACAACTCACCCGGATTCTTAGGCTCTATCGATCATATAGTGGTGCAGTCTTAGAGCAAAGATATCGAGAAACATATAAGGCTATTAGACTACACCAAGGTGTATAAGTAGTTTTTATTTATATTCAAGTTTATCAAGAAAGATCTCTAGTGATAGGAGAGTGTGACGGTAGTTCATGACATAGAAAAAGTTGACTATGTGGGGTTTATGGCATGATTTGATGCCAAGTATTTCCTATAATTAGTTCAGGATCATAAGAAGAATGAATTATTTCTCCTTCAGTGGGGATCCCTCACAATGATGAAATATGAACAAGATTTCACCAACTTATCTCTTTTTACATAAAAGGAGGTAGAATCAGAGGATAAGAAAATTAGACATTTTGTGAAGGGGATAACTTGGCCCATAAATCAATTCATTATAGGAAATATGTCCTTTACCACATATATTCTAGTGATGGACACCATTCTCATGCATTATTAGGACATGAGGAAGCTAATGAAGATAGGTCAGCGTACTGGGCCCAATGAAGAATCTAGTTCAGGTTGTGAGAGGCGTAGAGTGGAGGTCCTACATGGATAAGGTCAATGGATATGTTTAAGACCTAGTAACGATAGGCATCAATAGAAGTTGTTAGGACCCCATTAAATCGGGCAGGGGCAATAATAATAACACATGTTACGGTAGAGGCAACAAGGGGACACTATAACCAAATTTGAGGGTGTATGATTTAGATTTAGAGGCAAGGTACATGAATCCCGAGTGTACCCAAGTGTTGAGACTCTGGGGTAATAGGGATAGGTCCATCAAATCTATATATAGGGGTAAGGCCATCAGGGCTTCAGTTCCCAACAGAAGCAACATTATCATGCTCAATAACTTCATGTATCGAGGTCATAATTGAGATAAAAAATTCTTGCACCCCGTCGTATAAAATTAACACCATCTTCAGTATGACACAGTGTATCAAATTGTGTAGCCTTAGTAGAAGGTTCAGGGGTTGGTCGAGGCGGTGTACGATACGTTTTATGTTTACAACACCTTAGCTAAAGTTTTATTTGACACTGACACCACACTCTCCTTTATATCACATAGTTTTATAAAGACTTTTTTGTTATTGCCTAGACCTTATGATAAGGCTTTATTGATAGATACTCCATTAGGAGTATCTACACGTATTTTGGAGACTTGTCTTGATGTGGAAATAGACATTGGTATATGCACTTTTTGGTAGACTTGTAGGTTTTGGATACCCATTCTTATGATGTGATTGTGGTTATGCATTGGTTGGTTAAGTATGAGGCTAACATATATTGTAGTGTTCGGACTATTCATTTCATGATACCGGGTCAAGAGATGTATATTATGGATATGCCTATGACAGAGGGTAGTGTTATGACACACTTGTATTTTATTAATGAGGAGAATTATGATGAGGCGACTGTTTAAATAAACTTGATACTGATTATTCAGGATTTTGCCGACGTATTCAAGGAGGTGCCAAGGTTGCCGTTAGTCTGAGAGATTGACTTGGCTCCAGATAATACTTCGAATGCCAAGGCGTCATAGCGGATGGCTCTTTAGGATATGGGGGAGTTGAGGGAGTAGATTAAGTAATTTTTGGAGCAGGGATTCATTCGGCATAGCACATCCCCATGGGGAGCTCCAGTTCTCTTTGTAAAAAAGAGAGATAGTTCACTATGATTATGTTTTGAATACCACGGGTTGAACAAGGTAATTTTGAGGAATAAGTACCCTTTACTGAGGATCAATGCTTTGCATTATCAGTGTCAGGGTTGTTCATTATTATCTAAGATATATTTGCATTCGGGGTTCTATTAGTTGAGGGTATGGGAGGAGGATGTACTAACAACTACCTTTTTGACTCGTTATGGTTGCTATGACTTCAGGGTCATGTCATTTGGGATGACCAATGCCCCTAACATGTTCATGGATTTGATGAACCGGGTATTCTGGATGTACTTAGATGAATTAATCATCGTCTTCGTTGATGATATATTGATTTTCACAAATTGAGGGGTATGCCGAGCATTTAAGAGTAACACCTCAGCCATCATGGGAGCATAATCGTATGCTAGATTCCAAAAGTATATGTTTTGGAGACGTGAGGTGTTTTTTTGGTCATGTAGTTTTAGAGTTGGGATTATTGATGGACCAGAATAAGTATCGGCCATATTAGATTGGGCACAACACCTATGGAGGTTCGTATCTTCTTGGGATTGGATGATTATTAATGAAGATTCATTCGAGGATTTTCAAAGATAACGGGACCATTGACCGAGTTGACTCAAAAGGGTGTTACGTTTGTTTAAATTAAAAGGTGTTAGTATGCCTTAGATACTCTTAATGAGAATTTAACTTCAACTCTAATTCTCTACTTAAGAGAAGGGTTGAGTATTTGGTATACACCAATGCTACTTTGCAGGGATTAGGTTGGGTGTCGATGTAGGAGGATCATCCTATTGCCTATACATCTCAAAAGTTGAAGTCTTGTGTGGTTAACTATCTGACACATTATTTGTAGTTAGCAATAGTGGTGTTTTCATTATATATTTGGAGATATTATTTATGGGGTGAGAAGTCTAGTATCTTCGACGATCATAAGAGTCTTTAGTATTTGTCATACATAAGTACTTGAACATGCGTCAGTGACGACGGTTTGAGTTCATCAAGGATATCAGTTTGCAATTCAATATCATGAGAGTAAGGTTTGATTTTAATTGATGATCGAGTTGAAGTTTGTTTACTTTTAATTTAACTAATATGGGGTTCGTTCAGATTGTTGTCGAGTTGGTTGATGCTCAGTGTGACTCCAGATGTCATTATGTGGGTGGTTCGAGCAAAAGAAAATGATGTGGTGTGTAACTTCATCATCGGGTTGACTTTTATTCCCAAGAAATATGACTCTATTTGGGTTATAGTGGATCGCTTGATGAAGGTTACACATATTTTTCTCATCCAGATAGATTTCACAACAAAACAATAAACACGATTGTATGTATCAAAGATTTTTTGGTTACATGGGATAGCTTGGTCAGTCATCTCATATAGGGTTCTAAATTTTGTATCTCAATTACGGATAAGTTTCCAGGAGGTTATGAGGAATAGGTTGTGCTTGAGTACGTCTTACCATCCTCAAACAAATGGGTAGATAGAACATGTGGACTAGATTTTGGAAGATATGCTTCATGCATGTGCATTGGATTTCAGGGGTAGTTATTTTTCCATTGGTATAATTGTTCTACAAAAATGTCTATCATAACTGAATCAGAATGGAACCGTATGATGTATTATGGGGCGACTATATAAATCACTAACGTGTTGGTTGGACCTAGGGAGAGTAGTTAGTTGGGACCCTAGTTTATAAGGAGATGGTCGAGAAAATTTGGATGATTAGGGAGAGGATCAAGATAGCCTAAAATAAGAAGAGTTATGAGGATTTATAGAATGAGAACGTTGAGTTCTAGGTGGGTGATCCGATTTTTGTCAAGGTGTCAACCATAAAAAGGGTGATGATTTTTCAGAAGAAAGTGAAGTTAGCCCGAAGTACATTGGGTCATTTATAATCACAGATTTAATATGAACGCTCACATATTGTCTATCACTTCCTGAACATTTAAATAGAGTACATAAAATGTTTCATGTATCCATGGTTCGTCGGTTCTTATGCGATGTATAGGCTTGTCATCATATTGATTTAAGGGATATTCAGCTAGATGTCGATGCTTTGTATAATGACGAGCCTATGCAAATTTTAGATTGTAGGGTCAAAATTCTGAGGTTTGTGATACCCTTAGTTCGTTTTCAATGGGGTCATCATAGCGGGGACGATTCCACTTGGGAGGGAGATGATACGAGTTTGTTAAGGAGATGATCGAGAAGATTTAAATGATTATAGAGAGGATTAAGATAGCCCAAAGTAAGCAAAAAATTTATTGCGATGTTGAGTTTTAGTTAGGTGATTTGGTTCTTCTCAAGGTGTCACCCATGAAAAGGGTGATGTGTTTTAAGAAGAAAGTGAAGTTGGCCCCTAGGTATATTGAGTCGTTTGTGATCGCAGATCGTGTAGGGATGCTTGCATATTGTCTACCAGTTCTTAAACATTTAAATTGAGTACATAACATGTTTCATGTATCCACACTTTATTGGTTCTTGCACGGTATAGCCACTTATCATCACATTTATTATTAATGTGATATTCCGCTAGAGGACAACGCTTCATTTAGTGAGGAGCCTATGCGTATTTTAGATCATAGGGTACAAATTCCGAGGTCTAAGGAGATACCCTTAGTTCATGTTTAGTAGGGTCATCATAGAGAGTACGAGTACACTTTGGAGCGAGAGGATACAATGAGACATTAGTATCCATAGTTATTTTGAGTTAGGTATGTATTATTTTGCTGTAAATTTCAAGGACGAAATTCTTTTTGTTGGAGGGGAGGAATGTAGTACCCCGTATTTTTAAGAGCATTTATAGTTAATTAATTAAGAATAATTTTAGTTAATTTAATGGCTACTTAAAATAATTATAGATTTGAAATTGAGAATTTAAAATCATTTACGAGGATTTGAAGTTAAAATGAGTTAGTTTGGAAATTTAGAGTTCATTTGATTAAATAATAAAGTTGTATGGACTAAACGTTGAGTTACATAAAAGATTATGGTTAATTTGGTTATAAAATTTAGATAAAAATTGTTTTGGACTCATGGGGAATTCCCAAAAAGGCTTGGGGGTAAGTTGGTGCTTATACATTTCTCAAGGAGCAAGTAGCTTCTGATAATATTGGTGTTTCTAGGGATTTGCAACCGCTAAGTGAATTAGGGGTCCGTTCCCCTTGTCCGTGACTACGGCCTCTGAATCCACAACAATGGAATGAGGATCGCGATAATGTGTAGCCATGAGTACGAAAGTGACCAAATAACGATTGGACCGTGGCATGCTCACGGGGTGTTCAGGTTGGATTTTTGTCTTGATGCCATTTAAGACTTTTAGCTTCATTTTTCACTGAAAACCCTAATTTTCAACCTATCCTCTTCACCAAAAAACCCTAAAACTCTCTAAATCCTCTCTCAAGCGACCTCATTGCCTCTAAATAAAATAATTTTTTTCAAGGTTTTTAAACAATGATTCATGGATATTTTCAAGAGCAATCAAATAATGTTTTGCAAGAGTTTTTCAAGGAGTTATCAAGACTAACTTTTCAAGATTTCTTCTATCCAAATTCAAGCCAATTTTTAATTCATCTTTTGAGGTAGGTTTTTATATACCCTTTCCTTTTACATATACTTATGTTAGATTTTACGTAAACCCTAATCATAGGATTGAAATAAGTGAGAAACCTTTAGGGATTTGAGAATACCTAGTGTATGATCTTAATTAGGTGAAATTGATTATCCTCACATGTTTTATATTGAGTTTTAGCCCCAATTAATGGGAGAAATTGAATATTGAACCTCGAATAGTAACATGATATGTTAGGATTTGAATTTTCACCTTGAATTTATGATTGAATGAATTATAAGATGAGTAATTTGGGTATATGTAAGGCTTAATTAAATTCCAAAATGCATGTATTTAGTAAGTTTTTACTTTTAGCATTGAATGTATTACCTTTAATTATATATGCCTAATTGATGAGATTTTAGTACGATGATTTTTATTTATGCCCTAGAAAATTATGAGGATTCATTATTACTAATTAGACTACGTTGAAACTTTTGAAATGTGATTAGAAGACCACATGGTGAGTTGCACTCTTAGAATTTGGAATATGACTAATTTGTGTTAGAATCCAATGTAAACCCTCTACAACTTTTATTATGGTGCTCATAATGAATTAATCACTTTGATGGATTGGAAGGAGTACGAGTTACATTTGTTGTATTGTTGGGTTATGGTTATCGTAGCTTGTGTTGAATGGACTACGAATGGGTTTGGAAGTTGGATATTTAAATCACTTACTGCCTTAATTAAACTAATCCTAATAAACCTTTAACTAATTAATTATCTTAATGACTAACCTATCTAAACATAGGGGTATCTGGGGATTCCTTGTTTTGATTTTATTTTTCTTATGAGACATCTCATGCACAGAGTTTAGAGATGGGTATGAGTGACGACATTAGTAATATCATCCCTTTTGTCTGTTACACCCCGTAATTTTGAGATTTAGTATTTAATTATTTTTGGGAGATATAAAAATATTTAAATTGGTTGAATTGATGATTTGGAGAATTTATTTGAGAGGGAAGAATTAGTTACTTTTGGCGACTTTAAGTTTAATTGTTCAAAATTTTGTGTGTCGCATTTTGAGGTCAAAATCTGATAATGTTATAAAGTATTTTGGATGACTATTCTGAGTGCGCGATTGAGTCTCGATGGGTCGAGTTAGTCAAAAAAGAGCACCCGGGGTAGTAATTGGATCTCGGGGCATTTTTGGGCATAACCGGGCCCACACGGGGTGATTTGGGCCATTTTAATTAAACTCGTGTGGCCAAAATGGGATTAGGGGTTTTAAACCTAATTGAGGGAGTGTTGAATGGCAGTTAACACAATTCTAAACCTAGGGTTTGAGAGAGAAACAGAGGAAGATAATCAAGAGCCAGTTGGGGATCTTTTGCAGTCAAATTTGAGGGACTAATTGGGTGTTCTTCTCGACACCAACGGATCAGACTCTACGAAAAATTCCAGGCAAGTGGTTAACTGTTGTGATTCTTAAATTGATGATAATCTATTCATATTATGGGAGGTGTAAACCAAAATTCGTTTTGGGGTGGGTATTCATATAAAATTTGGTTTTCGGCAATTGTTATACTTTAATGGGATTAAGGGTGAAATTTATTATGTTTATGATTCTGGAATGTAGATGTATGAATTGTATGTTAAAACCAATAAGAATCGATGGTAAATTTCTGTTAATAGGAATGAAAATCTCATTGGAGATTCGAAACCCGGATAAAACCCAAATGGGGAAAACGTTGGAATTAATGGAAATTAGTTGTTGTATTAAGGTTTGTAGGACGATTAGAACTTGTTTTCATGTGAAAATATCGTTGATTATGACCAGAGGATGTTAAGAGAGGAACTAAAAGTTTGGTTGGGTTAACAATGGCTGAAACAGCAAGTCGGAGAAGAAGGGTATATGTTCGATCGATCGATCGATGGAGGGGATCGATCGATCGATGGTCCCAGAATTCTGGCAGGTTCGCCAGTTTTATATATAAAGGGAAATTAAATTAAGCTTTTTCCCCTACTTTTTATTTAGTGATAAATTCATATGTAGCACATATTCCTTAGCAATTATAAGGTGATATAATTGGGTTCAGGAGGGTGATAATTATATTCCATGAGATGAATTCGGGAAATAATTCGTAGGTATTGATTTTGGATGAAGGAAAATATTCGGGTATTGTAGTTGAGTGGTACTACATTATTAAAAGAATTGAGGTGTAATCAATTAATTATTGGGAGGAATATAGAATTGGTATTAACGATGGTACGGGCCAAGTGAGCGAGTCCGAGTATAATGGTGGGGCGACACCAAGTATTAAATTTATTAATGAGAAATTAATTAAATTAGATTCGGACTGTAGACTCGGGAAGGTAATAAATTAATTAAAGAAGAAAATTAATTAATTAGAGTCGGACCATAGACTCGGGAATATACAGGCTAGTGTTACGGGTTTTAGTACACGGTAAAGCAAGGATTTATATTATATATATATACACAGTGTGGTGATAGTATATATATATATATATGTGTGCTATTAAATATCAGGGACTAGATATTTATTTAAGTTATATACTCTAGTTCTATCAAGGGAGTTTGCGCGTTGTGAGTGAATCCCCCAGCTTAAGCAGTAGGGTGAGTATATCCCCAGGTTATAGCGTCCGGTATATGGGTAAGGGGCTTATCTCACTTTTAGGGAAGGAATATGACCGCCTCCACTACGTTTATATTTTGATCCAGGTTGGTGCGCGATTCCAACTTAGGTAACTAGGTTATGTGAGCACACCTAGTGAGATATCACTTTAGAGTGAATTATCCGGAGAGGGTATACTCGAAGGTATGGATATACATATGATATGTGTGTGGATGTTGTGGTAAAGGTACGTATATAATGGTAGTAAATATTATATGCGGGTAATAATACAGTGTGTGATGTATTTATTTTATATAACTTGTGTCACAGTTATATGATATTATTTAAAAAAAATTAATTAAGTTAATTGGTGAGATAACTTATAACCCATGGATAATAATACTCGGTTTAGAGTAGAAAGGCAAGGGAGGATTACAATGACTAGTTGGACGGGGTAGTACAACTAGGTGGGGGTTAAGGTAATCGTTAGGTGTGCACATTAGTGGAGGGGTGAGTATGTCCTTAAGAGAATGTGACACTAACTTAAATATGGAGTGCATTTATATATTTTAATTACTGCAGTTAATTCACTTGCTAAATATTTTTAAAATGTTTTGGGTTCTAACCCTTGCTATAAAATTATTTTCAAAACCTTTTAGGTGTCCAGCCACAGGAACGCCAGACCTGATATTATATTCCAGGGATACGGAGTTGCGGCACATATGGATGCTAGTAGGAGCTTGGATTAGATGCATCATTTATTATTTCCTAGGGTAAGAATCATCTATCAGTTTCAGTTTTATTTAGGGCTTGTCGCCCAGACTTTTCAGTACAGTTTTCAGATTTAATTATTCAGGTGTTGGATGTTTGTATTGAACTATTTACTTTGGTGACCGATGGTTTATTCGGCATGTAATTTATTATTTATTCAGTTGATTTAATTCAGTCATGATGCATGACTCATATTATATTTCCGCATGTTATTGGTTGTTTAATTAAAAAGATAAAACTTGGCACTGGCTTTTTGGAATACTAGGTGGTTAGTAAGTTTTAAAAAGGTTTTTGACAGTGATGCTAAGGAACCAACTTGGATTCCTATTTTAATTTGGTATAGGACTGATCACCCAGTATTTTATTAGGTGGAGTGTCACATTGTCCTCAATGTGATGGTTAATGCTTGTCTTATCTCTTTATTTAAAACGACCTGAGGGCTGGGTTAATTAGGTAATATTGATGTAACGATGAGTGATAATTTACAATTGAAACTTGTAACATTATTAATGAATGAATTAATGAACGTGTATTTAGGGTGTGTTCCAAGTAATATCACTCTTATATTCTCATACTTGATTAGTATTTCTTGATATAAACTTTTGGTGCATCACATGGTGTTGTGGACTTCTGGCATTACGTAGCAGGTAGCAATGAGTTTTTCGACACTACGAAGAAGGTGGCTACAGGTTGTGTGACTTTTTTTATGGACGTACCTCTTGATTTTTGGGATGGCCAGGGAAAAAGGGGATCTATCTATTATGTTGTAATTAATTAAGAGGTTAATTAGTTGATGAAACTATTGAGTTAATGAAATGCATTTTGAGGTTTCGTGACATACGTTGGATCATCATGATTAATTACATAAACTTACCATTTGTATATATATCTGATTTGAGTTGTGTAGCATAATGACTTGCAAAGGTTTTGACCTATTTCATTCGTGGTGATTTTCCAGGTGCTAGAGTTAGTCCTCCCATGTAGATTTCCTCTTATTCATCTAGCACACGTACTCCATTCTCTTTCTCTCTAGATTTTTAACTATAGAGACTGATGTAGGTACCTGTCTTGATAAACTAACATTTATATTTTTAGTTGTGTGAGTTATACTTTTGAGTTTGATGGCATGTATATTTGATAGAAGGACTTGGATTGTGTTATTGAGATTTAATATTGGCATGTGTATTTAGTAGTTAGTGTTTTTTTGTAGACCTCTCTCCCTTTATTATGGTCATGATACATCTTTATGAGGTTTATTCTTTGAGGACTTTTATATCGCATCTTTATATTTGTCACAAGTCTCGTTTGTTCCTTTCATGCTGAGAATGGTATTTTTTTTACAATTGTTCCTTTTATGCTGAGAATGATCACCCTTAAGGTTAAAATATAAGGGTTGTGACATTTATCTCAACGTGAGAGGTTGATCCTCATAATAATGTTCTCTCCTTTATCCCTCTTTATTCCATTGTAGCCCTTAATAATCGAAACATTTTTATGAGAAGAATTCATAACTTATTCATAAAAAAATTGCAACTCGTAAGTACGAGAGGGGAGTAAATATCAATGGGTGAAGTGGAAGAAAGTTTATTATCCAACTGATGAAGGGGGAATTAACTGTTGGTCTTAAGAACATGTTATGGAGGCAAGTGGTTTAATATTATTATGACACTTTAAACCCAAAGTAGATATTTGGTTTACATTCGTGCATCACAATATATAGAATTTTTTTTCAATGGGAAGTAAGGATCAAACACAATTAAAAGGGTTAGAGAAGTCAAGGATATTCCAAATGATCATATTCAATAAGGTACGAATACTATTATTTTGTCTCATACTATATATGGTATCTTCTATTTTAAATCATCAATGGATATTTGTAGAAATAAAATAACCTCATCCATTTGTTAGAAGTTAATTTAGAGTAAGCAGTTACCTGTTAAAATTTCAATCTTTATTTGGAACTTATTAATAAATAGAGTTTTATTGGCTTAGAGATACAACACGCATGTATCATATTAGCTTCAATATGTTAATGCTGTTTAATTAAGTTGGAACCCACCAATCACATTTTTATTGATAGTCCTTATGCTAGATCAGTTTGAGAATACTTTGGAAATCATATGGGCATTAGATTGAAATTGAACTTCAACTCTTGTTTGGGTATGATTATCTCTTGGGGTCTTCATATGCATAAATAAGATTATCTTAATTTTTTTCATTCTATTATCCCCATAATGGTTTATTGTGAAATATTGAATATTCAAAATACTTGTCATTTTGAGGTCATACCTATGGCCAGTGATATTATCATTAGAAAGGTGGTGAGTATGGTTTCTAACATTGTTCAAAATTTTGAATTCAAAGATATGGTTAAAGAAAATAATAAGTATTTGGTTTATGTTTTTCACTTTCTTATCACCCAGAAAGAAAATAAATTTAGAATTGTCATATGGGAGAAACCTCAAGCATGTCACTTTAGGCAACCCATAAGAGAGTGGAGCAGGTGGGGTGTTGCCAAAATTTCAAAGTAAGTTTATAGACGACTTCCACATTTATTTGGGGGTTCATAATAATCTTTTTCAAGAAGCCAAAACTTTAGAAATGGGAATTTTATTAAGTGAATAGTTAGGCATTCAACAACTGGTTAATAGTAAGACTCCAAAGAGGTTGAGAATTTATGATATGATTAATTAGTCTTAGTGCAAGATAGGGCGGCAATCTCAATTTAGTTTTGAAGATATTTGGAGGTAAGATCACACAGTAGCAGATAGGCGAATTTGGCCACTACATCATTCAAGTAAAAAGTGTTTTAGAGTTATTCTTCCCTTCCTAGAATTATTAAAGGGCTTCTTAAAGTGGAAAAGTGGTCTTTCTTCGATTAGATCTTACTTGTTCGTTATTATTTTCTAATGGAGTTTATAAAACCCCAAGTTCCTTCTTTTATTAATTAAAGTTGGTAAAAGCCACAGAATAGAGTATTTTTCTGCTATTTAATTAATAAATCTCAGGGGGTCCCTCCCCCAAAAAAGGGGCTAGATTGAAGCCTTCCTTAACCAAATTTCCTTTACTGCTAGAATTTGTGTGCATTTTAAGGTGAATGGTTAGTGAGGGTTAATGTTTCTTTTAAATCCCTAATCCCTCAGGTGTAACACTCCTTATTTTCCATGAACAGTTGATCAGGGTGAACGCCAAACTTAACGTCATGAAATTTATATCATTCTCAGCATCAAGTTAAATAAAAAATGACAATAGATAAAAACTAGCCACGACATAAGAATAATAATGAACAGAAGAATAACTGAAGTGAATAATATAATCTCTAATAAAACTAAATTGATTAATATGAGTTTCCAAATACAAAAGTCTCCAACTAAAATGTAAATGAACTTCCTGAATAAAAGACTGCTCGAATAATAAACGAAATGAAATCAAATACTACTCTAAGGACAATGAACTACAATTTCCAATAATCTACAACTCTGACTGCTCAGTCCAACTCTAATTGCTCAATCCCGCTGCTCCTATATTATAATAATAATAATAATAATAATAATAATAATAATAATAATAATAATAATAATAATAATAATACCTAGGGGAAAAGGTTTTATATATCTGGATCATCTCCCTAAAGTTGCTAGAAATATTATGGTGCTTAACAGTATTAAATGCGACCAATTTATGCACCCATGATGTCACCTACTAGCACTCATGTATACATACCTCACATCTCCTCTATCCTGATATGGTTTGAACTAACCGTACCCAGTCCAAATCAAATTCCATAACACAAGGAATTACATAATCCTCATAAGCACATCACGAAAATACTAATAGTATAGTACCTTACTATCCCCTAACTCCCAACCTTACTACGCTCCATGCATGGGACGTCCCGTAAGAAAAATCTAAATAAGGAATCCCCCAATACACTTCTTCTTATCTTAGATGATCGCTAGGATCCGTTGGACCACGAGTCATAAATAATATCCAAAGAAGTCAATCCCTTATAACACTAAGTCATAAAGACCTCACACCCAATATCTCCTAACTCCCGCCTGAACTAGACTTCTTGTGTGGGATGTCTTGCAAGTTAAATCCAAAAAAGGAAACCCCATATACATGTCCATTTAGTTGAGTCGTTCCTTTGAGACAATTGTACAAGACTCCCCAGGGAAATACCCAACATCTTTTATATATGTACATTCCCACAAATATACATATAAAATGTTGGCCCAGGGAAATCAGCCATCTCGAACCGACCCATAACAAAGAGTATTAACCCAACTGATGACATCTATCTTTAAACCAAGAGACCACAAGAAAGAGTGTTGACACAACTCATACCATCTATCAATCTCACAGATTTATGAAAATATCAATATCCAATGGCCGAGCGATATCTCAACTTACGACGCACATTTAATCCATAATAAGAGTGTCACTACTTTGATAAAACAATTGCTAATGATATAAAAAACCCACACATTATTAACCATTTACCACCTATTATGATTAACCTAACATTTCACTAGTTAATTACACCTCCATTAATCACGTTTTATATAGCCTAATGTAATTCCAAATTAGCCTTATAGCTATAACCGATTCCCAACTATATATACATATATATATATATACACACTAGTGGAATGCCCGTTCCTGAAGGCACGATGAAAATTTCAAAAGTACATAATTGAAAAAGTCAAAAATTTCATTCCCAAAGAAAAGTATTGATAACAATTTAGTGAATATGGGTAAACTCTCGTTTGTTTATAGGATTATCCATCCTATTTAACAAATAATAAATATACCAACGACGACAATGCTAATAGTCCATTTTGGACCTTCTATAGACAACATCGTAGCCATCAAACAATAAGAGTGATTGACATAGTGTCCTCAAACACTTGATGTACCACAAATGGTCAAATGAAAACAATATAACAATAAGAACTGATAGGACACCATGCATTTCAAATGAAAGTACAATGAACTGTTTGCATATAAACCCACAATAGGTAAACGTCAAAAGCAGCCCCATTTTGAATGTGTCAATATACAGAAAACTTAGACGACTAAATTATTAATGTGAAATTCTTATTACTGGAAAATAATAGTTATACAAAAGTTAAGAGAGTGAAAATTTATTTGACTACCAACAATTCAATAATCATCAATTTTACATAAGTGAAACAGAGAGAGTATGTTAAAATAAAACCAACTGTTACATATATATTACATGCAAACCCCTAATTTGGTGTTGACATGGAAGACGAAAGATAGATGTCTAAACTCTTATTTCCCTATCCGTTGTTACAAAACCAATTGTTAAATATATAATACATGAAAAGAAAAAAAGGTTCACCTCCCGATCTCTCCCACGATCCCCTCCACCACCTCTGTTTGCCCATCTACTGCCACCAACACCACCTCGATTGACAATATTATACCCTTTATCCCCATTGTCATCAAGTCTACCTGACATCACTAAGATGACATCATCAAAATTAATTGTTGCCATTGTTTTAGTTGCACCCAATATATCAAGAGAAGCAACATTGTTCTCACAATTCCATATTTTCCCAATGCATGGTTGTAAAGAAGGTTCAAATTATCCATGTGGCACAAATCAATAATAAAATATAGTGTCATAAAAAATAGTAGTTATTAAGCACCCAAAAATATTACATAGGTGTTGAAAACAATATCGGCATCTTTAGATCTTAGATGGTGCGAGCAATAGTATAACGGTTAACAAAACAGAAAAAACACTTTTTTGTGTCCATTTCAGATCTTATAACTGTTAACTGTTAACAAAACACAAATTTTAGTAGCTTCAGATCTTATAGTTGTCAGTTGTTAATAAAACACAGATCTTATAAATGTTGACTGTTAACAAAACACAATAACTGTTGACTGTTAACAAAACACAAAAAAATGAAGAAAAAAACCAGAAAGATGGTGTGAGTAATAGTATAAGCGTCACAAATTGTATAACTATCAAATCACTTTTTTGCGTCTTGTCTTTCTTTGAAAACCTAATGTCATTAGGTGCCTAATTATCTACCATTTTAAGTTTCTACATATAATTGGTATTTTGAATTTAACCAATTAATTACTAAAGTAATAAAATCATAGCATAAACATAAATGAACACAACCAATAGCACCTAAAATATTAAAGACATAACCACAACAGGTTTAAAATATGAAAATAATATACACATAAAATATTACATATGAAGTTTTATTATGAGTTATATGATTTCTACAATACCATGTTCATGCACCAAAAAATAAAACACCATATTCCATACCCTATGTTCTTGTACCATAGCCATAAAATTATCAACTTTGAAGTTTTAGGTCTTGAATAAATGGTTTGTTCAAACTCAAATCCTATTTCTCCCTCTCTATCGGTCTCCACTCTTGTGTGCTTCTCTGGAAAATCCAATGGCGAAAAAATGAGAAAAAGAAAAAACACATCTTCCATTTCGAGAAAGCATCAGAAATCAACGGACCCCTCATCACGATCCATTTTCGAATTCAAGAGTCGTTTTATATCCTACATCGGCTCCAAGCGATCGTTGTTGCATTCGGAGAGAAACTACCGATCCTGGAGATTGTGGCACTGTGTGAACAGTCGAAAATGGAAAAATCTCTCTACCGATCGTGGCTCAATGAACACAAACTTAACAACAAGCTCTGAAAAATTGGGTGTCAGAAAATGGACAAAGATGGTTCAGTTATTAACAATATTTAACAATTATTAGTGACTGTTAAATGTTAAAACATAACCAGATATTGTAATGTCATAATATATAGTTATTAACGAAAATGACCTCAAAATAAAAATGAACACAAACAACTAAAAGAGATGTACCATCAACTCATTCAGTTATCATGTATAAGTAGCATTCCTAAGTATCTCAGGCACAGGCACACAGTCTGCATCATCTCGATCCACCCTGGATCATTTTAAATTATCAAAACTCTTAAAAAGTGAGAGGGAGAGTGGAAACAATACAAAGATGTAAGAAAATGGAAAAAATTGAAAACCGCAAAAAGGAATAAGGTTGTATGAATATGTCTTGAATTCAAAATTTCGAGGAGATATTATTACCTTGAACTGAAAATTGTTCAACTTCTCAAGAACTTTGGATACCAATTGAACACTCCTAACAGTCACAAAAGCAAAGCCCTTATTCTCATTTGAATATTCCTTTAATTATTCTAACCTGATGGCACAAAAATTTAACGTTAAAATCCAAGAAATAAATACAAATTATAATGTGAAACAATAAAATGCAAGATGTCTTGTCCTTTTCTCTCCCCATTAGTAAGCTACATAGTTGATCTTCTGTTGTCATTTTCTTTGAGTACATGTTTGTATAATATGTATGCTGTGAGTTTCTTCTAACATGTAAATGTTGATGGATATAAGTCATAAACTTACATTGGTAACTGTAGTTTATGATGTCGTGGAAAACCTGCTTTCTTGCCATTTTATTATCCTTATGTGTCTTGCGATTGTGGGTTCCATTACAGTTACTACTGTAGATTTGAAGCAGACTGTACAGGTTGATAAAGACCTTCAGATTCGTGGTTACTATGCAGGGAATGTAAGGTTCTGTGACCTAATATCTCAAGCAATGCAAGTACTAAAATCATCTCAATGGAATTATATCATCTCCCAGCCATAATTTTCATCAATTTAGTACTATTTACATAGTTGTGCAGAGCCCATTCTTACAGTATTGACCTTTTATCATGTGTTTACCTATAATATAGAACAAAACAGACATAAATGAAGAAGAATATAGCAGATTCCAAGGATATGTTTACCTATTTTCCTAAATCTTAGGTAGCTTCAATCTCAGATTCATCGGCTTTAAGAACATCTTGACCCCAAAAATTCTTTAACATCTTGGTTCCAAAAATTCTTTAAGAACATCATGCTTCAAGATTTTGTAACAAAACTGCAAACACAAACCAATTCATGCTTCCAGAGAGAAAATTTTATTTTGCTTCAAGAGAGAACCTGCAAATACAAACAAATTCATACAAAATTTAGATTTAAGTTCATCCTTAACTTGATATTAAAACTCGTGAGGCTGGGCACATATGAAAAATGTAAGAAGCATGAATAGTAAAACCCGTCTTTCAATTGAGAAAAATGTAAATAAAACTCATCTTCGGATTGAGCAAAATGACACAATCTATTGCAAGGGTGTCAGTAAGTGCATGGACTAAGCAAAATTTTTTACTCAATACGTGAAGTAGGTGAATGGATTGAGCAAAAAATCTTTAAAAAATTACTGCGAATGTTTTACTGAGCAAATTCTTTAAAGAACTAATAGTGAATGTACTGAGCAATTTTTAGTAAATGTTTTAATGAACTAATTTTCAGCCACACGCTCAGGTGGGGTAATGGGTTATACTCGATTTGTAGTGAAAAGATCATTAAAGATACTCGATTATAGTGAAAAGAGCGTGATTAAATATACCTATCTACCTTCATGGTAAACTGAAAAAAACTCAATTTCAATAAAATTGCAACTTATTAAGGTAATATACAAAATTGAAGTCATGTCATTACCTAATTAGATTAAATAAGTAAGATAGCAACCTTTTAAGAAAAAATATACTTGATTATGCTTTTGGAAAGACGATTAAAGGTACGTGCGATACAAAAAGCCCAACTAAGTTTGGAAAACTAATTAAACCAAGAATTCAAACAAATTACATAACGGAATAATAGGTTTCCTTTCATACTTGGCATGTACAACTTAACCCCTCTATAACCCCGCTGTAATTTCATGGAATAATAGGCTTCCTTTCATACTTATAGAACGAAATATTCCTCAAAGATGACCAACATAACCCCACTGTAATTTCTTATCCTCTTTATTTTTTTTATTTTGCAGTATCTCCAAGCCCTCCAATTCCAGCATTTTCAGCATCCCACAGTCAGAGTCGTATGCGCATCAGACTCGGACACGCCACTGATACACTGAACAGGTGAAAAAAAGGGTACATATCAGAGAAATAATTAAGATACATGCTTGAATTAAACCATATTGCAAATAAAAAGGATGCGATAATGCTTCAAAAAAGTATGAACCATGCTGCCATTAAAGCCATACTTCATATTTGGGAATATAACATACAAAATAAGTATATAAATTGTCAACTCCTAATACAATATTATCACGGACAATAATATACAAATTTTAAAAGAAACCACAATAGAGTGACGGTAGAGTGACAATATACTGGTGTACCGTTCCTAAAGTAGAGTGACAACACTTCAACGATAGAGTGACGACCACGTTTCAACGATAGTATATCCATGGTTAAACTAATATGCCAGTTTAGACTGGCTAACATATAAATATTTTGAAAGTATGCTCGTATGATTCACAGTCACACAATTCCAATTAGGAAAAAAAATAAAAGGCAAAGGATAGCATAAACGCAAAACTTATAATAGTGTAGTCAAGAGGTTGTTCATTTGGTAAAAATGTTATAAAAATGAATAACTAAACACACATTGCTATACCAGTTAATGTTATATTAGTTCAATAAGGTTGCAATCATGTTAAATAAGGTTGCATACATGTTAAATAAGGTCGGATACTTAAAGGAACCAACATTGATCATTTAAATAAGGTTGTTATACCTCTTTAAGGCTCGTCAAATAAGGCTGCATACATGTTAAATAAGGCTGAATAATAAGGCTGCATACATGTTAAATATGGATGCATGTTAAATAAGTCGTCAAGTGGAGCTATAATGTTAAGAACACAAAGCAGTAAACATTTATAAAACAACTCTTATAGTAGTGTACAAAGCTACATTTATAAAACAACTCTTATAGTAATATAGTTGTTACCCAAGCACTATTATAACATAATTTGTATCCTCTATTTAAGATAAAGAACAAATCTTATAAGAAGATTTTATTTTTATTGTAGTTCAAGTTAACTACGTTGTAGAAGATTTGAAAAGAAACAATCCAAACACTATATAGAAGAAAATATGAGCATATGTAAAATAGTAACATAATAACTGTTATGATCATATATGAGCATAATATATAAACTCTCCCACCTTGGCATAAATATATTTCTACATATATGATTAGATTCTAATAGATAAAAATTGTGTTTAAAAATGAAACCATATACTAAAAAGTTCTTATCATTGTCACATAACACGTGTGATAGTGAGATCCCATGATCGAAATTCATAAAGCATTGAAAATGATTTGAAAAAAAGGTGGTCTGGCTTATGTAAGTTACATGTGCTTATCTTAAAATGACTATACATCTGCAAAAGGCCGGGTAGAGGTAAACAAATGTATAGGCCATCATAGTACCAACATTCTCAGAACTGAGTAGAGGTGAAAAATATAGGAATAAACCATCACTGTTGGATTAATCGTAGAATGAAGCTTTGTTTCAAGTTTGAGTAGAGGTGAAATATAAAGGAATAAACCAAATGGAAGACAACACATACATATTAAAATAGGATGCTTTTATTTATTACCTTGGATATTTTACAAATGTGAAATTATCCTTCTAAAATGCCACAAACAATGACCTTGGTCTCTACCCTGCATTACTTGATGGCACAGTGAGAGACATTTTATCCAACATCAAGAAACCATAAACAATGACCTTGCTCCTTACCTTGCATTCCACAATACGAAATATGGTTAGTAAGGGCCATAAGATAATGCATAATGAATAGGGACAAAATATATTTGTTAAAACAGTGCGCATATGAAAAATGGTTATGTTTTAGGGAAGTATGAAGCAATTGTACAAATGAAAAATAGTAGAGTTAGATATCGACTCGACATCCAGTAAGAAGTGGAAATTTTCAAATTCTATGTTTTTCATCAAGTTTCTCACCAATAACGAACCTTCGATAATTGTATTGTCAATGCAATTTTCCAATTAACCCCTCAAACTTGACCATATATTCTCGCGCACTTCCCACCATACCTCCCATCAATGGCACATCATTATTATTAAATTTCAATAACATATTGGATGCTTAGGAGTTCCACTGCCCTGTCATCACAAATTTAGCATAATTTATATAAGCTATAAAAACCCCAAACGATAATAGAGGTTGTTCTTTGTGTCATAAAAGCAACACCCCTGTACAACTATCACATGATCCTATTCAACTGGTTTTAAATGCCTACCAAATTCTATGACTAATTTCATATTTAAATTATACATCAATCGCACATAAATGAAAAATATCCTTCTATGTGTTAATTGTAGCATGCTTACATATTAACCATAGCAATCTAAATAAAACCTGATTCAAACCCTTACCAGATTCTTATAGCCTACTATGTGTTAAATGAAAATATGTTAAACTAATTCAAACACCATTTTAGGACCAAAAAATGAAAATATGTTAAACTGATCATCTATATACAACATGAATCAGTGTCCAAAAAATGAGTAGGCCTAAGTTGTACAATAAATTGCATAAACATCCAATACTTTTCTAATAGATATTAAATAGATTTTGTAATTAAAACAAAACTTGATGACTAATACTCTACTTAGTACACTCAATGACATATAACCAAAATCAGTAGCTAAATAGCAAAACAACTGTGTAAAAATAGTTGTACCAAATCAGTAGCATTTTGGACTATTTTGCACGAAAGATAAATCGGTAGCAAATGTACCAGTTGAATAGTACAAAATCTCCAAACTAATAATGCCACAAACCTAAATGGCATATATATGGTTAACATATTATAAAATAAAGAAGCATTTTATATAAACCTGACTATCTATATATAACATGAATCAATGTCCAAAACAGTTTCCAGAACTAATTGACATCCTCAACTTGATCATCTATATTTAACATGAATTAGTGTCCAAACAATAAGCAGGCGTAAGTTGTACAATAAATTGCATATACATCCAATACTTATCTAATAGATATTAAATAGGTTTTATTACTGAGAAAAACTTGATGGCTAATACTCTATATAGTACACTCAATGAGCATGAAGAGTGACAACACCAAAGAGCTGGATTAAGATTCGGTAGCACTCGGTTCATAATACAAAAGAAATGCACAATTAGTTAACTTAATATTCAAAAGTAAAACCAAAAAATTAAATTACTTCATAAGTAATTAGGTGCACCACCGGATTTGTCATAGTAACAAACATGTAACCTACATAATGTGGTATTTAAACATTTTTTATGCAAATTTTCATTTATACATACTAAAGGAGATAAGAAATACCAATACCATAATTTATAAGTCACAAACATAACTATAAAATTCTTGATAGCTAATGTAATGATTCCCTTCGTATCTAATATATAGATGACTAAAACCCAACTTACTACACGTTCAACCTCAATAGGTAAAATGCCCTGCCACATTTAAACATCAATATGAAAAAAGGTATAAAAAATTATAAAATGTCTAATTTAAGAGAACAAATGTTGGAACCCAAAAACTACATTTGTGTGTAACTGAAATAAAACCCACCAATTTGGAGTCATAGTTACCTAGGTGTGAGAGAACCGTTGGTAGATAACAAATTTCCGAAACACTGAAAGGAAAAACACCCATAAATTAAGATGACATTTCACAAATTTGAACTAAAATATACAAAACAACTGAAAAAATTAAGTGAAAAACTAAGAGAGAAATTGAAATTAGAGTTCGAGTACAAAAGATATTCAAGGCAACATGAGTACCTGAGAATCATAGAGAAGAAGAAACCCTAAAAATATTTAGTCTCAAGTATAGTAGTGATTCAAACCTCACATGTCTGATATACCTAGCAAATCTCGCACAAATCCCGTAAGAGATAAAACGTGTTAGATCTGGAAAAAATAAAATGAAAAATTAGTAATCCAAATTACTACCTATTGAGGAAACCCCATTCCGAAAACTTTCGGTTCCAACATCCTGAAAATCCCCAAATTTGTGAAACCTAAATGTGAACACAAATAAACAAATCATTAGAAAAAGTCTTTATAAAGAATCTGTATTGGAAGAAGAAAAAATGAGGCCGAGAGAGAGACCGATAGAGATAGAGAGAGAGAGAGAGAGTTGGGGTTGAATGTGTGTGTGACGAAAGAGAGAGTGTGTACCATTTTATTAAAGTGTCTAGAATGGATGGTCTTACGAAAATACCCTCTTTGTTTGAATCAGAATTAAAAATATTGGAAGAAAATGAGGGGGAAAGTATGTTATAGTGGGTTAAAATTGTAAATACAATATAGAGTATATAATGAGGTGTGGTGAGTTGTAGTTCTTATGGTGTGAATTGTAATCTCACCCTCCATTTTTTTCCTCGGTGATTCAATCCTAGCCTCTGATTAAGTTATCAACTTATGGAATAGTGCCAACTATTCTACTCCTTATTATATATATATATATATATAGAGAGAGAGAGAGAGAGAGAGAGAGAGAGGCACGCTCCTGTGCACACTAAGTTTGCACACGTGCTGGCTCACACCAATTTTTTTTAAATTGTGAAAGTGATGATTGCTTTAATAAGCCCTGATACCAATTTGAAAAAGTTACGTGATATTGATTAAACTGAATTCGCAAATTCCAATTGTAAACTTATTTAATTAGAGTCAATTTTTAAACCAACTTAATTCAGCCCTAAAACATGCATCTACGTGAGTGAAATCAAACCATCACAAATAAACCTACTGACATACAGATTTCAAGAAAAAACCCAAAAGGGAAAACCTTATTTCACTTGATAATACTCATAAGATTACAAGAAAAATTTGCAATAAATATCAGCAGATACCCACAAGAACGTGCAGTTCTGAATCAACAATGAATCAATCGAAGAAGATCCACAAAGACACGCCGTCCAATCTGCCCAGGAATACCCACGAGTACTCCATATGACACGCAGTCAACGTCAACCTAGTACCTCCCTCAAATGGCACCTAGATCAGCAGTAGGTTATCCTCCCTACAAGAGAAACTCCAGTAAATATGTATCTTGGGTTCCAAACAATTCACTAAAAGATTGGGATATTTGTGAATTGAAAACAAAATATAAAAACCCTAAATTGAAGAATACAAAAGAAATTAGTTGTTTGCAGTTTATGAAGAATGAAAACCGTCAGGTCTTCTTAAGAAATAATGACTCATTTAACACGCTTTTTATAAAAAACTTGAGTCGAAAAATCTCTCAAATGAAGTCCTAATATCGCTCGAACGAGGCCACGTGTTGTTTGAACGATATCACACGAGAATGCTATGTCGTTTGAACGACATTAGCAGGTCGCTCGAATGACTAGAGTGATAAATTCTTCACCTCAACAATTGGAATAAATTCTATTGATGAAAAATAATGCCTCAACTGATTTAAAACAGTTTAGAATTTTTTTCCAAACACTTAGAAAAATATCCCAACACTTTTAAATGAACCGTTAAGGAACTAAAATACAACCTTACCAAAATTCATCTCATAGAGGCTTTTTTGTTGAAGAACATTGATATTCGGATATGTCTCAATGCATGATTGGTCTTGAATAAATCTTCTACGATTGTAGCGGTATACGACATACACTAACCTAAACCATGACTATCTAAAATATGTCCTTACAAATCTCCCCTTATGTCTATGCTAGTACAAAATAAAAAAAACATCCTAATTATCAAATTAAAATACCTATACAATTCTAATACCGTCTCATGATGCCAAAACTGAAAAGGTACAAAAAATGCAAGACTAAAAACTTTTCTTCAAAAATCTTCAACATCAATTATTCAAATCTCTAAGCTTTTCTCATCAAGGTGTGCAAAACATGATCATCAATCTTTGTACCTACACATATGAGACAAAACAGATACATTCACGATGTATCGAGTGTGAAATGAGATAACATAAATCAAAACAAATACCACATCTCAATTCTCCCCCATAATTCAAACTCCCCCAACAAATTATAATTCATTCTCCCCTTTTTATTTGTTCGAAATAGACAAGGAAAAAAATAAATAAAATAAGCATGGAGTGTCATGACATTCAAAGCAAACAACTACGATCATCAAGGATAAACTCAAAAGCATTCACCAACTATTTTTGATTTATCAATTTTTTCATTCAAAAAGCAAAAATAATTTGACAAAAATCACACACCATGAATTTATATTAATACAACCAAATTATGGAAATAGAATGAATGGGTGTGAACAAATTCGATAGGAAAATCAATGCAATCAAACATAACATATGTGCACGATGAATATGGATACTCCTAACGAATGATCTCAAAATAATCCTTAGGTGTCAAATAATTTTAATTCATATGACATCGACTTAGTCTAATCGACACATCAAAGTCTAGAATGATTTCCACACCAATAAGGTCTAAAACTATGAAATGATTTTTCAAGACTTTATCTGGACGTGCAAACCCGTTGATCACTTTTCCATTCGAATACCCTCATAAATAATAATGCATTTATTTTTTCTTTTTAGGTGATCTAAACCCATTGGCCCCTTATTTTGGCATTTTATATTTTTATTGCATTGCTCTCACAGCCCTTTCCCGTGCACTCATCATTTTTTCAAATTTAAACAAATTCCTCACGGGCAGCGGTTATTACATGCACTACTTTCATTCTAGAGTTTTATCGTATTTGGTTTTTTTTAAAATACAGGATTGAGATGGAAACACTTCGACCAACATGTGATAGACAAGTACAATAATCAAACAAATCCGTGCAAGTGTGCACTAAAGGAGACTAAGAGTCAAACATGTAGGTAGTAATCTAAAATTAAATCTTAATGACTCTATACATTACAAAGCACAAAAATGAAATGATGACGCATATCAAAACACTTTCAAATATTCACATGATTATGGAATAATGTTGTGACTCGATCATCCAAAATGCCCATCCATAAACAGTGTAAAAAAAAATAAAAAACTCTTTTTATCTTTTTCCAAAAAATTTATCAAAATAAAATCTCTTTGATTTTTTCAATTTTTCTAAAAAAAAATGAAAATCTTTTTGTATTTTTCCAAAAATTTTCAAAAGTGAAAATATTTTTGGTTTTGCAAAAAATATATCAAAAATGGAAAATATAAATACAAAAATTGTACACACTAGAAATAGGCATAAAATATCATTATGGAAATCATCCTATGCTAGCAAACAAGTCTAAACCTTATCCGTTAAGTGTGGTGGAGTTTTCCAAAGGTGGTGACATCCTATGAAAAACATCCATCAAATCATGTGAAGTTTTGACCAAAAACTTTACTTGCTCCCTAATATGTGCAAAATCTCCCATGTATTCATCCGGAGCATCCAAAGTATCATGTGTGGATGCATGTGTCGTAGAAACACGTGTAGTAGCAAAACGTGACACATTACCCAACTTAAAGCAAAATTCCCTATGGTGTCCTCTCTTCTTGTAATGGGTGGAAACATACATGGGCCTAGGAACACCTCTCTCAAAACTTCTACGGAGAACTTTACTATCCTAAACGGGACGCCAAGGTGGGTTGGGTTGAGAGCCATATGGATCAATCACAAACTCGGTAACCGGCTCAAGTGCAATGTGGGAAGTGAATGCACCGTCATGACCTATTCCTAGTCTCTCAACATTATCCAAAGCGGGATCGGGGATCATCTTTCCTACCTTCTTAGATGTATCCTCTAAAGTGACTTTTACTTCCCGAGTACGTTCAAGATCTATCTTTAATTGTGACACACTATCTATATGCTCACTCTTTTCCTGATTTACGACAATCAACTTCTCGCTTAAAAAAACCTTTAGTGTCTCGAGTTGACTTGCTAATGTCTCAATCCCCTCAAACTCTCAATCTCTCTCTCCAAATCAATCAGCTTCTTAGTCTTTCAGGTCTCACCGTACAAATCTCTAAACACAATCTGGAGCTCATTATCACCCTCACTAGCGCACTCACTCTCGCACTCTCTAGACACACTCAAATCATCCTCGGGATTCTCATGCGCATAAGTATCCTCATCATCATGGGATAAACTAGGTGTGTTCACATGACTAGATAAAAATCAACAAACTTGCCATGTGAAGACTCATCCCCAGAATCCTTCACCTCTTCCTCACTATCGCTAAGAGTGGCTGGCATGGAAATCTTTTTACCCTTTTTCTTTAGCCTAGTGGGACACTCAAACGCCTTATGCCCCTTTCCCTCGCACTCAAAACATCTCTTTTATTCTTCTTTCTCTTTCACTTTCTCATCCTCATTCTCACCGCCCTCTTTGGCTTCATTTTTATTTTTATTTTTCTCAAAAAACTTTTTGTTGGAAGAATTTTGTTTGAAAACTTGAGAAACTTTTTAAAATTCTTTGTAAGCATGGCCATATGAAAATCAGACTCGCCGTCAGACTCGGACTCATAAACTCTCACTTTTTTTTCTTCTCACTCTTGGACACTTTCTTTCCCTTCCTAGACTGGGCTCTAAGTTTGATCCCTTTATCCTTAGGCTTGATATTGTCAGGAAATAAGTCAATTTCATATGTCTAGAGGTCTCTTACCATCTTTTCTAATTTTAAATTGATCAAATTACCTAAGGAATTCAAAACATTCACTTTAGGGATAAAACATTGTGGAAGGGATCTAAAACTCTTTTTAACCACTCGTGCATAAGGTATGTGCTCACCAAGATTGAAACTATGTTGACAATATCAGATAATCGTGCGTAAAAATCATTAAAAACTCAGATTTAAGCATGGTTATTGTTTCAAATTAAGTACTTAAATTTTGAGTTTTAGACTATTTGACTGCATTTGTGCCTTCATGGGTAAGTTTTAAAACATCCCATGCTTCTTTAGATGTGGTGCACATCATGATTCGTCGGAACTCTTCAAGAGTGACGACACCATAAATTATACTTTCCCCACGAGAGTTAAAAGTACTCCATCTAAATGCATCCTCAATCCAGTCTGTCACGGATTTTAAATTAGTAACATTATTTGCGGTGACAGTAGGAGGAGTCCAACCCTTTCACAAACAACCCAAACACGCTCATCGATTTTTTTAAAATGTGATTTCATACGGGCCTCCATTAAGCATAATTAGATCCGTCAAAAATTGGCAACCGATTATATAAGTTTTTATTCGGAAACATTGTGATGTTTCAAAATCAGATTTAAAAAAAATCAATATCACAAAATTTTGCGAAAAACAGGATCACTTGATAAATTAGAGAAACCCGCTCTGATACCAATTTGTGAAAGTCGTGATCACTTAAATAAGCTCTGATACCAATTTGAGAAAGTTATGTGATATTGATTTAATCGAATTCGCAAATTCCAATTGTAAACTTATTTAATTAGAATCAATTTTTAAACTAACTTAATTCAGCCCTAAAACATGCATCTACGTGAGTGAAATCAAACCATCACAAAGAAAATTGTTGACACACAGATTTAAAAAAAAAGAAGGTTAAACCTTCTATTTCACGTAATAATGCTCAAAAGATTACAAGTGAAATATGTAATGAATATCCACAGATACCCACAAGAACGCGCAATTCTGAACCAGCAATGAATCAACCGCAGAAGATCCACAAAGACATACAGTTCAATCAGCCCAAGAACACCCACAAGTACTCCCGTGACAAGTAGTCAACTTCATCCCAATACCTCCCTAAGTGGCACCTACATCAGTAGTAGGTTATCCTCCCTACAAGAAAAACTCCAGCAAAGATGTACCTTGGGTTCCAAACAATTTACTAAAAGATTGGGATTTTTGTGAATTGGAAACAAAGGATCAAAACCCTAAATTGAAAAAGACAAAAGAAATCTGCTAAATGTGCAGTTTATGAAAAATTAAAAAAGTCACGTCTTCTTAAGAAGCAATGAATCATTTAACATGCTTTATATAAAAAACTTGAGTCAGCAAATCGCTCAAACGAAGTCCTAATGTGGCTAGAATGAGGCCACGTGTCCTTTGAACGGCATCACGCAAGACTGCTATGTCGTTTGAATGACATTAGCAGGTTGCTCAAATGGACGGAGTGACAAATTCTTCGCTTCAACACTTAAAAATAATTATATTGAAGAAAAACAGTGCCTCAACTGATTTAAAACAATTTAGAATTTTTTTCCAAACACTTAGAAAAATATCCCAACACTTTTAAATGAACTGTTAAGGAACTAATTTACAGCCTTACCAAAATTTAACTCGAAGAGGCTTTTTGGTTGAAGAACGTTGATATTCGTATTCGTCTCGATGCATGATTGGTCTTGAATAAATCTTCGACGGTTTTAGCGGTATACGACATACACTAATGTAAGCCAGGACTACGTAAAATATGTCCTTACAAAAATATTTAAAAAAAAAATTTAGTTGATTTTTTTTGTGATATTTAAACATTTCAACGGACCCATATAAAAACAATCAGCTCAAAGAAGCTTTTTTGCTATTTTAAAAAAATTGGTCAAACTTTTGCAGCTTTTAAAGTGCTTAAAAACAACGAAAGTTTGACCGATTTTTTAAAAATGGTAAAATTTTTTTGAGTTGATTTGTTTATATGGGTCCCTTGAAATGTTTAAGTATCACACAGAAAAATCAACTCAGAAATAATTTTTTTACTATTTTAAAAAAATGATGTGCAAACTGAGTGTGCATAGGAGCCTCTCTCTCTCTTTTTGTCTCTCTTTGAGAGAAAGAGAGAGAGATAGAGGATCTCATGAGGAAATTTGTTTGCATACCGCTCGCGCGGACCAATTTTGATAAAATAGTAAAAAAAAAAAATTTGAGCTAATTTTTTTTATATAGTTTTTAAACATTTCAATAGGGCCATATAAAAAAAATCAACCCAAAATGAATATTTTTACTATTTTAAAAAAAATCAGTCAAACTTTGTCAGTTTTTAACAACTTAAAAACTGACAATGTTTGACTGATTTTTTTAAAATAGCAAAAAAAATCATTTTGAGGTGATTATTTTTTTATGGTCCTATTGAAATGTTTAAAAATCATAAAAAAAATCAGCCCAAAATATATTTTTTTACTATTTTACAAAAATGGTCCTCATTCAGGGTCCTCAATATGAGACCTCACTCGATCCTTTCCCTATATATATATATATATATATTACACATCTAATCATCCCAAACCAAAAATAGCCTCAAAACCCAACTTGTCAAATCTCTACAGGGTCGGATTGATCTGATCCTGGGCCGTATCGAACTGATGAGGACAACAATCTATGTTTTGCCTAGTTGTAAATTCATGGTTGTCCAAAAAATACCAAAACTAAACCTATCATTTTTACAGCAACCAAAACCCAGTTTTTCATACCTTAAAGTCACAATCTAGTGTGATGATACCCTAATAAACCCCTAACCTTGCAAAGTCACTTGAACCTCTTCAAGCTCCTTCTCATAAGATAAGAGGCCCATCGACTGATCTTAGACCTAAGACTCGATGATATTTGGTCCCAAAAATCTATGTCAATCTTATGTATAAGTTTTGGTAGTACAACATATCTTACTTATGCACCCCTCTTTCAAAAAAGTCAGTCGCTCCAGCATACCCCCAAACAAGCTTAGAGACCTCAAAACCGGAGTTTCGCTAAGTCTGACGCCCAGAATAAACCTTAGTTTAAAGGATAATGACCTCCCCATGTTGCTTGACCCTCGGCGCCATGGTGTACCACCCAAAAATGTCCCAAAAATAATCTAAGACCAACCCATGGCAGGTCTTGAGCTCAAAAGACCTTGGCAGAGCTTCCCCGACTAGTGTGGCAGAGAAGGTAGAAAATTAGAATATTGTTCCATCTACCACCATAACCCAGCGCTGCTTACATTGAGTGTTCCCATCAGCATTCAATGCACTTAACAACCATCTTACACAACATGTTGTTACTTTTTCCAACACTACACAACTTTGTTGACATCGACATAGCTCGGGGACACCCAAATTGAGTTGTGACAGTCCACTCATTCTCTTTCCAAGAGTTCCCCTATAAATAGAAAGATGGTGGAAGGTGAAAAGGGGTCGATCTCAAGCATTTAAAGAGATTGAGGTATCCAAACAATCAGGCTCATAAGAGTTCTAGCATTTCACATGTGTTTAACACTTATTTCCACACTCATGACCTATTGTCGTGAGCGTATACTTGTAATTTAGAGATGTTACATTACTTATACACTTTGTACATCTTATAGAGCCCTAAAACAGCACCATGGCACCTTTAGAGAAGTCATTTAGTTACTTTCTAAGGTCCTCTGTGTTGTTGACAAAGAACGTAAGTCCTCAAACTCTCTTAACCAAAGCTTAAGAGGTATCTTAAACTCTAATACTTCATTTACTTTCTAATATGCTAGTGGAACACCTTTGACAGTTGACGTAGGACCCTCAGCTGAGGTCCGAACCACTTTAAACCTTTGTCTCTTACTTTGACACATTCCTCTTCTCATCCATCTGCAGTCCTTAGGGGATCCCTTATGGGTCTGAAGTCATTTATGATTTTAAAACGCATCATTCTGGCACCGTCTGTGGGAATGACAAGTTCCATTTCTCTTAAACACACGTCCTACTCCCTTTCGAGATGTCAACCAATGTCTTTATGTATCACTTTACCAAGGACGTAGAAGCTCAATAAAAAGATCTCCCCCTATAAGGATCGAGCATAGAATAATTATAGACACTATGGATCCATGTAATAAAAAGAAAGAGCAAAGAGGGATCTTATTAAATCTTTGATCACTGTGTGCATGGATGCGAAAGATCCTACCAAGGATGTTCAGATTGGGGTAGGTCTCACCCTCTACCTCAGAGAGTAACTATAAATTCCTAAGGCAAAATAAAGACGTCTAGTGTTGGATACACTCTGATATGATCGGAGTTGATTCATAGGTCATGGTCCATCACCTAAGCATGTGCCCACATCATAAGACAATCCAAAAAAAAGGTTTTTTGGGCCAAAAAAGAAACAATGTTACGAGAAAGGAGGTTGACAAGTTTCTAGATTTCAACCTTTTTAGAAAGGTCAACTACCAATAATGGCTATCTAACATATTACTTATTATCAAAGCCAATAAGAAATGGAGAATGTGCATTGATTTCATTGTCCCAATAAGGCATATCCAAAGGACTGTATCCATTAACTTAGATTGACACCATGGTAGACACTACAGCTTTCCAAGAGATCCTATTTTTTATGGATGCTTATTTTGGATATAACCAGATCAAGATGGCCCTTGGCGATGGGTAAAAGACCTCATTCATAATAGATAAAAGTACTTATTGTTTAAAGGTTATGCCTTTTTTACTAAAGAATACATGTGCCACTTATAAAAGGGTGGTGGACTCTAATTTTAAAGACCCAATTAGTAAGACAATTGAGGTATATGTTTACGACATGCCGGTCAAAATTTTGGAGGCCCAGGACCACATTTAGAACCTCAGAGAGGGCTTTGTTGTCCTCTAAAGGAACCAAATGAGACTCAACCTGAAGAAGCACACTTTTGGTGTGGCTGGAGGCAAGTTACTTGGGTTCATGGTCACTAGGTGAGGTATTAAAGCCAACACAAAAAAGATTCAAGCTCTATTGGATATACAATCTCCAAGAACAGTGAAGGAGGTTCAAAGCTTAGATACAATAGTTGCTTCCCTCAACTGTTTCCTCTCTAAAGACACAAAAAAGTTCTTACCCTTCTTTAAAGTTTGAAAAAAGGACTTTTAGTGGACCCCCAAGGCTGAGAAAGCCTTATAGAACCTCAAAAGGGACCTAGGGTCTTCACAACTACTGTCCCAAACGATTATGGGGGAAGATTTGTATCCATACATTCATGTCTCACCCACCATTATTAAAAGAGTTTCACTCCATTATGGTTATGACTTATCAAACCCTTCGACAGGTCCTCCATAAAACTAACACCTCAGTAAGGATTATCAAGTGGTCCGTAAAGTTAGGTGAGCCCCACATTAGGTATTAGCCTCGAAGTGCTGTTAAAGTGTAGGCCTTGGATAATTTTGTTGCAGAGTTAAACAACCTTGAGGAAGTAAAGGAAGAGCCCATAAGTTATGGGGATAAGTTCATAGAATCACCCCGAGAGCAGAGGAAACCCATATTCCAGTAAAAGCTGGGTATTAAAAGAAGATGGTTCTTCAAATAGCTCAGGCAATGGGGTCAAATTCCACCTAGGTATACTTGAAGGAGCTAAAATTTCTCTCGTTCTCCATTTTAAATTCTAAACCTCTAAGAATGAAGCAGAGTACAAATCCTTAGTGTAAGGCTTAGGACTTGTTATTTACTTAAAGGCTTAGCAAGTATAAGCCATCAATGACTCTTTGTTAGTGGTCAATCGGGTCACTGATGTCTATAAGGCCAAAATCAACACGATGGAAGGATAAATGGCCATTGTGCATCACCTAGTCAGGAGGATCCCTAAGTTTGGTATTAATAGGGTCCCTCGAGCTAAAAACTCAAAGATCAACCACCTTACATGAGTGGCGTCATCAGATGAAATAGACCTTGAGGTCTTAGTTGTCACTCTGGATTAACTAAGCATGATGCAGCTACAGACCAAAATCATGGAGTTGGATCAGAGTCCAGATTGGATCACTCCCATTAAATCCTACCTCATAAATGGTGATAAGCCTAAAGATAATCTCTAGTCTAGACAAGTAAGTGCAAAACTTCTAGGTACTACCTGGAGAATGGAGTATTATACAAGAATAGATGTTGATATTCACCTTAGAAATGCCTAAGTCCATCATAAGGCATATATGTTCTCTAATACCTTCACAAAGGTGTCTATAGTGGCCATACATGCCCAAAGACCTTGGTTTACAAAGTCCCAAGGCAATGATACTTCTGAACGATGTTGGGAAAGGAAGCTAAGGACCTGTTGCAACATTGTGAAACATATTATAGGTTTTCTTTTATTCCAAAGAAACCATTTGAGAATATGGGTCTGATGTGAAGTCCATCCTTTGCTCAATGGGGAATGAACTTGGTAGGACCTATGCCTCCCAGTAAAGGTAAAAAAATTCTTCATAGTATCCATTGATTACTTCACCAAGTGGGCTAAGGCGGAACCCTTAGCCACCATCATCGAGAAAAAGACCACTGAATTCATCAGGAATATCATCATCTTTAGGTTTAGCCTACCTAAGTTCATCATCTTAGACAATGGAAAATAATTTGACAACCCAAAATTTGAAAATTTCTTCTCAGTATATGTCATATGCAACTAAAACTCATTTTCAGGTCACCCATAGGCCAATGGACAAGTTTAGATTACCAACATAATGATCTTCCATAGTTTGAAGAAGAGGTTAGATAAGGCCAAAGGGCTATAGGCCAAAGAACTACCAAGTATTATGTGGGCTTACAAGAACACAGTGAGAGATCCAATGGGAGAAACTCTTTTCTCCTTGACATTTAGGACTGAGGTTGTGATCCTAAATGAGGTCGAAATACCTACACAAAGGGTATCTCAGTTTGAACCAAAGGCTAATGAAGAAAGTCTAAAGGTATCTCTAATTGATTTATAAGAGAAAAGAGAGGTTGTACTAATGTGTATGGCAGCATATAGGCAAAAAAAAACTTCCTATTTCATTAAGAAAGTCAGTTACAGGCAATTCAGGGTGGGAGACTTGGATCTAAGGGAGGTCACTCTAGCAACTAAAAACTCCATCGAGGGGAAGCTAGTCCCTAAATGGAAAGGATCATATGTGGTGACCAAGTCTTTAAGACCTGGATATTATTACCTTAAAGATATAGAGGGATACGAACCCCCTTCCTTGGGATGTAGAGTACTTAAAAAATACTACTAGTGATGTATTCAATGCTCAAGTGAGATAAAATGAAGCTTGTGTTTCCAATAATGTGTTCTACACAAATGTTCTTTATGAGATTGAAGGATTTCAACCCTAGCTCTAAAAACTAAGGTCTTATTCCCACAAATTAAGTTGCAAGGATTTCAGGTTTGGTTAAAAGCTTAATCCAAGGTCTATGGACCCAAAATTAGAGTTGAAAGGATTTCAACCTTGGCTCTAGGCTTAAGCTTAGGTCTCAGGACCTAACATTTAATCTAGAAGGATCCCACCCTTGTCTTAAGACTAACAGTCAAAGGTCTGAGGACCCCAAAAAGACTATAGTCCCCAGGTTTAAACAACCCCAAAAGCATATTCAAAGGTCTCCGGACCCATAAAAGACTAAATGTATTATTAAGATGTTCATCTATAATTCCAAAACATTAAGGTCCAAGGACCCCAATAGACAACCCATGTAATTACTTCAAAATCCTTTCTTTACCATACAATTATAGAAAAAAGATGTACAAACCTTGTACCCTTCAGGCTTAATTTTTAAAAACATTCAAAGAAAAAACTTCTATTTATGAAATTTTTTTTTGCGGGGGGGGGGGGGGGGGGGGGTAAGTGTTAAAATACAATTTTTTTATCCAAAACTATAGTTTTGAAAAGAAAAAGTGTAAGGCTTGAGGTCCAGAGGCTTTTTAGCCCAATATGACCCTAAAAATGTTTCTCAAATCTAGAGGTCTTAGGACCCTTATAAGGATTTTAGAATTCAAACTTTCCAAGTGCGGAGGTATCATACCCTTATAAGGACGTCATTTTTCAAACTTACCTAACCTTATAGGTCTTATGACCCTTTTATAGAACTTCGGGTTAAAATTTATCTAAGTTTAAAGGTCGCAAACCCTTATAAGGGTCTCATATTCTAAATTATTTAGTTCAGAGTTATAAACCCGTATAAGGACTGCTATATTTTAAATTTCCAAATTTCATAGTTCTGAGGACCCTTTGGGGGACTTGGGAATCGAGTTTACCTAAGTTTAGAGGTCTTAGACCCTTTGTGGCTCTTTAGGTTATAATCTTCCAACTTCGGAGGTCTTAGGACCCTTACAAGGACTTTATATTTCAAATGCTCAAATCCATATGTTAAATCAATGGTCTTAGGACCCTTTATAGATTTTATCTTAAGACTCTCTGACCAATTACTATTTTGTATTTTTTTTTGGGGGGGGGGTGGGGGGGCACTAAGTGTTTGAACAAAAAAATTATCGACCTCCAATCTCACAAAATCACATGCATCAAGCATGTTAAGGTTCTAAGGCTTGACGTCCAACTACAGAACCTCAACCTTGACTTCAACAAACTATACATGTATAAAGCATAGGTCCCAAGGCCTTTAATTCTACTTCAAAAAGCTTTTGTGTTATCTTTGTTTATTAAGTAATGTTGTTGGCTAAGGGGCTAAGGGCGTGCTGCATGTTGGGCCAAACCAAGGCGGACTTCAAGTAGTTCAAAAAATTACTTAACAAAGAAAAAATTAATGTAAGAAGTAAATACTTAAGAAAGGCACACATCCATCCAAAAAATACTCACATTAAAGATAAAAGGAGGATAAATTACAAAACATCCCATGGCTAATCAACAGATTAAAATAAATAATTACATAAAGATCCATTCAAGGCTTGGTATCCCGGGGTTCCTTAAGGGTTTCACTGGTTGAGATAGAGGCAAAGACATCATCTTTTTTAAGATTCTTTCCTCTAATAAGGTCATCCTCATCATCTGAAATATCTCCACTGGATTAAAGGGCCTCAGAAAAGGGCCATAAATGTCCACCTCAAGGAACAACCTTTGGACCTTCGCTTTGCAAGCATCAAATCTGGATATATAATTCTGGAAGAGTTACTTATTCAACGGTTTAAAGATGAGATAGGCGAACACATAAATCTTAACAGAAGAGTGAATATCCCCTTGAAGAATGGAAAAAGTCAAGGAGACCCTAGAATGCTCTTTCTGGATCTCCCTAGAGGTTAGGTTCTCCTTCACAACAATAAGCTCTCTGATAGATTGTTTTAGTAGTTTCACCTCATCATCAACATGAAAGATTTTGTCCTTTAAGCCTAGGACCTTAGCCTTTTGACCTCAGATAGACTTTATCATCTAAAAAATTCAATCTGACCAAGGGCGTGAAATTTCTCTACCTTTGCCATAGAGTCCCTTAAAACTGTCATTACGGAGGCATATACCTCTTTTAAGGATTCCAATCTAGAAAAATAATTGATATATTTTACTACTGTTGTATCAATTATCATTTTAAAGATCAACTTCTTCCATAATGATATCTATGCTACCTAGTATCATCGTAATATCAACCAATTTCATTATTTTAACTAATTGAGGAAGAATTTGCAAATTGACAAAACTCGGTGGTCGAATTTTCCATCTCCAAGGAAAAGCACTCTTATCTCATATCAAAAAAATTCCCAATTCTCCTTTTGGGGCTTCGACTCTCACATAAATATCTTACTTCGACAATTCAAAAGTAGGTTCCTCAGATTCTTAGTGTTCATAATTTCTCTTGCTCTAGAACTGTGAGAGAAAGATTTACAATAATTATCAAGTTTTTAGTTTCGCATATTTTGTTACACCTTTATATGATCATGCACATTCTATAGAGCTTCAAGTGACAACAAGTTAATGATCGAAAGTAACAATCAAATATCAAAGAGCTGAGATAGTCATTGCGATAATATGGAGAAGATATATGAGGTTGATTTTGTGTAATCAATTTATTCAGGGGTATTTTAAAAGTGTTTGAATACAATAAATATTTTTCCAAAATGATTTTCAAATATTTTTTAAAAAATTCGTAATGTCGTTAGAACAATATTGTACGTCGTTCGAATGAGTACATAGTTCTCATTAAAACAGCTTCGAACAAGATATATTCTAGCAAAGATAGGCCAGTCTAGAACCTCATTGGAAAGTTCGTTTAATAGGTGTTCGAATGAGATAGGGTACTTTATTCTAATCAGATGTACCTTATTCGAACGAGCCCACTAAATTTTATTTTTCACCTGATTTAAAATGAAATCTTCCAATTTATCACTTGGATATTTTTCTCCCTATATATAGAGATACGGGCTTGCAATATCTATCAAGCCTTTTCGACAACTTTTTATGATCAAACTCTTTTGTTTTTCAAATCTAAATACCTTGGATTATTTGCGATCACTTTATCGAACCCTTAGGAACACATATCTTTTTCTAAAACCTCGTGGAGTTAATTTTTAACTGATGAAGATAGGAAATGAGTTTTATGAAGCTGATTAGTGGACACTGAGGCAAGTGGAGCTTGGCGTGTGGGATATTGTTGGATCTACATCTCTTTTTTATCAACAATGAGGAATGAAGACATAACTGTCATCCTTAGTGGCGTCTATATATGTAAGTCTATTTATGTCATTCTGTAATACCTAGTTGTAACAGTGCTGAAAAATGGTTTTACCCAAAAGGTTTTTTCCTCATATCCTATTTTATGGTTTGTGGTTTGTTATGATTCGATTTAGATTCATGTATCTTGCATGTTTAGGTTCACCTAATTTATCAAGATATTATTGGACTTAATTAAATTTGGCTTGTGTATGACCTAATCTGTGATTTCTACATATAATCGGACCACCCTACGAAACCTATTTTTTGCAAATTCGTATAAGAGATTGTTTAGATGAATCCTGGTGGTTATATGGAGAACTCATACAATATGACACCATTTTTTGATGTCACAAATTATTCCTATTAGAAAGCTCGAATGAGATCATCTCTAAAATCGATTGACGAGCACGTCCGGCTTCCTATTGAAAGGGGTTGTACTCTTCCTATTATGACTAATGAAATCTCATTAGTCTCAAGCCCGTCACAATTTGGACTAAAAAGGATTTTGGACTGAGTAACTTCAACTCTGGAGGTTTAAATCTTATTTTTGGTGCGGACACTCCTGACGAATTTCATCGTATCATGACGTATACCACGTTTAAAGAAGTGTGGTATATCCTCCAGCTCACACATGAGGGAACCAATGCTATAAGTTAAAGATAAGTTAAAGATCAATGGGGTTGCATAATAAAATTCCATAAAAAATATTAAACAGTTTGGCATTATTGATTTGAGAAGAATAGGAATTTGTGACATTTTGTTTGAGTTCAGTCATTTTCACTTTGTTCAATTCTTTTACACCAAAGGTTGAATTGAGTTCTTTCTTTAGGAATGTCTCTTTGAATCCGTGCACCATCTCTATGTATGCCTATGTTAACTTTATCGTGCATTGAGTTTATACAATTTCATTCCATATTCATGATTCAGATATTTTCGTGCTACTCTATGGTTTGATTGTTTGTATTAGTATTTATATGCATATTTATCTACTAATTTTTTTTTAAATAGTTTGTTGGTTTGTTGGAGTTTCATTGCATATGCTTAATTATTTATTCTTTATGATGATATTTAATATTTGGAATCTTATGATGCTAACTTTTCAGTTTGGACTTCTAACCATTTGTTTATAATGGACAAAAAGGGGGAGAACAAATTAAGGGAGAGTTTTTGTTTTATTTAAACTACATGCGTCATGGTATTTCCTTTGTTTCACGTGTGTAGGTATTTTTTCGCAATGATGATATCATGGACTACACAATGAACATTTTCGACAATGACAATTTTACAAGTGTCTTTTCCTTTTTGGGTTTAGGAGGGACATTAATTAAACTTGTCTTAGGGGTTATTTGTTTTAGTTTGGTGTTTTTGTACCGAAATAGCCAGTTAGAGAAATTTGTAAGAGAAAAATTTATAATGCTCATCATGTTTTTAGTTTGGCATATTTTGTTACACCTTGACATCGTCATGTATATTCTCACGAGCTTCAAGTGAAGAGAATTTAGTTACCAAAAGCAATAATAGAAGATCGAAGAGTTGATATCGTCACTACAATCATATGGAGAAGTAATATTAGGTTGGATTTTTGTAATCAATTTATTCAGGGGTATTTCAAAAGTGTTTGAAAATATAAAATATTTTTTGAAAAATTTGCAAAGTCATTAGAATGACATTGGATGTTGTTTGAATGCATATACAGTTTGGGAAAATGTTGGCTGCTATGGAATCTCATTGGAAAGGTCATTTGATGGGTGTTCGAATGAGATAGGGTACTTAGTTAGAATTAGATGTACCTCATTCAAACAAGCTGGAAATTTTTTGTTCTTTATCTGATTCCAAATACAATCTTTCAAGTTTATCATTTGATGATTTTTCTCCTTATATATAAAGATACGATCCTACAATTTCAATCAATCCTTTTAGACATCTTTTGTGATTAAAGTCTTTTATTTTTCAAATACAAACCCCATGGATTATTTGAGATCACTTTATCAAACCCTGAAGAACACATCTTTTGTTCTATACCTTGTGGAGTTAATTATTCATTGTTAAACATAGAAAAAGAGTTTCCTAAGGCTGAACAGTGGACACTGAGGTAAATGGATCTTACTATGTGGGACGTTGATCGATTTTCATCACTTTATGTCAACAATGAGGAAAGAATACATAACTATAATTTTTAGTGGAGTATAAGTGTGTAAGTTTGTCCATGTCATTATGTACTACCAGTACTGAAAAAATGGTTTTATCCTAAAGGGTTTTTCCTCATATCCTATCGTATGGTTTGTGGTTTATTTTGATTCGATTTAGATTCATATATTTTGCATGCTTAGGTTCACCTGATTTATCAAGATAAAATTGAAATTAATTTACTTTGTTTTGAGTGTGACCTAATCTATAATTTCTACATATAACCGGGCCACCCTAAAGAATAATGACTTGAGACCTCAGGGCATCTTTCTCTTTTCGACGAATGTCTATATCCACCCTTAGGTGATTTATTGTCCAATCTAGTTGCATCCGGGTAAGGGTCCATCCCTTCGCCATCACAATACGTTGTTTCATCCTATATTGCCACCAAGGGCGTCAACCAGAAGAACCTCAAGCAAGTTTTGACTCTAGAAAGGAATAAAGAGATGTAAGGATAAATAACAAAGAGAAAAAGGTGATAAAAAAACCCAGAGTAATTGTGAAAGTACCTTGCCCAATAAATGGAACATCTCATCAACATTGATGGAGGTTTCCCAAGTCCTCAGTTTGGCCACACCATAGGAATATTTAGTCTTTTCCATTGAATGAAGGGCATCCACTAGAGAAGAATAAGCCCTAAGAGATGAAGGTTTGTATAGGGTACACACTTGATAGCTCACTTGGGCGAGGAGGACCCCAGGAAGGGCTCCTCACCCCAAGTTCTCCAAAGCTCACAGAAATAGAGCTTGGGCGAGGAGGGCCCCAGGAAGGGCTCCTCGCCCCAAGTTCTCCAAAGCTCACAAAAATAGAGCTGGGTGAGGAGGGACCCGGGAAGGGATCCTCGCCCCAAGTTCCCCAAACATCACAAAAATAAAGCTTGGGCGAGGAGGGCCCAGGAAGGGCTCCTCGCCCCAAATTCCCTAAAACTTATAGAAATGGACAGTGGGCGAGGAGGGCCCTAGGAATGTCTCCTTGCCCCAAATATCCCAAAGCTCGCAGAATTAGAAGATAGGCGAGGAATCTAACAATGAGGATCTCCTCGTCCCTAGTTGCTCAAACTCCAAAGATATAGGAGTTGGGAAAGGAGGCTCACCATGAGGAGCCCCTCGTCCCAAATTGTTTAAAGTTCATAAGAATGAAATTTGGGTGAGGAGGCCCACCATGAGTGGATCCTCGTCCCAAAGAAACTCAAATTGCACAAAAATAAAATTTGGGTGAGGGGGCCCACCATAAAGGACTCCTAGACCAAAAATAACTAAAAACTCAGAAAGATAGAATTCGGGCGAGGAGGTTTACCATGAGGAGTTCTTCACCCCAAGAAATCAGAATGATCTTTCGAAAGATAACCTGCGGGTGAGGAGGTCTACCTAGAGTGACCTCCCCCCAATATTTACCACTCACAAATGTTTTAAAGTATTGACATTTTACTTTTCTTGTACATGTAACTTAGTTGAGCAGACATGGCTCAACTAGGTAAGATGGGATCTCTTAGGATTTTTGGCTTGGTGACTGAGGAACAAAATTTATTGAGGAAGCTCAACTAATTATCACTTTAAGATTGAGAGAACACTAGTAAACAGACCCTAGAAGTTACCCAGTTCTCACTTAATCACAATTGAAGTGGGCAGTCCAGGGGTTACTCACAAGAAATGAACAGTTTGAAAAATGATTTTAGAGGAGATGGTCATTGAGACCTCTACTCAAGTTTACAAAGATTTTAGAGGAGGTGGTCCTTGATACCTCCCTTCTAAAGGTTATAAATATTTTGGAGTAGGTGGTCCCAGAGGCCCCACCTCAAGTTTACAAAGTTTGTACAACATGCAACAAGGGGCTTAGACCTCTGTGATTCCCCTACCACATGCTTTGGGGGAGAAAAAGAAGCTACCTAAGTCATATTCTTAGGCTTAGGTTCTAGCCCATAGTCAAATAAGTGTTTGGCTATAACAAAGGACTCCAACGGGGTGGAGGACAGCTTCAAAGCCTTCTCCCCCTCCTCCTTTTCCCACTCAGATGGCTCAGCAACCATTACATATAAAGCAAGAGGATTAATAAGAATCAGGCAAAGGTCAGACCAAAAGATCGAATCTAAAGAATAAAAGTAAATAAAACATTGCCCAAAGCTAAAGAAGTGCACCAGAAAGTGGGTCTCAAAGAATTGGGCCAATGTCACATCTTGCTGACTGCCATTAGCTTCCTTAAAGGCCAAGATTGTGGGCAACAGTGAACTCCAAGAATTAGCCACTAGCTGGGAAGGATAAATTCCAATGAATTTGAGAATCATTGTCACCTGCAGAGTCGGGGGAATATAGATCCACATTATAAGAAGCATGCATTAAAGCTGACATGTTGAGGAACTAGTGACCAAGACCTTTTGTTAGGTTTGATGGACCTTAAAACCACAGATTTGGGTATCTGATAAATCCTTCTGATGGACATCAGGTCCTGGTCAGTAATTCGAGAAGGAACGTGAGCCCCACTATTGAAGTTGGGGTCATTCTCCACTAAGTATGCCCTCTCGAGGCTCCCAACACCCTTCTCTTCGATCGAGGGAAGGGAAAAATAAGATCATAAGACATCAAGGGACTTTTCTTCAGAGATTTCAAAAGGGAAATCACTAGTAGCATATATATTTGGCAAAGATAAGAATGAAGACAATAGTTTTTTATTCAAAAGATAGAGGAGAGGTAGTGTGAATGGTGAAAATACCAGGATTATTTGAGGGGCTTCATTATAGCCCCCCAAAACCTAACATTTTAGTCTTTCCATCCCACAAAACAATGTCCCATTAATATTCTCAACCACTTGAATCCTCCTTTCCAATGCAATCTAGCCATAATGAGTACTTTAGAGGCAACTTACGGCATTACCCCCAACTTAAGTGAAAGGAATAAGTGTTTCCCCTTAAAATTCTTGCGAAGATAAATAAGGGGATAATTATGATACCCAAATAAACCCCTAACCTTCCAAAGTTACTTAAGCCTCTTCAAGATACCTCGTACAAGATAAGATTCCCATCGACCGATCTCGAACCTCAAATAGGGTGATATTTGGTCCCAAAAACCTATAACACTCTTAAGGATAAGTTGTGGCACTACAACATATCTTATTCGTGCATCCTTATTCCATAAAAGGTCAGTCGCTCCCACATTCCCCCCCCCCCCCCCCCCAAGCAATCTCAGAGACCTCGGAACTAGATTTTTGCCAAGTCTGATGCCTAGAATAGACCTTACTAGAGGATTATGATCTCTACAAGCTTCTTATCCTTCGACGCCAAGGTGTACCAGCCAAAAATGTCCCAAAAATAAACTAAGGCCAACCCATGGTAGGTACTGAGCTCAAAAGACCTCAACAGATCTTTCCCGATCAATTCGGTGGAGAAAGTATAAAAGAAGACTAATGTTCCACCTACCACCACTACCCAACTCCACTTGCATTGAGTTATCCCATCATCATTAAGTGCACTCAAAAACTATCTTACACCACCTACAATTACATTATCCAATACTCCACCACTTTGCTGACATCGACAGACCTCAGGGACACCTCAACTGTGTTGTGGCAGTCCATTTGTTGTCTCTTCAAGAGTTCTCTTACAACTATGAAGTTTTTGGAAGGTGAAAAAGGATCGATATCAAGCATTTAAAGATATTAAGGTATCCAAACAATCAGACTCATAAGAGTTCTAGCACTTAACTAGTGTTTCACACTACTTTCCACACTCATAACCCATTATTGTAAGTATATACATGTAACTTAGACATGCTCTATTAATTATACACTTTTTACATCTTATAGAGACCTAAAGAATTACCTTGGCACCCTTAAAGAAGTCATTCAGGTACTTCCTAAGGTACTCTGCACTGTTAATAAAGGCTGTAAGACCTCAGGATCTCTTGACCAAAGCTCAATAGGTATCTTATATTGTAATACATCATTTACTTTCTAATATATAATTGGAATACCTTTGATAGTTGACGTAGGACCCTCATCTATGTCCCGAACCACTTTAAACCTTTGTCTCTTACTTTGTCACATCACTCCTCTTACCCGTCTGAGGTCCAGAGGGGAGCACTCGCAGGTCTAAAGTCACTTACGATTTAAACACTCATATAACAGATATAACAAGTTGCAAAAATTCTAGACATCATTCTCAATCAATTAAGGGTTTATTATCATTATTTTGATATACAAGCAATAATTCATATTCTTCATGCAAATAAGTCCAATTAACATGCGATTATCATTAATCCTTTATTTAAGCCCATTATTACACATAAAATGATTCTTGAAATGATAGACAAATTATCATTATAGTTTATAATGATTCATAACTTGATAATCAAGAGTATATTTACAAAAAAATCATATTATTTTAAGTTAAACATGCGTTTTAACCTCAACATGAATATAATCAATTTATCAATCGATTCAATATTAAATGAGTTTATAAAATTAGATTATATGAATCTAAATAAGATTTTATATCCTAAGAACATGGTTATAATCCATTAATTCATAAACAAAATTGAAACTAATAAATTGATTACAAATTAAGACGGTAAGCAAGATAATATTTCTTGCCTTAAAGAAGCATGGAACTTGATTCTTGGTTAGTTCCTCTTGAATGTCCTTCTTACTCTCCTAAAGATTTCCTATTGAAACTAGAGTTTTATTTGTGTTATATTAAGGTGTTTAATAAGCGTTATAAACCAATTTAAAACCCTAAATTCGTAGGTCCACTACGAGGCCACTTTTGGACGTCCAACTAAGCCCAAAATATTAAACGAACAATCTTTTACCCCGAGGACTTGCAACATTAAAAACACCATTTCGGGACTTTGTACACCCCTAAAGTCCCATCCAAACATACCAATACAAATATAAAATTAATTACAATATAATTAATTTAATTTACTAGTCATCCACAAATTTTATACAAATATCATTTTAAATTTTGGTTAATAACCAAAACCAGTTTAACCCAATAAATTTCCCGTAATTCCTGAGTAAATTTTAATTCATGACTAAATAATCATTTAATTAATTATAAAAAATATGGGGTATTACATTCTTCCCCCTAATAATGGAATTCCATCCATGGAATTTGCCTATGTCCAAATCACATAACACACATAAGAACAGGTAAATGGTAAGCCGTTAGAGCCATATATCAACACTTAGTAGGAACTCATACGTTAGACTAGTAATCCAAATAAGGAAATCCTTAGATATACTCGTAACCTACCCTTTGAGCGTTGGACCCAATAGCTTACAAAATCCCTAAACAAAAATGTCTAAACTAAGTCCAGCATTTCCATCACTCTTCAGGGTTATGGCAATCCCAACATGCCGTGGTAATATCAACATGACAACACTAATCAACGGCTCACACATTGTGGCAAATTGACCACGCCCTTATGTCTAATGGATTACTTGCATTGCGGTAGGCCAAACCACACTATCCAACCTAACAACTCATTGACATTGTGCCGAACCAGCGAGCTGTGGTAATCCTATATGCCAATATTAATCAAACTGCTCACTCGCGTTGTGGAATATCAACTATTCCCTTCTACCCAATAGATCACTCATTCTAGAGAGGTCAAACCGTACTATCCAACCTAATAACTCACTCACGCTACGATGGCCTAGTATGCCAAAACTAGCAAATAACCCATGCTTTGACACATTACACATGTCACACAACCTAGTAGATACATCTGTCACATCTAGTATATTTACATAACATTCCAATACATACACACATATAAATAAATAAGGTAATGAGGACATACCCAGTCCATATAATATGGTACCATTTCTCAAAAGGTACCATAGAGTCCGTACTCCTAGCGCGGTAGTTGTTGTCTCCCTGACCGTTGATTTATCGACTGAGCTAGCGAAACATCGTTTGGTGCTGGCAACTCCAATGCTGAACACCTAAATTAGCATCATTCGATCACCCTACTTATCGAACTCATCTCGTTATCTCGTAACATCCTTTTCCATTTTACCCATTATCTCTAATATAGGTACTTTCTTTAATAACTGTGAATTTTAAGAATAAATAAATAGTAAAAATGCGTACCGAATTGAAACATTTTAAAAGAATTCCATTTTAAATAAATCGTGTACGAAAGCTAAAATAACAATATATAAAAAAAGAAAACAATTATTTTTCTAATTAATTTTCAAAGTCACTTTTACAATTTACAATGTAAAATATAATACAACTTTAAAAAAGTATAGAGCTTATAAGTATCCCATTGCACTGCAAACTGCATCATATTCATACTCAATCCAAACTCGTACAAAAATGTGAAATGCATACATATACTATGGGTTGTGAGTGAAAAACTCAACAGGCTTATATAAATGCTCCAAGTGAACTATATATACACTTGCGTGCACATATATAAGAGTGTATGCATATTAACACTCTACTAAAATTCAAAGAAGATCAAATTTAATTCGAGGATCTTACCACATAATAATACACTTCCCAATTCCTATATAACAAAATCCCTAATGTACTTCTCACAGTACGATATGAACTTCCGTTCACTCTCTTAAAAATTATCCTTAAAACAATCTGATGGCCTCTAAAGAAAATAGTCTCATAATACATACAAATGTCACGATATGTTACCACCTCATCGTCCTAATATCATGGTTTAACCTCACATAACAAAACTGGTCTAACAACCCATAATAAATCGACTTAACAACCCAAGAGGCCATGGCCTTGTTCCTTTGATAAGAGACAAAATCACAGCCCGAAAGCACACCCCCTTTAGCGGGTCGTTTGGCTAAGGAATGTCTATACATCATCCAATAATAACAAAAATATCAATATCTCAATTTCACATATTTATTGAGATTAAATTTCCATAATTTAGGTTTTAACCAAATTCTACAACCTAACATATATGTAAATTCATCTAATTGCGATTTTTCCCAACTACTCAACATGAAAATAATGAGCATATAATATATGTGCAACAAGAATGATATATAGATACATGGTTGCAAAACAAATAATGAAATATATCTATATAGACAAGGGTGAAAACATATAGCACACAAAACAAACCATGAGAGGACGGATACCTGCCTCAAATCGCTTAAAATTCATATGGCAAATCAAAGCATCAAAATTCATGAAAATATTGACTTCGAAATATTATTAAACTTCATCTTCTATGAAAAAAAGGCTTCTTTTTATCTCTAAATCATTTCTCAAGTTTATCTTATTTTCTCATATTTTCTATCTTATTTTATCTCTAAATTCTCTAGGATTATCTAACAAAAAGGTGTCAAAAAACCACAAACATCACGATACTTTTATATAGTAGTAGATAGGTTTAATATAAACATAAAAACTTTTAAAAATAACTTGATAACTTCCTCCTAATATTTCTTACTTCATTTTCCCATTTAACCATTCACACCTTCTCATAAATGCCTTATTAAATGAGCCTTAAACTCCTATATTGAGTATTTAACAACTAACATTCTTCCAAATTTCATTTTTATAATTTTTTTTTATAAACATAAACTCATAAAATACATATCACAGACGTTTATACATCAGCATCCTCATAATTTCCCCCAAACACATAATTAATGTCAAATTAATCATATCCTATTCATATGTGACACCCTGCCTAATTAAATACTGGGTGATCAGTCCATTATTAAATTAACACAGTGTCCGATTGGTTCATTCTTAGCATCACTATCGAAAAATACTTTTCTTTATTAATCACCTAATAAATAATTAAGCTAAGTGTCAAAATATTTAATCTTATAATTTAAGTCTGATTATTATCATAAGCTATGAAACCATTTTTACGAATACAAATGACTGTATAAAAACCAAACCATCCAATGAAAGAACATGCTAGATAAATCAATCCAAATAAAATGTTTCAAATCACAGGACAAAGTAATAATCACAAGAAAACCCAACTATAACAGAATATTGAAATGAATCCAAAGTACAAATCTCTCTGAACTAGAATAAAATGGAAATGGGCGACACATGCCCTATCTAGGGAGAACTAAATGAAAGACTGAGAATACAAGGATGAAGTCGTCTACTGCAAAGACCTGCAACTTCCACACTAGTTGCAGCACGTCAACAGTCCAAAGATCCAAGCCTGACGCCCCTGTGGCTACGCACCTGTAATACACACACACACACACACACACACATATATATATATATATATATATATATATATATATATATATAAGAGAGAGAAAAGATTATGGGAAACGGGTCAAAGCCCGAGTGTAAAACATCTTTAAAATAGTTTAGCAAGTATTTAAAATGCTTACCAGTTGATATTACATACATATTCGTGCTCGATACTCTCTTGTCAATTCTCACCTCTCACTTAGTGTGCATGTCTAACGTACTACTAACATGACTCATAAGTCTATTCCAATTCTCCTCCCCTAGATTCTGATTCGCGAGAACGTATATCTACGATTTATTAAAAATAACTTCTTATTAAGGACCATTTAAGTCAATAATGTATATTTCAATACTGCTATGAACTCTCAAGCATTTACTATGATTAGTAACGTTTATTCAATATTTATCTACTTACACACACAGTAGAAGATTTCCAGTTATATGTATATATAGTAATCACTCATACAGTATATATACTAATCGACACCCCACATAAAATCTATGGTGCGGCATACTCTGCTATCAAGTCCCTGTACCTCTCGTACAAATGAGGGAAATACTAGTTCGGACTCACTCTCGAATTGTATTAACATAAAATACACATATTGGAGGCGAAGCATAGTTCCAAGTCACTTAGAGGTTATCACATACCCTAACGTCTCTTAGGACCGTCTGACTATCATTCTCAGATAGCTTGTACCAAGGATCCTATGTTATAGGGTACGAGTCAATATCCCCCATAAAGGTCACATTAAAATAAGACTGTCCCGGCGCAGAAACCTCCTTGATAGAAAGTAGCGCGGGTATGATTAAATACACATAATAATATGACAAGCTTACATACACACATTTATGTATTTCCATATTTCATATAGGTACCCTCACGGCCCATAGTATTTATATACTACCCATACATGGTGTTCACTCTTAAAACCTACGTATTATTAGTTTAACCTTTTTCTCGTTTACCACACGTTCCCAATTACTTCTCAACTCCCAAAGTGTATCATTTTTAATACAATAATGTCAGTAAATTAACACTTTCTATCCTACTAGCCTAAGTCCTCAATCCTGCTCACTCAACCTAACGTGTCGCACATACAAACATATTTTATTACTCTATAGCCCTCGTGACACTACAGGTAAGTATCGTATTAATCCATATTATCTAGACCTAAATCATAACTCTAATGGTCCCTGATAAGTCCTATTATAGTAATCTCATCAAGTTAAAAGTCCCCTCGAAGTGGTGTTACATCATCATTAAAGAGGAGGAAAATTTTCCAAAATTCAGCAGGAGTCGATCAATCGACAAAAAGGATCGATCGATCGATCGATCGAGCAGTTATTTACCCATAAAATCTGCATCTCTAACCTACGAGTTTCTTCCATTTTAATTATGAAAACCTCCATTAAAATGTCCCAAACTACTATCCAAACATCATAAACGTTATAGCAGTAGGTATGAACAAGTTCTAACATAACATCGAAGGAAATTCATTATGGAATCATCATTAAATGGGTGGAATGCATGAATTCGTTTCAAACCCTATTTTCCATATTCTTTCAAGAACTATATAATATTTATAGATTTATTCCTCTAATTCTCATTCAAATTCATAATACATGTTCTACATGTGATGAGGACATTAGTCTAACATGGTTCTATTCCATTATATGAGTTCTAGTCTTCCAAATCGCAATTAATTTCCATAAAACTTATACTTTAATTCCCTATTCTAACATGGATGGAATATCAACTTCAAGAAAAACAAGATAAACACTTGCCTGGGAATCAAAGGTCTGATTCGATGACTCTAAATAGTATAGCAGCAATCCTCTTCTTCCGATCTACTCTTTGGTGGTGGTGGGGATGCAAGATTGGTGGTTCTTGGCCTTGAACCCTTGGAAAGATTTTCCCTTCTTCTTCCTATGGCTTCCTTCTCTTTTGGTTCTAAGAGCCCTAACTTCCCTGACACTCCATCTGATATAACATTAATGATTTTCGTCCTTAATTAAAGCCTAATATTAGAAATTACTAAAATGCCCTCCCGCGTTGCCAGTCAGGCCTAAAAATGTCCCGAGACCCAAATTAAACACCCGAGTATACTTTTATGACTATCTCGACCCTTCCGGACACATTGGCATACTCGAAATGACCATACGGGTGGTTTATAATTTATTCACTTTTTTTAATAATAATTTAGTCTCGACGAGACACAGGCGCGTCCCGACTTAATTTCCATAATTATCATATGATTCACTCTAGACAATTTCTCATATATTATTATACTCATCTAGTAGTATTCAACATTATTCTCACCAATAATTACTAACTCTCGTCACGCTAGTAAATATTTATTTTAAAAATCCGAATTAATATCAAATTAATTTATCCCAATTTAATTTAATTAATACCATAATTAAATGCCATAAAAATATGGGGTATTACATACTTCCCCCTAATAACGAAATTTCGTCTCCAAATTCGAAAAATAAGGCCTACCTGGTGAAACAAACTCTGGATACTTTAACAGTTCGCAAAATTAACTTCAGAGAAAGGCGCTCAGTCACTATAGTCCCCGCCTCACGACAAGCTTGTTTAACACTCTCATTAATGGCATTTCACATTGTGCTCCTATCTGACGACATTTGAATAAGACAAGCCTATACATCATTGACTCCCATTATCTCAAAATCATTGGGAGGCCGCACCTCACTACGCGTCAATTACTCATATTTTTCTAAACACAAAAATCCCATTCTGAGAGAAACCATACGAACATCTGACCACTCTTGTCAGTTCTTTGAATCTCAATTTTTGGTGACATAACTCTTACGACAGATAAAAGTTTACCTCAGACAATATGTGGTTATTCCATTTTAGTCATCGGATATAACTCGACTAATCCAAACTTAGGATTATCCGCTCGCCTCTAAACAACTCGAGGGAGAAAAAATTAAGGTTTTTTCACTCAAGACTTCAATAAGCAGTTTGTCCACAATAAACAGGTACGAGTGCTTCTAAGAAACTCTACCATACTATACTTCATTTGCTAGCTACATTCGTTGTGGAAATGAAATGATCACCATGAATCCAAAATTACTTCACGCGACTCCACTAATCGTTAATCACCGTTCGCCTACTCCCGAGCTATGGGTGATACAACCTACTCAAAGAGAAACGTTATCCCCGTTGCTTCTTAAAATTCCATATTGAAGGTGGGATTAAAAAATCTCATCCTAATTCAGAAAAATACCGTGTAGGACCACATACCAACGCGATACTTTTTTTCATTGAGAGACTGGAGCATACTCCCTAATAGGGTAAATCACACAAAAGAATAACAATTTATTTTTTTAGGTCAACCTGTTCCACACATTCTAAGGAACTCGTGATCTTATCATTAGGTTGGCACCCTATCAAAGAATTCTACCAAATTTACTGGCCTCTTCCATTAGGAATCGTTGGCTTGCTACAAAATTCGCTGGTTGATCCTCGTGTTCCATCCGATTTATATCTATGAGTGGTGACCGCGGAGACTACTCGCTATGTCCCGCTAAACACCGACTTTTACTTTTAATATCTCACATCAAGGGACACTTAATACTCCCCTTCTTTCCTTAGCGTATACCCAAAGTTTTGACCCGTGCACTTTTCTCCACGATGTGCACTGCTTGACCTTTTATACCTTAATAGCATCATCATTTTTTTTGTACGTGCAAGTCACTCTCAACATTTGACTAGTTACAACTCCTCTCCGATTGTTCTCCATAATAGTTAAATTTTACCCTTCTCAAGGAATACCCATTTTAAATGACTTCCCACAGACTTTCCACCGAGTTCGGGTGTGTTATCCTGGATATATGGGTTATCGTCCCTCTCACACGATGGTTAATTACCTCAACTACTTCCACTTCATTATATTAATCTCATAGACATGTATTCCATGTGTCTATTCCCACGTCCCTTCAACTCGAACGATTCTAGCATCAGCTAACCATGTTGCTCGCACACCCTATAAATCGTGCATATTAGTGTAAGCATCACATACGCTTCACACATAACACTCAATTATTTATTTCCCTTGTGATCACAACGTGGTTATAACACTTGGGTACTCTCAATCACCCTAGAAATCGAAATTTTAAATCATCCCTAACATCGTTCCCCCTTCAACTCATGGTGATAAAACAAAAATTTCAATGCTTCCTTACCACACAACCAACTCCACTAGCCTTAAATCCTACTTTAACTTCCATCTTTACCATTATAACTACTTGCCCTTATAATGATCGAGGTACCAGACTCTTGGACTAATGACCAAAAATCTCCCTACTTCCAACATTACACTAAGTTTCATGCGTGGGATGTCTCGCAAAGCGAAATTCAGATACGGAACCCCACGATACACTACTACCTAGCATTATCGGATATCGAAATCCGTTAGGTCCCCCGTTCATAACATGTATCCCTATTTTCCCATTTCTTTTAAGAACTATATAATACCGGGTAATCAGTCCTTTATTAAATTAACTCAAAGTGTCCGGTTGGTTTATTCTTAGCATCACTGTCGAAAAACACTTTTCTTTATTAATCACCTAATAAATAATTAAGCTAAGTGTCAAAAAATTTAATCTTATAATTTAAGTCCGATTATTATCATAAGCTATGAAACCATTTTTACGAATACAAATGATTGTATTAAAACCAAAACATCCAATGAAATAACATGCTAGATAAATCAATCCAAATAAAATGTCCCAAATCACAGGACAATGTAATAATCACAAGAAAACCCAACTACAACAGAATACTGAAATAAATCCAAAGTACAAATCTCTTTGAACCAGAACAAACTGGAAATAGGCGACACATGCCCTATCTAGGGAGAACTAAATGAAATACTGAGAAGACAAGGATGAATCCCACACTAGCTGCATCACGTTAACAGTCCAAAGATCCAAGCCTGACGCCCCTGTGGCTGAGCACCTGTAATACATACATACATACATACATATATATATACATATATATATATATATATACATATATATATATACATATATATATATATATACACACACAAGAGAGAGAAAAGATGATAGGAAACGGGTCAGATCCCGAGTGTAAAACAACTTTAAAATAGTTTAGCAAGTATTTAAATGCTTACCAGTTGATATTACATACATATTAGTGCTCGACACTCTCTGGTTAATTCTCACGTCTCACCTAGTGTTCACGCCTAACGTAGTACTAACATGACACATAAGTCTATTTCAATTCTCCTCTCTTAGATTCTGGTTCGCGAGACCGTATGTCTACGATTTATTGAAAATAATATCTCATTAAGGACCATTTAAGTCAATTATGTATATTTCAATACTGCTACGAACTCTCAAGCATTTACTATGATTTGTAACGTTTATTAAATATTTATCTACTTACACACACAGTAGATGATTTCCAGGTATATGTATATATAGTAATTACTCATACAGTATATATACTAATTGGCACCCCCACGTAAAATCTATGGTGCGGGCATACTCTGCTATCAAGTCCCAGTACCTCTCGTACAAATGAGGGAAATACTAGTTCAGACTCACTCTCGAACTGTATTAACATAAAATACACATATTAGAGGCGAAGCATCATTCCAAGTCACCAAGAGGTCAGCACATACCCTCACGTCTCTTAGTACCGTCTGACTATCATTCTAAGATAGCCTGTACCAAGGATCCTATGTTATAGGGTACGAGTCAATATCCCCTATAAAATAAGACTGTCCCGACGTGCAAACCTCCGTGATAGCATGTAGCGCGGGTATGATTAACTACACATAATAATATCACAAGCTTACATACACAGATTTATGTATTTCCATATTTCATATAGGTACCCTCACGGCCCAAAGTATTTATATACTACCCATACATGGTGCTCACTCTTAAAACCTACGTATTCTTAGCTTAACCTTTTTCTCGTTTACCACACGTTCCCAATTACTTCTCAACCCCCGAAGTGTATCATTTTTAACACAATAATGTCAGTAGGTTAACACTTTCTATCCTACTGGCCTAAGTCCTCAATCCTACTCACTCAACCTAACGTGTCGCACATACAAACATATTTTATTATTCTATAGCCCTCGTGACACTACGAGTAAGTCTCGTATTAATCCACATTATCCGGACCTAAATCACACCCCTACTGGTCCCTCATAAGTCCTATTATAGTAATCTCATCACGTGCAAAGTCCCCTAGAAGCGGTGTTACGTCATCATTAAAGAGGAGGAAAAATTTCCAAAAATCAGCAGGAGTCGATCGATCGACAAAAAGGATTGATTGATCGACCAAGTCGATCGATCGACAAAAAAGATCGATCAAACGATCGAGCAGTTATTTGCCCAGAAAATCTGCATCTCTAACCTACGGGTTTCTTCCATTTTAATTATCATAACCTCCATTAAAATGTCCCAAACTCCCATCCAAACATCATAAACGTTATGGCAGTAGGTATGAACAATTTCTAACGTAACTTCTAAGGAAATTCATTAAGGAATCATCATTAAATGGGTGGAATGCATGAATTCGTTTCAAACCCTATTTTCCATATTCTTTCAAGAACTATATAATATTTCTAGATTTCTTCCTCTTATTCTCATTCAAATTCGTGATACATAATCTACATGTGATGAGGACATCAGTCTAACATGATTATATTCCATTATATGAGTTCTAGTCTTCCAAATCACAATTAATTTCCATAAAACTTATACTTTAATTCCCTATTCTAACATGGATGGAATATCAACTTCAAGAACAACAAGATAAAAACTTGACTGGGAATCAAAGTTCTGATTAGATGACTCTAAATGGTATAGCAGTAATCCTCTTCTTTCGATCTACGCTTTGGTGGTGGTGGGGATGCAAGATTGGTGGTTCTTGGCCTTAAACCCTTGGAAAGCTTTTCCCTTCTTCGTCCTATGGCTTCCTTCTCTTTTGGTTCTAGGATCCCTAACTTCCCTGGCACTCCATCTAAGATAATCTTAATGATTTTCGTCATTAATTAAAGCCTAATATTAGAAATTACTAAAATGCCCTCCCGGGTTGCCGATTAGGCCTAAAAACGTTCCGAGACCCAAACTGAAACCCCGGGTACACTTTTCTGACTATCTGGACCCTTCCGAGTACATTGGAGCACTCGAAATGACCGTACGAGTGGCTTATAGTTTATTCACTTTTTATAATAATTATTTAGTCCTGGCGCGACACAGGCGCGTCCCGACTTAATTTTTATAATTGTCATATTATTCACTCTAGACAATTTCTCATATATTACTATACTCATCTAGTAATATTCAACATTATTCTCACCAATAATTACTAACTCTCGTCACGCTAGTAAATATTTATTTTAAAAATCTAGATTAATATCAAATTAATTTATCCCAATTTAGTTTTATTAATCCCATAATTAAATGACATAAAAATACGGGGTATTACATCATATAAATAAATTTCACAATTTATTTAATCCATATATTATTTAAATAATTCCACTAAAATCTATAAAATTTCACGTAATTATTTTATAATCCATGTATAAAATTCTTGAATAATTATGATAATTTATCTAATAATATTTTTAATTACCTTCCAAAAATACAGGCAGTTACAATCCCCCCTGCAAATGGAATTTTGTATTTATAATTCACTAATATATATTCTTTTATTCACTTACTATGGAAAAATCATAGATTATGTAATGTACACATACGAGTAACCTAGAGCTTTGATGTCACTTGTAACAACTGTGAATTTTAAGAATAAAAAAATAATGAAAATGTGTACCAAATTGAAACTTTTTATAAGAATTCCTATTTAAATAAACCATTTGCGAAAGCTAAAATAAAAATCTATAAATAAAGAAAACAATTGATTTTCTCATTAATACTCAAAGTCTCTTTTACAATTTACAATGGAAAATAAAATACAAGTTAAAAAGTATAGATCTTCTAAGCGTTCCAATTCGCCCCAAACTCCATCGTAGCCATAATTAATACAAATTCATACAAAAACTTGAAATGCATATATTAACTATGGGGGTGTGAGCAATAAAGTCAATAAACTTTTATATCAACTCAAAGTTAACAACATATACTCGTGCGTACACATATATAAGAGTGTATACATATAAACACTCAACTATAATCCCAAGACAATCAGATTTAATCTCGGGATCTCACCATGTTATACTACATTTCATAATTTCCATATAAGAAAATCCCCATCGCAATTCACAGAGTATTTTCTTGTTAATTATCCTCTAAATAATCTAATGACCCCCAATAAAAATAGTCGCATAATACATCCATAAGGAATGACAGGGATCCCCCTCATTGTCCCACTATAATGTCTTAACCGCCAATAACAAAATCGGCTTAACAACCCATAATAAATCGACTTAACATCTTAATCGGTCCATCACCCAGTTCGTAGGATAAGATACAAAATCGTAGCTCGAAAGCACACTCCGCCTAGCGGGTGGTTTGGCTAAGGGATGCCTACGCATCCTCCAACAAAAATATCAATCTCTCAAATTAGCATCTTTATCAAGATTAAATTTCCATAATTTAGGTATGTATGAAAAAAATTATTCTTTTATCTCTATTGTTTTCTCAAGTTCATTTTATTTTCTCACATTTGCTATCTTATTTTCTCTCTAAATTCTCCAGAATTATTTCACTAAAAGGTCCCTGAAAGGTACAAACCTTAAGACACTTATATATATATTGGTAGGTATGCTTAAAATAACTCTTAGACCTTTTGAAAATACGTTGATACTTGCCTCCTACTGCCGCTCAATTCGTTTTCGTATTTAACCCTTCAAATCCCCTCATAAATGCCCCATTAAAGGAGCATTAACTCCCATATTGATTACATACTAAATAATACTCTTAATGATATCATTTTTATTATTTCTAATCAAAATAAAAACATAAAATAGATTAAAAATTTGTTCATATATCAACCTTCTCACATTCCTCATTTAATCTCCCTTAATTTCACAATTGAGGCCAAATTAAGCACACTAGCCGCTAATAATGATCAAACAACTAAATTCATGTAAACTAATTTTTTTATCTTCTTATATTTAAAAATAATTCTCAATATTTCAAACATATTTATGGTATCATTACCATGCCCAAAAATTAAAAATAAAATAAAATGTGCAACCTTTTTAACATGTCACTTAGTAGCTAATTTAAAAACTAGTTAAATAAAAATTGAATAAATTCCACATACATTTTAATTAATTATAACATGTCCATATAAATAAATTTCACACTTTATTTATTTAATCCATATATTATTAAAATGATTCCTCTAAAATCCATAAAACTCCACCTAATTAGTGGGGGACCATAATTAAACCGTCGCGTGCTTGACACACGCACCCTGGCTATGTAGGCTCAAAGTTAATGAAGAGTTCAAGTCATAAAACACTCCACGTATCCATACCTTGGAATGGCTTAAGCTAATAACAAATAGGTTTAACTCTTGGGGATATATATTGATGGAGCTGAGGACTCTAATAACCTTTTCTATAAATATAAACCTACTCCCATTGGGGGGGGGGGGGCATGTGATCTTGTAACATCAAGCAATACAACTCTGATGGCCAATTCTTTAAATAAATAAAGAAAAAATTGTAAAGTCCATAGATGTAGGCACATTGCCAAACCACACACATCTTGTGTTTTATATGTGATTTCATTGCTCCTTGTTATTTTCCTTATTAATTGGCTTGTGTGCATTGATAATTACGAGAAGTGCCTCCAAGATGGATGAGATGCCAACATACACTAATGGGAGCAGAATGTTGTGTTCCAAAAATGCCAAAAGAAGTTAAAAATAGAAGACTAAGGGAAGAAGCACAGACATGGAAACAGTTCGAGGGATCCTATCCCTCATATAAGTAGGGCTCTCACTCGATGAAGGAGCACTCAGTAACAAAAGGAATGCCACCTTGCGAGAAGTATTATGGATAGAGACAATGCTCTGACAAGCGGAGAGGAGACAAATAACTCTATGATTTCATTAAAAGAGATGTATAGAGGCACACAACTCACCAAGGGGATCACACGATGAAGAAGCTTCGAGAAGAGCTCTTATGTATTAGATGAAATCTTCCTGCAGCCAGACTATAGAGGAATTTGAGCCTCCAAAGAAGTTTACTCCACTACGATTTAAGATCTATGATAGGAAGATTGACCCTACCGATTACGTCAGGTAGTATCGTCAGGCGATGATGTTGTGGAACACCAATGAAGGATTGATGTGCCAAATATATCCCTCTAGTCTTGGAGACATTACCCCAAAGTGGTTTGAGAATTTTCCACATGGATCGATTGCATCTTTTAAGAAGTTAGATGGGCCTTCATGACCAGATTCATTACTAGCACCATTCATCCTAACAGATGGGTTCATTTCTAACAATGAAGAAGAAGCCTCAGGAAACACTTTGTAATTATGTCAGATGGTACCAAAATGTGAATAAATAGGTGGATGATTGCACTAAGAAAGTTGTGATGGAATCCTTTAAATGGACTACGGAGCAATTCCATGATTTATCAGCCCCTCACTAAATGAGAGTTCTTTATAATTGAAAACCTTATGGAAAGGATAAATAAATATGCCAAGGTTGAAAATACAGTGATCAGAGTTGGTTAGGAAGGATATTGACATAAACAGTCCAAGAATGGGGACAAGGAGGGGACGAACAAGAAAGAAGGGAGAAAGAAGAACATAAAGCAGAAGGGAACACGAGAAGAAAGATCCCGATAAGGTATTCAAATCCATTAGTATGATTTTATCTGAAATAGTCTATAAGTGTCCCGAGAATATGTTCAAGTGGCCCGAGAAGATGTGCAATGACCCTAAGGAGAGAAATCAGGCACTAAAGTGTGCATATCATAAAGATTACGATCACAAGACTAAAAATTGCAAGGCACTCAGGTCCTACCTCGAGGAACTAGTCCAGACTGGGGATCTGAATGATTTTGTGGAGAAGAAAGAAAGTACATCACAACTTATGCATGACCAGAGACCAGACAATGTCCTAGACGATAAAATAGAACACAAGTTTGCAATAATCCATGGGAGCCCAAAACCAGATAAAGTCTTGGACGAATGTTTGGGTCATGAAATCGTAGTGATTCATCAGGCCTCGATCCCAAAACAGATAAAGGGCAATGTTGTCAGGATAAAAGTAAAGAAGCTTACATTAGTTATGGATGTCTTCGACCAGACCAAGATCATTGCAGGAAATCATCATCGACCTAAAGATATTGACTATTCGAAGCACATTATTTTCACCGACGATGATCTAGTCGGAGTAAGGACTATACATTATGACACTCTTATAATAACTCTCAAGTTTACTAACAGGGATGTGTACAAGCTACTGATGCATCAAGGGAGCTCCTCAAAAGTAATGTACCTCAAAATGTTCAATCAGTTGAACCTTCAGAATACTTATTAGAATCTATCGTGCCTCTAGTCGGCTTTGAAGGAATGATGAATTTTCCTATTGGGAAGGTTTTTCTCCCTATCCGATAAGAAGGAATCTCTAAGATTATTGATTTCCTCATGGTATATATAGATTCATATACAAAGACATATTTAGAAGAGGATGTTTGTATGCTACGAGGGTTGTGTCATCTACCTACGACCAAAAGGTAAACTACATCACTGATAAGGGGGTCATGGAGATCTATGAGAACTAAAACTTGGACTTAAAATGTTTCATATCTTCCATCCGACCAAAATAAGAGAAGAAGAAGGAAAAAGTTGTGGAGCTAGCGAAGGGCTTTGCGCCCTCGAAGTAGTAGCTAAAGTATGGGCGATTTGGTGTTGAGGAAAATAAGGTTTCCCCTGATGATCGGGTTATGGAACTATTTCAGGAGGTAAAATTTGATGAAAATCAACCTAAGAAGAAGTTATTGATAAGAAGCTCACTTACTCAAGAAGAGAAGGAGAAAATGTTTATTTTTCTCAAGAGAAAACATGATGTTTTTGCCTAGCAACCATATGACATGCTAAGAATAGATCAAGAAGCAATGTGTCACAAGCTCCACATGGATCCATTACATCCACCAGCAACTCAAAGGGCACAATAAATTACACAAAAAAAAACTAAATCCGTCGAGGATGAGGTAAGGAAACTTCTGGAGGCGTAGTCTATAAAGTAAGTTCAATTTTTTAAGTGGCTATCTAACCCAATGGTCGTGAAAAAAAGCAACGAGAAGTGGAGAGTCTGTATAAACTTCACTAAACTTAATCGGTCGTGTACAAGGGATAGTTTTCATTTGCCCAAGATAGGCTAGTTGGTCGATGCCACCACTAACCATTAATGTGTGAGCTTCTTCTACTCCTATTCAGGCTACAACCAGATCCCACTATTCTCCCCCGATCAGGTAAAGAATGTAGGGTCAGCCTATCAGAGATTAAGAAAAATATGTTCAAGTAGTAGCTAGGAGGAACAATGGAGGTGTACATAGATGATATGCTTATGAAAAGAAGAATAAAGAGCCCCACCTCGCAGACCTAGCAAAGACTTTTAAAGTTTTTTGCTATTATAGAATGAAGTTGAATGCGACCAAGTGCTCCTTCGGGTTATAATTAGGAAATTTCCTTGGATATCAAGTCATTAAAATAGTTATTGAGGCTAACCCCGACCATATTGAAGCCATCAAGAAGGTGAAACCCCTGAGTAGTATGCGTGAGGTACAAAAGTTGACTGGCATGCTCACCGCACATAACTTATTTATATCCAGATGTTTAGAGAAGTGAATACTTTCTTCCAAGAACTTAGGAAAGAAATGAAGTAAATATGGAATGACGAATGCACCAAGGCACTTGAAGACGTGAAAAACTATTTGAGTTGACCACCACTACTGGGAATCCCTAACAATGAGGGACCTTTTCACTTATATGTTACGTTGTCCAGTAATTCGACTAGCTCATCCCTGGTTTGTGAGAATAATGGGAGTCAGGCTCCAATTTATTATGCAAGAAAAATATTTATCGACGCTGAGGAGATGTACCTCTTATTGGATAAACTTGTATATGCACTAGTGATAGCCTCTAAAATTTTGAAACACTACTTTGAGGCACACGCTATCACTGTTCTATCCTCTTTCCCCCTGATGCTGATGCTCAGGAAGGACGACCAATTTGGAAGGATGTCCAAGTGGTTGGTGGAACTTGGAAGGTTTAATATCCTGTTTCAGCTTAAGACTTTAATCAAGGGCAAGTCCTGGCCGACATCATTATTGAATTCTCTAATGACCAAGAATTGGCGGAGATAAGCCCCGAAAGTGAATAGTATGTCCAACAACCGATCAAAAAATGGGAGAGATGGACATTCTATGTTTATGGAGCCTCAAATTCCAAGGGGAAAGGAGTTGGGATAGTGCTGGTACCCTTAGAGGAAGTTGTTCTCAAGCAGACAATTCTCTTGGGATTTAAAGCATCTAAATACGAGTCAGAATATGAGGCAGCGATCAATAGATTAAAGAAGTCACTCTCCCTAGGCACACATTACCTTAATGTATTTTATGACTCGATGCTAGTATCAAATAAGATATCAAGAGACTACAATGCTAGGTATGAATGAACGGCTACATACCCCGGAGAGGCCTAACACCTAGTTAATCAGTTCTAGCATATATAGGTGCAATATTTTCAGAGCGGGAATAACAGTCACACAGATGTGCTTGCCACACTTACTTCAACTGTGAAGGAAGATATGAAGCGAACGATTCAAGTAGAGTACCTTGATCGTCCCAACATAAAAAAAATAGGTTGAGCAGGTTATAGCCATTGATAGGGTCCCAAAATGGATGGATCTGATTGTGCGTTACCTGAAAGACGATGTCCTTCCATACAATAAGAAGGATTCAGACGATATCTGATGGAAAAATGATCGCTTCCACTTATTGGTAGAACATAAGATTTATTGAAGCTCATTTTTAGGGCCTTATCTTCACTTCCTACATCTAGACGACGTTGATAAAACTCTTTATGAGTTTCAAGAGGGGTATGTGAAAGCCACGTAGGGGGAGGGTCATTATCATTTAGGTCCATGAAATAAGGGTACCAGTGATCGTATATGCAGCAGGATGCATTCGCCTATGTCTGGAAGTGTACAAATTGCCAACTTTTCTCCCCCATTAGTGAATCAACCACCATGTGAAACCCCGCCTAATAAAATACCGGGTGATCAGTCCTATACCAAATTAAAACAGAAATCCCAGTTGGATCATCCTTAGCATCACTGTCGAAAACTTTTTAAAACTTACTAACCACCTAGTATTCTAAAAACTGGTGCCAATTTTAACTTTTTAATTAAACAAAACAATACATGCGGAATTAAAATATAAACCATTCACACAACTGAATGAAAGTAAATAGAATAATAATTACACAATTTGCCGAATAAATCACCGGCCACTAAATAAATAATCCAATACAAATATTCAACACCTGAATGAATTACACCTGAAAATTGTACCGAGAAGTCTGGGCTACAAGCCCTAAATAAAACTGAGACTGATACAGGATTCCTACTCTAGGAATGAATGAATGATGCGTCTAATCCAAACTCCTGCTAGCATCCACATATGCCGCAGCTCCGTGTCCCTGGAATAGAATATCAATCCTGGCATCCCTGTGGCTGGACACCTAAAAGGTTTTGAAAATAGTTTTATAGCAAGGGTTAGAACCCAAAACATTTTGAAAATATTTAGCAAGTGAATTAACTGCAGTAATTTAAAATGCATGAATGCGCTTCATATTTAAGTTAGTGTCGCACTCCCTTGAGGACATTCTCACCCCTCCACTATTGTGCACACGTACCGGTTACCTTAACCCCACCTAGTTGTACTACCCCGTCCAACTAGTCCTGGTATAACCTTCCCTTGTTGTACTACTCTAACCCGAGTATAATGATTCTTGAATTATAAGTTATTTCATAATTAACTTGATTAATTCCTCTTAAATAGCAGCATATAACCGTGTCACAAGTTATATAAAGTACATACATCACACACTGTATTATTCCCACAAATGATTAACTTAATTAATTTCTCATTAATTAACTGCATATAACTGTAACCCGAGTTATATAAAGTAAATACATCACACACTGTATTATCACCTACATATAATATTTATTACCATATTATACGTACCTTTACTATCATCCATAGATATATCATACGTATATCCATCCTTCCGAGTATACCCTCACCGGATGATTCCCTCCAGAATGTTATTTCACTAGGTGTGCTCACAAAACCTAGTTTCCCCAAGTTAGAATCGCTCACCAACTTGGACCAAAATATAAACGAAGTGGAGGCGGTCATATTCCTTTCCTGAAAGTGAGATAAATCCCTCACCCATATATACCGGACGCTATGACCTGGGGATATACTCGCCCTACTCCTCAAGCTAGGGGATTCACCCACATCGCGCAACCTCCCTTGATAGCATTAGAGTATTTAAATTGAATAAATATCTAGTCACTGATATTTACTATTACACACAATATATACACATATATATATATACTATCACTACCCGTATATATATATTATGAACCCCGGTTTTACCGTGTACTCAAAATCCCGTACACTGCCTGTAATTCCCGTACACTGCCTGTAATTTAATGTCACACACAATACATACACGTATATATATATACTATCACTACACCGTATATATATATTAATAACCCCGGCTTTACCATGTACTCAACATCCCATACACTACCTGTAATTTCCTGAGTCTGTGGCCCGACTCAATGTAATTAATTTTCTCACTTAATAACTTATCCTCTTCCCGAGTCTATGGTCCGACTCTAATATAATTAATTCACACCTCAATTAATATAATACTTTTCCCGAGTCTATGGTCCGACTCTCCTTAAATTAATTAACACACATTTTAATTTAATACCTCCCCGAGTCTATCGCCCGACTCTAATTAAATTAATTAGCACACATATTAATTTAATACCAATCCGAGTCTGTGGTTCGACTCTAATACAATTAATTTACACATTAATTAATTAACCCAAATTCCGAGTCTGTGGTCCGACTCTAATATAATTAATTATCACATTAATCAATAAGTACCCTTCACGAGTCTACAATCCGATTCTGATTAAACTAATTATCCCACCCATTAATTTAATCATACCCGAGTCTACAAACCGACTTTAATTAAATTAATTAACACCCTTATTAATTTAATCCTACCCTAGTCTACAAACCGACTCTAATTAAATTAATTAATACACTTATTAATTTAATCCTACCCGAGTCTACAAACCGACTCTAATTAAATTAATTAATACACTTATTAATTTAATAACTTGGTGTCACCCAACCATTATCCCCGGACTCACTTACTTGGCCCGTATCTTAATATTTCCCGAGTCTATGTTCCGACTCCAAATTACTTACTCTCTCTCTCAAAATAAATTTGATACTTTGGTGTCACATAACCAACATACCCCGACTCACTCACTTGGTCCATTTTTTTACATCTCATAATTTCTTTTCCACATTTTCCACCCACAATGTGTCACACCTTTATTTCCATAATTTCCCCAATTATATTTACCTATAATTACCAACATACCCAGACTCGCCCACTTGGTCCATAATTAAATATTCACCCGAGTCTATATCCCGGCTCAAAATTATTTAGTTTATCTCCAAACTTAATTCACTACCTTGGGGTCGCATGACCAATATACCCAGATTCACTCACTTGATCCGTACCTCACTATTTTGGAATGAAATCTCTCAAATTCATCCATTAAATACCCCACATAAATTCATCCTAGTCCCAATTACTTTCTCCCATAATTGCTAGGAATATTTGTTTCACAATTATTTATCACTAATAATTGTATGGAAATTAATTTATAATTAATTCCCCCTTATATCTCACCCAGGCCGAACTGCCCAGAATTTTCCATCGTCGATCAATCGATGCCCTCCGATCGATCGATCGATTCCTTCGTGTCAGCGCTCCTTCCTCGCTGAATTCCACCATTAACGAAATTTCAAGGTTTCTTTCCTCAAAAACCAACCTCAAATCAGTCTACTAATCATCTTATAACATTTCTCATGAACCAAAAACATCATCTAAACCTTTTAACATCATTAACACTATGAATCTTGACCCACCCAAGAACACAAATTTCTAGGGTATAATCCTAATTTCAAATTCAATTTCCATCCTTTTATATTCTGATTTTTTTTCATTCAAACCAGATAATCATACTGAGAATTATATATCACAACTAATTCTTACCTTAAATTTCATTCAATGGTTCCATTAACAAAACCCCCTTTTTGTACCCATTTATCCCCAAAACGAATTTTAGTTTACACATCACTATGATATGAATTGATTATCACACTTTAAGAATCAAAACAGTTAACCACTTGCCTGTAAGTGTTTGTAGTGTCTGATCTGTTGGCGTAGTCCCTCAATTTAGCTCCAATAACCTCCAATTTGTTCTTGATTTGCTTTCCCCCAAATCTCATCTCAAATCCTAGGTTTAGAGTTATGTTGGCTGCCATTCCTTAATCTCCCCGTTAGGTTTAAAACCCTTAATCCTATTTTTCACCTAATGGGCTTAATTAAAGTGGCCCAACTTACCCCGTGTGGGCCCGGCTATGCCCAAAAATACCCCGAGACCCAATTACTACACCCGGGTACTCTTTTCGGACTATCTCGACCCATCCAAACTCAACCGCGCACTCAGAATTGGCATCCGAATTAATTTATAAAAATCCTTATCTCACACCCCCATTTAGTCTATACCGACTCCCGATTGAGATAAGTGCATAACCCGTCATTAATACCCGAAATGACGTAATTAAATTATTACTATTCATTTAGTAAATAAATTTCCCTAAACATTAACAATTCACTCCCCGATTAATATTTAAATATATATATTGCCATAACTAATTCAATTAAAATTACAATACACAAGTAATTTAAAATTCCCGAATTAATTAAATATTAAATGTACAAAAGTACGGGGTGTTACACACCAGCCACCTCAAATATCTCACAATCCCATGGCCTTTTTCTTTGTGGGGGTTAAATATCATTATTCCTTTGCCCCTCGCCTCTAAGAGCAGGAAGTATTTATTAGTGAACATAGACTACTCTAAAGGATTGAAGGAGAGCCCTTGGTGAACATCAGAGATGTCGACATGATTGGGTTCATATGAAAAAACATCATAACACAGTTTGGCATCCCTCGGATCATTATCATAAACAACGAAACTTAATTTGAGAGAGATATCTTATAAAGTTTGTGCAATTATCATGACATTGGGCACTACTATTGTTCAGTGGCATACACTCAGAGAAATTAGTAAGAAGAAGATATTGGAGAAGACAATCCTAGATTGAATTAGGAAGATATTGGAGAAAGAAATACGCGCATGGGTCGAGCAACTCCTTCACGTTCTGTAGGTATTTGGAACTAAGCCTATGAGATCAAGGGGAAACACCCTTTGCACTATCTTATGGAATCGATGAAGTTATCCCACTAGAAGAAGGTCTTTCAACTATGAAGTCCTCCTTAGTCGACCAAGATCCCAATAACGAAATGACCAGAGAAAAGATTAATTTAGCTAACGAAAAGAAGGAATTAGCTCTTGTAAAGCTTTCCTCCTACCAATAATAGCTGGACAAGCAGTACAATAGGAGGATCAAAGGGAGGAACTTTAAGGTCAAAAACTACGTATTAAGAAAGATTTATGGCAGCGATAAGAACCCCTCGCACGGTAAAATTTTGACCAATTAAGAGTTACATTTAAATAAATTCGAGATAACTTAATGGGAGCCTACCACATAGAAACAATAGAGGCCAGAGAGGTTTTTCGGTCATGGAATGCATCCAATTTGAAAAGGTTTTACTTTTAAGTATAAGTTTATTTAACTTATTTCAGTTTTGAATTATTTTTCAAATGTTCTTTATTTATATGCATTATTAAAAGTGGAAGGCAAAAGAGTATTTAATGAAGAAGATCAATTGTCAAATGAGTTTTTATATGACATGTCACTTATCATTATGGTGATTATCTTCTTTTGATGTCTTCTTTTAAGACTATTTAATTGGTCAACCATGGACCACCTCTCAATTTAAATGTCTATGTATAAGACCAAATCATTGGTCAGCCAATGATTAACTATATTTAAAACTTTTTGACAATTAACAAAATGTAGACAATGGCTCACAACCGATGGAAGGCTTACTAGGGAATCGTAGGCACCCAAAATCGATTAGGTTATAAAAATCCCTACATGTGAATGACCCCACAAAAAGGTGTAATGTTTTTTTCTATATCTAGGCCTAAGGTTTGACTTGAGGATATTACCTAAAAGGTAAGACTAAAGAACATATAATGAAAGGGAAATCAAAATGAAATTTTTTCCATTAATCCTTTAAGCAATAACAAGGAAATTGAAAATAATTTACAATAAAATAGCAAATACAAATGCATCAATTCCATGATTGAGATAACTAATTCAACGAAGTCCCAACTCCAGCAGGATGAACATCCAAAGCATAAGGAGTAATGGTCTTAGACATATCTTTTATTCTCGATGGCCCTACAAGAGTCATCCTCTCAACTAAGTGTTGAGGTCAGTAAAGTACATCACCACCATCAAGGACATAATCAACGAGGTATTTCCTTATCAAGCTGACTGGAATGACATTCATTGGGATCCATGAAACATTAAGCTTATAAGGTTTTTTTATAATCAAGGTAATCTGGTTCATGCTAGTACCATAATTTTGAGTCCTTTAACAACTTTGCCATTGTCAGGGCATTGATCCAACCATTCGTATAGCCAATTTTTTGAGAATTATTTAGGGTGGCATCCATATTGACAAGGGACTCGTCGTAACCATACATCCATACTTAGATAGGTTTCTTGTGGAATTAGAATATAAGGCGATAAATCTTCTCGAACAAACTCTTGATGGTCGTCACTTTAGCGCACAAAGACTTATTGGTTTTCTCTAGCTCTTCGGTTAAACAACCATCATTCTATTTTTGGGAGGAAGATGGGCCCTCAATGGTATCAACTTTTCCATTCAAGGACTTTTGTGTCTTATCGACCTCCTTTACTAACTGAGTGTTCTCTTCTTCAAAAAATGAAGCTCCCTCTCCAGCCTGTTTGCTTGGTTTGGACTTGTTAAGTCTTTCAAGCTCAGCCCTCATGTCATTATTGTCCTTATTAATATGATTGGAAACCTCCTTAGCACCTATAAGGTCGACATGTAGAGCAAAATTTCTCCTCGCATGAGCAGAATTAACATCAGACAATTTCTTAGCAAGTCCTCCTTATTTGCTAAACTCGATAACCTTTTGATTTAAGTTAGCCCTCAAATTGGATAATGACTCCTTCTGACTGCTTTGAGCAATACAAATCATGTCATGAGGGCCAACATTTTCTTTCAAAAACTAATAAAAGAGGTGATAAAAATCCAAGTAAGCCTCATTTTCTCGGACAGGCACATCAAGATCCAAGTGTTGCTCAAGACCATCATCTTTGTCATGATCAAGAGCAAAGAGTCTTCCATGTCTTTCCTGGAAGTCATTCTGAGCATTGACCAGTGTTGTAAGTTTTTCCTTAAATGGATGAACAGATGGTCAGATATATATATAAGCTTGGAAAATAGAAGAAAATATGAGAAGAATAATAAAGCAGTCAAAAGAGAAATGGTTAGATCAAACTATGTATTTCATTGAAAATATTACAAATGGGGCGATCCCCTACATCGTTCATTGAAGGAAAAATAAATACAATTCTTCCTAAGCATCGACCTTCTCCTTCTCAATTGCTTGGGAAGCGGCTATCACCTCTAATTGGTCGGCCCCAATCACAATAGATTATTCAACTAGAACCTAAATAAGATTATTACTAGTGGATTTCCCTCTTACGACCACCTCTTTATCTTCCTCATCCTACACCTCAATTTGAGGAGGCGAACCTACGTTGCGCTCCTTGAAGAGGTCAAAATCCTTAGAAGTTCTGACCTTTATAAGAGCCTCATCCCATCCATTCTTAATAAAATATATTTCTAAGGTATGTAATTTGGATCCCAGTATTGGCAAAGGCCTTGTCCCATCCACGAATAAAGACTTCATCTTTGGACTTTGACACACCGACTAAGGCCTCCTCGACTTTGGCCTTGGACTCAATAGCCTGTGTTTTGGAAAGCTCAACTTCGTCCTTATCGTTATTGGAATCTTCTTATTCTATTCAATAGTAGCCACGGGTGTAGTAGAATCATTAATCTTCTTATGAAACTTAATCCTCTCGGCCTCTTGGTGCTTGAACTTTTCATTGAGCTTCAGCCTCTCGGTTAATTGTGTAGCATTCACTAATCGATCAACCTACATGGACTTTCCCAACTCTTCGAAGGCCACCTCCACATCATGGGAGGAATCCTTCAATTGTTTGTTTCTCTGCAACAACTGGTCACAGTCTAACTGCCAAATAATGGGTGGGCAAATATAAGAAAAAGGAAAATAAAAAATGATGGAAGGAAAGGAAAATGACTATGGTAGACTTATAAGGGATATATTATGGTTGGCATGTTTCAACAGCCGAGCATGAGCAATAGTATAAGCATCTTCCCTATCAACAGGGAAGACGCCCGACGTAATTATGTCTTGGGCCAAGTCATGGAGAGAAACTACCGGCTGGGCAATACCCTTGCTTTTGTCAGCATTTATTCTCCCCATAATGGTCAGTGGGGGAGGAGGGACGTGGTCCTTCTTTTGACTCTTTGAAATGGGATCATTTTACTTAGAGGGGTAATTATCGAAGTTCATTGGCTTAGTATAACCCCCAAATTAACCCTTCTTCCTTGTTCATTGAGAAATATATCTCTCTCTCTCAGCCCGAAGGGTGAGCATGGGGGATGAGACCTATTATTGGCATTCACAACGATCAAGTTCACAACCTTCCTTTTGGACATTTTGATGGGAGAGACCATAATAAAAGGAACTAGTGACACATCTAACGACGCAAAGGAAGATGATCTCGTTTCCTCCTTTACCTCCTTCTATTTTGAATTCTTGGAAGTGGAAGCTTCTGGGACATCCAACAAAATTGGGATGACTGGTGAGTGTTATACTAGCCTTACAATAAAAGAGGTAGTAGAAAGCTTGTAGCCGATTAGGAATTCTGATGACCTAGGGTGATCAACAATTACAGATCTCTTGTTAATAGCCTAAACTAATTGGAGATCAGTGAAATTGATGTCACATTCACGAGGAGATTTTTCTTGGATTTTGTTTCAAAGAACAAAGAAAATCACTCAACATCAACCTAAATCAAGAAAAGATTGCAAAGTTAGAGATTTGATTACGTTTTAACCGATGTCCCTCTCTTACTTAGGGAATTTTGGCCTTTTGTATACCACACCTTAAGAAAGAGGAGAATGTTTTCAATTCTTCATAATCAGCCCATGATCCCAGTAATCCTTATTGGAATCAGAGAGATTCAAGACCAGGGAACTATTTCCACCCTCATCTTCATGTAATAGAAAATATCATTGGTTATTGCCCATTGGTAATAATACATGGGACCTATACAACTCCTTAATGCGGTGAATTACATTAACGATCCTCCAAGTATTTGGAGTGACATAGGCTAGGACCACATCTAAGTGATGACAGAATTCTAAGAACAAACAATTTTGAAAAAAAAGTGACCTCACATTCAGCAATAAAAAAAAGATGGCAACAATGGCCCTCAGGAAGGACACAAAGGTTATAAGGACCCCTAACTAATCCTACTATTACCCATTATGGGATTTGGTTGTCAAATTTGAATTTTTCAATGGTATCTTCGTTAATAACGTACACAATGGTAAAATGTTATAACTCAATGAAAGAATTGAAAATAAAAATTGAAGAACAACAGAAAATTGATTGAAATGAAGTTGAGAGTTTTGAAAGTACTCACACACAAAATGGCAACAGTTTGAAGGTTTTATTTGAAAGATCGAAGGTTTTTGAAATGAACATAAAAGTGAGGAAAGAGAGGGAACCATTTTTTTGTGGTGCGAAATGTTATCATGGTTCCCCAAAAATGCAATGATCACACACGCTTATGACGACTATCGAAGCGATGACTAGCCGCCAAGAAAGTAAGCTCTACTTATGAGAGTGCCCCTGGAGAATTTAACAGTTAGAGAGTTTCTAGCTTCTAGGGAATTTACTAAATTGCCTTTTGACCAACCAATAAACATTCTAGGTAGTAATTAACTTTCGAGGAAAGAATATTGCTATTCCATTAAGTGTTAAGACTTGTCAGAATCAATATCCTACCTAGATACAACAAATCCCAGTGACCATGAGCTTTGGGAAAATTACGGGGACCATAATTATGAATGCACGTGCTCGGAACAAGCATCCAAGCTACATGCACTCAAAGTTAATAAATATTCCAAGTCATAGAAGACTCCCACGTATCCATCACTTGGAATGATTACAGTTGATAAAGGATATATACGAACTCTTAGGGATAGCTTTTGATGGAGATTAGGATTCCCCTAAACTTCTCTATAAATATAAACCATCTCCATATTGAGGGTCATGTGATATTATAACGTCGAGCAGTACTATAACTCTGCTGACCAGTTGTCTAAGGCAATAAAGAACAAACCCTAAACTATGTGGACGTAGGAACATTGACGAATCACTTACATCTTATGTTGTACGTGTGATTTTATTGCTTCTTGCTATTTTTATTCTTAATTGTCTTGTGTGCATTGGATATCATCATCTGTAGTAAATTACCATCTACAATTAGTTTCTAATACACAAATAAAAATCTCAAATAATTATAATAATTCATCAAGTGATAATTTTAGTTAACACAAAAAAATATAGAGTATAGCAAGAAAATAAATTAAATGAGTAAGAACACGTGATTGTGGTGGTGGGTTGAGTTGACTTATTTAAATAATTAAAAGGACATTTTAGTTTTAGCCCATCTTTTTAAGGAACACAAACCGTAATTAACCACAAATCTTTATATTTCCCTCTTCTACCCATCACCCAACCACAATAATCAAAATCATAGAAGCTTAATTTGGACAAATTTAAAAATAGTTCATGAAAACAGCAACAGTCACAGTGGATAAATAAAGATTGAAGAATCATTATCTTATTTTTGGAAATTTTTCTTAGAGGTAAGGTTTACAATAATCTTCTCCTTTAAAGTACTAGTGTAATGTAATCGCCTAATTTGTTTTCTAAATAATAAAATTGATTAGAAATATTTAGGATTATTTTTTAGAACTAATATTTTTAAATCATTTTGATAAGTAAATATCGAATTCACCTCAACAAATATTTTTAGTTTACTTCTTAAGAAATTGTCTGTGGAATCGCCTTGTAGATGTTGTAGAGAATTATTTATATTTCTCACATAAAAATACATGTTTTAAAATTTAGAATTTTTACATAAATAAATTGTGAATAGTATGATAACTAAAAGCAATTTATGATAACTTAGAAATTAATTTATACTTAATATGTGTTTAAATTTTAATTTAGAATTTAAAATTTGAAATTATGAATATAAATAATTGAATATGTTACGATTAAAAATTATAATTTATGAATATAATAAACGAGTCTTATTTAGATGAAGAAGAATATTATCAATAAATGTCAGTCAATAATTTGGAAGAATTGGGTGATTAGCTCAATGCTGGCATTTTAATAATATGAGGTAGGTCCATTCTTCTATGATTAATTATATTCTATACATATTCAACTTTTATAAGTTAAAATACTATATGAATAGCTTTTATATTATTTACATATATATTTCTTAATCATTAGTGCACACATGTTATATGCTTATGTGCATGCCGTGTAGAATTTAAGAACACGTGTTAGTTGATTTCACGCTACATATGGGTTGTTGAATTTGGGTAGATATTATAACATGATAACTATGGAAAGTTGATCTATTAAATAATAAAAGATGATACTTAGAGTATGATCTTGAAAATTAAATTATTGGTGGATGATAAGCATCCCTTAGCTGGCTATATTTTTATTTTTGTCTTGTAAGTTGACATGGTCATAAGTTAGATATAAAGCCATTATTTAGAATGATCAAAAAAGAAATCATCGTGGCTTATAAATGTGATTTGATTTTTGTGGGCAATGGATCACGTGAGGATAGTTGGTAAGAAAGTTAATGAAGGTTCACATCGTAATGAGGATTATGCACCGAGAATTTTTACATATGGTGTTGATGTCTAAATTTGGGTGATATAATTGAGGATTGATCTTAGCTTTAGTTACCTAAAATTATAATCACGGATAAAGAAAATAAAAAAAAAATAGAAAGAGACACAAGGTTTTTATGTGGTTCATCTCATGAATGGAGCCTACATCCATGGGGTTATGCCACTGAGGGCTTAGGGTTTTATTCTAGTCTCTTAGTTACAATTTTTAGGGTTTGGAATGATGTGTCCTCCCCTCATCTGATAATAGTAGTGTATGTATAGTAAGTGGAAACTTAAGAGATGGAATGCCTTTATATCTTAGGCATTTACATCCTTACATGATAAGATGTAGCTAGACATTGTTCATGTGCATGGTGACTATTGAATATCCCATGTGTGTTTGTCCACCTTACTGATGGTTTATCTTCTGGGATGTGGTCGATTAGGCAATCGACGAAAGGGTACCTGAGCCGACTGGGTTTACCCGCTGTTGAGGGTCCAATGGCAATGTTCACATGTGTCACTAAAGTGCTAGTCCACTTGGCCTAATAATTTTAGGTTACAAAAAAAAGCTCCCAATACGTCATACTTGATGGGATAACAAAAGGATAGAGTATTTATTCCAAACGTTGCGCGACACCTTAGAAAAGCATTGGACGACATCTGACCTTAAGGACTTATAATTTTTCAATCCGCTATACCAAGGCGTTGGCAATTTTATAAATACTTTAAAAAGTAGTGAGACACCTAAGGGTACGTTGGTCTTTTGAACACCCAGGGATATGGGACGCCGTCGATATCTGAAACATTTGGTACATTTCGTTATTTCAAATTTTGGAGATCAAGAGTCATTTCTCTACCTATAAAGAGTCTCTTCCCCCTTAATCTCACTTCACCTTGCATTTCAAACTCTTCTCTCCATTATAAAGCTCTTATTTTGCTGTTTAAGGAGTTCGAGTGGTTGTTGTCACTATAAGAACTTTTTCCTTCGCATCTTTTTTCTTTCCTAGTCTTTAAGATGGTTTACATTGTGTATAAGAGTTCTTTGGAAGAATTTAGGGTAAATTGTAAAATCTCAGACTCGGTAACCACATAATTAGTTACTAGCCCTTGTGACCTGTGTGCTTTCAATGAGGGCCATTGGCTTCCCAATATATTTATATCTGAGTGCGTCATCACTTTCCCGCCAAATAATTTATTCCTCGAATTTTGTCAATTCTTTGATGAGGTCCCTACTCAAGCTGCCCCAAATAGTTGGAGGGTTCTAAATGGAGTTAACCATCTTAATGAGTTATATGGAACTCGAATAGGAATAAATAACTTAATGTATTGCCATAGTTGGGGGACTACTACTGACAACATCTACAACCTGAAGACACGATATTCTAACAGAGCTTTGGTGGTAAACTTACCTGACTCCAATAAAGATTATTGGGATTATGGAATATTAGTTAAAAACTGGGAGTATTCTCCTCTTCCCGAGGGTGCATAATATAATGGGACAAGATGACCTCAGGAAGGGTGTGCATAGGTCAGCCCCTCAAACATTTATATATTTTCTTTTTGTCTGTTTTTCCCTTTATTGTTTTGTTGATTAGTACTTTTGTGTTTGTGTTTTAAAAAAAGAAGGAAGAAAGACTGCCCCTGACTTAGAAGTAAATTTTGATGACTTGAAGCACATTTGGTTTATCCAACAGAGGATAAGATAATCCCACCCACGCTCGACTTCTATCTTTCTTAATTATTATAGTTACATTACTTCTTTTGTAGCTCAGCCTACATAAGATATTCGAGTAGCCCCTATAGACTTCTAAGAGGCGACCTCGTCTTCATATTTTGCTGCTTTAGAATCCCCGTTTAAAGAAGAAGGTATTTTTGCTCTTGGAGGAACATCCTCCTCTTTTGAATCTTTAAACATTGCCACTATCTCACTCACTTTCCCATATTCAGAAAAAAAGTTCCAGAGGAAGATACCAACTTTCTCAGTGGGGTCAAATCTATCCCTCCTCCTGAGTGTAATACCTCGTATTTTTGAGGAATTTTATTTCAATTATGGAATTAGGATTAATTAATTTAAATGGAGAAAAAATTATTTATAATTAATCTGGATTAAAATTTAATAATTATTGGCATGACAAGAGTTAGTGCTTATTGGAAGACAGGGAAGCTCTCAGAATTCTCATTCGAAGACCTAACCAGGTTGTTCGAACGAGAATTCCAACGAGATTACTAACGAGATTGTAGAGTTCGGTCGAAGTAAATCTACAGGTTCTAACGAGATTTCAAAAACTCTAATTTTTGCCCAAACGAGTTAAAAATCCTTCTAGGATCATTTAAGTGAGAGAATAGGACCTACGCTATTCTGGAGTAGCTTTATTTTTGTAATTTAGTAGTGAGGGTGATTGTGTAACTACTAAGGGAATGGGTTGGAGTAAGAGAACCTTAAAGAATATATATGATAGATAGGTAAATCGTACGGTTAAAGTATTGTGGGTAGTAGGAACGGATAAATTACATATGAATTCGGGGACTTGGTTTGCGTGAATACCTAATGAATATAATAAGTTGTGTGTATACTTATTGATTGAACTATTATGTGTATGAAATACCGACGCTCCTCGCTACCGAGCGGAGGTTGCGCGTTGTGGACAATCATGCCTTGAGGAGCCTTCGGGTGGGATATTGATTTGTACCACTAGAGCATAGAACCTAGGTACGGGGTATCTGTGAGAATGATAGTGATGATGGTCGTATGGGTGAGTTGGTATGTGCATAGCCCATCCGCTTGGAACTATGTTCGCCTCCAATATGTGTTTTTGTTTGGATGGTTCGCGAGAGATTGAACCTATAGTCCTTTATGCAATGAGCGATGCATCAGGACATGATAACAGAGTATGCATGCATCGTGGTTGTGTCTCGAGGTGCAGGATATATATATATATATATATATATATATATAAAATAGAGTGTATGTATATATGTACTCGTGATACTATCTACTGTGTGAATTAAGTAGACATGAATAATAATGAAATCGGAAATGAATTAAGTTGGTGAACACTTTATCTATATTAAGTTAAAAGGGCGATTATCCATATTAAAGAGGAATTAATTATAAGTATGATGTATATTGCGAGGGAAATACATGGTTACAATATTGGGCTATAATTAGAGGTTAGACGGGAAAGAACTAGTTAGCATGGGAATAGAAACTAGTAGGGTTTGATCGAATGTTAGGCGTGCACAATAGATGAGAGGTGAGCATCTCAAGTGAGGACGATAATCTAACATGATTAATATATGTGCTATAAACTCATTTTAAGCACTTGCTAATTTTAAATTGTTTTCAACTCGGGCTCTAACCCGTTTTCTGCAAATCTCTTTTCTTGTCAAATTATTTTAGGTGCTAAGCCACAGGGACACTAAGCATAAGAGTTCCATTCACTCGACGAGTTGTAGATTCTATGGAAGTTACAGGACCTTGGTAGTAGACGCCTCTATGTCTATCATTTCTTCCTTTTGAGTTATTTCATCAGTTGAGGCATATTGCCCCTTTTCTATTCAGATATTCAGAGATTTTGGATTTAGTTATTTACTTCATTCAGTTGTTGGGTTTATTTCTGTTGGATTATTGTATTTGGGACTCAGACTAGAAATATTTTCTCTAGTTTCATTTGTTATTGCAGTTATTTCCCATCATATGAGATTGATGTCAATGGTGAATGTTTAATAATTCGTAACCTAGTTTTATATTAATTAAAAGATAAAATTTTGACATAAATCTTTTTAATTATTGGGTGATTAGTATTTAATAATAAAGTTTTTGAAAGTAATGCATAATATGAACCAATTGGATATTCTGATTTAATTTAATAAAGGACTGATCACCCGGTATTTAATTAGGCAGGGTGTTACAGATGGTATCAAAGCCAGGTTCTAGAGTTCTTAGGATCTGTGCAGCTTATTATTCTTTTTGCGTAGCTTCTTTTATACAGAGCCCTATATTTAGGACTGTTGTATTCATTAATTGCGCATTCTACGTCTTCAGCTATTTGAGATATTTACTGTGGACATATAAAACTTCTCTCTCATTTCAAATGCCTCCCAGACGTGCACAGTGAGCTAATAGGGATGCCCAGCTCGATCCTCGGCTAACTCCGGCCCAGGGCACGATGAATGCTGCGGAAGTTACCACTATTATAGCCCATGTAGTGAATGCAGCCTTAGCCGTGGTACAGAAGGCCCCACCACAGGCACCAGTAGTGGCTCGAGAACCAGGTAACGCTTTCCCTTCTTCTTGGGAACGCGTCATAGATGCCTTCAAGAAGGTACACCCTCCAGAGTTCGTAGGGAGTTCTGATGTAGTAATGGCGATCCAATGGAAGAAGGATATACAGAGACACCTGAGGATGTATGAGTGCACGAAGGTGCAAAAGTAGATTTTGGCTACCTTTAAGGTTGTGGGGAGGGAGGAAGCGCTACAGTGGTGGGAGTCCACTATCACTGCGGAAGAGAGAGACAACTTGACTATTCGAGAGTTTTGGGTGTGATTTGATCGGAAGTACTTTCCCTTCATCGTGTAGACCGAGATGAGGCGAAAGCTGTTGAACCTCAAATAGGAAGGAAGGACAGTTACTGAGTATGAGGAAGATTTTATTGATCTCCTGAATATAGTGCCAGATGAGATACCGACAGAGGAAAAGAAGATCTAGAAGTTTATAGATGGATTGACTTGGAGGATTCGCCAGTATCTATTAGGGAATATTTCATTGGCCACTTATTCTGATGTGGTTAATACTGCCCTACTACATTGTCCGGACCATCGCTTCCATCAGTAGGGAAGCAAACGAGTCGGGGAGTCCAGCAAGCAGGGACGGACAGGAGGTAGTAGTGCCAGTGGGGCACCCATAGCTCAGGGACAGGTCCGTCAGGGTGAGCAGAGTTCCCATCAGGGGGACCCTGCTAAGTGATTCCATTTTGGAGACTTCAGATAGGGGCAGGGAGGCTTTAAGCAGTGTTTCCAACAGGGCTAGGGGAGGGGTGGAAACGGCCATCAGGGCCGAGGACAGCATGGGCAGAGGGGAGGACACTTTCTAGGGAAGTGCTTTACTTGCAGCAACACTGGCCACAAATACCAGGATTGTCCTTAGAGGGTTAGATCTCCGTAGTAGCAGCATCAGTAGCAGTAGGGCGCTCGTCAGGAGCCCAGCCATCGATATTTCCATCTACCCTCCCAGCACCACCCCAGGTACCAGCTTTTCCAGTCATTTCAGCAGCCCCGGTGCATTAGGGACAGTTGCAGTATGTGCGTGTCTACAGCGTCCATCAGGCCACGCTTCATCAGGCCACGCCCATAGTCGAAGGTATATTTTCTATTCAGGGGACTATGGGGCAGATATTATTTAACACGAGGGCTTCACATTATTTCATCGCCACAAGTTTTTCAAGCTCCATGGGTTTATTAGACACGGCAGATAGAATAGTTACTAGTGTAGACTCATCGATGGGCTATGGGCCTTTGATATTCTTTATATGTCGGGGAGTAGGCATAGAGATTGGGAGATTGATTTTATCGCCCGATATGCTTGTCTTAGAGATGCACGAGTATGACACTATTATCGGGATGGATTGCCTAGCTACGTGTAGGGCTATGATTGATTGCTATAATCGTAGTATTGTATTTTCCATACCGAGTTAGGAGATATGTTTGGTCACGATGCCTCATCCCGAGGGAGGTTCGTCGACCCATTTATATTATATAGAGGAGGAGACCTCTAAGGGAGTGGTGATACCTCTTGATTCGATTTTGATTGGTCGTGAGTTCGTTGATGTATTTCAGGACATACCGGGATTACCTCCCAGCATGGAGATAGAGTTTATGATAGATTTGACGTCTGGCACTCGGTCGATAGCCCGGGCACCTTACCGTATGGCTCCGATTGAGATGAGGGAGATACGAGATCAAATCAAGCAATTATTGGGTCAGAGTTTCATCCGTAGGAGTACCTCACCCTGGGGTGCTCCCATTTTGTTCGTAAAGAAGATAGATGGGTCATCACGGTTATGTGTTGATTATCGAGAGTTAAATAAGGTCACGACACAGAATAAATATATGTTGCCTCGAATCGATGACCTATTCGACCAGCTGAGGGGAGATTCTTATTTTTCGAAGATAGATTTGAGGTCGGGGTACCATCAATTATGTATTAGGGAGAAGGATGTCCCTAAGACTACTTTTCTGATGAGGTATGGATCTTACGAGTTCAGGGTTATGCCATTTGGGCTAACCAATGCACCAGTCATCTTCATGGACTTGATGAGCAGGTGTTCAGAGAGTTCTTAGATCAGTTTTTCATTGTCTTCATTGATGACATTTTGATGTATTCTCGGACTGAGGGGGAGCATGCCTAGCATCTGAGGATGGTTTTGCAAACACTACGTGAGCACGATTTTTATGCAAAATATGAGAAATGTGGGTTCTGGTTGAGAGAGGTTCAGTTCTTGGGGAACATCATTTCTCCGGAATGGATATCGGTAGATCCCGAGAAGGTGTCAGCGATGAGGGAGTGGGAACAACCCACGACGTCGACTAATATACGTAGTTTCTTGGGGATGGTAGGATACTACAAGCGGTCTATTCGTGGATTCTCAAAGATAGTGGGTCCATTGACAAACTTGACTCGCAAAGGGGAGCCATTTATATGGGATGATGCCTGCCAGTTGGCTTTTGACGAGCTAAAGGACAAGCAGACTTCAGCACCAATTTGAGCCCTACTCAGGCCAAGGATGGAATACCTGGTTTACACTGATGCGTCCTTATGAGGACTTAGGGGTGTGCTTCAGCAGGAGGATAAGGCGATTGCTTATGCTTCTCGTAAGCTTAAGCCTCAGGAGAGGAGTTAACCCACCCACGACTTGGAGTTAGTGGTATTCGTGTTTGCATTGCGGATATGGAAACAATATCTCTTGGGGGATAAATTTCACATGTTCATGGATCACAAGTCACTATAGTATCTGTTCATGCAGCGAGAGTTGAATATGCATCAGCGGAGGTGGCTAGAAATTTTGAAGGACTACCAGTTCAACATCCATTACCACCCGGGGAAGGCTAACGTGGTAGCAGACGCATTGAGCCGTAGGCCAGCAGGTGAGGTGGCCGAGGTGTGGAAGTCAAAATGGAAAGTACTCGTACATCAAGATATATTTTCCCGCTCATTCATGTCGGTGATGATGATTACACCAGAGATAATTACTAGTGTGATACAGGATTAGGCAGTAAATTCCATATGTCAAGATCGGATTATCCAGCTTCCAGCTGAGGGAGAAGAGTTCTTCTCCATGAGCTCAGATGGAGGTTTACACTTTAATGGATGAATAGTAGTTCTAGAGGGGGAGTATTTATGGCATGTAGTGATGTCAGAGTCGCATGGTTCACGGTTTGAAGTACATCCCGAAGGGGATAAGGTGTACTAGGATATGAGGTGACAATATTGGTGGAGTGGCATGAAGAAAGGCATCACCGAGTTTGTGTCGAAGTGTGCCACTTGTCAGCTGGTGAAGACAGGCCATCAGAGATCGGGAGGATTATTATAGACATTAGAATTCTCTATGTGAAAATGGGAGAGCATTTCGATGGATTTCATCACAGGGCTACCTACATCACAGAGGGGTCATGATTCCATATAGGTGATTGTGGATCAATTAACCAAGGTAGCTCATTTTTTTCTAGTCCAAACCTATTATACTACGGGGAAGTATGCTCAGATCTTCATTGCTGAGATCGTGAGACTCTATGGGGTTCCCCTTGATATTGTGTCTGACCGAGACAAGATTTTTGTGTCCAAATTTTGGGAGAGTTTCGTGTAGACCATGGGTACGAAATTACGATTGAGTTCAGCCTATCATCCGCAGACGTACGGGATGATAGAGCTGACAAATAAGATGTTGGAGGATATGTTACGAATGTGTATCCTTGATTTTGAAGGGGGATGGGAGCAGTACCTTCCACTGATGGAGTTTGCTTATAATAACTCTTACTAGTTTAATATTGGCATGGATCCATTTGAGGCGTTATACGGTAGACCTTGTCGTTGCCCAACATGTTGGCTTGAGGTGGGGGATAACAATATACTTGGGTGTAGGTAATTCAGGATACCTCGGCTAAGATTGAGTTGATACGGAGTCGCATTTGGGTTACTCAGGATAGGCAGAAGAGTTACGCCAATGCCAATTGTTCTTCAGGGAGTTCAGTGTGGGAGATCAGGTGTTGTTGCGAGTATTCATATGAAGGGGGTAATGCAATTTGGGAAAAAGGGGAAGTTGGCGATAAGATATGTTGGGCCATTCCCTATTATTGAGCGAATTGGGTCAATAGCTTACAGACTTGGGTTACCGGAGCACCTACATAGGATTCATGGTGTGTTCCATATTTCTTCACTTAGGAGATATCTTCAGGATAACTTGACCCACACCCATATTGCCTTAGAGGATATTGATCTATAGCCCGATAGTTCCTACGAGGAAGGGCCAGCTGCTATCTTAGACCACAGTGAGAGCAAACTGAGGCCAAAGATCATGTCGTTAGTACGAGTGCAGTGGCGACATCATAATGTAGAGGAGTCTACCTGGGAGCGTGAGGATGACATGCGGGATAAATATCCAGAGTTATTTGAGACACCCCGCCTAATTAAATACCGGGCGATCACTCCTTTATTAAATTAAATCAAGGTATACAGTTGGTTCATTCTCAGCATCACTGTCGATAAAATATATTTTTCCAATTTAACACCCTAAATAATTAAGCTAAGTGTCAAAACCATTTCCATACATACTTTCCAAATTTTAATTTAAAGAAAAACATTTATTTAATTTATTAACAAAGCTCAAAGAATAAGATTCACGCCACAATAAACTGGAACGAAAGAATCTAATATATAAAACATTCATCAACGAATGTCAACATGCGAGAAAATAAAGTAATACATCCTTCTTGAACAAAATCCCATAATAACGAACTAGGAAATATCTGAAATAACAATGTCCCAACATAAAGAAATAATGGAAAGGGCTACACATGCCCCTCTGAATGAAAATGCTAGGAGTGGATCTGAATGAACGAAGTCGTCTAATCAAAAGACCTGCAACTCCCACCAAAGTTGCAGCGCGTTCCTTTCAAAAGATCCTAAGCAAGACGCCCCTGTGGCTGGGCACCTGAAATACATACATATATATATACAAGGGGGAGAGGGAGAGATAAAACGGGTCAGATCCCGGAAGTGTGTATGATTTAAAATTAGTTTAGCAAGTATTTAAATTGATACAGGCCAATTCAATAACATATTAGAGCGTCGCTCTCTTGAGAAAATACTCACCTCTCTTCTAATGTGAACCCCTATCGTACTACCCTTCCCATTGGTTTGTTTTATCATATAACGAACTAGTCTTTCTAAAAGATTTGACTTAACATCACTTACCCGAAAGATTTGCGATTCACGATTTCATTTAAAAGAGATGTTCCAATTTAACCAAATTTCTCTAATTCTAACTTTATAAAAACAATAAAGTTTTACAGTGAGATATTATACTTTCACAAAACAAGCATTTATTATTGAGTCAACAACCATGTCCCACTTATCAAATTACAGTAGGCAGTTTAAAGTTCATAATCTCATATATATATTAACTACTCGTATAATATATATATATATATATAACAGCACCCCAACTAAAACTATGGTGCGGGCATACTCTGCTATCCAATCCCCGTATCGCTCACACAAAGGGAAATACAAGTTCGGAATCACTCTCGAACTGTATTAACATAAACAAAACAACATTGAGGCGAAGCATAGATTTCCAAGTCCAAGAGGTCAGTACATACCCTCACGTCTCTTAGGACCGTCCAACTATCAATTTGATAGCCCGTACCTAGGATCTCTATCTTCTAGGGTACGAATCAATATCCTCCATAAGGCAACACAGGATAAGATCGTCCCAGCGCGGTAACCTCAGGGATAGCAAGTAGCGCGGGTACGTTTTTCACATGTATATAATATATGTACACACAATCATATAAATATAACCATTTCATCATGTTAATATAGGTTCCTCTCATTACCCATAATTACAACATTTATCCTTAATTTCACATTATTAAGATTACGTATAAGGTTTCGTCTCTAACTTTAACTCGAAGGGTTTTCTCACTAATTATGTAACACTCGTGGATTCTAACTATCCAAATAGTAAATTCAGTAGGTAGACGTCTATGCACTATCGTAAGTATTCGACGTAATCTCTCACTTGAAATACGTAGTTTCCTCGTTCTTTAAATAATTGTCCCTAAAACCCAATTATCGTCACATAATAAAGTTCGTCAACACTTAATCATATGTCCTACTGGTCTCTCCTATATCCCAAAACATTTTATTCATAATCCCAAAAATTATTCCACGATAAATTAATTCAACTAATTAAACAAGGGGAAATAAGAGGCTGCCAGGAAGGGTCGATCGATCGACGACTGGGGTTCGATCGATCGAACCTTCGATCGATCGACGCTCTAGGGTCGATCGATCGATCAAACAGGTGTTTCGATTTCTGCAGAAGTGCAGTTACGGGTTTCATCAAAATTCTTCATCCAAATGCATATTTTTCAACACTAATCGTCCCAAAACTTATACCACAAACATAATAACGTATTACCAGATGTTTCTAACGTTAAGCATGCGTATAACCATCATTAAACATGATTAAACAACCTAAGATCTCATCTAATCATCAAGAACCCTAAGTTTTCTTAACTTCTATTCTAATCATTTTTTCTCCAGAATTTCCTTCTACATAATCATCAAAATTCGTGGGTTAATCATCTACATCATATAAGACTTCCAGAATATGGTTTGAATCTTTTCTACATGCAAATTCCTATCAAAAAGTGGGGTTTTCTTCCATAGATTATACTCATAATCATTCCTAACTAACATGAATATTGCACCAACGAAAATACGCAAGTTAAACACTTGCCTGGGATTTCAGAGGTCTGGTTCACGACTGATTTTGGTATGGCTGCGTTCCTTGTCTCGTGATCTACGCGGTGGTGGTGGTGGCGGTGCAAACCGGTGGCCTTTTGGCCTTGGATTGCCTTGGAGCTCTCTCCTCTCTTCTCCAATGGCCGTCATTTGATTTGTGAATGTTCTAACCCTAAGAGGCTGACCTAATGGCTGATATAGGTTGGCTGAAATTCGTGGGTTTAATTACCCTATTTTGTAAAATGACCAAAATTCCCTCCCGGGTCACTAATTAAGCCTAAAAACATCCCGAGACCCAAACTAAACCCCCGGGTACACTTTTCTGACTATCTCGACCCTTCCGGACGCGTTGGCGCACTCAAAACGACCATACGAACAACTTATAAAATATTCACTTTTATTTAACAAAATAAGTCCCGACGTGACACGGGCACGTCCTTACTTAAATTTCCGAAATAGTCATTTAATTCACTTATGACATTCAATATAACCAATATAATATATTACTATGCTCATCCAGTAATATGCAACAAATAACAAATTTCCAATAATTACTAACTCTCGTCACGCTAGTAAATATTTAAAGCAACATTCCGGATTAAAATTAAATTAATTTATCTCAATTAAATTTAATAAATCCCATAATTTAAAAGCTATAAAAATACGGGGTATTACATACTTCCCCCCTAATAACTGAATTTCGTCCCGAAATTCGGAAAATAAGGCCTAATAGGTAGCACAATTCTGGATATCTCTCGATAGTACGCAAACTAAATACATAAGACGGCGCTCAATCACTATAGCCCTTTCCTCACAGTAACAGACACTTCACATTGTGCTCCCACCCGACAACATTCGCATAGGTCACGCCTGTACGTTATACATTTCATTATCTCACTATCATTAGGAGGCCGCACCTCACTACATGACAAATACTCGGATTTATTCATATACAAAACTCCCATTCTGAGAAAATATTACGAACATTTGATCACTCTTGCTCGTCTAAAACAGTCGTGGAATTCTACCATAGTTATCGGATATTTTCTCGACCGATCGAAAAATTCTGATTATCTACTCTCCTCTAAACATACGGAAGGAGAATAGTCGAGGTTCTTCCATAACAAAACCTTAATAAGTACCTCATATGCGACAAACAGGTACGAGTCCTTCTACAGAGCATTTTTGAAATCATCGTACCAAGATCCCAAAATCTCCTTCACGTGGCTCCACAAATCTTTAATCCCCATGCGCTTATTCTCTGGCTAAGGGTGATACATCCTACTTGAAACGAAATTTTATCTCCGCCGGTTCCTGAAATCCCATATCAAAGGTGAGATTCACCAATCTCATCCTGATTCAGAAATTTATACTGCGCCGGACCATGCACTGACGCGATCCTTCCTTTCAAAGGAAGTCTGGGGCATACTAGTTAATATTGTAAGCCAGTCCAAAGAAATATCAATCACTTCTCTCTCGGCGACTTAACTCGCAAGTTCGGGATAAACCCTTGATCTTGTTTTGAGGATGGCAACTCATCCAAGAACTTTACCGACTTTTCCAACCTATTCCAATTTCAGTAATTTTCGATAATCACAAAATTCTTTGGTTGATTCTCCTTTTTCAACCGAACCTTACCTATGGGCAGTGCATGCAGAGACTACTCACTACGTCTCGTTAAACATCAATTCTTACCTTGGAATGTCTTACATTAAGTGACACGTAATACTCCCCTTCCTTTCTTGGAGCATTCCGAGAGTTCTGACCCGTGCTTTCCTCTCCACGAAGCGCACTTCTGGATCTCTTATGCCATCCTAACATCATTACTCGTTGTATGCGCAAGTCTCTCTCACACTTGACTACTGACCACTCCGCTCCGGGTGTGCTTCATAACAATTTAGTTCTACCCTATTCCAGGAATACCATTTCTTGAATGGCTTCCTACAGCCTTCCAATCAAGTTAGGGCGTGCTATTCTAATTGCACACTTATGTATGGATTATCTCCCCTCATGTGACGTTTAATCCACTCTATCACTTCCACTTCGTTATACTAGTCCCACAAACTTATATTTCACACGTCTATTACCACGTCCCTTCGACTTGGACTATTTTAACTGTGGTTAACCAAGATACCCACATTTTTACAACATTTCGAACGGCGTGCTACTCATCTGTAGGACTAACTAAATTAAATGGAATAGAAGGAATAAGGCATTCAAATTCCATGACAACAAAAGAGGAAATAATAATTCTCAACCTTCCTCTGATAAGCACAACAATTTTTCCCAAATAGGTACAACAACCAAAATAAATCACTAACGCTTTATTCATCAAAATAATTACAGGTCATCTCTTGTATGATATGAAGTCCTTTTCAGATACTCCATGCTAAAAATCATTTTAACTCTTTATTCACCTTGTTTTTCGTACGCGGTTATGACATTTGGGGTACCTCCAATCACCCTAGAAAATCAAAATTCTTAAATTCTCCTTACCATCGTTCCACTCCTCAACTCGTGGGGATAACTTTCAATGCTTTCCTGCCATAAAATCCGGTTTCAATGACCTTAAAACAGAATTCAACTTCCAACGTACATATATAATTACTTGATCCTATTTCGACCAGAGTACCGTACTTATGGAATAGTGACCAAACGTCTCCCTATTTCCAACCTTACGCTAAGTTTCATGCGTGGGATGTCTCGCAAAGCGAAATCCAAACAAGGAACCCCCCCGATACACTACTACCTAGCATTGTCGGTTATCGGGATCCGTTAGGTCCTCCGTCCATAGCGTGTACCCCTTTATTCTGTCCCTTGACAGAAAAGTTGTAATTTCTATTGTAATTATGCTTAACGAATATCGTTTCCCAATTTTACTATCGTATTGGTTGATGGAAATTTCATTCTATTAACCTCGGATACATACGATCGGAATCCTCGAAATTCCCTTCCCTAATAATAGGGGTATAACTAATAACTCCCACATCTAAAGGCTAATATAACATCGCACTTTTCCTATCACTAAGTCCGGAGTGCTAAACATAATACTGAGTCAAATCTTATCGCTCAAGGGTAAATCCCGATACACACGGAATTATACTGACAAGGTCTACACATACTATGGCATCGAATATCTCGAGCCCGCTATCTCCTCTGAAGTATCTAGGATAGATAATATAAGTTCAAGTCCACCTTCTTACAGGTAAGGCCTCGCCCAAAACAAACATAAAACATGTTGTACCAATGCAACTACTCTGATATCCTGGCAATCAATGTACACTAACATACTACCCATTTTAAGAACATTTCATCAAAAATAATATTATACTTGTGTATCGCATCTCTACAACGAGTAACCTCTATAAAGTATAAAACACTGCTAATATACTCATTCATCCTCCGCGGATAGCACTAAAGAAAAATCCCGCTACACTAGGGAAAAATATTCACATAATGGTAACATTTATAATTATATGCATTAACTCGTCTCACATGCTAATATAGCAATGAACAAAATATGGTGACTCGCTCGTGTCACATAAACATGCCGCATCCTCTAAGGATACAACCTTTGCTTCCATCTTGGCAATCGTCTTGACTGCACAAATGGTTTCGGACGTAACACGTCTGTCCAAACCAAAACAAAATTATTTTAATCGTTGCCTTTTACTAGGCACCATATTCTTGTCCCTTTTCTCATTTTGGAACATATTATCATGAGCGATCTCACTCCGCACAAAATACCTCAACGCATAATCCACTTACCACCTGTCCTACTAACCAGGTTAGGATTGTCCTTCTCTCGGACTTTAGTAGACTCGATTCCTGTTAGCCATCCCGGTTGTTCCCTTAGCCTTTTTAGGCCACAAAGATCATGTTACTATCTATAATAGCACGTACTGAATTTACCATCACTTGGTAAGAATTTAGCTATCTGAAGCATTTAAATGGTTTTCCCGATGTGTATCCACATTCTTTTGTGGTGCTACACCACCACTATTGTATTCAGTCTATTCCCGACTAAATTCTTCGATTCCTTTAACTTCCCCCACAAAGAAGCGTCATCATCTATATTGACAAAGTATGACATTGTCAACCTCCGAATCGGTCGCCCATCAAAATTTTCCTCCTCGAGTATTTTCAAATATTATTACAAGTTGGCCTCCCACTTGGAGTCGTTTCCCCCACTTGTATCTACATCCTTCGATACAAAATTCGTTAACTGTTAAGAATTATACTCACGGATGGGCCCTTGACATGCCCTTCCTCGATGAGATCAGAACCACATTTGCCTCATCCTGGACAGCTGAGGAAGGAACATACGGTCAACATTGTACCTAAGGTCCTCCCATAGGCATAGCATTCCACCTCTAAAATTTGTGGTTGACTCCGTCCATTAAAATTTCGTCCCGAAAGCCAAGAAAATTTTTCTCTAAATTTTCACTTTCGGTTTGCCCCACTCCGTCCTATCTTTAAGCATGTGAATACTTTACTTCATTTGGCTATAACAGCATTTGAAAATCATTGCTGCACCTTAGTCGCCTTTCTAGTCGTGGCTTCTCGTGCCATAACGGAGGTGACCTCGACTACGGTCATCATCCTCGGATATATTTCATAATTCTCAACTGAGCCCTGCCCCCTGATGTACGCTTAACGGTCCTCTTCTGAAACCGTCATCGCTCGGCTCACGCACACATTCGAACGAAATTAGAATTCACTAGTGTATACACATTATAGCAGGAGAACGAAATCTCGTCAAAGGAATCGACAATCCTAAACATAGGGCTCTATAACAAACAAAGCAACGTTTAGAAGCATAATAAGCCGTACAGATCCTAAGGACACTAGAACCTGATGCTCTGATACCACCTGTGACACCCCGCCTAATTAAATACCGGGCAATCACTCCTTTATTAAATTAAATCAAGGTATACAGTTGGTTCATTCTCAGCATCACTGTCGATAAAATATATTTTTCCAATTTAACACCCTAAATAATTAAGCTAAGTGTCAAAACCATTTCCATACATACTTTCCAAATTTTAATTTAAAGAAAAACATTTATTTAATTTATTAACAAAGCTCAAAGAATAAGATTCACACCACAATAAACTGGAACGAAAGAATCTAATATATAAAACATTCATCAACGAATGTCAACATGCGAGAAAATAAAGTAATACATCCTTCCTGAACAAAATCCCATAATAACGAACTAGGAAATATCTGAAATAACAATGTCCCAACATAAAGAAATAATGGAAAGGGCTACACATGCCCCTCTGAATGAAAATGCTAAGAGTGGATCTGAATGAACGAAGTCGTCTAATCAAAAGACCTGCAACTCCCACCTAAGCTGCAGCGCGTTCCTTTCAAAAGATCCTAAGCAAGACGCCCCTGTGGCTGGGCACCTGAAATACATACATATATATATACAAGGGGGAGAGGGAGAGATAAAACGGGTCAGAGCCCAAAAGTGTGTATGATTTAAAATTAGTTTAGCAAGTATTTAAATTGATACAGGCCAATGCAATAACATATTAGAGCGTCGCTCTCTTGAGAAAATACTCACCTCTCTTCTAATGTGCACCCCTATCGTATTATCCTTCCCATTGGTTTGTTTTATCATATAACGAACTAGTCTTTCTAAAAGATTTGACTTAACATCACTTACCCGAAAGATTTGCGATTCACGATTTCATTTAAAAGAGATGTTCCAATTTAACCAAATTTCTCTAATTCTAACTTTATAAAAACAATAAAGTTTTACAGTGAGATATTATACTTTCACAAAACAAGCATTTATTATTGAGTCAACAACCATGTCCCACTTATCAAATTACAGTAGGCAGTTTAAAGTTCATAATCTCATATATATATTAACTACTCGTATAATATATATATATATATAACAGCACCCCAACTAAAACTATGGTGCGGGCATACTCTGCTATCCAATCCCCGTATCGCTCACACAAAGGGAAATACAAGTTCGGAATCACTCTCAAACTGTATTAACATAAACAAAACAACATTGAGGCGAAGCATAGATTTCCAAGTCCAAGAGGTCAGTACATACCCTCACGTCTCTTAGGACCGTCCAACTATCAATTTGATAGCCCGTACCTAGGATCTCTATCTTCTAGGGTACGAATCAATATCCTCCATAAGGCAACACAGGATAAGATCGTCCCAGCGCGGTAACCTCAGGGATAGCAAGTAGCTCGGGTACGTTTTTCACATGTATATAATATATGTACACACAATCATATAAATATAACCATTTCATCATGTTAATATAGGTTCCTCTCATTACCCATAATTACAACATTTATCCTTAATTTCACATTATTAAGATTACGTATAAGGTTTCGTCTCTAACCTTAACTCGAAGGGTTTTCTCACTAATTATGTAACACTCGTGGATCTAACTATCCAAATAGTAAATTCAGTAGGTAGACGTCTATGCACTATCGTAAGTATTCGACGTAATCTCTCACTTGAAATACGTAGTTTCCTCATTCTTTAAATAATTGTCCCTAAAACCCAATTATCGTCACATAATAAAGTTCTTCAACACTTAATCATATGTCCTACTGGTCTCTCCTATATCCCAAAACATTTTATTCATAATCCCAAAAATTATTCCACGGTAAATTAATTCAACTAATTAAACAAGGGGAAATAAGAGGCTGCCAGGAAGGGTCGATCGATCGACGACTGGGGTTCGATCGATCGAACCTTCGATCGATCGACGCTCTAGGGTCGATCGATCGATCAAACAGGTGTTTCGATTTCTGCAGAAGTGCAGTTACGGGTTTCATCAAAATTCTTCATCCAAATGCATATTTTTCAACACTAATCGTCCCAAAACTTATACCACAAACATAATAACGTATTACCAGATGTTTCTAACGTTAAGCATGCGTATAACCATCATTAAACATGATTAAACAACCTAAGATCTCATCTAATCATCAAGAACCCTAAGTTTTCTTAACTTCTATTCTAATCATTTTTTCTCCAGAATTTCCTTCTACATAATCATCAAAATTCGTGGGTTAATCATCTACATCATATAAGACTTCCAGAATATGGTTTGAATCTTTTCTACATGCAAATTCCTATCAAAAAGTGGGGTTTTCTTCCATAGATTATACTCCTAATCATTCCTAACTAACATGAATATTGCACCAACGAAAATACGCAAGTTAAACACTTGCCTGGGATTTCAGAGGTCTGGTTCACGGCTGATTTTGGTATGGCTGCGTTCCTTGTCTCGTGATCTACGCGGTGGTGGTGGTGGCGGTGCAAACCGGTGGCCTTTTGGCCTTGGATTGCCTTGGAGCTCTCTCCTCTCTTCTCCAATGGCCGTCATTTGATTTGTGAATGTTCTAACCCTAAGAGGCTGACCTAATGGCTGATATAGGTTGGCTGAAATTCGTGGGTTTAATTACCCTATTTTGTAAAATGACCAAAATTCCCTCCCGGGTCACTAATTAAGCCTAAAAACATCCCGAGACCCAAACTAAACCCCCGGGTACACTTTTCTGACTATCTCGACCCTTCCGGACGCGTTGGCGCACTCAAAACGACCATACGAACAACTTATAAAATATTCACTTTTATTTAACAAAATAAGTCCCGACGTGACACGGGCACGTCCTTACTTAAATTTTCGAAATAGTCATTTAATTCACTTATGACATTCAATATAACCAATATAATATATTACTATGCTCATCCAGTAATATGCAACAAATAACAAATTTCCAATAATTACTAACTCTCGTCACGTTAGTAAATATTTAAAGCAACATTCCGGATTAAAATTAAATTAATTTATCTCAATTAAATTTAATAAATCCCATAATTTAAAAGCTATAAAAATACGGGGTATTACATTATTCCTACCAGGTATACCTTTATTGTGTTCTTTTTCAAATTTCGGGACAAAATTCCGTTATTAGGGGGGAAGTATGTAATACCCCGTATTTTTTAGGAATATTATTTCAATTATGGAATTGGTATTAATTAATTTAAATGGAGAAAAATTTATTTATAATTAATCCAGATTTAAATTTAATAATTACTAGCGTGACGAGAGTTAGTGCTTATTGGTGATAATTATGTTGAATATTACTTAGTGAGTAAAGTAATATATGATTATGAAAATATTATTATGGTCGGGAGTGGAAATTACGACAGTTGAAATACACTTAGTTGGGACGCACATGTGAGTCGGTCGGTATTACTTTACTGGGATAAAAGGATAATTTTTTTTAAGTAACTTGTATAACCATTTCAAGTGCGCCGATGAGTCCGAAAGGGTCGAGATAGTCAGAAAACTCTACCCGGGTGTTTTATTTGGATTTCGAGGCGATTTAGGCCAAACCAACACCTCAGAGAGGTATTTTGGTCTTTTGAGATTTTTGAAAATTAAAATGGACGAAAATAGAAAATTAAAAAGGAAGAGTCCGTGGGTAATAGACTATCTGTCATTTTCCAAACCTAAGTGAGAGATAGAGAGAACCAAAGAAGGAGAAGAAGAACTCCATAGTAGCTCTGGGGTAAAGACTCAAGCTCTCACATCAAAAATTATATCAACGCGTATATCGTGAAAAGAGGATCATCTCTATACCAATTTCATCCAGAGAATCAGAAGTTCACAATAGGCAATTGTTTATCTTGCTGAATTTTTAGAGCATATATGATTCATGTTAATTTAGTTGATGGAATGACCATAATATTATGAATTTAGGATTAAAATTGGGTATTAATATTTAATTGGGATTGTAGATTTGCATGTAGTTGAATAACCATGTTTTGGGTATGATAATTATGGATTTTATATATTGATTTCACGAAATTAAATTTGGGATTAAAATGGGTGTTAATAAGGGTTATGTGAAATTAGGGCTTGTTGAAGATTTGAGAAATTAATCAAAAATCATGTTATAATTTTAGGGATTTGATGTTAAAAACGGATGGAAAAGTGTTCTAATACTAGGGGATATGGTTTAGAGTTATTTAATTTGGATTAGAATGAGTTTGAAGTGATTTGGTTGATGAGTGATGTGGGAAAGCAAAAAATTTTGGAAGACATGGAATCTCTTAGAATTCTCGTTCGAATACCTGCCTAGGTCATTCGAATGAGAACTCTAATGAGGATTTTAACGAGATTTTAGAGTTCATTTGAAGTGATAATTTGATTCGAACGACCTCGTTCGAATGAGAATTCTCAGGTTTTAACGAGATTTTAGAAACTCTAATTGTTGCCCAAACGAGTTAGAATTCTTTCTAGGATCATTTCAGTGAGAGAATAGGACTTACGCTATTCTAGAGTAGCTTCATTTTCGTAATTTAGTAACGAGGGAGATTGTGTAACTACTAAGGTAATGGGTTGGAGTGAGAGAACCTTAAAGAATATGTACGATAGAGAGGTAAATCGTACGGTTAAAGTATTATGGGTAGTAGGAACGGATATACTACATATGAATTCGGGGACTTGGGTTGCGTGAATACCTAATGAATATAATAAGTTATGTGTATACTTATTGATTGAACTATTATGTGTACGACATACCTACGCTACTTGCTATCGAGCGGAGGTTACGCATTTTGGACAATCTTGCCTTGAGGAGCCTTCGAGTGGGATCTTAGTTTGTACCACTGGAGTATAGAACCTAGGTATAGGCTATCTGTGAGAATGATAGTGATGGACGTTGTATCGGTGCGTAAGTATGTGCGTATCCCATTGGCTTGGAACTATGTTCGCCTCCAATATGTGTTTTTGTTTTTATGGTGCGCGAGAGATTGAACCTATAGTCCCTTATGCAATGAGCGATGCATCAGGACACGATAGCAGAGTATGCATGCACCGCGGCTGTCTCTCGAGGTGCAGGATTGTGTGTGTGTGTGTGTGTGTGTATATATATATATATATATATATATATATATATAATAAGTTGGTGAACACTTTATCTATATTAGGTTAAAAATGCAATTATCCATATTAAAGAGGAATTAATTATAAGTATGATGTATATTGCGAGGGAAATACATGGGAACAATATTGGGCTATAATTAGATGTTAGACGGGAAAGAATTAGTTAGCATGGGAATAGAAACTAGTACGGTTTGATGGAACATTAGGCGTGCACGTTAGATGAGAGGTGAACATCTCAAGTGAGCACGATAATCTAACATGATTAATATATGTGCTATAAACTCATTTTAAGAACTTGTTGATTTTAAACTATTTTCAACTTGGGCTCTGACCCATTCTCTGAAAATCTCTTTTCTTGTCAAATTATTTTAGGTGCCCAGCCACAGGGACACCAAGCATAGGAGTTCCATTCACTCGACGAGCTGTAGCTGTTGTGGAAGTTACAGGACCTTGGTAGTATACGCCTCTATGTCTATCATTTATTCCTTTTGAGTTATTTCATCAGTTAGGGCATGTTGCTCCTTTTCTATTCAAATATTTAGAGATTTTGCATTTAGTTATTTACTTCATTCCATTGTTGGGTTTATTTCTATTGGATTATTGTATTTGGGACTCAGACTAGAAATGTTTTCTCTAGTTTCATTTATTATTGCAGTTATTTCCTATCATATGAGATTGATGTGAATGGTGAATGTTTCATTATTCGTAGCCTAGTTTTATATTAATTAAAAGATAAAATTTTGACATCAACCTTTTTTTATTATTCGGTGGTTGGTATTTAATAATAAAGTTTTCGACAGTGATGCATAATCTGAACGAACTGGATATTCTGATTTAATTTAATAAAGGACTGATCAGTCGGTATTTAATTAGACAGGGTGCTACACTAAGAAGAAGGACACGTGGGAAGGGGGTTCCATGACCCCATAGTTGTGATGCCTGAAGAGGTGAAGATCTAAGAGCCTTAGTACAAAAGGCTGAAGAAGGATCCTGCTACACGACAGGAGTTAGTGAAGAAATCCCAAGCCGACCAGGCCTCTGCAAGTGCTATATCTGTGGTAGCCAACCATGGTCCGTCTAAGGGCTTAATAGGCTTTGGACTGCTGCGTGCCGATGAGTCTGCTGCTGTTGCAGCTCTATCAAGGGAAAAATTGCTAAAAAATACCATAATTTTTTATTTTATGTCTTTTACTTGTCTTTTAATGTTTTGATTGACTGATTTCATCTTTTTCTGGACTTTTGCAGTTCTTGGTATATTACGACTAAATCCATAGGAAGGACAACTAACTGAAGGAGTCTTCAACTGATATGGAAATTGCTTTCAAAGTCTTGAAGGATTATTTGGACACCTCCAACAAGGCATATGTAAAAGATCAGGAGAAACGAAAGGGTATAGTGGATAAAGTTGAGCAGGACAAGAAGGATGCTGAAGACATTGCTAAGAAGGCTAACTAGGATGAAAAGAATGCTGCTGACATGGAAGGGAAGTACCATGGATAAAGGTTAAAATTTAAAAGAAAAATGAGGATTATTACACTCGAGGTCGGGATAAGGCCTTCTCCACAACGATTGTGTAGATTTATTTCTAGAAGAATTCGTCCATCAAATAAGGATGGAATGCTACTCTTAGGAATGTCGACAATGGTGTTGACTTTGAGATTTTCCAATAATTTAACCCTAAAACTCCTCCCATCATTTATGGGGATATGGATGATAAAGAAGGTACAATTGAGTCCTCTATGGTCCCTAAAATGTTAATAGTAGCAGCTCGCCCTAAGGAGGAAGTGTCCTGAGATAAGAAGAAGGTGTAACCTCCTTAGGACTACTTTTTGTTTCTTATTTTCTATTTGTAATGCTTTGTTTTCTTGTATTTTAGATGAATTCCCTTGGATGTACCCTTTTTCACAATTTTAAATAAAATTTCCCTTTGTTTGACATGCACAATGTTGATGTTTGTTCAATCTTTCCTTTGAATTTTTATACTCTTATTCTTCTTTTTAGTTTAAATCTTGGAGGTTTGTTATATCAACTGCGTAGATTGATCTATATAAGAGAAGTGTTCAACTTTCTTAAATCGACCATTAATATTTAGAGGATGAAGAGATGGAAGAGCTGCTCGGCCTAGATGCCTCTAACAAAATCAACAAAACTTACCTTTATCTTTATAGGCTATTTAGCCAAGTAGTGGTGACCAATGCCTCATACTATGAAATGATTCTAAATATACAGGAGGATCACAAGGCTTCACTTTCCAAACTGCATGGTGATTATGAGGAAAAATTTTCTCTGCTAAGTAGTGAAAAGGTTTTAATAAAAAGTTGTAGGATGTTTCTTCGGCTTTCAGCAAAATGGATTTGTAATAATGTGAGAGCTAACCATCTATCAGGAGGTTGCTAGTTTTCTAGAACAAGAGAATAATTTATTGAGGAATGAATTAAAAGGTCTAAAAAAATTAGTAGGTGCTCACCAAATTGAGGGTGTATCCTTTCTGGAGCAAGAGAATGTTAGGTTAACAGAGGAGATAAAAAACTTAAAGAAATCCAAAGGTGGTCAATCGTACAAATAGGTGGTGATTGCTCGCCCTTCAATTGAGGAGGAAATGACAACGAAAACTATAGCCGACCATTCCATTTGATAAACAACAATCTTATATTATTAAGAAGCTAAACGAGAAGGTTGACCATCTTACCTTCCATTTTCACAAGCAACCACGGACCATTTGGAGGAATAGTAATGACGAAGTCTTGGTAGACATGGGTGACGAGCTAGGCAAGCCAGTAGAGAAGGCTATAAATGGGGTTGGCTAAATGCTTTAATAGTTATGAAGGTGCTGAAGGAAAATTATTTATGGTATTGGAACGATCCAAGCTGTTTAGATCATCTTACTCCTCCATTAAAATTGGACATTAATTGGATCCCGATCGATGATGTTCCCATAAGCCTTGTTAGAAAATACTTGGGCAATTATGGCCTTCGCGGTGAGGATACGCTTGTCCAACCTCTGCACTTAGTGGATAAGCCTAACTCCAGTAGGCAAGAGAGACTTAGAGAATTGATATCCATCGTTCTACCTTCTTTTCTATATGTTCCCCCTACAGGGATGGAGAAAGCTCTTAGAAAATGCCCAGTTCAAAGAAGAGTGTTACAGTATTTCTACTTTGAGCTTGTAATAGATAAATAATAACTTGTAATTGGTCTACGTTATCCTGATTTTGAATAACATATACAAGGTTGTGGCTTGACAGTGTCTTAGCATTGTGATTATGTGGTCGACTATTGACTGGTTACCATTTTGGACAAACTTAAGTTGTCTAGCCTTGGGTTCTACTAATACACTTATGATTGTCAAAACGGATCTTGTCATTATTTTATTAGGTGTTTGAATTAGTTACCATTGGTGACCAAATTTTATAGGATTTCCCCTGGATTTGGTCTGGAAAATCTTCTTGTTCTTGATTTCAAGTCATACACGAAGTTTTAGAATTAGGAACTTCTTATTTGTGACTTGTCAAAGACAAAGTCATACATGAAGTTTTGTGAAAATTGATCACCTTTTCCAGTTGTAAGGTGGTTAATTTTTTATTTTGAGATTTTTTACATCTCCCACTCCCGAAAAAGACACAAAAAGGAATCTAATTGATGATAAACTAGTTATTTCTCATTAATAATGAAAAGAGTTGCTACATATTTGTTGAAAACTTCAATCCATGATCATTGATAATACTTTCTAAGGTGCTCGATAATTTATGGGTTCTTGAATGGTTCTCCTTCAAGTGTATCTAAACAATACGTACCTGGTTGGATAACTATAGAGATGCGATAAGCACCATGCCAGTTAGCCTCCAACTTATTTATTTTTTAGAAGCACTTTTTTTAGAACGTAGTCTCCGTCTTTTAAGTTGCTCAGTTCCATTCGTCTATTATAGAACCTAGTAGTATGTTATTTGTAGGCAGCTACACAGAGTGTTGCATTTTCTCTCACTTCTTCGACTAAATGAAAGTCTAGTCTTCTCATGAAATCACTTTTAGGATAGTCAAAATTAAGGACTATGTGACTTGGTAAGCCTATCTCTATAGGGACCACAACTTTTGTTCCAGATGCTAACATATAAGTAAATTCGCCGCTAGATGTCCTTGGTGTGGTCCAATAAGCCTAAAGCATGCTATGTAATTCATTAATCCAATTCACTTTGGCATAATCTAGCCTCTTCTTCAAAACATAAAGCAATGTTTTATTAGTTACTCCTGTTTGGCCATTGCATTGAGGATGCTTGGGTATAAAATTTAAGTTTAAATCTTGGACTAGATACAGTTATTCAATTGAGTTCCATGATTTGTGATAAAGGCGTACGACATACCATAACTGCATATGTTATTTATCCATATCAACTAGAAGACTTTTTCATATGGCATTTCAACCAGTGGCTCAGTTTCCATCCATTTAGTGAAGTAGTCTACAATAACGACCAAATATTTAAATCGTCATCTTGTCTTCGATAAAGACCCGAACAAGTCAATCCTCTATATGGTGAAAATCCATGGGGATGTGATTAGTGTCAGACTAGCCCCCGGTCTCCTATGTATTATGGAAAACTTTTGGCACTTATCACATTTCCTAGCATACGAAGCACAGTTTGTAGTTGGCCAGTAATACCCTTGCATGGCCACTCGTCTTACCAATGATCATCTTGTCAAATGATCTCCACATGATCCTTCATGAACCTCCTAGATCAGGTCCTATACATCATAAGGGTGAAAACATTTGAGTAAGAAGAAAATGACCCCCTTTTTGTATAAGACTCCTCCTTCCAAAACATAGTTGTTTGCTTAATATCTCAATTTCCTAGCTTCTTTTAGGTCTAACAGTATCCCTTTTTTTATATATCCCTTGATAGGATCCATCTATGAGGGAACCAAATTAACCTCATTTGAGTTAATACTTTCTTCATCAATGCTTCTATTAGCCAGGATTTCCATAGGAATAGTCCTCTTTAGTTTTGTGTAGGTTACCGAAGCCAGCCGAGCAAGTGCATCTGCTAGGACGTTCTTAATTCTCAGAATTCTTACCATTCTGACTACCAAAAATTTAGAGATAGTACTTTGGGTTTCGGATAGATATCTCATCATTAGCTATCCTTTAACTCCATATATCCCCAATAACTGATTGATGATCAGTTGGGAATCACTGTGAGCTATGACCTATTTGGCACCCAACAATGAGCAAATTTGAATCCTATAATCAATTTTTCATACTTTGTTTCGTTATTGGAGGCTTTGAATTGAAATCGAATTGTGTATTCCATATCTATATCGTCAGGAGTACTAATTACCAATCTCGCACCACTACCAGTTGCACATGAAGATCCATCTATGTACATTTTCCATATAGGAAGCTCGTCGTCAAACTTCCCTTTACTCAAGGATACTTATTTGATCACCTTTTAGCTATGCTCCAAGTACTGATTAGCTACTTTTCACGCAATAGATTTTTTTGGTTTGTCAATTTTGGAGTTATCTTCTAAAGAAGTCTGCTATATTTGTTTCTCTTTAATCAGATCCTAATTAGCATCCTTTTCTTTATAAGTAAACTCTGCTATGAAGTCTGCCACTACCTAGCCTTTTAGAGTTATCCTAGGCACATACTGTATTCATATTATCCAAGCTCCATAGCCCAAGCCATCAATCTCCTTGACTTCTTTGGCTTATGGATGGCTTGGTGCAAGGTTAGGTCTATATAAACCATAATCGTATGTGCTTGGAAATATAGTTTCATTCTTCAAGAAGCTTCAATGAGAGCCAAAATAAGTTTCTCCAACCGTGGGTACCAAATTTTTACTCATTATAAGGCCTTGCGGTGTAGTAAACTTGTTTTATACTCCATTTTCTAATTAGATGAGTGTCGAGCTAATTGCAGACTCAGAAACTGTTACATACACATATATTTCTCTCTCATGAGTGGTCGGGAGAGCAATGGTGGAGATCTAAAATACCTCTTCAATTCCAGAAAAGCATTATCAAATTATTCATTCCACTCAAAAGTTTTCCTTAGTAATTTGGAGAAGGATAAGCATTTGTAAGTACCTTGGAAGACAAACCTATTAAGGGCAGTTACTCTTTAAGTTAGCTTTTGTACATCCTTCTTTCATGAGGGAGACTTCATGTTAATCAACACTTTGATATTTTCTGAATTAGCCTCCATTCCTCTTTGATTTACTATGAACCCTAAGAACATTCTTTCTTGTACGCTGAAAACACATTTGGTCGGATTGAGCTTCATTTGGTGTTTTTCTAACTGATAAAATGTCTGGCCGAGATCTCCAATGTGGTTGGCTACTTTTTTTCCTCTTAGTAAGCATTTCATCCATGTACACTTCCATATTCTTGTTAATTTTTCTTAGAAAACCTTATTCATCAGCCTCTTGTGTGTTTCTCTAGCATTTTTAGCCCAAAAGGCATGACATTGTAGCAGTAAGTACCTCGACTAGTGATGACTGAGGTCTTCTCTTTGTCTTCTGGCTTCATCTTGATTTGGTTGTACCTTAAATAGTTGTCCATAAAGCTGAGAAGTTAATGTTCAGCTATATCGTCAACTAACTGGTCGATTCTGGGTAGAGGGAAGTGGCCTTTTGGAAAGGCCTTATTGAGATTCATAAAATCCACACACATACGCCACTTATCATTTTTCTTTGTCACCATCACTACGTTGGCCATCCAGTTAGGGTATTTAACATCTTTGATGAGTTTCTCTTTTCGTAACTTGTAGACATCTTCTTTGATAACCATATTCTTTTTGGGACTAAACAAATGTCGCTTCTGTTTGATATTCCTAGCCTCTTTGCCGATATTCAGTTCATGGCATATGAATTTTGGGTCAATTCCTGAAATGTCTTCATGACTCCAAGAAAATACACTCTCTCGCTCTTTAAGGAATTTTATTTACTCTTGTTTGAAGGTTGGTCCCATAGATGAACCAATTTGCGTGTCCTTTCTGGACAATCGTCATCCAGGATAATCATTTTTATAGCTTCCACAACCCGTCCTTTAGCAAAATCAGCCTCCACTCGGGGATCTAAGGTATCAATCTAATAGGTAGCAGTGTGTTTATCTACTTTTTCTTAGTCGAATGAAGTATAATAAAATTCCCTAACTTCAATTCGATTTCTAGTATTAATTTCAACCCCATAATGAGTGGGGAACTTTGAACACTAGTGGATAGTATATGATACTCCTTCAAAAAATTTCAAACCACCCTGTCGAGGATCATATTGTAAGATGATTAGACGTTCTTATCTAGGACAAGGAAATGAATCCTTTCAGTCCTGCTAGCAGGCCAAGTGCCGATAACAACTTTTAATTTAACAGTTCCTAAGGGGTATACTTTTTCTCTTGAGAAGACTATTAGGGTCCAGTGATAAGGTTCCAATTTTCTATTACATAATCCTAAACTGTGGAAACAATTATAGAACATGACGTCATCCGAACTACCATTGTCACTAGCAACCCTTTCGTTATCCACCTTATAGTGATGACCAAAGGATCATCATGGGTATAGATTACCATGGACAGATCATTCTTAGAGAAATTTATTACCAATTTATCGTTGTTTACTTTCATTGTCCGACCATCAACATCATCAGATAAGTTAATATTTCGGATATAGGAACATGCATTGGCTTCATTTAGATATGTTTTTCTTTTCGTTATCTCATCACCACCACCAATATCTCCTCGTGCAATAAAATGACAGCCAAAAGATATCATTTTCATCTCAATTTTAGGCTCCCGAGGTTTCTTTAGCAGATTTGAGTAATTTCTAAATCATTATCTTGTTATATCTTTATGTCATCTCTCCTTTTACAAGGAGATTCTGATCGCCTCCCAGAGTCACATTCCTCTACACCGTTAATAAATATAGACAACATGCCATGCCATATCAAATTCTCAATCTCATGTTTAAGCAATACAATTGTCAGTTGTGTGCCCATGGCTCTTGTGGAATTAACAATACTTGGACTTGTCTCTCCTGTTAGGAAGGGACTTCAGCTTTCTGGGCTATTTGAGGTCTCTATATCCTTTAATTTCATCCGAAATGTGATGAACTCCAACAAAGAGAGGAGTGTACTCCTCATACTTCTTAGGCTTTTCATCCTTTTTATCCTTTTGATCTTTCTTATCACAGCTTTTACGACTATCGACTTTAGTACCTGAAACTTGTTTGGCAGCCATAACCTCATCAGCATTCATGATTTTGCCAGTTTTAGCTATTAAATCAGTTATAATTTTAGGGGAACTCTTGGCCAGAGCATAATATAACTTATTATGGAGTAAATTGCTCATTAAAGCATTGATATCCGTATTTTCTTCATAATTTACCACCTCTAGTTTTTCACTATTAAAACTAGTTATGTACTCGCAAGTGGCTTTCCATGGACGCTGATGAAACACTTAGTAAATGGGATACCCTTTTAATGGGCTAGGCTCCAAAGCAGAAGTTGCTTATAAATAACTCGATGAGCTGTTGGAAGCTAGAGATTTGTCCTAGGCAAATCTTTATACCAAATTTATGCAGATCTAGTGATGATGCTTGAGGACGCTAGGCAACGCATCTCATCTGGGACTGAGCAAATATCGACTACTGCCTGGTACTATTCTACATGAAGGACGGGTTCAGTTTTATCGTCATATTTTGGAGTAACCACAAGTAGTTTAATTTTAGCAAGCGTGAGGAAATCAACGATGGATGGGAAAAAAATTATCATTTCATAAAACTCATTTGCAATGGATTTTTTGATTTGGCTATCTCTCCTAAGAGATTTTACAAACGCTGGATCGATCCCGTTCGAGGGTGGATTTATATATTAGTTTTAATGGAGGCAGCTTTGGCGACTCTACCGTGCATTTTTGCTGATCTCACTTTGTGAAAAGTCTTCTTGGCTTATGTGAATCATCGCACGCTCGCTCTAGATCTAACAGATCCTTCCCAGTAATCTCATGATCTGAATGGTTCCCTGCGATTATGACCCCTATTCGCTTGGGGCCCTAGCCGATAGAAAGTAGAGGCCTTAACCCTAGCCGATAGAAAGCAAAGACCTTACTTAACCTTTCCAGGGCGCTCGTCCATTATTGAGAAAGAGACCTTCCATCATAGTAATCTATAAATGTTATGGATGAGGTCACACCGGGGCGGTAAGACTGGTATTGTGAGGATCTGAAGTACTTGGATTTGCTTATCTTATTTCTAAGAGAAGGAGGCATCATTTCCCTCCAAGAAGATGGGGCATTGATGGGCCTAGCTGAGAGCGTTTGAGTAAGTTCCTTACAGTTTCTTGCATTGCTTCTTGCCCCTTAGCAATATTAAGAAAAATCCCTTGGAGGTCTCCTATGCCACAAGGGGAAAAAGGATTGAAGTCATTGCCCCCAGCAATGCTGCTTCCTAGAAAATCAGTCATATCTCAAGAGCGTAATTAAAAATAAATTTTGATTGAAAAGGGATGGGAAACAACAATGGTTTGTCAATTTCCCATAGACGAAACGAATATGTTGATGTCTAAATTTGGGTGATATATTTGAGGAATGATCTTAGTTTTAGTTACCAAAAATTATAATAATGGATAAATAAAATAAAGAAAACAGAAAGAGATACAAGGTTTTTACATGGTTCATCTTAAGATGCCACTACGAGTTTAGGGTTTTGTTCCAGTCTCTTAGTTACAATCTGTAGGGTTTAGAACGATGTGTCCTACCCTCAGGTGAGAATAGTAGTGTATTTATAGTACGTGAAAAATTAAGAGATAGAATGCTTTTATATCTTAGGCATCTGTACATGATAATATGTAACTGGACATGGTTCACGTATGTGCATGGTGACTATTGAATATCCCACATGTGTATGTCCACCTTACTGATGGTTCATATTTCTGGTTGTGGTCAGCTGGGCGATCGACCAAAGGTTACCTGAGCTGATCGAGTTTACCTGTTGCTGAGGGTCTAATGGCAATATTGACAGGTGTCACTAGTTCTGGTCCACTTGGCCTAATAATTTTAGGCTATAACATATGGGATTTGGGAAGTGCAGGTATACGCGGTGATATCCTGTGGATGATAATATGTACCTTGAGATTTAGATTGAGTGTCATATACCTATACTTTATATTTGTGCATGAAGGAGTATTGTGTGTACACAGCTGGAGCATTTGTACGTTGCTATTAAGTTTCTCACTCACCCATCCTAGATTTTTTTTCAAGACTTGTATGACTATATGGCCAAGACAGCGTGATTTTTATTCGAGACGTGGGATGTCTTAGTTACAACTCTGAACTTTAATTTTCTAAATGTAATTTTACTGTTTTATATTATTGAAGAAGACAATAAATTTATATTTTATGGTAGAAGAGAGTTTGAAATTAGTGAGAATGAATTTGTTTATTTATTCTTATCAAGCTTTCACAATTATTTTATTTATAAGTTGACCATTGGAAATTAAATTTGAAAAGTTTAAAATTTGATTCTACTTTTTATTATAATTTAGTAGAACCTAAGGTTTTTCCAGGGTGTTACAATTTAACTCACGTATATGGAAAAATTCTATTGAAAAATTAATTAGTTTTGTAAATTGGGATCAATAAAATAATTTTAAAAGTTGAAGGTGACATTTGTTAAATGAATATTTAACCAAAAAGCCTATTATAATTTTTTTATTTAATTTTTAGTCCAACACATTTTCAAAATAACGTATAGTCCCTGGTAGTGACCCTAGTACATGAATAGTGACATTAACTTTGTGCATAGTTAATGTCACTATTTATGTGACAAGTCACTACAGGGATTAAAAGTTATTTTGAAAATATGTTAGACTAAACATTAAATGAATAATTTTTTGTATGGACTAAACCCTTTTCTAAATTCAAAATTTAGAGAATTTGTCTAAATCCCCTAGAGTGAGGGGTGTTGTTGTATGCGACCAAATAAAATTTTAAGTGTTTTTATACGATATGTGACTGCAGATATCTGTAATCTAGTATGACACGAATATTTTTTGATATAAGACTATCTTTAGAACATTGAACCATTTTGCTCCACCAAAATGCTTCAATGATAGACCCTTACCCCTATATTCCCTTTAGATTTTAAATTGGTAGTTATTTTTTTTTCCTTTCAAACTTAAAAGAACTACAACTTTCGATATACAAATTCAAAATTGACGAAACTGATATTACTGAAATCTACTAATCGGGCCCTATAAAATAGGATCCATATTCAATAGAAAATAGTAAAAAATCTATTTATTTCTTTCGTTTTTTATGCAGACAGTAAGTATTTACTATCTGTATAATATTAGTACAATAAATCTTTATTGTGTAGAGAAACATTCCAAACGTAAATTAATTTTATTTTCTGCTGTACCCAGAAAATATATATTGACTAGGTAATTTTTTTCATTAGAATTTATAGTGTTCATGGAATTTATCTGATAGATCTCGGTGAGTAGGTTTCAAAAATTATAATTTTGCAAAAAATAGATTTGTAAATCAAAAGTTATGATCCTTTGAAGTTTAAAAAATAGAAAAAAAATAAAATTCAACCACTTGAGTAACCTTCCCAATACTTATGAACGATTAGTTTAAATGGGTAAATTTATCAAAGAGGATTCCCAAAAAATAGGAATATGACTTATTTAATAGTTGACAAGTCAACAAGAGTTATTTATGGAAAGAGAAATGCTTTGAGTCCAAAAAAATCCGCCAAATAGCAATATGTGTTGTATCTTGCAATATGAGTCCCGTCAGGGCACAACACTTTCTTTTTTCTTTTTTTGGGGGAGGGAGGGAGGGGGAGGGACTCATAGCACCGCTCTTATGGAAAATCTCTTCAAATGAGATCTATATGTTAGAGTTCCCACTGACGGATCTATCAAAGGACGAGGAGGGGCGCCCCTCCTGATTTTTTCAAAAAAAATTATTGAGGAAAAAGTTTAGGAGTGTTTTGTATGAAAATATTCAGTAAAAGGTAGATTTTTAATAGTTTTTGAAACTTAAAAGTTAAAAATGTAATAAAACCATACTTTTCATTATTTCCGCTTCTTTTCCTTCTTTCGAAAGAACTGATGCCTCCTTATCTTTCTCTCTTTCCTTTATTTTTCCTCATTTCCAAAGAAGGTTTGGTGTTGTTGCTGATCACCCTCCATCTCCACCAATTCCAAAGAAGGAACGGTTGCTGCTGAACACCGCCATCTCCGGCTCCTGCAGTGACGTTCCGGCCTGTTTCGGGTAAGCTCTTTTTTTTTATGATTAGTTATTAGATTAATGTAATGTTTTCAGTTAAGTTAAATTAAAGTAATGTTTAAAGTGTGTTTATAATTTTTTTTTAATTATAATGTGTATAATTTTTTTAATTTATATATAATATTTAGATTAGTAAAATCTATATTATATCATATTAGAAGTATTAACAGCAGTTAATACATTAGGTTAATATTGGTCTACTCTAAAAGATTTTCTCCTTTTTCCCTGTTTTAAACGAATCAACCCACCGATTACACTACTTTGTCTCTCTCTCTCTCTCTCTTCATTTAACTAATTTGAAAGGTTGATTGTTTTTTCCCCTTACAGTTTCTCTTCCAACCCAAAATTTATTTACTGGGTCTTTTCTCTTCCTCTCCCGTACAGCTTTTTTCCCTTACAGTCACTCCCACCGATTACAAATGGGTATAATGAAGGGTCGGCCTGCGATGGACATTTGAGCTTCATGAGCATTTTGTTGATGCAGTTACTCAATTTTGTACAACTCCTTTAAACTCACTCAATTTTGTATAATCCCATGTTCGTTTATTTTTTTCTTAGATGGTTTTGTTTGTTGGCAGATGCTACACCAAAAACTATCATGAAGGGTCTCACACTTTACGATCTCAATAGTCATCTTCAGGTTTGAAATGAAAGTGCATATTTCATTTTTGTAAATGTTACAGCTAATGATGGCTTCCCTTTTGCTCTTTTCTATTTTGGGTTGGGTTTGGTTAAAAATTCAGGCTTGGAAAGCAACCCACAAGCAGGGACGAAACTAGGATTTAATCTTTCGGGGGGCCAAGAATGAATAAAAATGATTTCAAAAATATAATGTATATAAACATGTGGCATATACCAAATAGTTCCTCAAACATTTTTTAATACACTTTTAGTCAAAGTCTTTTTATTTTGCTCAAAAAATTCCTTCACCATGCCGCTAGCGCGGACCTTTAAAAATTAAGAGAATATTAGTTAACTTGGTGTTTGAGGGACTTTTTTGAATCAAATAAAAAGTTTGAACTAAATATGTATTAAAAAAATGTTTGAAGGACTTTTTGATATTTGATCCTATAAACATTGATATAAACATATTTGAACAATAATCAATCAATAAAATTGGACAATTGAGTAAACTTTCAAATGAGTGAAAATTTAATTGTAGAAAATATCAAATAAATCTATGCGGTTTCGTTGTTTGCCTTGATAACGAGCACTTTTTGCTTCACTATTCAACTCTAGCTCTAAATGTGTGAAAGTTTTTTTTAACCATAATAAAAAGAAAAATATTAGGGATCAAATATCAAAAAATCATGCAAACATTTTTTAATACACATTTAGTCCAAATCTTTTTATTTTGTTCCAAAAAATCCCTTAAATACTCATTTAAACAATATTAACTTATTTTTAAAGTCCGTTCTAACGACATGTTGAGGGATTTTTTAGAATAAATAAAAAAGGCTTGTTGGACTAAACGTGTATTAAAAAATATTTGAGGGACGTATATGTCCCAAATATTAATTGCCGAATCTCAACAAACCCAACCATATTGTAAAATCTTGTCAACTATCATAGACTTGGAGCTAGAAAAATAACTCTATAAAGCTAAAAAAATACCTTTACATACATATACAATTCTGAAAGCTAAAAAAAATTCAAAACCTTGGGGGGGGCCATGGCCCCCTTTGGCCCCTATGTAGATTCGTCTCTGCCCACAAGGAAATCAATGATCACTCCATAAAAGATGGTGAGACTCTCTTTACTAATGGGTTTAACAAAAATTTCAATACTATCATATGATTAACTTAATATATATATGTACATAAAGTGACATTTGTTCAGGATGTTTAATATGTTCTATGGCAACAAAGATACACTTCTTCATCGTCCGGAATGATGGGTCAGAGTATGAACGAGTGTGAAGATATTTGTCTCAATCTCAAGTGTGTCATGAATTTATTACTTATCATGGATCCTCGCTATTAAAACATTATTAAAAAATTTATCATCCCTAATTTTTTTTTAAAAGAGCTTTGTAAATTTATGACTTATTGTAATATGTATTTTGAAATTATGACAACAAACATTTTATTTATGATTTTAATCTCTATTTTTGAATAAAGCCGCCTGACGCGAACCCTATTCATAAAACGTCAATCAATCACCACATGCCACGTGTCCCTTTAATTTGAAAATAGGAACTAAAAATGAAAACGAAATGTTTATTGTCCTATATCCATAATCAATATTATTTTAAGTCCTAAAATTACATAATTTATTTTTTAAATAACTATCAAAACAGTTTTTTTTAAACTCTTTTTAGTGTTTTTATAAATATATATAAAAAAAAAGTTATTTTTTAAATGTTTTTTATAAATATATATATGTAAAAACTGTTTTTAATTATTTTTATAAAAAATAGGTAAAATAACAGTTAAAACGTTTTATAAAATATTTTTTATTTACTGTTTTTATCAAAAACAGTTTTTTAAACAGTTAAAAAGTTCTTTTACTGTTTTTATAAATGTTTATAAAAAGTGTCTAAATATTTTATAAACTGCTTTTGCTGTTAAATTTTTAACAGTAAAAATAGTTTTTTTTTAATGTTTTTATATACTTTTATAAATATTTTATAAACTGTTTTTAACTTTAAAAAAACTTTTAACAGTTAAATATTTTATAAACTTTTGTTATTGTTAGATATTTTTTTTAACAGTTAAAAAAAATTTAAATGTAAAGAAAGAGTTAAAACTGTTTTTATTGCTTTTACTACATTATATATATTTCTAAAAAATTGTTTTATTATATATATTTATAAAAAACAGTTAAAAACTGTTTCTACTGTTTTTTTAATGTTTTAAACATCATTTTTGAAAACCATGTTATTAAAACTTTTTTTTACACATTTTGCCTCATTTTGTTATAAATATATAATATAACAACGTTATTTGAATACCACGCTATTAACACCTCGTTTACTGTTTTTTATAAATATATATAAAAACCTTTTTCATTTTATTAAGTTTTTTGATTTTACAAAAAACATTTAGTAAAAAGAGGTTTTTTATATTAAAAATAATGTATAATTTGTTTTTAATACACCAATATATACTTATATTAATGTGTATTAATGTATTAAGGTGTGTACAATGTATACCTAGGTATCTATATCTATATTCAATCTATATTATATTATTATAATTATAAACTCGAAGCTTGACATTAAATTTTCAAAGAAAACTACAATAAAGGATGAGTTGGATGTTATCTCTTTCTTGGTCTCCCCATATTCTCTCATTTGAAAGGTTGTCAGTTTTCTACATATTTAACTAGACTTTTGTTTCCTTGAGTATATTCTCTTTTATACAAGTATCTTCAAATTGAAAAGAAACGAGTTTCCCTTTTTGTTTCTATTTGTTTCTTCATATTCTCACAATCTACATAAAAATTATCAGACAAGGACTATACTTACAAAGAAAATAGGTGAAGTGGAATGGGCCAAGAAGCCACGGTTAGTGGTGTCGAATCTCTCTCTAGCTTTCTGCGATCATTTTTTTTTGTTTTGTTTATTGAGATCAAATGCCTCATGAAATTGGAAGGATCCATTCATTTTCTAATAGTATTATTATACGAATGGTTTGGGTATATTCAGGGAGGCTTAAAAAGTTATGTATTAAAGGTACAATTGGTTTTGCGCAGTTGGTCTTTTATGATGCTAGAGATATTTGAGTACATTTTTATTTCTTTGGTTGTTATTATTTTCTTATGAGTAAGAATAATTTGGTGTAAATAATTTAGAGTTATTTAATGTTTGGATGATCATATTGTATCCTAAGAATTAATATATGAAGGCTGTCTTTGGACCCTATCACCATCACATGTGCATGAAAAAATTGGATATCAATGAACATTGCATGTAATATAAGATTCGTGCTACGAACAATTTAGGCTTATAATAATCTTTTATGTGCAAATCATACTTGAAGTAAGTTGAATGTATGTAATTATAGAGAACATAACTGATATGAATAAATAATTACTCACATTCAATATGAATGAGTTTGTTTTTACCAAAAAATATCTATAATTATTTGTGACATTAAAGGTAAAATAATTTCAATATCAATAATAAATGTAATTTTGTATGATGGACAATGTAATAAACAAAATAATATTTTTAATGAAAGACGTGTTATATTTATTTAATGAAAAATATTAAAATGAATTTGCAATGTATATTTGATTATATATATATATGTATATATTATAAATATTTTGTGTATGCCGCCCGCACATCGTGAGGGTTACATGCAGTGGCGGAACTAGGATTTCACGCCGAGGCGAGCTACCTTAACGATGATTTCCGGGGGTTTGGGTGCGGGAGCCCCTGACTCGAATTTTTTTGGGGTTATTTTTTAGTATTCACCAAATAATTATTAAATATAATTAAATATTTTTTAGTATTCACCAAATATTCAACGAAGCCCTAATAAAAAATTACCTTGATAAAAGCCCTAATTAAAAATGACCAAATATCTTTTTATTCTATCTTGATAAAAGCCCTAATTAAAAATTAGCTTGATAAAAAGCCATTAAAAATTACCAAGTGAGATAATGAAGCAATATTATATTTCAATATTTGGAGACATAGAATAAAATAGAAGTATGAAAAATTACCATCCAAGTGAAGTCTTCCTTCACTGTGAAGATGCGAGCATTAGAGGAGAGAAGAGAAGATGAGCCGATACCAGATTTCGTCTGAGATGCGGCCGGCAGTGTAGCGACGGTGAGAGGGGCGGCCGGCTAGCTAGAGGTGAGAGGAGAGATGAGAAAAATGTGGAGGTTTGAAATATTTTGAAAGGACTTAGGAGGGAGGCCCCTGTTTTGAGTTTTGAGAAAATCGTGTGTGGGTAACGATGATTGGTATGTTTTGAGTTGGTTTTAATCTTTAGGGTATTTACATGGGCTACCCCTTAATTTAAAATTTAGTAAAATATTACCTAATACTTTAAAAGTTTGGGGAGGACTGAACTGAAAATAAAGAAAAATTAACACTGTTTTTTTGTTCTTTTGCTGAGACGGGTTGGTACCCCCAGCCCTCTCCTGGATCTTCCCCTGGTTACATGCTAATTAATCTATATTATACCTCTAATACGATAGATATTAATAAAATTTAATGCTTTTATCCTTCACCATCTCATTTTTCTTCACCGACTCCCAACTATTCATTTATCACATGTGTCCATTCCTCTTTTGTCCTCGACTCTCTCTCTCTCTCTCTGTGGCTACTAAACCGTCATCCATCTCCTATATATATATAATTATATCAGGAGGAAACGGTTAAGAAAATAATTGAGCAGTATTCAGAAATGTGGACAACACCTCACCTTAATCTCCTTGCAGATCCGCCGCTGGTTGGAGTTCCACAGCCGCACGATATGGGTGAACTAACCATAGGATTATGAGCTCATATACATCAAACTAATTTACTTATGGTGTGTTTGGAAGCCCAATTCCAAGCCTTGGAATTGGGATTGAGAGGCCCAATTCCAATTTTTTTGTTTGGTACATTAAAAAAAACTATTCATTTGGAATTCATTTATAATTCTATTGGGCCCAATTCCATAAATACATTCCATATCATTTTGTAGAGATTTTGAAATCCAATTCTCATTAGAATTCCGATCGGAACACACACTAGGAAAGGAAAAAAAAAAAAAAAAAACCTCCCCCTCTTGCCTCTCTCCTCCCACGTCGCTAGCTCCGATCTCCGGCAACCAACTCCCACTGGAAAAACTCACGCCGGCAGCTATCAGCTCTCCGGAAGCTCTCCCGCAGCTATCTCTCCCTCTCTCCGGTCGTTTTTCACGTAAATCTCCGGTCACTAAATCTCAAACGTCAATCTAAGATCTCAGATTATATATATGTAAATCTCAAACACCGACATCTAAATCTCAAACGCCGATCGCTAAATCTCAAACGCCGGCAGCTAAATCTCTGATTATATATATATGTAGATCTGAGATCTGATATGACTGTTTATATATATATGTGTGTATATATATATATATATATATATATATATATATATATATATATATATATATATATGTAATCTCTGAGATCTGATATAATATATATGTAATATGAGATTTGATATATATAATATCTCTGAGATCTGATATATCTGATATATATATGACATATATGACTGTTTATACATATGAGTGTTTATAACATATATGTCTACTAATATATGTATAAAGAGTCATATATGTCATTTTTTATTTTTTATTATTTATTATTTTTTATAACATATATGTCTACTAATATATGTATAAATAGTCATATACATCATTTTTTTTTTAATTTTTTATAACATGTATGTCTACTAATATATGTATAAACAATTATATATGTCATTTTTTTTACATATATGTCTACTAATATATGTATAAATAGTCATATATGTCATATATATATATAGGAAAATCCGGTTCGTGGACACATTTGGGAGACACGGTGACGTGTCGGACACGAATTGGGTGTGTTTTATAATGGACCCCATGTGATGTAAAAATTCACCCAATGTGTATGCGACAGACACGTCACCGTGTCCCCCAAATGTGTCCACGAACCGGGTCCCTGTAGCATCACTCATATATTTATGACTGTTTATATATATGTATATGAGTATTTGAGATAAACTGTATTGGTAATGTATATGAGATAAACATCAAACTGTATTGATAAATTGTTTTGGTAATTACAATTTATATATATATATATGCAAAATAAAATGTTATATAAAATATTGATTTTTATGTGTGATTTTTTTTATATGTATATACATACCACATATCTTATTTTTATATGTGATTTTTTATATATGTGATTTTTTTATATGTATATACATACATACTATATATCTGATTTTTTAATACATATTTCAGAAAATGGATCATTGTTTGTCGGGGATTCACGACTTGGTTAGGAAAGAAAATGACACTAAAGAAAAAAAGAAAAAAAAAAGATAGTTGTAGGATATCATATAGTTATTTCGACGGTAATTGCGGTGTGGTGGCATAAAACACATTTATTAAAGGAGCCTTCCGAAGATTTGAGAAATGCAAGACAAATATATTTGAGAAGACTTTATTATGGAAGTGATACAACTTGTAGAGAGCAATTGCGTCTTGGCATACATGCGTTTAATAGTTTATGTAACAAATTACATGATAAAAAATTATGACGTGAAACGGCACACGTTCGGATAGAGGAAGCTGTGGCTATGTTTTTATATATGGTTGGACATAACCTAAAGAATCGGGTCGTCAAGTATCAATTCATCCGCTCAGGGGAGACAGTTAGTCGACATTTTAATGCGGTTTTGCATGCTATAATTAAATTAGGGGGTGAGTATTTGGTCCAGCCCGAGAAAGAAATTGAAGGTTATGAAGATGAAAAGAGGGAATAGTTTGAGAATTGCCTTGGGGCTTTGGATGGGACATACGTATCCATGATAGTTCCTTCTCAGGATGAAGCGAGATATCGAAATAGGAATAGTTTTAATGCGACAAATGTATTATGAGTTTGTTCCCGTGATTTGAAATTCACTTATGTTTTAGCTGGATGGGAAGGGTCGGCTGCGGATGGAAGAGTTTTACGAGATGCACTGGCAAGACAAAATTCATTAATTATTCCAAACGGTGCACATCCTATTCTATTTTAAGTAATTTATAATATTTTTCTTTTTTTTTTGTTCTATTTTAAATAAACTTTCTTCTAATGTAGGTAAATATTACCTTGTTGATGCTGGATATACAAATGGACCTAATTTTTTAGCACCTTATAGAGGCACGCGTTATCATCTTAATGAGTGGTCAAGAATGGGAAATAATCCGCAAACATACAAGAAGCTATGTAACCTTCGTCATTCAACTGCTAGAAATGTAATCGAAAGAGCCTTTGGACTTCTTAAGAAAAGATGGGCTATTCTTAGATCCGCTTCTTTCTTTGAGGTGAAAACTCATGTGAGAATTATAAATGCGTATGCCATCCTCCACAATCTTATACGAATGGATCAACCAAATGATCGGTTATTGAATATGGTGGACGAGGATTTACATAATGAAGAGCCAGAAGAAAGTGATTAAGATTGCATAGATGAGGATGATGTAATGGATAACCATGGTGCAACCAATATAGATAGTATTAGACATGTGCAAACGACTAGGGAGTTGACCCAAAAAAGGGATGCATTAGCACAAGCAATGTTTCTTGCATACCGAATAAGGCAACGTCGATGATAAATTTTCCATCTGGCTTACCTTTCTAGTTATACACTTGGTTTTAGCTTAGTCGAATTTATTTTCAAGTGTACTTGATTAATGTGCATGGTTTTAGTTTACTTGATTAATGTGTCTGGTTTTATCTTACTTGATTAATGTGTATAGTTTTAGCGTACTTGATTAATGTGTATGGTTTTAGCTTACTTTAATTTATTTTCAAGTGTACTTGATTAATGTGTGTGTTTTTAGTTTACTTGATTAATGTGTATGGTTTTATCTTACTTGATTAATGCGTATGGTTTATTTATTTTAAATTTGATTGTTGTAAAGGAATGGATTCTGATTCTCAAGTTAGAGAAGGAACTAAGAAGGGGAAAGGCTATTTCTCATGGACCCCGGAGATGGATAAAACATTATGCACTTGCTTTGTAGATCAGATTAATCAAGGGAACAAGTTGGATTGAAAATTTGCGTGGAAATCGGCGGCATGGATTAGTGCTATAAATATCATGATGGATGAACATCACATTTCCGTGACAAAGCAAAATGTCCAATCACACCTCAAGACTTGGGAGAAGCATTATGATGTTATAAGTCAAATGCTATCAACATCGGGGTTCTCTTGGAACTACGATAGGGGTAGAGTTCATGTTAAAGAAAGTGTATGGAATGCAGATGTGCTAGTAAGTCTTATTTTAACATACTCATTACTTATGTGGTATATATTGTTGTTCTTTTAAAGACTTTTTTATTTAATCTTAACATTTAAAATTGAATTTATTTTCGGACTCATCCTAAAGCTATCCCATATCGAAGAAGAATTACAATGGATAATTGAGATATGTGTTATTTTTGCTCAAGATCGTGCTAATGGGGATGATGCTCGAACGACATTAGATGATGAGATGAAAATGACAAATAATGAAGAGTCCAACAACTTGGAAGATACATTGGAGATTGATGAGAGGACCCTTGAAGACAACGCCACACATACATCTCGAGTCCGAAATGAACCAGGGAAAACCAATGCATCATCTTCATCTATTTCTCGCTCGAATAAGAGAAAGCATTATGGTTCTGAAGCACTTTCGAATGTCTTGGGGCGCATGGCAGAGTCACTTGATCGCTTCTTAAATTCTTTCCAAGGCAACAACTCAAATGGTATTGGATGAGGTTTCGAAGGTTCAAGATTTGGATGAAATACAAGTCTTGAAAGAAGTTGATCTTTTGATGGATGACCAAAGGAAATTTGATACTTTTTCTGATCTTCCGAATGAGCTGAAGAGGCGATGGATTCTTATGCATCTTAGCGCGTGATTATTATAACAATTTATTATTCTAATATGTATTGACTTGTTATGTTATTATGTGGTCTTTTTTTATATGGTAATGTTGCTTACAAATTACTTCTAGTTTTACCAACTTTTAAATTTAGATAAACTTCAATCTATCTTACTTTAATGCTACTTCAATCATTAATTCTTGTTAAAGTGTGATATGATTTGATTCCACATTTTTTTTTATTAGAATCTACATTAAAAGTATAATTTTTTAATAGTTCATAAACTACTAAAATTCCAAAAGAATTACGTATTTGATCCAAACAAGGGATTTAGAATTCTACTAGAATTCTAAAAGAAATCTACACTTGAACCAAACAATTGAAATGGAATTGAAATTCCTTGAATTCCAATTCCATAGAATTAGAAGTCCAATTCAATTCCAATTTCGCGAATCCAAACGGACCGGGTCCGTGTGGCAACCCAATTCCAAGCCATGGGAATGGCCATTGGAAGGCCAATTTTAATTCCACGAAATTGAAATTGGCCTTCCAATTCCAAGCCTTGGAATTGGGATGCCAAACATGCCCTTAATTCATATCATCTTTGCGTTTAATTTTTATTTCATTTCTTAAACTTTTTATGAATATCGTCTGTAAGTGTTGGAGAATATGTTACATTAATCAAATATGGCTCTATAATATGCTAAAAGAAAACATACAGACTTGACCAACGTAGAAAACCTTGTAATACAATGTTGGTATTACCACTATATATGCCTCTGTCATGATATCAAACTCTTAATTTGTATTCCCAACTTTTCCATTTAATCATTAATCACTAGGACCCGTTATGGTATACTGCACTAAAGTTTGCAATCCTTTTGCAGAACTTCGACAGTTGTTATTAAGTGGATTATGGAAATTGCCAAGAGGCCCATATTCAGATTTTTCGGTAACCAACAATTGGAGGGAGCTTTGTGGCTTGGGGCTCCGAGAGAGATCCAAATGCACTACATTTATTCTTCTACCAATTGTTTATAACACTCTCAACAATATGCTCAAAACAATGTTTATTTCTCTATACCCATAAAGTCAACTTCTTTTCATAGAAGTTTATCTAATTTTGTACTTATATAGTATATTGTTAATATGTATAATTATGTATAATTAGAGTATATTGTTGGTCAAAATTTCGGGACTTTTTGTAATTTCGGAAAGATGATACGGGACCGAAAACTAACCATCAAATCTTTTTTAAATTATTCATGTTTCTTTCCAGACCTTATTTTATCTACAGAGATGAAGAGGTTTAAAATCAATTATATCTATAGCTCATGGGATTTAAGAAAAATTATTGTTGCTGAAAAGTTTTAAGTTAGTTGAGCTAAAGGACTAAAGTGGTATTATTAATTTTTTATTGCTGGATTGGTGTAGGGATGGTGAAATAAATATTACTCGTACCCAGTATTGTATGACATTGAATAGACTTATCCACCATACTATATCATTCTCCAAATTTTGATTATTTGTAATGGGGTCGAGACTTAAAAGTCTTTTTGTGACTGTTAGTAATGTGCATAACAATATTGTTGTATACTCTATTATGATGTTGCAGGATGTTTTTTTAAAAAATAAATTTATTGTTTATATTTATTGTGTAATTAACTTTGTTAATGTATCATTGTTTGTATTATTCATTTAATAATGCTATTTTTCTTGGTCTACTTCAAGTAATCAAAATAAATTTATCTCATGGTTCTCCAAAATAAGCTTAATTATTATCCAAAACGTTTTTAAAAAGAAAGTATATTTTCTTTTTTAGAAGAAATAGTTTTTACCAATTTGGATTCCATATTGAAAATAATGAAATTCATATTTTTTGATTATTTAGTTATTTGATTTAAGTATTAATAATTATTAAATTATTAAATTATTCATTATGTACCATCTTTTTACCTTTGACAACATTTGTAGTGATATATAAATTTAATTATATTTAAAAATTGAATGTGCCCGCGCATCGAGCGGCTTACATGCTAGTGTTTATAATTTTTTCAGTTTATAATGTTTAGATTAGATAAATTAATATTTATAAACATTTTTTAAGGTATTATGGCTAAAAATACAAAGTTAGATGCATAAATACTAAGATTTTTGCTATTTTTAGGGTAAAAAAACGTAATACATTTGTATAAAACTTGAATTAAAGTCATAATTTGTATAAAACTCAAATTAATCCGAAAAAGAAAATCACCTCGGGAGCTCCTGCCCCCAAACCCCCGGCAACACCCAAAACTTTTGCCCCCCTCCCCCCCAAAAGTCATGGATCCGTCACTAAGAGCCATTATATATAAGAAAAATATCCATAGATTCAAAAACAAGATTTTATTAATAGTTGACTAGTCAATAAGATTTAAATAAGAAAATACTTTTCAAATATGTCTCATAGATAATAATTTCATTATAAAAATGACAATTTATATTAAATTTAAAATCCCACACAAAATTTTATGGTGTCACATTGTAATGTACTAAAATAATAAGGAGGCTTGACAAATAAGTCCTATTTACATAAAATATTTTTTTAAATCCTAAAAGTATATAATCTATATTTTTTTCCCAATAAATCCTATTTATGCATATAGTAAATATTCATTATAGGTTTACAAACATGACTTATTGAACATTTTTTTTTATAAAACTTGTTGGAGTGAAAAAAAGATAGACCTATTAAACTACATTCAATATACGGACCAAACAAATGGTGCAAAATTGTATATATTGATTTTGTATGAATGGTGTCATCTCGATTTATTACGGTTTAAATAACACAAAACATATGGATAAAACACGTAGATAGCCAACTCTACAAAGAGAATATTGATTTGGCCTCTGGCCTAAAATTAATTTGATACTTTACAGTTTTACAGATTTTCCGACAAAGGAAAATTCTGAGCATATATACCTAAAAAGACAAAAAGATTAAAAAAAATGCAACAACGAGACATGATTGTAATTTAAAATTGGGCCGAATCAATGCTTTGAGTAAAGCATTAAAAATCAGAATATAGAAGATGGAAAACACGTAAGCATGGCATGGATTGATTCAATAATTTTGAACCTCAAAATCAATCACGCAAAAACTGCGTATACAAATGTCGCAGAATTCAGGGTAATATAGGTTTCGAAACGGTGTGTTCCTTTTGTGTTGTTTGACAGAGTTCATCCTACTCTTTTTCTTTTGGGATAATTCAATCCTATATCCATTTATCGAGTAAAAAATGCATTAAATTTTATTAACTTTTTTTTAATGTATCAAGTCATTTTTCATAAATTATATATATTTAAATAAATATACGTTCATATATATTCATTTTAAATTCATTTACTCTCTCTCTAAAAATAAACACATAATCCCACACTCTTTCTTTCTCTAGGATCTCCATCTCCACCCCTACTTCCACTCCTAGGGCCGACGCTAGTCATGTGCCAGGTGGACAATGGCACAGGGCCCATTTTAGAGCAAACACTAATATATATATATATATATATATATATATTTTAGGAGTGCAAAAATATTTTATGTATATACTTAGGGGTCCATTTTAAAATGAGTTTAATTTTTTAGGGGACCATTTTATCCACTATAAAAAAAATCTATATAAAGAATGACTCAACTATCCAAAAAAAAACTCATCCAACTCATTTAAGATTCCCATTTTTTTAGGGACTCATTTTTTCAACTCCCCACAATCTTTTTGGTGTCCACTCTCTCTCTTTCATTTGCAATTTTCACCGCCCCACTCTCTCTCTCTCCAACGTCCCCCTTTCTCTCTCTGTATAAATGCATTTGATGCTAGATTGCTTGTATTCTTTTTGTACTATTATTATTTTTGTTTTTATTTTTGCAGGAGGTCTAAAAAAGGCATAATCAACAATCAAGAAGCTATTCATAGTTTAAAAAGCTTGAAGGCAAATGTAAAATTAAGATCTCTTTATTTTTTTTTATGGAAAAAATAGATTACTAAAACAAACAATAGTTTTTTAATCTATTTTCTTTTAAGTATGAATAGGTTTTTAAAATAAATGTAGATTGTTGTTGGCTATGTTTTTTATACTAATTTGTTTTTTAATTCATCAAGGTCTTACTTATTAATTATTTTTTTTATGTAATTATTTTTTTTTGTTATCAGGTTCTTACTTTCTACACTAACCAAGTAGATGAAATTGGAGAGGGAATAATAAATGGCTCAAACCAGGTGACATTTTTTCATATTTTTTTATTTTCAATCAATTAAGATATTTATAGAATAAATTATCTATTAGATTCGTTGTTAATTGCATGTTTAATCAGTGATTTTGTAAGTAGAAATGCTAGAAGAATTATTTTTCAATGAGTTTTTAGGTATTTAATATTTTTTTATAGTATTTTTTTGCAAGGGCCTTAAATTTAGTTTTGCATAGGGCACTCCAAATCTCAGGCCCGGCCCTGTCCACCCCCACCCCGCCCACCCCATCGGAGACTCTCCGAAAATAGTCCACCGAAAAATCTCACCATAGGCCGCCAAAATTCTCGTCGAAGTATTTCTCCCTCCTCGTTTCTTTCATTTTCTTTATTTTTTTCGGTCCGCGCTAGTGGCACCATAGCCCGAGCTGGAGAAGAGGAGTTTTCGTCGAAAAAATAGAGTTTTTGTCGGGAAAAATGGAGGTTTTACAGAAACAGTAAATTTATCTGTTTCGATTTTTTCATAAAAAAATATCGAATATGTGTGTTGTTTGATAGATCTTAAAAGTAGATTTCAAATATATATTTTTTGTGAATTTTGGATTTGAAGTTGTGGACTTTTAAAGATTTGGTGTTTTAAAAAAAAAATGACGTATCAGTTGTGAGGGTGTATTTTCAGGGTTTATTCGTCATTTTAATGTACTTAGTTGGGAAAATAGGACATTTGACACCATTGACTCGGTCAAATGATCTCTTGGCTCGTTGACTAAGTGAATGAGACTTGATAACTATTACCTCTTTTCTTTTTCTTTTTTTTAAACAAATAACTCTTATTTTGTAAAATGACTAATTGAACTTTTTATAAAATAGTTAAATCTACTAATATATAAAGCTGACACTCACTTCAATTTTGAAGCTCGGTTACTCTTATTTACTCCTATTAAAATCGATCCCTGCGTCTAATATTTCTCAACGGCTCCACGTGTTTTTGAGGTAGTTTAGAGGCATGATTTACCAACTTCCCTGTCTCATTTGTTTATTTTTTTAATTATTGGTTCTATTGTAATAATTATATGACAAGTGTCATTTTACACAAAAAAAAATATGAGAGGTCACAAGTCAGTTAAGTATGATTTTGAGACTTAAAATAATTTAAATAATACATGAGAGGGGAGCGTAAGAAAACTTTATAAATATAACTAAATAAAAAAATTATAAATAATGCAATACATGAAAAGTGAAGAAAACCTGGGGAGAAGAAAACTGCTCATGCTTACAAATATTTTATGTTAGTCTCTCTCTCTCTCTCTCTCGCTCTCTCTCTCTCTCGCTCTCTCTCTCTTTCTCTCTCTCTCTCACACACACACACACACACACACACACACACATTAAAAATTTCATGCCGTGGAAGCTCTTATCTTATATATGTATATATCGATCATATTAATGATTTGTTATATATGGTATTGAACTGGATTTTGGTGTAATTAGAGTATATTTTTTCTGGCATCAAAGAAGATAAATATAAGACTTATGAGAATTTTAGGAATGTAAGGTATTAGGATGCATCAATATTCTTTTTAGATTTAAACTAGCATGTAACCCGCGCGATGCGCGAGCGCCTATCATTGAGATTCGGAATTCAAATATTATAGAAAATGACTTCCATTAATAATGTATTGTTATTATAACTCTATATAATTCAAATTATTACGACATATACCGAAAAGAACACGCAATGTGGATAAAAAAGTATGAATTATGGTGCAAATTTTAGCAAAACCAATAATATATATTGATATACACAAGTATGACCTCATCCTAAGTTAGGATCAACTCGGCCAAGGCCGACCGTGGCAAACCATCAAGATTGAACATATGACGACTTGGCTGGAGTCTTGGCACTAAAGGTCTCGTCCTCAGTCGTTACTCAGATACATGACAACATCAATGATCTTAGTTCCCTCCCACATCTCCTCGGCCTCATCCATGACATTGGGGGGCCAAGGATCATATGAAGACTCATCTCAACACACTGAAATTCATTTCATCAGAAGACTAACCTGGAGACTTGGCCCGACCTGGATCAGTACGCCCGACATGTAATACCCTGTATTTCTTGCATATTTGAGATTTAATTATTTTGGTAATTAAATTATTTTATTTTAAATTACACGAGAAAGGTAATTTAACGGAATGGAATAATAATATGACTATTGAATATTAATCAAGATTAAAATAATGATTAATATTATGAAATAAATTTACTAAGTGTGAATAATAAATAATTGATATTTATTAGTCTACGTCGTAGCAAGTGATATGGGCATATTAAATTTTATATCAACCGGGAGTTGCGTGTAGACGAATTTGAGGTCGAGATAGAAAATATATTTTAAGTAACTCGGATAACAATTTAGAGATCACGAATGATTCTGAAAGGGTCAAAATAGTCAGAATAGTATACCCGAGGGTATTGTTTGGGTCCTGGGTTAATTTTAGACCAAACCGTCACCTATTGAGAGCATTTTGGTCATTTGGCAAAAGGAAAATTAGGGACCTAAAAAATTTACAACTCTATATCATATGTTAAGAGGTACACTAAAACCTAAGGGAGGCCATTAGAGAAGGAGGAGAGACCATTCTCAAAGCTTAAGGAGGTGTTCTTGAAGAATTAGACCTTGTTCTTGCATCGTAATTATCTAAGGAGTGGGGATTGGAAAAGAAGAACATCAATCCATCATTACAATCACGAAATTAGACCTCATATGCTAAGGAAAGTGTTTATATACAATATTTTGAAGTTATAATACCCATGTATAGGGTTTTAATGCCTAGATTTGATTAAATCAATGTTCTTGGAAGAAAATATAAATTTTTTATGCATGATTGGGTAGGATTTGCATATAGCATGATTTAATATATGTAGAGGGTTAATAATCAGAGGAGACATGATCATTAACACGAATTAAATCTAGGTTTTGGAATGAATGTATGGGAAGAACACAAAACTAAGGTTTTTGAAGAAGTTTTGGGTTTTGATTCGTTCTTGATTGAATTCTATGAAGATTTGATCATGATATGTTTAGAAATCACACTAATGCATGTAGAAATGGTTAGAGTAATTGGTTGTGATTTTGGAATAGTATAATGTAAGTTTGGTAAATGAAAATGGTGAAAAAACACATGAAAAAGACGAAGTAGCCAAACTGTACATTTTCTAATGGATTCAGCTAGCGGCGAATCAATTCGGTTTATTAGAAAACTTGATTTTTCCCCTTTTAAGCGTAGAATTCCTAAATCGTTGTCGTGAAAACTTTAGGACCTTGATAAATGATAAATTGGGACTTATTATATTACACTAGGCTTATAATAGGGGTATGTACTTAGTCTTATTGAGAGGATTAAGATGAGACTGATTTGGGTGAAACTACATCGTAATTAATCTGAAAAACAGTCAAAGAATTACTGGAATTTTGAAAGAATTGTATATAGACTAGTAGGGTAAGTTAGACTTAACTACTAAAATTAATAAACGGGTAACTCGGACCCTTAAAGTTGTGCGAATACTCAAATAAATGCGATAACTGTGATAAATCGTAAAGTAACAAGTACAGGGAGTATGTGAAAGAAAGATACTACATATATACATGAATAATTGGGTTGTGTGTAGACCTACTAATTTATAAGGATACTTAGGTTGTGTGAATACCTATTGTATACTGGTTGATAAGTGAACATACCGCTACTTGCTATCACGGGGGTTAGGTAGTGATAGGGTTCGTCCCACTTTGGCGATTTCAGTGAGGTTTGGATAAGTACCCCAAGGCATGGAACTTTAGGCGGATTATTATTTTGAGCGATAATAGTGATACCGACAGGTCGTTTGGGTACATTAGGTATGTGCGCAGTCCCAAAAACTGGGAGCCATACCCGCCTCCTTAGTATGATGATCATTTTAGGTTCGAGTGTGCTCACTGAACCATATGTCCTTGAGGTATGAGATGTACAAGTATTTGATAGCAAAGTATGCATGCATCATGACTATCGTTCCGGGGGAGGCCTTAATTAGTATATATATACATATAGGCAGTGGTACATATACATATAAATGAGAAACTTCTACTTGTTTAATATAGTAGACAGTAGACATTGTATATCTAAGAAAGTAGATTAAGCGGTGAAACATAATTATAAAGATTAGAAGATGACATGTGTGAAATTTTGTATGTATTAAGTAGAGAAACTTAATTATAAAGATTCAAATTTAACATATGTGAAATGTTATAGGAGAAAAATAACATACGAGAAATGTTAAATCGGATAGCGTGCTGTATGGGCTATATGGGGACATAGAGATGAGAATAGTCCAGATAATTACTTATGTCTAGTTAGCTTGGATAGCATTGCTAAGTGGGCTAAGTAGAGAACGTTAGGTGTGCACAGTAGTTGAGGGGTGAAGAAACTCAAGAGAGTGTGCGTGACCATAACATGTGTAATCAAAAACCGATTTTGAGTTGTTATCAACTCTTGCTAAATATTTTTAAAATGTTTTGAATATTAACTCTTGCTATAAAAATATTTTAAAACCTTTTAGGTGTCCAGCCACAAGGACGCCAGACTTGATATTTTATTCTAGGGACACGTGGCTGCAGTACATGTGAATGTTTGCAGGAGTTTTGATTAGATGCTTAATTTCCTCATTTCCTAGTGTAGGATCTATTGAGAGGACTTCAGTATTTCAATTTTTATTTGGGCATGTTGCCCCATTTAGATTTTACTCAGCTCAGACTTGTGGGATTCATTTAGTTTGGATTTAGCCGATGGTTTATTTCGATAAGATTTTAGTTATCTATATCTTGTGATGGATTGGACTTTATATTGGTGTGTGATTTATTTTAGTTTTCACATGTTGTTATCTTCTTAATGAAAGATAAAATTGGCACCGATTTAATTAAGTAATATATGATTAGTAATTAATTTGGTTTTTGACAGTGAAGCTAAGAATGAACCAATTTAGAAATCATGATTTAATTTAATAAATGACTGATCACCCGGTATTTAATTAGGCGCGGTATCACAAATGGTATCAGAGCATCAGGTTCTAGTGTCCATAGGATCTGTACATCTTACTGCAATTTCAGCATATCATTCTTTTATGATAGATCCCTATTGTTAGGACTATTCCTTTTATCTTTACGTGCTTAAGATATCGTAGTTTTGCTATTAGATATTGTATCGACTTTGAACTTATATAATTCAATTTGTTTTAGATGCTACCCAGGAGAGAGCGAGCAGAGAGGGCAGCAGTTAGGGACTAGGCTAGGGAGGACAATCAGGAGCCACAAGCATCATTACCACCAGAGATGATTTCTACTACACAGGTGGTAGTGATAGGGGCCCAAGCGATCGAGACAGCTATGAGGGCTATAGCAGATCATTTCCCTCAACCTCTCGCAATCCAGGACGAGGCAGGACCATTTACTTAGCAGAGAGTCAGTGAGACTTTCTAGAAGGGCTACCTGCCTGAGTTCCAGAGCAGTAAGGATGTAGTTGCAATGTTCTAATAGAAGAAGAATATTCAGCGCCATCTGCGCATGCTATAGTGCAGTGAAGTGTATAAATATATGTTAGCTACCTTCAGACTATCACGAACAGCTTAACAGTGGTGGGAGTTGGTGATCAACGTAGAGGAGAGAGACTTGATGATGATTTCTGAGTTGTGGGTGTGGTTTGACTACAATTACTTCCTGTCTGCAGTCGAGTCAGAGATGAGGAAAAAGTTTGGGGAATATGTTAGGGTGACCGTTCGGTAGCTGAGTATGAGGAGGAGTTCACCCGTACGGAGAACATTGTGCCAAATGAGGTGAGCAATGAGGAAAGGAAGAAATTAAAGTTCATGGATGGTTTAGCCTTGAGGATCAGGCATCATTTAATTGGTAATCCTGCGTTGATGACTTACACTGACGTCATCAATGTCGCACTGGTATATTGTCAGGATAATCGCTTCCATGCGAAGGGGAGAAAGAGAGTTGAGCCTAGACAGTATGGAAAGACTGGGGGAGTAGTGTTAGTGGGGTACCACCCCAATAGTAGTAGACATCGAGTTAGTAGGGGAAGGATTCTAGAAAAGGGGAGCTCTGCCAAGAGGTTTAGGTCTGGGGGATATCGACATAACATGGGGTTTTAGGTAGGGCCAGCAAGGCCCCTAGAAGCAACAATTTTCCCAGGGCCATTAGGGACAAGGGAAACAGGGGGAGGCCAGCGGGGCCAAGGCCATCAGGGCCAACTTCAGGGCCAGGCAAAGAAAGTTTTAGGGGAATTGCTTTATATGTGGCCAGAAGGGTCACAAGAAGAAAGATTGCCCACAGCAGGGTGGAGCACAATAGTAGGGTGCTAAGTAGGGCACCAGGCTCCTTTACCCCTGCAGCTCCAGCAACACCAGCCCCTCAGCTGTAGTAGGGAAAGATACACTATGGGCATGTTTATAACGTCTGGGACTTGGCCATAGCACCAGCACGTCAGGCACCACCGGTGGTAGAGGGTACGTTTCCTATTATACGCTTGAGGGTAGGCAACTTTTTGATACTGGGGCATCGCATTCTTTTATTAAGACCAGATATATTAGAGTTATCGATTTATTAGAGATTGGGGGTTGGTTACCACCAACCCCCAATGGTTACCACCAACCCTTGCTTTTCAAGAGGTTGGGGGTTCAAGTCTCATCCCCTCCCCTCCCTCTCCCTAAGACTTGAACCTTAAAAAAATGAAGAAAAGAAGAAGAGATAGCCGGTAGTCTCCTTATGTGTGTAGAGTCATCGATAGGTAGTGGTTCGCTGATACTTGAATTGTAAAGGAGTTGATATCGTTATGGGGAGATTGAGTTTAGCGACAGACCTTCTTGTGTTAGATATGGAGGGTTACGATGTGATTTTGGGTACGGATTGGTTGGTGGGCTGTAGGGTGATGGTGTATTGCTATGAGAGGACCATTGTGTTATCTATTCTGGGGTAGGAGATGTTCCTGGTCACGATACCTCTTCCCAAGGGAGGATCACTCACCCACTTATATTATATTGAGGAGGAGACCTCCAAGGAGATTGTGATTCCTTTAGACTCGATTCCATTTGTAAGGGACTTTGAGGACATTTTTTAAGGAGATACCGAGATTACCACCTAGTTGGGAGATTGAGTTTGTTATAGATCTAGCATCGAGTTTGAAATCGATTGCCCGAGCACCTTACCGTATGGACCCTTCAGAGACGCGTGACTTGAGAGAGAAGATTCAATAACTCTTGGGATAGGGTATTAATAGGCATAACACATTTTCATGGGGTGCACCGGTATTATTTGTGAAGAAGAGGGATTATTCGCTTTGCTTATGTGTTGACTACAAGGAGCTGAATAAGGTATCGATACGGAATAAGTATTCGTTACAGAGGATCGATGACCTATTTGACCAGTTGAGGGGAGCGTCGTACTTCTCTAAGATTGATTTGAGATCTGGGTATCAGTGCATTCGAGAGGAGGATGTTCCTAAGGCCATTTTTCTATTGCGGAATGGATCGTACGAGTTTAGGGTGATGCCATTTAGGCTCACCAATGCGCCAGTAGTGTTCATGGATGATGACGTTGTAATCAGCACCACCAGATTAAGATGCGATTATGAATAGCTTAAGCTCAATCACAGCACAATAATGGAGATGGATATATGTATATATGAGATAAATAGATGAGGATAAGAAGATTATCTCAATGATTTAAAGTGGTTCATGCAATTAGGCCTACATCCACTGTGTGAGTATATGAGAAATCCACTAAATAAGGCCATTAATGGACATGGATACAACACTAAATCTCTCTCTCTCTCTCTCTTCTGTATACAATTGGACAGAGTTTTGTTAGGGTTTCGAATTAAGAGAGATCGATCCCTTCTCATGGAGAAGATGAAGGGTATATATAGGGCTTGGGGGGTTTACTGTACCCCCTAAGCATGTAATCAGCATGTGTATGAGGAAAATCCCAATAATATGAAGACACCTGTCCCTGGAACATGGATATAATATGATGTAATATTCCCTCATGTGAGGGAATGATCTTGTTATAACATAATTGTCCATGTGTGCATACCTCTTCTGTACTTGTATATGCTCGGGGTGCTTGTATCATTCGTTGGGAGCTCAGTCTGGCAGGATATGAGGTTGCTAACTCCTATAGGATTGTCCCATGCTCACAGACACAAGTATGAACTTGACTGAATAGATCAGGCCAAGGTTGGATTTCCGCGATCCCTCCTGTTATCGGCCATGGAAGAGTACGAAGTTGGTCCTTGCTGAACACGTGATGCTCTTGTAGTCTCGGCTTTTTATATGATCGAGGCTAGTTGAGACGAGGCTGACCCTTATCAGGATGACCCCTCTAATGACACGTGGGGACCTTATGACTACTCAACCATGAGATTTGATGCCACTCGTCTTAAGAGGTGAGGGTATACTTTATCCATATCAATCACCCCTAGCCCTTAACCTTTTGTGTGAATAGGAGGTTGCGGGGTACATGTTGTTAAATGCGTGATGAGATGTCTCTGACGTATTGGCTGTATAGGTCTTGATACATGAGTGGGTGACATATGTCACTGGCCTCATTGGTTAGCGTCTACCCCAAGTAGGGTTTGGTGACTACACGCTTTGGGTTTTGTGAAGGAAACGTGCATAATCATTAGGGGAGATTTAAAGCCCCAAAAATTTTCATTTCTCTTTCTTCCCCAAAAAAACCTTCAAATATCCATAGCTACCGAACTGCGAAAAACCTGCAAGTCTTCTTTTCTCAGGCCACTTCCTATCAACCTCCCCTATCTCAAGATCTTAGGTTTTCTCAGGTACCTTCTTTACTCCAACTTTCTTTATTTCTGCAATTCCAATCGCTGTTTGAATTTTTTCAATTGGTGTTTTGATTTTTCGGTGGCTGTCCTGCCACTGTTGGGAGGTCTTTGAGCTGAGAAAGGAATTTTATTGGTGGTTTGGAGTGTGATTGGATGGTTGCGAGGAGTTTTTAGGGTTATACTGCAAGTGTATAGGTTTTCAGGAGAACTCCAATCGTCATCTCCAGTTGTTCAAGTTAGGTTTGTTCTTGGTGTTCTTAGGAAAACCTTTCAAATTCCCAAGGTGTGATCCTTGAGTCACCTACAGCCAAACTTTATGTTTTTTTCCCTTTATTATCTTTTCCTGTTTCACCCAAGTGTAGCCTCGTCCTTCGGAGGCTACGACCCTTGTACAAGTTAGCAGAGGACTTCCCTAGCCTGAGAGAGAAGTGTTTTGACAAGATTAGGCAAATAAAGGAAGCCCAAGCCGAGAGTCGAAAGGCCGAGGATTTTCCAGTTCATCCTATCTTTCCACTAACCTTGGCTGTAGTATACCCCCAAGTCATTGGGACTAGTGAGCTAATTTTTAGAGTCATCTGCTGCCGACCCTACCCTATGTCCACCTTTAAACAAGGCGAGAGTGTGATTTCTTATGAGGAGGCTATGGATTATTCCCCTATGCAAAGTGCAGAGTCTAATGCTGAAGAGGTTTCCTCTCGTATCTCGTCTTCTAAAGGAGCCGAGTCATCACATAACTATGATTCTATGGAAATATTAGAACCCAATGTTTCATTCTCTCCTCCAATAAATTTTATTCCATTATCGACTGTGACTGGAGCCGAGTTCATTGAGAGGTTCCTTAGTGGTGACCCGAACAACACCTCAACCGAGGTCCCGTAAACTAACAGTGAGGGGGAGAGTGAGGTTGATACCTCCGTCACTGCTGAGTATGAGATTTCTGTATCCGACGCTGATCTCTTAGTCTTTAGACACATCTACGACATAGATCCCACTATTTCTATGAGGGTACCTTTCGAGAACGAGAGAGCCTTTCACAGCCTGGATGGTGAGATTTGCGTCTATGAGCAGATGTTTAAGTTAGTTTTTTATCTACCTATTCACCCCATACTCTGAGCCATCCTTGATCACATAAACCTTTACCCCTCTCAACTATCTTTAAATACATGGAGAGTTATGATTCGATCAATCATCCTTTGGAAGGCTGTACATCAAATCGACCTTCCAGTTCACATATTCCTTGGTTGTTACACACCATCGTCTTCCAAGACTCATCCAGGCTACAATCATTTTGTAGCTAGAAAGTATGAAAAGAAAATCCTATTGGTGACTCAGACCTCCAACCATAATTGGAAACCCTGATACTTTTTCATTTCGGGTGCTTGGGAGTTTGGCCCCAAATAAACCTATGGGACGTATGTGCCTAAAACTCCTCTGAGGTCGGCCAAGGTCCAAATATCGGCTAAAGTTGACCCGGGATTGAGCCCTGATACCTACGAGAAGATTAAAAAAAATTATAGCCAAGGTGATAAAGGTAGTCTTGCGAGGTTTGAGCATCTGATGACCCCGTACTACCTTGCTCAGACAGGTGTGGGGGTGGCCCCCTGATTGAACTTTGTAAGTTATTTTATTATTGTTGATAAGTGATGCCTCGTACCTTTATATAGAAGATACACTTATTCTGAGAATTTTCTTTTGTAGAGTGTCCAGAAGGAATTTCAGACGATCTTTGGAAGATGTCCGCCCCAAAATTGAGCAAGCTTATTGACAGGCTTGGCAACAAGGCTTCCCCTCCAATTGTACTACCGAAGAAAAATATTAGCTCTAACAGAATCGATGGTGATGGGAAGAAGAGGAAGGTTCAGCCAGCCAATACAACCTCCACTCGGCCTTCCAAGACTCAGTATTCCGACCATGCCATCCCGATTTCAACGAACGATGCTCTTGCTACTTGTCTGTCACAACTGAAAATAAGTGACAATAACGTCATTGGTCATAGTTTGAAGGCTGCAGATGCCCTCAACTCCCTCATCTAAGAGGATGACAAACGTTTCCTTTAATCCATAGACATCCCTCTCTGGGTGAATTCTCTGTTCGTCGAATGGTCCAGGTATCTTTAAGAAAAAATCATTCACCGAAGTGTTGTCCCTTTATTTCCTGTATTTTGTACATAAGTGTCTGCCTATTATGTTGTAGGGTGCGATTTCACTTCACCACTTATCCAACTGGACTCTGAAGAGGTTACCCTTAATCCAAAAGTTCCAATATGCTAAAAAAGAAGAGAAGGCCTGGAAGGCTGACCTTGACAAGGTTAAGGGTGATCTGAAGAAGAAATATCTGGTCGCCACTCTGAAGGCCGACCATAAAAAAGCTCTTAAGGCTAAGGATGAGAGCATAAAGGCCAATATTGATGCCGCCGTTAAAGATGCCTTGGCCGAGGCTAAGGACCAAATCATTATCGATTACAAAGTGTCTGGCAAATTTATGGACTTCGACTTTGATTATCTAGAAAGGGGCATCAGGGCTGCTGGATGATGTGCTACCCTTAAACATGCTGAGACTGGGAGCCTATCCCCGGATGACTTCGTAGGCCTTGGTTTTGGTGACCCACGTCTCGGAGCTTCTTTGGTCGAGGTTGAGAACGATGTTGCTACCCCTGCAAAGACCATCCCTCTAGAGGTTACAGAGAATAATTAGGATCTAGTTGACCATAACGAAGGGGCTGAGATCACAAATGTTGGAGTTAATGAGACTGTTCATATGGGTGATGGGTCGACCCAAGTCGAGGGTGAGGTTCAACCTTGAGGGCTCCTTAATAATCGTCTTTCTTGTTAAGGCAGTCAACCCTGAGGACTTTTGTATTTTGCCTGAGGGCTTTTGTATTTTGGGAATTGTGATTATTAATGAATGAATGTTTTCTTTCCATAATTTTTCTGTCTTTTGCTTGCTATCTTTTGAAGTATGATACCACCAACTAATGATGTTTGATATCACATATATTTCATCACATTTAATGATGTTTCATTTTATAATCTTATAGATGTTTCATCACATCTAATGATGTTTCATCTCATATTCACCAAATTAATGATGCTTTAATAATGAATCACACGCAAGTGATTTTGAATTTGTACTCACCAAATTATGATGTTATACCACACCCTCTCGTCATTTTGAGAGTTCATAGTTGAGCATCGTCTAATCCACGCACTTCCATCTTAGCTGAGAGAGGGTTTTTCACCAAGTTAATGATGTTTAAGGTCTGAGATCACCAAAGTAGTGATGTTTCATCTCATATTCACCAAATTAATGATGTTTAAATAATGAACCACACCCAAGTGATTTTGAACTTGGACTCACCGAATTATGGTGTTATGCCATACCCCCTCTCGTCATTTTGAGAATGCATGGTTGAGCATCATCTTGGCCATGAACTGCCGACTCGATCGAGAGAGTTTTTTTCACCAATCTAATGATGTTTTAATAATTAAGTTAACCCCTCTTGGTGTTATTGAAAATCCATGGATGGGGTCTACCCCTTTCCAGGTTATTATTTCACCAAGGTTGGGTTGTTCCTATCTAACCACGAATGATTTTTTATAGCTTGAGGACATTTGGACCATATAATTTAATTGCTACAAACAATATATGAGGGAGCATATGCAAGATAATTTTCATTTATAGACTATATCATAGAATGGAAAAAGAAAAACATACAAGATAATATCCAATATCTTTTATTGGTAGTATCTTCTTAAATGGTCGGCGTTCCAGGGGTTGGAGAAGGTCTCTCCCTTTAGATTTTCTAGCCGGTAGATTCCTGGGATGACTTAATCAGTAGCTCTATAAGGAGCATGCCCATTGGCATGGAGCTTATTAGGATTTTGCCACGTCCTTTTTAGAACTAAGTCTCCCACAGCTATCGACCTTGATTTGACCCTCTTGTTGTAGAACTTAGCCGTCCTCTGCTGGTAGGCTATTTGCCTAATCTCTGCATCTTCTTTTCTCTCTTCAATAAAATTTAGGTCAAGTCTTCTCTCTGCCATATTTCCCTCAGGGTCATACGTCTGAACTCTGTGAGTGGGGATACCAATCTCTGTAGGCAACACAACTTCTGAACCATAAGCTAATATGAACGGGGTCTCCCCTGTCGACATTTTTACTGTCGTTCGATAAGCCCATAATATAACATGTACATCTTCAGTCCATCTCCCCTTAGAATCTTTTAACCTTTTCTTGATTCCATCAAGAATATTTCTATTGGTGACTTAAATCTTACCATTGGCCTGAGGTCAGCCTGGAATTGAGAAGAATTGCTTGATGCCGACCCTTTTACAATATTTTTCTAAGGAGATGTTCTTGAACAGGGTACTATTGTCTGAGATGAGTGTATTAGGTTAGCCATATCTGCAAATTATATTCTTCCACATGAACTGAAAGGTCTTCTTTTCTGTGATCTTGATCATGGCCTCGACCTCTAGCCACTTTAAAAAGTAGTCTATCGCCACAATTACATATCTTTAGTTACCCATGGCCCTTGGCAGATGCCCAACCAAATTAATCCCCCACACTACAAATGGACATAGTGAAGTGATAGACATCATAAGTTAACGGGGTTTATGAGGGATTGTGGAAAACCAATGGCACTTGTCGCATTTCTTTACGTACTCGATTGAGTATTTGGCCAGGGTCGGCCACTAATACCTTTGAGTGACGATCCTCTTTGCCAATGATCTTCCCCCAATGTGGATTGAGCAAGAACCTTCATGAACATCCTTTAAAATATAATCCACTTCGGTTGGGTGGACACATTTGAGTAGAGGTAAAAAAAAACTTCTTATATATCACGTCCCCTAAGATAGAGAACTTAGTGACTTTGTATCTCGACTTCCTTCTTTCGGCCTTAGACTCCGAAAAACCGCCCTCTCTGATATACTGAATAAGGGGGTCCATCCAAAATGGTCCTAGGTTTAAATTTAAGTAAAAATTTTTCTTTGTGTATGGTCGGCTGAGGAAGGATTTCTACTAGCACTGACCTCCTGGTCTTTGTCCGTGTGGCCGAGGCTAGCCTTGCCAGAGCATCAACTTGGCTGTTATCTAGCCGAGACACGCTTTTAACTTTGATTTCACTAAATTTCTTCATCATCTTCCTCACCTTTGCTAGGTACCTTGCCATTCTATCATCTTTGGCTTCATAAATCCCTAGGACCTGATTAATTACAAGCTGAGAGTCACTATGGACTACAAGCTGGACGACGTTGAGAGCTTTGGCGAGGGAGATTCCGACTATGAGGGCCTCATACTTTGACTCATTATTGAAAGCCTTAAAACTGAACCTCAATGCATACTCTATATCTGTTTCATCCGGGGCCGACATAATCAAGCCGGCTCCACTCCCATTTTTGCAGGATAAACCATCAATAAATAAGTTCCACACTACCCATTCTAAAAATGGACCTTCTTCAATAGCACTATTTTTGAGCAAAAACTTGTCAGTCTTGGTTGTAAGAGGTCTCATCGTGCTTGTCTCGGCCTCTTCCGATTCGATATTAGTTTCGACCGTCCTTTTAAGACTGTTTGCTTCTTCACTATCAGCTTTAGACTAGGTGAATTTTGCCACAAAGTCTGCTAAGGCCTACCCTTTGATTGCAACCCTCGGCTGATAGACTATGTCGTATTCTCCCAGCTCAATGGCCCAGGCCATCAACCTACCTGATTTCTCGGGTTTATGGATGACCTGTATGAGGGGTGAGTCTGTCAAGACGACCATAGTGTGGGCTTGGAAGTATAGCTTCATCTTTCTTGAAGCATGGATTAGGTCATATTCTAGTTTCTCCACTTTGGATACCTATGTTCAACCCCCTGGAGGGCCTTGCTGTTGAAATACACTGGTCCTTGCACACCTTCATCATTTCGTACTATTACAGTGCTAATAACCGACTCAGACACGACCAAGTATAGATATAGTTTCTCTCCTTGGATAGGACGAGACAGTAAAAGTAGAGATCCGAGATAAAACTTTAGCTCCATAAAGGTTCTCTCTCATTCCTCATCCCACTCAAAAGCTTTTCTAAGCACTTTAAAGAATGGCAAATATTTATCAGTGGCTTTAGAGATGAACCTGTTTAGAGCAGCCACCCGTCTAATGAGCCTGTAAACCTCCTTAATGGTCTTTAGGGTCTGCATTTCTATCAAGTCTTTGATTTTCTCAGGGTTTGCCTCTATTCCCCTCTGTTTTACGATGAATCCCCAAAACCTACCAGCTCTAACACCAAACACACACTTCACTGGATTGAGCTTTATTTTGTACTCGTCCATTGTGTTGAACAATCTTTCAAGGTCGGACACATGTGTATCGGCATTCAGACTCTTCGTAAGCATATCATAGACATATACCTCCAACGTCTTCCCTATCTGATCTTCGAACATCTTATTTACAAAACTCTGATAGGTGGCCCCATCATTCTTCAGACCAAAGGGCATGACCTTTTTGCAATAGGTCCCTTTGTCAATGATGAAGGTTGTCTTCTCTTCATCGGTTGGGTCCATGAAGATTTGGTTATAGCCTAAGTAGGCATCCATAAAACTCATCAATTCATGCCCAGTTATGGCATCTACCATCTAATCAATACGAGGGAGAGGGAAGTTATCTTTCGGACAAGAGTTGTTTAAATTAGTGGAGTCCACGCACATTCTCCATTTATCGTCGGCTTAGGTTCTATGACAGCATTTGAAATCCATTCATGATATATCACCTCTCTGATGAACTCAACCATCTCAAGATTTTTAACCTTGTACTTCTCCCTCGAGTAGACCCTCCTCCTTTGCTTTATTGGCTTTACAACATCAATAACATTCAACTTGTGAGACATTACTTTTGGGTGAATCCCAGATTTGTCATCATGACTCCAAGCGAAGATGCTTTGTCTCTTCCTCAGTTCGATAAGCTCATCCTTGATATCTTATTTTAGGGCTTTACCGATTTGGATAGTTTTTTCGGCTCGTCCTCACTGAGGACGATGGATTCTACCTCTTCTGTGGCCTCCCCTTTCTTGAGTTTTTTTCTCTTCTCTGGGATCAAGGGTGTGAATGTTATATGTGGTTATTACTTTCTTATGTGCTTCTCTATCCTCTCCCGAGTTAAAGTAACACTCCCATGCCGACGTTTGGTCACCTTGAACTTCCCCTGATATGCCCCAAGTGTAACCTCGGCCCAGAGACACCAACCTCGGCCCAGAGACACCAACCTCGGTCGAGATGATGGCCGAGACATTGATCGACCCCATGTAGGCCATGGGCCCATGATATCATCCCTCGGCCAGACCAACCTCAGCCCAGGACGACACTACCATATACACTTCAATGGACACTACGCGCATCACAAGCATCAACAACATCCTCATGTACCTGGGTATAACAACCTCGGCCAAGAGTAGGCCGAGGTGACAAGGAGCCCTGATAACCTTTAACATGGAGCTAGTCCAACCTCGGCTTGGGCCGAGGTGACAAGGAGCAGACATAGTAATCATCAGCATGCTATATGTCCAACCTCGGCTCGGGCTGACCCCATCATATGTCTCGGCTGAGATCAGGCCGAGACTCCTTATGACACATCTCGGATTGAACGGAAATCAAGCCTTTACAGCTCGGCCTCTCCCAGGCCGAGGTCATTCACCAATATGACTGCCGAGCATCTGTTGACATTTGGATAAGGACACCTGGGCACAAATCAGTTATAACAAGATTATTCTCCACATATGGGGAGACTATTTCATCATCATTCCTTACATGTGACAGTGACAGATGGCACTCCCACATTGGTGAGGATATCACACTCATGCTCATTGCATGCATGGGGGGTACACTACACCCCCTTGGTACTATATATAGGGGTCATACCCTACCTTGCAAAAGGATCCCAGCTATTCAACCCTAGCTAAAACTCTGTCTAAATATACAGTAGAGAGAGAAAGCTTGAGAGAATTGTATCCATGGCCATTAGTGCCTTCATTCAGTGATATTACTCACACACTCACAGTGGACGTAGGCCAGATTGGCTGAACCACTTATATTCCGGTGTTGATTCCTCATATCCTCATCTCCTTCTCTTATCTCTTTATATAGTTGTGCTGCCATTGTTATTCGTATATTGAGCTTGGAAACACCTTATCCGGTGGTGCTGATTGTTAGCATCATCATTTTGGCGCCGTCTGTGGGAACGAGAAGCTATCTCTTCCTCTTTTTCTGCTTAACCTCATCGGAGACTCTGGTGGTGAACCAGGAACCACCCCTTGCGTGGAGCTGTTTCACCATTGAAAGAGGTCCTTAAAGGTATTAAGCTCACTTGCTGCACAAGCTCTTTATTGTTAACACATGGCACCAGAATTACCACCGCCTCTTCCGCCGCCCGGAGGTGGAGGGGCTAGCTCCAGTCAGGCTCCCCCCCAGTCAGAAATGGCGGAGGTAGCAGCAGCCTTGAAATCTTTAGCTGCAACACAGCAAGCCATGAAGGAGCAATTTGCCCAGCTCAGCCAAACCATGATGATGAGGCCACCTGGAGTCTCACCGGACATGATAACTCCGGCGAAGGTTCAGCCTCATCCTGACGCCAGGGGACCACCCCAGGCGCCCATGAAGAACTAACCTGCACCCCAGTGGAGGAGGGACGTTGCTGACCCTAGGCGCTTGCGCCTAGGGAGGCAGGGAAACCCTTGCCCAGAGGACAGGTATGATGACCTAGAAGCTGAAGAAGCCCCAGAAGACTGCTGGGAGCCGTATGAGGTGTCAAGTGACACTATACGACCTCTTAGGCAGAGTCAAGGAGGTGTCGGCCGAGATGGATGTGTCGGCCGAAGAAGAGAAGAGGCCCAACAAAGAGGGTCGGCCTTTGACAGGTTGAGCAGAGGGTCGGCCTTCGAGAGGCTGGTCCCGGTAAATGACCTAAGACACAGGCTATCAAGGTCGAGGAGCGCAGCAGGCTCCCAAAGAGGTGGTAGGCAAGGTCAGCCAGACCAAGGCCGACCCTGTGAAGGAAGAGCTAGGGAACAGGAAGAGGTCAACAGCCAACGTGTTGTGGCTGGGGAACCCTCTGTCCATCGCAGAGAGGTGGCAGGGGACAACCTCGGCCAAGTTGATGACAGAAGACCCTGGAATAATTCTATCCAACGCCTTGAAGAGAAGATCGGGGACCTCATTAAAAGCATAGACCCATTGCAGAGGGGTTACTCAGAGGGCTCCCCATTTGTGTCTAGGATAGTGGGGTTCCCAACCCCGCCCAAGTTCAAGCCTCCTACAGTGACTCCTAAGTATGATGGCAGCACCAACCCTGTGCACCATATCGAGATGTATCAGTCGGCAGTGGACATCTACTCGATACCCGATGAGATGAAGTGCAGGGCCTTCTCAGGGACATTGACAGGAGCTGCTCATAGTTGGTTTACCTCCCTTCCGAAGAACTCAATTGAGAGCTTCAAGGGCCTGGCTGAGCAGTTCATCCACAACTTCTGCTTTGGGGTAAGACCCTAAAAGAAGACCACCCACCTGCTGTATGTCAAATAGGCTAAGGGTGAGAGCCTAAGAGACTACATAGCAAGATTCAACAAAGAGAAATTGGAGGTGGAAGACTATGAAGAGAGCATAACCATGACCGCCCTGATAGGAGGCCTCCAGAAGGGGAAACTATTGTGGAAGCTGGCGGAAGACCCCCCCGGGTCTATGGCAGAGCTACTATCCACCGCAGTGAAGGTGATGAATGCGAAAGAGGCAATGGCAGCCAAGTATGAGGAGGAGAACCGCGGTAGCACAGGAAAGTCCCAGGGTAAGCAAGAGGGGAAGAAGAGGTCAGGAGATGACAAGTTCGCTCATTACACTCCTCTGACTGTGAGCTGTGAGCACATACTCAATGAAATTAAGACTGACCGGTCTCTGAGGTGGCCTGAGAAACTGAAGGCCCCGCCACATAAGAGGAACAAAAACCTATGGTGTGAGTTCCATCAGGATCACGGCCATGTCACAGATAGATGCTTCGCTCTAAAGGATGAGATTGAGAAGATGCTGAAGTCTAAAAAGCTGAGGAAGTATGTGGATGGCAAGGCTCCGAAGGGTGGAAGAGAGGACCCTAAGAAGAGAAGGAATGAGCCATGGCGATGTCCCGGCCAGAAGGAACAATGACTCAGAGGGCGATGATGAAGACGACCCGGATCTTCCGCCAAAGGATGACAACACCCCGGTGAAGAGGGTCGGCATAATCTCCTTTGGTGTTAGCACCATATGTGGGGGATTTGCAGGAGGTGTCTCTGAGGTAGACGATAGGAAGTCCTATGTAGTAGAGGCCAGGTCAGTGGCCAAGACCGAGGTTGTGAATCTAACGTCTTCTGACGCAGTGCAGAAGAGGAAGAAGGTAGACATGGACACCCTCATAGTGGGGTTCTCCAGACTCGACTTCAAGGGCATCTTAGCCCCCCATGATGACCCTTTGGTCATAACAACAAGGGTGCATGGGTGCGAGGTAGGGAGAATCCTCATAGATGGGGGAAGCTCAGCAGATGTGATGTTTTGGCCTTGTTTCAAGAGCCTGGGTCTTAGCAGGGCGAGGCTGGTGCCCTACCATCACCCATTGATAGGCTTCAGTGGTGAAAAGGTGCACCCCTTAGGCATGTATGAAATGGATGTACGGATGGGGGATGAGTGGCCTAAGAGGTTGACCAAGAAGATCAACTTTTTTGTTATGGACGAAAATGTCTTCTCGACCTACAACCTCATCATCGGAAGAGTGACCCTCAAAGAGTTTGAAGCCGTGCCATCGACGATCCATCAGATGCTAAAATTCCCGACTCCTTATGGAGTAGGGGAAGTGCAAGGGGACCAGACCACAGCGCGGGAGTGTTACTTCAACTTGACCGAAGAGAGAGAGGCCCATAAGAGAGCAACCACCACTTACAGCATTGACACTCTTGACCCGAGAGATGAAACAAAATTGAAGAAGGGCGAGGCCGCGGAAGAGGTAGTATCCATCATCCTCAATTAGGACGACCCAGAAAAAACCGTCCAGGTCGGCAAAGCCCTAGAGCCAAGGATCAAGGAAGAGCTGATAAACTTCCTCAGGAGGAGGCAGAGTGTCTTCGCATGGAGTCACGCAGACATGCCTGGTATCGACCCTGAGATCATGACCCACAAGCTCAACGTGGACAGAGATTCCAGGCCTATCAAGCAGAGGCGAAGAGTCTACTTCAGGGAGAAGTACGAGGTCATCCGGGAAGAGGTGAAAAAGTTGGAAGAGGCCGAGTTCATACGAGAGGTTACCTATCCGGAGTGGCTCTCCAATGCAGTCATCGTGCCTAAGGCCAATGGTAAGTGGCGAATGTGTGTAGATTTCACTGACCTGAACAGGTCTTGACCAAAAGACAACTATCCCTTACCTAGGATAGACCAGATGGTGGATGCAACGGTAGGGCACGAGCTCATGAGTTTCATGGATACTTATTCAGGTTATAACTAAATCTTCATGGATGTCGAAGACTCTGAGAAGACAGCCTTCATTACTGACAAGGGGGCGTACTGTTACAAGGTGATGCCCTTTGGTCTGAAAAATGCGGGGGCAACGTATCAACGTCTTGTCAATAAGATGTTCGAGGAGCAGATAGGTAAGACCATGGAGGTGTATGTGGACAATATGCTAACGAAGATCCTGAAAGCGTGTACTCACGTAGCAGACCTTGAGAAGACCTTTGATGTCATGGACTCGTACATAATGAAGCTCAACCCAGCGAAGTGTGTCTTCGGGGTAGGAGCCGGGAAGTTCCTGGGGTTCATCGTTAATCAGAGGGGGATTGAAGCAAACCCTGAGAAGATCAAGGCCTTGCTCGACATGAAGACTCCTAGGAGTATCAAGGATGTCCAGAGACTCACGGGAAGAGTGGCAGCCCTTAATAGGTTTGTTTCTAGGGCAATGGACAAGTGTCTTCCGTTCTTTAAAGTTCTGAGAAAGGCCTTCCAGTGGGACGAAGAGTGTGAAAAAGCCTTTGACCAACTCAAGTCCTACTTGGGGTCTCCCTTGTTGCTATCTCGGCCCATCACGGGGGAGAGGTTGTTTGTGTATCTGGCAGTCTCTGAGTCAGCCATCAGCGCAGCCATCGTACGGGAAGAGGATGGAATCCAGAGGCCTGTGTACTTCAACAGTAAGGCCCTTCAAGGATCTGAACAAAACTATCCCCGGATGGAGAAGTTGGCTTATGCTCCGATACATGCCTCGAGGAAGATGAAGCCTTACTTCCAAACTCATTCCATGGCAGTCCTCACTGACTCCCCACTAAGGCAGGTTCTGCACAAGCCTGAGAAGTCCAGAAGATTGATGACCTGGGCCATCGAGCTAGGAGAATATGATCTTGCCTACCAGCCTCGGACAACCATCAAGGGGCAGGTCCTCGCAGACTTCATCGCAGAGTTCACTTGGGAAGAGGCCGATAGGGGTTTAGTTCAGATGACGGCGAAGAGACGAACCATAGTGTCTCCCGAGATTCGGAAGAGACTTCACAAAACGTCTTCCGAGGCCGAGAAGAGGTCGTCCCAGGAAAAACCCGGAGCAGAGTGGAAGAGAACGAAGAGGATCGATACCTCTTCAAGAAGGGGGTTATGAGAGAAGGGGTCTTCTCATCAGATGCAGACGTATGGAGCCTCTTCGTTGATGGCTCTTCCTGTGATAGTGGAAGCGGCGCGGGGCTAATACTCTCGGCTCCAGATGGCGCCAACATTGAGTACGCCTTGAGATTCAACTTCCAGGCCTCCAACAACGAGTCTGAGTATGAGGCCATGATAGCAGGTCTCTTATTGGCAACAACTCTTCGAGGAAAGCGGCTCCTACTCCATAGCGACTCGAGGTTGGTTGTCAATCAAGTGTTGGGGGCATACGAGGCCAAAGACGAAAGGATGGCTAAATACCTAAAGAAGGTAAGAGGGTTGCTAGAGTATTTTGAAGAAGTAAAGCTGAAGAGAGTGCCTCGGCTGAGCAACAACCACGCTGATGCAATGGCAAGGCTGGCCTCGGTAATGAAGACAGATTTGGGAAGGACCATTCCAATCGAGGTCTTAGGAAAAGCAAGCATCGAGGAGGACGAGGTATGTAGCCCTTGTCACAATGTGAACCTGGGAGACTCATGGATTGACCCGCTCATCAGATACCTAAGAGACGGAGAACTACCTGAGTCCAAGATGGAAAGGAGAAAGTTGAGATACAGGGCTGCCAAGTTCTCAATAATAGGAGACGTCCTGTACAAAAAGGGGTTTCTATTGCCTCTCCTCAGATGTGTGCATCCCATAGAGGTACCCCAGGTCTTACAGGAGGTTCATGAGGGTTCCTGCTCTAGCCACATAGGGGGAAGGCCCTTAGCCAAGAGGATCATCACTCAGGGATACTGGTGGCCTACCTTGTCTAAGGACGCTGCAGACTATGTGAAGAGGTGCGATAAATGTCAAAGGTTCGCCACCATCCCTCATCAACCTCATCAGCCTATGACGTCAATCTCTTCTCCATGGCCATTTGCGGTATGGGGAATTGACTTAGTAGGACCTTTGCCAAGAGCTGCCAACAACTATAGATTCTTGATAGTTGCCATTGACTACTTTTTAAAGTGGGTGGAGGCAGAACCGATGATAACAATTACAGAGCAGAAGACCTTCCAGTTCATTTGGAAGAACATCATATGCAGATATGGCCTCCCGATCACTCTCATCTCAGACAATGAGACCCAGTTCAAGAACTCCTCCTTAGAAAAATATTGCCTAAGGGTGGGGATTAAACAGTTCTTCTCATCTCCTGGTCGTCCTCAGGCTAATGGCCAGACCGAGGTCACAAACAGAACCATCTTGGACGGAATCAAGAAGAGGTTAGAAGATGCGAAGGGTAGATGGACAGAAGAGGTCTGCGCAGTGTTATGGGCCTACAGAACTACGACAAGGACACCAACGGGAGAAACCCCATTCATGCTGGCACATGGCTCAGAGGCCGTCATACCAACGGAGGTAGGACTCTCGACTCATCGGATTCAGACCTACGACCCTGACAGCAATGGGGAAAAGAGAAGGCTAGACCTAGATCTCATCGAAGAAAGAAGGGAAGACGCAGAGGTCAGAAAGGCAGCCTACCAGCAGAGGGAGTGAAATTCTACAACCAGAGGGTGAAGTCAAGACCCATTGCAGTGGGAGACCTAGTGCTAAAGAAGACTCTACAGAAGGCAAACAAGCTACACCCAAACTGGCATGGCCCCTACAAAGTAACGAAAGAGGTTGTGCCTGGCACTTACAGGCTAGAAAACCTAGAAGGAGAACCTTTCACTAACCCGTGGAATGCTAATCACCTCAAGAGATATTACATATGATGTTGTATAGAATTCTATGTAAATGTACTATCTTACTGAGAAGAGGTTATTAATAAAGATCAGTTTCCATATCAGTTCTTGCTTCGTTTTTTAGACTAGAAATTTATTATGGGGCTAACCTCTTAGGTGATGACCTCAGACCCTCATAACATCACTCGGTGGTGACGAGGTCTGAGCTCAGACACCTTAGCAGAGGACCTCAGACTCTAAACATCATTAGTTTGGTGAAATTATTATGAGGCTAACCTCTTAGGTGATGACCTCAAACCCTCATAACATCACTCGGTGGTGACGAGGTCTGAGCTCAGACACCTTAGCAGAGGACCTCAGACTCTAAACATCATTAGTTTGGTGAAATTATTATGAGTCTAACCTCTTAGGTGATGACCTCAGACCCTCATAACATCACTCGGTGGTGACGAGGTCTGAGCTCAGACACCTTAGCAGAGGACCTCAGACTCATAACATCATTAATTTGGTGACATTATTATGGGGCTAACCTCTTAGGTGATGACCTCAGACCCTCATAACATCACTCGGTGGTGACGAGGTCTGAGCTCAAACACATTAGCAGATGACCCCAGACCCATAACATCATTAATTTGGTGAAGTTGGTTATGAGCACAGCATATTAAGTAATGACTTCAGAGCCTAATAGCATTCAGAGGCATTTAGAGATCAAAATAAGAGGATTGGCATTCAGTAAAAGGAAGAGATTACACATGATGTTCATTATTACAAATTACAAATCACTCCTGGTTGGGGGGGGGGGGGGGGACATTGACAGTCTCGGCCGGATTGGTCTGCTCAGCATTAGTAACCTCGGCCACCTCATCAACAGGATCTGTCCCTCCGAGCTCGGTCCCTCCCAGAGTTGCAGTATCGGCTGGGGCAGCGGCCTCGTCTTCTGCCTCTTGCAGTGCCTGGGCAAATTGAGGGTCGGCGAAGCAGAGGCCCATAAAGTCGGAGGACTTTATAGTGACGACCTCCTTCTCTCTGACCTCGGCCCATTTGGTAGTGGCTTTGATACCTCTTTCGAGGTATTCAAAACCAAAACCCACGAACTCCTCAGAGACTTTGTAGTCAGAAATTATTTTCTCTGAGGCATCTGCAAGGGCAACCTTCACAGCCGCGTTGACCTTCTGCTGCAGAGCATCGTCTTTGTCCTTCAGAGCCTTAGCATGGTTTTTGACGAGCGCAGAGATATCTTTTTCCAAACCCTGGGCCTTATTTTCAGAGTTCTTGGCCTTATTCTCAGAATTCTGCAACTCTGACTTCAGACGGTCAACCTCGGCATTCAGGGCGCTCTCGACCTTCTCAGCCTCCTGCCCCTTCTGAATGAGGGAAATTTCCTCATGTCCCAGTTAGACAATTGGTACATGGCAGTCACTCCCTGCACATTTAGTGAAGAGGTTAAGTGGGAGGAAATTCAGATGTTGCACTTGTAAAATTATTGATAAAAGAAACAAGTCATACCTGGATGGATCTGTGAAGGCCGAACTCAACCATCACAGAGGTATCCATGGATCTATAGAAACGCTTATCTACCTCGGTCATTACAGAGGCAAGTGCGTCCATGGCCCGTCGGCTGTTGCCGACCACGTTGTCGATCAACTTTAGCTGCTCCAAACGAGCCGTCAGGATGTCGGCTGAAGAAATTGGAAGTGCAGCATCTGAGGCTTTCTTTTGCCTCACATTCAGCCTCTAATCCTCAGAGGGATGGGCTTCAGGGGCCCTTTTCTTTGAAGCTTGAGATTTGGATGTAGTGGGAGCTGGAGGAGGTGCGTTAGACCAACCTTCTTCGCAAGCCTTGCCAAACTTGGAGCTGCCATCTCCCACAGCTCGTCTGGGATACCTGGTGGTCTCTCTACAAAAATGAAAAGACAAGAGTCAGAAATCAAACATGAATGATCAAGGGTTAGACTTAAAATAAAAAGAAAAAATCCTTACCAAAGTCAACAAGGGGGCTCCCACCCAGGCTCGTCCCTGAGAGAAACTGAGGGGTCAGCAAATGCTCAAACTTAACAAACAAGCCGTGTGCCCCTTGATCTTGAAGGGCCTTCAGCTTTTGGATATTTTGAAGTCTTAGACCAGGATCGGCCCTTGCAGATATGGTGACCTTACCCTATCTGAGGGGTATCCTCGGCCCAAGAGTGGAAGAAGGAACAGATGAGCCGAACTCCCATGGCCCTGAGGCGAAAAAATATCAGGGCTTCCAATTGTGATTCGAGGTCTGAGTCACCTGGATCATCTTCTTCTCAGGCCTCCGAGCCACGAAGTGATAGTAGCTCGGATGATTTTTGGCCGAGGTAGGGACATAGCAACCAGCAAAGACCTGAACTGGGAGGTCAGAGTGGTGGACTGCCCTCCACAAGATGATGGCCCCAATAATGACTCTCCAAGCATTGGGAGAGAGCTGTGAGGGGCCCAAGTTGATGAAGGAAAGAATGGATCTGATGATAGGATGAATGGGTAGGCGAAACCCTAACTTAAACATCGGCTCATACAAGCAGATTTCTCCATCTCGGCCATGATAGACCCTCTCTTCCCTTAGAGGTCTCCTTAATCTGATTGAGGGACTGATGGAGTATAAATATCTGAAGTGCAAAAGATCCACTTCAGTGACTGTGCTCTCGAACTCGACTGCTTCAGAGATGTCAACATCACTTTCAGCATCCTCATCATCATCATCAAGCTCAACGTCGGCCGGAGCAGATGTAGATGGGTGACCAGGGAATCTCTGAGCGAACTCAGCCCCTGTAATGGCCGATAGAGGGATGGCATCAAGAATGGGTGGCACAACCACATTCGGCTCAACAAGTTCGACCTCTGAAGAAGAATTTGATGTGCTTGAGCCATTCTGGGACGAAGCTCGGCTGGAGACCTCGGCCTGGTCAGGGTCCTGACCAGTCCGAGGTGTAAAATCCATGGCTTCTTGGAAAGAGTCCACAGACATGGGGTCTGAGGTGGAAGACTCAGACTCAGACATCGGCAGTGGGTTGGCAGAGACGTCTGTCTGATAAAAGTTCTCAGGAGGATCAGGATATACCACCTTGAGAGGTGGGGGAAAGATAGGTCTAATAGGGAACTCCTGGGACCTATGAGCTTCTTCCTGAGCTCTCTCTATTTGCCTAATCTTTTCTAAGGTCTTCTCTCTAAGAGAAGGGAAGTCCTCAAGAAGCTGGTACAGGGGTCTGAGCATCAGAGGACGACCCAAAACTTGGGACGACCCTAAACTTGGGAAAAACTCCTAAAGCTACAAACACGTTTGGCTTATAAAATGAAGAAGCCTAAAGATCAAACTTAGGAGTTTCAAGAAAACACAGTTCGCCGGAGTTAATGGAGCTCGCCGGAAAACTCAAAATCTCGTCGGAAAACTCAAAATCTCGTCGGAAAATTCAAACCAAATACCAAAAACAAAGGAAATGGAAAGGGAGAAGTACCTGAAGATGAATTGATGGATGAAACGAAGAGAACTCGCAAGAAAACCAGGGGAAATCCTCTGCAGAAGGGCGTTGAGTGGAGGAGCTTAAAGAGAGAAAATCGCAAGAACTCAGCGTGCGCGGGAAAGAAATGAGGAAGAAGAAAGAGAAAGGAAGGGTTTAAGCCCTTAAATACTTGGGTACACTTCCCAAGGCCCATCATTGCCTTGGGAAACCCAAGGGACAACTGACAGCACACGCCAGCTAAGTTTGCACGCTCTAGATTGAGACAGATGTCATGCAGATATTAGCCTTGGGACGGACAAGCCTAGGAGGTGAAGCAATCCCCTAGCCACTTGCTCTCGCATACGACTACGGGCTGGGGGTGATTAAAATGCCCCAAGTGTAACCTCGGCTCAGAGACACCAACCTCGGCCGAGATGATGGCCGAGACATTGATCGACCCCATGTAGGCCATGAGCCCACGATATCATCCCTCGGCTAGACCAACCTCGGCCCAGGCCGACACTACCATATACACTTCAATGGACACTACGCGCATCGCAGGCATCAACAGCATCCTCATGTACCTGGGTATAGCAACCTCAGCCAAGAGTAGGCGGAGGTGATAAGGAGCCCTGATAACCTTCAACATGGAGCTAGTCCAACCTCGGCTTGGGCCGAGGTGACAAGGAGCAGACATAGTAATCATCAGCATGCTATATGTCCAACCTCGGCTCAGACCGACCCCAGCATATGTCTCGGCTGAGATCAGGCCGAGACTCCTTATGACACATCTCGGATTGAACAGACATCAAGCCTTTATAGCTCGGCCTCTCCCAGGTCGAGGTCATTCACCAATATGACTGCCGAGCATCTGTTGACATTTGGATAAGGACACCTGGGCATAAATCAGTTATAACAAGATTATTCTCCACACATGGGGATAATATTTCATCATCATTCCTTACATGTGACAGTGACAGATGGCACTCCCACATTGGTGAGGATATCACACTCATGCTCATTGCATGCATGGGGGGTACACTACACCCCCTTGGTACTATATATAGGGGTCATCCCCTACCTTGCAAAAGGATCCCAGCTATTCAACCCTAGCTAAAACTCTATCTAAATATACAGTAGAGAGAGAAAGCTTGAGAGAATTGTATCCATGGCCATTAGTGCCTTCATTCAGTGATATTACTCACACACTCACAGTGGACGTAGGCCAGATTGGCTGAACCACTTATATTCCGGTGTTGATTCCTCATATCCTCATCTCCTTCTCTTATCTCTTTATATAGTTGTGCTTCCATTGTAATTCGTATATTGAGCTTGGAAACACCTTATCCGGTGGTGCTGATTCTTAGCATCATCATCCCCTACTCCATAAGGAGTCGATAATTTTATCATTTGGTGAACCGTCAAAGGCACGACCACAAACTCTTTGAGAGCTACCCATCCCAGTATGAGGTTGTAGGCCGAGAAGACGTTATCATCCATCACAAAAAGTTAATCTTCTTGGTTAACCTCTTTGACAACTCGTTTCCCATTCTGACATCCATTTCGTACATCCCTAGAGGGTGAACCTTTCTCCACAGAATCCTATCAAAGGATGATAATACGGGATGAGCCTGGCCCCTCTAAGTCCTAAGCCTTTGAAGCACGACCATAACATGATTTCTGCAGAGCTTCCTCCATCAACCAAGATTCTCGGTACCTCACATCCATGTACCCTGGTGGTAATAATGAGCGGATCGTCATGAGGAGCTAGGATACCATTAAAATCTCGTCTTGAAAATCTGACTATGAGGGTTTCCATATCCACTTTCTTCCTTTTCTCGGGCTTAACATCAATAGAGGCTAAGTTTACAACCTCGACTTTCGTTTTTACCTTTGCATCGGCTACGTGCCCCTTGCAGTCGGACACCTCAGAGCCTCTTCTTGCTAGGCCACCAAAAATCATGCTTACACCAAATGAAATCATGTTGAGCTCTTCACTGGATGTTATCGTCCTTTGGTGGGAGATTTAAATCATCACTATATCATCATTCAAAGGGTCATCCCGCTTGGCTGGAGTGTCCTCTATGCATTTATCATTTCTCCTATTTTTAGGGTCGTCTATACCTTTGTCATCTCGGCCTCGACCTGAACCGCTCTTATCAACATATTTCCTTAACTTACTAGACTTTAGCATTTTTTTATCTCGTTTTTGAGCGCGAAGCATTTATCGGTGATGTGCCCATGATCTTGGTGAAATTAGCACCAAAGATTTCTATTTCTCTTGTGAGGAGCCATCTTTAACTTTTTTGGCCACCTAAGAGACTGCTCATTTTTATCTCATTCAAAATGTTGTCACAACTAACTATCAGAGGGGTATAGTTCGCAAACTTGCCGCTTATCAGTCTTTTCTTGTTATCCTTCCCCTTAGACTTCTAAAACTTTCCATCATTGTGGGATCTCTTTTCTTCATCTTCTTTGGCATCCATCGCTTTCTCTGCGTTCATGACTCTCCCGGCCATAGCCAGTAGTTCAGCCATGGACTTTATGGGGTCCTCAGCTAGCTTCCGGAGTAGTTTTCCTTTCTAAAGACCTCCCATAAGGGCTATCATTGCGATAATTTCTTCATAATCTTTGACTTTCAGCTTCTCCTTCTTAAAACGAGCTATATATTCACTCAGAGTCTCGTCCTTCCCCTGTTTGATGTACAACATGTGGGTCGTTTGCTTGTTTGGTTTCACCCTAAAGAAGAAGTTGTGGACAAAACTATCAGCCAGTTGCTTACAACTCCCTATAGAGTTCTTGAGAAGGGAGGTAAACCATACATGGGATGCCCCTGTCAACGTGCTTGAGAATGCTCGGCACCTCATCTCATCTGATATTGAATAGATGTTGGAGGCCGATTGATACATCTCCACATGATGCACCAAATTCGTGCTCCCATCATACTTCGGAGTAACTACCGGTGGTTTGAACTTGGTCGGGGTTGGGTAGTTCAGTATCTTTGCCATAAATGGAGATCCTTCAGTATATCCCCTCTGTAAGGGGTTTCCTTTTTTTATGACATCCCCTATTTTGTTCTTCAACCTCTGTATGGACTCATTCTAAGGCTTGTCGACTACAATGTCGACTTTTACAGGGATGGCATTTTCCCCACCCCCTCTCTATCGTCTGGCTGACCTGATCATTCTCTGTTAACTGAACGGGATGAGGGTACCCTTTCTTCACACCTAGGTCGGCTGCTGACCTCTCTTTGCTCCTCTCGGTCTCGAGGAGGTCTGAAGTCGTCTCTCCTCTCATTTCTTTTTTAGACGAAAACACTCCTTGATCTTGACAGATGGTTCCTCAAATATCCCTAAGGTCCGAGCTTATCAAAGGCCGACCATATGCTTAGCCTGTCTGAGGCCAATTGCCTTGGTCTGCCCTGTCGGTTTTGCCGATGCTCTTATTTTCAATTCAGCTATAGAGGACGAACAGTGCCCCTGGGAATCTAATACAGCTCCCAGGATTCCCTCTCTTTATTGTCCTCATAGAGATCGTCTCCCACCCTATCATCACGGGGTTCTTAACTCTGCCTACTTAGGCGTAGACGCCAGGGGTTAGAAATGTCTCTCCGTATTTGTTATTGAGGGAGATCCTTTTTTGGGAGCGGGGGCGGTCCCCTGGCTTGTTAACCAAAAATGCTTTCTCTAACGCCCGAAGTCACAAACTCAGCTCTAGCGCCGCCAGACCTGGATGCTAAATTTTGGCTGAACATAACAAATTATTTTTGCATCTCCTATTGGCTAGCTATGAGGGATCAGAGCACAATCACCACCTCAACCATCTTTGACTGGGGCGGTGCTTGACTGGAGCTTGAACCACCTCCATATGGTGGTGCCAGTTGGTTCTCAGGAGGAGGAGGTGGATCCATTGCCATTGGTGTAAACTGTTTGAGCTATGAGCTAGAGAAGGAGATCTTAATAGCTCAACAAGATCCATTGCCATTGGGAGTACTGGTTCACCACTATAGACTCTGATGAGTATAAGCTAAAACAGAGAGAGATAACTATTATCGTTCCCACAAATATTCCAAATTGATGATGCTATAATCAATACCACCAGATTAAGATGAGATTATGAATAGATTAAGATCAATAACAAGACAATAATGGAGATGGATATATGTATATATGAGAGAAGGAGATGAGGATAAGAAGATGAACTCAATGATTTAAAGTGGTCCAGCCAATTAGGCCTACATCCACTGTGTGAGAAATTCACTAAATAAGGGCACCCTCTCTCTCTCTCTCTCTTGTATATAATTGGACAGAGTTCTGTTAGGGTTTTGAATTAAGAGAGATTCATCCCTTCTCACGAAGAAGATGAAGTGTATATATAGGGCTTGGGGGGTGTAGTGTACTCCCTAAGCATGTGCATGAAGAAACTCCCAATAAGATAAAGACACATATCCCTGAAACATGGATATAATAATGATGTAATATTCCCTCACATGAGGGAATGATCTTGTTATAACAGAATTGTCCACATGTGCATGCCACTTATGTACTTGCATATGCTCTCGCTATTTGGTATCGTCCATTGGGAGCTCGTCCTGGAAGGATACGAGGTTGCTAACTCCGAGAGGATTATCCTATGCTCATAGACACAAGTATGACCTCGGCTGAATAGATCAGGCCGAGGTTGGATTAGCTCAATCAATCTTGTTATCGGCCTTGGTAGAGTACGAAGTTGGTCCTTACTGAACACATGATTCTCTTACGGTCTCGGCTTTCCATATGGATAAGGCTAATTGAGATGAGGCTGACCCCTATCAGGACAACCCCACCAATGACACATGGGGTCCTTATGACAACTCGGCCATGAGATATGACGCCACTCATCCTAATAGGTGAGGGTACACTTTAAACATATCAATAACCCCTAGCCCTTAGCCTTATGTATGAATAGGAGGTTGAGGGGTACGCGTTGTTGAATGCATAATGAGACGTCTCTGACGTGTTGGCTGTATAGGGCTTGATACATGAGTGGGTGACACATGTCACTGACTTGATTGGTTGGTGTCTGTCGCAAGGGATATCATGAACAGAGTATTTAGGGAGTTCTTGGACCAGTTCATGATTGTTTTTATAGATGATATTCTGGTATATTCTTGCACCGAGGATGAGCACATTGAGCATCTACGTATGGTTTTGCATATGGGAAGTGTGGATTTTAGCTTCGGGAGGTACTGTTTCTTGGTCACATCTTGTCCGATAGGGGTATTATTATCGATTCAAGTAAGGTATTTGCGGTGATGGAGTGGGGGCATCCCATGACACCGACCGAGATTCACAGCTTTTTGGGGTTGTTCGGATATTATTGTCGCTTCATCAAGGGGTTCTCGAAAATTGCGGGTCCCTTGATGAACCTGACTCGCAAAGGGGTACCATATGTGTGGAGCGATCAATGCCAGTTAGCGTTTCATGAGCTAAAGGACAAGTTGACATCAACACCCATACTTGCTTTTCCTAGGGGAGGATTGGAGTACCGGGTCTATACCGATGCATCCTTGTAGGGGTTTAGTGGTGTATTGCAGCAGGAGGAGAGGGCTATAACTTATAGATCCCGAAATCTTAATCCCCATGAGAAAAATTACCCCACCCACGACCTGGAGTTGGCGGCGGTCATTTTTACTTTGAGGATATGGAGACATTATCTTCTAGGGGAGCAGTTTACTTTGTTCACGGATCATAAGTCACTTTAATATCTCTTCACCCAGAAGGATCTGAATGTGAGACAGAGGCGGTGACTAGAATTCGTGATGGACTATTAGTTTGTTATACAGTATCATCCTAGTAAGGCTAACGTGGTAGCTGACTGTGGAGCCGGAGACCCACTAGGGAGTTAGTATAGGTCGAGAAAGCGAATTGGAAGGAGCTTTGACTTGACGATGAGGTCGCCAGGGCGTGCATGTCAGTTTTAGCTATCACTCCCAAGATTGTAATGCGGGTAGTGAGAGTTCAGGAAGAGGATCATACCTGTCAGGATATAGTACGACAATTATTAGCTGAGGGTGTAGAGTCTTTCTCGATCAGCTCAGAGAGAGTCCTTCGTTTTAATGGGAGAGTGGTAGTGCCCGAGGATGAGGACTTGAGGAATGCAGTGATGATAGAGTCTCATGGTTTGAGATTTGCAGTACATACCGGCGGGGATAAGATGTATAAGGATATGGGGAGACAGTATTGGTATTCGAGGATGAAGCGAGACATATCAGAGTTTGTCTCGAAGTGTGTTACCTAATGTAACACCCCAAGAGGTGCTACTGAAAAATATTGATAAATTAGATAATTTGTTTTTACTAAACAATACCATTTAGATTGAGAATAAATTTGCAGAAGCATAAATAATAAATCAATTGAATAAAATTTCTCAATTTTATTAAATCTCAAATATCCTCTTACAAAACAATTTACAATAAACAAAATGATACAAATAAAATTTTGAAAATAAATATCCAGAGCTTTTAATGACGATACCAATCTCAACGATACCATAAATATCATCTCGCCTCAAACCTGAAATACAACAAACTATGGGGGGATGAGCGAAAAACTTAGTAGCTCGTATAAATGATGCAAGTGTAACTACACATACTCGTGTGTGCATGCATCATATACAAGAGTGTATGCAATATAAACACTCAAAATAAAATCCTAACAATATAATCATTACCTATGATCTCACCGCAACACCACAAAATCCAAGACCCAGTATCAAAATTCCCGTCACACTTCCCATAGTACGGTATGGACTACCATCCACTATCCTATTAATTATCCTCGAAATAATCCAATATCCCCCCCCCCTAAAAAAAATAAATTAATAACAAAACTTGGGCATACGACCCATCATAACTTGTCATCACCATCATAAAATCTTAGCATCACGGCCATAAAATTTTGGCATACTCGCCAACCGGGGTCCATGGTCTAGTCTTTGGATAATAAACGAAATTGTAGCTGACAGCAAACCCCGTCCAACGGGTGGTTTGTCTAAGGAATGCCTATACATTCTCCAATAATAATAATAATAATAATATCATTCTCTCAATTCAAATAAATTTCAAATTTTATTCCCATAAATCAAGTATGCATATTTTCTACCCAATTTCTATAACCCAACATGCTCGTAAAATCAACTAGTTTCATTACCCCGAACTACACGACATGAAAATAACACATACAAAATGGGTGCAAGAACGAATATAATATGTGAGCATACAATACATATAAATTCAATAAATAGCATGTATATAAATATACAATCAAGATTGAATAAGTGTAGCACACTAAATTGACCATCGGAGAACGAAACTACCTTAAGCGATTCGCGATCCATCATTCTAGCCCTATTTTTAAAACTCAGAAAATTCAGATCAAAGCATTATTTGAAGTACCAATCCGACTTTAGATTTGGATTCTAAACGAAATATTGAGTCAGGTATGAGTTTAGTTTTTTCTCAGATCTCATCCGAATGTACTCAGAAAGAAAATCTAAACACTCCAAATTGGCTCTTCTTATTCCACTCGTTTTTTACTCTTTTGATTTCATTTTTGTCCTTTGTTTTTCATCTTCCTTTACTTATAATCACCCATAATATTCCTTATATAACTCCTATCTCAAACCCTATCTTGGAGCCTAAACTAATGCATATTACTATATTGCCCTTTAATTTAAAATTACCTACTTTACATATTTAACTTATCACAAAATGTCCAAAAGCCATTTAAATTTGAATTTAAATGTTTGATTCAATTTCAAACCAAAATCAATTAATTTTAAATCTAATATAAAAAACATTTTCATTTAAAATAAAATATCCCAACTAAAATCTTATAGGATATTCATAAATATACTATCAAAATTATGCGGTATTACACCTATCATCTTATTAAGGTTGACCACCAGCGACCTTCGGGGATGCTTCAGCCACTTGTGATTCCCGTGTGGAGGTGGGGAAAGAATTTCTATGGATTTATTACTGGGTTACTGACATCGCAGAAGGGTCACGATTCCATTTGGGTGATAGTGGATCGATTGACCAAGGTGGCCCATTTCTTGCCAGCCTACACCGATTACGAGATGAGTCAGTATGTGCATCAGTTCATCACTGAGATAATGAAGCTACATTGGGTGTCGATTAACACTGTTTCTGATAGAGACAAGACCTTTTGTCTCACTTTTAGCAGAGCTTTCAGAAGGCCATGGGCACAGACTTGTGGTTGAGTATCGCTTATCATCCACAAACAGACAGGAAGACTGAGAGGGTTACTCAGATGCTGGAGGACATGGTAAGGATGTTCATTCTAGACTTTGGGGGAGGTTGGGAGTGATACATTCCATTGGTAGAGTTTGTGTACAATAACTCTTACTAATTTACTATTGGCATGGCACCGTTCGAGGCGTTTTATGGGAGGCCTTATCGCTCACCCGCTTGCTGGTTGGAAGTGGGGGGAAAAAAGTTATTGGTGCCAGAGATGATATAGGATATGACTGCCAAGACTGAGCATATTCGTGGACACATTCCGATAACTCAAAATAGGGAGAAGAGTTATACTGATGCCGATCGGAGACACGTTGATTTAGATGTTGGCGAATAGGTGTTGGTGCATGTGTCTCCCATAAAGGGGGTCATGAGATTCGACAAGAAGGGGAAGTTAGCACCGAGGTATATGGGACCCTTCCCTATTATTAAGAGAGTGGGACAGGTAGCATATAGATTGGGTTTATCAGAGCATCTTCAATAGATACACAACGTATTCCACATGGCATCGATGAAGAAATACAGGAAGAGATAGAGATCTTTCTGACACGTTTCACTCAAGGAGATTGATTTACAGCTAAACGTCTCATATGAGGAGAGACCCGTTGCTATTCTGGATCACAGTGAGCCAAAGCTATGGTTTAAGGTGGTACCACTTGTTAAAGTTCAGTGGGGCACCACAGTGTTGACGAGTCTACTTTGGAGCGGGAGGATGACATGTGAGAGAAGTATCTAGAGTTGTTTACAGTAGGTATGACCTAATTTTGAGGAGGAAATTCATTTATAAGGGGGAAGTATGCAATACCCTGTATTTTCTGCATATTTTAGATTTAATTATTTCGGTAATTAAATTATTTTATTTTAAATTACGCGAGAAAATTAATTTAACGGAATGGAATAATAATGTGACTATTTAATATTAATCGAGATTGAAATAATGATTAATATTATGAAATAAATTTACAAAGTGGGAATAGTAAATAATTTATAGTTATTAGTTTACGTCATAGCGAGTGATATAGACGTATTTGATTTTATCTCAACGGGAGTCGCGTGTAGACTAATTTTAGGTCGAGATAGGAAATATATTTTAAGTGACTTGAATGATAATTTAAAGTCCACGAATGATTCCTAAAGGGTCGAAATAGTCGGAATAATATACTCGGGGTAATGTTTGGGTCCTGTAAATTTTAGACCAAACCGGCACCTATTGAGGGCATTTTAGTCATTTGGAAAAAGGAAGATTAGGGACCTATGAAATTTACAACTCTATATCAGGTGTTAAGAGGAAAACTAAAACCTAAGGGAGGCCATTAGAGAAGGAGGATAGACCATTCTCAAAGCTTAAGGAGGTGTTCTTGAAGAATTGGACCTTGTTCTTGCATCGTAATCATCTAAGGAGTGAGGATTGGAAAAGAAGAACATCAATTCATCATTACCATCGTGAAATCAGACCCCATATGTTAAGGAAAGTGTTTATATACAATGTTTTGAAGTTATAATACCCATGTGTAGGGTTTTAATGCCTAGATTTTATTAAATCAATGTTCTTGGAAGAAAATATAAATTTTTTATGCATGATTGGGTAGGATTTGCATGTAGCATGATTTAATATATGTAGAGGGTAGAGGAGAAATGATCATTAACTCGAATTAAATCTGGGTTTCTGAATGAATGTATGGGAAGAACACAAAACAAGGGTTTTTGAAGAAGTTTTGAGTTTTGATTCGTTCTTGATTGAATTCTATGAAGATTTGATATGTTTATAACGTTAGAAATCACCCTAATGCATGTAGAAATGATTACCAGTCATTGGTTATGATTTTGGTATAGTATAATGTAAGTTTGGAAAATAAAAATGCTAGAAAAACACATGAAGAAGACGAAGTAGCCAAACTGTACATTTTTGAATCGATTTGGCCAACAACGAATCGATTCGGTTTACCAGAAAACTTGTTTTTTCCCTTTTTAAGCCTAAAATTCCTAAATCGTTGTCATGAAAACCTTTAGGACATTGTTAGATGATAATGGGGGACTTATTATATTACAGTAGGCTTATGATAGGGGTATGTAGTAGTCTTATTGAGAGGATTAAGATGAGACTGATTTGGGTGAAACTATATCATAATTAATTTGAAAGATGGGCAAAGAATTACGAGAATTTCAAAAGAATTGTATATAGACCTCTAGGGTAAGTTAGACTTAACTAGAAAATAATAAAGGGGTAACAAGGACCATTAGATTTGTGTGAATAATCAAATAAATGTGATAAACCGTAAAGTAACAAGTACGGGGAGTATGAGAGAGAAATATGCTTCCTATAATCATGAATAATTGGGTTGTGTGTATACCTACTGATTTATAAGGATACTTAGGTTGTGTGAATACCTATTGTATACCGGTTGATATGTGAACATACCATTTCTTCCTATCACGAGGGTTCAGTAGTGATAAGGTCCGTCGCACCTTGGAGATTCTAGGGAGGTTTGGATAAGTACCCTAGGGCATGGAACTTTCGGCGGATTATTATTTTGAGTGATAATAGTGATACCGGTAGGTCGTTTGGGTACATTAGGTATGTGCACAGTCCCAAAGACTTGGAATCATGTCCGCCCCCTTGGTATGATGATCATTTTAGGTTCGAGGGTGCACACCGAACCATATGTCCTTGAGTTAAGAGATGTATGTGGATTTGTTAGCAAAGTATTCATGCATAATGGTTATCGTTCCGGTGGATGACTTAATTTGTGTGTGTGTGTGTGTGTGTGTGTGTATGTGTGTCTATATATATATATATATATAATAATAATAATAAAGTAGCTTTTTTTTAAAAAAATATACACATTTTTAACAGTGCAGATCGATGCCACCTCCTTACACATTTTAATGGTTGAGATCACACTTCTTTCTATTTTACAAATCTACCCTTTCATTATTTGATTTCCCCCCTTTTTCACTCATCAAACTTACCATTTAATTCAAACATTGGGGCATTTTGTTAACACACTCCCAACTTTCACCTACACAACCCCATCTCTCTTTCTCTATATCTCACACTTACCCCCATCGCCCTCATTTACTCTCTTACTCACCCGTCGTCTACAAAGATCTCCATCTCAAACAAAAACCCTCCCTCATTTTCTCCCCGCCAGTTATCTCCCTCCGCTCTGTACCGTCGCTGCTACCGTCATAATCGCTGCTGTTGCTGACGCCTCTCTCTCTCTCTCTCTCTCTCTCTCTCTCTCTCTCTCTCTCTCTCTCTCTCTCTCTCTCTCTCTCTTCTATAGGTGTCACCATCATCGATGTTCATTTGGTTTGATTTGTAACATCTCTTGGTTTGTTTATCAGGTATATAACAACTATTGATTTGTACCATCTAACATCTAATATCTACTTATTTGTAACATCTAACAACTATCAGCTCGATTTTTGATTTGTTTATCAGGTACATGGTGTAATAACTTTGTTCAAAGAGAGTTCTATCAGGTACATGGTTTATTTATCAATTTTTTTTTTATTTTTGGTACATGGTTTGTTTATTGGTTTTTGGTTTTCATGGTTTAGTCTTAGTCAAAGAGAGTTCTATCAGGTACATGGTTTGTTTATTAGGTATATGATTATACTAATAAGAAAATACCTAACTTTGAAAGATCAATGCTAAACATACCGACATTTATAGGTCATTATGAATCATAATCCCATTAGTTTAGTTATTGATCATTAGCAGCCCGATTTCAAGCTGCATAGAAGGGATAGAAGGGCTGCAATGGCAACCCTGATTCCGAGGCAGTGAGAGAGCTGTAGACCATGGTTTTAAAAAATGGCGATTACATAACGAGTCGGCCGTTACGTATCAGTATCCCAAGTTGGCGTTTCAATTACATACCTATATATCGGTTTGAACAAAAATCCCACTCGTATAATGTTATGAATCAGTTACGTAACGGTAACACCATTACAGTCCATTACCCTCCCGTTACTTTTCAATAAAAAATGAAAAAAAAATAGATGAAAAGCAGTAGCTTTCACTCCTTTTTCTTCTCCCTCCATCCATTAATGAAAAAAAAAGATGAAAAGCATTATCTCCACCATGCTCTTTTTATAATCATTTCAATTACTATGCAAACTGTTCCTTAATGAAAAATAATAACTATACTTTCCAAAGGGTGTTTGTTCTGCAATACTGATTATTTAGGATAATTTGTCCTTTCGTGCATGTATTCACTCACTTTCTGTTTTGTGTCTTTCATCTTTTTGTTAGTGATAAAATGGAGGAAAGAAACACAATTTTATTCCTTCTCAATCGTTCTATTTATATCTCTCCACACAGTCAGGTATATGTTCATTTAATAAGTTTCTTTTCATTCCCATATATACGTTGAAATCTAAACTCATGGCCCTAATGGTATGAACTATGAAGATTTTTTTTTAATTTCTTAATTGCTCTTGCTAATTTGGGCATATTTTTAATTTAAAAAAAGATGAGTGGTGATTAATGTACATCTTTGTTTCCTGATGGAGATGTCATAATTTGTTGAGCAGTCTACTCTCTTTCTCCTGGCATTTAGAATAGTTTCATTCATACACATGGTGTTTTCTGGGTAAAAACGGATTTATATCTGGGTAAAAATGGAATCATTATGAGCATAAGTAATACACTCACATTGAAGTGAGTATACCATGAATTTATCTCAGTTCATCGTACACCAAACTGACTCACTATGCATGATGTTTGTGTTGTTTAAATGTTCTCTTCTCCATCCTTCATATTCATTGCTTTTTTACACTTGAATAAACATTGAAAATAGATAATTTTGGTTCAAATAAGGTATTCTCTATCTCATTTTCAGCACTTATCATATGATATCGACTCAAGTGTGTTATGATTGTTTATTAAGTTGCACTCTGTTTCAAATAAGGTATACTCTGTTTGAAAAACCAAGTTAGTTGGTTTATTATTCTGTTTTACTACTTTGGAAGTTTTTATGTTTTGTTATGTTAATTTGTCATTTAAAATTATTCACATTGGCAACTGATTTGAAATCCAGTCATTTTAGTTCATATTTGAATTCTTCACTTACTCATTTTAGTTCAGATTTGAAATAATGTGTTCTTATTTATGACTAATGTTGTGCAATGATCCAACTATGTACAAGTCTATGTAATAGGAGAGCAATATACAATTTTTGGCTTGCCTTCCAATTCGCAAGTAGAAGTGGTGAAACTGTGTAACTGTGAGGCTTAGAATTGAAATTTTGTAATATGAGTTTGATTAGATATAAGACATGTTTTGACTACGTATCTTTGTGTTTCAATGGAGTTCATTTTTGCTACCAAGTATTTGACAAAATTCCAAAGTGAGAATTACATTAATTTTGTCACAATGCAGCATATTATTCCAAAGAATCTGTTGGCATTCTATTTTTGAACACTTCCAATTATCTTTGGAAAACTGCCATTTATTTTATTTAGATCAATATTCTTGCCATTTCTTTTAGAGCAATATTTAAAAGCTAATCCTTGGCATTTATTTTGTTTAGCATCATGAAAATAATCTTGGAAAAGTGCTTATACCTGCTTGGAGCTAGATAAATGCTATTGATTTGGTCCAGTTAAGTCACAAGTGAGTGCACAAATTGGTCATTTTTGGTTTACCTATGAAGTTGGAGTTTCAAACGAATATTTGATTAAAATTTAATGTAGTTTGCTCTTAGTTTTTTAGGCACTACTTTTTTTATGTAGTTTTAATTGTTTGGTTTGATCGGTGAAAACAGGCTTTGTTTGGTCTTCGGTAATGGATAATACTACATTTTAGCACTGCAAGTTTCTTTATTATATATATTATTGACCTATTCATTTATGTTCTTGAAATTTAGTTCATTTACAGTGCATATTAGGGTTGATTAGGCAACTCTCTGGATATTAAGTTGTTATTTTTTGTTTATTCTCAGTGCTTAAGACAATAATGTAGAATTCTCAGCGTTTATTCTCCAGATATGGTGAAAACACTTCTCATTCAATACCACATATGGTATGCTGATTTGAATCTACTGTGTTATCAGTTTCACTTTTGGCTGTGAAAACTTTTATTGTATTTGTGACACTATTACCTTTATGGTGTTTGTTTAATTGTTTAGGTGAATTTATGTTCCATTGAAATAAGTGGGATTTTTTATAATGTATGTTGGCATTTGGCTATTATTATGCCTCGTTATGATTTATTCAAATGAAATGATCAAATTTGGTCTGGCTTTCTTAAATTGTTGTACAAATTTTATGACTTTTTTTCTTCTCATTATTTGTGTGATCAACCTCTCAGGGATCTATTGTGACTTTTGACTTATGTGGTCTACAAATTTTATGACTTTTGAATTTTTATTTATTTATTTGTGTATGAAAATTGATGGTGAAAAAGATAGGAATGTAGATTCTATGGGTGACTGCATGAATTTAGTTGCTACTCCAAAATAAGTATATTTCATATTTTTTTCATTTTCGGATGATAGATCATTCATTTATAAGATTTGAAAATTTTAAATATTTTATGGTTTGCAATTTTATAGTTGATTTCGAGTTTTTGTTCTCTATGTATCGTCTCATAGAAAATTCTACATGTAATGGATACAATTTTCTTTGTTGAATTCGTGTTGAATATTTTTTTGTTGAATTCGTGTTACAATTGTTTATGTTGAATTCGTGGTACACCTTTAGTGAACTTGGTATGAGAAGCGGGTTATGGGTTAGGGCTTGGATAAAAGAAGGTGGTAGCAGTAAGTGGGTTAGGATCGAGTAGCTAGGGTAGCTGGTGGGCGTAGCAGCAGAGGTAGCAACAGTTGGTAGCAGGTGGAGTAGCAACAGGTGGGCATATCAGCAGGTGGGGTGTAGCAGCAGGTTAGTTATGGGGTGGTAAAGGTTGGCTTGGAGAGTGAGTGATAGCGAGTGTGGTGTCGGGTTGGGGTGGTAGGGTTTGTAGTGAGGGTTGGGTAGCAGCTGGGTGGTCTTGGTTTGGGGGAAGCAGTAGCGGGTTGGTTAAAGTTTGGGGAAGGTTGGGTAATAGTGTGTTAGTGTGAAAATGTTTTGGTAACAGCGTGTTAGTGTGCGAGTGTGGTGTCGGGTTGCATTATGTTGGTTTGAATTGCATTATGTTAGCTAGAATCGCTCTTAGTTTGAATTGCATTAAGTTAGCTCAGGTATTTTTATCATCAGTTTTATTTTAGTTTCTTTATTTCGTTTCTTAGATATAACAGGTATTTCTTAGATATAACAAGTATTTCTCTACTCATCAGTTTCTATTTTAGTTATGCCCAAGATTTCTTTTAGTTTCTTCGATTCTTATTTTAGACCTCATAATGTTGCAAAGAAAAACCTTATTAGAGAATAGTGTTCCTTAATTGTGCCACTTTTTTATACATATGACTATAATCTGTATTAGACAGTTGTTGTTGTATTCCGTATTACCCACTGTATTGCCAATATGCCACTTTTTTGTCACTACAGATGCCACTTTTGTGTAATTACTCACTTTGAAATTTTTTCCATTTTGTAATTACGCACATTAAAATTGTGTGTCGTTTCGTGATTACGTACTTTGAAAATTTTTTGTCGTTTCGCGATTACGTACTTTGAAATTTTTTTGTCGTGCCTTCATAGTTTTTTATATGCTCATTGATCGATATATTTACACGATCGAATGCAAAGCCGAATTGCCTATTTTGGTTCTTTTCAGCGTGATCTTTGGGTCGTTTAAAATTCACTCAAGTGGTGTGGAAGCAAAATTGCGATTCTGCGGCTACCTCTCACTTCTCAGCTATTTTCTCTCTCTCTGCTCTCGCCTTCTCTCTAATAATGCAAGCAAAGACAATAAGGCGTAAAGAACAATTCAAGAGCTCCCTAAATTTACGATAATCCTTCCACTCGAATCTTGGATGTTGTTAATCATCCAACCCATTATGAGAAGACTTTGAACATATCTAGATAGACAATGATATTGTAACTGAATTATAAACTATTATATTTGTTGTTGGTGTATTTTTTTCTTAAACAAGGTGGATAGTCCCATAAATAAAAGGAACTTTGCTCAATTTTTTTTAATTTGTTTACAATTATTTGTGTAATATACAAAAATTGGACTTTAACAATACATGAATTAATACTTAAAATAGTATGTTTGGGAGAAATACCATAACTTTTTAACCGTAAATCGGAATGAGGCGATTCTGGCCCCATTGGATTCGTATCGTCCGTGCCTAGCTAGCTACTATCGTACTATTTTCGGTGATGTTCAAGGGGTCAAAATTGACTTTAAAGTCAACAATTCCATTTTTTTATTGTTGAATTTGGTTCATGTAAGGGTTTTTTGCCAATTTTTTAACTATTCTAACTGCGTCGTGTGGTAATTGACAACTATCCATATAATTGATATTATGTCCAATATTAAAATTACACTTGGTTTTATCGGGGAATGAAATTTTTTCCATTTTGCAGTTACATACTTTGAATTTTTTTATCGTTTTGTGATTACATACTTCGGAAAATGTTCTTCGTAATATAGTGTGTACATATGCGACAACTTCGTACTTTTTTTAATACAAAATTTTATTTGTTAACATCTCTTTTCTTTGGGTGTTAAAGAAGTGTTCACATATGCATTAGTTTCTTAAACTTGACACCTTCACATGTTGTAAACTTTATTTTATCTTTGTAGTATTTATTGTGTTTATTAATATTGGACTATTTATTATTTGTTAAATACGGTGGATAGTCCTATAAATATAGGATATTATGGTTAAATTTTTTAAACATACACTCTGTTTTGTCGGGGAACGAAATTTTTTGTTGTTTTGCAGTTATATACTTCGAAAAGTTTTGCCATTTTGCGATTACGTATGTTAGATAATTTTCTTCAAGCATTAAATTGGGTGGGTAGTTTTCTAAACAAAGTAATTTTTTTCTAAACAAAGTATCATAATCTAGATAGACAATGATACGTACGTTAGATAATTTTTTTCGTAATTACGTACTTTGGACATTTTTACCATTTTTACGATTACGAACTTTTTGGAAATTTTCACCATGCCTTCAGACACGGACATACCCTAGTATATATATAGATGAGAAACTTCTACTTTTGTGATATAGTAAATAGTAGATAGTGTATATCTAAGAAAGTAAATTAAGTTGTGAAACTTAATTATAAAGATTGAAAGATAACATGTGTTAAATGTTGTATGAATTAAGGAGAAAAACTTAATTATAAAGATTGAAATATAACATATGTGAAATGTTACATGAGAAAAATAGCATAAGAGAAATGCTAAATCAGGTAGCATGCTGTGTGGGCGATACAGGGACTTAGAGATGAAAATAGCCTAGATGGTTACCTATGTCTAGTTAGCTTGGGTAGCATAGCTAGGTGGGCGCGTGCACAATAGTTGAGGGGTGAGTAAACTCAAGAGAGTGTGCGTGAACCTAACATGTGTAATCAATAACCGATTTTGAATTGTTATAAACTCTTGCTAAATATTTTCAAAATATTTTGATACTAACTCTTCCTATAAAAATATTTTAAAACCTTTTAGGTGTCTAGCCACAGGATCGCCAGACTTGATACTCTGTTCTAAGGACACGCAGTTGCAGCACATGTGGATGTTTGCAGGAGTTTTGATTTGATGCTTCATTTCCTCATTTCATAATTTAGGATCTATTGAGAGGACTTTAGTATTTCAATTTTTATTTGGGCATGTTCCCCATTTAAATTTTATTCAGTTCAGACTTGTGGAATTCATTTAGTTTGGCTTTAGTCGATGATTTATTCGGCAAGATTAAATTTATGTATATCTTGTGATGGATTGGAATTTATATTAGGGTGTGATTTATTTTAGTTTTCGCATATTGTTATCTGTTTAATGAAAGATAAAATTGGCACCATTTTAATTAACTAATAGGTGATTAGTAATTAATTTAGTTTTTGACAGTGATGCCAAGAATGAACCAAATAAGAAATTATGATCTAATTTAATAAAGGACTTATCACTCGGTATTTAATTAGGCGGGATGTCACACGACACTTGATACCTAGAAGAATACATGCGGGATCCATGTGTCATCACCCCACGTGGATAAATCGTTATAACAAGATCTTAGGAGCACGTGATGGAATATTTCATCATCATTACACACTTGTGTCAGGGATATGTGTCAACACCCTATTGGAAGCTTCACTATGCACATGATTTTTGCATGCTTGGGGTTACACTACTCACCCCAGCACTATATATACTCATCTTCTTCCCTAGTGGAAGGGATCCAAAAATTGTAAACTCTAGCCAAACTCTATCTAATTTACAGTAGAGAGAGAGCTTGAATGTTGTACAACCAAGGCCATTAGAGCCTCATTTTCATAGTGAAAACCTCACATCCCTGCACAATAGAGTAGGTTGAAAAGCTGAACCACTTACATACTGGTGTTCGTTGTTTTCTCCTCATCTCATAATATTATTTATATATATGTTATATTATATATCTACATTGTTGTGTTGTGTTCGAGCTTGAGGTGAAAATACAAATTTAAATGGTGATTTATGAGATTTATCATTTTGGCGTTGTTTGTGGGAACGAAGGTTCATCTTCTTCCTCTTATTTTTTATCTTGTTTCTAACTGATTCTTTAGTGGTGATCCAATTCCACCCTTGGTTGGGTCTGTATCACCATTGAAAGAGCTCTTGTTGTGTTATTCAAGCATTTTTCCAGCTCACCCAATTATTTTGTTCATTTGCTGGAGAAAATGGCCTCCGATTTGCCTGAGGGTGCTGGTCCCAGTTCTAGACAAGTGCCTCCTCGGTCAGAAATGATTGAGGTGGCAGTGGCATCGCGCTTGCTAGTGGCTAGCCAACAGAAAATGCTGGAATAACTTTCCATTTTTAGCCAGACTATGATGCCCAGACCTTCCGATACTGTAGCAGAGATGATAACTCTGACCGCTAGAGATATGGATGGCGTGATAGGGGGACCACCCTCCCCCCATAAGTAGGTGCGACATTTCAGAGACGTAGAGATATGGTTGATCCCAAGAGACTCAACCTGGGAAAACAACCGCAGGAAGGTCCAGACGACCTTGATTGTGACGAGGATGATTGTTGGGAATCGTATGAAATATCTAGCAACATGGATCGCCCAGTACCAACTTATAAGGGAAAAAGTGTTAAACCTACCCCATAAGGCTGTCCCAGGGCTTCAATATTCGACAGGTTAAGCAAAGGGTCATCTTTTTACCATCTCGACCCGGTAGGATACCTACGAGATCGTCTTTCCAGATATCGCAGCATTGCGACCTCCAGGGGAATGGAGAATGTGACGATCATTGGATACGACAAGGCCATGAGGGGGAGCAGAGGGAAGTAAATATTCGATTGAGGACGGTTGGCCGAGAGCCTATGCCTAGACCAGCTGACAGAGAAATTGGAGAGGATAATACCGTGGAGTCCGAGAAACCATTAAATAATTCAATCCAAAAGCTAGAAAATAAAATCGACGGCTTTTAAAAAGCCGAGACTCCATCCAAATGGGGTAAGTAGAAGGGTATCCCTTCGTAGCAAGGATTGTGTAATATCCTACTCTAGTCTTCCATGTAAATCTTTGTGTAGATTAAACTGAAATGGGGCTAACGATAATTGTAGAAAATTGTGAGTAAAATTGAAGAAAACTAAAAAAATGGAAAGAAGGGTACGATTTAATGATATGGGGATTTCATTAGAAGCGAGATGAAGATTTTGCACAAAGGTCGCATGAAGGAGGCCTTCAAACGATATCATATTGCATTACAGTCCTAGGTCACGGAAAGGGGGCCCAAAGATAAAGTTCAAACGAGGTAGAGATGTCACTCAGACGAGATAGGCATATCGTTCGAATGACGTATCTAAAAAATATTTTAATCAGATTTTCCTTGTGTGCTTTCACATTTCTGGCCCTTGATTTGATGTGCTGTCAAGCCCAGATTAGCCCAAATTGGGCAAAACTGGATTTTTGGTCTTTAATGGGTTTTTATAAGGATTGTTTGGGCCATTATCGGGGGAAAATAAAAGAAGAGAGAGATAGAGGGAGAAGGATGGCCTTCCACTATAGGAGGGCTTCTCCCGACAATTTTTCTACCACTGTACCACCATAAACCACCATTTTCTTAGTGTATTCCACAATATTTGAACCATATACACCCATTTCCACCATTGTTGACGAATACAAATTTGTAAGGTATTTTTGGTAGTTTTTGGAGAAGTTGAAGATGGAACTTTCATAGATTTTAAAGTGGGTTTTGAAGGGGTTTTTCTTGGAAGCTTGCATGGAGCACATATGAAGTATTTTAGAGGATGCAATTGGTAACGCCTTGAGACCATATTTGGAGGTAGGGGTTGCTCCTCCTACACCAACATTTCTACAACCATTGGATACTTTATAGGTGGAATAATCTTAGTCTTACTATTAAGACTAAGTTTTGCATTATTTATAGTCTTGTTGTTAGATTACATGAGTAGGGTGCAGTTGATTGAATGATGAAAATCATGTGTAGAAAATAATAAACATTTTTATGGAATAAAAATGTGGTAAAATGTTATTTTGTTGGAAATTAAGAATGAACAAGTATTTCAAACTCTTGAAATATTAAAAGTTGATAATTTAAATAAATTTTTTTTATTTAGTTAAACATTGGTAAAATAATATTTTAAAGTTTCTTGCAAAATGTAAAGTTTTTGAAAATGGACACTTGTGGAGTTTGAAGAAATTAAATGTCTTTTATGACTTGAAAGTGTATTTTTACAAGTATGATGAATTTCTAAGGAAATATATGTTTAACCCATTAATAGGATTTTAAGGTTTGAAATCCATCTCTCATGCATATAAACTTGTAGTATTTGGATAATGAATATATAAACAAGTTTTAAGAAGATTTTATTGGGCTTAACCATGAAATAACAAAAAGTAGAAATTCTATTCTTCAAGATATAAGAAAATGGGATTAAAGGTATTATGAACATAAGGTTGTAAGACTACCTCTATTAATGAAAAGAAAATGAAATTTTATTATAAAAGTAGTCTTTAAGTGTAATTAGATTTCTTGAATAAAAAAAAGTAAAGAAATTCCTAGTTTGGAAAAATGGTTATTAATGGTGTTAAACAACTGTTAATAGTTAAACATTAGAAAGTTGGTGTGTATAACTTAATAATGTGGTAAAAGATTAACACTTGTGAAATTGGAAAGGAAATAATGAGATAAAGATGTTTCTAATTAAGGAAAATATGAATCCATGGTTAAAAGGGCGAGAAGGTGTCAAAACACTTAAGAATTTATTGTGGGTAACCTAATAGTGTTTTGGAAAAATTAACACTTGCAAAAATGGAGTAAAAGATGAGTTTCAAAATAAATGGGTAAAATGGTAATTTTACTTAAAGTGGAAAAGTTTTATGAAATTAAAATATTGGAAAAGGTGTTACACGAATTGGTCCTAAATGAATATGATTTATGGAATAAATTCAAGATTAAAGTGTAAAGGACATAAAATGGTAACTTTTAAAGTGTAACAAAGTTGGGATGAAACCTGAGGTTTTTCCTTCGGCTGTATAAAAAGAAAGGTAGAATTATGTGGACATTTATAAAATGTTAAAATAGATGTCAAGGAATTCAGATGACGCCGGGATAATTAAGGAGGGCCTAGAGCCCTGAGGTGAAAGATCCAAAATAATTGGCTAGAGCATATGGTGTGCATAGTCGGTGGTGTGGAGCCCGTTAAAGTATGCAATTATTGGAAGATTCCAAGAAAAGATAAGGAATAAGGAACATGTTGAGAAATGGATTGTGTGGTGAAATGTGTTAATAAAACCTAACTTGAATGAATTAATAAATATTCTGGTAGAGGTTAAAATTGATAAGTAAGTGTGAAATAAGTTAATGTCCATAATGTAAAGGAAAGGTAAAGTAAGTTGGTAAATAGGTGGTCGAGAAACCTAAGTGGTTAAAGCTATAATTAACACAAGAATGTGTTGTAAAAGGTTTTCAAAGGCTAAATGCGTATTTTCTAAGACGGTATTCGCGTGTGTTGAAAGGGTGGTTTTTAATGAAAATAGAAATGCGGGTTGGTTAAAATGAAAAGGGTAATTTCGGTAAAGAAATAACTTTCAGTTAAACCAAGTGTAGTTGTTTCAAGTATTTAACCGTGTGTGTTAAATAAAGTGAAATGTCAAAATGAGAAAAAGAAAGTCTTTTATAAGATTAAGGTGAATTAATCTGGATAAATAAGGTTTTCGAAAGTAAATTGTTTCATACATTAAGTATATGTATATGTATGTGTCTATATGTATATAAGGTAGTTGCATGTGAACGTAGGTATAATGTGTTTGAGTCTTATTTGTTTCGTTTAATTCTATACTTCATTTGTATATTTCTCATTGATCATTTGGCTCACTCCCTCACTTTGTTACGATAGGTTGGAAGTGATTTCGTATTTTAAGAGCGTAATACATGTAAGTACCTTCTTTTATATTACATTAGTATCTCTGAATGTTTGGACTTCAAGGTTCTCCCCATGGGTCCCTCACGTAGTTTCATTTGAAATTTGAATCGCATGTTAAACAAGTGAAACGTTAATTAAAATACAATAGGGATAGTAGCATTATATAGGTTGTTTCATTTCCCTTCACACCTAATGCTCGGGTCAGATCGGGTTGACCACGAGTAACCCATAAATTCAATTTGGGGGCATTACAAACGGTATCAAAGTTCTAGGTTCAAGGTTCCTTTTAGGAGTGATGTGGGGATGTCGGTATTGTATCTTTTGACATCGGTGTTGGTTTGGGTCGGTCATGCAAGTTTGGTGACGGTTTAGTATGTGTCCTCGACAGCAAAATCAAAGAGATTAGCCCGACAAGTGAGTTAATGCTAGGTAGCACGCGATTAAGTTCATAGTTATTAATCGCTTCCGCGCTTCTGATTATATTTTTTAGTCATTTGTGAGTGTCCACACAAGCCAATAGTGGTGACAAAGTGGTTGTTAGTGTGAGGTGATTATGTTCCAATCCTTAATAATGTATAATCTCCTGAGATGTTAATAGAGTGAGATGACGCCCTTTGGGCAGGTGGCACAAATTGCATATGGTCAACGATATAGGTTTATGGTTAGGGTATCGTGACTAAGCACTGATGATTGGTGTCTAAAAAATATATAACTCTTAGGTGCGGAGCTTTCGAGTAGTTAACGCTAGTAATGTAATTAGGAAATTTTGATCTTTGGGGTGATATCTCAATTGATGGTAGTCCGGTGATAACACCAGTAATGTAATTAAAAAAATTCGATCCTTGGGGTGATATCGCAATTGATGGTAGTACAGTGAACATATGAAGTTGTGTAGGCCAATAACAATAACATCGTGATCATTTGCTTGAGATGTATTGTGTGGAGACTTCGATGATGAGAGTTGCCTTGGTAGTGGCAATAGTGAGTAAAGGTCATTGCGACTTAGTTGTAAAGGTTGTGTATTTCATATATGGAGGTTAGATGACTGAATGGCATTAATAAGTATTGATTCTGTGGTGAGTACATATTGGGTTCCTTGGTTGAGGACTTGGGTTTAGTGTATCTTGATTATAATGTGGTATTGAGGAATAGGATTCCGTGGGCCATCTGTGGTGTAGGCCTTGCTATCTATAGGCAATACCTGACATCTCATATCCTACCAAGATCTATATAGTCGTTTTAACTTGTAGATTAGCATGTGGTATGACGTTTACGTAGTGAGGCAATTTAGTTGTCATGGTTGAACATTCATTGAGGATTAGGTGAGTTAAACCTTGAGGTTTATAGGTTGTAGGCAATTTCATGTACCCTGCCATAATCCTTAGCAATATCAATTATGGTTTGTACGTGGCATGTGGTCACGACCGTTTAGAAGAAGGATAAGATTATTATCTGAGTGTAGAGACTCATTTAGCTGCCGAGGTAATGGCTAGGTGCAAGGTAATCCTAGTGTGAGAGTAGTTCATAGGCATTTTAAGGTGACCATAGGACAAATTGTGTGTGGCTTCATTAAGGATACATATCGAATGTTGTGATGCCTTGAGGTGTTTGATGGTTAAGGTGAACTATAGGTAGGATCTCCTAGACTAGTGTATTTACTAGCACAGAGTGATGATGATGTGTGTATTGAAATGTTTATAGTGAGAACCTACAATAATAAAGGTATGGATGATGAAATCGTGTCGAGTCTTGAGGATGGTTACATAAAATGTGTTTAGTTCCCTTAGGAGACCAGGTAAGTCCAATATGAAGGAATACTAGCATAATAGTAATGATTATGTTGAGGGTCATGTGATGATAGAAGATTACTGGTCGTATAACGTACGTGCCGGGTGTGGCTTCCTAAATCGGCACATATGGGTAGTTTAATCCCTAAGGTAGGGTGATAGCTTGTGTTATTATAGGATTGATTCTCGAATGTCATGGAATGACTAGTATGGGTGTGGTGATACCCGATTTTGGAATGTACTAGAAAATGTATTCTAGATTTAGAGTGATGATGCCATGTGGAGACTTGAAAATGGAAACTGAGTTGGGGTAGCCTTAGTAATGTAAGGACTAGTCCTTGGAACGTCTTGCCAAGCCAGTTCGAATTAGAAGATGTATCCTTGTGTGATATTTACTACCCTTACAATGCTAATGGTGGAGGGTGTGGTCGCCACATAAATTTTGTGTAGGTAGAACCCGAAAGTAAGTTTGGTGGAAATCTCGTGTGATCTCAGGACACAGTAAGGTGAATGCCTCACTTGAACTAAGTAGTGCTTATGGGAGTCTGGGATTTAAGTCACGATGTGATAAGGCAGACAATAACATAAGTGTAGTAGATTGGTGACGTCGCCACCAGTAAATGATCAAGGTCATCGTATATATAATGGTGTGAGGTATCCGCCAATAAAAACGATTCATTTACGCTAAGGATGTGAAGTGTAGGGCCTTACTCTAAGGAGGTAAGTCAGGAGTTGACTTCCTAGAGGACTACCGTTTTGTAAATTTCTTTTGTGTTGTGAGAGTGTGAATGGTTGTGATTCAATTTGTCACGGCTAGTGACCCAAGCCAGGGTATGTGGCTAGGATTCGTGCTCAATGAGAACTTTGGGAATGAGTGACATGACTTCAATCATATAGCGTAGGTTCGCTTTTATAATTCATAGTCAGACGCTTATTGGCATAATTTCTGGGGACGGATTCCTTCTGACTCTTGTGTGTCCCTTTCGATTTTGATAATCGGGGATCGGTATTCTCACATGTGTGATAACTTGGATTAGTGCCATGTCATGTCACAGTGCGATTGGGCCTTGTAGAGCGCAGTAGAACGGGCATGGTCAATGTAGATTGGTAACTAGTTCTACCCTATCTGAGGTATTCTTGTTATTGCAAAACATTCTGTGTACGGGTGGCTGCGCTTTCGACTACACAGTTTTTTTATAGTATTGATCTTTCTTAGGATTAGTGGACTTTGGACTGGCTGACATGGCAGTCAGTGGCCGGGGTTGAAAGTAGTGGGATGACGACTTGGGGATACGGTATAGTGTTGGAAATCGAGGAAAACTTAGCATACGATGTTGCTTTGCCACAGTGAGTGGATTAGAGTGAGGCTCTAGAGAGTACTTAAAGGTGAGACACCTAGGTTAGTATTAAGATCATCAGAGTGACACATTAAAAGATGTAAGCCAGGTACATAGTGATGACTTGATAAGAATATTACTCCTTAAAGTGAGAGAAAACATAGTATGGTTATCAACAAGTTCATGCAAGTTGTGTAGTGAGAATAGCCTACAAAATTTGTGTGATATAGGATGTACGGTCCTAAAATATAATTTATTTCAATGAGGAATACAACGATTGGTTGTATTACGATTCACATTGGGTGGGTGTCGATCGCTTGAGAGTATTTTCCCATGGAGGCGTCGATAAGTCTTAATTACTAACATAGGTGGTGCTGGAAATGGTTTTAACACGATCATAAAGTGAGTGGAGACTCAGAGTCGATTATGTGATATCAAGGTTAGCGAGATAGCGAGCATTAGAGCATGTCACATGTTGATTATTTGGTGATAAACCCCGTATGGTGGCATATAGGGTGACCTTAATATTGATAACTTCGATGATTTTGTCTTGGAGGATTTCTATGGCTTATAATAGAAGTTGGTGAACCCCATAAGCTTAAGGATTAACGGATCGTGAATTTCAGGGATGAAATTCCCAAAGGAGGAAAGTTTGTAATATCCAGCTCTAATATTTTACGTAAATCCCTATGTAGATTATACTAAAGTGGGGTTGATTATAATTGTAGAAATATTGTGGGTAAAATTGATGAAATATCAAAGAATGAAAAAAAGGGGTCGTTATAATGACATGGGGCTGTCGTTAAAAGAGAGATGAAGATGTCACGTGAAGGTCGCGCGAAGCAGGCCTTCAAATAAGATTACATTGAATTACAGTCCCATGTCGTGTGAAGGTCGCGCGAAGAAAAGTTCGAACAAGGTGGATATGTCTCTCGAATGAGATAGGAATGCCGTTCGAATGATGTGTCTCAAAAATATTTTAATCAAATTGTCCTTGTGCGCTGCCACATTTTTGGCCCCTGATTTGTTGTGCTATATAGCCCAGATTAGTCCAGAATGGGTAAAATGGGATTTTTAGTCTTTAATGAGTTTTTATAAGGATTGTTTGGGCCATTGTTGGGGGAAAATGCAAGAAGAGAGAGATATAGGTTGAATGGTGGTCTTCCACCATGGGAGGGATTCTCCCCACCATTCCTCCACCACTTTACCACCATAAGTCATGATTTTCTTAGTGTATTCCACTATATTTGAAACATATACACCGATTTCCACCATTGTTGATGAAGATCTAAGAATTAGTAAGGTGTTATTGAGTGTTTTTATTGAAGACGAATATGGAACTTTCATGGAGTTTGAAGTGGGTTTTGAAGGGGAATTACTTGGAAGCTTGAATGGAGAACATTTGGAGCATTTTTGAAGGTTGAATTTGGTAACCCGTTGAGGACACCTTTGGATATGGGGGTTTATCCTCCTACACCAACATTTCAACAACCATTGGAGCCTTTATAGGTGGAAATTTTTTGCTCTTAGTATTAAGACTTTATTTTTCATTATTTATAGTCTTGTAGTTAGATTCAATGAGTAGGGTGGATTTGATTGAATGATGAAAATCATATGTAGAAAATAATAAACATTTTTATGGAATAAAAATGTTGGTAAAATGTTATTTTGTTGGAAATGAATAATGAACAAATATTTTGAAGTCTTGAAATTCTAAAAGTTGGTATTTTATGAAAATTGTGTATTTTCTATAAAGATTGATGTTAAACATTTTATGAAATAAAATATTTCAAGATGATAATTTATTTTGTTAAACATTGGTGAAACAATGTTTTAAAGTTTCTTTCAAAATTTAAAGTTTATGAAAATGGATATTTGTTAAGTTTGAAGAAATTAAATGTCTTTTATGCCTTAAAAGTGTATTTTTGCTAGTATGATGAATTTTTAAAGAAATGTATGTTTAACCCATTAATAGGATTTTAAGATTTAAAATCCATCTTCTCGTGCATATAAAATTGTAGTATATGGAGAATGAATGTATAAACAAGTTTAAATAAGAAAAAGAAAAAATTATATTCTTCAAGATATGTGAAAATGGGATTAAAGGGGTGATGAACATAAGGTTGTAAGACTACATGTATTGATGAAAAGGAAATGATATTTTCTTATAAAAGTAGTCTTTAAGTGTAATTAGATTTCTTTAATAAAGAAATTAAAGAAATATCTAGTTTGGAAAAATGATTATTAATGGTATTGAACAAGTATTAATGGTTAAACATTGGGATGTTGGTGTGTATAACTTAATAATATTGTAAAAGATTAACACTTTTGAAATTGGAATGGAAATAATGAGATAAAAATGTTTCCAATTAAGAAGAATATTACTACAAGGTTAAATTGGTGTTAAGGTGTTAAAACACTTAGTAAGTTAATGTGGGTAACCTACTAGTGTTTTAAGAATATTTACACTTGCGAAAATGGAGTAAAAAATGAGTTTTGAAACAAATGGGTAAAATGGTAAATTTACTTAAAGTGTAACATGTTTATAAAATAAAAATATGGGAAAAAGGTGTTAAATAAATTGGTCCTAAATGAATATGATTTTTTAAATAAAATCAAGGTTAAAGTATAAAGGAGATGAAATTGTAAATTTCAAAAGTGTAACTCAAGTTGGGGTGAAGCCCCGGGTTTTGTGGATATTTATAAAATTTTAAAACACATGTAAAGGAACTCGGATAGCACTAGAATAATTAAGGAGTGCCCGAACCCTGGGGTGAAAGACCCAAAACAACTGGCCAAAGCATATTGTAGGCATAGGCGATAGTGTGGAGTCCATTGAAGTATGCGGTTATTGGAAGATTTTGAGAAACGATAAAGGAATAAGGAACATGTCAAGATATGGGTTGTGTGATGAAACGTGTTAATACAACCTAACTTGAATGAATTAATAAGTGTTCCAATAAAGGTTAAAATTGACAAGTATGTCGATTAATGTCCATAATGTAATGGAAAGGTAAAGTAAGGGGGTAAATAGGTGGTCAAGCAACCTATGTGGTTAAATCCATAATTAACACAAGAATGTATTGTAAAAGGTTTTCAAAGTCTAAATGAGTATTTTTTAACAGGGTGTTCACGTGTCTTAAAAGGGTGGGTTTCAATGAAAATACTAATTCGGATTAATTAAAATGAAAAGAGTAATTTCGGTAAAGAAATGTCTTTTGTTCAAACCAAGCGTAGCTGTTTCAAGTATTTAACCGTGTGTGTTATATAAAATGAGAAATGTCAAAATGGGAAAAAGGAAGTCTTTTATAAGATTAAGCTGAATTAATCTAGATAAATAATATTTTCAAAAGTAAATTATTTCATGCATTAAGTATATCTATATGTATGTGTATTTATCACTACACCAAAATGACCAAATTGTCACATTTCAGCCGGCCACCCTTGTCAAGGTCATTGACCGTGACAACAAACACGCGTTTTGTATCAGGTCACTGACCTTGACACGACCGTGTCAAAGAATTGTCACGGTCAATGACCGTGATAATTCTTTAAATAATTGTCACGGTCAAGGACCTTGACACGATCGTGACAACTTCTGCAGCAAAAACCCTTTCCCCTTCTTTTTCCCCCCCGCTGTTTCCGTCATTTTTCCAACTCTCTCTCTCTCTATCTATCTCTCTCTCTCTCTTCCATTTATATATAAGTTTGTGTGTATGTATATGTGTGTGTGCGTGTATATGTGCGTGTGGGGGGGTGGGGCATGGGGGGATGTTGTGTGTGTGTGTATATGTGTGGTGGGTGGGGGTGGGGAGGGGGCGGGACAGGGTGGGGGGCTGGTGTGTGTGTGTGTGTGTGTGTATGTGGTGGGTGGGGGTGGGGAGGGGGGTAAGGCAAGGTACCATTGTAATTATCTTAATATCGTGTTTTGATGATTCTATGAGATAGTATATATTGTTTAAAGGTTAACTCATTGTAGATAAAAACATTCACATAGTAAGATTAAATTGAATCCATCCATAGATTCTATAATTACATCCACTAAAATATAATTAATAAATGAAACAGTTTTGGATGAAAGTAAATTAATAATTAGTGCCCATTTCATATGAAAGTAGGATTTCCCCTCAGTGTAAATTAGTAAATTAATAATTGTATACGTTAATTGTTAGTTTAATTGATGAAATGAATTAATTGAGTAGATGAATTAGAATGAGTACGGGATACACATTTGTTGTTGACATTGCTGTTGGATTATTTTGTTTAGTAAATGTTTGGTTGGTTAGTTTTAAAAGTGGCATGACCACTGGATTATTGTCCATATAGGGGTGGAATTTTTCAACTTTTTTTGAAAATTACTTTGTATATCGAACAATATATATATATAGTATGATAATTAAATGAAACATACTTGAAATTAAGTATAGTGCGCATAGATACTAGCCTTCTAGTTCTTATGCGTACGCATTCAATAGCCCTTAGACCCGTTCGAGAGTCATTACCCCTGTAATGAGATCTCTCTAATTGTCCCGTTAGGACAACTTGAGACTGTATAATTTCTGTATAATATTCTTAGTGGCTTAAAGTTGTTATTTTTGGAGGAAGTTCTGGAGTTGTATCTTAATGTTCTCTGGTTTACATACTAGATTGACAAGTGTGACTGTTATTTCAATTGATCAATTGAAATAACACTCACACCTGCCAATCTACATCGTGTACTTGGAGAACTACGGGGATATGCTGTCGAATTTTTTTCAAATCGTAACAATGTGCATGGGCTGTTAAGTATATTATAGAAAAATGCAGTCTTGAATGGGACATGACCACTCACCCTAATAGGATAATTAAATAATAGGATAATTAAATGAAACATACTATAAATCTATGTTTTGTTTACCTTTAATAGGTGTTTAGTTGTGGTAGTTGTGATGGGATATCTGAAATACAAATAGTGGATGGGTGAGACTAATAGAATGGGCGATGTGTTATGCAGAGGTGCTAACGAATTTGTGAAATATGCAAAGAGATGTTAGAATGATGAAGAGTTTCCGTATATGTGTGCTAGGTGTAAGAATGGTAAGGTGTTTGAGTGGAAAACAGTTGAACTACATTTGTTAAGATCGGGTATGCAAGATAGTTATCGATTTTGGAGTTTTCACGGTGAATTGAAAGTTCCTTTTGTCCCTGACCAACCTACACAACAACCTTCAACAAGTAGAATAGATGTAGAAGGGGACGACGTAGATCATAATATGTTAGAGGATTTAGTCGATGACGCGTACGGAGTTTATGAAGCAGAGGAGAATGAGGTTACTGATGATGTAGAAGATTCAAGTGCTCGTGAAGATAACACGATAAAACTTGATGATGACTACCAAAGTTTAAAATTTAAGGCGACCCAACCGTTATACTCTGGTTGTGAGAAAGATAAAATAACTTTACATTCCATGGTTCGTTTGCACAGTTTGAAGACGCAGTACGGTTTGTCTGGCAATAGCGTGACGGGAATTCTGAAATGGGTGAAGGGCTTATTACCCAAGGTGAATACACTTCCAAATAGCTATCCTGTTATGAAGAACAGTTTGAAAGGTTTGGGAATGAAGTATAAATCGATTCATGCTTGTGTGTATGACTGCATACTATACCGAAAGGAGTATGAAAATCTCGATCGTTGTCCGGTATGCTATGAACCTAGATATGTGCAATCTACTAGTAAGGAAGGCACAAGCTTAAAAGTGCCTCAAAAAGTATTGGAATATTTTCCCGTTGGGCCTAGATTAAAGCGATTTTTCACAGTACCATGGATTGCAGACGCAATGACTTGGCATGCTAGGGCAGAAGTAGGGGATAATAGCATGCGTAATCCTATTGATTCTATTGCCTGGCGGAGGATGAATTTTGAGTATCCCGATTTTGCTCGAGAACAACGCAACATTCGTTTGGCTATATCAACAGATGGTTTCAATCCATTTGTAAATCTAAGCACCAATCAGAGTGTATGGCCAGTGATCCTAGCCCCACTCAACCTCCCTCCTTCACAGTGTATGAGACCTGAATTTTCGATGATGGCTTTATTGATACCTGGGCCAAAGGCACCAAGTGATGACATTGACGTCTACCTGGATCCTTTAGTAGAAGAATTAAATGAGTTGTGGGAAGAGGGTGTGAAATCATTTAACTCTTTTAGAAAAGAAGAGTTTACGCTGAAAGCTATGTTGATGTGGGCAATTCATGATTTTCTAACTTATGGGACATTATCTGGTTGTGTAGTACATAGTTATTTGGGGTGTCCTATTTGTGGAGAGGAGACTGAATCTCTTCGTCTATCCTCTAGCTTAAAAAATGTATACCATCGCCACAAGAGGTTTTTACCCCCAGCTCATAGTTTCAGATCTGAGAAAGGTCCCAATTTTTTATTGGGCGAAGTTGAACATAGGCTACCGCCGAGACAACTTTCGGGTTCATAAATTGAAAGTAAATCTTCTGAATGTGGCCCTAATATGCTAGGTAAGAATCCCAAATTTAAGAACGTCAAGCATAAGAAGACCCCAACTGGGAATGAAACTGAGATAAGAAAGGTATGGTCTCGGAGGTCAATTTTATTTGACTTGCCTTATTGGAAGAATAACCCGGTGCGCCATATATTGAATGTGATGCATGAAGAGAAGAATTTAACTGAACATATTGTGGGTACTTTCCTTGGGGGGATTCATTCGAAGGATGGAGAAAATGCACGAAAAGACCTTAAATCATTAAAACTTAAGCCACAACTATGGTTGAAAGAAGATAGTAGGGGAAGGACAATAATTCTCCCTGGTACGTTTACTTTGACGAGTAGGGAAAGGAAGGTGCTTCTACACACAATATATAATTTGAAGGGCCCATCTACCTTTTCATCCAACTTGCAAAGGATTGTGAATTATGCTACTCATGATTTACATAAGTGTAAGTCCCACGATTGGCATGTGATCATGCAATTGGTTCCTCTATTGTTTAAGCACTGTTTCTCCAAGCAAAAGGATTTTTCATAAGGCTATTATGCAAATTATTATTACCTTCTCCCTCTTGTGTGAGAAGGTAGTGAATCGATAACACATAGTGGCCGCAAAATTGGCTGTGATCGAAGCGATTTGTGTATTAGAGAAGTACTTTCCCCCAACATTCTTTGAAATAAGTGTTCACTTGTTGGTACACCTATGTGACGAGGCACTTCTTTGTGGTCCAGTGAGATATCGGTGGATGTATTCGTTTGAAAGATTGATGAAAGGTTTTAAAGATTACGTCAAGAATACGCGATACATTGCAGGATCAATTGCAGTGGAATACATCATCGTGGAATCATCAATATATACTCGGGAATATATGCCTGACTCGACCAGCATTGATGACACTGACGAGTTTGTCGATGATGGTGGTCATGTGATGGGAAAACGAGTGAAATTAACGAGTTTGCAATACGAACAAGTAGCTCGTTATCTATTTGACACACATGAAGATGTCGAAGAATGGAAAAAGTAAGTTTTGATTATTATAATGTTTACTAATATTTTAGATTATTTTATACATGATTAATTTTGTATTTTGCAGAAAATATGAAGCCTGTGAGAACAATAAAAGACGAAAAACAATGGCACAATCAGACAGCGAATAATAGTCGTTATATAACGTTACATTACACTCAAATTTTACCACTAATATAATTAATTTATCTATATTCTTAGCTCCTAAAGATGGGTGATGCGACATCAAGGCTTGCTCGTCTAGCCATTGGACCCTTTTTCGTGGCACAAGAGTACAAAAAGTATCGATTGAACGGTTACATTTCCGGCGCTAAAGTGTACGAGGAAAGTACAAATGTACATAACTCGGGAATTTCATACAAGGCTCTTACTTTCTTCGAGCGAGCGCAAAAGATAAAAACCTCGTTGAAGCTGAAATGACTTACTATGGTGTAATCCAAAATATATTTGAATTGGATTATATAAGCTTCAAAGAGGTATTTTACTGTGACTGGGTAAGATTTGAGGATAAAAATGTTTGTAAAGTTGATCCTGTCACCAATTTGATCATGGTTGACTGTCCAAGTTGAAGAGTAACGACCACGTGAGCGATGAGCCATTTGTTTGTGCATTTCAAAAGGTTAAGCAAGTGTTTTATTCGGAGTATATCAACAACGAGCCGTGGTCAATTGTCCAGCATGCTCCAAGGCGTCTAAATAGTAGTGTGGATGACTTGGCTGCTCCTACCGAATATCAATCCATTTTTTATGATAACCCGAATTTGAAACAATTTTTCAATTTGTAATAAATATTTCAATTTGTACCGAAACATCCATTTTTAATGCTTTTAATTTATTTGCACTTTATCATTTTCACTCTTGTGTAGTGTGCGTATGTGGAGAGGAGATTAATACATAAATATTCCAACTACATCTAAGTTTTGTTTATACTAATCCATGGATATATGCTTCTTACCTTTAATAGGTGATTAGTACATAGTTATTTGGGGTGTTCTATTTGTGTAGAGGAGACTGAATCTCTTCGTCTATCCGAACACTAAGAAATGCCATAATCCTATGGAGTTATGCTCTACAAATTCCTCCCAACCGTTATGTAGCCAAACATCACCAGTTGAAGTTGTCAATTCCACTTTCCATACCCCACCACTTAGAACCTCTAGCAAAATAAGGGAGACCATTGGAAGGAATTTGCAGAGCATAACTCCATAGGATTATGGCATTTCTTAGTGTTCAGATATGAAGGGAATTATATTTGACACGATTGCCCGGGGTACATTAGTTGGAAAGAGGTGCCATATGAGCTCAAGTTAGCTATTTGGGTGACACTACAGGTAATGTATTTATATTTATATGTAAATTTTGATTTCGATTTCAATTTCGATTTATTTTTATCTATATTTGCGGGGCAGATACTAATTTTACTTTATTTTATTTCATGGTACAGGGAGTGGCCCTGAGGGTAGGCCACATATACTCGATACTTATGTGGCTCTTCGGACGAGAAGGGAAGGATAAGGAGGTGTCCCCGAGCGTCGCGGTACAAAATCTCTTTTCCAGCTAAATAGTTTGTAGATTTGAGATAATTGATGGTGATGTTGTTTCTTCTTAAATAGTTTCTATTTTGAATGTATATTTGCGTTATCTCTAGTTTATTTGGATATATGATGTTTGAACAGGTACAACGTTGATATAACAGGTACAAATATACTGCTGGGCAGTGGCAGTGGCAGTGGCCATACTGGCCAGTAGATTTTTTTTCAATTCTGCCCAGAATTGTTACGGTCATTGACCGTGACAATTTTTTTTAAAAGGGACAAGAATTTGTCACGGTTATTAACCGTGACTAAACGTATCATGGTCCGAGACCGTGACAAGATCGTGACAATTCTTACGAACTTGTCACGGTCAATGACCGTGACACGTCCGTGATAAAAAAAGTTGTCTCGCCCCAAATTATCACGGTTATTGACCTTGACAAGTCCAACTTGTCAAGGTCAATGACCGTGACAATTCGGAAGATTTGGTATAGTGTATGTATATACGGTAGTTACATGTGCACATAGGTATAACGTGTTAGAGTCTTCTTTCTGTCATTCGATTCTATACTGCATTTATATATTTCCCACTGAGCATTTCTCTCTCTCTCTCTCTCTCTCTCTCTCTCTCCGTTATGATAGGTTGGGAGCAGTTTTGTATTTTAAGAGCGTTATACAGGTAAGTACCTTCTTTAATATTACGTTAGTAGCTCTGTATGCTTGGACTTCAGGGTGCTCCCTATAGATCCCTCACGTAGTTTAATTTGAAACTAGAATCGCATGCTAAATGATTGAAACGTTAATTAAAATAAAACTGGACTAGCAACATTATATGGGTTGTTTCATTGTACTTCACACCTAATGCTCGGGTCGGACCGGGTTGACCACGGGTAACCAATAAATCTAGGCCGGGGCATTACAGATTGTGAGATATCCAACTCTAGCCAAGTTTAAACCCCCAATTGTCATGCCAAGTAAGATGGGAGTACAAATTCGATACATCACGTAGAGATGTATCAGTTTGTGGTTGGCGTCTACTCTATTTCAGACGAGATAAGTTGTCGGGTATTCCCTATATCTTTTACCAGCGCAGCTCATTTATGGCACACTTCTATTCATAAGAACTCCATAGATAACTTTAAACAGTTGACCAAGAAGTTCATTCACAACTTATTCTTCGGCATGAAGTCCCAAAAGAAGGTTAACCATATCTTGTAAGAATGAATCTTTGAGAGACTATATCGCACGGTTCAATAAGGATAAGCTTGTGGTGGGAGATTACAAAGAGAATATTTCCATAACCACCCTCGTGGGTGGATTACAGAAAGGAAAGCTACTTTGGAAGATGAGTGAGGATCCTCCAAAATCTATGGCAGAACTTCGGGCTTCAACTAGGAGAGTCATGAATGTGGAGGAGGCCATGGTAGCTTAAAGAGAGGAGGAGAAGGATGCCAGTGGGAGTAAATCTCAAAAATCAAAGGGCAAAGATGGGAAGAAGTGATCAGCTGACGCCAAGTTTTCCAATTACACTCCACTAACAGTAAGTCCTGACTTGATTTTGAATGAGATTAAAGATGATAGAGATCAGAAATGGCCTGAAAAGCTTAAGTCTCCTCCTTATATGAGGAACAAGATCAAGTGGTGTGATTTCCAGCAAGACCATGGCCACACCATCGATAAGTGTTTTGCTCTAAAAGACCAGATTAAGAAGATTTTGAAACAAGAGAAGCTTCGAAAGTACATTGATCGGAGTGGTTCCAAGGATTATGCCCAAAAAAACATGACGGTTCAATAGATGAGAGGCCGAGATGACAACCTCAGATAAAAAAGAAGGATGATTAGTTTGATAGCGATAAAAATGACCTAGAACTCTGACCGAAGATCCATGAAAATATGGGACGTATGTGCATAATCTTGTTCGATGTGAAAATGATCAGTGGAGGAATGGCTGGCGGTGGGGCAGAGCCAACCGACTACAAGGCACACATCGTAGAGGCCAAGTCAGCGCCTAAATGGATGGAAGTAAACTCGATTACTTCAGAGCCAAAGACGAGAAAGATAAAGAAGGTAGATATAGAAACTTTAATTGTGGCATTCTCATGGTTAGATTACAAGGGAAATTTAGCCCTCCATAATGAACCTTTGGTCATTCGTACTAGGGTTCATGGGTATGATGTGTCTAGAAGTTTGGTGGACAGCGGTAGCTCGGCTGACGTCATGTACTGGGAATGTTTTAAAGGGTTAAAACTCAGTAAGAAGAGGTTGATTCCTTATCATCAACCTTTTATAGGGTTATTCGGAGAAAAATTGCACCCACTTAGGGTGTTCGAAATGGCTGCTTGCATAAGCACTAGGACAAGGTTCCTAACAAGTAAATTTAACTTTTTCGTGATGGGTGTGAATATGTTTTCGGCCTAAAACATTATCCTCGGTCCTGTGAACCTCAAATAATTTGAAGCAGTTCCCTCCACCGTTCACTAAATGGTAATATTCCCGACTCCTTATGACGTAGGGGAAGTCCAAGGTGACCAGGAAGAGGCCAGGGAGTGTTACTTCACCTCGGCCGAACAGAAAGAGACCCACAAAAAACTCACAACCTCCTACAACATTGATATTCTTAACCCCAGGACGAGAGGAAACTCAAGAATGGTGAGGTCGTAGAGGTGGTAGAATCCATCATCCTTAATGAGGAAGAGACAGAAAAAACCATCCAAATCGGCTCATCACTGAAAAAGGAGGCGAAGGAAAAGTTGATAGAGTTATTAAGGAAGAGATAAATCGTCTTCGCGTACAGCCATGAAGACATGCCAGGAATAGATCCAAAGGTCATCTGCCACAAGTTGAATACTGATTAGAAGGCAAAGTCTATGAAACAGAGAATAAGGACCTATGCAAGAGAGAAGTATGGGGTCATCCAAGAAGAAGTTAAAAAACTCCAGTCGAATGAATTAATCTGGGAGGTACAATACCCAAAGTGGTTGTCCAACGTCATAATAGTCTCAAAGGCAAACAAAAAGTGGATAATGTGCATCGATTACACTTATCTAAACAAATCTTTCCCTAAAGACAACTTTCCTTTACCTCGTATAGATCATATGGTTGATGCCAGAGCTAGGCATGAGTTAATGACTTGTATAGACACACACTCAGGATACAACCAGATCTTCATGGATGAAGACGACACAGAAAATACTTCCTTTATCATTGACAAAGGAACATACTTCTACAAGGTCATGCCTTTCAGCACTCAGAATGCAGGGGCAACCTACTAGAGATTGGTCAATAAGATGTTCGAAGATCGAATCTATAAGACTATGAAGGTTTATATTGATAACATGTTTACTAAGAACCTTAAGGCCAAGGACCATGTGTTCGACCTTGAAAGGACATTTAACACGATGGATCTTTACCAGATAAAGTTGAATCCACCCAAGTGCGTGTTCATCATTGGTGCAGGAAAATTCCTTAGCTTCATAGTCAATCAAAGATGGATATAGGCAAACCCGAAGAAAATCATGGCGTTGATAAAGATGAAGACACCAAAGACGATAACAAATGTGTAAAAGCTAACAAGAAGTGTCACAACTCTCAATAGATTTGTTTTCAGGTCCATAAATAGGTGTTTTCCATTCTTTAAAATATTGAGAAAAGTATTTGAGTGGGATGAAGAGTGTGAGAAACATTTTTAAGAACGTAAAGCTTATCTAGGTTCTCCAATGATCCTATCTCGTCCCATCCAGTGGGATAAGTCGTTCCTATATTTAGCAGTGTCTAAATCGGCTATAAGTGCAACCATTGTCAAAGATGATGAAGGGGGTTCAGAAACCTGTGTACTTTAATAGCAAGGCTCTATAAGGGGTCGAACTTAAATATCCAAGGATGGAGAATTTGGCATATGCTTTGAGCCACACCTCTAGAAAAATGAAGCCCTAATTTTAAGATCATACTATAATGGTGCTCACCGACACTCCTTTGAGATAAGTTATCCATAAACATGAGAAATCGGGAAGGCTGAAGGCTTAGTTAATTGAGTTAGGGAGTTTGACATCATTTATTAGCTAAAGAATGTATAAAAGGGTAGGCATTAGCTGACTTTGTAGTTAAGTTCACCTAGGACTAGGCCGATGTAAAAGAAGATGAAGGTGCAATGTTACTTGAGAAGACAGCTATGGGTCCAGACATAGCCGATGGTGACAGGTCCGACCCTATTGAAAAATATATTTTGTTCAAAAATAGGATAGTTGATGACTGTCCCTTCTCAGATGACAGTTGATTTTGAAGTTTATTTGTGGATGGCTCCTCTTGTGAAAGAGGCAATGGAGCAAGGCTCATATTGTCGGTTCCAAATGCGACCAATATTAAATATGCTTTGAGGTTTAGTTTCAAGGACTTAAAAAATGAATTTGAGTATGAAGATTTGTTAGCTGGCCTATCCTTATCCAAGGTGTTGAATATCAGCCATATGATAGTACATAGAAACTCTCAGCTGGTGGTGAATTAGATTCTAGGGATCTATGAAGCCAAAGATGAGACAATGGCCAAATACCTGGAAAGGGTGAAGAAGTTTTTAAACAGCTTTAAAGAAGTGAACGTGAAGAGGGTCCCTTGACTGGATAACGGCCGAGCTGATGCATTAGCAAGGTTGGCTTTATCTACCATAAAAGAAGTGAATGTGACGAGGGTCCCTTAACTGGATAACGACCGAGCTGATGCATTAACAAGGTTGGATTTATCTACCAGAAAAGAAGTCCAGAGGACTGTCCCGATTGAGATCCTCTACAAGCCAAGCATTGATGAGGAAGATAGTAGGCTTGAATTTTTCCTGAATTTGAACCTCGAAGCATCACGGATGGATCCCCTCATCAGATACATCAGAGACGGAGAGCTCCTAGAAGTAAAAACCGATAGGAAAAAACTACAGTATAGGACAAAAAAATTCACCATTATAGGATACATTTTATACAAAAAGGGTTTTTTACTCCACTTGCTATGATGTGTACACACCACTGAGCTGGATTTTGTCTTATGAGATGTGCACGAGGGGTCATCCTCTAGCCACATTAGGAGATGATCTCTGGAAAAGAGAATTGTGATGCAAGGCTACTGGTAGCCGACCCTTGTAAATGATGCACCCGACCACATCAAGAAATGTGACAAATTCTAGAGGTATGCTTGTATCCCCTATCAACCTTATTAAATTTTGACATCCATCACAACCCCTGGCCATATGCAGTATGGGTAATCGACCTGGTAGGACATTTACCAAAGGTTGTGTGTAACTAGAGATACCTAATTATAGAAATTGATTACTTTTCAAAGTGTGTGGAGGTTGAGGACATGGTTTCCGTAACTGAGACGAAGACCTTTAAGTTCATTTGGAGGAATATCATCTACAAATATGGTCTTCCCCACACTTTAATATCAGACAATAGAAAATAGTTCAAGAACAAGTCCTTGGAGGCCTACTGCGAAAGGGTCGGCATCAAATAATTTTACTTAGAACCGGGCCAGTCCCAATCCAATAGCCAAACCAAAGTAACCAGCATGACAATTTTACATGGGATCAAGAAAAAGTTAGAAGATTATAAGGAACTTTGTATAGATGAGTTTCATGTCGTCCTGTGGGTTTATAGGACGATAGAAAAGGACGCCGACAGGGTAGACACCCTTTATGTTGGCTTATGGGTCAGAGGTCATAATTCCAACTGAACTTGGCTTGCCCAGTCACAGAGTCTAGACTTACCATTCAAAGACCAATGAAAAAGATAGAAGAGAAAAGGGAAGACGCCGAGGTTAGACAAGCGGCGTATCAGTAAAAGACGACCAAATTATACAACAAGAGGGTCAAAGCTATGGCGATAGTTGTGGGGGATCTGGTTTTAAATAAGGTTTGGTGGAATCCAAAAAATCTACACCAGAATTGGCATGGCCCGTACAGGTTAACTAAAGAGTTCGACCCTCAGACCTATCGACTAGAGAACCTAAGGGTATAACCTTTCTCCGATCCCTAAAATGCAGACCACTTGAAGAATTATCATCAATAGACTTGTATACACTTTGTGTCATCCTCTTGTATTTGAAAAATCTCAAAATAATGAAGGAAGGAACAAGTGTTCCTTATACCTTTTTGTCCAATTGTCCAAATGCATGGATCGAATTGCCCTAAGATAAATAACATCATTAAAATGGTGACTTAGTTTTAACTCACTCTCAGCGATACAAGTGCAACTGGGAGACTCGTCTCATCCATGAACTCTCAATTTCACTGAGAGGGGGGAATAGTGTGGTAACATCACTTAGGTGGTGTAAAAATTCTATTAAAAATAATTTTATTGTGGTTGGCTTAAACATCATTGACTTGGTGGCCTCAAATTTAGTCTCCCTCGGTAAAGACGAGAGTGTATAAAGCGACAAAACTCATCCATAAACTCCCAAAAATAACGAGTGGGGACTTGGATAATTAACATCATTAATCTAGTGGTGTCTAATTAAAAATCATTAATTTAGTTATCTCTCTCGATTGAGACGAGGATGGACTTGGAATTAACATCATCAATTTGGTGGTCTCACATCAAAAGTCATTTAATTATGGTTATTTGAAACATCACTACGTGGTGAATTAGGTGTCGTCTATATAATCAAACAAGCTACGAAAGGGAACTTGGAAAAATATATAAAGTTTGGTACAGATATCAACAACAATAGGACACAACTTGGCAAATTAGTTATTCATTAATAGCCAAGGCAGTTACATAAATACAGGATGAGAAATGTTTCTACAATAGAAGATTTACAAAATGTTCGAAAAAAATGTTGTCTAGAATAGAGGGTCATCCATGTCAAGGGCCTTCAGATCTGGCAGAATAGAAGAGATAGCCTCGGGGAATTTCATAATAGCCTATCGATAGGCCATTTTAATACCTCTTTTAAGGTATTGGCAACCGAATTCACTTAACTCCTCTGAGTTTTTTTGTAGGCCTCCATAGCCTCGTCTTTAACCTTCTTGACGACCTCGGTAGAAATTTCCTCGTCCTTAGACTTCTTGATAGCCTCATCTAGCTCGATCACATGTCTTGTCGTCAAGGCAGCTAGAGCGTTGTCCTTATCCTTTTTTAAAGCAGTAAGAGAATCATCATACTCTTTCTTCTTGTCGATAAGGGCTTTTTGTTGTCAGCCTCATAGACTTCACCTTTCCCTTCAACTCTTCCTCGAACTTAAAGGTTCTCTTGGCTTCTTGTACCTGAGGAAATTTCTCAGTCAGCCACTTGGTGGGACAGGAGAAGGCACACATAGACTACAAAAGTACAGAAAATAATCGTAAGTTTGATACAATGCAAAAATCAAAGACTAAAGTCGACTTAAATTTATAAATACCTAGGCTAGGTGGTGAAGTTCGAAGTCATAAACTTTAGGCACATCCATCTGGTCCAAGAACCGGTAGTCCGACTTTGAGGGGAAAGCAAGTGAGGCTACCTTAGACCTCGACGCTAAGGGAATAAGAGAGTCAGAGATTGCCTTGAGTTGGGCTAGATTACCCGCCTTGACATACTCAAATGAGTCTGTGGCGGAGGGAATATGTACTGACTCAGAAGGATTAGCCATCAGCCTCGTCTCCCGTCGACGGGGAAGGTCTCATCCATCGATCAGTTCTTTTCATTTTCGTGCGACCTCGGCATATCGGAGCCCACCAACAGTTGTGTTCTTTGGGGGCTGTTTATTTCCCTTCCTCCCAAAGGCTTCCTGGAGACTCGAAACTGTCATATTCCAAGTATCGTCTAAGATATTAGGAGCACGATCTACAAAAAAGAAAGGGAAATAGTTAGTAAAATAGTTAGAGACGAGGAAAGAGTTATAAATTAAATAAAAAATCTAAAATAACATACAAAGCTCGTCTAGGGGAGCAACCTCGAGACCGGACGACTCTAGAAAGGCAGAGGTCATTAAATCTTCAAACTCGGGCCTTGTCATCTCAAGAAGTTAACTCTCTCCCTATCATTAATGCTGAGACCTAGATATAACTTGGCATACATGGAAGGGTTGGCCTAAGTACGGGGAACCCACAACTCATTTTCAGCACGTTTAGGGTCGGTTGTGAATTCATAGGCCCCAAAGATAAAAAAAATACCTCAACTTCCAATGGTTGTTCAAGGTTTGGTTGACTTGGATGATTTTCTTATTGGGCTTCCTTTTCCCTAAATGGTAGTAACCAGGCTATGCTTTTATCGATGAAACGTTATAACAAGCCTTGAAGACTCCAACTGAAGGATTGTCCTCTTATTTTGACATTTAGAGGGAGGTAAAGCAGAGTATGATCCTTCAGAAGTTTGGCGCCAGCTCGGCTGGAATAAGCCCCATATTGGAAAAGTTGGCTTAGACAGAGGGATGGAAAGGGAGGCAAAATTCGACCTTGAACATTTGGTTATAGACGGCAACTTCACCCTCTCGACCATCAAATACTCTCTCGTCCTCATCTGGGACTCTCATAGATACATCTGACTTAATTCCATATATGTGACTCCAGAAAAAGAAGATCAGAATCTCTAATAATGGACAAAATATTCTGGGTGTAAGAATAGCCAACTCATTCCCTGACTTCAGAATCATAGTCTTCGACACGAACCTCAGAAGTCGGGACCCCACTTGGGAACTTCTCATGAAACTCTCCCTCGATCATGGCTGACAAGGGAATGGCAACGGAGGGAGTTGCCACAGTCACACAAGGATCCTGAGAGGACTAAAAAGAGGAAGATTCATGGCTTCGTGATGACTCTGCTGCATCGACTCAGTCGTACGAGGAGAGGGGACTCAGAGGGCCTTTTAAAAAGAATTAAGTGACGAGCCAACTCAAGAAGACGAAGGACTATATCCCTCATAGTACGAGGATGAGCTGTCATACAACTCATCCCCAATAACTTTAACTATTGGTGGGGGAGTGACGACTAAGGGGATGGGGAAGATCGGATGCGTAAGGTCAGCTCTGACTTTTCTCTTTGCCTTGGCCTATGCCTCACCCTTTCTTATCTCTGAGAGTGCGCCAGCAATCAATGATTAACTTGTTTAATTAAATTCCAACTTTTAATCCCAAAAATCCTAAATCTTGCAACCAAATTTTGACAGACTAAATAAATCAAACTAGTCACGCAAAGTCAATCACAATATGTGGAAAAATCATCCAAAGGGACAAAGCCATTTATTTCACTATAATATGTAAGGACTTACAATTACAGTAAAATACAATTTTGATGCATGAATGCCCACAGGCGTCGGTTCGTCGTCGTTGGTGTTTATCAACAAGAGGTTCCATAAGAACTCCAATATCAGCCGTGGATAAATACCCTTCTTCTCCACAAGGTTACTCCAAGATGAGTAGAACAATTGTATCTAGGGTTTAAATATTCACAGAAATGTTTGGAAAGTTTTTTTGAATAAAAAAAGCATGAAATCTTAAAAGAACGAAGTCTGTTTCTGGGAAGAATATTAACAAAAACGTCAGTGCCAAAAGACTTGGAAAACGTGTAGAATGGTACCGCTTTATATTCAAACTTTGAGGTGGCGCATCACTCGGAAGAAGTACAGGTGTCGCTCGAATATCAGGCCACGTCATTTGAACAACTTCAAGCGAGATGGCTATGTTGCGCGAACGATAAGCCAATCTCGCTCGAACGACGTCAGCGAGTTTTTTTCTTCGCCACTACATTTAGAAAAAAATCGTTTTGCGAAGTAAAAAAGTACCATCCCTTTAAAAATATCTTATACAAATTTCCAAAATATTTATGAAAAAAATAAACCCTCCAAATAAATTATTTTACCATAATCACGAGTGGAGTAGTGGGAATAGTTAAAGAGTACGTTGCATGTTGCATGATGCACGTATAAAGATGATGGATGCGTGGATTCAGATCAAGGCCATCGTGGATGATCATGTTGACGTGCCGAATGTAGCGGTATGAAACATACTTACTGTGATCTAGGATAAATCGAAAACTTCCTAGATTCTAATTCGAACATTTATAAAAATCAAGTCCTTACAAATCTCCCCCTATGTGTTTTTCGGTACATACATAAAAAATCCGAATTATGCTACCCAAACCAAAACCAAGTGACATACAACTTAATATCCCCATTAAACCCAAAAATTGGAAATACTAAATGACATGTCTTCAAACAAACTTCAACATCTTCAAATCTGCAACTCTTCAATCTTTCTTTGTCATCATCAGGGAGTGCAAAAAATAATCTTCAATTAAGTACCTACACAGATGAGATAAGAAACAATACCCGTGATGCGCAACAGTTTGAAATATAATGATAAGCAAAGGTATGTATCAATTTATGCTCAAGTAAATCACTATAAAATCAACCAAACTTATCCCTTATAATTCGTTCTCCCCATTTTTTATGATGTCCCCAAAAAGACAAATATGAAGAACACAAAGCAAATGCAAAATGGAGAATGTCACAAGGTAATCAAACTTTCTCTCTTTGGACTTTTTAAAAGTTTTCTTACAAAATATACAAAAAAAACAAACCATGAAAGAACACCAAAACAACCAAGTCGGCGATAGAGAAAAAGTAGGGGTGTGAACAAATTCGATAGGAAAATCAATACATACAACCATAACATATGTGCACGATGAATGTTGGACATTCCTAACGAATGAACTCAACATCTTCCTTAGGTGTAAAAATTATGGAATGAGAAGAAATTGACTCAATAAAATCAACAAATAAAAGCTCAAAGTGATTTCCACACCAATAACGTCCAAAACGTTGTAACGCTATTTTCATGACTTTCAAGGACCTGCAAACCCGTTTTTCGTTTCTTTACATCCAAACTCCGTCATAAATAATTATGCATTATATTTTTCTTTTGAGGTGATGAAGCTAAAACCTATTGGCGCATTTGATTTGGCATATTTTGCTTTTTATTTCCATTTAATTTTTTTCGGGCTCTTTTCAAACGGCTCGCAGCCCTTTGCCGTGATTCACTCATCATATTTTGTTGTAATTAAATCCTCACGGTAAACGATTTTTACATGCACTACAATCTTGTCATGTTTTATCGCATTTTGGTCTTTATTTAGATAGAATTGAGATCGAAACACTCAAGCCAATAAGTGATAGACAAGTACAATACTCAAAGAATACCATGCATGTGTGCAATAAATGAGCTAAGGAGCCAAACATGTAGAAGATATCACTAATCACATCTCAAAGACTCCAATCAATGTTAAGCACATGGATGAAATGATGTAGCATCTCAAATCACTACCAAATAGTCACATGAAATATGGAATGAAGTTGTGAGTATGGTTATCTTAAATATTCATCCATAAATGGAGTAAACAAAATACAAAACTCTTTTTGTACTTTTCAAAAAAAAATTATAAGAAGAAAATGTTTTTGGCGTTTTTTAAAAAAATTTCAAGAAAATAAAATCTTTTTGGATTTTTCAATTTTTCAAAACAAAAAAATCAAACAAATAATGATATAAATGATACAATCTATAGAGATAGGAATCAAATGATATGATTTTGAAAAAATGCATCCTACTCTAGACATGGTGACCACCCTCAGTCAACTGTGCAAATTCTTTAAGATTTCTTAAGACTCTCTTATCTAAGGGCATCTAAAGGCTTCGTGAAAATATCGGATAACTGGAGGTTGGTAGATTCAAAACTCAAGGATACGACCTTTTCTTCTACAAGCTCACGGATAAAGTGCTCGCGTATCCTAATGTGCTTTGTACGCAAATGCTGGACTGGATTACAGGATATGTGTATCGTGCTCATGTTATAATAGGAAATAGTCATGGTGTCCTATGATATCCCATAATCCTCCAACATCTGCTTCATCCACAAAAGTTGCGTGTAATAAATCCTGACGGCTATGTACTCAACTTTCGCAGGGGACAAAGAGATGGAGTTTTGCTTCTTGCTCAACCAAGATACAAGATAAAAAAATAAATAAGAAACACCCACCAGAAGTGCTCCTGCATCCTTCTGCATCCTCGGCCCAATCAACATCCGAATAGGCGGATAAATGGTCATTGGTATCAAAGGAGTAACAAGTGCCAAGTGAGAGAATCCCACTCACGTGTTTCATAATTACTTTAAAAGCGAGTAAGTGTGACTCTTTCAGGGATGCCTGATATCGCATACAGACTCCAACACTAAAGGCGATGTTGGAACGACTGACAGTCAAGTAGAGAATACTACCTATCATACTCCGATATAAGGTTTACTCTACGTCCTTTACCGAAATGTCCTTGCTAAGCTTTGTTGAGCTAACCATCGGTGTAGTGTGTGTTTAGCGGAGTCTAGACAAAATTTCTTCATAAGGTCTCTATCATACTTGGATTGGGAGATGAACATACTATCATCCCATCCTCTAGCTGACGAACCAAGAAAGTAAGTTCACCTATTATGCTCATCTCAAACTTACACTTTATCTCCTCCTCAAAGTGGTGCGCATGCTGGGAGCACGTATATCCAAAGACTATGTCTTCCACATAGACTTGGGCAACCAAAATAGCACCATCATCTCTCCTGATGAAACAACGTCATATTAACTCCCCCTCTCTTGAATCCATGGGCTAAGAGATAGAAAGTAAGCCTCTCGTACCAAGCATGAGATGCTTGCTTCAAACCATACAAGGTTTTCCTCAGATAGTAGACGTGATCAGGGTGCTCAGGGTCTTCAAACTCTTTTGGTTTTTCTATGTTAACCTCCTCCAGTAGAATACCATTCGAAAGGGCACTCTTATCATCCATCTGATATAACTTGAAGCGCAGATGACATGCGAGTAGTAAGCGAATGGACTCAGGCCTTGGAACAGGACCAAATGTCACATCAAAGTCTATACCCTTTATCTGTGTGTAGCCTTGAGCAACCAACCTAGCCTTATTTTGGATAATAGTACCAGTATCATCCACATTATTCTTGAAAATCCACTTGGTACCTATCACATTCATCTCCCTACATCGGGGGACAAGTTCCCAGACATCATTCTTTCTAAACTGAAGCAACTCATCCTGCATAAAATATATCCAGTGTTCATCTTTGAGGGCTTCCTTATGGTTCTTAGGCTCGACTTTGGACGTGTAGCAAACATGGATAACAACGTTCTTTAGTTGAGCACGAGTCTTGATCCCGAGAGTGGCATCTCCAATAATTGTAGAAGAATCATGAATCTCGCGAACCCAAGCAGCAGTGTCCCCTAAGTCAGGAATGGGGTCCACTATAGGTGTGGAAGGCACAATAGGATCATCAGAAGAAAGTGAATCCACCTCACACAAAAGGTTAGAATCAACAAACGACGGTGGTTCTTTATCTTGGACAGTGACATTTATTGACCTCGTAACCTTAGAGCTACTCTGACTAAAAACCCGATATGCTCTACTAGTCTATGAATATCCTAAAAATATTCACTCGTCGCTCCTGGAGGCGAACTTTCCTAATTGCTCTCTATCCTGTAGGATGTAGCATTTACTCCTAACGACACGGAAATATAAAATTTTGGACTTATTTCTAATCCATAATTCGTAGGGCGTCTTAAGTATGTGTGGATGAAGGTAAACCCTATTCACCGTGTGGCATGCGGCAGACATCGCCTCTGCCCAAAATCTCCTAGCAACTCTACGACCTAGAATCATAGATCTAGCCATTTTTGAAATTGTTCGATTCTTCCTCTTAACAATTCCATCGTGCTGAGGAATCTTCACGATAAAAAATTCATGTTTGATCCCTAGCTATCACAGTAAAGATCTACTTTAGCTTCCTTAAACTCAGTGTCATTGTCACTACGTATTCTATTGATAGTGACTACGTGTTGATTTTGCAGGACACGGTAACTAGTCATAAGAAATTCCACATCATCAAAGTTCTCTCTCAGAAAACTTGCAATCGAGTAACAAGAGAATTCATCTACCATCACGAGGATATACCTCTTACCAGCCAAAATATCAGTACAAGTAGGACCCATAAGATCCATGTGTGTCAACTCAAGCACTCGTGAAGTGGTAATGGAATTCAACTACCTCTGGGGACTACGGACTTGCTTTCCCAACTAACAGGGTCCACAAACCTTGGAAGTCAGCTTTACAAGTGATGGCAAGCCACATACTAGGTACTTTTTAGCTAATTTTGCCAAATCTCTAAAGTTCACATGGCCTAGACGTTGATGACACAGATCTATAGGAGTGATCGTGACACTGTTGCAGATAAATGGGGACTTGGGCACAATCCTATAGCTATTATCTTCAGTCCTCACCCCTTGCAATAGAAGTCTACCGTCTTGATCATAAACATATCATTCGTTCCGATCAAACTTTACTGCAAAGTCAGCATCGCAAAGCTGGCTAATGCTTAAAAGGTTTTCTTTCAAACCTTTGATGTATAAAACATCTTATAGCTTAGGAAACCTTGTTATCTCTACTGTAGCTCGTCCTACTATACTAGATTTGATCCCGTCTCCAAAGGTGACTTTACCTTCCTTACGATCCTCTAGCTTTACCTTCCTTACGATCCTCTAGGTAGGTAAAAAAATGAGGCATCACATGTCATGTGTCTGGAGCACCCATTGATAAAATACCACTGAGAAGTGTTTTGTGCTTTAAGGTTAACATGAACAACAAAGCCTTTTGCGTCGAGTTTAGGTACCCAAGATGAGGTAAGCTTCATTTTGCCCTTGTCATTTTTGGCTCTAGTCGGGATATTAGAAGTGTTCGTTGACGGCATAGAAATCCGTTGGAACTCTTCTATTAGACTCTGAGAAGTGGCGATTAGAAACTCAACTTGCTCCCTAAGACTCAAAAAATCGCTAGTGGCATATGGTGGAGTGAATGTATGCCGTGTCCGACCCAAACTATAACAAAACTCCCCAAGGTGGCCATTTCTTTTGCAGCAGGTACAAAAGTACACATGCTTTGGCCAACCTTGGTTTGTTTTTCTTGGCCGAACTCTTATTCGGAGTTTTTGGCGATGTCCATATGGGTTCATAGTAAACTCAGGAACTAGTTCCGATGTCACATGGGACATGGAGGCACCATCAAAGACAATTTCCTGCCTTTAACAAAAACCTAAAGCAGGGGCGAGGAACATCTTTCCCATCTTTCTAGATCTATCCTCAATCTTTACCTTGACCTCCCTAGATATCTCAAGGTCATGGGTCAAGTTTATTTCGAGTGTACATGGAGGTCTGGAGCTCACTCGTAAAACTATCCACTTGCTTAGTCAAGTCCCCTTTCTCTTTATCTAAGCATCTTTCTCTCTCACAAAACTGACTGTCTCACTCTACACAAACTCTCTCTCTCAACACAAATAGTCTCTCTCTCTCTCTCTCTCTCTCTCTCTATATATATATATATATATCTCTCTCTCAAGGCAGTAGTAATAAAGGAATCTCTCTCTCTCGTCTCTCCTGAATATTTCTCTAAGACAACTATCCTAAGTGTTAACGCTTTGTTACGCTTTCTAGTTTTAAAAAAATCAGCATATAAATCAGTGTACACACATCGTAAATCACTTTGGCTCTCACTCGCAACATCCTCCCCCTCACTCATATTGCTTCCACTGTCGAGGTGTCCCGGTGAGATAGTATCCTCATCGTCGTCAGGTGCACTGTCAGAACTCACATGACTAGCCATAAATGTGGTGAAGTTACATTCATGCGGTGACTTGTCTCTAGAATACACCGACTCGACCTCACTGTAGTCACTCAGGGAAGCATTACGAGCAGCTTTGCCTTTGCCTTAACGTTGCAACCTAATAGTACACTCAAATTCCTTATGACATCTACTATAACACTCATAACATATGTCCTCGTCTTTCTTAGGCGCGTCCTTTTTATCCTTTTCATTTTTCTTTTCAAACATATTTTTCACAAAATTCTTTTTATCTTTGAAATTGCCATTTTTCTTTAATTTGAGAAATTTCTCGAAAATTTTAGCACACAAGGCCAAATCGTCTAAGCAAAATCAAACTCAGAATAAAAAAACTCTTCCTCTCTTTTTCTAGATGACTCACCACTCTTTCTTACTGACCCCTCACTCTTCCTAGCATGGGCTTTAAGTGCTACCCCTTTATCTTTTGATTTTATCATATTAGGAAACTTGTAAATTTCATAAGTCCGGAGGTCTCCTACCAATTCTTCTAATTTGAGACTACTCAAATTTCCTAATGAATTTAGCACAGTGACTTTAGGGATAAAACGCTTAGACAGTGATCTCAATTTTTTTTAACTACTCTAGCATCAGGAATGTGTTCACCCAAATTGAAACTAGTTTTAACAATATCAGATAAGTGTGCATAGAATTCATCAAAACACTCAGATTAAAGCATGGTGATTGTCTCAAATTGTGTAGTAAATTTTTTCAATTTTGATTCTTTTACTGCATTAGTGCCTTAATAGGTAAATTAAAGAACATCCCATGCTTCTTTAGACATGGTACATGACAAATAATGCCCCTTAAGTTGTTTAAAAGGTTTAAGACAGTTTAAATGGCTCCGAACAGTTTATTTGAGAAACTCATTTTTTTCAAAATAAATAGTAACACAAGATGATTATAAAAAGTAATGAACGAGATATTTTATTTAGGTGACCAAGTTTTGAAAAACAAAATTAAATAAATTCTAAATCAGCACGCAATCAGAAGGGGATGAGAGGAAGATTAAACACACAAGAACACAAAAATTAAATGTGGTAAAACCCCACCCAATTGGGGAAACATCCACGAAGGTCTCTACACCTCAAAAGAAAAATCCACTAAAATAGAATAAATAGATTACAAGCTATATAACAAACTAAACACACAATCAGAAATAATCTAAGTTAAGAATTTTTACCAACTCCAATAGGTAATTTCGCTTCTTTGAAGGCTCCGATATTGTACTTGTTCTCCCAGCTTTGTAACTCCTTCTCCTTTAGCTTTACGTAGACTCTAAAGGTCAAGAATATTGCTACCAAAACATCACTACATCAAAATGGTCAAATTGACACCCTTTAACCGGTTAGCATTGTCACGGTCATTGACTGTTACAAAAAACACATGTTTTTATTCACGGTCAATGACCATGACGAGATCGCGACAAAGGCTAGTCATGGTCAATGACCGTGACACGTCCATGACATTTGTACTTGTCACGGTCATTGATCATGCCAATCCAATAATGTTGTCACGATCAATGACCGTGACATGTCTGTGACAATTCTGTTAGTAAAAAACCCTTCCCTTTTCTTTTTTCCCACCGATTTCTATTCCCTCCATTTCTTCCTCTCTCTCTAAGCGACTGCACTCTCTCTCTTTACGATTTTGTTATGTTTTCTCTCTCTATTTTTCTTCCATTTATGTATATATGTGTGTATATGTGCATGTGTGTGTGTTGTATAGATGCGTGTGGGGGGGGGGGGGGGGGGGGAGGGGGTAGGGCTGGGTTGAGGAGAGGGGGCATTGTGTGTGTGTGTGTGTGTGTGTGTGTATATATGTATGTGTGTGTGTATATATGCGTGTGTGTGTATATGTGCATGTGTGTGTATATGTGTGCGTGTGTATGCGTGTGTGGTGGGCAGCGGAAGTGGGCGGAGGGGCAGGGCTGGGGGTGGGGGTGGGCTCGGGGCAGGGGGTGTGGGGCTGTGTGTGTGTTTATGTGCGTGTGTGTGTTTTTTTTAATTAAATTTTTATTGGTTTATTAGATATTTCCCCTCATATTATAGTGCCCCTTGTAAAAAAATTGATTGATTAAATATTGATTGGTTGTTAATTTTTTTAGTAAATTAATAATTAGTGCCCCTTTCATATGCAAGTAGGATTGCCCCTCATTGTAAATTAGTAAATTAATGATTGTATACTTTAACTGTTAGTTTAATTGATGAAAATAATTAATTGAGTATATGAATTAGAAGGATTACGGGATACACATTTATTGTTGCCATTGCGGTTGGATTATAGTGGATCGATGTTCGGTTGGTTAATTTGAAAAGTGGCATGACCACAGGATTATTGTCCATATGGGGGTGGGATTTTTTAACTTTTTTTTTAAATTACTTTGTATCACGAACAATATATATATATATATATATATATATATAGTGTGATATTTAAATGAAACATACTTGAAATTACATATAGTGTGCATAGATACTAGCCTTCTAGTTCTTATGCATACGCATTCAATATCCCTTAGATCCGTGCGAGAGTCATTAACCCTGTAATGAGATCTCTCGAATTTTCCGTTTGGATAGTTTGGGACTGCATAATTTCTGTATAATAATATTCTTAGTGGCTTACAGGTTTTACTTTTAGAGGAAGTTCTGCAGTCGTATCCTAATGTTCTATGGGTACATACAATATTGACAAGTGTGACTGTTATTTCAATTGATCAATTGAAATAACACTCACAATTGTCAATCTACGTTGTGTACATGGACAAATACGGGGATATGTTGTCGATTTTTTATCAAATCGTAACAATGTGCATGAGTTGTTAAGTATATTATAGAAATATGTGGTCTTGAATGGGATAGGACCACTCACCCTATAGAGGAGATGGAGGAAATAGGAATTTCTATTATAAATTGAATTTGAATTTGAAATTTAAAAATCGAATATAAATAAGACATAATTAAATGAAACGTACTATAAATCTAAGTTTCTTTTATACCAATCCATGAATATATGCTTCTTACCTTTAATAGGTGATTAGTTGTGGTAGCTGTGATGGGATATCCAAAATAAAAAGAGTGGATGGGTGAGACAAATAGAATGGGGGATGTGTTTTGCAGAGGTGCTAATGAATTTGTGAAATACACAAAGATCTGTCATAATGGTGAAGAGTTTCCGTGTCCATGTGCTAGGTGTAAGAATGGTAAGGTGTTTGAGTGGAAAACAGTTGAACTATATTTCTTAAGATGGGGTATGCAAGATATTTATCGATTTTGGAGTTTTCACGGTGAATTGAAAGTTCCTTTTATCCCCGAACAACATTCACAACAACCTTCAACAAGTAGGATATATGTAGAAGGGGACGATGTAGATCATAATATGTTAGAGGATTTAGTTGATGATGCGTACGGAGTTTATAAAACGAAGGAGAATGAGGTTACTGATGATGTACAAGGTTCAAGTGCTCGTGAAGATATCGCAATAAACCTTGACGATTAATATCAAACTTTAAAATTTAAGGCAACCCAACCGTTATACTATGGCTATAAGAAAGATCAACTAACTTTACATGCCATGGTTGGTTTGCACAGTTTGAAGACGTAGTACGATTTGTCCGGCAATAGTGTGACGGGAATTCTGAATTGGGTGAAGGGTTTACTATCCAAGGAGAATACGCTTCCAAATAGCTATCTAGTTATGAAGAACATTTTTAAAGGTTTAGGAATGAAGTACAAATCGATTCATGCTTGTGTGTATGACTGCATACTATACCGAAAGGAGTATGAAAATCTCGATCGTTGTCTGGTATGCGATGAACCTATATATGTCCAATCTACTGGTAAGGAAGACACAAGCTCAAAAGTGCCTCAGAAAGTGTTGAAATATTTTCCCGTTGGGCCTAGATTAAACCAATTTTTCACAGTACCATGGATAGCAGAGTCAATGACTTGGCATGCTAGGGCAGAAGTAGGGGGTAATCTCATGCGTCATCCTATTGATTCTACAACTTGGAGGAGGATGAATTATGAGTATCCCAATTTTTCTCGAGAACAGCGCAACATTCGTTTGGCTATATCAATAGATGGTTTCAATCCATTTGGAAATCTAAGCACCAATCAGAGTGTAAATGATCCTAGCCCCACTCAACCTCCCTCATTCATAATGTATGATACCGGAATTTTTGATATTGTCTTTCTTGATACCTAGGCCAAAGGCACCAAGTGATGACATCGACGTCTACCTAGCTCCTTTGGTAGAAGAATTAAATAAGGTGTGGGAAGAGGGTGTGCAATCATTTGACTCTTTTAGAAAATAAGATTTTACGCTTCAAGCTATGTTGATGTGGATAATTCATGATTTTCCATCTTATGGGACATTATCTGGTTGTATAGTACATGGTTATTTGGGGTGCCCTATTTTTTGGGAGGAGACTGAATCTCTTCGTCTATCCTCTAGGTAAAAAATAATATACCATTGTCATAGGAGGTTTTTACCCCTGGCTCATAGTTTCAGATTTGAGAAAGGCTCTAATTTGTTATCGAGCGGGGTTGAACATAGGCTACCCCCGAGACAACTTTCAGGTTCAGAAATTGAAAATAAATCTTCTGAATGTGGCCCTAATATGACAGGTAAGAATTCCAAATTTAAGAATGTCCAGCATAAGACGACCCTAACTGGGAATGAAACTGAAATTAGAAAGGCATGGTTTAGGAGGACAATTTTATTTGACTTGCCTTATTAGAAGAATAACCCGGTGTGCCATGTATTGGATGTGATGCATGAAGAGAAGAACCTCGCTGAACATATTATGGGCACTTGCCTTGGGGGGGAGTCATTCGAAGGATGGAGAAAATGCACGAAAAGACCTTAAATCGTTGAAACTTAAGCCACAACTATGGTTGAAAGAAGATAGTAGGGGAAGGACAATAATTCCCCCGAGTGCATTTACTTTGACGAGTGGGGAAAGGAAGGTTCTTTTAGACATAATATATAATTTGAAGGGCCCATCTAATTTTTCGTCCAACTTGCAAAGGATTGTGAATTATGCTACTCATGATTTACATATGTGTAAGTCCCACGATTGGCATGTGATCATGCAATTGGCTCCTCTATTGTTTAAGCACTGTTTCTCCAATCACAAGGATTTGTAAAGGGGTATTTTGCAAATTAGTATTACCTTCTCCCTCTTGTCCGAGAAGGTAGTCAATCGAGAACACATAGTGATCGCAAAAGTGACGGTGACCGAAGCGATTTGTGTGTTGGAGAAGTACTTACCCCCATCATTCTTTAACATAAGTGTTCACTTGTTGGTACACCTATGCGATGAGGCACTTCTATATGGTCCAGTTAGATATTGGTGGATGTATCCTTTTTAAAGATTGATGAAAGTTTTTAAAGATTACGTCAAGAATACGCAATACATGCCTGACTCAACCAGCGTTGATGACACTAATGAGTTCGTCAATGATGGTGGCCATATGATGGGAAAACATGTGAAATTAACGAGTTTGCAACATGAACAATTAGCTCATTATCTATTTGACACACAGGAAGATGTCGAAGAATGGAAAAAGTAAGTTTAAATTATTTTAAGTTTTACATTATTTTAGAATATTTTAGATTATTTTAGATTATTTTATACATGATTAATTTTGTAATATGCAGAAAATATGAAGCATGTGAGAACAATAAAAGACGAAAAACAATGGTACAATTAGACAGCGAGTTTAGGTTGTGGTTGTGACAAGAGGTAATTATAATAAAAATGGCCGTTATATAACGTTACATTACACTCAAACTTTACAACTAATCTAATTAATTTGTCTATATTCTCAGATCTTAAAGACGGGTGATGCGACATCAAGGCTTGCTCGTCTAGCCACTGAACCCTTGTTCATGGCACAAGAGTACAAAAAGTATCGATTGAAAGGTTATGTATTCGGCGCAAAAGTGTACGAGGAAAGTATAAATGTATAGAACTCGAGCATTTAATACAAGGCTCTTACTTTCTTTTGAGCGAGCGCAAAAGATAAAAACCTCGTTGAAGCTGAAATGACTTACTATGGTGTAATTCAAAATGTATTTGAATTTGATTATATAAGCTTCAAATGACTTAATATGGTGTGATTCATTTGGATTTATAGTAATTTTACATATTTGCATGTCTTCTTCTAATTCATTTTGATTTGTACTAATAACAACTTTTTTTTTACAGAAAATGTCTCCTTCAGGCGAGGATGATGATGCTGATTATGATGATATCGTCTGTTCTCGGTGGTAGCGGAGGTGACGAGGGCTCCTCGGCCCCTAGGCTACCCAAATATGGCAAATTGGGGATGGTCATCGAGAACAAGACGAGGCTATTAGAGTGATCCCTCAAGCTGGTAAAGATGATCATCAGCCAAGGGTACACTAGTTGGAGGGGGAGCCAAATGAGCTCAAGTTAGCTATTTGGGCCGCACTACAGGTAATGTATTTATATTTATATTTATATTTCAATTTCAATTTCAATTTCAATTTTGATTTTGATTTTGATTTCGATTTCGATTTCGATTTCAATTTCAATTTCATTTTATATTTATATTTATATTTATTCGCAACTAACATTGTATTTGTTGGACAAGAATAATTCAGCCAGGATCCAAAACTACGTGATTTCGTTTTGGAGCAGTTGAGGGAGCAACACAAGATATGGAAGAAAAATATGCGGACCCGGTACTTTAGGAAGATAATTATGGTGTTTGTGCCTAATATCCTAACTTGATCACATACTTATGGTTATTAGGGATATATAACCTTGAAATGATTTGATGTTGAATTAGTAAATTAATGATGGAAATTATGTTATATTGTAAATAATGACTATGGTATAACTCGAGTAAGAGACTTGACACGATTGTATATATACATAAGCGTGAAATTGTTTTATATGTATATTGTCAAGTATACACTAAACTAGTCCTCCGGTCTACGTAGGCACATGTTGAATGCGATTTTTTTTTGTGATTGATCCGATTAGGTTCTGCTTGAGTGCCGTGTCGGAGATAAACCACCGAAACCGGACACATGGTTATAATGGGGGTCGGAGAGAAAGACCTTGAAACGCCATGTGATTTAGGACTTAGTATGATTGCCCTTGCCATGTAATATTGGGGAATATTCGTGTGTAGGCCTAGTGTTACGACTTGTTCCCCCGGGTAACGATAGTGACCCATTATGACTTGTTGTGTGAGATATTATGCTTGTGTCTTAAAGTAATATCCCGAATCGATGTATATGATATTATACTTGAAGGAAATATTTTGATACATTAAATACTGAAATGAGATTAATAATGATTAATCATGATACGATATGAGACTACACGTTACTCGAGTTTGGGTTGGGTAGTCACGACATAGGAGCATTGGTTGAATAATTGAACAACTTAATTACTGGAGACGAGTAATGACTAGTGTGCTTTCATTATAAGTACATCTTATAATCTTATAGCTTATTTTCTTGCTTTGACGTTCGTCTATCTTGCTTCTTGCTCCTCTCCTATATATATAATATATGAAAAGTCCTCGTCCCGATGGACAATAGACTATGGAGCTTGATGAGATCATAACAATCTTAGGATTCATGTAGCTGTGGAGTTATTCTATTTTAATTTATGTCGCTTGTTTCCCTTTTCTTGAGGGTGGTATCAGAGATTAATATCACGTTGTTTATACTTGGTATTTGAGAGATTTTTTGTATTATTCTTTCCCGTTTTATGTTGGGCCGCATGTATTGGCATTTTATATTTTCAGTTTGAGATTACTGATGGATTATTACAGTTAATAGTTATGAGTTGGTTTCACTTGTTATAGTTGTTATTATATGATTTGGTTACACATATGAGAGTGTACATATTTACTTGACTGCATTTACTTAAATTTTGTTTCTAATGCCAACATATTGACGCTCCGCTTTAATTTAATTGGGCGTAGCTAACCGAATTAGATATAAAAAGCAGGGTTGTCACAGTTGGTATCAGAGCACGGTTTTAGAGCCTTTAGGGATCTGAGGGCGTCCGTTACGTTTTCCGCGCATCGTTTCCTTGATATGTAGAGCCTTACGATTAGGTATTGTATTCGATGACTTAGAAGATCTTCACGCTATGATTTTGACGGGCGATTCGGAGCTAGCCTTGTGTATAGGGAGGGTTCCTTATTTGGATTTCATTCGTGAGACGTCCCATGCATGAGGTGAATCTTCGATCGACCATAGGATAGTACGCGTGAGGTCTGTTTGTGAGTACTTGTTGTAATTATGACTAGTGCTCCACTTGAATAAAAAAAAAATTAGGATACGTGTTCACTTACTATCTTTTAAGATGGTGATTTGATGAGACGTGGACTCTGGGAGGGAAAAGGGTCTAAGAATTTTAAGAGAACGCAATTCACGTGCAACTATCGTAGTTTCATCGCCCACCAGTAGGCGAAAAAACCGATGTTGAACTCAATGATTGAGTTGACTTTTGGTGCTTTAGGGGGAGGAAACACCCATATATTTGCTGTGCATTATCAACTTTGAATATCATCGCTCTTATGGATGTAAAGAAGTTGGTATAAGTTATAGCCCACCCTATAGTACCACTGAGTTGTTGGTACCACTTGCGCGTGTAGTTGTCTGAAGTTGTTTCCATTGTCGAAGGGTGGAGCTTTAGATATGGCACAGCTCAAAATGATGTGGTCCAGTTGTTGTTGTGACATTTTCCTGAGAAGAAATTATCACGCTCCACCCGTAATGGACAAACTGTTGAGGCATTCGATGACGTATTAATAAGTGAATGGTTAACGAAGTAAGTCTGGTGATAATAAGAGTATATTATTAATTATGAACATGTAAAGGAAGGGTTGTGATTTGAGAGAGGACTACTCCAAATCGGTGTATATCCCACACCATCAAAGGATGACCTGAGGGGTCCAATTTTGGCGTACGCAAGAGTGTTATCATACTTGTGAAAAGAACGAACTATATTCATCCATTTGATGATGTTCAATGGGAGATTCATGAGTCTTAATATGGAATGGATAAGTGATTATCCTTGAAATATTGTGTTGGTATCAGGGAAGTTTGGTAGGCGTGTAAACCTACATGTTGTCCACACAAGCGATAAATTTCGCATTGGGATGGCATAGTGGTTTTTAGTGTTCTGATCGTATAAAATCCGTAATGGAATCAACTTAAGGACGATTAGGTGTGTGTTCGGTCATGCACAAGATATATTAGTGGGTTGGGTACTCACTTGTTCAGAGTGAAATGTTTCGACGAGTTATCCCGAACAAGTTCATGAGAATGTATCAGTAATGTTATGATATCTTGGCCATGGACACTAGGGATGAGGAAGTTCGTATCGCAAGGTCATACGAGGATTGACATTGGAGAAGTCCAGAATTTTTTTAGGTAGTTTTCTTTCCGTATTTGGCAATGAATGGAGTTCAGTGTTCTTCGTAAATCCCTAGATTAGAATGTGTGTTCGATAATATGTGGTTATCTTGCTTTATAGCACCGGTATATTTGTTAAAAGTTGTCGAGAGAGGAACGTGAATATGGGTGTGTTAAGGGATGGACTTGAGATGGAGTTACTAGTTATGAACCCTACGATGAGTAGTGAATCTCTAAGGGATGAGTTGTCGAGTGAGAACATCACGAGGGTTCAATAGGCGTTTCATTTTATGCGAGTGTGATCACTTGAGTTGGTGATATATCCATGGGTTAGGTTTTATGTTATCACCCGGTGATTGGGGGTACTAATTTGTTGCACCTTGATAATGGTGGTGCTTGATTTTGAATCCATCAGATATGGTAATGTGGCTATGTTGTATCCCTCGTTATGTATTAATGTGAATTAGAGCACGAGTGAGTAGTTAGTGACATGATGTTTACTTAGATCGTGTGTGATTAAGGACACATTCCGAAATCAAGTGTAAGATGTTCGATTTTGGTGATGTCTAGACTAATGAATAGGCATAGAATGGTCTTGATGGTCTTTTGATAATGGTAGAGTCGTGTGTTGCTCGGTCAGTTTTTGATTGACTGATGATAGTGTTACTAACTGAGGGTCGTCATTAATGGCAAGGATTGAGACATTTTTGGGTTTCAAATGTTTGACCCATTCAATGAAATGGTTGTCATAACCTCCACTGTAGGGGGACAACAAGAGAGTGTTTCGACCGTTGTTGAGAAGTTTTGTAAGGAGGGTGTGTACTCTTTGGCAAACACCCGCGAATGGGATCGTAATATATTTTATTTTTACTTCTGTTATGTGTGGATTAGTGAGTGTTAATTGGGGTCACGGTACGTGAAGGTACCCGCTACCTTATATTTATGACCTTTGGCATGTTGGATATCACACCATTCTTCATAAGGATCAGGTAGCGTTGGTGTACTGGAAGATGAGTATCCAGATGGTGAGTGTGCCAAATCCGATATTCTGATTTGGTATGATTAGTGGGAATTTTTGGTCTTACCTCGTTGCTTGGGAAATGTACAAGCCTTATTCGTGGTTTGAAGAACCAAGTTCATTTCTTGATCGGTGAGAAAATTCCAATATACTCACAGTCCAACGAAAATCATGTCGGATAGGTTTAATTCCTTACGTGTTTTTTTTTTAAAAAGAGCGGTAAGTCGAATCTAGCGAGGGTTTATTACCTTGGGTTAGAGCGACCAACCCATGAGAAATGAGGCAAGGGGGAACATTGCATCTCGGGTTAGTTCGAAAACTTTAGGTGAGGGATCCTTGGTCGCCTAGAATGCAACTTTATCGATGTTATCTTGTTCAATAGAGTATGGACCTTGCTGATATTATTTACCTAAGTCCAGACTTGGAAAGTTGGAACAATATTTGTAAGTGCATAGAAGTTGTATGCTTATGCACATGTGCAGCCTTAATGGATAATAAGGGTTTCCATATTGGTTGACTCACAATCAATATAAGTGCAAGGCAAGTGTTATTGACAACTCGGAGTAGAGTTGGCTTTTGAGCTTTCAGTACTATCTGTTAGTCGATTATGAGTTGAGTATCGAGGCATGATTGATGAATAGTGGCATCTGTATTGAATAGGCGAAGTTGGATTATTTGTTGTGTGATGAACCGTTGAGTCTAGAGATAAGTGTTTTTTTGGAGTTAGATGATTCTTGTACCACTCGGGGTCTTGAGTTGACAAATTCCTTATCTCGACAAACTGACAGTAGTGTATCGGAGGGGTTCCTTGTTTGGATTTCGCTTGCGAGACACTCCACGCATGAAACTTAGCAAGTCGAAACTTGGGGGTAATGATTTTTGGATCAGCTTAGTAGTTCAGTTATGTTAGGCTTTGTGGTGAGACTTCGGTTGTAGAGTTAGAAATGGGAAAGTATCTCCATGGATTTAATTATTGGGTTGCCAAGATCGCATTGCGATGATGATTTGATTTGGGTCATCATCGACAGACTGTAAATGTGGATATTTCCTTCTAGTGATGACGGATTATACGGTAGCACAGTATGCCATGATTTTTTTTATTAACGAGATTATGAAGTTGCATGGGGTACCGCGTGATATCATGTCCGACCGTGGTAGTCCCTTCATCTCGCAATTTTGGGGCGGTCTTCAGGAGGCGATGGGAGTTCACTTGAGTTTGAGTACTGCATTCCACCCTCAGTTTGATGGTCGGACGGAGCGGGTAAACCAAATTTTGGAGGACATGTTACGAGTTTGCGTGTTGGACTTCAAAGGTGGTTGGGATACACATTTTTCACTGCTGGAGTTCGCATACAATAATAGTTATCAGCAGACTATTGGCATGGAACCATATGAGGCTTTATACGTCAGGCCATGTCGATCCCCTACATGTTCGTTGGAGTTCGGAGAGCACCGGATGCCGGGTCCGATATTATTAGGGAGACCTCGAAAAAGGTTGATGCGATTCATGCACGGATGAAGACCACGCAAGATCGTTAGAAAACTTATGCTGATATAAGACGGAGGAAGTTAGAGTTCGTCGTTGGGGACCAAATGTTGTTGAGGGTCTCACCCATAAGAGGTGTTATTCGTGTTGGTGCTAAAGGGAAGCTTTCACCGTGATACGTGAGTTCGTTAACAGTGTTCGATAGGGTGGGGTCAGTTGCCTACCGTTTAGGCCTACCCGACCATCTCCAACGGGTACACGATAATTTTCATGTATCCATGTTGAGGAAGTTCTTACGTCCCGAGGACTCACACCTACACATAAAGTTAGATGGGTCTGAGTTGCAGCCTGATGGGACCTATGAGGAAAGGCAGGTCAGGATCCGAGATCGTCGTGAGCAGCAGTAGAGGTCAAAAGTTATTCCTCTTGTTCGTGTTATGTGGTGGAATCATGATGAGTCTGAGGCCACTTGGGAGAGAGAGGATGACTTGCAAATTAGTCACCCATATCTCTTAATCGAAGGTACGTGCGAAACTACCTTACTTGACTTGAGTTGATTTGTTTTAATTTGGATTTCGAGGACAAAATCCCGTTCGTAGAGGGAGAGAATGTAATACCCCGCATTTTTTATTAAATTGAAATTGAAAAGAAAAAAAACTGTCAGTATATATATTCGAAATGTTTGGAAACAAAACTATGTCAGTATATATATTCGAAATGTTTGGAAATGAAAATCAAAATGAATTCATTGAGATACAAATGTGCGACTTAAATATTAGAAGCGAATTAATGCGTAAAAGGATCGAGAGGGTTAAATTTGGGGGCAATGGCATTTTTGTAAATAAACTAACCCTAGGTATAAATAGAAAATAGGAGAAGAAGTCTTCATTTTATCATTTCACAAATGGGGGCTAGGGTTTGGTAGAGAGAGAAAGAGTAAGAAGAGAAGAAAGCTAAGAGGATTTCAAGAAGATTTCAAGAGGATTCAACTTCTCCATACAATCCAAGGCAAGTTAATAACCTATATGTGTATAATATGTATCTATAATAAAATTTCACATGAACATGTATTTGGATCCCTGAATTAATATGAAATTGATGTTAAAAATGATATGAAATATATTAGGATCATCCTCCATGTAGATTCAAATGCAATAACATCATTATAGGGATTGAATTGTTGAACAAACTCTTGAATTAGAGAAATCTATGAAATTGAGTAAATCGTCATATTAAAAACTATTTTGAGCCATTTTAGTTTCGAAAATGGATGTTTCGTCCGAGTTATCCAGTATAAAATCATATTCTGGACAACTTTGTAGTTTTAAGTTTTTTTCAAAAACGGATCGGAAAATCCTCGAATATGCGCTTTAAAATTCTGCGCAGAAAATTATCGTGAACAGGTCCGAACTGTATATGTTAATTTCGGGTCTGTTTTATGCAGGATACGGTAGCGTGCTCACGCGTCCTCGTAGAAAATCACGTTCCGAACAACTTTGTAGTTTTAAGTTTTTCCAAAAACGGACCGGAAAAGTCTCAAATCGGTATTTTAAAATTCTGGGCAGAAAGTTGTTGAAAACAGGGGCGAATATTATATGTTAGTTTCGGGTCTGTTTTAAGCCGGCTATGGTAGCGTGCTCGCGTGTCCTTGTAGAAAATGACGTTCCGAACAACTTTGTAGTTTCAAGTTTTTCCAAAAACGAATCGGAAGAGCCTCGAATCTGCATTTTAAATTCTGGGCAGCATGTTATTGAAATACGAGTGATAATGTTTTTCATGTTATTAGTAAGATAATTATGGTGTTGTTATGGTTATTAGGGATATCTAACCTTGAAATGATTTGATGTTGAATTAGTAAATTAAAGATGAAAATTATGTTATATTGTAAATAATGACTATGGTATAACTCGAGTAAGAGACTTGACACGATTGTATATATACATAAGCGTGAAATTGTTTTATATGTATATTATCGAGTATACACTAGACTAGTCCTCCGGTCGACGTAGGCACATGTTGAATGCGATTTTTTTATGTGATTGATCCGGTTAGGTTCCGCTCGAGTGCCGTGTCGGAGATAAACCACCGAAATTGGACACATGGTTGTAATGCGGGTCGGAGAGAAAGACCTTGAAACGCCATGTGATTTAGGACTTAGTATGATTGCCCTTGCCACGTAATATTGGGAAATATTCGTGTGTAGGCCTAGTGTTACGACTTGTTCCCCCGGGTAACGATACTGACCCGATATGACTTGTTGTGTGAGATATTATGCTTGTGTCTTAAAGTAATATCCCGAATCGATGTATATGATATTATGCTTGAAGGAAATATTTTGATACATTAAATACTGAAATGAGATTAATAATGATTAATCATGATACGATATGAGACTACACGTTACTTGAGTTTGGGTTGGGTAGTCACGACATAGGAGCATTGGTTGGGTAATTGAACAACTTAATTACTCGAGACGAGTAATGACTAGTGTGCTTTCATTATAAGTACATCTTATAATCTTATAGCTTATTTTCTTGCTTTGACGTTCGTCTATCTTGCTTCTTGCTCCTCTCCTATATATATAATATATGACAGGTCCTCGTCCCGATGGACAATAGACTATGGAGCTTGATGAGATCGTATCAATCTTAGGATTCATGTAGCTGTGGAGTTATTCTATTTTAATTTATGTCGCTTGTTTCCCTTTTCTTGAGGGTGGTATCAGAGATTAATATCACGTTGTTTATACTTGGTATTTGAGAGATTTTTTGTATTATTCTTTCCCGTTTTGTGTTGGGCCGCATGTATTGGCATTTTATATTTTCAGTTTGAGATTACTGATGGATTATTACAGTTAATAGTTATGAGTTGGTTTCACTTGTTATAGTTGTTATTATATGATTTGGTTACACATATGAGAGTGTACATGTTTACTTGACTGCATTTACTTAAATTTTGTTTCTAATGCCAACATATTGACGCTCCGCTTTAATTTAATTGAGCGTAGCTAACCGAATTAGATATAAAAAGAAGGGTTGTCACACCGAATGCGTGACTTCGTCCCGCCAAAGGATCCGATCTCATTGGCACAATGGCAAAAGTTCATTGACAATGAGATCGAGGAGTGACAATTGGCATCTCGCCAATTGGGGAGGGAAAATAAGGCTGAAAAGAAGGACGTGCACTACTCCGGCTGGACATCTTACACCGAGGTGGAACATAGGATGATGGTAAGATTTAATTTTTCTATAATTACAGAAATATATTATTCTACATTATTTTACTTTGCGGGGCCGATACTAATTTTGCATTATTTTATTTCAGGGGACGGGGAGTGGCCCTGGGGGTAGGCCACATAGGCTCGATATTTATGTGGCTATTTGGACGAAGATGGGTAAGGATAAGGAGGTGTCCCCGAGCATCGCGATCATGATTGTAAGTAATCCGATAGTTTACTTTTTGTTAATTACTTTATAATTTTTTTATTTACTTATTTAACTAATCATGTGCTTTTTATCGTTTTAGGCAAAGCTTAAGGCAGTGTATGAGACGCAGTCTGATGACGATAAGGCATCTTTGTCCACAAACGCACTCAGCTAAGTGCATGGCGCTGATCGCAAGAGTAGGACAAGGGGGTGAGCTCGCGGGTGGTCAAATCTAGGATCAAAGTATTGGAGACAAGCAACACCGAGTTGGCTCGAACAGTGGACTCGCATGACGCGAAGCTGTACCATTTGGAGGCGACGGTCCAAGATATGTTCTCATTCATGAAGCGTTCGTTGGGATAAAACCGTAAGGGGAAAGGGAAAGAGAAGGTGGTGGTGGAGGAGGTGGTGCAGGAAGACGAGGATGTGGACCTCGCTGCTTCATCGCCGACACGTGCGGACTCTGATGATCCAGTCCCCTATTTGGATCCCTTTGACCGATCGATGTCAACACTTGGTTGGCCGAGCGTGTTTATACTGGACATATTTGAAGGAAAACGGATAGGGCGGGGGTTGAGGGACCCGAATACCGTCCAGGGTATGCCAGTTCATGGACGTTTGCTTCAGACGTCGAGGCCAAGGTGCTCGTCACGCATGTGATACCCGGGAAGGAGAACTTCCCATTATGGTTGCACGAACAATGAAGCACGATGCACATTACTGGGTGTATTAATTCGTATATCGTGTGGCCTATTCACCTCCTCAGAGCTACCCTAGACATGTAGTGACATTATTTGAATTGAATTGTTTTAAATTGTTACAATTGAATTATATTTGGATTATATCGTGGTGCATATTGTTTTGAATGTATATTTGCATTATCTCAATTTTATTTGGATATATGATGTTTGAACAGGTACAATGTTACTATAACAGATACAAATATACTGTTGGGTAGTGCCAGTGGCCATACTTCCCAGCAGATTTTTTTTCAATTCTGCCCAGAATTGTCACGGTCATTGACCATGATAATTTTTTAAATATTGCCACGGGTTTGTCACGGTTATTAACCGTGACTAATCTTGTCACGATCATTGACCATGACAAGTCTAATGAACTTGTCACGGTCATTAACCGTGACAAGTCTGTGACAACAAAAGTTATCACCCCTAGAATTATCACGGTCATTGACCTTGGCAACTTTAACTTGTCAAGGTTAATGACCGTGACAATCCAGCAGATTTAGTGTAGTGCTTCTTTAGTGTTGTAGTGTGAAAAGTGTAAGTGGTAAAGTGCCTAACACATGCATGCAACACACACACACACACACACACACACACACACATACACACACTTATACATACAAATTTTCTTATAAATTATAGATATTGTCTAATATGAATATGAATTTCTGAATCTCAGTTTGTTGAACCGCAGATCGAGTGACAACCTTGTTTTTTAAAATAGCAAGGTCCTATATTCTTTATTTATATTTATATACTCTTCTATTTCACAAAATGTGAGATGTGAATTTTGAAAGCACAAACGTCTCAAGATCTTCAATTAGATAGAAGTTAGTTTTTCTCAAAGGTATAAACAGAAAAAAGATTTGTTGGTAAAAGGTTTTAAAAGAACATTTAAGTATAAAACAACCAACAAATAAGGATTTCTTTAAAAAGAAATCAAAACTAAAGAGATCTGGACAGGTTTATCCGTATGTTCAACATTAAGCTTAGAGGTACTGGCCTCGCCAATGTGTATCTTTTGTTGTTTCAAATCAAATTCGTTTTTCAAGGCTTGAAAATCTGGACAGGTTTCAATAGGTCTTTTTCCACCGAACACAAACTTAATAGTTTCAAGATTTTTTTGTTTGTTTGTTAGTACTGGGGAAAAATTCTATTCCAGTTATATTATCAGAATTGGTTTAAGTTTCAGAAACAAAGTCTTCAAAATAGTTTGAGTTATTTTCAAATTTTATAAATTTTTTGAAGACTGTTGATGTCTTTTCTTTAGTTTGCTCCAATTATAACAACGTCCCTTTATGTTTCTTTTCCAGAATTTAATTTGATTCAGACTGTTCCTTGATTTTATGAGCAAAAGTCTTAGTCCCATTCTCATGATCTAGACATTGAGAGGTGTACTCTTCAGCATTTTATTTGATCATTTAGCTTAGGTCTTCTATTTTTTGGGTAAGGTACTTGACTACTTTTTCAAGTTTTGTACTTTTCTTGATGGTTTTTGTGTATAGTATGTGAATATCTGGGAGGTCGTCATTGTCGAAGTCACTAAGTGTACAATGTGCAGTGTCCCCTAGAGATTACTTTTTAGGATTCACACACATATTTTCATCGTCAATAGAACATTTCCTTTGACTCACACACACGATATTTGAACTACTTATCCAATAAAAAAGAAGATAAACCATTAAGAACAATATCATTAAACATAACATGGTTAGAGATACTACTATCAGATTCAATACTAGTCATAGGCTCATCAGCATAAATGATTTTGGCAAATAATGACATACATGGGTCGAAAGAATTAGATGACTCATGGTCATCAGTTTCTGATTCATTATCCCAAGTCTTGCAAAAATTAGCCCTATTATTTTTTTATTCTTATTCAAGTTAACTCTTTAATCATTTGCCATATGTCCTAGTTTCCCACATCTAAAACACTCAACAATTTTGAGGTCATTTCCAGGTTTGTTTTAGTTATTAGTCTGGTGTTTGTCATGCATTTTCTCCTGAGGCCTATTATTAGATATTAAGGTAATGTGGCTATCCAAACTGTCTAAGTTACAGTCCTCATCAGAATCTAAGTCAATTTTAGGAAAATTAAACTCAGGTTTGGTCAACTTAAAGTGAAGGCAAGATTGGAAGTGGACTGTTTCTTTTGGGTCTGAGTTAATCACTTCTTAAATGCTAATTCCATTTCAACTATCCTTAGCTTACTACTGAGGAGTTCAGGTGTTAAATTTGAATCTTCTATCTCCTCAATGGCATAGCGCTTATTATTAAATTTTTGAGGAAGTGACCTTATAATTTTGGAAACAATTTCCTTCCTGTTATAAATTATACCATTAGCATGCATCTTAGTCACTATGTCTGTCAACCTAATGTAGAAGTCATCAAATGACTCAGTCTCAGTCATGACCAATGTATTATACTGCTGGATTAACATTTGGGTTTTAGCAGCTTTAACACGTGTGTCTCCTTCATGTGCAGTCACTAGAGTGTCCCATGCTTCCTTAGAGGTAGTATAGAAAGATATCCTCTTGAATTCATGTTCATTGATAGACATGAATATGGCATTTTTTTTCCTTAATTATTATTAAGGGAGGTATGTTTCTCTTCTTTGGTGAATTCACTTAAAAGTTTCCTAATCCTCACAGTACTTCCTTCTGTGACTGGTTTAGTAGGAAAAGTGTAACCATTTTCAATAGCATCCAAGACATCGTCTCCCAATGTACCTTGGATGAAATCAACCATCCTCACTTTTTAGTAAGGGAAGTTGGTTCCATAAAAGAGTACGGGTCTGGTTAGGTTACCTAATATCTCAAATTTTTCGTCCATTGTTTTGTTATGAAAAAAAAAACAATTTCAGAAACTCAGGATTAAAAAGATTTTATGAAACCAACGCTCTGATACCAATTGAAAAATAATGCCACTTAAGTTATTTAAAAGGTTTACGACAGTTTAAATGGCTCCGAACAGTTTCTTTGAGAAACTCCCTTTTTTTTACAAAACAAATACTAACACAAGATGTGTATAAAAAGTTATGAATGAGATATTTCAGTTAGGTGACCAAGTTTTGAAAAACAAAACTAAATAAATTCTAAATCACCATGCAATCAGAAGGGGATGATAAGAAGATTAAACATGCAAGAACACAAGATTTTAACGTGGTAAAATCTCACCTAATTGGGGAAACATCCACGGAGGTCTCTACACCTCAAAAGAAAAACCCACTAAAATAGAGTAAACATATTACAAGCTATATAACAAACTAAACACATAATAAGACCTAATCTAAGTCAAGAATTTTTACCAGCTCCATTAGGTAATTCTGGCTTATCTTAAGGCTCTGATGATGTAGTTGTTGTCCCAGCTTTGTAACTCCTCCACCTTTAGCTTTACGTCGACTATAAAAGTCAAGAATCTCTCTACCAACACTTCTTTAGTGTTGTAGTGTGAAAAGTGTAAGTGGTGAAATGCCTAACACATGCATGCAACACACACACACACACACACACACACACACACTTATACAGACACATTTTCCTACCAATTATAGATATTGTCTAATATGAATATGAATTTTTGAATCTCAGTTTGTTGAAAACGTTAGACTTATGATATTTATTCTTTACCATAGATCGAGTAACAACCTTGTTTTTTAATATAGCCAAGGTCCTATATGCTTTATTTTAATTTATATACACTTATATTTCAAAAAATGTGAAATATGAATTTTGAAAGCACAAATGTCTCAAGCTCTTCAACTAGATAGAAGTCATATTTTCTTAAAACTAGAAACAAAAAAAATATTTGTTGGTAAAAGGTTTTGAAAGAACATTTAAGTATAAAAGAACCAACAAACAGGGATTTCTTGAAAAAGAAATCAAACCTAAAGAGATCTAAGTAATTTATATCAACTAAAGTCACCTATCTAGTTTTATAAAAGAGAAAACAAGATCCAACAACATGACTATGTTGGAAAAGAGATTGAATACTGAAGAGGAATGAATCTTCAAAAGAGGACGAACACACAAACACTCAAGGTAAATTTTCCGAAGAGAATTGGCTAGGGTTTGGTATCGGTTTTTCTCTCTTGTCTTTCTCTCATCTCTTTCTCTCTTCTCTCTTTTTTCTCTCATCTCTCAATTGATCCAAATATTGTAAACATAAAACCAAGGTCATCTATTAATAGTTCAAAATTGAAGGGTCTAGAAAATCAAAGCAAAACAATGGGTGTGATTAACTCGGGCTGACTGATGTAAATCCAATGATTTAGAACGCACCGCAATTAAATGACATCTGATTGGCTAATAGGGTTGAGAATTGGATTGTTAAAAACAACATGCAGACTGTAGATAAAATACATCCAAGGGCTAAAAATGGTTCTCAGGAATGTGAGAGTAAGAAAACACAATCTGGGCCGTTGTGGATGCAACACGTGTAAGGCCAAGATTAACAATAAAACGTTTGTTTTGGAAGTTTAAATAATTCCATTTTGTACCACACATTTCTCTGCCACTTTCGAATTCTACCCAACCAAGATTTTAGGAGATAAAAGTATTTACAAATAGGCCCAAAACATTTTAAAACCAATTTTTAAATGTTTTAAAAATATTTATAAATCTTAAAAATTATTAAAAAATCCCAAAAAATATTATAAAATTATTTTAATGGGAATTAGTACTAACGCACCTAAATTAATATGAATGAAACATGGAAATGCAACCTAGGTGCAGTTTTGGTATTATACCTTGGAGACAAATAGAGGGATTATCATGTAGAGTCAGAGGTTCTTTGGTAGACTAGGGTATGACTCAAATTTTGTCACTATTTCCAAACTAGAAAAGTGCCTATATAATATAGACTCAAGTGAGTCAAAGATATAGGGTGCTTCAGAACTCATCGGGGATGACGTTTTCGAAAATTCCACTAAGCCCACGTGAGTTAAATGTGCTCCATTTAAATTCTTCCTCGGTCCATGCAGTCAAAGATTTTAAGGTAGTTACGTTATCTACAGTGACAAACGGAGGCATCCACCCTCTTTCACACATAACCCAAACACGTTCATCAATGGCTTTTAAGTGGGATCTCATACGGGCTTTCCAATATGCGTAATTTGACCCATAAAAAATTGGCACTCGATTATACAAGTTTTCCATTGAAATTGCACTTTTTCAAAAATCAATTTTTTTAAACCAAAATTGATATCTAGAAAAATTTTGCGGAAAAGATTACACGGTATAATTAAATTTCAACTTTTAAACCCAAAAATCCTAACTCTTGCAACCAAATTGTGACAAACTAAATAAATAAAACCAAGTATGCACAATCAATCACAATATGTGGAAAAATCTCCCAATTGGACAAAACCATTTATTTCACTATAATATGTAATGACTTACAATTACAACAAAATACAATTTTGACGCACGAATACCCATAGGCGGCTGCGTTTGTCAGCAAGAGGTCCCACAAGAACTCCAATATCATCAATGGATAAAGACCCTTCTTCTCCACAAGGTTAGTCCAAGATGAGTAGAACAATTGTATCTAGGGTTTAAAGATTCACACAAATATTTAGGAAGGATTTGTGAATAAAAAAGGCATGAAACCTTAAAAGAACGAAGTTTGTTTCTGGGCAGAATATTGGCAGAAACGTCAGTGCCAAAAGACTTGGAAAACGTGTAGAATGGCACTCTTTTAAATATAAAATTTGTGGCGGTGCGTTACTCGAACGAAGAAGTACATGTGTCGCTTGAACAACATGCCACGTAGCTTGAAGGACTTCGCGCAAAATGTCTATATCGCACGAACGACAAGCCAATCTCGCTCGAACAATGTCAGTGAGATTTTTTCTTCACCTCGACACTTAGAGAAAAATCATTTTGCGAAGTAAAAACGTCCCAGCCCTTTACAAATATTTTATAAAAAATTCAGAAATATTTATGTAAATAATAAACACTCCAAATAAATTATTTTACAATAATCGTGAGTGGAGTAGTGGGAACGACTGTAGAGTATGTTGCGTGTTGCACGATGCACGTATAAAGATAATGTATGCATGGATTCAGATCAAGTCCGTCGTGGGTGATCGTGTCGATGTGCCTAATGTAGCGGTATTAGACATACTAACAGTGATCTAGGATAAATCGAAAATTTTCTAAATTCTAATTCTAACATTTCTAAAATCACGTCCTTATAATCTCCCTAAGGATTATTTCACTGAAATGGGGGTATTGGTTTAAAAAATCTTAAAGCACCCTATACATCCAAGGTTTGACTTTAGTTTGACCTAAAGATTAAAATGAGGGAAATGAATCGTTTTTAACCTTAAATACCAGGAACACTCAAACTAAAACTCGCTGGAGAAGGTTATCAAAGTAATTCTTGGCTTTAACCGTGGGCAAGAAGGGTAAATGGTAGCCTAGAAAGGCCACAAATATCGACCTAGTCTATAAACAACCACTAGAACTCTAAAAGAAACCCTAAAATAACCCTACAAGCACCAAATAGAGATGCCGAAAAAAACTTGAGTTTGCCAGAAAAATAATATAAGGCAAAGATATATTTAGGAAAAGAGAGGAAGAAGGTTACCGAGTGAAAGTAGACGCTAAAGCGACAAGGGAAAGCCCAAATATTGGCCAGAAAGGTCTTGAACGTATGTGTGTGAGTGTGTGTGTGAGTGTGAGAGAGAGAGAGAGAGAGAGTAAGGATGGATTTTTATAAAGATGGAGTTTGAGAGCGAGAATGGAGGTGGAGAAGAAAGAGAAAATGGGATTTTCAAGCTATTTAAATAGTGGCAATCATTACACACAACTTTTCAGGAAGTCATCATTAGGGCACCATTTCCTAAGGCATTCCTACACACTACAAAAAAGTACTTTTTAAGACGGAGACTTTTGAGACGACAAAAATTGGGTCTCTAAAACTAACATTTTAAGACAGATAAAATTAACCGTCTTAAAAACTATTAATTTTTAAGACGACTAATTTTATCCGTCTCAAAAGAGGATACTTAAGAGACAACATATTAGAAGCCATCTCAAAAAGTATACTTTATGAGACGATTAAAACTAATTTGGATTCCCTCCTTTTCAATTTTCATTTTCCGCTTCGTTCTATTAGAGCCTTAACCTAAGAAAACAAAAAAAGGAAAGGAAAACAAAAACCCACCCCTGTCATTTCTCTTCTCCACCGTTTAAGCCCTAGCCCTCGATGACATGCCGAACACGTCGTTCAAGAACTAGTCCTCGTCGCCTAGCCTTAGCCATCATTGCCCTAGCCCTCACCATAGCCCAAGACGATGGCTAAGCCGACAAAATCAGGTAAGTAGTATTTTTTTATTGACTATTGGTTTCAATAATTTTTTTTCAGATTTGTGTTTCGTAGTTGGGATTTAGCTTATTATATTTGTGTTTCAATAACTGCAATAATTGATACATGGATTGTGTACACTTTCGTGACACAATTCCTATAGTTTGCACATTTTTTCGTGTTTGTTCGTTGAATGATTTCAATATGTGAAAAAAATCCTTGGTGTTTTTAATTATTGTGTTACCATAACTGAAATATAAGGTAGTGATAATTTTTCACTCTTAATGGACAATTATGTATATATATAAATATATGTTAAATATAAATATCATAGTTTTGGGAATCATATGTTTTTCATTGATGGGTATTTGACAGGGTTCATTGGCATTTAAATATATGATCTAGCCCCGAACATTCAAGTTATAGTATCGTCGACCTGATACGAATAAAAGGTAATTTTAATTATTGGTTATTGATTAATGACATTAGTTTTTGTAGTGGTGATAGGAGGATGAGGGTGAGCCAATTGAAAACCCGGATTGTCAATTAGTTGTTGTGGTTTAGATTTAAGATTAATTTATGAGAATATGCACATACTTTTTTGTGTGAATTTTAGTTATAATTATTGATATGTTTGTCTCAGTTAATTAATTCATTTCCTTTGCAAGTAGTTTATGCCTTTAATTTGATTTAGTATTCCATTATGATATAATTTGGACCACATATATGTATCTACGAACTTCACTATTGGTGTATAGAATTTATGCGATGTAGTTTGGAATGGACTTTACTTTTGCGACTCTTTAAGATAGGGTTTATGGAATTACAAAAATAGAAAAGTTAGTGTTTGGTAGAATTTTTTTTGTTATGTTATATAAAGTGAAATGAAAAATCAATCCTAAAGTTTACGTCATTTTTAATTTTAAACTCGATGTTTCAAAGGTTGCAGGATGTCAGTCATGGTTTAAAATTAAGGCTCATACCACGGCCATACGACCGACTTAACTAGGTATTATTACCCACCGATCCAACTCCGAGTTACGAGTTTAGTTTTTTATTATTGTTGTAAATTGACCCTATATCATTAATTTATCAGTTGTATTGCCTCATATCGGTGATATTGCGATAGAATCGACCCATATCGGCAATATCACGGTATTGTCAACCCATATCGGTGATATATCAATCGAGATGGTATAAATTACTAAGCATCGATCTCTCTATCTCAACTTCTAACACACTCAATTGAGTCTCGATTTTGCATCCACGTCACGATCGAAGCAATCGCTTTTAATATATATTAATTTGGACAAGTGTCCTTAAAGTGTATGATTACTTACATTGTATATATCCTTAACTAGTAATATATACTATTATAACATTAACGAAGAATATATTACTAAATATATACTAATTTAGACAATGTTATGCATACTAAATGATGATTGAGTATGAAAAAGTTTTTTTCCTCCTGATCTTTGAAACATTGGTATTACACACTCACTTTGCCTTCTATAACTGTTGTTTGTTGAATGTTTGGTAAGAACTTTGTTCCGACATCACTGCCATTGACATTGTCAAGATTTTTTCACCAACTGTTCGTCATAATGCATGGATATTTTTTTCAACCCATTCTGAGTATTTTATACCCTAGCTTCCTTTTATAGTGAACCATATTTCTCCCGTGGCCGTTGCCATGGCCGCTAATTCTAAACATAACCTCGTCTATTCTATATTGGGTTCATGGCTCAACTTGTTCTTGAACATTTTACTTTTCTTATGTTTGAGAATCATTTTTCTTTTTTAAATATCAAATTATAGCCTTATATAACCGATAATATTGGTGTTTCCTCGAGTGTTTGAATGGTATTAAAACTTCCACCCAAGATTGTAATCATCCCACACCCCTCTATGGATTAACCTCCCTGTTTTATCAACTCACCTCTATAATAAATCAAATATTTTTCCTATAGCTCAAACTAGACCTATATTCGCTAGAGTTTGCATTAAAATTGATCTCAAATCGCCTTTGGTCCATAGGGCATGGATTGGGTATAGAGAATAAGGCAAAGGCTTTTGGAAAACTGTTAAGTAAGAAAACAGTCCCCTCTTTTGTGTATTCTTTGAAAAAATTCCATGAATCATTGCAGTATTAGAATTAGATCAAGAAATGAATCCCACAACTAGAAGAAATGAAGTTAATTTATAGCCCCAAGAAAAAGTGTTGAAGAACTACAAAATGATAGTTTAAAAGAATCTGCTAAAACTTGGGTTGATAACCCCTTCAAATAGAAGAATTAATTCTTATGGAATAAAATGCAATGATCGAACGTCTTTTTTCAAATTGAATATAACCAATCCAGCTAACATTACTCTTCCAAACACTGATGCGAGTGACTTCAATCACATTATAACTAATAATGAACTAGTGTAGACTTTAGTTTCTATGGATAATGGGATTAGTTGAGATATAAGAACATAACAACAAGTGGATGCTATTATTGATGGAGATGATAAAAAAGTGATATAAGTTCTAAAACTACCTCCTTCTATTGCCTCTTATAGACATTTACAACTAGACTGGAGTTATTGTTAAGAAGAAAAACAGTAAGAAGTCCAAAAACAAAATTTCAAACTAGCAAATGGATTTAAGACCTGTCAATAAGATTTCTTCTCCAAAACAATCCAAAAGAAGAATTTCTTAATTTGGAACACTAGAGCGAATGCTAAAAAGATTGTTGTTAGAAGAGTTAATAAATTAAAAAGGATGCATAATTTGTATATTTTGGTCTACCAGGACCCTAAAGTGGATAATACCAAGGTAGAGGAGTTCAGTAGGAAATTTAAATTTTATCCTTGTATAGTAAATACTATCAACTCAATTTGGCTTTTTGCTTCTCATGGACAAGGAAGTTTCAATAAAAACTCAGATGGAGTATGTCCAGACCTTGCTTATCACTCATACTATACTACTAAATCCTATCAAATTCTCTCTTATGTATGCCAACTGTGAAGCTATTTATCTAGTTAGTCAACTCAAGACCCGTGGTTAGTAGGAGTGGACTTCAACACTGCGTACTCTATTGGCTCAATTGACCAAAAATATGTGCTGATCAAGGTGCACTGTGAAGAAGATTTCACATGATTGTGGCTTCATGAATCATGTTACATAGGGAAATTTCCTATGAGGATGTTCTGCTGGACTACCGACTTCAGACCTGACACTGAAAGTAGCTTAACACCTGTTTGGATTTCTCACCCACATCTCCTAATTCATTTTTTCTCAAAATCCCCTTTGTATTCAATAGCACAACTTTTTGGAAAACCTCTGAGAATTGACACCTCAACAAATGAGTTAAACATGCCAAGCTTGTCCAGAGTCTGTGTTGAGGTTGATTTAAAATCAAAGCTCCCTAATCATGTTTGGATTGGTTGTGGAGAATGGGGATTTTGGCAGGAGGTTTGCTATGAGCACTTACCCAAATACTGCATATACTTCTCCAAAAAAGGCCATGATATTACTTCTTGCCTATTTAAATACCCTCCTAAAACCACTGATAGGAGTTTTAAGAAACTAGATCCTACTGAATTGGATCATGGCACAAGGAAGTTTGTCTAGACTCCTACCACACAAATGAACACTCGTGAAATTCAAATTGATACTCGAAAACATGTGTAGCTGAACCAATTGGTTATAAATGCCCAAGAGGGCAGAAAAGATGGAAGTGCAACTGCTAAAACGACCTCCAACTCTGAGATAAAACTGACCCAAAATGATAAGTTGTGCAGGGGTGTTACAAGTTGAGTATTATATGTGACCCGTACTAGTGAAATCTCCTAGGTTTGTTTCCATTTACCACAAGTGTTAATTTATATAATTATGAACTTGGATAAGATTGGAACTAAATATTTATGTGGATATAATGTATAGTTTATTGCCTAAGTTTCTGAACGTGCTTTATAATTATACAAGGTGATGTTTTGTATAATTTTAAAAACTATGGAGACACTTTCAAGCTACATTAGCCCTTTTGATTGATAAAATTCCAGTTGATTATTATTTGTGATTTGGTAGTACATATATATCAAGCAACAAATAGGTTCTTTTCTAAGGATGACAAGAGATATCTAACGGGGTTAATGGATAATTGCTTATTAATTTTTATTTTTTAACATATATGTATATTAAACAACAAAACAGATTTGACAATCAACTTAATGAGATCATAGAATTGGCGTTGGATGATAAGTACGAGGTATTTAATAATATCAAAGAAGTGTTTTATGAAATGAGAGAATTTTTTAATTATTTGTCCGCATGTTACATTGAGGTGGAGCTTGAGTTATGAATGCATTAATCTTGTTAAGTATTAGAATCACTAGAAAGATGTGTCGTAACTATGATAAGAACTCTAAAAACTACGAAAAATAAAATGTGAATTTTTAAATAAGGTAGATTAGAATGCTGACCAAGATGGAATCAAGATACCTCCACACATGTATCATTTCCCCTTAATTTGAGATAAAGGAATCAATATTCTCCTAAATACCATTGATTCTATCATTATCTATATTCACATAATTCTAAGTTTTGGTAATAAGTTTAAATTAATAGTCTATCTTGTTTAACCTGCAGTTATTTCACATCTGTTGTTCTTATTTTTCCAGAGTAAACTTTTATCTTTTCAGATCAACTCGCATGTTTGTAAAATTTACACATGTATCCAAATATTTATGCTATACTTTCTAAACTATTCCACCCGGTCTAAGAACATTGTAGCCTAGCTTCCCACCAAAATGCCAAACTTTTGACTCGTAGACTTGTCATATTCTAGTTCAAATGCTTAATTATGGATAATGGGTTTTGTATAATGCAACTGTATTTATTACGGTTCAGGTAACTATTCATTCAAGTCTAAGTTTGATAAAAAATAAAGTCAAATCATTTTTATCTTGAGGTGTTCAGCTAGAGTTAAATTATTCAGTGGAGAGTTTTTGTTTGTTCTATTACATGTATACACTCTCATAATCAAATCATTATACAGGAAGTAGAAATATTCATGGAGAATGATGTATCTCATCTCCCAATCCAAGAATTGTACATATACATCTAAAAATAAAGGTGTTTTATTTTCTTATGAAACTTTGACCCTACTGACAAAGTATTTATTTCATAGAGCATTTTATTGAGTAAATGATCTAAGACTAGAAAATTAGTGGTCGGCATTGTAGGCCCAATACACAGAGTTAACAATAATGTTAATATCCTCGTTCGAGCTAAAAAATTTAGTGATGGGAACCCACGTTCACAACATTATGCGGTATAATAGTTTAATCTCCTATAGCAAAGGCGTACGAAGGACAAAAATTTTATACTCTATCCCAACTACAAAGACTTGGTTAAATCAACGAAAGGGAGGGACGGGGGTAATAATGCAGTTATGGCTCATTGGAAATCTTTTCTGGTATACTTTCTTAGACTTATCCAATAGTATGTTATGGAATATAAGCAGGTTTGTGCTTGTAACAGGTGGAATAGTTGTTCAGTGGCTTGACCTTGCTAGCAAATGAGTCCTTGGTGAAACACATTAATAAGGAACTAAAGTTTATGGTGATTGACATAAAAGAGTATTTTGTATGAAGCCTATAGCATTTTTGTCATGTTACCATAAATTGATGTGGGTTCATACATTATAACGACATTGTAACAATTCCAATATATGTCATTTATAGTGGTCATCAATCTTGCACACTTATGATATATTTTTATAACTATATGGAAACATGCAGATGCTCCAGATTTTTATAACTGTTTGGGGAGCTTTGAGTTTGTGATTAAATTTTTGAATAGTAGATGACAACCAGTAGAACATTTAAATTATTGTTTTGTCAACATAGGGTAGTAAGTACTTGTTTGAATTTCAAATTAATATTAATTTGTTTAGACTATTTCTTTTGATTTTGTTTTAACATTAATAATTAAAGATATCAATTAGTCTCATTGCCATGTTCAGGTTATCCTAAGAACTTCTTAGTATTACTTTCTTAGCAGGTGGATGAGGTACCAAAAAGTACGAAGAAGAAGAAAACCAAATTGTGCGTGGAACCATCTTCAATCACAACCAAAGCTAGAAGAAGTACCACCCCCTCAAAAGCGACCTCCTGCTCTTTTACTAAAAGATAAAGTTTCTTTTTTGGAATGCCAGAGGTATTGGAAACAAGCCTACTGTCAGAAGGCTTAAGAGGCTAAACTCCATAGTATTTCTGTGGTGGGCTTTTTTGGTGCTCTTTTCTTACCATTGCAGCGTAGATAAATTGGTCCTTTGAATGCTAATGGGCTCAACTGAAATTCTAAACTTTGTGGTAACCATGACCCACGTGTCCCCACCACTTGAATACCAGTGAATGTACATCAACTATAGATATATAATCATATTATAAGGTGAAAGGAAATTCTCACATTTATCAAAGATATTACTGAACTCATACTGTATTTTGTGCCAATGAATGTACATCACCTATGGCTATATGGTCTATAGGTTATGTGATGGTTGAGTTACTTCTTGGACAGTTAGTTTACTTCTCTGAATATCTTTTACTACGTTTTCTGAGGAATTCCACTCATAACCATATTTTCCTATGTTATTTGTCTACTTATATTGTTGTACAAACTCTGCTTCCTGGAGACAGTGGAGTTGATCAATTAGTTGACATTATGAAGGTTTTGGGAATGCCTACCAGGGAGGAAATGCATTATATGAATCCAATGTATATTGAATTGAAGTGCTCATAGACAAATATATGACACCTATATGACACATCATTAAACTATGTAAGCTAAATATATGACGCGTCATTCCTTAGTTGAATGAGGATTTTCATTCTTTTACTTGGTTGGAATATTCATACATTATGAGTCCACATATTATTATAGATGTTTTCTTTAATCATAAAAGGAACTGCCATTTAGCATAATTTGTTTACATTTGTAGAGGCGTACAGGAGATGTTGTTGATGGTTGTGCAATTTTTTGGAAAGCTTATAAGTAAGTGCCTTTAGTACTGAACTTGGTAAAATGATTCATTAGTTGCAAAGTTTCCTTTTGTTAATTTAGATTGAACAAAATCATACTTTGTTGTGTCAGATTTCAATTATAGATGGAAAGAGCACTGAATTCAAGAAATTTGGTCTTTGATAATGTTGCTCAACTCTCAGTTTTTGAGGTATGTGTTATGTTTTACACAGCATTTGTTTCATTTCTCATTTAGGGTCTGTTTGATAGTATGTGGTGGTAATATCTATTATCTTTCATTTGGTGACTTGTATATATTCCTATTATCGGTTTTGCAGGTGCTAAGTAGGTGACTTCCATATAATCCTATTCAAATCACGTTCATGTGAGTTTTTGTTACCTCATTATTGCATTATGTTTATAAGTGTATTTTATTTTTTTAATTGTCACTATTTTACCTAATTTTTTCATGTCAATGTATATTTTTTAAGGGTAATGTGATATTAGGACTGAGATTTTGTTTGAATGGTCATCACACCGGTTTCTGTGAATGGTTAGCTTTGGTAACCACTGGGTACATCTCCCCGTGTCAATCAAGTATCTATACAACATAATCAGGCCTCAATGATCTCAAGGTTGGTACTCATTTTGTTTTGTTTTCTTTTCTTTTTTTCTTTTTTTTTCTTTTCGATCATATGAATAATTAGTTTACTTAAGTAGCAGCCCTGATACAATAGTAGCAGCCTTGATGCAATAGTAACAACCCTGATGAATAATTAGTAGTATCCCTGATGCAATAATTAGTAACAGTCCTAAATTAGTAGCATCCCTCTTTTTGATAAGTGTATGATTGTATTTGTTTTATAGGTCCTTCGATTGAGTTCAAAGTGATGAAAACCAATGTGAAGTTACAACAGAAGAACAAAACCAGGGACTTAGTGAAAAACGAACAAGACCAGGGACTCAATGAAAAAACTGATCAGTTGCAGCAGTTATACCAGACCAATGCATTGGGAAACTCGTGCCAATATTAAAGAAAAACAAACATATGTAGTTGATGTGTTTACACTTTCTCACAAATGAGATTATATTTGTTTTTTTCTTTATAGATTATGTAAACTTTATAGCTTTCTGATATTTCATTTGTTAATCAATGTATGTTTTGATATGTGATGCCTTTGGTTCAATAAATGACGCATCATTGCTTAGCTGAATGAGGATTTTCATTATTTTACTTGGTTGGAATATTCATACATTAGTCCAGAAACATACTATCTTGTTCATTGATTATGGCAGGTATACTTTTCTAATGTGGAGGTTATATACTTATAGTTTTACAGATTATAAATACTAATGTGTTTACATTCTTCTTTTAATCTTACTTTTCTATAATTGTGGCAGGTATATTTTTCATTGATAAGTTAGTATATCACATATCAAAATTGCTACTCATATAATTTCTATTTTCTAGCAGTGACTTTTCTAAACAACTGGACGATACAATAACCATGGTAGAGAAGTGTGATCTCATAGCTGAGGAAAGACAACTTGAGAATCAACCACTCACAACCCTAGTTGAAGACGATTTAGAGAGGCATGGATCAATAACCCAATTACAAATTCATGTTTGTTTCATGTACAATTAATGTGATTAATCCCTCTCTCAATTTTATTATTGTGTAATTAAGTTGATTATGTATGTTATTTGTATGTACACAAATCCATGGCAAGAAAACGTCGACGTTGTTTGAATATGTGCGATATCATTGTAAAGGAATGATCACTTAAGAAACAACCATTCAAAACACGAGTGGAAGACGATTTAGAGACGCATATATCGATATCCCACCCGAGTGAGGTGTTGCAATCCCAAGAAACGATCCAAGTGGCACCCAGCCGGAGATGTCAACGACCCATACTGACTAGGTAATAATACATCTTTATTTTATTTTTATATATGTATGTGATGGAGTGTTAGGTAGGATATATATTGTGGATATTCCAACCTTAGTTGTTTATAATGTTGTGGCTATTTCAGTCGTTTTTAGTTAATTTTTATGTTTGAACAAGTTGGTTTTCATGAATAAACAAAGGAGACTCTATCGATTTTTTTTTGAAATGTTGAGTGTTTAAAAATTAATAATATGAAGATATATAAATTTGATAAAGTTTTTAAAGATTGTCATCTATAGGTACTATTAAAAAATATTACTTCCTTGTTTAAGGTAATTGACACTAAATGAATTACATTGGAGGTTGAAATCTTTTGTGGACAAGGTAAGTCATTGAAGTCGTTTTTATGGAGGTTGTGCGCTTCAAGATTGAGAGTTTACATTGCTTACATTATTTTATGTTAGAATTAAACGGGGTTTTATATATTTTTTCTAATGAGACAAGTGAAATTTGGTAGAGATATTTAGTTTGGGGGGCATAATGTTGAAATTGTCTATTTTATCTTTGTATGAACTCTAATTTTTGTTGAATGGAAAATTGTGTGTTATATTTGTTGAAATGGGATGTGAAATATGTCATGTATTATTGTTAAGAGTTTTTGTTGAAAAGTATATTGAACATGTTATGGAATGGATGAAATTTTAATTTTTGAGCAAAAATTATTAAAGACACCTTCTTTGCCGTCTCAAAAGGATTCCATAAATGGGGACCTTTTGAGACGGCATGCACTGTCTCTTAAAGTAACTTTAAAAGACGGTTTTTATGCCATCTCAAAAGGGTTCGATGAGCAATGACCTTTTGATACGGCGTATTTCCCGTCTTAAAAATACTTTTTGAGATGGCTGTTGCCGTCTCAAAAAGCTTTTAAAACGGGGGTTGAATATTACGCCACTTTGTCATTTCAAAGGGCATCACAAAAGGCTTTTAAGACTACCAGAGGACTATTTGAGATAGCTGGAGCACCGTCTCAAAAAGCATTTTTTTTGTAGTGACAGTCGCCACTCTTGGGCAACACACTAAGCCACATGATGCCTGCCAAGTGTCAAGCAAGATCTTTTATCCAACCTTTCAAACCTGACAATGAAAGAAAAAATCAGCCCTCAATCAAGGACTTCTCATCAACATCCTCTCTCAGACATTTTTAGCACTCAACCTTCCATTCACATTTAAAACTATGGGCTATAGGTGATTGATATACACAAGTATGACCTCGTACCAAGCTAGAATCAATTCAGCCAAGGCCGACCTTAGCAAACCATCAATATTGAACATGTGACGACTCGACTGGCGTCCTACCACAAGGGACCTTGTCCTTAGTCGTTACTCACACATATGATAGCATCAATGATCTTAATTACCTCCCACTTATCCTCGGCTTCATCCAAGACAAGGGGGTGAGGATCATATGCAGACTCATCTCAGCATACCAACAACCATTCCATCAGAAGACTGAGCTGGTGACTTGGCTCGGCTTGGACCAGTACGGTCGACACATGATACTTGACAGAATACACGTGTGCTCCATGTGTCAACACTCCTCGTGGGCAAACCGTTATAAAAAGATCTCAGGAGAACGTGAGGGAATATTGCATCATCATTATACACTTGTGCCAGGGAAATGTGTCTGCACCCTATTGGAAGCTTCACCATGCAAATGCTTTTTATATGCTTGGGGGTACACTGCTCACCCCCGACACTATATATAATCATCTTCTTCCCTTGTGGAAGGGATTCGAAAATTGTAAACCCTAGACCAACTCTGTATAATTTACAGTAGAGAGAGAAAGAGAGAGAGAGAGGGAGATATAGAGCTTGACTATTGTGCAACACAGGCCATTAGAGCTTCATTTTCATAGTGAAAACCTCGCATCCCTACATAGTGGAGTAGGCTGAAAAGTTGAACCACGTGCATAATGGTGTTCTTCCTATTCTCCTTACCTCATTCATTATTTCCATATATGTAATGTTACATATCTCCATTATTGTGACGTGTTTGAGCTTGGGCTGCATATACAAATTTATGTGGTGATTTCTTAGGTTCATCATATATCATAATTTATATTCAGTTCTCATGAGATAATCTAAATATGTGAATTTAACAAATAAGATTTTTACACAGTGCACTGTTTGTACCATTCTTTCACTCTGTACACACACATTTGATAAAAAAAAGTTAAGAATATTAAGAATCCAAAAACAAAAATATTAGAAATTATTATAACTAAAGAATTATGAATGACAAAACACATTAACACAAACACTATATACAAATTAACCTTCACATATGTCATTGACTCCATAGAAATGAAGAGTTTATATATATATATATATATATAGAGAGAGAGAGAGAGAGAGAGAGAGAGAGACAGAGACTCCTGTGCACACCAAGTTTACATACTTATTGACATAAACCTATTTTTGTAAACTATTTAAAAAATAATTTTTGAGTTGAATTTGTATATGTGATATTTATACATTTCAAGGGACCCATATAAAAAAAAAATTCAAAATAACTTTTATTCCTATTTTAGAAAAATCAGTCAAACTTTCTCAACTTTTAAAGTGCTTTAAAAGTGTGAAAATTTGACCGATAATTTTAAATTAGCAAAAAATGGTTTTTTTGAGATTTCTTTATATCGATTCCTTGAATTGTTTAAATACCACACCAAAAAATTTAACTCAAAAATAATTTGTTTACTATGTCAATTAATCGGTGTGCATACTTGGGTGTGCATAGGAGCCTAACTCTCTCTCTCTCTCTCTCTCTATATATATATATATATATATATATATATATATATATATATATATATATATACATATATATATATATACACACACACACTAGTACATGCCCGTGCCTGAAGGCACGTCGAAAATTTTCAAAGTACGTAATCGCAAAACGATAAAAAATTCCAAAAGTACGTAACTACAAAACGGCAAAAATTTCGTTCCATGACAAAAAAAATTATCATAACATCCTATATTTATATGACTATCAACCCCATTTAACAAATAATATAGTCCAACAACTTATATGTAGAGTTGATCAGCTACAACATGGCGCATTTTAAAGGCGCGACGAACACTTGAATAAAAACGGCATCAACTAGGACTTGTAATCATAGAATTTATTATAAAGCATAAAAGTTTGTCATGATTTATAAAAATGGAGCAAAATTTCCTCTATTTATAGGACTATCCACTTGTTTAAAAACAAAACCTACTGAGCTTTACAAATAGTCTACCCCGGACATTATATAAACCAATCATTGATTTATGTCCATAATAAACTTCATATATGATTACACAAAAAAATCATTATTGGCAACTTTACCAACAAAATGTTGATAAATTAATACTCAAGGTATCTACACGTGTCCATGTTGGATAGACAATCCATCTTGATTCTCGTGATTTTGTCGATAGGACTTATTACTTTATTTAAGTAATAAAAATAAATGCCATCACCATCCTTGGTCCAAGATGAAAACCTGCCACCACCAACATTATTTCATGAAAACTTGCCTTGTGAAGTAATCTGCACAATAAAGAAAATTTCTAACTATGCTCGATATGTTCAAGTTTCGACAACGTAATGTGTCCTATAACCTACCATCAAAAGTAATACACTATTCAGTGGAGCATCTAAAGTAACACATTTAGCGAAAGCTAAATACCAACAAAAGTTAAATATCAACACATATAGCTGGAGAAACGTTAATACACTATTCAATTGATATAAACACATATATCCACTCAAGTTACTTGAATTAAATTCGGAATTTCTCAGATAAGCACATATAGCTAGTGTACAGCAGTCAAGTAAACTTAAATATCAACACATGTTGTCAGTGTACTTGAGTTGAGAAATATTTCTTAGATAAACAGCAGTCAAGTTAACCATTTAAAAGGAGAGAAATAAAAGATGGAAGCTGGAAAGAGGCTGTCGAAGGAGGTGTCGGGTAGTGGGGCTACCGAAAGAGGCTGCCAAAAGATGTTGCCGAAAGGGGTGTCAGGTAGTGGAAGATGGAAGGCTGAGGGTTGGCTAAGAGTTGGAAGCTCACGGGTCTGGCATCACTATTAGAAGCCTGCGGAGGAGAGGATCCAAGACGGACGGGATTTGACGAACGAGAGTAGCCATGGCAAACATGACCGTGCCAAATCAGTCACCCATATCCCTTTTTAGTGTAGCACTGCTGCATCAGCAAAACACAATTTAATAAGTTGTCGTCAATTAATGGAGCCATTAAACTCATCTCCAACCATCGATAAAGTTGTCATCAATTAATATAAATAATCTGCATTATGAGTACACTGTTGGTATTTAAAAGAAAGAAAATTTAACATTAAATATGCCTGACACAGTGAAGACAAAATAAATGAAATCAAATTTTATTTCCCTCTTAGGAAAAAGGAATGTAATAAAATTTTAGTTCCCTCTTTTAAACACCCAAACTTCATAGCTCCATAGCTAAACTACAAACTTGACACTTAAAAAAGAAACTAATCTAATAATGTTGCTTTGGTCTAACTTCAAGAATAATAAAATGATGGAAAAATGTTGGAGGAGCAAGTCATATAAACTCCACACAATTTCTAAGCTACTATAATGGATAATCATTGGATAATCTTGGAGAGAATTTGCATTATTATCTTTTGTGGCATCATAAGAAGACAAAATGAATCCTAAACTAATAAAATGTTATCATACCTGAGAAATGGAAGGTATCCATTTACCTTATGCAAGTTTAACTGATCTGGGGGTTATAATTTGGGGCATAAAAACTGCATAAAAATTGAAGTCGACAAAAGATTAAACACCAACCCCTTATCTCAAATCTAGGTGGAAGGAAAAATATAATGTTCTAGCACACAAAGAGGAAACACAGATTTCAAAAGAAAATGAATAATAATTGATAATCAATTCATCATAGTGTAAGCCTTCTCTAACATAGTCCATTACCGAAACATTGAAACTATTTAATAATTAATAGAAATTGATGTTGATAATTAATACCAAACATGGAAACTATTTAATAATTAATAGAAATTGATGTTGATACATGCTTCTTTAGCATGTATACTAAAAAACATGGAATAAAATAACTTATATCTTCGTGGTCCTTATAGTACTAAAAATATATGAATATGAGTCACTCTCTAATTTATATCTCCATTGTGCTTATAATACTAAAAAATTGAGCAGAGACTTTGATCCTGATCCGATTCTACTTCTCTTGATCTTGATTGAATTTTAAAACCATTTTACCCCATTATTCGATTAAGAATCGGGTTGGAGATGTCTTGAGGTAAATCTTTTAAGGATCCGATCCGATAATATATAATACATAGCTATATATTATAAATATTGAATTTAAAGGTACCATTGATCTAAGTCCAACTATAAATTATAAATTTAGTTAAACGTTTTGTGACACCCCGCCTAATTAAATACCGGGTGATCAGTCCTTTATTAAATTAAAAATCAAGGTGAACAGTTGGTTCATTCTTAGCATCACTATCGCAAAATAAAATTTCCAATTTAAACACCCTAAATAATTAAGCAAAGTGTCAAAACAATTTTAAAACATTATTTCCATTTTATTAAATCCGAATAGGAAAACCTTTTTAAATAACCAACAATTTAAGAACTCTGACATATTAAAGATGGATAATAACACACAAGAATTAGATTCATTCATATAAACCAAACCAGTTTAAACTATAAATAAAACCATCATGATAGTAATTAAATACCAAAGAGTACCAACTAATGGAAATATAAAGGAACGTAAATCTCTGACAACAATCCAAAATGAATAAAGAAATAGGCGACACATGCCCTAACTAATAAGAACTAAAAATAGGAGTAGAATTAACAACGAGGTTGTCTAAGCAATGGCCTGCAACTCCCACATAAGCTGAAGCGTGTTCAATCCAAAGAACCTAAGCATGACGGCCCTGTGGCTGGGCACCTGTATTATATACATATATATACAAGAGAGAAGAAATAACAGGAAACTGGTCAGAGCCCGAGTGTAAAACAATTTAAAATTAGTTTGGCAAGTATTTAAAATGCTTACCGGCTAATGTGACAACCATGTTAGTATGCGACACTCTCTTGAGAATTTCTCACCTCTCATCTAGTGTGCACGCCTACCGCACTATTAATCCCATAAGTTTATTTTAACTTAACTTCCCCCATAAGGTTTCATTCCGTCATATATTATGGCTAATATGATTAATTTTTGAAAATCAAGCTTTCTCATATATCTTAGGTTATTTGAAATGACTCAGTGATGTCAAAAAAATTTCCAAACACTTATAACAAAATTGGAGTAATTATTCATCACTTAACTACTCTTATACACAATAGAAAGTTCTCCAACTTAAGTGAGTGTGTGTGTGTGTGTATATATATATATATATATATATATATATATATATATATATATATATATATATATATATATATATGTCACCCCGCATAAAATCTATGGTGCTAGTATACTCTGCTATTAAGTCCCCGTATTACACATATTAAGGGAAATACTAGTTCGGAATCACTCTCGAACTATATTAACATAAAACACATAAAAATGGAGGTGAAGCATAGTTCCAAGTCACTAACAGGTCAGCACATACCCTCACGTCTCTTAGGACCGTATGACTATCAATCAGATAGCCTGTACTAAGGAATCCTATGTTCTAGGGTACGAGTCAATATCCCCCGTAAAGGCTCAATTGAAATAAGACCGTCCCGGCGCAGAAACCCCCGTGATAGTAAGTAGCCCGAGTATGATTTTTACAGATATATAATATATGCACAAACACATAGTCATATATATATCCACATTTCTAAATTAGGTGCGCTCACGACCCATAATTATATTTATCCGCTCTTAGCACATTTTTACTTGATTATCTCGCATAATGGATTTGCCACTTTTATTCTCATATATATAAGTTACTCCACACCTACTTCTCGTCTATCGAAGTATTCTAATTCCCTAAGTATGATTTCAGTAGGTACTCTCACTTACCTTCTAGTCTAACTTGCTTACAAGTCTCGACCTTTATTAAACGTACGCATGATTTCATATGTGTAAATAACTCCCCGTTAACCCTTAATTTCATCTTACATTAAATTCTCACTCAACGGATTTACCTAGACCCTAATGGTCCTATTTAAATCCCATTATGCTCTAACAATAATAATCAAGGGTTACTACGTATTTTAATCGGATTAAACCAATAGAAAACAAATATGTAGTTTTCCAGGAGGGGTCAATCGATCGATGTAAGGGGGTCGATCGATCGATCAAGCAGTTATGATGAAAACTGCATTAACCCAGTTACGAGTTTGCCTCTCCAACCTCAACCAAATCTCCATATATCATTCCCAAACTCCCAACAAACGTTACTACAAGTACTATATACCAGAACACATAATTTTCTACATAAAATATGTCCAAATTCATCAATTACAACAATTTAATGGGTAAAATTTACCTGAACTTCAAGAACCCTAATTTTTTCTTTTTCTTTCAATTCTTCCAATTCTTTTCCATATTTCCTACTTCTAAATTCATACAAATTCGTGGTTTATCCTGTACATGCGATTTAGATGTCCAAAATATGATTACTTCTTCTTCAACATGTGATTTTAAGTCTCAAAATGATACTTTCTTTCATGAAATAAGTTCTAAACAACCCTAGACTAACATGATTGAGACAACGACTAAAAATAAATCAAGATAGATACTTACCTGGAAATTGGGTATCTGATTTGTGGAAGAAAGTGGTACGGTTGCGTTCCCCATCGCGCGATCTATGACTCAGTGGTGGTAGCGGTGCAAACGGTTGAGTTTTCGACCTTGAATTTCTTGGGAAGCTTTCCCACTTTTTCTCTAATGGCCGTTATTTGATTTTTCTCTTGTTAACCCCAGAGGACACAACACAGGCGCGTATCGATTTAACTTCCATAGTTATCAAATTATACGCTCATGATAATTTAGTAAATTCGATTATACATATTACTTTATCCACTAAGTAATGTTCAACAAATTCCCAATAATTACTAACTCTCATCACGCTAGTAAATATTTAAAATAATTTCTGGATTAATATTAAATTAATATCTCAATTTAAATTTAATAAATCCCCAAATTTAAAAGTCATAAAAATATGAGGTATTACATACTTCCCCCTAATAATGGAATTTCGTCCCAAAATTCAGAAAATAGGGCATACCTGGTAAGAATAAGTCTGGGTATTTCTCACGCATATCTGTCTCACACTCCCAAGTGGATTCCTCCATATTATGATGCTCCCTCTGGACCCGTACAAGTGGAACTACCTTCGACCTTAATTTCCTCTCACTATGGTCTAGGATAGTCACTGGCCTCTCCTCGTAAGAGCTATCGGGCTGTAAATCAATCTCCTCAATCGCGATGTGAGTATGGGCCATGTCATCCCTAAGGTATCGTCTCAGCGACGAGATGTGGAACACATCGTGAATGCGGTGAAAATTCTCTGGCAACCCCAACCTGTATGCCATCAGCCCAATCCTCTCGATTATGGGAAATGGTCCCACGTACCTCAGAGCCAACTTCCCTTTATTTCCAAATCTCATTAATCCTCTCATAGGAGATACCCGTAATAATACTTGGTCCTCGATGCTAAAGTCTCAAAAGAATCGCTTCGCATCAGCGTAGCTCTTCTGTCTGTCATCTGTTACCCGAATGCGACTCCTGATGAGCTCAATTCTAGCTGAGGTTTCCTGAACCACCTCAGGTCCGAGAAATTTATTGTCCCTCACCTCTATCCAACAAGCGGGAGAACGACAAGGCCTGCCATACAATGCCTCAAATGGAGCCATGCTGGTCGTGAACTGATAGGAGTTATTGTAAGCAAGCTCCACCAGTGGAAGATACGGCTCCTATCCTCCTCCAAAATCAAGGACACACATGCATAGCATATCCTCCAACATCTGATTGGTGCGCTCTATTTGTCCACTTTCTGTGGGTGATAAGCTGAACTCAATCTCAACTCTGTACCCATGGCCTCCTGAAAGCTCTCCCAGAAGCGCGACACATAATCTTGTCTCTATCTGACACGATATCCAGGGGAACCCCATGTAGTCTAACAACCTCAGTAATGAACAACTGTGCATACTGGACCGTGGTATAGTCTGTCCATACTGGTAGAAATGGGCCACCTTGGTCAACCGATCCACTATAAGCCATATGGAGTCGCGACCCCACTGCGATGTAGGCATTCCAGTAATGAATTCCATGGAAATCCTCTCCCACTTCCACGTAGGTATCTCCAACGACTGAAGTAACCCCGACGGTCTCTGGTGGTCTAACTTTACCATCTACCAAGTAGAACACTTGGACATGAACTCAGAAATGTCCTTCTTCATCCCGCTCCACCAGTACTGCCTCCTCATATCCTGGTACATCTTATCTCCTTCGATATGTACTGCAAATTTGGACTTGTGAGACCGTGTCATCACTGCATGACGTAAGTCTTCCCCCTCTGGGACCATAAATCTCCTATTAAACCTCAAACCTCCATCAGAACTTACTGAATAGGACTTAGCACCTCAGATAAAATCCGTACAATCTGCTCCTGACAAAACGTATCCACTGACTGTGCTTGTATCACCCTCGTAACAATCTCTGGTGTGACTATCATGATAGATACAAAGGAATGGGCTATCGTATCTTGGTGAACCAACTCTTTTCACTTCGCTTTCCAGATGTCCTCTATATCTCCCTCCGGTCTACGGCTTAATGCATCAGCAACTACGTTATCCTTTCTCGGATGGTACTGTATCTCGAATTGGTAGTCTTTCACAAACTTCAACCACCTGCGCTGACACATATTCAGCTCTCGCTGAGTGAATAGGTACTTTAGTGACTTGTGCTCTGTGAACAAGCAAAATTTCTCCCCCAATAAGTAATGCCTCCAAATCCTCAATGCAAAAATGACCGCTGCTAGTTCTAGGTCATGGGTGGGGTAATTCCTTTCATGCGTCTTAAGCTTGCGGGAAGAAAAAGCTATAGTCTTCTCCTCCTACTGAAGTACTACCCCGAGTCCACGTAAAGAGGCATCAGTGTAAACCAGATACTCCACTCCCGGCTTGGGTAAAGCAAGAACAGGCACCGAAGTCAACTTATCTTTCAGCTCATCGAAAGACAATTGACAAGCATCGTCCCAAACATACGATACCCCCTTGCGAGTCAGATTCGTCAACAGACCAGCTATCTTCAAAAAACTTCGGATGAACCTCCTGTAGTACCCGGCTAACCCCAAGAAACTACGCACTTCCATCAGTGTCGTGGGCTGTCCCCACTCCCTCACTGCCGACACTTTGCTAAGGTCAACAAATATTCCCAATTCTGACACAACATTCCCTCAAAAACTGCACCTCCCATAACCAGAATCCACACTTCTCATACTTAGCATACAGCTGATGCTCTCGTAGAGTCTGAAGAACATGTCTCAAGTGCTCGGCATGCTGCTCCTCAGTGTGTGAATATATCAGGATGTCATCTATGAAGACGATGAAAAACTTATCCAAGAACTCTCTGAACACTCGGCTCATCAAGTCCATGAATACAGTTGGGGCATTTGTCAGCCCAAACGGCATGACCCTGAACTCATAGGACCCATATCTCGTCAAGAAAACATTCTTCGACACATCTTGCTCCCTAATCCATAACTGATGGTATCCTGATCTCAAATCTATTTTCGAAAAGAAGGTTGCTCCTCTCAGTTGGTCGAACAGGTCATCGATTCGAGGCAATGGATATTTGTTTCGTATCGTGACCTTGTTCAACTCTCGGTAGTCCACGCAAAACCTCACTGAACCATCTCTCTTCTTCACAAACAACACTAGACCGCCCCAAGGTGAGGTCCTCCTATGGATGAAGCCCTGACCTAACAGCTACTCTATCTGATCTCGTAATTCCCTCATTTCTGTTGGAGCCATACGGTACAGTGCACGTGCTATCGATCGAGTACCCAGCATCAAGTCTATGATGAAATCTATCTCTCGACTGTGGGGTAAGCCCGGTATCTCCTGAAATACATCGAAATACTCATGAACGACTGGGATCGAATCTAAGGGAGTCATGACCTCCTTAGATTTATCCTCCTCTATGTAGTACAAATGGGTGGAAGAGCCTCCCTCGGGGCGAGGCATCTTCACCAAAAACATCTCCTGCCCCAAAATAGCAAAGATGATACTCCCACCGAAACAATCTATCATGGCTCTGTATGCAGCGAGCCAATCCATGCCACTAATAACATCGCGCTCATGCATCTCTAAAACTAGCATGTCTGCTAGTAAAATCAAGCTACCAATCTCTACTCCCACACTCCGGCATATAAAGAAAATTAAAGACGCATTCCCTAGTGGTGAGTCTACGCATGTCACGGTGCTCTCTGCTGTGCCTAATAACCCTAATGCCTTTGTAAAATGAGTAACTATAAAATAGTGCAATGCCCCAGTATCAAATAAAACCCGACCCATAGTGCCATGGATAGGAAATGTACCCTCAATTGTGGGTGGTGCCTAAGGTGCTGCTACCTAGTGGACGTTATAGACACGTCTGTACTATAACTGCACCTGCTGAACTGGAGCTGGTAGGGCTGGTATCTGAGCTAGTACTGGGAGGGAAGCTGGAAAGAGTGGCCTATGTAGCTCATTACGAGCACCCTACTGCTGTGGGGACCTATCTCCCTCTGGGCAATCCTAGCGCTTATGGCCATTCTTGCCACATTCGAAACATCGGCCCCTGAAGTTACCTCCTCTCTATCCCTACTGACCACGACCCTGTTGGACGTTACCACCCCGCCACTGGCCGTACTGGAAACCCTGTTGGCCCTGATGGCCCTACTGCTATCCCTGTTGTTGACGGTGTTGGCCTTGTTAGCCATGCTGATTAGATTGGCCCTGCTGGCCCTGCCTAAATCCCCCAAATCCCTGTATGGAGTCACCTGATCGGAATCGCTTGGCAGGGTCCCCCTGATAATAACTATACTCACTGTGATGGGTCTTCCCCTGGGCTGATGATACCCCACCAGCACTACTGCCCCTGTCCTGCCCTGCTGGATGGACTCCCCTGCTCGTTTGCTCCCCTGTAGATGGAAGCGGTGATCCTAATAGTGTAATAAAGCAGCATTGAGTACATCAGTGTAAGTACTCAATGATAGATTGCCTATGAGGTGCTGACGGATCCTCCAGGCCAATCCATCTACGAACAACAGTATCTTCTTCCCCTCTGTGGGTGCCTCATCTGACATTATAGTGAGAAGTCTAGTGAACTCCTCCTCATACTCAACAACATTCATATTCTCCTGCTTCAGATTCAGTAACTTCCTCCTCATCTCAGTCTGCACGGAGGATGGGAAGTACTTGCCATTAAACCGCGCCCAGAATGACTGAATCGTGATGCCGTCCCTCTCCTCCAAGGTAGTGGTGGACTCCCACCACTGCAAAGCGCCCCCACTAGCTTGAAGGAAGCCAAAAGCTATCTCTGTACATCAGTACACTCATATATGTGCAGATGCCTCTAGATATCATTCTTCCATTGATTGGCGACTACGATGTCCAAACTACTCGAGAACTCTAGGGGATACGACTTCTGAAAGGCATCCCTAACCCATTCCCATGCAGATGGAAGTTGTGCTGGTACTGGCGCCACTGCCTGAATCTGGGGTGGAGCCTCTTGCACTACCGCTAATGTGGCATTCACCGCCTGAGAAACAATATCGGCTACCTCAGTTGCGTTCATCATCCCTTGTGCCGGAGCTGCTGGCTGCTCGGACTGGGCATTCCTGTCTCGGGTACGTGTCTCGAAGGCATCTGAAATGAGAAGGAAGTTTATTAGTCAACAGTTATTAACAAATCTCGAATAGCTTAAGACGTAAGCGTAAACACAAGAATACAACAGTCCTAAAATTAGAGCTCTATATCAAAGACGCTAAGATGGAAGCGAAATAGGCCGTACAGATCCTAAAGGACACTAGAACCTGATGCTATGATACCACCTGTGTCACCTCGCCTAATTAAATACTGGGTGATCAGTCCTTTATTAAATTAAAAATCAAGGTGAATGGTTGGTTCATTCTTAGCATCACTGTCGCAAAATAAAATTTCCAATATAAACACCCTAAATAATTAAGCTAAGTGTCAAAACAATTTTAAAGCCTTATTTCCATTTTATTAAATCCGAATATGAAAACCTTTTAAAATAACCAACAATTTAAGAACTCTGACATATTAAAGATGGATAATAACACACAAGAATTAGATTCATCCATATAAACCAAACAAGTTTAAACTATAAATAAAACCATCCTGACAGGCATTTCAATCCCAAAGAGTAACAACTAGTGGAAATTTAAAGGCACATAAATCTCTGACAACATTCCAGACTGAATAAAGAAACGGGTGACACATGCTCTAACTAATAAGAACTAAAAATAGGAGAAGAATTAACAACGAGGTCGTCTAAGCAATGGCCTGCAACTCCCACATAAGCTGCAGCACGTCCGATCTAAAGAACCTAAGCATGACGCCCCTGTGGCTGAGCACCTGTATTATATACATATATATACAAGAGAGAAGAAATAATAGGAAACTAGTCAGAGCCCGAGTGTAAAACAATTTAAAATTAGTTTAGCAAGTATTTAAAATTCTTACCGTCTAATGTAACAACCATGTTAGTATGCGACACTCTCTTAAAAATTTCTCACCTCCCATCCAGTGTGCACGCCAATCGCATTATTAATCCTATAAGTTTATTTTAACTTAACTTCCCCCATAAGGTTTCAACCCGTCATATATTATGGCTAATATGATTAATTTTTGAAAATCAAGCTTTCGCATATATCTTGGGTTATTTGAAATGACTCGGTGATGTCACAAAAATTTCCAAACACTTATAACAAAATTGGAGTAATTATTCATTACTTAAATACTTTTATACACAGTAGAAAGTTCTCCTACTTAAGTATATATATATATATATATATATATATATATGGTACCCCGCATAAAATCTATGTTGCTGGTATACTCTGCTATCAAGTCCCCGTATTACACATATTAAGGGAAATACTAGTTCGGAATCACTCTCGAACTGTATTAACATAAAACACATACAAATGGAGGTGAAGCATAGTTCCAACTCACTAAGAGGTCAGCACATAACCTCATGTCTCTTAGGACGGTCTGACTATCAATCAGATAGCCTGTACCAAGGAATCTTATGTTCTAGGGTACGAGTCAATATCCCCCAAAAAGGCCCAATCGAGATAAGACCGTCCCGGCACGAAAACCCCCGTGATAGCAAGTAGCCCGAGTACGATTTTTACAGATATATAATATATGCAAAATTACAGAGTTATATATATATATATATATTTATATATATATATATATATATATATATATATATATATATATATCCACATTTCTAAATTAGGTGCGCTCACGACCTATAATTATATTTATCCGCTCTTAGCACATTTTTACTTGATTATCTCGCATAACGGATTTGCCACTTTTATTCTCATATATATAAGTTACTCCACACCTACTTGTCGTCTCTCTAAGTATTCTAACTCCGTAAGTATGATTTCAGTAGGCACTCTCACTTACCTTCTAGTCTAACTTCCTTACAAGTCTCGATATTTTATTAAACGTACGCATGATTTCATATGTGTGAATTACTCCCCGTTAACCCTTAATTTCATCTTACATTAAATTCTCACTCAACGGCGTTTACCTTACTGGTCCTATTTAAATCCCATTATGCTCCAACAATAATAATCAAGGGTTACTACATATTTTAATCGAATTAAACCAACCAAAAGAAAAATATGCAGTTTTCCAGGAGGGGTCGATCGATCGATGTAAGGGGGTTGATCGATCGATGTTCTTGGGTCGATCGATCGATCGATCAAGCAGTTATGACGAAAATTGCACTAACCCAGTTACGGGTTTGCCTCTCCAACCTCAACCAAATCTCCATATATCATTCCTAAACTCCCAGCAAACGTTACTACAAGTACTATATACCAAAACACATAATTTTCTACGTAAAATATGTCCAAATTCATCAATTACAACAATTTAATGGGTAAAATTTACCTGAACTTCAAGAACCCTAATTTTTTCTTTTTCTTTCAATTCTTCCAGTTCTTTTCCAGATTTCTTACTTCTAAATCCATACAAATTCGTGGTTTATCCTCTACATGCGATTTAGATGTCCAGAATATGATTACTTCTTCAACATGTGATTTTATGTCTCAAAACGATACTTTCTTTAATGAAACAAGTTCTAAACAACCCTAGACCAACACGATTGAGACATCAACTAAAATTAAATCAATATAGATACTTGCCTGGAAATTGGGTTTCAGATTTGTGGAAGAAAGTGGTACGGTTGAGTTCCCCGTCGCACGATCTACGACTCGTTGGTGGTGGCGGTGCAAACGGTTGAGTTTTCATCCTTGAATTGCTTGGGAAGCTTTCCCACTTTTTCTCTAATGGGCGTTCTTTGATTTTGCTCTTGTTAACCCCAGAGGACAACTCCTAAAGGCTTATATAACCTTGGGAAATTCGTGGGTTTAATTGCCTAAAAATACAAAATGTCCATAATACCCTCCCGGGATGCCAATTTGGCTTAAAAATGCCTCGAGGCCCAAACTAAACCTCCAGGTACATTATTTTGACTATCTCGATCCTTTCTGGACACATTGACGCACTCGAAATGACCAAAAGGGCGACCTATAATTCATTCACTTTTAATACTAATAAATTAATCTCGACACGACACAAGCGCGTTCCGATTTAACTTCCATAATTATCAAATTATACACTCATGATAATTTTGTAAATTCGATTATACATATTACTTTATCCACTAAGTAATGTTCAACAAATTCCCAATAATTACTAACTCTCATCACGCTAGTAAATATTTAAAATAATTTATGTATTAATATTAAATTAATATCTCAATTTAAATTTAATAAATCCCCAAATTTAAAAGTCATAAAAATAGGGGGTACTACACATTTCAATACAATTTCATAAACTTGCCGACTTACTGAAATGTCACTAATACATACATACCAAATGCATACCAAATACGATGTGTGAAAACTCCACAAAAAAGAGTAAAAATTTTGGAGAAAATTATATGTTAGAAGTCCAACAAACTATAAAGTGAGATCCTAACAAATAATGTAGGATATAACATGCCCAAGTAAATAGAATTACCACAACATATTTCAAACCCAGGGTGAATTGTTGCTACTGGTTTCAAATGAAGGGGATAATATGCTACTGGTTATTGTACTGATTTGAGCAATTTATCAATTTTTGAACAAAAAAATAACTCTTCCATAAAATTTTGAGATTCTAGAGGTGGAGAAGACCAAAATTGAGGTCTTACAGCTGGATAAGATATAATAAAATCAGTACAACAACTTTTCACCTAATAAATTCTTCGCAAACCAAACGGGACCTTAAAAGCTTGAATGGCATGAATAAAGAGGTTAAGAAGTATAAGGATGAGTACATCAACTGCTATTTTATATCATTAACAGCAACGGCAGCGACAGTGCAACTCCTCTCCTACTCCAACAGCAACAACAACAACTATTTGATCTGATATTTGGAACTCCTCTCCTACTCCAACATGTATAAATCAAAGATTATAAAGAAGAGATAGTTGATCCGATAAATATATATATCAACTATTTGTATAAAGCAGAAATATGTATTTGTATATCAGTTATTTGAGTTATTTGTATATTCGATAAATTTGAGTTATTTATATATCCGATAAATTTGTATATCAGCTATTTGTAAAGAAGATATAGTTGATCCGATAAATATGTATATCAACAAGTATAAAGGAGAAATATGCAAATCAGCGGAGATTGTAAAGCAACTATTTGATCCGCTAAATATGTATAAAGCAATACATAATTGTAAAGAAAAGATAGTTAAATGTACATCAATAAATTGATTATAAGAGAACTTCTGTATATACAATGTTAGTAGTTGAACTCCCTTCATCGGTGGTAAGCAGGATAGATATACGGTTAGCACTTGTGCAACGTGATAATGCAACATACAATTGACCATGAGTGAAGACCAGAGTGCGCAAGTCAATCCCAACATACTTGACGGATTGGCCTTGCGATTTGTTCATTGTCATGGCGTAGGCCAACTTGATTGGATATTGATGTCTAGTCATCTTAATAGGCTTTTCAGCAGAGGAAGGTGTCCAAGAGATTCTAGGGATGAAAACTAATGTGCCAAAATTTTCATCTATAAGGATTTGCGCCTGAATAACATGCTTGGAACATTTTGTAACTATTAAGAGGGTTCCATTACAGAGACCATCTTTTGGGGAAATATTTCGTAGAAACATTAATAGGCTTCCAACTTTCAAGTCCAATTTAAACAGTGGTAACCTCGATGGGTTAAGTGCATTTAGAAACTCATTTGGGAACTGGTTACTTATGCTAGGATTAGTTTCATCGGGGCATAATTTATCGGCAGATAACTATGTAACTGTTTCACTGGGGAAAATACTGAGCGCGGTGGTATTTATGGAATTTACATCGTGATTGCGAGCCGAAAGAATTATTCTTTCATTGAGGAATGTAGAGGTAACAATTCCCTCCACGTGCAACAACGGGTATACATCCCTCATTAAATCCTCAACGCTTCTACAATGGCATAGTGTCGAAGGCATAACCACAGTTTCCTCTGGGCTAGTCCAAATCTGGATAGAAAAAGAGAAGTAAGTAAAAACAATATATATATATATATATCTTGTATGTAAACAACACTGTCAAAATGATTGTAAAATATTATACCTTAGTCAAGAAGTTCTAAAATTGCAAATTTTCAACTTCGGTATTATTGAGGCGCATGATGGAGTTTAAGGTCATAACATGTATATCTTTCCATAGCGCGTACCGCCTTAAAGAGGCGTTAATGATTTCCTATCGAATGACTTTAGGGATTATGGGGAATATTTGGCAGAAATCACCACCGAGCACCATTATAATTCCCCCTAAGGGTCTTTTATTATTACATATATCTTGTAATGACCGATCAACTACCTCAACATAAAATCGATGTTACATTGGCACTTCATCCTAGATTATGAGCATCGCTAGTTTGAACAACTCTACTTGAATGGACTATTTTGCAAACCCACAATTAGAATTTTCAAAAATGTCGAGGGGAATACAAAATGTCAAATGAACAGTTCGACAACCGACCAATAATAAGGAAGTAATACCAGAAGAGACAACAATAATCACTATATGTCAAAGACTACGACAAAACGCAAAAATTGTGTTACACAAAAATGTCTTCCCGTTCTGCCCCACCATTCAAAAAGAAAGTTGTTCCACTACCCTTAAACACATAATTAGTTGTTTCTGCAAAAGTAATATGCTGCCCTGGATTAAGACGATCAACATTAGCTTGCACAGTTGAGTGATTTGTATCTACTTGAAGCTGAGGATGCTCCCATATTAGTCTATTTTCTCCAGAGGTACTCCAATTTCTGACAGGGAGTGGCTGTGACACCCCGCCTAATAAAATACCTGGCGATCACTCCTATATCAAATTAAAACAGGAGTCTCATATGGTTCATTCTTAGCATCACTGCCGAAAACTAATTTATTTACTAATATCCTATTAGGCCGGCATCAAATTTTTGTAATTAACTAATCTTTTTAACCAAACCATTCAAATAAAACAATTACAACAATTTATATGCAGCAACTGAAATGAAATAAAATAAAATAACCGAACACTCGGTACAATAATACAACCAAATCGAATGCCGCACTAAAAGGCGATAAAAGAATAAATGATTACAGTTGGGCCATAAGCCCGAATGTTTCTACAATACCTCCTATCTAAATCTCAATGATAGAAGCGTCTAATATAAACCTGCTTGCATCCACAGATGCTGCAGCAAACGTCTGACTCGAAAGAATTATCATCCAGGCATCCCTGTGTCCAGACACCTATATATATATATATAGATATAGCAAGAGAGGGGAAAATAGAGAAACAGGTCAGAGCCCGAGTTTTGAAAACATTTTAGCAAGTGCATTAAAATTAATATTTTAAAAAAATATGTTATTTCTCATATTTAAACTGGTATCTCTCTCACATGAGATACACCTCACCCCTCTTCTAACAGTGCACAACTATCGCATACCTTTTTAAACAACCTAGTTAAGCTACCCTGCCGAACTAATGTAATTACCCACCTTCTAATAATCCTCATCAATTCGAGTACTAAGGACTAAACTTCTCCCCATTCCCAATATTACGTTACGTTCGTGCGTGGGGTGTCTCGCGAAGCGAAATCCAAAGAAGGAACCCCCCGATACACTACTACGTGATAATATTGATCATCGGGATCCATTAGGCCTTCAGTACATACCATATTTATACAATCCCGTATTTATTAATAGTTCTCATTAGACCACAAGATTCATATTCATATAAATTCGGATATTCATTTACCGGAAGTAATATCACACTTTATTCATTCTTTTCACTTTATACAAGGTTAGGTTATATGATATCTCATCTCATATATATAAACAATATACTATACGCAACAAGTATATTAATTATCCACTGAACTATAATATAAGTGGCTTAGTCATTCTCATTTACTAAGCATCTGTGGATTATCTCAAGTACACATATATGTTAATCACAATACATATATATACATATATGGCACCCCTAGGCATAGCTGCGGTGCACTCATACTCTTCTATCAAATCCTTGTATATCGCGCACATAAGGATCATGCATTCCGCATCACTCAGGAACCGTATTAATACAAATCACACATTATTGGAGGCGAACATAGTTCACATACCCATGGATCACGCACATACCTACGCTCCCATAGTCAGCAGACTTATTGACTCACAACTAAGACCTTCATAGTCCTATGTTCTTGAGGTACCAAATCTAAAATCCCTCCGAAGGCAACACAGGATAAGATTGTCCTCACACGAACGCCAACCTCCCGTGATAGCAAGTATGGTAGGTATGTCATACACATAATAAATAATCATATAGGTACACATTCCACCTATATAAATATATCATCAATTTGGTATTCACACAACCATATTATAATTATAGGTATTTCTCTCACATATACATAATTCCCCATAGGTAATTATTTAACCCACGTATATAATAACATTCGGGCATATGCACAACCCGTATAATAAATTTCCTACGTAGTATATTTATCTCTCGAATATCCTACGCATTTTTCAATTTTGACTAATCCTCAATATATTATTTCTGAGCTTTTCTCACCGCACGATGACAATACCAACAACACCGATATATTTATTCGTCCCATAAATAACGATAGTCATTCCTCTCACCTATAATAATTGTCATAAATAGACGTATCGGATGACTGCTCAATTCTCTTTAGCCCGTATCCTAAATTTCATCCTAGTCACCTTATAGGATTTTACTCAATCAAAATTGGCATATAAGTGTGTTTTCTACGCGCACAATTACTTATATAAAATTTTGCCCACCTAAACATCACCCCGAGTGTTACTCCTCCCAAACACCGCTATTTGGGTAAATTTTGGGGTTTACTTTCATCTAACCCAAGATACACACCTTACTAAAAAAAATATTTAGAAGTCCCCACACTATTTTTAGGAACCCTAAATATTTATCTCCAAAGAATTTTAGCCTTTATTTTTTTCCGAGTGCATTTCCGAGTTGGTGGTTTCACCCCGGAACTGCCATCTGGTAAAAATCATAACAATTCGTAGAAAAATTAGAAAAATACGTGGTCAGTGCCCACGCGACAATATCGAAAAGATCTACAACTTTTGTATTTTGACCGAGAGTTGAATCTTCCCTCTTCCTGTCCGAATTTATCCCGCAAGCTACAAAGTTACTATTCATCATCTTCTCCAAAATCCCAAACTTCCATTCATACACCTCCGAGGTTTTTATTTTCTCATTCATCATCATACAACCTCAATCAATCATAAATACACACATAGAAAGGGTTCTAATCATCCTAGAATCCAGATTCAACAATTAATTTCAATTAATTCCTAAATTTCTCAAATTTGATATTATTCGGGTTTTACTCGTTAATCTTCCGAAAAACCCATTTTGATTCATGAAAACTCATCCCAAAAATCTTTATATTTTTACACACCAACTATAATATGAGAAATAAACATACTAAATTTATAAAGCAAGTAAACACTTGCCTCGTGGATTAAATCCAACGACCCCGAGTCGAATCCCGCGAATTTTGGCCGAAAATCTCTTCTTCTCTTCTCTTCTTCTTTTTCTCTCCATTTTCTCTTATCTTTCTCTCTCTTAGATCTGATTTTGGAGAAAAAATGAGGGGTTTCTCTTATTAAACCCAAAATTGGGTGTATATCCAATTGTTAAATGACTCGTGTACTCATTTACGAGTCCCTACCAGTCCAGAAATGCCCGGAACCCAAATATTACCCCCGGGTACTCTATTTTGACTATCTCAGCCATTCTGAACCCAATGGCGCAGTCGAAATCTCCATCCGAGTCACTTAACTAAAATTCACTATTTTGACCCAACACGTTCAATACTCGTATTTTTCCAAATGCAAAATCTAATTAATCGGGCGCCTACTCTCTGCAAAAGCGCTATGAATATTATACCCAAAATGTATTTCCTCTGAATTTTCCTTCTATTCAAGGCCTGAATATACGTCTCAAATCGATTTCCTTCACCTTAACTCACCCACATACTTGCGATGAGAGAATAATTTTCAGTGCTTCTCCGTAGCACTTATATCTCTATATAATTATACAGTCATCAAACGGCTCTCACTCTATAGTGTTTTCTCTACACTAGGTGACTTATCGTCAAAACCAACATCCTTGCATTCTATAACATCTCTCCACTCCCGACGTCGTTAAGGTTCATGCGTGGAGCGTCTCGCAAAGCGAAATCCAAACAAGGAACCCCTCCTATACACTATTAGTTAACTTTGTCGATCGTGGAGGTCCGCTAGTTCAAATATGCCACTCGGATAATCCCATCTCTCCTATCGATAAAATGTGGTAAAAAACTCTTAATTCTTTCCAGGAGCCACACCACCAAGCGCTTGTACTAACACTAAGTCCTTAGCGTAAACAACAATGAGCTTAAACTCACAGCTCAACAATAAATCATGTATACCTTAAATTATATCTATAAGGTCCCCATGCACTAAAATCGTGGCAATGAAACACTTCTTCATCGAAGTTCCATCTAAGCATATGATAAAGGCGGGATCACCGGAATTTATCTCGCATTCCATTCTTTATTATGTCCGTATATATATGTTTCACATCTCATATAAATATATATACAATATACTATACACATCAAGTATATCCATACTTATATATCACACACTATATAAGTATAATAACCATCCCTCAGAGCTATAACTCAATGGATGCAGTTTCTCAAGGCTACCATCTTCCAGGGAATTACTCACACATCATCCTGGGTACCAGTGGTCGGACTATCACACCGACTTGGTAAAAACTAAATCACAACGAATAGGAATCGATCATAGTTTCTCCCCGGAAATGAGAACGAAACATACCCACTACATCTCATTCCTAATAAAAATCACATAATATAAAATGGACACTATGACCTGGGGCTATACGCTCCCTGCTCCTCAAGCCAGGGGCCTCACCCAAAATGCATAACTTCCCATGATAGCACTAGAGGGGTATGTTTCATACAAATATACCAATCACATACAAATATATTTAAACATATCATATATATACGTCTCACTATGCTCGTATATATATATACAATATAATTCGGCTAATTGTATATATCTCTCGTAACATTAGCCCGTATATCCCGAATAGACATATTCAATTTAATCCCATAAGTATTCACTTACTTATAATATAAATAAATATTAATCTTATCACAACTAGCTCGTATCCCAATTATATCCGAAACTCCAATTCAAATCCCAAGAGTCTTTATCCCATTAGACTCTTAAAAATCACGAAGTCTCACAACTTTAATTTTTATTATTGCAGATTTCACATCTTGCACTAAAAAAACTATAACTCACTCTACGTAAGTCCAATTTACTAGTGAGTCTATTATTCCACTCGAGAAGCCTCTTTTTCCATTGTACCTACCTTACTCTGGTACTACGTTCACTTAACCGTGTCACTCTTTATTCATCGTTGATCTCTGACCGATTCTTATATGAATAACCTAGAAACTGCATTCACTTTTTCTAAATCAAGGGAATTTGCAGTTTAAAACCATCTGTAAGATTAATTTATGAGCAAAATATCATGCACCTCTAAATATGGTGACCATCGTTCCCACCATTTCACATTGCTCCAACGAGTGAAAAAAATTTCCTCAAATTTTCACATATGGGTATTTCCATACCCAACTCTAAGCCAAAGCTTCCGAGCCTTCGACTTCCTAGAAATGAAATTACACCATTTTCGCCTAGCTCAACTTCAATGCACGGTCCTCATCAAAGACCTCTTAAGCTTTTTCCCTATCTAACTTCACTGGGTAATTCAAGTTTAGCACCATTCTCTATTATAGCGGTGCATAGATAATTATAATTACTATTCTATAGTAGTCATTGCAGCAATCAATGACAATGCCGCAAAGAAAATGACCCTTACCGCGGTCCTCTTTTCCAACATCAACTTATAGCTCTAACTAAGCCCCGCCTCCTGCTGCCCTCACAATGGACTTCCATGGTCGCCCTTCGTCGATCAGCACCCAAATCCCGAATAAACGCGCAAAAGATTTACTATAATCTTACATAATGGCAGGAGAACGAAATATCACAAAAGGATATCAACAATCCTAATCATAAGGCTCTATATCAAATCAAAAGCAATACTGAAAGCGTAGTACGTCCGTACAGATTCCTAAGGACACTAGAACCTGATGCTCTGATACCACCTGTGACACCCTGCCTAATAAAATATCGGGCGATCACTCCTATATCAAATTAAAACAGGAGTCTCATATGGTTCATTCTTAGCATCACTGTCGAAAACCAATTTATTTACTAATATCCTATTAGGCCGACGTCAAATTTATGTAATTAACTAATCTTTTTAACCAAACCATTCAAATAAAACAATTACAACAATTTATATGCAGCAACTGAAATGAAATAAAATAAAATAACCAAACACTCGGTACAATAATACAACCAAATCGAATGCCGCACTAAAAGGCGATAAAAGAATAAATGAGTACAGTTGGGCCATAAGCCCGAATGTTTCTACAATACCTCCTATCTAGATCTCAATGATAGAAGCATCTAATATAAACCTGTTTGCATCCACAGTTGCTGCAGCAAACATCTGACTCGAAAAAATTATCATCCAGGCGTCCCTGTGTTTGGACACCTATATATATATAGATATAGCAAGAGAGGGAAAAATAGAGAAACGGGTCAGAGCCCGAGTTTTTAAAACATTTTAGCAAGTGCATTAAAATCCATATTTTAAAAAAATATGTTATTTCTCATATTTAAACTGGTATCGCTCTCACATGAGATACACCTCACCCCTCTTCTAACAGTGCACAACTATCGCATACCTTTTTAAACAACCTAGTTAAGCTACCCTGCCTAACTAATGTAATTACCCACCTTCTAATAATCCTCATCAATTCGAGCACTAAGGACTAAACTTCTCCCCATTCCCAATATTACGTTACGTTCGTACGTGGGGTGTCTCACGAAGCGAAATCCAAACAAGGAACCCCCCCGATACACTATTACGTGACAATATTGATCATCGGGATGTAATACCCCGTATTTTTATTGATATTTATTAAAGGGATTAATTTAATTAAATGTGAATTAATTGAGAATTAATCCGGATATAAATACTAACGAGATGTGAGTTGGTATTTGATTATGTTGTGTATATATGGCAATATATGAGTATTGAAAATATTAAAATTGTCGCGAAACTGAAACACGACAATTTGGGAAATTTAGTTGGGACGCGCGTGTCAATCGCGTCAGAAATGAAATTTTTGAATTAAAAATTGAATTTTATTTTTATCAACTGAATGGTCATTTTGAGTGCGCCAACGAGTCCGGAAGGGTCGAAATAGTCAGAAAACACTAGCCGGGGGTTTAGTTTGGGTCCCGGGGCATTTTTGGACCATACCGGCAACTTAAAAGGGTATTTTGGTAATTTTGAAATTTTGGGAATTAAAGCCTACGAGTTTTAAGAGTTAATTATACATTATTAGTAACCCACTAAGCCCATTACCAGCATTTGACAAGTTAGAGGGCTATGGGAGTTATAGGAAGAGTTGGAAGAGGTTCCCAAGAGAAAACCCATAACCACCATCTTCAACCTTAGGAGAAAATCTGTAGAGAAAGGGGAGAGATCAACCTTCAACCTTCAACCTTCAACATCAAATTCTGAAGAACAATCTAAGGCAAGTGATTTAGTATTTTTAATGCATTGAATATGTCTTCCATGCTTAGTGTAGGAATTATCTTTTATTGAACTTTTGGAAGAAACCCAATGAAACTTGTTGGAGAAACTTTGAATTTGGGTTAGGATTTGCATGTAGTATGATAATGGACTGATCTAATACTTGAATAGTTACATATGATGATTTAAAAACGGATTTATGATGAGTAATTAGACATAAGAAAATTAGGAGTTCATGTTCATAGGGTTTGGAGATATATTTGAAGATTCATAGTAATTCCATGATAATTTATAAGATTTGACCCCTTAAATGTGTTAAGGAATGATCTAGGGTGATTATAAATGGTTTATATACGTTAAAACATAATTTGGATGGCCTTAGGGTGGATTTAGAGGAGAGAAGAATTGAGAAAAACGGATTTGGGAATTTTCTGGGCTGAAACTGCCATCTCGTTAGAAGACCTGCCCGGGTCGTTCGAACGACCTCGTTCGAACGAACTTCTAACGAGATGACAGTATGACTTCTAACGAGTTAGTATTTCGTTCGAAGCCCTTCGTTCGAATGAACTCGTTCGAACGACCTCGTTCGAACGAGATTTCTAACGAGTTGACAGAATGGCCTTTTTGGCCTGAATTGATTTCTAGTATCCCGTAGACTTATTTAAATGATGAGATAACCTTCCCTTATTAACTAGTGGGTATAGTTGGGAGATTGGGGTACATTGAGGAGTAAAATTTAGAATAGTGTCTTGAGTCGGATGACATTTGTGGATTGGGAAGCGAGTAACTAATCACGAAGTGAGAATAATTGATAACTTAAATACATATAAACCAGGGACATATGATTTGTATAACACTAAGTGTTGGTATAAGAACGAGAAGTATACCACTAATCAAATATTTTAATATCTAAGATGTGTGAATGCTTAGTATATGTAGTTATGTGTGTATGACATACCTATCGTACTTGCTATCATGGGAGGTTAGCGTTCGTTTAGAGCCATCTAATCTTTGTGTGCCTACGGGGGGATTTAGATTGGTACCTCGAGGACATAGGTCAGAGAAGGGCTTATTGAGAAGTTAATAAGTCTGCTGATCGTGGGAGCGTAGGTATGTGCGTGACCCATGTGATGTGAACTATGTTCGCCTCCACTATTTGTGATTGTTGTTAACGAAACGTTTCCTGAGAGATTCGAAATATGTGGTCCTCGTGTACGTGATGTACCGGGATTTGATAGCAGAGTATGTGAGCACCGCAGCTTAGCCTCGGGGTGCTAGTATTGTATATTTATGGTGAGAATAATATACTGTTGATTGAAATGAATAGTAGTGAATAATCGTGAGTATTAGTAATAGCAACAGTTTGTAAAGTGAAAATGTAAGATTTATAATATTGAAATACTAAAGTGGAGAAACTATGTAATAAGGTACAATACTCTATTAAATAGAAGATGTTGGGATTTGAGTTGGATATCATATAGAAATGTTAGATTTAGCATTGGACTAGATAGATATGAGAGCAACTATAAATGGGCACGGGTACGATAGGAGTGCACAATTAGTTGAGAGGTGAGGAACTCATGTGAGTGCACACACTATCATGTACTTTATATTCACTGTTTAATGATATTAAACACTTGCATTTTTAAAATTCATTTTCACATTCGGGCTCTGACCCGTTTGCTTTCAAATCTATTTTTGTAAAAACCTTTTTAGATGCCCAGCCACAAGGACACCGTGCATAGGAGTTCTATTCAAGTGACGTGTTGTAGCTGTTGTGGAAGTTACAGGACCTTGACAGTAGACGCCTCCATTTCTGATCTTGACTCCATTATCAGTTTTTTATCATTTGTTGGGCATGCCGCCCATTCCTTTTAGAGACATTTTACTTATTCAGTTATTTCAGACTTTGGGTTGTAATTAATTTTAGTGATGCGGGCTTTGTATTTAATTATTTCAGAATTCGGTTTGTTGTGAGGAGTTTTCCTCCAGACTCATTATTTAATGGATGATTATTCTATTTTGACTATATTGTTGGTTATGTTAACTTTTCATAATTCATTTATTGCATGTTAATTGGTTTTAATTAAAATGGACAACCTACTTTTTAAATACTAGGTGGTTAGTAATATAAAAATGTTTTCGACAGTGATGCTATGAACTGAACCAACTTGGCATTTTGTATTAATTTAATAAAGGAGTAGCTACCCGGTATTTAATTAGTCGGGGTGTCACACGGGATCCATTAGGACTTCAGTACATACCATATTTATACCATCCCGTATTTATTAATAGTTCTCATTAGAACACAAGATTCATATTCATATAAATCCGGATATTCATTTACCGGAAGTAATATCACACTTTATTCATTCTTTTCACTTTATACAAGGTTAGGTTATATAATATCTCATCTCATATATATAAACAATATACTATAGGCAACAAGTATATTAATCATCCACTGAACTATAATATAAGTGGCTTAGTCATTCTCATTTACTAAGCATTCGTGGATTATCTCAAGTACACATATATGTTAATCACAATACATATATATACATATATGGCACCCCTAGGCTAAGTTGCGGTGCACTCATACTCTTCTATCAAATCATTGTACATCGCGCACATAAGGATAACGTGTTCCGCATCACTCAGGAACCGTATCAATACAAATCACACATATTGGAGGCGAACATAGTTCACATACCCATGGGCCACGCACATACCTACGTTCCCATAGTCAGCAGACTTATCGACTCACAAATAAGCCCTTCATAGTCCTATGTTCTTGAGGTACCAAATCTAAAATCCCTCCGAAGGCAACACAGGATAAGATTGTCCTCACACGAACGCCAACCTCCCGTGATAGCAAGTATGGTAGGTATGTCATACACATAATAAATAATCATATAGGTACACATTCCACCTATATAAATATATCATCAATTTGCTATTCACACAACCATATTATAATTATAGGTATTTCTCTCACATATACATAATTCCCCATAGGTAATTATTTAACCCACGTATATAATAACATTCGGGCATATGCACAACCCGAATAATAAATTTCCTACGTAGTATATTTATCTCTCGAATATCCTACGCATTTTTCAATTTTGACTAATCCTCAATATATTATTTCTGAGATTTTCTCACCGCACGATGACAATACCAACAACACCGATATATTTATTCGTCCCATAAATAACGATAGGCATTCCTCTCACCTATAATAATTGTCATAAATAGACGTATCGGATGACTGCTCAATTCTCTTTAGCCCGTATCCTAAATTTCATCCTAGTCACCTCATACGATTTTACTTAATCAAAATTGGCATATAAGTGTGTTTTCTACGCGCACAATTACTTATATAAAATTTTTCCCACCTAAACATCACCCCGAGTGTTACTCCTCCCAAACACCCCTATTTGGGTAAATTTTGGGGTTTACTTTCATCTAACCCAAGATACACACCTTACTAAAAAAAATATTTAGAAGTCCCCACACTCTGTTTAGGAACCCCAAATATTTATCTCCAAAGAATTTTAGCCTTTATTTTTTTCCGAGTGCATTTCCGAGTTGGTGGTTTTACCCCGGAACTGCCATCTTGTAAAAATCATAACAATTCATAGAAAAATTAGAAAAATACTCGATCGGTGCCCACGCGACAGTATCGAAAATATCTACAACTTTTGTATTTTGACTGAGAGTTGAATCTTCCCTCTTCCTGTCCGAATTTATCCCGCAAGCTACAAAGTTACTATTCATCATCTTCTCCAAAATCCCAAACTTCCATTCATACACCTCCGAGGTTTTTATTTTCTCACCCATCATCATACAACCTCAATCAATCATAAAGACACACATAGAAAAGGTTCTAATCATCCTAGAATCCAGATTCAACAATTAATTTCAATTAATTCCTAAATTTCTCAAATTTGATATTATTCGGGTTTTACTCGTTAATCTTCCGAAAAACCGATTTTGATTCACGAAAACTGATCCCAAAAATCTTTATAGTTTTACACACCAACTATAATATGATAAATAAACACACTAAATTTATAAAGCAAGTAAACACTTGCCTCGTGGATTAAATCCAACGACCCCGAGTCGAATCCCGCGAATTTTGGCCGAAAATATCTTCTTCTCTTCTCTTCTTCTTTTTCTCTCCCTTTTCTCTTCTCTTTCTCTCTCTTAGATCTGATTTTGGAGAAAAAATGAGGGGTTTCTCTTATTAAACCCAAAATTGGGTGTATATCCAATTGTTAAATGACTCGTGTACTCATTTACGAGTCCCTACTAGTCCAGAAATGCCCGGAACCCAAATATTACCCCCGGGTACTCTATTTTGACTATCTCAGCCATTCTGAACCCAATGGCGCAGTCGAAATCTCCATCCGAGTCACTTAACTAAAATTCACTATTTTGACCCAACACGTTCAATACACGTATTTTTCCATTTAAAATATTTCTTTTGTCACTTTACCCAACTTGCGACATATAATTAAAAATAACCCACTCATATACTTAGTCTCGTAAGAAAATATAATCCATGTAAATATTAGTCCGACACTTGAAAACTAATATTTACTATTCACTTTATAACATTAAATTTATTTAATTTACTCATAAATTCCAAACTTGCTATTCACAGAAATTCCTCAATTTACCAAATTACGCCCACCTTTGTAATTTAAATATCTTTAAAAGTAAGGAGTATTACAGTGGCATCGGAGGAAATTCAGACAAACTCTTGCCTAATTCCTGTAGAAATTCATTTAGCAGATACAAATCATAGTCTTTTACTTTCGAATCTGTTGACATGAAATAACGAATAAGCTATGGAGATTTTGCGTTAGGTCGTCACATATATCCAATGCAAACTGATCCCATAGCAAACCTGGATTTAAAGGGAAATAATGGGTGAGTAAAAAGCAGAATAGTCGTCAAAGTTGACAACCTGTCTGCATTACCACCGCCTCTTATAAACATTGCACCCACTCGCCATCATCTTCTTAAATCCCCATAGCCACACACGCGGACAAGAAAGAATCGTATATGATGTTGTTTACAGTCTGTAAGCACTCAAAAGAATGCGAACCTTTAACAATGGTTAGAAGTAGTCGCAAATAAAATCTTTCTCCCAATTTTGGGATGCCGTGGTATATCCTACCAATTGCAAAACCCCCATTTTTTGATTTGGGAGTCCAAGTCTTTGAATTCTTGTTCCAAACATAGTGTTGGGGAAACTCCTGATAAGTATATGCACGCGCGTCTTCATTTGATGCACAATATGCAAAAAACGTCATTAAAGAACTTTATTTAACCGAATCTCTGCGCACAATTTCATCCATCAACTCACTTGTATTGAAAATAACATGATGCATACCCGGGAAGTGAAGTTCCAATCGCGTAAAAGAAGGTTTCCCTTCATCCATTGGATTACCCAATATCCGCAAAGTAGCTTGAGGTAGGTCAATATACCTAGCATCTAATAATTGTTGGATCTCATCTACATTTCTTAATAATATATTGGTGCGATCGTATCCCTTATAAATGTATTTGTGTATGTACCTGACGCATCGGAGCTCAGCGCAAACTTCAACATTGATGTGGCAATTGAAAATTAGGCTAAGATGTGGATTATATGGAACGACATCTCGATTATCAACTTTTTTCCCATTTCCAAGAGTAAACACCCGACCATCATTTTGACTCCGATAAATTAGATACCCATCTTTATCCATAGTGGTGGACTCTGCGAAATCCCTAGGATATTTTTTCCCGCATCTACCATTTTCCATGTAGGGAGATTTACGAGACTGTGAACCGCATGGTCCATGAACCATACAACCCAAAATAGTTTAAAAACGTGTCGCATCATCGTCCAAGACAGGAAATTCTGCACATACCATCTTATCGACCAGGGCAGATTTTTTAATCTTACTCGGACCATCAAGAAATAACAAATCATTCATATGAGGTAAACCTCCATTTTGAAATTCAATTGTGAAGACGTGAGCCACTTCTCTGCCAAATACATGCTTATTATCAATCTCCTTCATGATTGCCTTCCGTTTAAGTTCAAACACACGTGGAACCAAGTCCGGACGAAGCGGGGCATTTTGATGAGGCAACAATTCCTTTATAATTTTTAGCCACTTAGGATTTGCAATCATGGTGATAAAAACATCAAGATACTGGTTGAAATGTGTGATGGCCATCGAATCTTGATATTTCTTAAACATATGTCTCGCACTACCAGTGAAAGATGATGACAGAATCATCCGTTTATCGATATGATCTGCTTATAACCCATTTGACATACCATCACTAAGATCTTTGTATAACTCTGCCCGAAGTTTTCCTTGGTTAAATCTGTAATAAGTTAGACAGTTTTGCTCAGTAAAAGCCCATGCATCAACAATGAACTCCTGGAATAATTTACCCCCTTTAAAGAGTGTGGAGTACTCGAAAGCATGTTGAAACAAATGATAACCATAATAATTCAATTGAGTTAAACGCTTAGTCAGTTCAGTAAAGCGTTCTGCATCCCATAACTTCATCTATGAGTGCCCACTAAGTTCCCCGTAAGGGAAAAATAAGACGTAATGTAAAAGCAAATGAGCAGGGTAACACTCGTTAATATGAATTAATTGATCACCATCTTTTAGCCGAATAATAATATCTCCCATACCACTGACGTTGGTGCCATCCCCAAGTAAAATAACAGCAATTTCATCGGATGCTGGCAAATTATACGTGCGACAGTCCTTTGCACAACTATAATGAAGGTAAGTAGGTAATTCATAGCCCATCCTATTTGAGTGATCCAAAATAGCATATGCCTCAAGATATTTGATCGTTAATGCATAATTCTCTAACAAAGATTGCTGTAGTGTATTGAGGACATCCCTCCTCAAATGAGGATTTCTCTGGTGGCGAATATCTAAAGCTACATCTGAATCGTAAATGTACAATTGAGCGTAAGTTGTGTCATATTTGTGACTAACAATGGGTAATAAGGATCTAGTATGAAGACAAAGCTCTCCGTGAATCGTAAAACTCGATGGACCCTGCCAGGGAGGACACGATCATCCAACTGGACATCTAAACTCGTAAATGCATTGACATCATTATACTCTCTTATATAAGTACGAAAAGATCTAGACTGATCATCATCACCCTCAGATATAAGCTTAATTTCAGACGGGGGTTCAATGAGGGAGGGTAAACGAATTTTGCCCTGCCAACAAAACTTCCCATTATTTATTTTAGATGGTCGAGTTTGATTTTGTTGAGTAAAGTGAGCAGCAATGTTTGTAAGAGATATATTTCCAGGTGCAGGGAACTTAACATTACAAGGGGGGCTCACATGAAGATGAACAGCTTAACAACCCTCAATAAGGGTTGTTAAGATCTTAATCTTCATGTGAGGCCACCCCTTTTGTTCATATCGGTGGGGTTGGGCTTCTAATGCAAATTATTCAAAATGTTGAGGCTATTATCGAGCCATCTCAACAGAAACTGCTTCCTCACCCTTCGTCTCCTGAGCATAAGTTGAGTTCCATGTGAGGCCACCTATGAGTTCCCTGGATTGTCCTATATTTGTGGTTCTTGATGAAGGCCACACTCCCTGTAATGAGAGGAGTCGTATTTGGAATACTCTATCAAACTCCAAACAGGAAAATGCATCATATTATCCGGACTCCTTTACAGAATAACTTCATTAAGTTCTACAACACACTGCATTTGGCAAGGCCAGAAAAAGGTAGATTTTCTTGCCAAACATGCCTTTTGAGGGCGACAACCAAAAGCACCTCCCAAACGGCCCTGTGAGAGTTACAAACACCTCATACGGGATCCATGTAACTCGTATGAACTAATTGCATGGTCACGGGACCCCAGGTTTGAGAAAATAACGATAATTTGAGAAAATACACACTTAGGCTTGAAAACGTGGAGTTAGAGGGTGAAACTCCTTAGCACCCCCCAAGTGGCCCCTTTAGGGGAGTGATCACCGCGCACGGGACAAATGTAACTCATAAAAACCGATCGCATGGTCATGGGATCCCTGGTTTGAGAATATGATGATAATTTGATAAAACCCACACTTAGGCTTGAAAACGTGCTGTTATAGGGGAAACCCCTTAACCCCCACCCTACAACCCTTAATGAAGTTTGAACACCTCACACGGGACCAATGTAACTCTCAAGAACTAATCGTGTGGTCAAGGGACCCCCAATTTGAGAATATAATGATAATTTGAAAATATCTTGAATTAGGTTTAAAAACATGTCGTTAGAGGGTGAAAACCCAAAGCATTATCCCATACTCCTTCTAACATACTATCCAACAACAAGCCAACAACCAATAATTATCCAACAGCCAAACCAAATAAAACTGATAATTATCCCGTACTCCTTCTAACATACTATCCAATAATAATCCAACAACCAATAATTATCCAAAAGCCAAACCAAACAAAACCAATAATTATCCCATACTCCTTCTATCATCTAAAAAAATTAAAAGATAAAGCATATCAATTATATAACTACTTGAATTAAAGTAAAGAGTACATGATTCCTATGATCCAAGAAGGCCATTAAATAGAGTCTTCTGAATGTGTGATTGGACCAAATTGATCCTAAAGCCCCCAATGTATGCATTTACATGTACATTTATTAACTATTTTCTTTAATACAATCTTCATAAAATAAAGCTAACTTAACTTCATTTTATGAAGACTGCATAAATGCAATTGATCAACAAATGTATATGTATAAGAACACGTGGAAATTGATCTAGTTCAATTTGATCCAATCACAAACTCAAATGACTCTATTCTAAAATCGAGCATCTTGTGAAAGTAACTTAATATTTGACTGAGCATAACATATTATTGAAAGTTAACTTACATAAATTATATTAAACATTCATAAAAGTAACTAAACATTCATGCATCAAATTAAAGCGCTAATACAATGTCAATATAGAAATAGGATACAAATAAGATTGACAAGGTTAACATAATATTTTGATACTCAATATTCCTCTAAATCAACTAAAAGATCCTTCAAATTAGGGTTGTTATTAAGAGATGACTGGAACTCTTTTGGAGGCTTCAATGCATCCACTTCAGTAGTCATACCCTTTGGTGCACGTACAACAATATACCAATTTCCATCGTTTATGCACTTCTAGTAGAATACCTTCTTTAAGTTATGAAGGACACAAATAAAAGGCTCGTCGATTATGCGATCTTTACTCCTCAACTTTGATAAATCTACCATAATAAGTTTGGAGTCAAGATCAACTTTGCAAGCATTCGTAGTATCCTCCACCTTTACCTGATCATAATAGAATATGATTTTTATGAAATCTAAGTGATCAAGTTCTACAATTTATAGGACTATCCCATAATAGGTTAGCATCGTATTCTTTGGATTTCTCTTTTGCAGCGATACAGGTGGTCATGGCAGAAATCGATATTCCACTATTTTGCGTCAAAAGTTTTTCGTCATATGGATACGAAATGAAATCAAAACCGGTGCTGAGTATTTTCTTAAACTATTTCGTACGAAAATTAAAGCCTTTTGCTAGGCGTGCAAGCCTGGAGGAGACATCACCTCTTTTTACAAGATGCATTTATTAATGAATTTGTATTAGGGCATATTTTTTATCACACACAAATAAATAATTGCACACATAAGATATGAAATTTACCTCTTTTGATACCCATGCCCTAAATTTAGTTGTCGTATAATTTCTCCTTTGATTTTGGGTAATTTCATTCTCGTACTTCTTATAGGTAAATTGTAGAGTTTAGATCGTAAAATATAAAATACATATAATCAAAGAAGAAGAATTTAATAGATACTCACTCTCTCCATTCTTCGACTTCATCTTACGATTCGAAGACATAACGAGTTGCTTTATCATATTGTATATATGTGAGTTTCACCACTTTAGGGATCCCAAATGCTAATTCGTCCTCAAACTCATCAGGTTCCTTGATCACTCCTAATCTACAAGGATTGAAGCTCCTCACCTCTTATTCTGGCATATATTCGCTAGCGTATAACGATGATTCAATAGTTACGTATTCTTTAGAAATTGATCCTCCAATATACCGTGTATTCTTTAAGTAATCTTGGAAGGTTTTCATCTAGCGCTCAAAAGGATGCATCCAGCGATACCTAACGGGACCACATAATAAGGCTTCATCGCATAAATGCACAAGCAAGTGGATGTTGATATCGAAGAACGACGGAGGAAAATATTTCTCTAATACACATACTGCCTCGGCTAAAGTTGATTTTGCAGCTTTAATGTGCCTTATGTTTACCACTTTTTCACAAACTAGGGTAAAACACAAACTGATTTGCATAATTGCTCGACGGAGATCTTTGTGTTTAGAGAAGCAATGTCAAAATAAAGAGGGATTAATTGGATGATTACATGCCAATCGTGAGACTTGCACTGTTGTAAGTCATTTATTTGGTAGTTTACGACCCTAAGTAAATTACCATAGTAACCAGTTGGAGTCTTCAAGTTGTACAACGTGTCCAAGAGGATCTTCTTCTCACTAGTAGTCAAAGTGAAAGCAGCCGGAGGGGTAGAAATTATTCTTGTTATAGGATCATTTTTAACCAGAGTTTCTTCTTTAGCTTCATATCCTATAAATCTCGATGGGCCCATTCTCCATCTTTAGAATGAGATCCACCAAAACATGCTCCTATCAAATGCTCTGCAACATTCTTCTCTATGTGCATCACATCAATTACATGCCTTACACGATGATCTTTCCAATATGGAAAATTAAAAAATATTGATCGCATGGACCATGATTTTGCTTTAGTAGGTCGTTAGGATCTCCCCTTGCTTTACTCTTCAGGTTTATAAATTTAGGGTGTTTGATACGTACCAATTCCCCGCAGTCGCAGCCACCGCCTTCTCCTCGATCTGCTGACCAGAAAGTCGATCAGGTTTCATCCGATGCTCGTGACTAATAGGATAAAAGTTAGACTTGTCATTCCTAAAAGGGTAACTGGTTAACATAAATCTACGATGAACTGTGTAACTCGTCTTACTACTATGTTGTAGCCAAATGGCTTTAATTTCCTCCCCCACATATGGGACATCCATAATAACCATGAACATTACAACCAGACTAGGTCCCATAAGAAGGAAGGTCGTGGATCGCCCACATCACCATTTCTTTAAGTGTGAACTCTTTACCCTTGTGAGAGCCGAATGCCATAAGGATAATATCATACAACTCTTTAAGTTCTTCGATTAATGGGGCTAAGAATATATCAATATCATCACTCAGAGCCTTTGGCTCGAGTATCAATAAAAGTAATAATATGAACTACTTTCTCATGCACAGTGTCGGGAGAAGACTTAAAGGCGCTATGAGAACTAGCCAATAACTTTGACTAGTACTTAAATTACCGAAAGGGTTAAACCCATCAATTGAAATTGCAAGACTAATGTTGGAAGGTTCTTTTGCAAATTCAGGGTGTCGTGCATTTGAAATTTACCATATGAGTGAATTTACCGGATAACGCATCAAATTCCCACCCACCTCGCATCGAACGTGCCATGTCATGCTCTCCGCTATCCACAATACACTAAAAAATCATTTTAACCGTGACCTAAGTGGAAAATACTTCAAAGCCTTTTGTGGGACTTGTGAGCTCTTTTGAAATTTTGCAAGTTTGTCATTTACCTTCTCGCAAACGACAAATCTACGCTCACTGCATACTGGACATTCATCATTCACTCCGTGTTTCTTGCGATACAATATGCAATCATACTTGAATGCATGAATAAATTTGTATTCCAGTCCCAAACCCTTCAAGCTCTTCTTCGTCGTAGGATAATTGTCTGGTAACGTGTTTTCTTTTAGGAGAATATCTTTAACCCAGTTAAGAATTCTGGTTATGCTGTTCCCAGACAAGCCAAATTGACTCTTCAAATTTTTCAAACCAATCATTTCATATAATACTAAATGATCTTTATTGAAATCTTCATACAACGGTCTAGCCGCATAGGCTTCAACAGTATATATTCTCAGTCTCCTAGTAGTTCAATATCAAATTCTTCATTATGCGCATTATTTGTCTACATAGGTTGGTGGTTTTGGTCGTGGTGGACTCCGTAAGCATCATCAATTAGGTCGGTGAATGGAAGATGTGTTGGAAAATCATTTGCCACTTCCACTCGTTGGTGTTCTGTTACATGGTCGGTTAACAGTAATTCTTCAGGAACATAAGGTACATGTTTTTCACCATGGTATGTCCATTTGTTGTAATCTTGATAAATTCCCCACATTATTAAATGTAACTCAACATCTTCTAAAGATTTATATTTTTCGTTTATACAATGGGTGCACGGACACGGAATCTTCTCACTTTTAAGGTTCTTAAAAGCGTATATAATAAATTCTTGAACACCTTCAATATAACTATTAGCTATTCGGTCAGTCTCCCCCATCCATTATTTATATTGTGGAAAATCCACTTAATAATCTTCAAATTGCAGTCCTGTGTTAACATGATAAATTAAATATAATGTTGCATAAATATCATGTTACATAGTAAAGCATTAAGATTGTATCAAAGCAAAGAACTAATATAGTCAACAACGCACCAATCAATCAAACTATGCAATAACTTAAATATAAGAACACGCCAATCAACGATACTACACAACCACTTAAACTTAAATTAAATAAATTTCTCTACTGATATTATTACAACATAAGAAAAATATTACTACATCTTCATCAAGAGATAAACTAGCCAAGTCGTAACAGAGTCTACATAATTTTTCAAAAAATTACCTTCTCCACTATTGACGTGCGTTGGAACAGTTTCACAATCCTCATATATTGTATCAACCACGATCTGACACTCACCATACTGAAAAGGTCGATTATGTACTAAAGTTCCTACGACAGTGGACGTGAGCGTCAACATCCCAACAATAAATTTACCGCTCAGGTCCTGTATATAGTATTTCTCTCCATTGTCACTGTGGGTTATTGACGATGATCCAAGACCTGTCCCATGTTGAGGCTCTGAGAAAGGGAATGTTGAAGGAGGAACCGGAATTTGTGGGGGAAATGGAGAAAGAGGAAAATTTTGAGGAATCCCTGGCATCTATGGAGGGAAACTAGGATGCATTGGGGGCTGCAGGGGCATTCGACCGGTTAAAAGGGACACAATCTGTGAAAGTTTATCATTCACACCTCCCAATTCATTTTGAAGTCCCATTATATCCCCTTCATTCCTTAGATTGGCGTTCATCGGTGGACGTAAAACACTTATTAATAGAAGAAATCTCGTCCATGAGAGGTGCGGTGTGTTTGAATCTTATTTTTGGCATATGCGACCCCAAACCTCTCATCCTCCCTCTGTGGTCCTTCCCAAAGGTTTGTGCGATGGTATCATTATCAATGACATCAAACGTGCTTGAATCTGGCTGACTACTAATAGATTCTATTGATTCTACAAGTTGGCCCTATTCCGTGTCTTTCTTTCATCTGGACTGCCTTTCATAACGGTCAACCACTCGTTCTTAAAATCTTCATAAGATTTCAAGCCAAGAAGATGGAGATCATTTTTTTACCCTATTCTACTTATTTTTCTCCCTTTGCAGCATTTTGGAGTCCTTCGCCCCATTCTCCAGAAAATCATTCCATTGAGAGATTGGCATCTCAACGTTCGAAGGGACTTTGTCTTTGAGCGCCAAAATATCGGAGCTTGATGATCGCTTAGGGAAATGCTTCTTCCTAAGGTTTTTCCGATATATTCGGAGTTGTTAATAAACCCAAGAAAGCACCTTATTTTTTGAGTTGGGGGAAAATAAAAACCATTTGCTGAGTTGCTTGTAGATTTCCTCTTTAATAGCTTTATCTACGAGGTTTTAATTGTCAGCTTCTCCCAATCCCACATTCATTTTTACCAAGGACAAACACTGGGCTTTAAACTGTTGAACATGATTCTTATCCCCCGTGGGGTTATTTTTTCAATAAAGAGAACCCAATGGGATTCTTCTCAACTGATCCAGAAGTTTCAGGAGCATTGGGCGTGTCTGTTGGATTAATGGGAGTACCTTGCCTCCCGCAACATGGAGTAGGGGAGTGAACAGTTTGTGGAGTAATGTAGTGAATAGTTTGTGGAGTTGAGTATTGCTCACCAATTGGTGATGAGAATTCTCCTTATGGTTGTGTCACGTTGTGGGTTGGAGTGTTGCTTCCATTACCACCCGACATTATCTACAAAAATAATAAAGTTAAATGTGTATCTATAATAGTAGATGCATAATTTTAAAGTTCAATATGAAAATATAACTAAGAAAATAATTTTTTTGACCATATGTTATAATCTACCTGTTTATGGTAAGACTTTAACAAAAGTTCCATGTGCTGATCTTCATCCATTCTGGATTTATTTTTAAAAACCTATGGAGTTTTGCATGTCGCCAATTAGGAGGAAGCGTATCTATAATGGACGCATAGATGTCATCGACATGAACTCAAAATCTTATCCTTTTCAGCCTATTAGCAAGATTAAGTTTGACGTGCATATGTCGTGAGACATTACAGTCTTCATCAATGCTCTTTGTACATAATTCTATCCATAATGGTGAATTTTTTTCTGCCTTCTCTAATAGCGTAAGCAAGGTCAGTGGTCTATCGGGATTATGTACGGGATATATATATTGTACAGCTTCATCCCAACATTGTGACAGAGAAAACACAATATGAACGAATAAGTACTCTTGCTGGAGATGAAATCCACGGTTTAGAAGGTAGTTAAATTGTTCCATCTTCCTATTCCCATACCAAGAAATCGGAGTACCCACTTTATGAGACTCATTAATGAAAGATGTACACGTGCGGTCCAATTGAAATCTTACCCACTCTTGTTACCGTTTATTATCATCGTGACTCATTTTTCCAGAGAAAAATGAACGAGGGCGTGATTATAATTCCTATAAATAATGGCTTTAATGAATCATTAACGAGTTATTATGTATGAGGGCGTGAATATGATTCTTATAAATTATGGATCTAATGATTCATCAACCGTTAATTTATTAGGTTTTGAATACCTACTTTTGTCATTTAAGCCAACAATCCCTAAAATTAACCCTTACAAACATTACCCCTACAATTTATAGATTATGCATTTTTGGGACTTAATTTTACAAAGCCCGTAAAATTAATCCCGAATTTAGTACCAGTCGTATTGGAGATGCATATTTTTATATTTCATCCCCAAACTTAAACGAACAATATCCATTAAATTAAAATTTTCCCTAGTTTGAAACTTAAACCAACAATATCCATTAAATTAAAATTTGCCCTAGTTTGAAACTTAAACCAACATTAGTCATATTTTTTTCTATAATACACACACACATAGACATTTACATTATACATAGCTACATACATATACACAATACACACAATGATAATGTATATATATCTACATACACATATAGAATACACACATGTATATACAAAACCACACATATACATAGACGTATAAACACACACAAACACATATACACAGACGTATACACATACACACACATATACGCACACACACCCACACACACACGCGTATTTACAATATACACACACAGAGAAATATGCACACACACACGTATTTACCTTTGATATTGAGATAGAGAGAGCTTGAGATTGAGAGAATGAGATAGCCAAAATCGTCGGGGAGATGGAGGGAAAATAAGGGTTTAGAAGTTTTCGAGGGAAATGAAAAAATGTTCTGCGTTTTTTAATTATAAAGACCCTGGTCATGGCTTAGGGTCGTGACCATATGACGTAATCCCTTTATTTTTACGCCTCATCTTGGAAATAAGTCCATGGTCACGGCCCAAAACCCTGACTTAGATAACTTACTGGTCACGAACTTAAGTCGTGACCATATCCCTGTGTAATGAGGTTTGTGGTCACGACTAAGGGTCGTGACTCCTTCCTTGATAAAAATTGGAGGGAAATTTGGCACCATAATGGTCACGGCTGGGTCAGGGTCTAAAGTCGTGACCTAAAGGATTCAGGGTCTAGACCCGTGACCACACATAAGACGACCCATGTCCACACAGAGTCATGGATTTAGTCATGCCCATTACGACTGATGTCACGGTTTTAGGCCCTAACCAGCTGGTCACGGATTCCTGCCGTGACCCTTTATCCGTGACCATTTCCAGGTGAATCACTTGTTATTCAAAGAAGTTAAATGCATCCCACGTGGAGGATGATCAATGGTTTTGAAATAATATTTATCACACCCATTACAGTTCTCATGGCAAGGTGTGTACTGTTATCATTGATGGTGGTAAATGTGATAATGTCACGACTACTAAAATGGTAGGTAAATTAAAGCTCAAGATGGAGGATTACCCACAACCTCATAATATATCATAGCTTAAGAAGAGAAATGAGGTAAAAGTCAATAAAAGATGTCTGATTCAATTTGTAATTGTTAAAATTTACCATGATGAAATTTGATGTGATGTTGTGCCTATGTATGCTTATCATTTACTTATCAGGAGACATTAGGAATTTGATAGACATATTAAATGTGTTGGGTTCAAAATACTTATACTTTTCCTAAGTATGGAGTTAAAGTTACTCTATATCCTTCGAAAGCTAAGAACATTCTTGCACCGTCAAAGGGGAATATAAATCATTTTCTCTCAATGGAAGAATTTGATAAGGCAATGGAAGGGATGAAAATGATTTTGTTTTAGTGGTAACTAAGGAAAATAAGGAGAATTTTGAAGTTTCACCAAACTTTTAAACTTTACTTTATGAATTCCATAATGTGGCCCCATGGAGATTTCATCCAGCCTTCTGCCGATGAGAGATATTCATCATTATATTGATTTTATTCTAGGTTTGATCATTCTAAATAAATAATCCTACAGAATGAATCCTAAAGAATATAAAGAGATTTAAAATCAAGTTAATGATATGTTGGATAAAGGGATGATTAAAGCGAGCACGAGTCCACGTGTTGTCCAGAAGTTACTTGTTCCTAAGAAAGATAGATCTTAGAGGATGTATTTTAATAATAAAGCAGTGAATAAAATTATCGTCAAGTATTGTAATTCTTATTCCTCGACTTGATGATTTACTTGACCAACTTTGGGGGACTGTAATATTTTTAAAAATACACCTTTGAACTGGTTATCGTTAAATTCGTATGAGATCAACTGATGAATGGAAAATAGATTTCAAAACACGGGATTGATTGTTTGAATGGATGGTAATGCCATTTGGTCTTTATAATTCTCCTATCACATTTATGCATTTTATTAATCAAACATTCAATCCTTATATTGGTAAGTTTGTTGTGGTTTACTTCGATGATAGTCTTGTGTTTAACAAAGACCAAAATTAACATATTAATCATCTCCGAATGGTTTTGATGTGTTGAGAGAGGAAAAGTTATATGACAATTTGAAGAAATATGACTTGTTAACAAATAAATTAGTATTCTTAGGTATGTTTTCTCAAGTGATTGTGTGAAGGTGGATCCAATTACCACTTCAATTAATAATATTCAAAGTTGATGTGGTTTTGCTTCTTTTTATTGAATATTTGTCAAGAACATTAGAAAAATTATTAATCCAATTACTGAATGATAAAAAGAGGGTACCTTTAAATGGAGTAATGAAAAGTCTTTCAATCTTATAAAAGAGAAAATGATGGAAGCGTCAATTCTCTCTCTTCCATATTTTAACAAGTGTTCGAAGTTGACTGTGATGTTTCAAATGTGGGTATCAGTGTTATTACTAGACAAGAATGGTAGCCTGTTGAATACTGTAGCGATAAATTAAGAAATTATCATAAAAAATATTCAACCTATGACAAGGAGTTCTATGATATTGTTTGAACCTTGGATTGGTGGAGACACTACCTTATGCCTAAAGACTTCATTCTGTTTTCAGATCACGAGTCGCTGAAATACATAAATGGTCAAGACAAACTTAATTCGAGAGATGCAAAATGCGTTGAATTTGTGCAGGCACTTTTCATATCAATCATAAACTTGGTTTTCAAAATCAAGTGGAAGATGCATTAAGTTGAAGGAATTCTTTGCTTCTTTCTATGAAGGTGAATGTATTCAGTTCAATGTGTTAAAAGATATGATCCTTTCTTTGGTCATATTTAAAATAAGTGTTCCAATTATCCTTATCAACATTTTTTGTTGCGTGATGGATATATTTTCAGAAACAATAAGATGTGTATTATCGAGTGCTCCTTGAGAGAAGTTATGTTAATTAAAGCCTATGGTGGCAGACTTGGTGGACACTTTGGGAGATACAAAACATTTTCTCTTGTTAAAAAGAAATTTTATTGGCTAAATATGGAGCATGATGTTGCTATACATGTGGAAAGATGTATAATTTTTCACATTGTAAAAATCCATTCCCAAAATACGAGTTTGTATACCCTTTTTCCAGTTCCATTATCTCCTTGGGAATATATGAGTTTAGACTTTATTGTGGGGTTACCTAGAACGAAAAAAAATAAAGATACAATAATTGTGGTTGCTGATCGTTTATCGAAAATGGCTCATTTTATGTCATGTAAAAAACCTTGTATGTATCTCATGTTGCTGAACTTTACTTCCATAAAATTATCAACCTGCATGGCATTGCAAAGACCATCAATTATGATCGTGATTCGAAGTTAGTGAGTCACTTTTGGGGCACTTTGTGGTGAAAGTTTGGAACTAATTTTCAATTTAGTTCATCTCATCATTCACAAAATAATGGAAAAATCAAGGTGTGAATCGAAGCTTGGGAATTTTTTTGAGGATTTTGGTGGGATATATCATTCAAAAGTGGGATCTTATAAAATAGATCTTTGAACCAAACTACGAGTGTTATTCCATTCGAAGTTGCGTATGGGAGAAATTCAATCACACTATTTAATTTGACTCCACTTTTAACACTTAACCAATTAAGTGGAGATGAAAAAGAATAAGCTAAGTATATCAAAAAGTTTCATGAGCAAATGCATGAAAGAATAATCAAGTAAAATAAGAAGCATCAAAGTTAACCCAATAAGCATCATAAGCCAGTTGCAGTTAAATATAGTGAGTTAAATATAGTAACTTGGTGTGGACTCATCTTTGAAAGGAAAGGTTTCCTCGTGGAAAGCATGTAAAGCTTAAGCCCACGGAAGATGGTTAATTTAAAGTCCTTGAGAATTATGTGGATAATGGTTATAAGATCGAGCTTCCAATAGAGCATGACATTTCAGAAACATTTAATGTGTCAAACCTTTCAGCAGACCATAGTGATGAAGATGATTTCGATTCAAGGTGAAATATTTTTCAACAAAGGAGAATGATGCAAGAGTAACCTTTGAAATTTTTACAAATACCTAGAAATTTCATGGTTCATTAATTGAGCTTAAAGAAACTCAATAGCCTATTTTCAAATTATGGTGTCAACGGATATTCCCTTTAGTAAAATGGTCATAACTCACTCCTCAGAAGTTCAATGACTTCATTTAAAGGCCATTGGAATAAATATTTCTATACCTTTTATTTGGTAAATAGTTCACCTTATAATTTAATGTATATATAAAATAACTTGCATTTGAAGTGACGTTAAAGTTTAAAGAAGATTATTTTTTAGTCCAAAGGGCAAGTCTTTTAGTTTTCTAACTTCTAGTTTATCTAGTGTTCTCTTTAAAATTTCATAATTACCCATTAGTGGAGGAGTTGTTACAAAAACCTATATAAGGGTTTAGGCTGTATGAAGCCAAAGCACACTGATTTGAGAATATAAAAACATTTTTGGCTAAGAAGTGGATTCTTCTTGGTTTTGTTTTTAACCTTTTGGTGGATCTCCATTTGGAACGAGCTCTTAGGTAGAATCCTTAGAGTTTGATTGTGTTGCATGAGTTTACACTTATGTTATCTCATTCTCTTTCATTATCCAGTCTCATTATATTTCAAAAACTACTTGTTCTTTTGAAAAAACAATATATGTTGTTTTATTTAATAAATTTTTTTCCATATATGTGCGAAAACCTAATTTTCCTCCTTTTCCTTCTTTAGTCATGTTTTTTTCTTTTCTTTTATTATTTATAGCTTTTAGACTGGACCTAATTATATTTTATTTATTATTTTTTTGAATTGACCTAAACTATTTAATTTAGTTTTGAACATGACAATTGTTATCTTCTTTTTACATGACCTAAATAAAATAGTAATAATATGGCCAGTTAAAAGACATCGTTCAAATAGTTCTTACTACCTCTCAAACCTTTCAACTTTCGTGTAAGTCATTAGCTAATTAATAAATCACGGGGTCTTAATTTAAAAATACTAACGAGTTATTGAATTCTAACTTAACCAGTAAACAAAATGATTCTTGGTGAGCTCGGATTTATGGGGAACACTTTGCAGAATAAAAATGATAGTGAAAAAAATGAAAATTGTGTTCATAACTTTTTTCTAGTCATATTTAAAAGTTTCATTTTTGCTTAAAAACTGGCCTTAAGTTAAAGAAAAAAGGTTAAATCAAAAGTATATAAAAAAAGGATCAGCCCACAAAAATTAGCTTTTTATACCTATAAAAAATATAGCTTACATAATAAAAAAGGGAAAAAAACGATTTTAAGCATTTTAATATTTTGTTGAAAATTTTTATTTTCTTAAAATTCCAATATATATATATATATATATTAGAAAGGAATTTGTACTTCTGGATTTTGGCCCCAAATATTAGGGTTCCAAATTTAAATTCCATAGACATTAAATTGGGGGTGTTATAAGGGTTTTACATCAATTTGTTCACTTGACTGATAGTTTGACTGTTGACCAAGTTCCGTTAGCATTGGGGTTAATGTCTAAAAAAGATAAAAGGTTGAAGTTAGACTGAATACTGAAAATAAAAGAAGGACCAAACCAAAATAACGCTATTAATATATATAACTAAAATTATAAATACTGTAAGATTTGCTGATGCAAACTCTAGTTGAAATTTTAAATAGTAAAACACTCTTAAATTTCTATTATTTTTTCTTCCATATACTTTGTATTCTTATTGTAAGTTAAAGGCATAGCACTAGACTCTATTAGTAATAGGGGCATTGTAATCCTATTACCATATTAGAGTGTTGCCTTAACATATTATGCACGCATATTTAGGTTATCAATTAGGATCAAATAATCCCTCTTCAAATTATTGAATATTATTCTCAAAGTATTTTCTTTAGTTTTTTAGGTCATTTGCTATGTTACTTTAATTGGAATTAGAGATTAGTCATTTTTGTTATGAACGCTGATAAAATCAAAACAAACAATAATAGTCATAAATGGAGGATATTTTAGGTGTTGTTAGTGACAAGCTTAAGGCTTATATGAAGCTCGAACGAAAGTCTTTGCTACCTGAAAATGGTCTTACCCATCCACCAATGTAGTCAATTTTTGTTGTGCATGTCCTCCTGAATTGTTGATGCATTAGGGTCCATAAAAAATCGAGCACCTTGGCTTAGCCTCGGTCACTTACTACTATACCTTACCTTACCCTCCCATCACCACCATCACCCCCTAACCATTTGCCACCCCATGATACGTCTTCATTCTAATTCGCAAAAACTCAACCGCCACTGCAATGTCGAATGGCTCATTAACAGCACCTATTAAACCCAAGACACTTCATTGACACTTTCTTTATTGGACAAACCCATTATGGACCCATTGGGGATATTCGTCCTCACCCCGTTAATTGCCACAACAATGATAAAGGCATCACTTAGTTGCGTGTCTCAAACTTTTCCTTTGCTCAACCGTATATCTGGCTTCCATTTAGTATAACCATCGTTAACCCAACTCACATAATGTCGTCATCATTGAAAGGTGGGCCATGATGGATTTTCTCGATGTTACTATCAACACAAATTATATTATTTCATCTCCTTTAGGCTCATGCAATGTTGATTACGATTTCAAGAGAGTGGTGTACAGGTTGAACTCAATCACACAATTTTGAGTTCAACCTGTATACACATGTACAAATCAACTTTCAAAAGAAGGTAAACCTAGCGCATAAGACCATACATAGATGTACAAATCAAATTTTGATTATTTTGGAGATCAAAGTGCAATGAGTGACACTTCAATCCCTTTTATTTTGAGAATTGAATCCTAAATTTTCACCCCTCCCATCCCTTTAGAATATTGATAATGTATTATTTGTTAGGGTCACGTGTAATATGTATGAATTTCAAATTTGATCCCATTGGAAGATTTAGGCGCCGATTTAAACCCCATTAATATCAGACAATGAATGACCTCTACTCTTATCACCCCCCACACACTTTTAATCATGAAGATCGATAAGAATATTTCACATATTAGTAATTATGATGAATTATTTAACTATTAATCACTAGTAAAAAATAAAAAATCAATATTTTAGAGGTGTGAAACTAAGCGGTAACATTTAATGTGTACTAGCATGACGTATAATCAACCTGAAAACTGATCTTATCGGGTTTATATATTGTTTAAATCAAGTATTTTCCTTTACACAACAGGTTCATGACGTGTATGCCATATTTGTGCTACTCATTTGTGTTAGATATCTAATGAGTCAATCGTTAGTGACACCCACCCACCAAGGTCTGACCCATCAACTAATAATTTCATTTTGATTAATGTCATGTTATCATAGTGTCTCCTTTTTCATATGCCCAATTTATCACAAGCAGTTAAAATAAATAAAGTATAATTTTTTAATATTCATTATTTCACATCAAGTAAGAGTAGAAAAATAAAAATAAAAAATTTAATCAATTAGATGGCCCATGCATATAAACATAATGTTTAGGTGATAAGTATATAAGTCGTGATAAAAAATGAGAGGAAAAAAATTGTATGTTTAAGTAACACGAGGAATAAAATATAAGGAAAATAATCTTAATTCCGTAATTTACTCAAAAATTATTTAAGAACAAAAAACTTCAAAAGAAAAATAATAGGAGTTATCAATTGAGTAATAATTGTAAGTGTTAGAGTGATTTATATGGTCTCTACTCGTGTCACTCTTAACTTCTGTAAATGACAAATGATAATAACACTTGATCCCAACTACACTGCAACGTAAATAGTAACATGTGTGGCTCGTTTTGAAATTACCCATAAAATGGATAATTTTCGGAGTCATGGTGCTTTTAGAGAATGAGAGTATCACTGTAAAAAGAGATACATAAAGTGAAGATGGTATAATGGAGATAAAAAGATAAAATAATAAATTTCGTTTTGTTATTACATTAAAAACTGAATTTAGTTTGTTTGACATCAGTTATTTAGATAATTAACCTTTATTTTTCTTCCCTCCCCACATATTTCAAACTCCACAAGCCTATCATTTGTCTTTTTTTTCTACCACCACACATATAACACTCACAAGTCAAAGGTAATTAAACCACTTCCCCAACAAGTACTCATTTTCTCAACTATTCTTTTCTATCTAGCTATCTTCCCCTCATCGACATAAAAAAGGTACTCGGCCTAAATACTTTACCGCCACTAGTTACGTCATCGTCGCCTCACCAATATTTCTCCCTCTCTTCTCGAATTTGCACATCCATTACACCTTCTTCATCTTCATCTTCATCTTCATCTTCTTCTTCTTCTTCTTCCATTTTAATCCTTGATATATATATATATATATATATATATATATATATATAAGGTGAAGTCTCCAACATACCTATGAACATACCCATTCTAAAAATAATATATTTTTCAACCAAATTTGGTATACATGATCTAAATAATGAGGAGATCATATACAATAAAATTACATCTAAAAATTAACCTTGGACGAGGTTGGGATGATGACAACAAGTTTTAATGGATACAAATGCACGCATTCATCCAATTTTCAAATCACCCACTTTCATGTTGTATTTTTGGATGAATTTTTTGTAGATGGTCTTATTATTATAGAAATCATGTATACCAAATTTTGTTGAAAATATATTTTCTTATAATTTTTTTAAATGGGTATATACATAGGTATGTTATTAGGAAGTATGCTGGAAAGTCGGATTGTATATATATAGGAGAAGGCTACATCAATGTTTATACATCATTCACACATCACGCCTAGTTGTAGACCATAAAAAACTTTTTTCCCAATTTTTTTTATTTTTTTCTTGAAATTAACCTTCCAATAAATCCATGTTTAAAAATTAGGTCAAAATACATTTTTTAGTTATTTTTAAAAAATCCACAAAGATGCTCAAAATACCTTATTTATAACGCTCTGTGCCAGCATTTTTTGTGAATTTTTTAAAAATAGTTAAAAAATATATTTGGCCTAATTTTTTTAATATGGGTTGATTAGAAGGATAATTTCAAGAGAAAAATAAAAATTTGGAGAAAAGATTTCTTAGGACCTAGAAATAGGTGTGATGTATACATCATGATGAAGGTGAGTCTCTCTCTCTCAAGAGAGAGAGGGAGAGGGGGATAGAAAGGGAGGGAGGGGGTTGCAATAGAGGTGGGGGGAGGTTGGTTATGGTGGTAGAAGGTCAAGGTCATGGGTTTGGTATTTGTGTTGTTGTTAGTGATAAGTTTGAAAAATATTAAGGGGCTAAAAATAAAGTTTTTATTTCTCCTTATTGGTTAAAAATTAAATTAGACAATATTTGTCGACTTGAGTTTTATTTTTAAATTTTTTCATAAAAAAAGTTCAGTAATGTGAGTGATATTAACTGAAATTGATAAAAAGAAGAGGCCATATTCATTCCCAAAGGATCAATATACACGCAAACATTTCAAACAAACCTCAAATTTTACAATCCATATTCATTATATTTTCAATTTTATTGAATTTTATCTATTTATTGTTATTGTATTTTATTTGATTAAATTTCAAGTTCAATATGTTATATTAATGTATTGTACTAAATTTTTTTGTTATATTTCATTGATATATATATATATTGTTCTTGTGCAGATCGGTCCGCATTTAAGAGTACAAACCGAACCTGTGTCACCTGACGATGAGCCTAGAAATTATCAGCTAAATTATAGGCAGTCTCTCTCTTTTCTGGGCTCGCCGCCATGTGGCACATGTCTGGTCCACACTCTTAAAATGTGGACTAGTCCACACAAGATCAATACTATATAAATAAGTATCTTAGTGTGTCATATCCTATATTTTTAAACAATCACATATCGCATATTTCGAGTGATGTCGTATCCCATATTACGTTCCGAGTATATGCTTCATAACATAGAGAAGAGTCGTCTAACAAGAAGAAGTTGTGTACTTGATGATCTCAAACAGAAGTATCGTGGTTACTGTTCATGCAAAAAACTAGACAGTCCTAATTAATTGATCACGAATAAAATGAAGAAAAGAGACAAAGAATTTTTAAATTGGTTCGGCTAGAAGAAAGAGCATACATCCACTATTGTGTATTGCCTTGGGCATGTTCAATTGCCTTTTGTCTCATTTTTTCCTCATGTCCCCTGGTTGTAGGGTTTACAATGTATTTATAGCCCTTTGAGGGTGTACCCAAGTTAGAATACTAAAGGATGGAATGCCTTTATAATGCAGGCATTTACATCTGTACAATGTTAATGTATACAACTATTGACGATTTACTGTCACTATTAGTTGGTCTTCCTGGTGTTGATCAGGCTTCTTTAATCTATTGGTCGTCATTCCTTTAGTTGGTCAGCGACTTGTCCTTACCGACTTGGATTAATGTCCAAATGGATGACACGTGTTCATACAGGATTGGTTCACGTAGCAGGATAATTTTTTGTACCAACATAAGCCCCCAATGTTTCATGCTTGAGGTTTTGACAAGATTATGGAACATTTATCTCTTAACGTTGCTCGGGTAATAATTTTGAGACTTGGTCAGTTACCGACTTCCCACACTTATAAATTTAATGACTTTCACTATCGGCGCATAATGTGGATGGAATTTTTGTTATTATCTGCAACTTTAGCGAATCGTTTTTGGGTAAATATGTATTTTCTATCTTTAGCTTCCAACAGTTCAATCGACGTCTTCTTTTAATCATTACATTCCTTGTATGCATAAAAACTTAATCTCCATTGCGTAATTATTCCATGATAATAAAGTTTTTTTGTGCCTATGATGCCAATCACTTTTATATCTTTGATCTCAGTAGTGGGTCCTTGCTATATCAAGGCCTTTACAAGGACGGTCTTTACAAAATTCTTGCCCTTCCATATCGCCTTTAGTCTCTCATTACCTCCCACTGTTCCTCCTCCATTTGACATCAATGTCTTGGTCATCCCTCTGCCAAGGTTCTCTCTCAACTCTAATTTTAAAAATAATTCTTCCTTTTACCAAGGGTGTGCCCTGGATAAATCCACCCAATTCCCTTTTGAAATATTTAATGAAGTAAAGGTCACTCTCCATTTTACTTAGTTTATTATGATGTATGGAAATATCCTATTCTCTCTGTTTCAAGTTACAAATATTATGTGCTCTTTACTGATGATTAAACTCATTATTCATGGATCTTCTTCATGAAAAGAAAATATGATGTCCTCATCCATTTTCAGAACTTTGTCACCTACATCCACACTCAATTCTCCCCCACTTTCAAACAATTTCAAAGTGACAGTAGTCGAGAATATGAAAGCAGACCCATCAAGAATCTATATTTTCCCTTGGTATTCACCACCGCTTTTTTTTCCCTCACACTCTTGAATGAAATGGTCTTGTAGAACGCAAAAATCATCACATTACTGACATGGACCCTAATATTTTCTTCACCAGTCATGTTGCTCTCTGCCACTGGCCCGAAGTTGTTTATGTCATTCTCCATCTCATCAATTATCTCCCATCTCCTCTTCTCCAATGGTCTTCTCCTTTGTCTCTTCTATATGGTCATTTTCCCTCATACTATACCCTGTATGTGTTTAGATGTGCATGGTATCCCCATTTAGGTTCTTATGTCACTAATAAACTTTTATTCAGAACTATGGAATGTATGTTTATAGGTTATAACTTATAACACAAAGGGTACCGGTGTATGGATCATAAAACTGGCTATGTCTAAATATGTCTAGATGTTTGGTTCAATAAACAAACTTTGCTATTTTCCAAAACACACAAATCTTCAACACCTTTCTCTTGGATATTTGTTCATGTCACCCCCCATCTACAACATTATCACCACCCTTGACTCCTCCACCCAACATCCACAACCCTCTTGTTCCTGAACCCACACCATCCCATAACCATATGATACATTTCCTCTATCATTATCAACATTGGCCATCTCATCACTCAATTATTCTTCCCATGTAGATACTAACACACCACCTTCTCCCCCATCCATATCTCTATGACACCCTGCCTAATAAAATACTGGGCGATCACTCCTGTACCAAATTAAAACAGGAGTCACATATGGTTCATTCTTAGCATCACTGTAGAAAACCAAATTAAATACTAATAACCTATTAGGATGGCGTCAAAATTGTAATTAACTAATCTTTTTAAACAAATTATTCAATTTAAACATTCGCACAGTTTATATAAATGAAACTGAAAAGAAATAAAATAACTGAACACATGGTTTAACAATAATACAACCCAATTGAATTCTGCATAAAAGGCGGTAAAAGAATAAATAAAAGAAGTTGGGTTATTAGCCCGAATGTTTATACAATACCTCCTATCTAGATTACAAGGATATAAGCGTCTATAGAAAATCTGCATGCATCCACAGCTGCTGCAGCACACGTCTGACTCGAAGGAATCATCATCCAGGCGTCCCTGTGTCTGGACACCTATATATATATAATATATAGCAAGAGGGAAAATATAGAAACGAGTCAGATCCCGAGTTGTGAAAATATTTTGCAAGTGCATCAATGCTTTATTTATGAAAATATGTTTTATCTCATATAAAAATTAGTATCTCACTCCTATGAGATACCCCTCACCTCTCATCAAATAGTGCACACCTAACGTATCCTTCTAAATATCCTAGTTCAGATACGTTGCTTAACTAATCCGTCACCCCTAAACTCTAAAAGTCCTAAGTAAACCGATTATTAAGGGCTAAACTTCTCCCCAGTCTCAACACTGTGCCATGTTCGTGCGTTGGGTGTCTCGCGTAGCGCTGTCAATTTTTGACACGATAACCCGTTTATGGCAATAACCCGAAATGACCCGAACATGACACGATTAGCTTGTATAGATTTAAGAGTATCTAAAACTTATACCCAAATAAAAATCAACGCGACCCGAAAATGACACGACTAACCCGAATTGCCACCCCTAGTCTCGCGAAGCGAAATCCAAACAAGAAACCCCACGATACACTACTATTTGGCAGTGCCGATCGTCGAGATCCATTAGACCCTCGGTATACAACGTATATATATATATATATATATATATATATATATATATATATATATAAACTATCATACTCACACTCATATACATATCACAATATACATCCGGATCGAATCTCCTGGACTGAGATTTAATCTATATTCATTTTATCTCTTTACTCTAGAAAAGATACATGTATATATTATTGCTCTCATACACAAGTAATGCACTATATTCACAAGTACAATAACCATCCCAATGAGCTATAACTCGAGGATGCAGTCTCCTACTACCGATCCAACTCTGAGTTTACTCACTGTACCACGGTACCGGGCCAGACATACTCAACGGTCATGGTAAAATATACACAACGATGGAGACGGTCATGTTCCCTCTGCAAGTGGAATACACACATCACACTCGAACGCGGGATGAGATGACCTGGGGATATACTCACCCTGCTCCTCAAGCCAGAGGATTCACCCACATCGCGCAACCTTCCTGGATCGCACTAGAGAAAAAAAATATAATCTGGCTGTTCCAACCCTACTCCAAGGGAAAGCCCGTGGAAAGTAGCCTCTAAAATACACATATACCAATCACACATAGATATATATTTATTTGTATCATATTATATATACTATAATCACATCGTATATATAATCTATGTCATTCCTCAAATATATATATATATATATATATATATATATATATATATATATATATATATGGCTATAATTACCAATCTCGTATAGTAATAGACGAACCCAAATGTTCCCACTCATAGTAGCATATAAGTATTTACACACGTAGAATACTAAACCCATAAGTATTCTCTTACCTCAATATACCTCACACCTTGATCACTATTAGGGATATATATACTCTCCAATTATCCCAATTCATAACTATATAATAAGTATACCCTTAACTTATCTTTAGCCTATAACCCCAAATTTCCATCCTAGTCGCCTCATAGGATTTACCCAATACCGCTGGCCCCTATTTATTCCATCCACATAAATGTAACCCAAGGTCAATTCACACTTTCTTCAATTATCATTCTCTTCCAAAACATTCGATAAGTCCATACCCCGGATTAATCTCTTAAATAACCCAAGGTCAATTCACACTTTCTCAAGTCCTTTAGAACATAACTCTCTATAATGTTCTAATTTAAAAATCCACTGGACTTAAACTCAAATAGGAGAAAGAATAACAATCTCCGAAATCTTGGGCTAAAAATAGAGTGTCGGTCGATCGGTCCTGGACCCCTGGTCTACCGCGGTTTGGGATTTTGCCTAACTTCAAAATCATTAGGCCCTTTTTCATGGGCGCGATCGACCAGCCATAGGGGCGCAGTCGATCGGCCATACCAGATAGGTCAGCCAAAGTCCATTTTGGACGAAATCCAAAATTCCAACCACCTAAAATATCACCCCCAAACTCCATTCTTATAGTCTCTAATCTCAACCAACAACACAACAAACATCTAAACATAAATTTCTAACTGACACATCAATTAATTGGGGGATTAAACCAACTTTTCTTGGATTTGAACCTAAAAACCAAAATAAACCCTAGTTTTTCCAATTCCCCCATTTTAATTAATTTCTTCACTTAATTTACATGATTTTAACACTAGAAATCATTAAGAGTTTACATTACATCAATATGTAAACTCATACTCAAATTATCCAAATTTATTTTAAGGGTTCTAACCCAAAATCATATAATTTACCAACTATTATATGAGATATATATGCTAAATGAAATAAAGCAAGTAAACACTTGTCTAGAGGATGAAATCCTACTACCTTGAGTCGAATCTAGCGAAGTTTGGCTGAAATCTCCCTTTTCTCTCTTCTTCTTCTTCTTCTTCTTCTTCTCTCTCTCTCTCTCTCTCTCTCTCTCTCTCTCTCTCTCTCTCTATTATATAGGAGAGAATAAGGGTTTATCCCTTTAAAACCCAAAAATATCTCGTTTACTCAATTGCGAGTCCCTATTAATTCAAAATTTTCAAAACTCAATTACAACCCCTGAATACTCTATTCTGACTATCTCGTCCATTCTGAGACCAACCGCGTAATCAAAATCTCCATCTGAGGTACTTGACTGCAATCCACAAATTAAACCCAATACATCTCAATGCGGGTTTTCCAAATAAAATATTATCTTGTCTCTTTGTCCAACTGCGACATGTAATTAAAATGATTCAACTCATTTACTTAATCCCCAAAAGTAAATATAACATACATCAAAAATCATTTAATCCTTGAAAACCTCAAAAATTATTATTCACGATAATTTCTTAAATTCCCAAATTGCACTGAATTATTGAATTTAATTTCCCATAAAAGTGCGGGGTATTACAATCTCCTTCCCCTTCTCCCTTTCCACCATACCCCCCATCACCTCTTCCCGACACCCCCATGATCACCAGACATCTGGATAGCTTTTGTAAACCTCTTCTTCAGATATATGTCACTATTAGATAACCTTTTCCTGAAGCCCTTTTGGCTCATCTCCCTTCCCTCACCACATAATCTACTTGATACTCACATGCCTCACGCATTCCTCAATGGTGCCAAGCCACGACCAATGAGTTCAATGCACTCCTAAAGATGCTACCTTGGTTTTTGTTCCCCTGCTCCTCAACAACACATGAGTCACTGAAAATGGATTTTTAATATTAAACGATAACCATATAAGTCTATTGGCCGTCACAAGGCCCTACTTGTTGCAAAAGGTTTTTATCAACAAGACAGGGTTAACTTTGATAAAACTTTCAGTCCTGTCACTAAACCAACTACAGTCCGTACTGTACTCAATATTTTTATCTCTATAAGTTGATCTATCCATCAACTTGATATGAAAAATGCATTCATTCACGGTGTATTAGATGAGACTGTTTATATGAGCCAACCTTTTGATTTTGCAGACCCCAATCACCCTCATCATATTTTCCTTCTCAATAAAGTTATCTATGACCTTAAATAGGATTCTCGATCATGGTTTCAACGTCTCAACAACTTTCTCCGACAGTTTTGATTTCACTCAAATCCAGAAAGATTACTCCTTGTTCATCTATTGATTAGACTCCGTAGTCATGCTTCTCATTCTCTATCTTGATGACATCATTCGAATAAGTAACACACCTTCCCTGGTCATCCCCTTTTATCACCACTAACATCTCCCCATACCTTACCCTTATCAGACTTTCTGGGTCTAGAAGTAAACTTCTCCCCATACCATATTCATCTTTCTCAAAGTTAATACACCATTAACCCTCCACTACAGTTCAATATAATGGACTGTAAGCCCTGCTCCACTCCTGTCTGTGCCAAAACCTAATTAACAGCTCATACCGGTGAGTTCCTATCTGATTCCACATGAGTATCAATAGCTAGTTGGTTCCCTCAAGTATCTTACCTTCACCCACTATGACATAGCATATTTTGTCCATCATATTGTTCAATTCATGAACACACTTAAATCACCGCACCTTGTAACTGCCAAACGAATCCTTTGTTATATCAAAGGATCTCCTGACTTTAGCCTTACCTTCTGTCACTCACCCACACCCTTTACTATCACAACGTACTCTGATACCGATTAGGCAAGTTACTCTGACTCTCGTTTCTCTCCTACACAAGTCTTTGTGTCTTTTTAGGTTCCAATCTCATATCTTGTACTGTCATAAAATAACTTATTGTGTTCCGCTCCAGTGCTGAAGACGAGTACCACTCTCTTGTCCATGTCTGTCCCGAGACCACCAGGATCTCTCATCTTCTTACCAAACTCGACTTCCCTCCACCCAAGTCCATTACCTTGTTCTGTGACAACCTTAACACCACCTGCATAGCCTCAAATCCCTTTTTTTATGCTCGCACTAAACATATTGAGCTTGACTACCATTTCATCCGAGAATGCCTACTCTCCGGCACTCATCAGGTTTAGTTTGTACCTTCTAATAATCATCTCGTAAATATTCTCACCAAAGGACTCCACAAACATCGCTTCACTCTACTACGGTCCAACCTCATCTCTCCCGGACAACCGAGTTTGTGGGGGAGTGTTAAACCCCTATAATTTTAGTTATTGTTTTATTATATATTAAGTGTACATATCTCTCAAACCTTTTTGCTAATTATAGCCTTGATTCAAGGCACTTTAGTAACATTTTCCCAATTGTAGCATGAATTCAAGGCACTTTAGTTTCTATATTTATCATTGTAAATACTATTTATAGATGCCTCCTGGTGAGAAGAATACATATAATTTCTATCTTCTTCAAAAATGTTTAATTTTTATCATGTGGTGGGGAAAAAAACTAAAGGTAATTAATCATTTTGACCTTAGCTGCCAATTTCTTTTCTTTTAGACTTAGGTCATGATGTTGAATTTTTATGACGTTTTTTGGTACCCTCTTTTCATCGTTAAAAGTCATCTAAAAAAAATAAAGCACTAGTTAAAATATAATAGTGATAACTAAATAATGATTAATGTCAAATCTCTCTCTCTCTCTCTCTCTCTCTCTCTCTCTCTATATATATATATATATATATATATATATATATATATATATATATATATATATATATATATATAGTACTGCTATTGTGCAGACTAGTCGGCATTTTAAGAATACGGACCGGACACTTATCACCTCGCGGTGATTCTAGAAATTATTGGCTAAATTATAGGCACGCTCTCTCTCTTTTCCGCGCTCACCGCCAGGTGACAAATGTGTGGTCCGCATTCTTAAAATGCCGTCTAGTTCGTACAAGAGCAGTAATATATATATATATATATATATAAAATAGTTAATGTTAAGGATAGTTAAATTAGACAGGTTACAAGTTTTAGTGCCAGCAATATCAGGCTTTGGTTCATCGGAATCAATGGAGGTGGAATATGCCAAAGGTTAGTATCAGGAGGATACAAACCCTTCCAAAATAAAAATAGAAGGAAACAAGACGTTGTCATCTTTATGCAGAACTCATTTCCACCATTTATGTTCACTAAAAGAGAAAGAAACATTAAGCAATACGATTTCGTTAAAAGGGTAATTACAAATAGTCGGTGAGAGGTCTTTACAGACAAGAAAGTTGTACTTTCGTCTTGAAAAAAATGCTTCAAACGATATTGCTATCCATATCATTTTGTTGACCTCCCTTACCATCAACAGCAGGAGTACATAACTTTCACTGCCTGCAGATTCTCCACCACTAGAGCATCCTCTGCCGTTAGTCTTCATTTTTTATACTGCTTTTCTGGATAATATTAATTATGGACCTTTTACACATTGAAATATAGCTACATGATATTCTTTGAGAAAAGACTATGGTCAAGGTGCGGGAACTATGGAACAAAATGGGCCCCATAGATCTTTCCTCTTTGAATTGGAAGGCTCTAGTGGAGTTCAATATGTTATCACCTTGTTTGCCCAGCGGATGATGTACCCTTTGACAAGATTATTCTAATTTTACGTTCACAATATGCATGCAGCCATGTGCTATAAGGCTTCCTTTGGTACTTGTATATTGACTCTATAACCAAGACCACTGCGGATCTAGGAATTTGTAATGGGTGGGACACGTGAAGGGAAAAGACGGGGGATCGGGGGCTACCACCCTCGATTTTTTTAAAAGGCTATTTAAATAATTAAATAAAGATAAATATTCATACATTAACAGTAATCAATAAGTTCTTAAAAATGTAAAAATCTAATTGAAACCATCTTTAAAAAATCATATGTTTGAAACCCATCTTCAAAAAAATCAATAAAACTCACAAGATACCTACATCACAAGCATTAAATCAATCACACAAAAAATCACACAACAATCAACAAGCAACAAGTACAATTTACAAATAAATGAATAAACTCGCAACTACAAATAAATGAATAAACTACAAGATACCTTACTCATAAGCAGCCTGCTGGTCGGAACAGGGGAGATCAAAATAGCGAAGGCGGAACAGGGGAGGTCGAAATAGCGAAGGCTAGCAGGTGGTCATTTTGGGTTTTGAGGATAGGTTTAGCTGTTTTGGGTGTATTGTGCTTTGAGTTTTGGGTCCGTTGCTTCGTGGAGTCCGCGTGTTTTGTTATTTTAACTTTTTTTTCCTGAACAGGGCACGTGCCCCTGCCAGTAACACACTATGTTCGCCCCTGACCAGGACAGATCGAGCATCCGAGCCAAAGTTTGTGTGAACACTAATTATTATTTTTAATTAATTGTTATTTTTTTTAATATGAAGAATAAATTTTTATTAATAAAATATATAAATAGATAATATTTTTATAGATAACCGTTTAAAAATTTTAAATTTTTCCATAAACTTTTGATTATAAATTTACATGGATATGTTAAGTAATTCTTTATTTTTATTGGAGTGGCATGACTCTAAATATTTTTCAAAAATATTTACGGGGAATGTCTTTTTATTTCAGAATATCTTAAGAAAACGCAAGTATAATAAGGAAATTTTCAAAATTTTGGGGGTGTCATCGCCCCCCTTGGATCCATCACTCAATATAATGGTCTCTTCTAGTTAAGAGCAAAGTGATGGCATTTTGGAATTTTGGTTAAACCGCATTCTCTCTTTTCGTCAATTGAAAGGTGTGTGAAGGCTTACCGAATACCCTCAAATCATCATTTAATAAATATGAAACACGCAACTGTATCTTTGAAATGTTATCGATCAATCGATGCATCGATTTGGTCATATATAATGTAAAGTCACTGTAAATAATATATACAAGATTTAAAAACAACACAGGCTCAATATAACATGATAGAATTACTTACGACTCCTATCCAATTAGGTATGGATTGAAGAATTTTTTTAAACAATTGTAATACCCCGTATTTTTATGATATTATACAATTATGGGATTAATTATTATTATTATTGGATTAATTAAATTAAAAAGGTCAGAAAATTTAATTGTTAATTAATCCAGATTAAAATAATTATTAACTAACGTGCCAAGGGTTAATACTTATTGATGGAAATTATTGAATATTACGGTGGGAATGCGTAATATGGAATGAAATTTTATAAATTATCGGAGTGTGAAATATGATAGTTGGTATTTTAAGTTACGACGCGCGTGTGAGTCGTGTCGGGAATAAAGTCGCTGGCGCGGACCCATATTCATAAAACGTCAACCAATCACAACATGCCACGTGTCCCTTTAATTTAAAAATAGGGACTAAAAATGAAAATGAAATGTTTGTTGTCCTATATCCATAATCAATATTATTTTAAGTCCTAAAACAACATAATCTATTTTAATAAACCTAATAAGACATTAAAAAATAACCCATCAACTTTAATTCCTTGTTGTAATTGGCATGTGCCACCGGCAATGAACATGTGTGTGACACATATTTTTTTAAAAATAACCCCCACCCATCTGCCATTAGAAGCTCCCCTGCTTCTTGTTGAATGGGTCATTAAGGTTTTTGGTAGATGGGTATATGGAGCTATAAGGGTAGTTTCAATTTGGTTTAGGAGAAGGTGTGACAAGTAGTTACAGTGGATCGGGCATGGCTATGGACGGTCATCGGCGGAGGTTGGTCACCGATTGGTGGGGTTTAGAGTTCGGGTAAGGGTAAAAAGGCTTTAATGGCTAGTGTTAGGGATAAATGGAAGATTGGAGCAGCTCCGAGTTAAACGCGACTTGGAGTTTTAGATTGGGGCTGTCTAGTAAGACATGAGTCTGTAGAGGTTGTCGACGAGATGATGGGGGTAAGATCGGGTTGTATTTGTTCGGAGGTTTTTTCTACGGATAGGAATTGGGAATAGCAAATCAGGTTAGTGGAGCTGGGTCGACTGGGGTGATGGATTTTGGGGTAACGGGTTTCATTTGTAGAACCTAGGTGGGTCTCAAGCCACCACCCGCTAGTGGTAGCTACCTTCGGTCAATCTGCCGGCGTGGAGTAAGGGTTCCCAAGGGGTCACGATCAGTGGCGGACCCAGGAATTTATCGCGGTGTGGGCGAAACACATACGGAAAAAAAACGCGACGTATAATCAAAATTAACATATATAGATAGTCAAATTGTCTTGCACAATTGCATTACAAAGATCAAATTACATAAGATTTCTGCAATAAAACTCTTCGGGACTTCATTTTTTGGAAACGTTGAATGATATCTTCATTGTTAACGTCGGACAATATTTCCCTCTGAGTGTATGCCACCAAACAGTCATTCATCATCTCATCTCCCATTTGATTGCGCAACGAAGTTTTAATGATTTTCATCGCAGAAAATACTCTCTCTACCGTCGCGGTTGCAACAGGTAGGAGTAGTGCCAACTTCACAAGCAAATAAACCAATGGATATGTGCGATGCTTGTTCAATTGACGCATCTTTATAGCAAGCCCGCCAATCCCATTAACTCCAACAAATTGTTCATCGGATCGCACATCCACAATATAGTTATCAAGATGATGCCCAATAATCATTAATTCTTGACAAGAAAAGTCCGACGGATAGAACTTAGCAAATCGAAGCAACTTTATCTTATAATATGCGAAGAATTAATCGCTTGGATCAAGAGAATACATACATACTAACAACTCTGTATTCACCTCATTAAAACGATTATTCAACTCTTGAAGTTGTAAATCTATCACCGCATAAAATATTTCAACATGATAATGATGAAGATTTGTGGCTTCTTCTGGGTTGCGACGTGATCTTCCTATAACAACAAACAATTCTTTCATCTTTAGCACAGGAATCTCATACTTTACACAAAATAAAGAAACCTCACCCAACAACGACTCCCGTCCATCTTCTCTCATTTGTTGTAATTGTTGCTTAGTTATTTTCACAAGATTCATGGCATTCACAATATCTTGGTCCTTTCTTTGTAAAGCTTGTGGCAAGTCATTTGCAACACCCAAAATAGTTTTCATCAAATACAAATGAAAAACAAATTCAAAGCATTGCATACGTACCATGAGGTTCATCGCTTGAGCTCTATGCTTTCGATCTTTTGCATTTTCTTCAACAATGAAAAGAACATCCTTCACTGAGGAGAACAAGCAAAGCAAATTCACAAGTGTGCCATAATGCGAGCCCCAACGTGTCTCACCTGCTCGCTTCATTGCTAATTCTTGATTCAATCCCCGTCCTGTCAAAATATCTCCATTGCACATCCCTATTGTAATCTTCTCAAATTGTCTCTCACGAAGAATGTCTCTTCGTTTGCATGAGGCTCCAACAATATTTGTGAGTAGTGTGACAATTTCAAAGAATGTTCCAATTTTTGTATGATGTTCTGAAACAGCAACAAGGGTTAATTGAAGTTGATGAGCAAAACAACGAACATAATAAGAAGATTCATTCTCACTTAAAATCAAACTTTTAAGCCCATTGAATTCTCCTCACATATTGCTAGCTCCATCATAGCCTTGCCCACGTATACGTGAAGTACATAATCCATTTTTTCATAAAAGTGCCTCAATTGCTGCCTTAAGTGACAAAGCAGAAGTATCACTAACATGTACAAGGCCAAGAAAACGCTCCATAATATACCCCTTTTCATCCACGAAACGCAAGACAACAACCATTTGCTCTTTCATTGATATGTCACGAGACTCGTCCACTAAGATAGAGAAATAATCATCTCCAAGTTCTCTAAGGATAACCTTTGTAGTCTCAACTGCAATTGAGTTAATAATATCCTTTTGAATTTTAGGCGATGTCATCATGTGATTTTGGGGAGCTTGCCTTAGTACAACTTTCTTGATTTGTGGATTGTGATCACCAAGAAATTGTAAGAGCTCAAGAAAGTTCCCCTTATTTAGTGATTTATTGGACTCATCGTGACCACGGAATCCCAACCCTTGATGCAAAAGAAACCTAATACAATCAATTGATGCAGTCAAACGAACACGATAATCCTCTTGTGTTTGGCTAGATTGCTTAGCCAAAGAAAATTCAATGTGTTGTTTTTGTTTCATAAGATCCTCACCGGCTCTTACACACTTGTTGTGTGTACTAGTTGGCTCTCCAACATGCACATTAAACCTGTCTTTCTTTCTCCAATTCTTAAAACCCTCCCCAATAAAGGAATCAAGACCACTTTGCTCCACTTTGAAAAGGTAACAATACAAACAATATGCCATATCTTTGTCTATACTGTACTCAAGCCAATTAGGGTGATCATTGAACCATAAAGGCCTAAATCTCCATTTCTCATTAGCACAAAGACGCCAAGGAAAGTCATAATTTTTAGGTTGAAAAGGACCTTTTTCCAAGTAGTAACACCGCACCGCGTTTCTTTCATTAACATCATACTCTTGTATGGGTTTTCTCAACCCGGGATCAGTCGGGTACTCATCCAACCTAACCTCAACATTGGGTTGGGGTAGAGGAGGGGGTGGCGAGGGGGTCGATGGTGTAGGTGGCGGTTGACTTGAACTTTCTTCGTGGATCTTTTTGAAATACTTCAACATTATTGCCTAAATCTGAAAGATTATATCAAATTATATTTTTAGTTACTAGTTAAAATTAAAGTTTAATAGTTTCACCAAAAAATTCAGCAACAATAACAATCAGGAATTAATTTCAGCATACTAATTTTAGTAACAATAATAAAAACTAAAAAAATTCAGCAGTTAATTTCAGCAATAATAACAAAAAATAAAAAATTCAGCAATAATAACAAGAACTAAAAAAATCAACAACTAATTTTAGCATATTAATTTCAACAATAATAACAAAAAGTAAAAAATTCACCAACACTAACAATAACTAAAAACATTCAGCAACTAAACTAATTTCAACTAAAAAATTCAACAACTAAAAAATACAACTAAACTAATTTCAAATAACAACTAAAAAAACTATTCAACTTTAAAATTAACAACAATAACAATAACTAAAAAACAATAGCAATACCTGACAAAATTCAGCAACTAACAATAACTAAAATTAACAACAATAGCAATACCTGACTAAAATTAACAACAATAGCAATACCTTCCAGGGGAGAGAGGAGAGGAGGAGCGGCCCGGGCAGGCAGGGGGGCAGCCAGGGGCGGACCCACCCCATCCCGAAGGGGTGCGGCCGCACCCATAAGAATTCCAAAATTTTCTGCTGAGTATAGTATAAAAAAAATTCTGGACCCATGTGTAAGTTTTCAATATAAGGGGTTAGCGGGAAAAAAAGTTTTTGGGGCAAATATATAAATAGAATAAAGTGAAAAGAACTTAAAACTAACCTAATCTATTCTCACCTCTCTCTTTCAACACTCAGCAGAGAGAGGCAGCCGCCCGCCTCTCCTCTCCTCTCCCTCTCCCTCTCCTCTCCCTCCCCTTCTCTCATCTCCCCTACAAACACAGCAGCAGCCAAGCACAGCAGCTGCCAGCAGGAGCTGCCTGCCGCTGCCCCCTGCCTGCCCGGGCCGCTCCTCCTCTCCTCTCTCCTCTCTCCCCTGGCAGGTATTGCTCTTGTTGTTAATTTTAGTCAGGTATTGTTATTGTTGTTAATTTTAGTTATTGTTAGTTGCTGAATTTTGTCAGGTATTGCTATTGTTTTTTTAGTTATTGTTATTGTTGTTAATTTTAAAGTTGAATAGTTTTTTTTAGTTGTTATTTGAAATTAGTTTAGTTGTATTTTTTAGTTGTTGAATTTTTTAGTTGAAATTAGTTTAGTTGCTGACTTTTTTTAGTTATTGTTAGTGTTGGTGAATTTTTTACTCTTTGTTATTATTGTTGAAATTAATATGCTAAAATTCGTTGTTGGTTTTTTTTAGTTCTTGTTATTATTGCTGATTTTTTTTTTTTTTTATTATTGCTGAAATTAACTCCTGAATTTTTTTAGTTTTTATTATTGTTGCTAAAATTAGTATGCTGAAATTAATTCCTGATTGTTATTGTTGCTGAATTTTTTGGTGAAACTATTAAACTTTAATTTTAACTAGTAACTAAAAATATAATTTGATATAATGTTTCAGATTTAGGCAATAATGTTGAAGTATTTCAAAAAGATCCACGAAGAAAGTTCAAGTCAACCGCCACCTACACCATCGGCCCCCTCGCCACCCCCTCCTCTACCCCAACCCAATGTTGAGGTTAGGTTGGATGAGTACCCGGCTGATCCCGGGTTGAGAAAACCCATACAAGAGTATGATGTTAATGAAAGAAACGCGGTGCGGTGATACTAGTTGGCAAAAGGTCCTTTTCAACCTAAAAATTACGACTTTCCTTAGCGTCTTTGTGCTAATGAGAAACGGAGATTTAGGCCTTTATGGTTCAATGATCACCCTAATTGACTTGAGTACAGTATAGACAAAGATATGGCATATTGTTTGTATTGTTACCTTTTCAAAGCGGAGCAAAGTGGTCTTGATTCCTTTGTTGGGGTGGGTTTTAAGAATTGGAGAAAGAAAGACAGGTTTAATGTGCATGTTGGAGATCCAACTAGTACACACAACAAGTGTGTAAGAGCCGGTGAGGATCTTATGAAACAAAAACAACACATTGAATTTTCTTTGTCTAAGCAATCTAGCCAAACACAAGAGGATTATCGTGTTCGTTTGACTGCATCAATTGATTGTATTAGGTTTCTTTTGCATCAAGGGTTGGGATTCCAAGGTCATGATGAGTCCGATAAATCACTAAATAAGGGGAAATTTCTTGAGCTCTTACAATTTCTTGGTGATCACAATCCACAAATCAAGAAAGTTGTACTAAGGCAAGCTCCCCAAAATCACATGATGACATCGCCTAAAATTCAAAAGGATATTATTAACTCAATTGCAGTTGAGACTACAAAGGTTATCCTTAGAGAACTTGGAGATGATTATTTCTCTATCTTAGTGAATGAGTCTCGTGACATATCAGTGAAAGAGCAAATGGCTGTTGTCTTGCATTTCGTGGATGAAAAGGGGTATATTATGGAGCATTTTCTTGGGCTTGTACATGTTAGTGATACTTCTACTTTGTCACTTAAGGCAGCAATCGAGGCACTTTATGCAAAAATGGATTATGTACTTCACGTATACGTGGGCAAGGCTATGATGGAGCTAGCAATATGCGAGGAAAATTCAATGGGCTTAAAAGTTTGATTTTAAGTGAGAATGAATCTTCTTATTATGTTCATTGTTTTGCTCATCAACTTCAATTAACCCTTGTTGCTGTTTCAGAACATCATACAAAAATTGCAACATTCTTTGAAATTATCACACTACTCACAAATATTGTTGGAGCCTCATGCAAACGAAGATACATTCTTCGTGAGAAACAATTTGAGAAGATTACAATATGGATATGCAATGGAGATATTTTGACAGGACGGGGATTGAATCAAGAATTAGCAATGAAGCGAGCAGGTGAGACACGTTGGGGCTTGCATTATGGCACACTTGTGAATTTGCTTTGCTTGTTCTTCTCAGTGAAGGATGTTCTTTTCATTATTGAAGAAGATGCAAAAGATCGAAAGCATAGAGCTCAAGCGATTAACCTCATAGTACTTATGCAATGCTTTGAATTTTTTTTTCATTTGTATTTGATGAAAACTATTTTGGGTGTTGCAAATGACTTGTCACAAGCTTTACAAAGAAAGGACCAAGATATTATGAATGCCGTGAATCTTGTGAAAATAACTAAGCAACAACTACAACAAATGAGAGAAGATGGATGGGAGTCGTTGTTGGGTGAGGTTTCTTTATTTTGTGTAAAGTATGAGATTCCTGTGCCAAAGATGGAAGAATTGTTTGTTGTTATAGGAAGATCACGTCGCAACCCAGAAGAAGCCACAAATCTCCATCATTATCGTGTTGAAATATTTTATGCGGTGATAGTTTTGGAACTTCAAGAGTTGAATAATCGTTTTAATGAGGTGAATACAGAGTTGTTAGTATGTATGTGTTCTCTTGATCCAAGCGATTCATTCTCCACATATGATAAGATAAAGTTGCTTCGATTTGCTAAGTTCTATCCATCGGAATTTTCTTGTCAAGAATTAATCATTATTGGGCATCAGCTTGATAACTATATTGTGGATGTGCGATCCGATGAACAATTTGTTGGAGTTAATGGGATTGGCGGGCTTGCTATAAAGATGCGTCAATTGAACAAGCATCGCACATATCCATTGGTTTATTTGCTTCTGAAGTTGGCACTACTCCTACCTGTTGCAACCGCAACGGTAGAGAGAGTATTTTCTGCGATGAAAATCATTAAAACTTCGTTGCGCAATCAAATGGGAGATGAGATGATGAATGACTGTTTGGTGGCATACATTGAGAGGGAAATAGTGTCCGACGTTAACAATGAAGATATCATTCAACGTTTCCAAAAAATGAAGACCCGAAGAGTTTTATTGTAGAAATCTTATGTGATTTGATCTTTGTAATGCAATTGTGCAAGACAATTTGACTATCTATATATGTTAATTTTGATTATACGTCACGTTTTTTTTTCGTATGTGTTTCTCCCACACTGCGATAAATTCCTGGGTCCGCCACTAGGGGCAGCGGCGGGCCGATGGCAGGCAACTCCTGCTGGCAGCTGCTGTGCTTGGCTGCTGCTGTGTTTGCAGGGGAGATGAGAGAAGGGGAGGGAGAGGAGAGGAGAGGGAGAGGGATAGGAGAGGAGAGGCGGGCGGCTGCCTCTCTCTGCTGAGTGATGAAAGAGAGAGGTGAGAATATATTAGGTTAGTTTTAATTTCTTTTCACTTTATTCTATTTATATATTTGCCCCAAAAACTTTATTTCCTGCTAACCCCTTATATTGAAAACTTACACATGGGTCCAGAAATTTTTTTTATACTATACTCAGCAGAAAATTTTGGAATTCTTATGGGTACGTCCGCACCTCTTCGGGATGGGGTGGGTCCGCCCCTGGTCACGATGTAGAAAGGTGGTGAATGGGTACCGAGTTGGCAGTTGTTGGCTGATGGGTGGGGATGTGGGGGGTAGTTGTTGTAGCTGGCGCGGACTAATTATAACAAGGAATTAAAATTGATTGGTTTATTTTTTAATGTCTTATTAGGTTCATTAAAATGTTCATTATTTTGGTTCACTTGTCAATCGCTCTCTCTCTCTCTAAAGAGTCAGGCTCTCCAACATACCTCATTAAACATTCCTATGAACATATCTATTTTTTTTAAATAGTAAAAAAAATAATTTTGAGTTGATATTTTTTATATGGGTTCATGATATTTCAATGTGCCCCTGCAAAAATATTCATCTCAAAATAATATTTTTTTCTTATTTTTAAAAAATAGGTAAAAAAATCTGACAGTTATATAGTGTAAAAACTGTAAAAAAAATTTACCTATTTTTTAAAAATAACAAAAAACATTATTTTCACTTGATTTTTTGACAGGGCACATTGAAATACTATGAAACCATATAAAAATATCATCTCAAAATTATTTTTTTACTATTTTAAAAAATGGATATGTTGCTAGGTATGTTGATAGGAGGTATGTTGGAGATCCTAACTATATATATATATATATATATATATATATATATATATATATATATATATATATATATATATATATATATATATATATATATATATATATATATATATATGCATGTATATTTTACTTGTAATATATGTATATTTTTTAAGAGCGAGGGGGAAGAGGATGGAGAATCGTACACTGAACCTATATGTATATATAAGCATACAAACACACATACAATATGTATTTAAATATATATATATATATATATATATGTACATATATTATATGATTATATATTATATCTTATACATACATACAATATAGATTAAAGTACACATGCATACTATATATATAGTACTGCTCTTGTGTGGACCAGTTCGCATTTTAAGAGTGCGGAACGGACACACGTCACCTGGCGATGAGCCTAAAAATTATCAGCTAAATTATAGGCACACTCTCTCTCTTTTATGGGCTCACCGCCAGGTGACACATGTCTGGTCCGCACTCTTAAAATGCGAACTGGTCCGCACAAGAGCACTACTGTATATATATATATATATATATTATGGTATTTGTTGATGTAAAAAATTAGATTTGATCTAATTAATTAATCACAGATAAATATGAAATAAGAAATAAGACAAGGGATTTTTAAAGTGGTTCATCCTTAATGAAATGGCCTACGTCCACTGTTTTGTATTGCTGGGTGTTTTGCCTTAATCTTGATGATCTTCGCTTATGATCACTTACTCGTTATGAGGGTATTACAATGTACTTATAGCCCTTGGATTTCCCATATGAATAGACAATACGACATCATTAGATAGACATATGTATCGGTACATAATAAGAACATTCATTGAATCTATCTTGGTCGTTTGGTCTTCCCAGATAGGTGCTCAGTATATCGAATAGCTCGGTATTCTGAGTAGCTCGGTCGTATTAAGTTTCTCGGTGTATATAATTATGACATGTTGGACGCCACATGTCTTATCATAACTAGTCCGTCTCTGTTGACTCATTTTTGTATCAAGAGAAGCCCCTAATGTTTCATAATTGAGATTGGATGCGAGAGTGTGAAATATTATGCCCAAAAGTTTCTCAGGCATATTTCTCATGTCTTGTTTAGTTACAGACATTCGACACTTGTGAAATTTTCTTCTCAGCATAATAGTTTTGAGCGCGAAGTGGCAAACTTGTAAATATTTTGAATTTTTGGCAAATGATTGGGTGCTCGTGTCTTTAGCCACCGAAAACGTAATCGTCGTCATTTGTGATCATTACTTTTCCCATTTTCCAAAGCCGCGTACATAAAAGCGATAAAAGAAGATCATCTTCTACCTTTTGCCGTCTAGATTCCCAAACTCTTTGTCTTTTCACTTTTCTTCTTACGATTGTCTTCTCTGTCATCTGCCTTAGCTGATTTCTTAATTTTTCTGTAAGAACTTCTTCCTTCTACTTTCTTTATTTTTTAGCCATCATGGTTTATCTTATCGAATCATTTGATAATTTTAGGGCCGATTTTGGGATTCCTTCTTGAGTTATTCTGAAAGAATCTTCTCTCCCTTCGAATTTATTTTCTCTAGCTGAGGGACATTGGTTTCCTTCTATTTTTGTGGCTGAATGTGGTTTTTCCTTCCCGCCTAATCCCATGTATTTGGAATTTTGCCAATATTTTGATATTGTTCCTGCAAGATTAGTTCCAAATACATGGAGGGTAGTTAATGGCATACATAGATTGAATCAAATTCATGTAACTCGTCTAGGAATTCCTAAAATTATGTATTGTTATAAATGGGTTACTAGTGACACCATCTTTTATTTAAAAACTAGGTTTTCTAACAGAGCTTTAGTGATCAATATCCATGATGCTAATAGGGATTATTTTGAACATGGGGTTGTGATGAAAAATTTTCAACATCCCCCACTAAAAGGGAAAGACGGGTACCAAGGTTCCAGATGTCCACTTTATGGCAATGGGATAAGTTGTTCTATTTTTCAAATTAACTCTGTTTTTGTTTAATAAAATGTGTCACTGATATTTATTTTTATGTTACATTTGACAATAAGAGAAAATCCCCAAAAGAGAGTGATATTAATATAAAATATTTAAAATGTATCTGGGGATTGCATCAAGCAAAAGCTGGGGAACACGTGAGGCTTGCTTATTTTTTGCTGAGATACAAAAACACCATTTCTTATTTTATTTCTCGACCTCTCGCTCCTCCTTTGGTAATTGATCTTGAGTAGGCTCCAGCATTTTCTTCTGATTTAGGCACTTCTATTACTAACCTAATGATGAAGAAGAGGAGAATGCCTGATCTCTTTGCCAAGGTTGCTCCTGGTGCTGAAGGGGGGAAGAAGAGCAAAGACGATGTCCCAACTGAAAGGACTAAGAGAAAGGATATTTCTCCTTCTGGGGAAGCAGTTACAACTGTCAAGGAAGTCAGTAAAAAGCCCCCAGTTGCTCTAAAAGAAGCAGCACCTTTGATTGAAGGAGTTACTGTTGTTCAATAAGAGACAGCACCTTTGATTGAAGCTACTTCTCAGAGAAGATTGAGAAGGGGACTTGCTGAGAAAACCATGGATGTAGCTGCTCAACCTTTTGGGGTTGACATACCTTCCTTGAGAGCTAGTTCTCCAGCACTCATCACCCTTGGCTTGGCTAAGAAATTTATCTGGTTTAGAACTCTTCCTAACTGTCGAGCTGTTGAGACTTCTACTCCTCGGGGGAAGGTCACTGACCTAGTAGCCCAACACCTTGCATCAGTAAGTATTATTATACTTCTCATTTTGATTTTTCATAAAATTTTCATTTTTTAATTTGGGCTTCTTTTCATCTTGCAATTCTTGGTATATTTTAATAATATCCTGGAGAAGGATGAGGCTATCAAAGCTTCAACTTCATCTAGTGGAGTAAAAGAATCCCTTGTTGGGTTGTCAAAATCTTTGGTGGAGTCCCGACAGAAGTATGAAGATGACAAATCTTCTTGGAAAAATAAAATCAAGTCTGCTTAGACAGCTCAACAAAAAGTTGAGGAATCTGCCAAGGAGGCTGATACAGCTCGACAAAAAGATGTAAATGCTTCCAAGGAGGCAGAGGAGAAATTGAAGGTTGCTATTTCTAGCAAAGTGGAGACTGAAGGCAAGCTTTAAGAGGCTGAACGGTGTAAGAAAGATCTTAAATAGAAAGTGAAATCTGTTAAAGAGCTTCTTAGGGAAAAGGCTTCCTCAGAGAGGGTGGAGAGAAAAGTTGCTGTGAAGAAGTCCTTTGGCTCCGGTTGGGAAAAAGGGTGGAACAAAGTTGTAGCTGCTGCCTCTACCCAAATGGAGTTTGCAAGTTTGAAATTATTTAAGGATGGATGGATTGCATCTTTGAAGGAGTTGAACATTATTGGGGATTCTGAACTGTTTCATAAACATATCCATAGTCCTCCTCCTGCTATTGAAGAAGAAGAAGAAGATGATGATGAAGCTGGATCTGATGAATATTCTTTATTGATAATAGAACAAACACCTGCTGCCATTATCCCTTAGTCCTTCGAGTAAGTTCAACAGGCAACAACCTCTATCGAGCAACGCCAACAGCCCACCGAGCAACCAATTCCTTCTTCAAAACCAGTTGAGGATGTTACAGGGAATAAGAAGAAGGCGTAAAGTTGTTCGGTCATTTATTATTTTTCTTTGTTTTCCCTTATTTTATACCTTTGGTTGTACCCACTTCTTATATGATCAATAAAATGGACTTTGTTTTTTTATTCTGAGCTTTCCGTTTATAGCTATGCTGTTTGTTAATCTGTGTTTACTTTGCCTTGCTAGTTTATTGCCAGGATGGAATTATTATCAGCTCATGATATAGAGTTGATGAAAAATGTGTAGTGATTACTTCAAAGTTGGTCATGCAGATTTCAAAGAAGCACAAATAATTGATATTCTTGGGTCGGATGCCTCTGAGCGAGCAATTCATACTTATCGATATTTAAAATGTCTACTTGATCGAGCTATTGCAAATAACGTGACTTACTATGAAATGATTGAAGATCTTCAAGGAGTGATCATAGAACTTCAATTGCGACACAAGGAAGCCACTGCTCTTCTGAATGAAAGCTATGAGAAGAATTACCAACAGTTGAGTGCTGATTGGGGTTATGACAAATTTATTTCAGCCTATAACAAGAGAGAGAGAGTGCTAAAACTTGAAGTTGAGGAGCATAGAAACATTATTAAGCTGCTGGCAGAGGAAATTATTTCTTTAAGAGAAGAACTGAGACAGCTAAAATCTGTTGCTTCATCTGGAGCTCTGGTCCCAGTTAATGATGAAGGTTTTTCCTTTTTGGAGACTGAGAATGCCTCTTTGAGGAAAGAATTAGAAACTTTGAAAAACTCAAACCTGCATCCTCTTCTCGGGGTAGAGCTAGAGTTGATCATAGTAGCCTTGAAGAGATTATGACTGAATAAGCTTTAGAAAATCAAGCTGCTCAACTGAAGGCAAAAAATCAAGCTTTAGCTGAGATGTCCCAAAAAATTCAAATTCTTAGCAACTTTTTAATAAGAGTTTTGCGTTGGAGAGTAAAGAAAACCTGGTGAAGAGGTTTCATCAGCATGTTGAATGATTGACTTATCAATTCCACAAGCAGCCCTGAGAATTTTGGATAGGGGGATGCGATGAAGCTTTCTGTCATCTTGATGCCAGGTTGAAGAAATCCAATAATGAGGGATACAAATAGGGGTGGTTGAATGCTTTCACTGTGATGAAGGTTGAGGTAGGAACTGAGTTGTGGGATTGGTACGACCCTAGATTACTTGATCTGCCTGTACCTACTTTCAAACTAAATGTTAGCTGCATTCCAGTTAGATCCATTCCTCAGTGTTTGATGTCCAAATACCTCGGTGACTACCATCTTCACGAAGATTTTGAAATATACCGACCTCCTCATCTTCTTAACCGACCAAGTACGAGCAATACCATAATGCTACGAGAATTGAACTTTATCACTTCTTTTTTTTCTTTAGATGATCCCCCAGATGGAATGGATCATGTACCTAAATCTTAAGGAAGGAAACCAATAAAATAGGTTATTTGTATTTTGTTAGTGATTAAAAATCATCTTTTCGTAATTTTGTTTCCTTGGAAATAAATTAATTGTATGATGTTTATCTTGTCAATCTTCATGAAATCAACTATAATAATGTTGTACTTCGCTGAGTGTGTGTGTATATATATATATATATATATATATATATATATATATATATATATATATATATATATATATATATATATATATAGGGGAAATTTGTCCTTTGTTGATTTGATTGCCTACACAATGGAACTTTGCCCTATATGTTTGCCTAATTGTAGTGACTTATCACCCATAAGTGCCTAAGCAACGGAATTATTTTTATCCCATATTCCTGCTTAGTTGTAGCAATCATTTATGTAAATAATTTCCCTGGTGCCTAGGTAGTGGATATTTTACCCATCTTATTGCCTAGTTTAGATACCACTTGGGTTATCCATAATCAAACAGGTCTTGCCTTGCACGATTATTGTACCAACATTGTTGGTTGTGTTGATGTCGACCAACTTGTAGTTGGTGATTACTGTCCGAAAAAAATAAGATAAATGAATATCGGGAAATACGCATTTTCATTCATTCTGAAGCAATGGGTATATGTACAGTTACATTACTGGTAATACTTTCGCAGATGCTCTGCATTCCAAGGATTCTTGAATTTTTCCCCTTCTATAGTTTCTATTTTGTAGGTGCCAGGTCGAACAATAGTTGTGACACGATAGGACCCATGCCAGTTGGCTTCCAACTTATTGTTCTTTTGAATTACTTTCTTGAGAACATAATCTCCTTCCTTGAGATCGCACTTTTGGACCCTTTTATTATAGAACATGGAAGTCCTTTGCTGATAAGCTGCACTTCGGATTCCTACTTCTTCTCTGACTTCTTCGAGCATATACGAGTCCAAGCCTCTCATCAAATCACTTACCAGAGAATTGAAATTAAGCACCCTATGAGTAGGTAATCCTAATTCAGCAGGTATGACTGCTTTACTCCCAAAAGCTAATATTTAAGGAGACTCCCCTGTTGCTGTTCGGGGCATTGTTCCGTAGACCCGTAACACTGAGTGCAGCTCGTTGATCCAATTTCCTTTAGCGTCATCCAATCTTTCCTTTAACTCATTCAGTAAAGTTCTATTCATCACCTCCGTTTGCCCGTTACTTTGGGGATTACCTGGAGCAGAATAAATCTTTTGAACGTTAGAATGTAGATAATACAAGATAAACTCATCTCAAATTGGGTACCATGATCAGTGATAAAAGCATGTAGCAGACCATATCTGTAAATAATATTCTTCCAGATGAATTGATAGACCCTTTCAAAAGCCATATCAATGAGAGGTTCATCTTCCACCCATTTGGTAAAATGATCAATCGCTACCACCAAATATTTGCATTGTCCTCTTATAACTGGTAGAGGCCTGACTAAGTCTATTCCCCATAAGGTAAATAGCCAAGGTGAAGTGATTAGCGTTAACAACGCCTGATGAGTTCTTCGTATAGTAGAAAATCGCTGACACTTGTCGCATTTATTTGCATAAGTTGTACAATCAGTGCGCATTATTGTCCAATAATATCTCTGCGTATTTATTCTCTGTAACAGAGTTCTACCTGCTATGTGAGCTTCGCAGGATCCTTCATGAATTTCTTCGATTAGATATTTGACTTCTGCTGGATGAACACATCTTTGCAGACCAGCTGGCACACCTCTTTTATACAAAACTCCATTATTTAAGATGTATTTGGCAGCTCTAAACTTTGACCTCTTGGCTGCAAGTTAGTCGGCTGGTAAAGTGCCTTCTTCGATATAAGCCCTGATGGGGATCCATCCAAGAAGGTCCCATATCCAAAGCAATAAAGTTCGCCATTAAATCGTCATCAATACTTTTGCTTTCCAGTATCTCAATGGGAATTACTCTTCGCAGCTCGGTGCATGTAGCTAAAGCTAACCGATCAAGTGCATCTGCCCTTGCGTTCTCCAGTCTTGGTATTTTAATTACTTGGACAGCCTCTAAATTGGATACAATCTCCATAACTTTAATTAAATACCTCGATATGTACTCCCCTTTTGTTGTATAAAGATTAAGCATCTGATTTACCACTAATTGCGAATCACTGAACACCATGACTTGCTCTGCATTCAATGACTTAGCTAAATTCAGGCCCACAATCACTGCTTCATACTCAGCTTCATTGTTGGAAGCCTTAAATTGGAAATACACAGCATATTCTATGTCTATTCCGTCTAGACTATTGAGAATAATCCCAGCTCCACAACCTATTTCACATGAAGAACAATCAACGTACAAATTACGTATGGAGATATTATCATCAAACCCTTGGTCTGACAAATTCCCTTGATGAAATATCTTGTCCTTCCTTTCTTCATTTCTTAACTTCGGCTATTTACCAGTCAACTCTAGTTGATCGACTACCATCTCTTCTGGAAATTCTATTGCTGGGAGTTGATCGGGGACAGTTCCTATTGATCCTCTAGTATCCTCGAGTTATCTGCATTAGCCCCCTGTTGATCAGAGGTATCTGGATAGGTAAATTCAGCGATGAAATTCACCACTACCTTCCCTTTGAGAGAAGATCTTGGCTCGTAGATAATGTCTTACTCCCCTAATTCTACTACCCAATACATCAATCTTCCAGACTTTTCTGGCTTATGTAAAGCCTGTTTGAGTGGCATGTCAGTATATACCACAATCGTATCGGCTTGGAAATATGGTTTTATACCCCTGCTCGCCTCAATCAATGCCAATGCTAAGTTCTCCAGTTTTGGATACCTGATATCTGCTCCCCTGAATGCCTTTCTCGTATACTAAATTGGTTTTTGTACTCCGTTTTCTATTCGTATCAAAGTTGAACTAACTGCACTTTCTGAAACACCTAAGTACAAATATAATTTTTCTCCCAATACCAGCTTAGACAGTAAAGGAGGTGTCCTTAAGTATCTCTTCAATTCTAAAAATGCTTTCTCATATTCGTCGTTCCACTCAAAGGTCTTCCTGAGCACCTTGATGAATGGGAGACATCTATCAGTTGCTCGGGAGATGAATCTGTTGAGAGCAGGAATGCTCCCCGTAAGGCTTTGCACTTCCTTCTTGGTGGTTAGAGATTGTAATTCTAGCAAAGCTTTTATCTTATCAAGATTTTCTTCAATACCTCGTTGATTCATAATATATCCGAGGAACATGCCTTATTGTACGCTAAAAATGCACTTGTTTAGGTTCAGCTTCATCTCATACTTCTCCAACTGATCAAACGTTTGGCTCAAATCAGCTATATGGTCAGCAATTTTCTTACTTTTGGTCAACATGTCGTCGACGTATACTTCCATATTTTTACCAATCTGTTATGTAAACACCTTGTTCATCAACCGCTAATAGGTAGCACCTACATTTTTAAGACCAAAAGGCATAACATTGTAACAATATGTTCCTCATGGGGTAATGAAAGAGGTACTTTCCTTGTCTTCTGGCTTCATTTTAATTTGATTGTATCCGAAGTAGGTGTATATGAAGCTCAATAATTCATGCCTCGAAGTAGCATGTACTAGCTGATCTATCCTGGGCAAGCTTTATTTAGGTCTGTGAAGTCCACAAACATTCTCCACTTGTTGTTCTTCTTCTTTACCATTACCACAATAGCCAACCAATCAGGATATTTAACGTCTTCGATGAAAGAATCCCTTTGTAACTTTTCTACTTCCTCTTGAATAGCCTGATTCTTCTCTGGACTAAAGACTCTTCTTCTTTATTTTACGGGCTTGATCTCTTTATTAACGTTGAGCTCATGACATAGAAAGGTTGGGTCTATCCCCGGAATATCTTCGTGACTCCACGCGAATGCTTATTTTTCATGCTTCAGAAATGCCACGAGCTCCTGCTTTAATATCGGATCAAGTAAAGCACCAATATGTGTCGCTATTTCTTGTTGCTCGTCATCCAAAATAATGCTTTTTTTTGCCTCTATGACTTGGCCTTTAACGAGCTCCATTTCATCTCTTGGGTCTAAGGTTTCAATCTCAGACTCATCGAATTCATTCACTTGATAAGTGGTTGATTTCTTCCTTGCATCCTCCAATTCTTCTTGCTCAACAGACGAGTAGTAGCATTCTCGAGTTATTTTTTTATTCCCCTTCATAATTCTAACCCCGAAGTTGGTTGGGAACTTTAAACACTGATGTACAGTGGATGGGACTGCTTCAAACTTTTTTAAACCTACTCTCCCCATGATTATATTATAGGCTTATTGGACATTTTTATCCATCACAAAGAAGCGTACCTTTTCTGTTCTGTAAGTAGTCCAAGTACCAATCAACATGTCTAGCTTGATCGTCCTAGGCGAAAAGACTTTTTCTCTAAAAAACCCAATGAGGGGGTTGTGATATGGATCCAACTGACCATGTTTTAAGTTCAAACTATCGAAGCAAGGGTAAAACATGATGTCTGTCGTGCTACCATTATCCACCAGTACTCTTGAGATGATTACATCCTTCATTCTCATTTGGATCAATAGAGGATCATCGTGAGGATACAAAACGCCTTCCAGATCATTTTTGGAAAATATTTGTTAACCTTCCTCAGGCGATCTCTTCTGCTAGGTTTATCTACTATATATAGGAACAAGCGTGTGCCTCATGGAGGTAAGATTTTATCTCATCGGTATGATCACCCCCTCTTGTATCTTCACCTGTAATCATGTTATAATTGAATGAACCAAAAGGAATTGAAAATACCTCACGCTCATGTTATCTTGGCCATTTTAGGAGATCGGGGTCATCTTCAGGGTCCCTTTATCGTCTCTTGGTCGGTAAGGAGACTTGGACCTCTGTCGAGCTCTGTTGTTAGTCCTGCCACCATTCTGGCGATCAACGTACTTGTTCAACTTTACTCGTCTAATGAGTGCCTCTATCTCATTTTGGAGAGCTATACAGCTTGTCTGGTAAAAGACCACTCATGAGAGTCGTGATGGTTGTCTTCTCCTCATAGTTAATGACTTCTAATTTCTCGTTGTTAAAATAAGTTATATAGTCCCCGATTCTTTCTCCTGCCTTATGTCTAACGCTCAACAGATGTGCTACCCTTTTAACCGACTTTGCACCAAAAAAGAAATTTCCTATAAAGAATTCGTCCAGTTGATCGAAGGTCGCAATCTTTCCCCGAGGAAGGCTATTGTACCATATCTGAGTAGATCCAGTAATGGTTCCGAAGAATGCTCAGCACCTCATTTCATCTGGGACTACATAGATGTCTGTTGCAGCTTGATAGTGCTCTATGTGGAGAAAAGGATCAGTTTTGTCCTCATATTTAGGCGTGACCACAGGAGCCTTGAATTTTGATGGTGTGGGAAAATCCACAATTGCTTGCACAAATGGAGATCATTTGATAAAGGTTCTTTGGATAGGGTTTTTGGCCTTAACCATTTCCCCTAATATTTCTTCTAGTCTTTGAATAGACCCTTTTCAAGCATCATTACCAGCGTCTGATCTATTTATATTCGCACGAGCAACAAATCGCGTAAAATTCTCTTCTCAGGATCTTTCTGTACGAGCTGCATGCCTAGAATTGGGATGTGACTGGGCTGAGCCTTCCCTTAAATCATTTGGTCATTGAGAATTTCTCGACGTAATTCGAGGAGGATTTATGTTCCTCCTATGGCCCAAACGATCGAACGGAGAGACTCTGATCAACCTTTCCAGGGCACTAGTTTGTTCTGGAATTAGAGTAACATCTTCCCTAGAATCCAAAATTCTTATAGGTGAACTTAAGCCAGGGTGATAGGATGGAACACTTGAATTCTTGGTATGAAGGACTTTAGTGTGTCTAGATCGTGAGGATGGTGGACGCATGCTTCTACGAATGCTGCGTTGTCCTGACTGGTTAGATCCTCCATTTTAGATAGTTTGAATGAACTGTCGCATGGTTTCTTGCATGGCTATCTGTCCCTTAGCTAGATTTACTAGGATACTAATGAGATCTTGTGTATTTGGAAGAGAAAAAGGGTTATGGGGATTCCCATCATTGTTTGTGTTGCTAGATTCTAGGATATCAGCCATTTTTGATGAGTTTTTAGTGAAAATTGCTACGTATAGTCATTCCCACATACGATGCCAATCTATTGATTTAAAAAACTAGATTTGATCTAATTAACTAATCACAGATAAACATGAAATAAGAAATAATACATGGGATTTTTAAAGTGGTACAGCCTTAATGAAATGGCCTACGTCCACTGTTTTGTATTACTGGGTGTTCTGCCTTAATCTTGGTTATCTTCGCTTATGATCACTTACCCGTTATGAAGGTATTACAATATGTTTATATCCCTTGGGATGCCCATATGAATAGACAATATGCCATCATTAGATAGGCATATGTATCGGTAAATAATAAGAACATTCATTAAACCTGTCTTGGTCGCTTGGTCTTCCCAAATAGGTGCTCAGTATATCGAATAGCTCGATATTCTGAGTATCTTGGTCGTATTAAGTTTCTTGGCGTATATAATTATGATATGCTGGAAGCCACGTGTCTTATCGTAACTGGTCCAAGTCAGCTGACTAATTTTTGCATCAACAGAAGCCCCCAGTGTTTCATAATTGAGATTGGATGCGAGAGTGTGAAATATTATGCCCAAAAGTTTCTCGCGCATATTTCGCATGTCTTGTTTGGTTCCAGACCTTCGACACTTGTGAAATTTTCTTCTCAGCATAATAGTTTTGAGCGTGAAGTGGCAAACTTGTAAATAGTTAGATTTTTTGGCGAATGCTTGGTCACTCGTGTCTTTAGCCGTCGAAAACGAAATCGTCATCATCCGTGATCATTACTTTTCCCATTTTCCAAAGCAGCGTACATAAAGGCAATAAAAGTAGTTCATCTTCTACCTTTTGCCGTCTAGATTGCCAAACTCTTTGTCTTTTCACTTTTCTTCTTACGATCGTCTTCTCTGTCATTTGCCTTAGCTGATTTCTTAATTTTTTCTGTAAGAACTTCTTCCTTCCTTCTTCTTTCTTTGTTTTTTAGCCATCATGGTTTATCTTATCGAATCGTTGGATAAGTTTAGGGCCGATTTTGGGATTCCTTCTTGGGTTATTCTGAAAGAACCTTCTTACCCTTCGAATTTATTTTCTCTAGCTGAGGGACATTGGTTTCCTTCTATTTTTGTGGCTGAATGTGGTTTTTCCGTCCCGCCTGATCCCCTGTGTTTGGAAATTTGCTAATATTTTGATATTATTCCTGCAAGATTAGTTCCAAATACATGGAGGGTAGTTATGGCGTACATAGATTGAATCAATTTCATGGAACTCATCTAGGGATTACTGAAATTATGTACTGATATAAATGGGTTACTAGCGACACCACCTTTTATTTAAAAACTAGGTTTTCTAACCGAACTTTAGTGGTCAATCTCCCTGATGCTAATAGGGATTATTTTGGGGTTGTGATAAAAAATTAGCAACATTCCCCACTAAAGGAGAAAGATGTGCACCAAAGTCCCAAATGTCCACTTTATGGCAATGAGATAGGTTGTTATGTTTTTCAAATTAACTCTGTTTTTGTTTAATAAAATGTGTCACTGATATTTATTTTTATGTTGCAGTTGACAGCAAGAGAAAATCCCTAAAAGAGAGTGATATTAATGTAAAAGATTTGAAATTTATCTCGGGATTGCATCGAGCAATAGCTAGGGAACACGTGAGGTCTGCTTCCTATTTGCTCAGATACAGGAACACCGTTTCTTCTTTTATTTCTCGGACTCTCGCTCCACCTTTGGTAATTGATCTTGAGCAGTCTCCAGCATCTTCTTCTGATTTAGGCACTTCTATTGCTGACCTGATGATGAAGAAGAGGAGAATGCCTGATCTCTTTGCCATGGTTGCTCCTGGTGCTGAAGGGGTGAAGAAGAGCAAAGACGATGTCCCAACTGAAGGGACTAAGAGAAAGGATGTTACTCCATCTGGGGAAGTAGTTATAATTGTCAAGGAAGTCAGCAAGAAGCCCCCAGTTGCTCCAAAAGAGGCAGCAACTAAATAATCTGGGGGTTTCTTGCTTATAATCATTTTCTAAATAATCTTAAATATTTGGGTAATCATTTGCTATATATGCATGTATATTTTACTTGTAATATATGTATATTTTTTAAGGGTGAGGGGGAAGAGGATGGAGAATCGTACACTTAACCTATATGTATATATAACCATATAAACACACATACAATATGTATTTAAATATATATATATATATATATATATATATATATATATGATTATATATTATATGTTATACATACATACAATATAGATTAAAGTACACATGCATATTATAAATGCATACAATATAGATTACTTGTAATATATGCATATATATATATATATATATATATATATATAGTACTGCTCTTGTGTGGACCAGTTCGCATTTTAAGAATGCGGACCGGGCACGTGTCACCTGGCAGTGAGCCTAGAAATTATCAGCTAAATTATAGGCACACTCTTTTTTTCTGCGCTCACCGCCCGGTGACACATGTCCGGTCCGCACTCTTAAAATGTGAACTGGTCCATATCAGAGCAGTACTGTATATATATATATTATGGTATTTGTTGATGTAAAAAATTAGATTTGATCTAATTAATTAATCATAGATAAATATGAAAGAAGAAATAAGACAAGGGATTTTTAAAGTGGTTCAGCCTTAAAGAAATAGCTACGTCCACTATTTTGTATTATTGGGTGTTTTGACTTAATCTTGATTATCTTTGCTCATGATCACTTACCCGTTATGAGGGTATCACAATGTATTTATAGCCCTTGGGCTGCCCATATGAATAGACAATATGCCGTCATTAGATAGACATATGTATCGGTACATAATAAGAATATTCATTGAATCTGTCTTGGTCGTTTGATCTTCCCAGGTAGTTTCTCGGTATATCGAATAGCTTGATATTCTGAGTAGCTCGATCGTATTAAGTTTTTTGGTGTATGTAATTACACCATGCTAGACGACATGTGTCTTATCATAACTGGTCCACATTAGCTGACTAATTTTTATATCAATAGTATTGCATGTGTAATACATAAAAAATTTATATACATACATACATACATAAAAGTATAACGTATATCTACAATGACGTAGCTAGGAATTCTAGTGTGTTGGGGTGGAGTAACGACGAACACTGGGGGGTCTGGGGGCGGGAGCCCTGAAGCCAATTTTGTTGAGATTATTTTTAAGATTATAGCAAATGATTACCCAAATATTTAACAATAAATTAACAACTACACAATAACGCTAAAATATAAGTTATCCATTTTATTTTCATTCAATGGGTAACATTTCTATTCATAAATTAACAAATCCAATCACAGTATACTTCTCCATAAGCAAATTATTTTAACAATGAAATAAGTTTCCATCAATATCTAACATTTGAATTTGTAAATAAACATTTCATCAAATTATAACATTGCGATCTCTAAATTAACCAATCACAATATACATAACTATTAACATTTCAACCAACATTAACCCTACAATTAACTATAAATTAGATACCTAAACTCATATTTAACTCCAATTTTTTATCATCATTAATATTAACATTAACCCTAAAATTCATCCAAACATTAACACTAACATCAAAGATTTATACTGTTGAAACCCTAAAAATTCATTCAAAAAAGTATAAATTAAAAAGAATGAGGAAAGAAGCACATGAGTCATCTGCTTTTATTTTTCAATGAGGTGAGCTTTTATATTTGGAAAGAAAGAGAATATAAAGGGTTTGACTATTTATCATATATCTTTAACTTCTTTAAAACTTTATTTTACCCATGCACTTTTCTTTTGGTTCATGTGTAATTTATTTTTAATTTATTTTTGTGGGGGCTTAAGCCCCCACTGGGCTCTATGTTTCTCTGTCCATATATATATAATAGGGTATGCCCGTGCCTGAAGGCACAATGAAATTTTTTAAAAAGTAAGTAATTGCAAAACGGCAAAAATTTTCAAAAAGTACTTAATTGCAAAACGAGAAAATTTTCTTTCCCCAACAAAATAAATTGTAATTTAAAAAAATGGTTTAATCTCATTTATTTATAGGAATATCCACCTTGGTTAACAAATAACAAATAATCCAACAAAATTCAAATAGTGTAAACAATTTAGAAAACCATAAAGTCGTGTATAATGTAAATAATAATTTTTTTTTATATATTATAAGAATAAATTTTCAAAGTACTGAATCGTGTAAGATAAGATATGTACAAATAATCAATTATGCATAATATGTACAAATAAAATATATATACGTGTATGTGTGTTATGTACATGTACATAAATTGGATCATTTATTATCGAGTTTGCAATTAAACCATAAAATTTACAACAAATTCCGAGATATGTATTTTATGAAGATATATATTTCATGTACAACAATATTTGATAATTTTCTTTCATATGTTTACAAATGTAATCTAAAACTTTAAAAAGTTAATCAAGTTCTCCCTACTAAGAAATAATGAGACATGTTCAGCAAATACCAAAAAAACTCTATTTGCTACCAAATAGGACCCCCCCCCCCCCCCCCAACCTTCTTTGTTGCCCATATCTCTCCTTACATAGGTTGACAGAGCAGCCCCATGTATCCTCATTGGGGTATGAACACTTTAAAACCTGCAGAAAAATGCCACTAAAATCAACACCTGTTAATAAATAAAAATTTAAGCATTAAACATGAAATAACCTTATTTAGAACCTAAAAGAGACCGATCTAAGATACAATATTTTTTAATAAATAGATCTGATCACGAAGACCCAAAACTTGAACAACTAAGATGATCAAATATTTGATAAAAACATGCAAACCATGTGCATATATATCTGAATCCACGGTCAAACTGTGTATAACTTTTAAAGAGAATCACTGATCATTTTGAATAATGGAATTAGATCAGTTTGAAGCCATGGACCCAATCCATAAATAAAGCCACAAAAAAAACTGATCAAGGGAAATCAATTCAGTTTGGATGATGAAATCATCAAACCATGTTAATTTGATTTTAGATATTATAGATCGATTAGATCATAAGACCAAAAACATAATTTTCGCTGACAATATTACATGCTCCAAACCATACAACTATCCACTTGATGTTCGGGAGAGAGTGAAATAGAGAAAAAATTCTATAGATCTAAAATTTTATATCTAAAAATAGAGGTATAGATGCAAAAGACCAAAAATCATTATATGGATCAATACAGCTCCTTATAAAGAAAATACTTCACCCCTAACAAAGAAAAAGCCAGAAGGCTGCCATTAGGCAGCAACACTAACTTCACAGCTCTTTCATATCCTTCTTCCACTGTTAATATTCCATTGTTGTAGTTTATACTTGTTTTGACAAAGTCAGGACAAACACAATTGAGGCAGAAAGATGGGAACTTGTTGTCCATAATCCTTGTGTAGACATTCATGGCTGCTTTGAAAACTACATATGCTAACACCCATATAGGCCAACCTTTGGCTTCTAAGGAATCCTCTTTAAAGTTTTTCAGAAACTCATTAATCACCTCATCCACTCTCTCTTCAGTAAGGCTTTTGCCATCACCTAGTATTCCTTTAGCCCATTCATTTGATATATTCTGAAATAACAAGGTTGAAAATAGTGAAGTTTTTAGATAAAATAACAGAGATCATTTCTAAAAACAGATGTTAACAATAGGTACACACAGTCATTGCTAAAAATAATCATTATTCAAAAGTTAACACCATGAGTAATATATTTAGCCACTACCAAATATATATTCGGCCAAATAAGAAAATTGTCCCCCAAATCCAACTCATACATGCAGTAATCACTACAAGAATTATGGCTTTTAGCAAGGAATAAAATCATTGCAACAAGTATGTTTTCGTTGCAAAACACCTTTTGCAACGTTTTTTTTCCTTGCAGTGTTCCTCGCATTAGCCAACATGCTATAGATCTTTTTCAAGGAAATTTTGTTATAATCGCTAAAAATATTTTGCAATAAAATTTTTCGTTGGGGAAAACAAGATATGTCGTTGCAAAAATGTTCTCATATCTTGACTAAAAGCTTTTGCAATGAAGATTTCGTTGCAAAAAAATACTAATAAATTCTCGCAAAAGATATTTTGAGAGAATTCAAATCACTTGCTAAATGTTAATTTTACATTGCTAAAAATCTTTTGTAACACTCTTTTTCGTTGTAAAAAAGTTCTCGAATTTTGACTAAAAACCGTTTAAAATGCATATTTCGTTGCAAAAGACACTAACAAATCCTTGCAAAAGATATTTTGAGAGAATTAAAATTCCTTGCTAAATGTTAATTTTATATTGGTAAAAGTGTTTTGTTACACTCTTTTTCATTGCAATAAAGTTCTCGGATTTTGAATAAAAACCGTTTAAAACGACTATTTCGTTGCAAAAGATACTAAGAAATCCTTGCAAAAGATATTTTGAGAGAATTAAAATTTCTTGCTAATTGTTAATTTTATATTTGTAAAAGTCTTTTATAACACTCTTTTTTGTTGCAAATAAGTTCTCGGATTTTGACTAAAAACCGTTTAAAACGAATATTTCGTTGCAAAAGATACGAATAAATCCTTGCAAAACATATTTTAAGAGAATTACAATTCCTTGCCAAATGTTAATTATAAAGTACTAAAAGTCTTTTGTAACACCCTTTTTAGTTGCAAAAAAGTTCTCATATTTCAACTAAAAATATTTTGCAATGAATATTTCGTTGCAAAATATACTAATAAATCCTCGCAAAAAATATTGTGTGAATTAAAATTCGTTGCCAAATGTCAATTATTCGTTGTTAATAGTCTTTTGTAACACTTTTTTTCGTTTCAACATTTATTTCGTTGCAGAATTATATTAAATATTGAAATAAATAAAAAGAAAATTAAGTGAACACACATAATTAAAAGAAGATATAATATATTCAAAACATAAATATACTACTGTTCATGTCACAATGACGCTCAAAAGTAAGCAATACTTCATAACTAAGAGATGAGTTTGTACTTGTTTTCGCATCACAAACAAAATGATAAAATCAACAGTTGCCATCATGCAACTTTATCCGAATTGGATGAAGATCCTTCAGGAACATCTTCGTTGGTAGCAACGTCTTTATCTAGCAGTAAGGTGGCCTTCATTGTAGCCATCTCTGATACAAGACCTTGGACTAGTTTTTTCAAATCTACGATCTATGTTTGTAACTTTTTGTTCTCCAAATCAAAATTCTGCCTGCATAATGATTTCAAAGGTCGGGTACCATACCCTTTAGGTATGCCAACTATTTCCAAAGACTTTTTGACAGATTGATACTTCATCATAATCTTTCGAGATTTTTTGCAATTCAATCATCTCTTTCTACAAAAAAAATAATATGTTAGACTATCGGTTTGACTATTTTTAAAATTTAAAAAAATAAAATCGACAAAGATTCCTTTGTTTATTTAAGAAATCCAACATGTTGTGACACACAAATCACTAATAGAATAACTATAGAAACAAGTAAATCATCAATGCGTCCCTTCCACCGATTTCACTTTATTTTTAAAAAAATGGGCAGAATTTCCTTTATTTATTCATGAAATCCAACCTATTGTGACATAAATCAATAATCAAAAAATCAATCCAGCCCGCACGACTTGAGAATAATTCTTTATGTCTAAGCATGTAAAATTATTTTCTTTTATATACTTACATAGTCAGACTTTGTTTCTTCACTAATCCACCCGTTGTCCTTCGTCCAATCAGTATTCCTTTCGTCATCTCATATGCATTACCTTCCTATTAACGTACGAAAATAAAATACATAAGTACATGTATCCACATACATTAAAATTTAACAAATTTCAAGCACTCAAAAACTTACCCTGTCTTCATACAAGTATGGGACAAAAGACTTTGTCCCACCGCGATGAGCATACTTAGCATTTGAACGACTAGTAGAGCAAGCATCAGATTTACGCAATAAAAAAGTGATATACTTCAAGTTAATTTACTGAAACTTAAGAAAACATACAATTTTAACATAAAACATACATAAAAAATTATTACCTTATGTTCCTCTGTACTAAAAAATGAGGAAAGAAATTTCCAATCTTCGTCCTTTTCCACATCACACTACACCAAAATATTAATTTTGTGACTGCCTTCTTGTAACTGCTAATGGGGGTGACAAACTTTATCACTGCCATTAGAAGTCACAACATTATTTGTAACTGCTATTAGGGGTCATAAAATATTTGGGTAATAAAATAATTGAGTCAATTGGTTTGTCACTGTTAATAACAGTCATAAATCTTACCATATAATTAATTTGTGACTGCTGTAAGGAGTCACAAATTTATAACTGCCACAAGGAGTTACAAATTTATCACTAGAGTTAAGTTATTACTGCTATGAACAGTCACAAAATTGTAACTGCTATAAGCAGTCACAAATTTTAGATTTGTGACCGCTATTAGCGGTCACAAATTTATGAGTGCTTATAACCGTCACAACTATTGGCTTAAGAGTTAATTTCTGACCGTTATGAGTGGTCACAAATTTATGACTGCTCGTAGCGGTCACAAATTTTGGTGCAAGAGATAATTTGTGACTGCTATTAGCGGTCACCAAAATTTTGGCAATGGTTTAATTTCCCCCTTCTCTCTCCTATGTGCTCTTTGATCTCCCGCCTCCATCCCTCTTCAATCTACCGCTCCATCCTCGATCCCTCTTCTCACTCCTAGGTTAAACTCTCTCGATAAACAATTGTAAAGTTATTGCAAACTTCACTATAAGCAAATTTTTTTTAATCTTCCTCTATCTCTTTTCACTGTAAACATAAACATAAACATGTTGTATGAAATGCGATTTTAATTTTTAAAGGATTGGATAACATTAACATTTTTTTTATGAAATGCGATTATGTGAATTTCTTTTAAGCTTCCTCTCTCTAATAAAGGATTTTGTTTATAACGAAATTCTAATTCTTTTCGGATGCATAATTTGTTTAAATTACAGACACACAATTTTTATTTACATATTTGTTACAAATTTCTTTATAAGTTAGTTTATTTACAAATTTATCTATATATTTGTTATTTTTCTTAATGGAATGTATACTCTTAATCTCTGATTTGTTTTATGACATATACATCTTACAAACTGGTTTAGGAATTACAATAACGATTAAATTAAGCAATCTTGGTAAAGAGAGTAACACAAAGAGATCCAAGCCTAAAATAATAATATTTGTTATTCTAAACTTTTCATTGGACTAAAAAAATCCTAGTTGTAAATTTACATTAGTAGAACTTGTTATATGTAATGTTTGAGTTTTTAAACTTTTTTTGTCATTTACTTTAATGTTATAAGTTGTACAAATTGGGTTAGGGTTTTCAACCAGTGGCTACTTGATTAATGTTTATGATAACTGTTTGAGCTCCAAAGTAAATCCAAAATTTTACTCAATTTAGTTATCAGTTGATACTTGATAGTGAAGTGATTAACATTTATAGTTCTTGTAGAAGTAGAATTAGGTGAGTGTGGTGAGAGAGATAAGTAAAGGAATTGAAATTTATCCTAATGCGTGGATATGAGTAGTCATTCAAACACTTACAGTACAATGTTGGCATGTTTTTGGGACACGGATCTCTTGACTCGAAGCATGCCATACAAGAAACGTAGGACTACTACTCTAAATTATTTAAATGTGTGTGTGTGTGTTGTATCTAATATGACATTGTTTCTTGACTCCGTTTCTTATTTCAAACGTAGAAGGGAACTATTTCATTCTAAAAATATTATTCTTGGATGGAAAATAAGATGGTATATAATTTTTTGTTGAGGATTTGGCATGTTGTGGAGTGAAGACTTATGTTTGAAATTATAAGTTTATTTCAACTGGTGTTTGGAAATTCCCTTATTCTCTTTATATTGTCATTATTTATTTGTGTTTTTTGGCAGGAAGACAAATTAAATGATCTGATCGACTGAGTTAATCTAGTCTCGGACATTCAAGATAAAGGTAATTTTAATTCTTGGTCATTGATTAATATCATTAGTCTTTGTACTCGATTGGTTTGTAGTGGTGATAGGAGGTTGAGGGTGAGCCAATTGAAAATCCGGATTGTCAATTGGTTGTTGTAGTATAGTTTTAAAATTAATTTATGAAAATATTTGTGTACTTGTTTGTGTGAATTTTAGTTAGAATTATTCATATGTTTGTTTCTGTTAATTAATTTATGTCATTTGCAAGTAGTTCATGCCATTCAATCTAGAATTATTGATTGTCTCCACTTGTTTGTGTGAGTTTACTATTCAATACAAAAGTAATATAAGGGAAGTGACAGTCATCGAACTCCCGATTTTCTGAAATTGGCTATTTGACATTTGTTTTAGGATTAAAAATGGAACTCGGGTTGGGAAAACTCAAAAAAATAATCGTGTGGCCCGAATAGAGGTACATACACCCTAAGCATTACAAAGTAACTTGTAGGAAGTGGTGTGTCTCATCGGGCTCCTGGTTTTTAAAATTGACTAGTAAGCATTCGCTTTGGGGTTAAAATGGGATTTAGGGGGTGAAAACTGAAAATAATAATCAAATGGCCTAAACAGACCAACAAACACCCTAAGAGGTACAAAAGTAACTTACAGGAAGTGTGAGTGTCCTAATCAGACTCCCGATTATCTAAATTGACTAGTAGACGTTAGTTTTGGGGTTAAAATTGGACATTGGGGGGTGAAAAGCAAAAACAACAATGAAGTGTCTCGTAAAGACGCACGCATAATCGAGAAGAAGGCTTAGTGGGAAAGGTTTACTCCACTCTCCCTATGTCATGAATGGAACTTCATCATCGGGTGGATTTATTTGGGGTTTATGTTTCAAGAATAAGGTTTTTGCACGTGATAGTGAAAAAATATCACTCTTCACTTTAGACCCCCAAACAGCTCCTGAAAGTCTTGTTTTGCGCAAATTTATGCCCAAGTTATCCTGGAAGAAATGAGAAGCAGATCCCAACTAATGATATAGAAATTTACAATGGATGCATACCGATTAAAGATGGGGGAGCCCTTCAAATTTGAACTCTTCTGGCCTATTTTGATCAATCCCAAGTGAACCGTTGACATGCTAGTACAGTACAGGTTGACCAAGAAAGCAATGGTTTATTCATCATCTAATTCTCATCCAAGCAGGCGAGCATAACCTTTCATTTGCACTGAGGCGGATCACCGGATTATGTTAGTTCGATGGCTCATGTGTCTTTAGGGATGACACAGGCACCCTGCCCTTTCCCAACTGAGAGTCACCAACCAATTGGGAGGAATTCTACTAAAGAGAAGAACAATTGAAACTGATTTCCTGATCAAGATGGTCATTTGTATCTTCTCGCGGATTGTATTAGGATCTGCATCAATGCTCTGCGATAGAAGACAAGCCCCTGTTTGGCAGTCACATATTTGATCTCGTCGTCCTCCAACCTCCTACGTCCTGTAGCTGTGGTGAGTATGAGAATTTCCCAATCGGATCTAGAATTATACTTTTACTAATGCTTGAGCTAATAGACGGTGATAATTCCTTATCCTTTGACGCTTCAAAATTCTTAATTTCCAAGCAATCTAAATAAAACATCATCTTGTACATTAACTGGACATTTGATGAATCAGTTGCCATGACTTATAAGCCAAGACAATATTTGGGATCACGATAGTAGGGTCAGAAAATTGAATCGAATACATATCCATCTTCTTTTCACCAAACTCCTTTTCCACTTGTAAATGTTGTGTTATCAAGTCGTCGATCAATCAATGTTTTGTCCGATACCAAAACTGGTAAACTAGATGTATCTACAGCTTGAGGCTTCATCTCTTTCCAAAGAAATGTCAAGTGAATTTTTGACGATGAAGTTATCAAGCAAGTAATGTATAAATTGTTCTCGAGAAGACCCAACGGATTTCTGCAGTGTAAACAAAAAATCCATAGCTTTTTGTCCTTAATATGACCAGAAGACACGTGTGATGTATCACAACTCTCCATTGTGAAATATTGAGGAATCCAAGACATATGGAATGTATTTTGAGAACGTTTAGTTTCAAAACCACATTCAGCTCCTTGAGTTTGATTTTTATTTCTCATAGAGCTTACCACGAGACTAACATGGCCTGGGGTTTGGGAATCAAGAGGGTCAAATTATGGTGCTTGTGAATGGTTAAATAATGATGAACCTTTATATTTTCTTCTTTACTGTAACCCCTTTGTAAAGATCAAGAGCACCAACGTCTTCAACATCATTGTCTATTTTTTGTAAAATATTAATAGTCTTGCCAACACGCTCCTTGACGTCGCTGAAAAAGGATTTTAAGTCCTCTAGTGACTTGTCAAAGTTGTTATACTGTCTAACTAATTTTTATAACCACATTGAGATGTACTTTGTATTCCTTTCTTCACCGAAGCGCTCATCTATTAAGATGATGGAACCATAATCAAACCTATGTCATATACAACGCCCTGCAACTTGATTAAGAGCTTGAAAGGCTTGTTGACAGTACCACTCGCTCCCACCAAGCAGGGTTTTGGATGATTTATATGTGTCATTAAATTTCTTTTTCTGTGAAACTTGAATGTCATTTATGTTTGGAAAGGGAATCCCAACAACTATAACCACACGAGCATTATCATCAGAGAAGTCAATTCCTTCGAAAACCTTTCCTCGACAGACAACAAGAAAAGCAGCTCATTCCTTAGTAATTCTTGTGCACTCAATTACATTGCGGTTAGTATGACCCAACTTTTTACCCCTTCTCTTTGTTCCAGTCACGAGTTTTCTGCCTTGATGAATTGTATTATAGTAGCCGTTCAAAACATTATTAAAATCATCCTGGTTTCCTCCTCTTGGCTCAATAGAAAGGGATTTTTGCGCATTTAGTCGAGACCATTGACCTATCTCACGCCAATGACCCGATAGTTTCTCCATCAGTTTATAGCTAGGAAAGAATACTAGACAGCCACCAGGAACAATCTTGCACATTTCTTCTAAGGAAGTGCCAAGTGAATCCTTAACAAAGAATATAATGACAACGCAAAATTTAGTTGAGAGAAAATTTTAAGACACTCCTCTAGTGCATTAGCTTCAGCAAAAGGAGAAGATTTGTTTCCCAAAGCCAAACAAAATCCAATAATGAAATAGCCCTTATCATCTCGACTTACTCCTCCTATACCACTAGGCCCAGGGATGCCTTTTGAAGCACCATCAATGTTGATTTTTAATGACCCTATAGGAGGTTTAGACTATACACATTTATATATCAGTACCTGTCTGTGTCCTTTTAGGTTGAACCAATTAATGATGAATTGATCTTCTAAGCTGCACATATCCTTGTATATTTTGTTGTAGCCTATGTCAATAGCTAACAGGTATAGATTGAGTGACATGTCATAACCATGAATGTCTCAAAACCACTATACGGTGAAATACCCAACACACTAAATCTATTTTTAGTTAAATAGAAAAACTCCAACTCTTTTAATAATTAATTTAAAATATTGATTAATATTGTTTTGGGCAACCACACAAGTAAAGATGTATTTGGAATGATGTTGCTGAAATAATTAGAGTTAGAATGGGAAGAGGAAAAGTAGATAGTAACACAATATTTGTTCTCGAGGAACCCACCGTGGTGGTAAACCCCGTGTCCCTAGTCCCAGGACAGCCCGTGCACCCAAGTCCACTATTACCAATTATGAGTTACAAATTACAGTCCTCCAAGTTCACCACAGTTTAAACTAAACAAATACACACCCGTATTTAATCCGCCTAGTCTAATCCAACCCAACTTGACTGAATATCAGTCAACTCAATACCCCGGCAATAGGGACTAACACTCGCTCACTACACACGCACAACAACACACTCAAACCCGAGACCCCGTGAAGTTGTGCAGTACACAGATTTTAATTTGTAAAAGTTGTTTTAATAAACCAAAATATTTTGGTAAATAAAGGAAGACTAGGTCTACTTTTATCAACACAAAAAATTACCAAACAGGGACTAACTGAAATGGTAATAAACAAAACCACACACAAAATTTATTTTGAACAGGTCAAAATCATATCCAAACTATTCTGAATTTTAACAAAAATTAAATGTATTTTAGTCCAAGGTTAGTTCAAATATTGGTCCAAATACAGTCCAAATATTAGTCCAAATATAGGTCCAAAAACAGTCCAAAACATTGTCCGAAAATTAGGTCTTTTAACAAAAGTAAAAACAGAGTTTTAATCTGAGTTGACACAGTGAGATTTAAGTCTGAGTTACAGAGATGAGTTTGAATCAGGAACACATGCAACAAAAAAATTTCTTCACCCGTATAAATGAACCACAGCAATCGGAGTATATATATGTATATATATGTACGTATATATATATATTTTTTTATATATATATATATATATACAGCAATATGTATATACTTCTACACAGCAATATGTATGACTATATAAAACAGAATATATATGTAATATATATATAGAGAGAGAGAGAAAGAGCAATATATAATACCTCAAAAAAATGTAGATCTGAAATCTACAGCTCAAACATATCTCGGCAGAAGCACGCCGAACTCAGGTGAGATGAAAATTCTGAATCAAACGCAAGGAACACAACACCAAACTACACCAACCAAATGTACCACAAACATCCAAGAACAAAACTCTTAAACAAAATCGAAATCGATCTTGATTTAAAGTAGTAGAAAACCCCTCAAAATGCTTAAGAGATCATCACACAAACAGGTGTATGTCGTGTTAAACTTATATGAGAAACCCTCAAAAGAAATCAGGAAATTTTTGGAAAGAAAAGAGAGAGAGAATGTTGGCTGCGATTGTGTAAACTTAAACCCTAAAAAAATGAAAAATGAAGATCGTAACCCCTTTATACCACAACTGAAAGGGCAAGGTCCGTAATAAAAAAACGAAGTAACCAAGGGCAGAAATGCCTTTCACCATAGGCGGCTGAGGACAAAACCGTCCCTTCACAAAACAAAGGGGTACCAGCGTAATCTCCACAAAAGGATAAGGGGCTTAAATGGAAACCAAGAAACTCAACGGTTGAAATAAGCTGGCACCACACGTGGTCAACTCGTGTGGTATACGCCACTTGCACTGATTGGACCAACAGCAGCACACACGGATCGACCCAACAAACACAAGAAGGCTAAATCATAGCCATTCAACCAAAACAAATCGCAACCCTTTAATTTTGTGTTTAAACCTTTTAAATAAACAAATTAACTTTTGTTTATTTGAGTTTATGTTTAAACACATAAAATTAAGAAAACAATAAAACAAATAAAGAAATAAAGTTAGCAAAAAAATAATTATCATTTATATTTTGAAATATTAAATTTATTTTGAAATATTAAATTTAAGAGTAATTTAAAAATAAACAAAAAATAATAAAAAAAACAATAAAGAAACACACACAAAATGTTGTAAACATAATCAGAACAAAGTCTCTCAAAATTTTGAGACAACAATGTAAGGGAAATTTTAATCTCCCCCTTTGTCTAATTTTGAGACAAACAAGACTTTGAGACGTTAAGGAAAAACAAACTACAGATAGCAACATTTTGGGACCAAAGCAAGTACATAACTCAACTAACAACATATATCCTAAAAATAAAAAGACACATGTCTCAACTTCTCCCCCTGTTTGTCTCAAAGGGACAAAGGGAGGAAACTGAAAACAAACTATGTTGGAAACGCACACACTCCAATTGACATTCGTAGGGTTTCAAACCTATGGTTGTCTAATGGTTTGGTAAACAAATCAGCAAGTTGATCTTTAGTATTTAAATACTCAATGTAGATTTCCTTTTTCTCAACAAGTTCCCTAATAAAGTGTTCACGCATTTTAATATGTTTTGTACGCGAGTGAAAAACAGGATTTTTTGAAATACTTATAGCACTTTGATTATCACATAAAATGAGAGCACTTGGTTCATTTATTCCATAATCATTTAGCATTTGTTTGATCCACAAAAGTTGAGTACAACAACTACCAGCAGCAATGTACTCAGCTTCGGCGGAGGAAAGAGATACACAATTCTGTTTCTTTGACGACCAAGTTGTGTCCTAAGTAAAAGCAGCCACCAGAAGTGCTTTTACTATCATCGGCACACCCAACCCAATCAGCATCCGTATACCCAATTATTTTGGAATTTGTGTCAAAAGTATACATAATACCAAAACTTAGAGTACCACAAACATATTTAAGTATGCGCTTAACTGCAATTAAATGAGATTCTTTTGGTTCACATTGATATCTAGCGCATACACAAACACTATGCATTATATCCGGTCTACTAGCAGTTAAATATAAAAGACTACCAATCATACTTCGATAAAGAGTAACTTCAACCTTTTTACCAGAAAAATCTTTGGAAAGCTTAGTGGTGGAACTCATGGGTGTTCTAGCCATTTTAGCATTTTCTAGACCAAAGCGCTTAACTAATTCAGTCGCATATTTAGTTTGAGATATAAAAATGTAGTCATGTTTTTTGCGAAACTTGTAAACCCAAGAAAAATTGCAACTCTCCCATCATAGACATCTGAAATTCTGATTTCATTAGGTTGGCAAAAATTTCAGCCTCTTGAGGTGAAGTGGACCCAAAGACAATGTCATCAACGTATATTTGTGCAATAAGCAAACAATACTTATTTCTTTTAACAAACATTGTTAAGTCCACTCCCCCTCGAATGAAGCCATGGGTTAAAAGAAAAGAAGTAAGACGATCATACCAAACCCGAGGGGCTTGCTTGAGACCATAAAGCGCTTTCTTTAATCTAAAAACATGATCCGGAAGGAATGGATCACAAAAACCCTTAGGCTGTTCAACATACACTTCTTCATTTAAAAACCCATTTAAAAAAGCAGATTTTACGTCCATTTGGTATAATTTAAATTTCAAATGACAAGAAACGGCAAGCAGAAGTCTAATAGACTCTATTCTAGCGACCGGGGCAAAATTCTCATCAACATCAATCCCATCAATTTGGGAGTACCCCTGAGCCACTAATCTAGCTTTGTTACGCAAGACATTTCCGGTTTCATCACATTTATTTTTAAAAATCCACTTAGTTCCAATGACATTAGTATGAGTAGGGCGAGGTACTAAGAACCATACATCATGAATTTTAAACTGTCCCAACTCTTCCTGCATAGCAAGAAGCCAAGATTCATCCACAAGAGCATCCTTTATATTTTTTGGTTCAACTAGAGAGACAAGAGATGACATCAAAGCATTTAAAGTCTGAGCTCTAGTTTTAATTGGTTCCTTAGCATCACCCAAAATATTCTTTTTAGGATGATTCGCCCTAACCCAATTTGGAACATCAAAGTCTTCCGATGGTAGGGAGTCCAAAACATTATTCGTTGATAGTTTTGTCAAGTCACTTGACGATGTATTTTCAACGGGTGTTGATTCCGGGATATCTTCAACATTCGGGTCCATACAATCATTTATCACAACATTTATGGATTCCATAATAGTTTTAGTTTTCAAATTATAAACTCTATAAGCCCTACTATTTTGGGAGTATCCTAGAAAAACTGCCTTTTCTCCTCTAGTGTCAAATTTTGACAAGTGTTCACGATCTTTACACACATAACATTCGCTACCAAAAACTCTAAAATATTTCAGATTTGGTTGCCTACCATACCATAATTCATAGGGTGTTTGTTTCGAATTTTTTCTTAAATAAACCCTATTAATTATGTGACAAGCAGTTTGCGTAGCTTCAACCCAAAAATATTTTGGCAAGCTTTTAGCATGAATCAAAACACGAGCCATTTCTTGAATGGTTCGATTTTTTCTTTCAACAACACCATTTTGTTGGGGAGTCTGAGGAGCACTAAATTCATGTTTATACCCATTCCCAATACAATAGTCTATAATACCCGTGTCTTTAAATTCCCCACCCCTATCGCTACGAATACGAGTGACTTGAGTATCTTTCTCATTTTCTATTTTTAGCAGAATTTGTAAAAAATGATTGAAAGTGTCTGATTTTTCTTTCATAAATGCAACCCAAGTAAATCTAGTGAAGTCATCAACAATAACCAAAATATAGGAATTTCCACATAAACTAATTGTCCTAGAAGGACCCATTAAGTCCATATGTAACAATTCCAAAGGGTGAGAGGTAAAAATATCAGTTACTTTCTTATGAGGTGCCTTATGAATTTTACCAATCTGACACGGACCACAAATAGAATGTTTAACCTTAGTTATTTTGGGGACACCCCAAACAAGATTTTGACTAGATAATTTAGACAAACTGTCATAATTTAAATGGCCTAAACGTTCATGCCATAAGTCTAAATCACTCATTCGAGAGGATAAACAATTTCCAAAAATATGATTATGCTTAACAGCATAGCAGTTGTCTGGAGTCCTAGACCCACACAAAATAAGTTTCCCATTTGGGTCTAAAATTTTACAGTCAGATTTTGTGAAATTCACAGCATGATCATTGTCACAAAACTGACTGATACTCAATAAATTTACAGTCAAACCATCAAGAAGTAAAACATCCTCTAAGTTAGGGAGCCCATCTGCCTCAATTGACCCTTTGCCTATGATGTGGGACATCTTTCCATCACCAAAATTTACAACACCACCAACAAAAGATTTTAAGGTGGTAAACTTGGATTTGTCCCCCGTCATATGCCTAGAGCAACCAGAATCTAAATACCATTGAGAATTTTTGTCACGAGCATTTAATGCTGATAAAACAACATTGCATCTCAATGAGTCATTTGATTCAGATTTTTTAATCCATTCAGCCTTAGTTTTCTCAAAAGTTTGTTTAGACTTCATGTTGGACAGATTAGGCTTCCTAACATACACAGTTTTATCGTTAGAGCGATCGCGAGTATTTTGAGCATGCAATTTTTTATAGCAGAAATCAATCAAATGACCATTTTTATGACAAAAATCACAACGGGAAAATTTTCTATAAACAGGTCTAGATGGGACAGCATATCTGTGGGCTGGTCTGGAGTTGACCATGTTAGCCTTTTTATAGCAAAAGTGTTCCAAATGCCCAAGTTTAGAGCAGTAACCACAATGAAAAGTAGGCTTAGTAGATTGAAACTTATTATCAATTTGATTTTGCCTAAAATTTTTAAAATTGGGAGCATTCTGTCCTAATTTCTTAAAACAGAATTTTTCCAAATGTCCCGTTCTTTGACAATAACTGCATTTAAAGCAAGGCTTAGAAGATGTTGAGCATCCATCATTTTTCACATGTTTGTAAGACATCCTAATTTCACTAGACTCAGGAAATTGTTCTTTGGAATTTATGAAATTAGTTACATCAAAATCTTCCCCTTCGAAACCAAGTCCTTTGGTAGGAACAAAATCAGAATAAGAATTTGTGGGATCATAACGCATACTTTTATTAATAGTTTTGACAGTAAACCCAGAATCCCAGTATCTATTTAACCGATTAGATGTGATCTCTAGCTCCTTTTTACACTCATCATATTTATTTAATACACACTTAAGTTCAGTTTGAGACTCATCATATTTAAACAAAATTTCTTTGTTTTTAGTTTCAAGAGAGTGATTCAAATCAGTCAACATAGTAGTTCTTTTTTCAAGTAGAAGAACATCATTTTCCAATTCTTCAATGTGAAAAGATGATTCTTCAGACATGATCCTAATTTGACTATTTAAAGCATTAATCTTTGCTAATAACCTAGCCTTGTCTAAGTGGGAGTTATCATCAATTGTGTCATTCAACGCTTTATCACACACACCTTTTTCAGCATTTTCAACCATCTCTAATGAGTCATATTCATCCAAATCAGCATAAATATTACCGATGTCTAAAAGAGATGCCGTGAAAGTTGGGTGATTTTGAGCAGGAAATGTGAGAGATAAATTCACAAAGTCTAAATCACAAATATCATCACAGAAACCTGAAATATCTGATAAACCAGATACGCTATCTAATATGCCCTCCGATATCATAGTACACGTGGAAGTGAATGCCATGAGATTTTCAAAAGTTTCGTCATCACTATCAGAAATATCATCCCATGTTTTAGACAAATGTGCCTTATTTGAAGGCTCCCATTTCGCTTTAGAGAAACACCTATCGGCATAATGACCATATTCATTGCACTTACGGCACTGAATGTGGCTCAAGTCCTTCTTAGGTCCAGATTTTTCAAAATTTTTCTTCTCAAAATATTTTTCGTGGGGTCTATCGGAATAACTAGGCTGGCCTTGTTTTGAAGCATATTTATTCCTATACTTCACAAATTTCTTATAGTGCTTAGACAAGAGTGCAAGTTCGTTATCCAAAGATTCCAAAGAAATTTCAGAATCAGTTAAATTTGACAGAGAGGATACAAAGGCCATGCTACTTTCACTACTAGATTTAAAATTAAGAACATTTTGATTTTCAGTGTGTGTCGGTGCTTTACCTCTTTGTTCATCTCTTAAAGTATTTTGATATTCAAAAGTCTTGAGTTTACTACACAAGAGATGAGGTGTGTAGCTATCCAAATTATCAGCAATAGTATGTGCAATTAAATCAAAACTCTTAGGAAGAGATCTAAGAATTTTATCACAAATTTCAGGATCAGTATAAATAACACCATTAGCATGAGACTGATTAACGACATCTTGCAATTTCAAGTAAAACTCATCAAACTTCTCATTGTCTTTCATATAGAGAGAATCATAGAGCCTAACTAGCATTTGGGACTTGACCCTTTTTACTCTAGAATCTCCTTCATGGGTTGTCATTAGAATGTCCCAAGCTTCTTTAGAGGTAATGCAAGCTGAAATTCTTTTAAATTCAGTTGCATCCATCGCTTGAAAAATGGCATTTTTGCCTTTGTTGTTATATTGTGAACTAAGCTTTTCTTCTTTAGTCCATTCAGAGAGAGGTTTTTTAACAAATATTTCAGCATCATCATCACTAAGTTTAGTAGGTGCAGAAAAACCATTTTCAACAGTTTCCCATACCTCATCTCCCAAGTGTTGAAGATGAGCAACCATTCTTACTTTCCAATAAGCAAAGTTGTCACCATTAAACACAGGAGGACGTACGGAAGACCCATTGTTGTCACCCATAACAATAAAATTTTGATTTTAAACAAAATAAGAGTTCAGGAACTTTGCGGAAAAAGAACTTTTGAAAAAGTGAATTCTGACGCTCTGATACCACTTGAAATACCCAACACACCAAATCTATTTTTAGTTAAATAGAAAAACTCCAACTCTTTTAATAATTAATTTAAAATATTGATTAATATTGTTTTGGGCAACCACACAAGTAAAGATGTATTTGGAATGATGTTGCTGAAATAATTACAGTTAGAATGGGAAGAGGAAAAGTAGATAGTGACACAATATTTGTTCTCGAGGAACCCACCGTGGTGGTAAACCCCGTGTCCCTAGTCCCAGGACAGCCCGTGCACCCAAGTCCACTATTACCAATTATGAGTTACAAATTACAGTCCTCCAAGTTCACCACAGTTTAAACTAAACAAATACACACCCGTATTTAATCCGCCTAGTCTAATCCAACCCAACTTGACTGAATATCAGTCAACTCAATACCCCGGCAATAGGGACTAACACTCGCTCACTACACACGCACAACAACACACTCAAACCCGAGACCCCGTGAAGTTGTGCAGTACACAGATTTTAATTTGTAAAAGTTGTTTTAATAAACCAAAATATTTTGGTAAATAAAAGAAGACTAGGTCTACTTTTATCAACACAAAAAATTACCAAACAGGGACTAACTGAAATGGTAATAAACAAAACCACACACAAAATTTATTTTGAACAGGTCAAAATCATATCCAAACTATTCTGAGTTTTAACACAAATTAAATGTATTTTAGTCCAAGGTTAGTTCAAATATTGGTCCAAATACAGTCCAAATATTAGTCCAAATATAGGTCCAAAAACAGTCCAAAACTTTGTCCGAAAATTAGGTCTTTTAACAAAAGTAAAAACAGAGTTTTAATCTGAGTTGACACAGTGAGATTTAAGTCCGAGTTACAGAGATGAGTTTGAATCAGGAACACATGCAACAAAAAAATTTCTTCACCCGTATAAATGAACCACAGCAATCGGAGTATATATATATATATATATATATATATATATATATATACAGCTATATGTATATACTTCTACACATCAATATGTATGACTATATAAAACAGAATATATATGTAATATATATAGAGAGAGAGAGAGAAAGAGCAATATATAATACCTCAAAAAAATGTAGATATGAAATCTACAGCTCAAACATATCTCGGCAGAAGCACGCCGAACTCAGGTGAGATGAAAATTCTGAATCAAACGCAAGGAACACAACACCAAACTACACCAACCAAATGTACCACAAACATCCAAGAACAAAACTCTTAAACAAAATCGAAATCAATCTTGATTTAAAGTAGTAGAAAACCCCTCAAAATGCTTAAGAGATCATCACACAAACAGGTGTATGTCGTGTTAAACTTATATGAGAAACCCTCAAAAGAAATCAGGAAATTTTTGGAAAGAAAAGAGAGAGAGAATGTTGGCTGCGATTGTGTAAACTTAAACCCTAAAAAAATGAAAAATGAAGATCGTAACCCCTTTATACCACAACTGAAAGGGCAAGGTCCGTAATAAAAAAACGAAGTAACCAAGGGCAGAAATGCCTTTCACCATAGGCGGCTGAGGACAAAACCGTCCCTTCACAAAACAAAGGGGTACCAGCGTAATCTCCACAAAAGGATAAGGGGCTTAAATGGAAACCAAGAAACTCAACGGTTGAAATAAGCTGGCACCACACGTGGTCAACTCGTGTGGTATACGCCACTTGCACTGATTGGACCAACAGCAGCACACACGGATCGACCCAACAAACACAAGAAGGCTAAATCATAGCCATTCAACCAAAACAAATCGCAGCCCTTTAATTTTGTGTTTAAACCTTTTAAATAAACAAATTAACTTTTGTTTATTTGAGTTTATGTTTAAACACATAAAATTAAGAAAACAATAAAACAAATAAAGAAATAAAGTTAGCAAAAAAATAATTATCATTTATATTTTGAAATATTAAATTTATTTTGAAATATTAAATTTAAGAGTAATTTAAAAATAAACAAAAAATAATAAAAAAAACAATAAAGAAACACACACAAAATGTTGTAAACATAATCAGAACAAAGTCTCTCAAAATTTTGAGACAACAATGTAAGGGAAATTTCATACGGCACCACCATATTCATTATATGATACAAATAAATCCAAAGAAATGAATACCATCCTAAACTAAATGGAAATGTGTCCTCATGCACCATTAGTTTAAACAACTGACTTTTCAATCTGTTTCTTTACACAAGTGTGGAGTCCAGGCAACTCCGGTCCAGCTGAACAGGACCAAAACAAAAAAAACTACTAGTTCACCAATATTAAGGTTGGTTATTGTCCACGTTAAACTAGGTTTTAACCAAAAAAATCTCTTCGATAAATCAGTTTTTAGTACTTGCACTTTATAAGTTCATCATATGGAGATATCCAAAAATTCTCAAGATAAATCAGTTTTTAGTATTTGCTCAGTGGCCTTTTTTGACCTTATGAATCTGCATTGATTTGGAAATTTTGTTGGAAATTTTGGTGTTAATTGGAACATGGGTCGCTTTGGTGCTTGTTAAGGGAACGGGTGTGATGCGCTACTGTGTTCTAGCATTCAACTCTATTTTTCTCTTGTTCACTGCTTGTACCAGTTGTATTTTGCGAGGCAACCAATGTAGTCAGGCTCTTTGCATTAATCATGTACACTAAAGTTATTATTGGTTGTTTGTACTTAGGGTGATCGATATGGCATGTTAGTAAATTTATCTGTGAAATAAAGACACCTGGAGAAACATGATGCTCAGTGCTAACAACTGTCATCTATTATCATTATCTTATACGAAACGTTTATTCAGTATATTTGTTGATCTTGACTTTCATATCACTTTTTCTTCTTTGACTTAGAAACTAAAGTAAACATAAATAAATGGTCAAACATAAGATTTCAAGCTCTAATTTCTCTTAAACCTCGATGAACTTGTGGTCATAGCATGGATCCTTTTTCTCGTTTGCAAGTTTGGTGTTTGATTGACATTATTCAACTTGTCATTAAAGAAATAAAATTTAGTTGTTCCTTACATGGTTTCTTGTATGAATACTGACTGGATGGATCCCAAACTCCATCAGCAATGTTCCCTGTATTGCACCTAGTTTCAGAATACTGACCGTATCACCTAAAACATTGTTGTTTTAGAATTTTTGTGATGAAAAGTTCGAACAAAGCCTTATATTTCCACATATTATAAGTTTATTATGACACACCACAAATCTTCCTTATTTATGCTATCCTATTCGCGTTTCCCTCATTAAGAATGTTTGGTTCGGTCACACTAGATAATATGATACAATATTGTTTCTTTGCTTCGAATTTGTAGATACACATGGCAAAGTTATTCAGAGAGGTTATTGACACTAGTTGGGGTTTATGGATTTTTGAAGTACGAGTCCGAACTTGATCGCCTTGAGATTCGCTACTATCTTGAAATGTTTTACGCTCTCAAGTATCATCATTTGGTGAGTCCCTCCTCATAATTATCAGCCTAGATTAACATCACTTGCCTAAATTATTCAGAGAGGTTATCCCATCTAATGTTGGAATAACAATCTAGAGTTTTAGGGCATCTAAAGGCCTAAAGAGCCTGTAGTATGTTCGAGTCATTATATGGTTCATAAACAGATTCATTTATGTGATGAGGTTCGAGGGAGTCAAGACGAGCTCCTGAAATTCCCCACCGCTACCACACCAAATATATATATATATATCGAGGCACCATGCTTTTTACACTTTCAAACGTGGAAATCCTTATATACTTATTCATGTTCTTATATTCGTGTCATATACGGAAGGTGTGTCAAATTGTTATGTTTTTAAGAATCTATTGCCAGAGTATACTCAAAAAGTTAAACTTCCTATGCCTATTTACCATACCATCAAGGAAGGCCCTTACCACAAGCCCTTATTTATATCAACACGATTGTGAATGATGTGAGGTATGACATTAATCACTTGTTTTTTGTTATTTTTGGATATTTAGGTTTCGTTTATATTTATTTGACACACATACACTCACACTTAACATATGAGAACACATACAAACATGAACACTTGTTTCTTTTGTTTTTATATAGTTTGATTTTGTTGTACTTTTGATAAGATAGATTAAAATGATGGACTCGTTTAAGACTGAAGTAATGAATTTAGTTAAATAATGAATTTAGTTTTTTCTTTATTTATTGAATGATTGTATGAATTGCTGGATTCAGTGAATGTTTAAATTTGTGCATAATGCATTCCTTAGAAAACGTGTTGGCGCAAACACTCATTTTTCACCTCTCTTATTGCCAAGAATTTCAGCTGCTCGATTTGCAAATAACCTCATTGGCATTCATTTTACTTTGGGTGCTGCTTCTAGTCTGCCATACGACCAGTGGAAAATGATCATTTAATTTTCCTTCAGCCACTTCTTGAGCAGCTTGCATCATTGCTTTCCCGATGGATGGATTAAGACCATACTTGATGTTCACCTTGGCAGCACATTTTTTAGGATGCTAAAAGCATGAACAATTGGTTCTAATATTCGTTCACGCTCGCCTCCAATATCAAAATTCTGCATTGATCTTTGAGTTTGTGATGTATCTTATCATCTTAAACACATTTCCTTCTATATCGAAATTTCCTAAACCTCAAGATTCTAAGATTTACTTGCTTGGTATTCTGCATAATATTACTCAGATGTATTCTTCATAATTTAACATAATGGTATTCTGCATAATTTTGTTCCTCGAGTTGTTACTTCCCAAATTCAAAATGTATATGAATTGTATATCAATATTGAATCACAACTAATTTTCATTTTGTTTAAATTTTTGGCCGTAGTGAAATCAAATCATAAGCACAACTTCAAGGTCAACTTTTGGTGCTGCTATTGTGATTCAAAATCCGAGTAAGTCCACTGAGGTCATTCTTTATTTATTCTGAATTGTAATCCTTAACGTTTCTTGCTAATTACTGTGTTTTTACAACCCCCATTTTTGATAATATGTATTTTTGGAATCTATTGAATCTGAAAAAATATTTTAAGGGGTGTAATAAACTTGTATGATGTTAATTTTGGTTAATATGTAGGCTTCACAACGACATGGGAATATTAATTTGTGTTTTATCCAGAGTTATTTTCCTTCGGCTCTAGACAACACTTCAACATCACAGTTCCAAACCACTTTGTCTGCAAAAATTCTGATTCGTTTAATTGAATAATTATAAGCACACAATAGTGATATGAACCCGATCCTCCCAATCAATTGATACATAGATAACATAGTATGTCGATTGGTTTCTACACTGAAATGGAGCATCCGTTGTTCCCTTTATGCAATTTCAATGATATAGTGTTGTATTGTGTTCATAGAGGTTATAGTTTCTCTTTATTAATTGAATTTATAAGTTATTAGATTAAACGTACATAGTTTAAACTCAAATCTACACGAACATAATCAAAATAAAGTTGATTTAGTATACATGACTCTGTGCTAAGGAGAACTCTACAAGTATGCCTCTTTTAATTTTTGGTAACAATATGCAACTTCATGTTATTTTAGGCTTGGAAATGTTTGGTTGAGTAAGTTTATTCTATAAATTTACTATTCGATCTCTGTTTTTTCTGCAGGCATATATTAATCACTGGACGCTCATGAACTTTTTTGACAAAGCTCCTACGGTTGATAAGGATGCAGTTGTGGCTCCCAACACTTCCATTTTTTAGTTTATTTTTTATTCAATGTTCATTTTGCATTTGGCGCCCGAAATGGGTTTATTTGATGTTAAATTAAATTTAAACAAGTTTTTTATGTACAAGATATTCGAAATGTTTCAAATATAAATGAAATTTGTCAATTTTTTTAAGACTTGTATAATGCTGGCATTAAGTTTTTTTAGATTTGTTACATGTTCATGGAATTTCATATACTCCTCTATTTTAGTTCACTTTTTTTATTCTACTATTTTTTTAAAAATATAAACATATTTGTAACTGCTCTAAGGAGTGACACATTTAACAAATTCAACATTTATAACTACTATTAGCAGTCACAAATTTGTCACTACTGCTAATTTTGTAACCGCTGTTAGCAGTTACGAATATAATATTTATGACTACTGTTAGCAGTCATAAATTCAATATGTGTAACTGTCGACAGCAGTTACAAATATTATATTCGTAACTGCTGACAGCAGTTACAAATTGGGGTCACCAATCATAACTCCATAGGGGTTATAAAAATTTGTGACTGTTGTTAGGAGTTACGATTTTTCTTTTGTCACCCCCTAAATTATGACGGTAAATAGCAGTTATAAAGTTCATTTGTGACTGCTAACAACACTCAGAAATCTCCCATTTTGGTGTACTGTCACTAGGTTTGTTCATATTCGCCTCCTCAATATTCGAAAATTTAGAAAAATATTTCTTCAATGTGTTACAGAATCCACTATAATGTGCGAACATTGATGTATGAAAATAGCTCAAAACCGCCGGATTTGTGATGTCTAACTCAAATTTTGACTACACAAGTTTTAACGAGTTTAGAATATAAAATTACAACTTTTTAAGGGAATAGAACACAAAAATTAAATATACCAAAACTCGATCAATTATTGATGTCTTCTCCTTCTCTTCAACATTTCCCTATTTTTCCACCTTTAACGGGGCAAAAATTTTGTATGACAAAGCCAATTTCATTAGCCAAAGAGGTAGCGGTACGTCCAATCGGTTTATTATTCATTGAGTCCCATTGAAGTGGAATTTTAGAACCCCCAAAACTTTTAATAAGAACATCAGTTGCAATCCCACGTGTTCTACCATGAACTTTTTTCTTAGAAGTGGATCCAGATTCTGGAAAACACCACAAATTATAGTTCAGTTTTTAATAAAGTCTGGACTAGATCTGTATATATGTTGGCATTCTTAATTTTCCTATTACACATATATACAGATCAAGGTAAAAATTACCAAAAGAAAGATGATAGTTGTCTGTGGACTAGATTCTCTTATAAACTCTTCTTTTGTTTAGATGGAGAAACCTTATTCTGTATTTAAATAATATAGTGTTATCTATTTGAAACAAAATTAAAAGAATCTACTAACAAATCATGTAAGTAAACAAGAAGAAAGTTACGAATTTACCAACAAAAGAACAAAAGTACTAAGCAAGCTTAGAATAAGTAGTTCCAATAACAAACATATATGCTCAAAATTTAAACATATATTTTTTTTTAAATTCAACTTGCTTCTTCATTAAAGGAACTGATAAATATGTGTTGGTCTTTGCTAAAGTAGTGTCTGACTTCATAATAATATGCTCAAAATTTAGATAATTTGAGTGATTATTGATCAACTAATAGGTTAAATTAGGCGTAACTAACCCATATAAAATGATGTATGATATTAAAGTCGAACGTAGCATAAATAAGTCCACCAACTGCTTGGGCAATGAGTTAATAGTGGTGGTGGTATTGATTGAAAAAACTTGTTGCCTTCATCACAGAAAGTGATAAAAAATAATGTTGGCCAGTACACTCCATGACTAGGAGGATTCAGCTCACCTCTTCGGTTATTTATGTCACGTTGCTTCACTAGTTTCACATTTATTAGTGGCCTCCTGAGCTCTTTAAAAAGTTTGGATAAAAAATATTTTTAAATAAAATTTGGTTTATTTATATATTATTTCTGGACTATTAATCAATCGTGATAAATCTTCAATGCTGTTTAATTTCACATTGGTGTTATTAGATGAATAAATTGTTGATGTGATTAGTAAGGAAAACTGCATGACAATTATATCTTAATTCTGGACAACGGATACAGAGCTTGAGGGGGAGTTGTGCAAGTATGGGCCTATAAACGAAGTGAAGTTTTTTACCATAAGGCTAGTAGGAAGTCGAAGGGATATTGCCAGGCTGAGTTTTATGATTCTGCAGCAGCTACGGCTTGCAAGAAGGGAATGAATGGGCATGTGTTTAATGGGAGGCCCTATCTTTTTGCTTTTGCATCATCGTTTAGTGTTAAGAGAATGGGGGAAGCGCAGGTTAATTGGAACTAATAGATGGGGCAAACGGCTATTGCTTCTAAGAGGGGGCCTAAAGATGCACCTCTTAAAGCTACCGAAAACATTACTACAATGGGTGGAAATTAGTAAGGCGGTGGTGAGAGTAACAGGGGATATGGGAATTTTCAAGGGGCTGGTGATAATAATAACAGGGGTTATTGGAATAATCAATGAGGTGGTGACAATAGGGGTTATGGTAGAGGAAATTGGGGTAGAGGCAATGTTCAAGGGATGGGAAATAGGGGACCAGTTAATCCATGAGTGGAATGCGAATGATGCCCACGGCTGGGGTTGATGGACATAATATGGGAATGTGGTCAGATCCGAATATGGCTGGATAGGCTGGTGAGGAACATGGTGAGAGGGCAGCGGAGTCTAGTTATAGGGAAGAAGCTGTGTCAGATCATCAATATAGAGAAGTCAATAATGATAGAGTATGGGGTTGACCAAATGCTATGAAGGAAAAGGATAGAGGGTCAGTGGCACGACTCAGAATGTGTCTCTAAAGTGTGTACTCTCTAGGCTCAAGTGCAATCCTGTCGCTCAAGTAATAATCCGACAAGTCGGGTATCGATCCTCAGGGAAAAAGGACAACGGAGTTGTGACGATGGGATAAGACGGAGGAATCCTAACGATGACTCTAAAAAGAAAGGAAAAGATTTGTTTTTGGGAGTGATTAGACTAAATGCAATTATGAAATTATGATGAAATATGCAACTAATTAAAGTACCTGAATTATGAGTGGAAAATTGAATCAAAACTTTTTAAACTTAACTGATGAGAAAATAGGACGGAAATGCAATCCCCCAACCCTAGTGTAATGCAGTGACAATGTCAATGTGACAACCCGCTATCCGAAATAAAGGGTGGCCAGCCCTATACCTCGGTAAAATAGGAAATCATTGATAAATATCATTCTCAGCATCACTACAATATGCAAAGTATAAGGAATAACCACACTATATTCCATAAAACGGGTTATCAAAAACTTTGGTTATTAAATAAGAAGAGAACATTTTCAACAACCCATAGTAGGAATAGAGGGTGGAAACCCCCACAGGCGTATATAAGAAACCCAAAAATACAGAAGGACCGAATGAAACGTCGGTCAATAATAACCATACAACATATAATAAGCTCCAGGTGTTACATAATAAATCCATTATTCAATTACAACGGTTTGGGAAACATGCCCGAATAAACTGATCATAACTAGAAAACATAAATGGAGGCGTCTACACAAAACATCCCGTGAGACCCACACAATGTCACGGCTCCTCAAGACTTATGGAAGGAAAGATCATTTCTGGCGACCGTGCGGCGGAACACCTGAACGAATTATATATATATATATACACAACAAGAAGTGAAAACCGGTCAGGGCCGGATATATGTGATCAATAGATAAATGACAGGTATGACAATGATGCGCAAGTAAGCATGAATGATAATTTAACTATATGAATTGAAACTCACTTATACAAGAACTTAAAGTACTGCTGAGCCTTCTTCATCTTTCATCATATTTCAATTTAAATCTTCCTTGACATTCCTTATCAGTAATACAATTATTATCATGTGCTCTTAATGGCACTAATCTCAATAGCATGCTCTTTGTGGCATAAATTTTCTCTTTATGGCATTCATGTTCCATCGAGTCCAACTCGATAATTAGAATAGTCATAAATATAAATATAAAGATTCTAAGACCGCCCGTCCGGGTTTCCCCACTGTGCGCGTCCCTAAATAACCATCATCTTCCAGGGCCTAACATAAGACAACCTGGGATCCTATCGAAAACGTCGGGAAGCGGCCATATGCCTGCGGGGTAGTCAAGACCACACCCAGAATCTCCTACCCATCGCAAAAAAAAATAAAACAAACGCTCATATGGCCTAGGACTATATCCACCCTGCATTCATTAGCCAGGGGGCTTCACCTCTCGCACGGACTTCCCTTAAGATGTCATTTAGAGAGGTGTGTAACATCCATTTTATTTATTTCCATTTCGTGACTTAGTGAATTATCATTTGCCTTATCATCTTCACGTTTTAACAAAGGTATAAGCCTAACCGGGACTATATGTATTTCGTACCGTCATAACATCCTCAATAAGGAATTCAGACTCCAAAGTTATTTCCAAAGCCTCCTTTAGGCTTGAACATAAACCCTCAAGTCAAATCTAACTCAAGTTAATTCCTAAGGTCTCCAAATTGACCTAAAGATGTTCTAGACCCTTATAAAACTACAAGATAAAAGTAATGCCTAAACATCACTTTAAATTCCACCTTAAAAGAACCCTAGATGAACCCTTTCGAGTCTAGGATGTCGACCCAACTCAACTAATACTCTAAACCCTATGTTTACTTCATTTAAGAAGGTCCCTAATTACTAATCCTAAAGAAAAAGGGTTAAAATTTAAAAGAAAAATTTTGGAAAAGTGCAGGGCTACCGAATTGATTCGCCCCCTTGGCCGAATCGATTCGGCCAGAAAATTTGAGTTTCTGCAAAGTTGCCGAATCGATTCGGATGGAAACCGAATCGATTCTGTCAGAAGGTTTGGGTTTCTGCATAACTGCCAAATCGATTCGGACCAATTTCGAATCAATTCGGCTCACACGACCTGAGCACTGGACCTAACCGAATCGATTCGCCCAGGGGGCCGAATCGATTCGGGCCTGCGATTTTGCCAAGATTTGGCTATGGAGTCTTGGACTCCATTTTCTACCCCAACTTAAATTTCTTCAAACCAAACTTATATACCAACACCAAGATAACATTAATGATACTATTGACCATCTTAAACCTCATGAATCATCCCAATCATCTTTGAATGAATCAAAACCCACAAAAAACGTAAGAAAAACCATAACTAACTTAATCAAGAACAATACATCATTATCATCACAAATCATCTATCTTAAGTCACAAATAGCAAGTAGAAACTTGCCTTGATTCAGCAAATTGCAGGTCTCTTGGTTGTAGAAGCAAGAATCTCTCTCAATCTCCAAATCTCCAATCTTTTTCTCTACTCTTCTCTTTCTCTCTTTAGGTTTAGGAAGGGAATTAGGGAAATTGGAAGACTTAGAAAGCTTAAGTCGTGACCTAAGACAAATATCCCACTAAATTAACTAATAGTGCGATAAAATAATACGCAACTGCATAATTAAGGCACAACCAGTCAAAAATGCCCAAAACTACAAAATACAATATGGTACATTATTTAACTATTTCGCACGTTCTGGAATCAACTGCAACCTCCAAATTATCATTTGGACAATTTAAAATTCAATTTGGGTTCCGGTCTCATAATTAAGCCAAATATCATTTTGAATTCAGATGATATTAATAAGCATGACATAGCAATATTTACCCATAAATATGATAGGTATGCAAACTCATAATAGATACCAACTTCTCTACATTGAATTAACATTCAAATCATAACCCAACACTTGTCTCTAATTACTATACTAAGTAATTACTATAAAATACAGTCTCAGAAGCGAGGGTTATTACAGTCAATCATAAATTTATCCGATAAATCCGACCCGGAATTTAGGACTCCCAAGCATTATGTATACGAGGTTCAAGCCCGCGTCATACCTAATCTGAGGATGAGTAAATCGGTATCGCGGTAATTGCATTCAAATTGTAGTCTAAATCATCACGAGTACCCAAAGGTAAACGAGATATAAAGATCCACAATTATTATGTAATTACGCAATACGATCAAAATTTATCGTTAAATTCATCGGATTAACGTTATACACATCAGGTTGGGTTCATGCATCCCAACTTTTTAAACCTAGCCGGACATGTTAAATAGACTAATGCATGAAGTAATAACTTTGCATGTGTAAGAATTCATGATGAAACTAGATTAAAGCATGTAAATATGTATTATGAATGCAACAATAAGTTGAATCGAATACGAAAACTAAGCATGCAAGAACAATGACAAGAATCTTGAATCTTGAATTAAAACTTGAAAAACAAACCCGTAACAATTGAATCTTGAAGCAATTAATTCTCTTGATGTTCCTAGATGTTCCTATCTATTTCTCTCTATCAAAAACTGACTAAAACTATCCCTAATGGCTGCCCCTAAGTTGCTGCCCACGTTCCCTACAATTTTTTAGAGTTTTTAACCTAATAGGAGTCTTGGGAACCAATCAGAATAAAGGAGCAAATTCGCGCATCAGGGACCCCGAACCGATTCGGCCTGTACCCCGAACCGGTTCGCCCCCCAAACCAGTTCGGCCTGGGGTTCGCGAATGTATGCTAGCTTGGAGTGCTACACTTAGAATTTTTCTGGCTTTTCTTTTCTTCCTTTCTTGGATTTTTCTTCAACTTCGACTGGGCATAAATCATCAACCGTAGCTCGAATTTGGGTGCCGTTTCTTCCAGTGTTCTCGTTGTTCCGAGCTCTTCAACTTTCCAGTTGACTTCTCCTTCTGGATCGGGCTGAAAAATTACCGAATTTCCATTGAACTTGCCTTCTTAACTTTTCTTGCATTGTCTTGCTTCCTCTTTTGCATTGCTTGCATAATTAACCTGTAAAACCAATAAGAGAAGCACAAAACACGAAATACTCGCCAACGAAGGTTAGTAGCATAAAGATGAATCAAATCCATATATGTTACATCACTCGGGTTCACAAATGTACTGAAATTAGGGGAATAAATATACAATATTTATGCCCAATCAAACCCCCCTAACTTAGAACTTTGCGCGTCCCTAGCAATGTAAAAGAATGAGAGTATGAGTTAAGGACCCTTCAAGGACTTTATTGGGATAGAGCACCTCTTTCCCGGGAAAGCGATTGCATTTAGCACATGCAACAAGCCTTTAAACCTCTAGGTTACCCTAGTAGGACGAGTTGTGTCTCGTGAGGGTTTGCAGTGAATATACCCACAAAATTCGACTCAAAGAAAATTCAAAATATGCAAAAATTGTGCAATTTAAACTTTTCCAGAAAATAGTCATCATCAAGTCATATTTACGAGTCTCAAACCGTAGTGTGTGTGTGCAAAGCCGAAAATATAACTGCCAATTTTCACTGATTGATCATTACGTTACTTATCCGAAAATTCGTTTTGATTTCAATTTCTCACGGAATGCTCTCACAAACGAATCTCTCTGATTATGGCATTTCTCTCGGCATGCGTGATATAAAGAGTAAATGTAATGGAAACAAATTCACGCATGCAAGTAGAAAGACAGAAACTTTATGGCGAAAGGATCTCATCAACGGATTACGATTTTAAAAACGAGAATATTGCCTTTATTTCGCGCACTTAGCCTCTTATATTATCTTTTGGTGTCTTAGCTCTCCACGCGGTAATCAATTTTCGCAATTTGGACTCGGTTAGGACTTTTTCGGGTTGAAGGTTGCATTGGGTAAAATGAAGGAGGTATGGAAGGTTAGAATTGGAAATGTCATTAATGATGTTCAATTGTGCTTTTTCCGGGCTTTTGCTCATTTTTTTCTTCTTTTTCTATTTTTTTTTGTTGTTGTTTTTGCTGAGCATGTTATTTTGTTTCTTGCCCCTTTATATGCACTTTTTGGACTTGAAATCTGAATTTTTCATTTTTCACAATTCCGACTATTTTGGGTTTTTCGGGTTGTCAAACGAAAGGAAAAATTATTCGGCTCAATTTGGGTTGCAAAGGGTGATTTTGTTTTGCTACTTTTTCTGGCCAATATTTTTGGGGTGACAAACGAGGGCCTACTTCATTGTCCAATATGCCAATTGCGTTACCATATGCGTTTCGAGGTGAATTTAGGTTTAGAGACTAATTTGGCACGTTTTTCAAGGCAATATTGCACACATTTTTTTAAAACCGATCAAAATGAAAGGATTGAGATCCTTTAAAACTTATTAAGCGCTAAAAAGAACTTTGAGTTAATAATTAACTCGGATTGATTTAAAAACTCGCAAAACGTGATAGGCTCGAATCTCACCGGGTTTGTTAATATCCACATTTATTCGTTAAGTCGTCAATTTTCGCACAATTTCCATCTTTGGTCAATTTCGGCTTTGTGTATGTTGGATGTTTACAATTTGAGACTCCAATTCGATTTTTAATGATATTTTTGAAAAATTTGGATTCCAAATTTTATTTATTTTGAACAAAAAATATTTTTGGATTTTTCAAAATTTTATGATTTTTTTGGAAATTTTGGGCATTTTGAAGATTTGTGAAGTTTTAGAAATACGCACTTGTGACCCCCCCCCCCCCCCCCCTAACTTAGACTTTTGCATTGTCCTCAAGCAAAAAGGATGAAAATCTAACTCAAAGCGAATAATAAGTGCGGAAAAATAAAACAAACAAATATGAAAAATGCAACAAGACACAATATGACACTCATGCATGACTCAAAAATACAACAATAATCACCCCATACTCGCCGGGGGTGCGACGACCTCTCATCTCTCCATAACTTCACCCGACCCCACTCACGGGGTTGGATGTTCTCCTTGTCTCTCCCGTCCTAGGATTATAGGCTAACAATCGGAACAAGTTGGGACCTCGCACATAGATAAAGGATAGACCGGGAGACTCATCATGACTAACTGGAAAGGGATCCTCGTGATGCTGGCTCAAAGTGTGATCTGCGTGCACTGACTCGGAGGGAACACCTAGGTTTCGTTCAATTTTTAAGATGCATGGGTCGGGCTCTAAGTCAGATGAACCACAACTTTTGGCCCACTTACCTTCGGGGCCTCTAGTGTTGTGGGTGGATTGTCACAACGAAGGAATTCATTAATTTTTTCTTTCAATTCATTTTCAACTAAGTGGCTACATGAATCCAATAAGGATTGGCCTTCAATAGTAATACTTTCATCCACTTGCCCGAATTCTCTTTCAAAATCTTCCATGCTCATGTCTCCTAGTTCTCTCTCTCGAGCAGTGCCTACATCCTCTCTTACTTGCTCGATCTCTAACTCCACCAGTTGTCTCTCTTCTAACCCCTCTCTCTCTCTTTCAATTGCGGTCACTACACACCTCTCCCCCACTTTTCTCTCATTGTCACAACTACCACTATTACTTAGTGAAATAGGGCACACCCCTAACGGCTCTCTCTTGTGGGACCCCTCATTCTCATGGCTCGACACTAAGCATGACCCTAGGGAATTTCCACAATCATTCTCCTCAAAATATTCCTCTACGATCTCATCTATAAAACTTACCGCGTGAAGATCATCTTCTTCCCCTGTCTGTTGGGTGATATGGAAGATGTTGGTCTCTAAAGTCATGTTCCCAAAAGTGAGTTGCATTCGCCCATTTCGAGTATTAATGATTACGTTAGCCGTAGCTAAGAAAGGGCGTCCAAGGATGATGGGAACATGGTTACTCGAGTTAAAGGAGGGCTCCGTGTCCCAAATGACAAAGTCTATCGGGAAGTAGAAAGTGTCAACTTGGACGATCACGTCCTCGACTATGACTCTTGGGATCTTCACGGTTCGATCCGCTAATTGGAGAGTGACCTTAGTGGTCTTGAGGTCACCCAAGTCAAGTTGCCTATATATGGAGGAAGGGAGGATATTGACACTTGCTCCCAAATCAAGTAAGGCTTTTTCGATTTTTTTTTCTCCAATGATGCAGGAAATGGTGGATGCACCGGGATCTTTGAATTTAGGTGGGAGATCATTGAGTAGAATAGAGCTCACATTCTGTGCTAGAAAGACATTCTTCTTTACCTTCATCTTTCTCTTTACTTTCAACAAGTCTTTAATGACTTTTTCATAAGCTGGAATTTGCTTAATGGCATCGAGGAAAGGTAAATTCATCTTAACTTGTTTTAGCACGTCTAGCACGTCATCACGTGGGTTTCCTATATGGGAAGGAATTAACCTTTGAGGAAACGGTGCCGCGGAGGGTGGTTTCACTACTACCTCGGCCTCACTAGCATCTTCTTTGTCACTCTTATTCAAGGGGACATTTTCGGCCTCTTTCGTGCCGGGCGAAATCTCCTTGTCTTTAAGTACGTCTCGTGGGGGAGGTGACAAGTCAACTACTCTCCCACTACGTAGAGTGGTAATTACGCTACATTGCTCAGGATGGTCATGGGGTGTCGAGCTAACACTAGTTTGACCTTGGAGAGGTCTTTGACCCTGGGCAGGAAACTTGCCCTTCTCTTGGACACTCAACGAGGATTGTATTTTTGACATATTCGCATTTATGTCGCCAATCAGACGATCATATTTGGCATTGGTTGCGGTATGGTTTGCAATGAATTGATTCAGGGTATCCTCAAGAGTTCTCCGTTGTGGTGGAATATAATTTCCGTGAGGTGGTGGTGCTTGCGCATGTCCTTGCATGTGTGGAGCTTGTTGAAATTGTTGTGGTGGATGGGGGGGCAACATGCGAAGGAGGGTTCATTGTGGCATGTTGTTGCCCGTAGCTAAAACCGGGATGAATTTTCCACGAAGGGTTGTATGAATTCCCGTGCGGGGCACCGAAATTACCCTTAAAGCCTCATATACCACTAACTTGCTCCTGCAACATTACTTTGTAGGCGGGTATCGTCGGACATTCCTCAGTTGAATGTCTCGCCTCACAAATCGCATACACCTTCGTGACAGGGTTCGGAATGGGTCCAGCTGGTCCTTTTCCATATAACTCGCATAGGTCTCGCAATCCTTTCTCAATGGTGTCCAATCGACAATCCGTCATAGAATTCTTATCTACGTGGAATAGGCCGGATGCCGATGGAGCAGTGGTGGATTGTCGATTTCGATTTTGACCGTTTGGGTCAGAGGTATCCCAGGATTGGGTAGTCTCGGCGACATAACTCATGTGAAGATCAGCATCGTGGGCATCTAGATCGACAAACGGACCGCTTCCCATAGTTTCAACAAGTTTTTTGGAGTTAAGATTTAACCCATTATAGATAAAGGAGATGATTTGCGATGGATCAAATCCATGATGGGGGCATGAAGCCACTAACTCGTTGAAACGTTCATAACATCGATGGAATGGCTCATTTTCATGTTGACTGAATGCTTGAATTTGAGCCTTTATAGAAATTGTTCGATGTGGTGGGAAGAATTTCTTGAGAAATTTAGACTGTAGCTCATTCCAGGATGGAATCGAGCTTGGAGGTAAAGACCATAGCCAGGCTTTAGCTTTATCTTTAAGAGAGAAGGGGAAGAGTTTGAGGCGGATTACCTCTTGTGTGCAGGTTTGATCATTGAGAGTATCACACACGTCCTCAAAATCCCTTATATGGAGGTATGGCTTTTCAGAATCCATACCGTGGTAATGTGGCAGCATCTGGATCATTCCATTTTTGAAACGGAACTGCCCGGCATTATACGGGAGTATAATGCATCTCGGAGTGACAGTGCGCTCAGGATATAAGAATTCTCTCAACGGGCGGTACGGAAGCTCGTCCTCACCGGTAGGTGCATTACTATGTTGTGACATCTCTCTCTCACTTGATGACTCGGCGCTCTCACTGGGTGTGCTCGAAGTGTGTCCTACGAATGAGAATGGAGTGTTACTAGAGACTGAGTGCGATGGTGTGGGCGGTGGGATCCAAAACTGTGGGGCGTTTGGAGTGTGGGGACTATCAGGATTATACTCAACAAGTGGATTTTTGTGAATGCAGGTTGGAGTATTATGGGGTGTGAGAGTGGTTTCAGAATTTTACATTAAAGATTAGGAGAGGTGATGGTGAATCTTTTTGTGCTTTTTTTTTTCTTTTTGGTCAAAGCTTTGGATTGGCTCGATCTAATCCTAAGTCTACCTAGTTCCCCGGCAACGGCGCCAAAAACTTGACACGACTCAGAATGTGTCTCTAAAGTGTGTACTCTCTAGGCTCAAGTGCAAGCCTGTCGCTCAAGTAATAATCCGACAAGTCGGGTATCGATCCTCAGGGAAAAAGGACAACGGAGTTGTGACGATGGGATAAGACAGAGGAATCCTAACGATGACTCTAAAAAGAAAGGAAAAGATTTGGTTTTGGGAGTGATTAAACTAAATGCAATTATGAAATTATGATGAAATATGCAACTAATTAAAGTACCTGAATTATGAGTGGAAAATTGAATCAAAACTTTTTAAACTTAACTGATGAGAAAATAGGACGGGAATGCAATCCCCCAACCCTAGTGTAATGCAGTGACAACGTCAATCATAAATTTATCCGATAAATCAGACCCGAAATTTAGGACTCCCAAGCAATATGTATACGAGGTTCAAGCCCGCGTCATACCTAATCTGAGGATGAGTAAATAGGTATCGCGGTAATTGCATTCAAATTGTACTCTAAATCATCACGAGTACCCAAAGGTAAACGAAATATGAAGATCCACAATTATTTTGTAATTACACAATACGATCAAAATTTATCGTTAAATTCATCGGATTAACGTTATACACATGCACTAACACATCAGGTTGGGTTCATGCATCCCAACCTTTTAAACCTAGCCGGACATGTTAAATAGATTAATGCATGAAATAATAACGTTGCATGTGTAATAATTCATGATGAAACTAGATTAAAGCATGTAAATATGTATTATGAACGCAACAAGAAGTTGAATCGAATACGGAAACTAAGCATGCAAGAACAATGACCAGAATCTTGAATCTTGAATTAAAACTTGAAAAACAAACCCGTAACAATTGAATCTTGAAGAAATTAATTCTCTTGATGTTCCTAGATGTTCCTCTCTATTTCTCTCTATCAAAAACTGACTAAAACTATCCCTAATGGCTGCCCCTAAGTTGCTGCCCACGTTCCCTACAATTTTTTAGAGTTTTTAACCTAATAGGAGTCTTGGGAACCAATCAGAATAAAGGAGCAAATTCGCGCATCAGGGACCCCGAACCGGTTTGGCCTATACCCCGAACCGGTTCGCCCCCCAAACCGGTTTGACCTGGGGTTCGCGAATGTATGCTGGCTTGGAGTGCTACACTTAGAATTTTTCTGGCTTTTCTTTTCTTCCTTTCTTGGATTGTTCTTCAACTTCGACTGGGCATAAATCATCAATTGTAGCTCGGATTTGGGTGTCGTTTCTTCCAGTGTTCTCATTGTTCCGAGCTCTTCAACTTTCTAGTTGACTTATCCTTCCGGATCGGGCTGAAAAATTACCGAATTGCCCTTGAACTTGCCTTATTAGCTTTTCTTGCATCGTCTTGCTTCCTCTTTTGCATTGCTTGCATAATTAACCTGTAAAATCAATAAGAGAAGCACGAAACACGAAATACTCGCCAACGAAGGTTAGTAGCATAAATGTGAATCAAATCCATATATGTTACGTCACTCGGGTTCACAAATGTACTGAAATTAGGGGAATAAATATACAATATTTATGCCCAATCAGTCAGAGAGGGAAAGGGACTGCTCTTTTTAATTTGGATACTTTCCTTATATATAATATGATGTATGCAACAGAACAAAACACCATTATATCTGTATTAAATGATATGACATGTACCGTTAGAATTAGGCTCAAATGTAGAATTTGCACCCATTATTGGTGCTCCATTCGATGTCCTAGATGAAATTTCATTAGGTATTGGATCATCATGCGTAGTTGAATCCTGCACACTCGGTGGCTCTACCAAATCAGTAGTTGAAGAACCACGTCCACGTCCACCAGGTGCCATAAATATGGTAATAATCCTGATCAATTAATCAAAATAATTTATTTACAAATATAAAATTAAAAAGTAATGATAATGAAAACAACTCAATTAAGTTACATATAATTTAGAGTTTAAATAAAATAAACCCAAATCCTTCACACATCACATAAATTTAACTAAGCTCAATCAACATCACAAATAACAAGTACATAAGAATCTAACAAGTTCCATCACATAATAACAAGTGCATTGTGATTTAAATTTAAAAAAACTCAAATGTGTAATCTTCCTTCACTCGCTGTCATAATCACCATCACTGCAATTCTCTTCATCACTACAGTATTTTCCTAATGTGTCATCTTCCTCATCATCATCGTCACCATTGTCAAGATTATCATCATCATGTGCTTGCAAATCATTTCTTTCAATAATATCTGGTAGAGCATCGGTCCTAGCCATTTGACTCAAGTCCAAATCTCCCTCTTGAATAACCATTTGAATATCAGAAGATTCTTCTTCTTGGTATGCATCATTATTTGGACAATCGTTGGTATCTCCAGCATCAACTTCTTCAGGAATGTCCCAAATGTGTCTATGTTTCACTTTTTGTACTACTTTCCAGTTATGACCCAACTTGTAGTCATCTAAGTAAAATATATGTGTTGCTTGAGTTGCAATCACAAAGGGATCATTATTATACCATGTCGAACTCACATTAATAGAAGTGAGGTGATAATCCGTTTGTACTCTCTTCTTCTTAGGATTAGTATCGAACCACTCACACTCAAATATATAAATAATGTATTGATTTAGGTACTTCATTTGCATGACACTACACAAACGTCCATAAAAATCAACCACTTCATCATCGTGCCCTTCAGGACAAGAATTCCACTATTTTGAGTTGTGCGACGATCATCACGATCCTTAGCATGAAATCAAATCCCATTAAGAATACAACCAGATTATTTATCGACACGATTATCTGGACTACATGCCAACGAATACAACTCATATGTGGCTTGTAGTGTCCCTTGATGACACAAAGTTTTCATCTATATAAAGAAGATGTTAGTGGTATATTTACTATCATATTTTAATATCAGAAAATTAACAAACGTGTTATTAAAATTATCAAATTATACGATCCGCAAACCACTTTGGAAATTTACGTTCTTGCTTTTGAAATAAATTATCAGGATATTCAATCTCTAATTGTGTCATATGTTCACTACACATGCAAAATAAGATTTAGTTTTATTTTGTGAAATAATAATAAAAGATTGTAAAAGGATACTTACTCAAGATAAGGTTGTATTTCTTCGCAGTTATTCAAGATATACCAGTGGACCTTATCAATAATGCTTTGGGACAATCGAGTGGATTGTGCAGCACCCAAGGGATGAACATATTGAGAGAAAATAGAGAGTTTTGCATTACGTTTTCCTCCACATGTATCATCATTCCGTTCTCCACGATTGAATTTGGTTTCGACCTCACGAAGGTACATTGAACAGAAAGTTACGGCTTCATTAACAATGTACGCCTCTGCTATCGATCCTTCGGGTCGAGCTTTATTTTTTATGCTTAACTTCAGTGATCCCAAATTCCTGGACACATTAAATGTTATATAGATAAATCATTTTACACATTGAAAGTTCATAATTAAACATTTGAATAAATATTTTTAAAGTACCTCTCAAAAGGGAACATCCATCGCGTATTTATCGGGCCGGCAAGCATAGCCTCGCGTGGTAAGTGAATGGCCAAATGGACCATAACATCAAAAAATGTTGACGAAAAAGTTCTTTCAAGCTTGCAGAGTATAAGGACAATCACTTCCTCTAGTTTCTCCATGTCCTTCACATTCAAAGATTTTGTACATAGTTGCTGAAAGAAGTTTGAAAACTCAATTAATGTAGTATTAACGTACTTTGGCAAATATCGACTCATGCCGACAGGAATAAGTCGCTGCAGAATAACATGGCAATCATGACTTTTCAAGCCCGATATCTTTCCATCCTTGATGCTCATATTTCTAGATATATTCGATGCATAACCATCTGGGAATTTGACCGAGTTTAAGAACGCAGAAAAGTCCTTTCTCTCTTCTAATGTTAAGGTATAAGATGCATGTGGTTTCAGCCATCTGTTACCTTGTTCTTATAAATGCAAATCCTTTCTTATCTTAATATCAGATAAATCCAGACGAGCCTTGTCTGTATCTTTTTTCTTTCCTTCCATGTTCATCAATGTTATAAGAACGCTATCACATATGTTCTTCTCAATATGCATTACATCGAGATTATGTCTTAATTTCAGCTTTGATCGGTACTCTAACTTAAAGAAAATGCTTTTTCGTCCAGTTTAGTTACTCGGAGGTACGTTTTCTCTTCCTATCCTTACTGTTTAGATGCTTACTCGGTTTCAAAATTTTCACCTTCTCTAACTGCTTCAATATGTCATCTCTAGTAAAATCCCTCGGTGCTGGTCTCTCTTCTTTTCTCCCATCATGTAATCTACTTTTTTGCCAAGCATGGTTGGAAGGAAAATAACGACGATGACCCATATAGCATATTTTACTTCTTAGTCATTGCGAAGAGGTGTCTTCATTACATACTGGACATGCATTGTACCCTTTCGTGCTCCATCTAGACAAGTTACTGTATGCCGGGAAGTCATTAATCGTACATAATACAATTGTATGTAAACGAAAAATATTCCTTACCAAAATTATCCCATGTTTCTACACCAACATGCCAAAGATATTTCAACTCATCTATCAAGGGTTGTAAGAAGAGGTCCATGTCCTTACCCGATGCATGTGGACTCGGAATTAACAAAGCCATCATAAAAAATTATTCCATTATACATAGCCAGGGTGGCAAATTGTAAGGCATGAGAATTACCGGCCACATGCTGTATGAGTTACTCATATTTCCAAATGGATTAAAACCATCGAAAGCAAGGCCTAACCTCACATTGTGAGAGTCATTCGCAAACCAAGGGTACTACTTATCAAAGTCTTTCCATGCCTCGGCATCAGTCGGATGCCTTAAAACATCCTCTGTATCGACTTATTTTTCCTTATGCCACCGCATATCAGTGGTTGTATGCTTTGACATATACAATCGTTGCGACCTTGGTTTCAATGGGAAGTAACGCAGTACTTTATAATGAACATTCTTCCCTTTCTTATCATCATACTTTTACTTAGGCTCATCACATACCGAACACCTATCTGCATTTTGATTCTCTTTCCAAAACAATGCACAATCATATTTGCAAATGTGAATCGATTCATAATGGAGTCCTAAATCTCGCAACTTTTATTTTGCTTCATAATGCGAAGAGGGGATATTTGAATCTGGATAAGCTTCCTTCAACAGTTGGAGTATCATATCAAAGGATTTGTTGCTCTAGCGGTTAAGAAACTTAACATGCATAAAATTTATAAGAAACTGAAATAAGGAGAAATTTTTACATCCCGGATATAGCTCTTATCTGAGTCCACCAAATAATTTATTATATATACTAGCAGCATTTTTACTATGCTCGGGAGAACCATTGGGACCAAACATATCATTTAACAGCCCGAACATGTCATCATCTTCCTCCTCAACTTCTACATTTCTCGGAACTTGTGCACTTGAAAAGTTTTGTTCGTCATTCACCTCCTCTCCGTGATTTATCCAACAAGTATTACTATAAGACATTCCACGACTCAATAAATGACTCCTGATAGTTATCAGATCATGGAAATATGCATTTTGACAATCTCTACATGGACATCGCGACTTGTTATTTTCATCAAGGTGGTCTCTTGAGATCTCGATGAACGAATCAACACCGAATTTATATTGCTTAGACAACCTATTAGGCAGAAACATCTAACTCTTATCCATCTTTATCTTCCTGTTATTTCACACCAACATATCCTTACTTGTTTGGAAAAATAAATTATGATTGTCGTGATTAATCATTACTAAAATAGATAACACAACATCATAGCAACATGAGTAATAGGACCAAATACCATATATCCCAAAGCAAAGCTTGGAATAAAATAGCACATAAAAACACCAAACCTTAAAATTATTTAAAGTGTGATGGAAAGAATGGGTTTTTGTCGAAAGGCTAGTTATGTATTTAGCACTATGACTACTAATGTTATTATCATTACCTAAAAAGCGTAAAAGAATTAAAGTTTGTGTGTGGTCTTATCCTTAAAAATATATCAAGTACCCAAACCAAACTGAATATAGAAACACGTTTAGTTATTTTCGAAATTTCAAAACCCTAGTTTCAATTACATCTCTTGTTATTTTAATTCTTTTGAACTAAAGACTTCAACACAAAAATCCACTATATCTCGCCGAAATTTAAAATCCCTAATTCTAATTACATCTCAGTGAATGAATTTTTTCCCTTCTTTAAATCTCACGACTTATTCTCCATCTCTCATGCTTAGGCCTGTCAATCGAGCTCTATGAACCGAGCATTGGGTTGATCAGGCTCGGCCTGATTTTAATTTACTCGGCTCAAGCTCAAGATCGGCCCATACGAGCCTGAGAGTGTTTGGCTCAATCTCAGCTCACAAAGTAAAACGGGCTTCGGGCCCGATTTGAGCAGCCCGAATTTGATATTCCAATACATATTTATTTTAACAAAAAAATTAATAATAAAAAAAACCTATGGCTCATCTAAAAAAACTATGTCTCTGTCCATAATAGAAAAAAAAACTCTGGCATTGCCTCATCCCAACATCTAGAATGTCTTTTTTAATATATCTTATCAAATATTGATGATTTTAATCGCAGATATTTTCCATCAATATTTGCAGTTATAAACAACATAATAATGGATTAAATAATAAACCATTTTTACTTTTCAGATACCAAAAAATTCTTGAGATTCTGTATGAATGTGTAAAAATAGTTCAACAAGATTAATTGACTCACTGTCTCATTCTATCTCTGTAGATGTTCTCTTATTGACCAACGAAATTTCGAAATTAGAAGAAGTTTTAGTGACCGAAGTGAATTTTCTTTTTTGCAATTTTTTATATTTTAAGAACATTCTAACAGGTTTGGAAGACGAGATTACTATTTCAAATCTATCCATTCAATAGGTGTAAAATAATTTGTCAACAAATATAAGAAGTAAACAAAATAAGGGACAACAGGAAGAAATCGGTCTAGTTAACGACCTTTGTCCCAAGATATAGGGAAAAACTGAGATTTACAATGAACGGTAAAAACTTAATGAAGTCAAAGAAAATGGTATCGGTGCTTCTTGTTATTCCAATGGTCGGAGATCAAGGAAATGGTTGGATCTGCATCATTAGCGGACGAAGCAAGAGGTGCCAACGGATGGAGCAAGAGCAAGAGCAAGAGCTTCTTCTACAAAATGGACGCTATAGAGAGAGATGGTAAATGAAATGAACCGTAAAATCTAAGCATGTGTGTTTGATATGAAGCCCAACTCAACAGTTAGACGTAAATTACTAAATGATATTTAGAATTTTAATTTATTTTTTATTGTTTGTGCTACTTTTTGTAAGGAATATAATAAAAATGTTGGGAAACATGTTATGAATACTAAAAAAAAAGAGAGGAAAATTTTGCCGTCATATTTTTTAGCAACAAATTTTTCAATTTCCTTGCTAAAGTTACCTTCTGCGAGAAAAAATTTCCTTGCAAAATTTTTATAACAAGATTATATTTTTAGCAATGTTTTTTCCGTTTTCATTGCTAAAAATAGACTTTTAGCAACGAAAATTACTTCCTTGCTAAAGAATTCGTTGTTAAAATAAAATTTTCTTGTAGTGAATATATATTTATATATGGTTCCACAAAGTGCCAATCACTTTCACGACTGGAAATCATATGTATATACTGCTTACACTCTCAATTCCCTTGCCACGTTTTGTTTTGTCATTGGAAGATATTATATAAAATTGGTTGCATTCCCATATCTGTTTGTTCTTAACCATGTCGGACTCACTGCCTTAGGCAATATGTGTCCTCATAGTGTTTATGCTATCGGTTGTAATCCATCTAGACACATTGGGTGGTTTCCTTTATAAAAAAAGAGATGTTATCATCCCACTTGAATTCAATTCCTAAGGGACAAACAATTATAAACCAAACATTTCTTTTTTAAAGGCCCAGGCATGGGATGAATTGACAGAAGACTAAAGCTCCCACTCAAGTATTGTTCCCACAGTGCATCAACATTATTTTTAAACTCAAAGTTACTTTCAAAACGCCCTATGAACACCCTGGTTTCACAATTATTTTCACCTGGAAAAATGAAAAAAAGATCATATTAGTAAATAAATAAATAATTTTAAAGTTATTTCAAAAGATCATATGTTAATCAGACCTAAAAAATTCTAAACCAAGAACTCAAAAGAATGAGTAATAAGTTTAAATTCATTTCAAAAGAATGAGTAATAACTCAAAAGAATGGGTATAATACCTTCTTAAAACTTCATCGAATCTGAGCCGAATGGAATCCATCCAAGCTGAGGCCGTAAAAATGCATCCTTGAAAATTGCTATAATACCTTCTCTATTCTAATCCAAATTTGAAGAGCGCACACATGCTCCAATGTCTGCGCACATCATCACTGAAATCGACCCCAGGCGATCTCCACCTTATACCTATTGAAAGACAACTGGAAAATGGAAAAGTGTTGTGATCCAGATCCAGATCTGCAAATGGAACCAAATATTAAGCAAAAGTACCAGGTATACTCATCGTAAAAGGCATAAAACAACTGGATTAATCCAAAATAGAGTTGAGAATAATCAAAAGAGAGGAAGAACGGTTGCCAAACCTACGAATTCAAGGATCACAGAAAATCACGTGTCTCCCTATCTTTAGGATACATCTAACTTTTCTATTTCGAAAACAAATAGACAAAAAGTGAGATATATTTCCTGATAAATCTTCAGTCCAACTTTTCTATTTTGAAGATTTTAATAAATCTTCAGTCCAACTTCAAAGTAAAAAACAACAACTTCAATTAATGTTTGTATCGAGAGAGAGAGAGAGGCTCATACCTTTAAGCCATGAGAATTTGTAGTATTATATTGTGGGTATCTACAGAACAATGTAAAAGTGAAACAATAATATAACTACCGAACAATGCATACCATAAACTCCAAGTTTTACAGAACGCTCAAATGGCGTGTTGGCTCACATCCACAACAAATGGCGATGGTCATGATTTCCGAGGCATAATTATTGAGAGACGAAACATGTGAGAGAAGCTCGAGTGGTGAGAGAGAGAGAGAGAGAGAAGGTAGATGGATTATCGAATTGGGTTCAAATTAAGGTAAGAGAGTGGAGAAATGTTTTTGGGCGAAATATTGAAAAAGGAAAAAAAGTTTAAAAGGTCATAAGATACACAGAATAAGAATGAAAAATATCATATAAAGCCGAAGGCGGTAATGTCCTCCATCACGAAACAATTCAGTGAATACCTGCCAAAAATAAATGAAAATGACCATAAAATCATAAGCTAAAACACAAACAAAAGCACTAATAAATAATAAAACTGAACCGAATACTAAAATCGAAACCAATCAAAACGAACGCTAAAATCACACCAGTAATGAAATACACCAATAATGAAATGCACCAATACGCCTAATTTCTTACAACAGCTAAACAAATGCAACAATAATAAAACGAAAGGTAAAATCATAAACAAAAGCTAAAATAAAAAACGAAAGCTACTAAAACTGATTAATAACTAAATTGAATCGAATATGTATATACCAAACATTATATATACCAAACTTTATATATAACTAAAACTGATTAAATACCTAAATACCTATTTAAAACGTACTAAAATATTATATCAATCGTTTAAAACACGTAGTAAGGGCCTGCTCATTAGTCATTTAGAAATGGCTTTTGTTAAGTCATTCTCATTAGTCAAACATGTAATCAAACAGGTATATTATCATTTAAAATAGGTATATTATCATCTCATTAACAAAACAGGTATAAAAAATCGAGGCCATATTAACAGACACTGAAATGAACACACTGCATTAAAAAAAACATGAGTCAAACATACAAAAAAAACACTTTGTGTAATAAAAAAACACCTGTATACCTTAGCGGGCCTTTTACGAAACACCTGAACTTGAAAAAAAACTATATGATATAAAACAAACATTAATGGAAGAATGAACAATGATTTGCAAGCAATGACTCCCTGATAAGGTTTAGGTAAAGCTAAAAACATACAGGCTGTTAATAGGAGATGATTTGCTCTGGTATAAATAGGCCAAATACATAGAGGATGATATACACATGTTGTTAATAAATAGCAGATGTTACTTCCCATAAAAAAAACATTATTGTTTAAAAAAAACAAAATAGATCTAGGTTTAAAAAAAAACACAAATAGTCGATGCTTAATAGATTTGATATACACATGCTGTAAATAGCAGATGTTACTTCCCATTAAAAAACATTATTGTTTAAAAACCGAAAAATAGATCTAGGTTTAAAAAATACACAAATAGTCGATGTTGTTCGTTTAAAAGAAACCAACAAAGGGAGAGCCATCCGAGAAGAGCTACAACACAAAAAATGATGAGAAGACGTACAGTAAAAAAAATACCTCGGTAAAGATCATTGCCAGATGTGTGTCACTTTGGTAAACCCTCAATTGTTCACTAATCATTTCCGGAGATCGTTGATGGAAGATATTGGTGATGGCAGAGACATTGACAGAGATCGTTGTTTCCAAAGCCGGATATCGTTTGCAAGGGACAGAGGGTAAAGTGAGGGGGAGAAAACGAATAAGACGGGATGCGTTTGGGGTAATGAGGGAATGACTGAGAATCATTGGAAGTAAAATACCATTTTACCCTTGTATTTGAATTTTGAAAAAAGGGGGAAACAAATTAGAGTGTGAAAAAAGAGGGGGGGATCCAAATTTGTAAAGCTTAAAATGGGTATTGAAGGTAGGGCTGTAAATTGGGCTGGGTGATCCGGGCTTGAGGTTGCTCAGGCTCGCCCCGAATTACCTTACCAAAACTTAAACCTGACCTCGAATCGAACTAAACTTTTTAACTCAAGCCCGAACTCGGCTCATATATATTTCGGGCTTCGGGCTCGATTTCGGGCAGGACCGATTTCATTTTTTTGTTAAAAAAAGTTTGAATTATTATTTTTTTCTTGTGTTATAATCTTGGAGAAAATGTAAACATCAAAATATAATTGATGTTGCATAAAATAAAGTATATAATTATGAAATGCATTAAACTAAAACAAGGAAAGTAAGAATGAAAACCTACAACAAAGATAATTATATTTCATGCATATAAAATTAGATAACATAAATATGTTATATTTTATAAAATTATTTATTTATTTATATATTCAAAGTTCTGGGCTTCGGCCCAACTAAGGCTTGTCAAAGTTCGGCTCAAGCTCGGCCCAAAATTCATTCGGGCTTGAAAATTTTTCTCAGGCTCGGCTCGACTCAAAGTCAAATAAAGCTCGGCCCAAAAATAGCGGGCGGGCTTCGGGCTTGTCCGACTCAATTACAGGCCTAATTGCAGGAAAAATGTATGTGACATATACAAACTCTCTTGTGACATCACATGAATAGTGCACAGTTTTTATCCCTTATATATATACACATAAAGTCTTCTGTAAGGATTCCCTATGGTACATACCCCGGTATATACCATTTTATTAAAAGAGTAAAAAAAATAAATTTTTTAATAAAACTTCATGGATATGATATTCATGGTGAGAAGATCATCTTCAATTTTTTTCATGAAAAAATTCAATAAAAATTGTTGAGATGAGATGATATGTTAAAAAAGGGTATAAATATGCATATTCGATTGTTGAAAATTTGGATCGGCGTCGTGCACTTGATTAAATGAATTTTTTTATGAAACTTCATGGATATGGATATGATCTCAAGAGAGAGATCATATCAATGGAGTTTTATCAAAAAACTCAATCAAAAAGTGTGTGAGATGATCGCCAAAATTTCAACTGTCGAAAATGCATATTTATACAAAAACTTTACATATCATCTCATCTCAATAGTTTTTTCATCGAATTTTTTGATTTTTTTACTATCCGAAAAAAATAATATGTTCCGGGGTCTACACTATAAGGAGTCCTTACAGGAAGAAGTCTCTCTCTCTCTCTCTCTTTCTTCATATATATATATATATATATATATATATATATATATATATATATATATATATATATATTGATAGTTTTATTTTAATACATGCGCAACTATATATATTGTTGGAGAATTTTTAAAATAAGTGAGTAAGAGCTTTGGGAGTAAAAGCTTAAAAGCTTGTTCCACATTGGAAGTGTGTGGAGAAAAGTGGGAAGCTAACCCAATATATAAGGGAGAGTGTCCCACATTGTAAAATGAGTAAAGCTAAGTGATATCCACTAAGCTATAAAAGGAGTGGGCAATACTTGAGTCCCACATTGGAAAAATATTAAGAAAGTGTGCATTTAATAAGTAGAAATGAAAGATGAAGAGTTACTTCATCTAGCATTTAAGAGCCTATTCAAGAGACCTCCAATAGGTTGTGAAGCACCGCGGGCACACGAAAGCGCACGCATGCGCGTGCAGGGCAGTGGGATGTAGAGGCGCTAGTGGAAAACTTTGCACTTCACATTCCGCGTGTCCGTAGTGGTAGTGGGTTGTCGGGATTCGTTCGGGTTAGATCGCGGTAGCTCGGGCGCAGTCATTTTTAGTGGGTCCGTGTAAAACCGTTTCGATATTACTGTACCTATTCGAAAATGGTTTTAAGACTATTGGTAATTAATAGTCATACCATTTCGGAATTAAGTAAAGACTATTAAAACTTAACAGTCATGAGTCCTAAGATGCAGCCTTTCATTTCCTATATATAAAGGCATCTTATTTCAAAATTGCACATAATTAAGAATAACCCAGTTCTGAATTTTCCATCCCTTGCAGTTACTCTCTTATAATTTTCAGGAGATATAAATTATCTTATTCTGTTTTGTGCACATAAGAAAAATATGAACTTCATTGACTGTTCTTAGCTGGTGCATCCAAAGGCTGTCTTCAAATATTCAAGTTGCAGACAGTGCAAGTTGCTTCATTTTATATTGAGTAAGGATTTGCGGATTTCTATATATACTGAAGTTATATATGTGGGGAAAATACTGTATTTAGGAAAGTGACATCACGCCTTGAAGTTTTTCAAAATCTATTCAGAAGTTACATTATTGTATTGATGTTCACATTACTGTGATATATAAAGAGTTTCATTTCTATATTTACTGACATATTATTCAACAATCTAAATACAGTATTTCCAAAAATGGAAGACTCTTCAAAATCACTTCGACAAATAACAAAACGCTTTGTCAAGTTGGACCGTTTTGATGGTGGTAATTTTCTGCATTGGTAGAAAAAGGTTCACTTTCTTCTAATAACATTGAAGATTTTGTATGTCTTGTCACAACTGAAACTAAATGAAGAAGAAGATGACCAAAAATTTGCTGCAATGATATCCGAGGCTAATATGCTTGGAGAAGATAACTCTTGGTGGATTGATTCTAGTGCCAAAAGGCTTGTATGTAAGGACAAGAGTTTGTTCTCTGTCTATGAAACTGTTGAAGGAGATGTTCTTTATATGGAAAATTCTTCAACTGTTGCGTTTAAAGGCAAAAGGACAGTGGATCTCGAATTCACTTTCGGAAAAATCCTTAGTCTCACCAATATTTTTCATGTTCCTGATGTTAGGAAAAATTTAGTTTCTGGAAGTCTTCTTAACAAATTTGGATTTAATCTTGTAATTGAGTCAGACAAATTTATTCTGACTAAGATTGGTACCTTTGTAGGCAAAGGATATATGTATGAGGGCATGCTTCGCTCAATATCAATGAAAAAGATGCTTCTGCTTATATTGTTGATTGTCTTTCATTATGGCATAGTCGTTTAGGACATGTTAATATAAAGAAAATGCATTTCATGGTTAATTTAAATTTAATTCCTAAATACGAGAATGATATGAATGAAAAGTGTAAAATATGAATGCAAACAAAAATAACAAGATTGCCTTTTTTAAAAATAGAAAAAACTACATCATTATTGCAATTAGTACATAGTGATGTTTGTGATTTTCATGGAACACCTACTAGAGGTGGTAGTAAATATTTTACTACATTTATCGATGACTTTTCATAATATTATTACATATATCTTTTAAACTCTAAGGATGATGTTCTTAATAGATTTAAGACATATAAAAATGAGGTTAAAAATCAATGTGATACTAACATAAAATGTCTTAGATCTGATAGAGGTGGTGAATATCACTTTCCTCAATTTTATGAAGATATGGATATTATACATGAAGTTACTGCACCTTTTACACCACAACAAAATGGAGTAGCAGAAAGAAAAAATAGGACACTAACTGAAATGGTTAACGTTGTGCTTTCTTATTCTAGTCTAAGTAAAGGGTTTTGGGGAGAAGCACATTTAACTGCATGTCATATTCTGAATAGGATACCTCTTAAAGATAATAAAAAAACTTCTTATGAATTATGGAAGAATAGAAAACCTAATTTAGGTTATCTTAAAGTTTGGGGTTGTAGAGCTATTGTAAGACTACCTCAAACTAAGAGAAAGAAATTAGAAAGCGAAGGTGTTGAGTGTATTTTCATAGGTTATGCACAACATAGTAAAGCCTATAGATTTTTGGTTAGTGAACGTAATGATTCTATTGAGGTAAATACTATAATTGAATCTAGAGATGCAATTTTTTATGAACAAAGGTTTTCTTCTATTCCTAGAATAAATAATGAAAAAGAAGTAAACACTCCTTTACAATTACCTGATACTCCACCAGTAGAACAAGAAGAGATTAGAAAAAGTAAAAGACCTAAAAAAGAAAAAAGCTCTGGTCCTGACTTTGTAGTCTATCTTGTTGAAGGAACTAGAGACACACCTTGTAATCAATTTACTTTGACTCTTAGTGTTGAAACAGACCCACAAACTTATAGTGAGACAATTAAGTCTGTAGATTCAACATTTTGGAAAGAAGCTATAAATGATGAAATAGATTCAATTATGGGAAATAAAACTTGGAAGTTAGTATATTTACCTCCAGTGTCTAAACCTATCAAGTGTAGATGAATTTTTAAAAAGAAAATGAAAATAGATGGAACAATTGATAAATTCAAAGCTAAATTGGTTGTTAAAGGTTTTACACAAAAAGAAGGAATTGATTATTTTGATACCTATGCACCAGTTGCTAGAACATCTACTATTAGAATTTTAATTTCATTAGCATCTATATATAATTTTGAGATTCATCAAATGGATGTGAAAATTGCCTTTTAAATAGTGACTTAGAAGAAGAAATTTACATGGAACAACCTGAAGGGTTTGTTATGCCTGGACAAGAAAATAAAGTATATAAACTTATTAAGTCCTCATATGGCCTAAAATAAGAACCTAAACAATGGCATGAAAAATTTGATAAAGTCATTATTTCCTATGGTTTTCAAATTCATGAATCTGATAAGTGTGTTTATAGTAAATTTGCTTATGGTAAAGGTGTAATCATTTGTTTATATGTAGATGATGTAACACCCCGTCCGCCCGGGGAGAGCGAACGGAGAGCCACTCATTGATAAAATTAAACTAATCCACAATCACAAGGTATAGAGCATCTGGAATTTATTTTAATTCGAGAGATTTGTTGTATTTATTTGAAGAAATTTTGAGATTTGTGGTTTTCTCTCTTGTTGTTGTGGGATTTAGATGCTCCATACCTTGTATTTTGATGGATTTGGTTAGTTTTATCGTAATAGCGCTCTGTTCGCTCTCCCCATGCGGGCGGGATGTTACAGATGGTATCAGAGCTTAGGTACACGGCAATCCTCGGGTCTTGGGTTCTGGGTTCATTGCGTGGATAACAATTTTTGGAGATAGAAAATTTTAGGTGATATTCGTGATAGGTTTTGAGATTAGATGTGAGGAATTTATTTTTGGAGACGAAATTATTTTGGAGATTGTTGGCCTAATTTTGAGAGTTAGGCATCCGGCGAATTTCGAGGGCGAAATTCCATTGTTAGTGGGGAAGTGTAATAACTCGCGTAATTTTTGGGGTATTTTCAAAATAAAGAGGAAAAATAAAGTTTTTGATGAAATTATTTTTATTGCTCAAATGTGTTGGTTATTATTTTTTAAGGTGAGAATTTCAAACGGTTTCGAAATTGGAGTTAAAACGAATTTTAAAATTATTTTTAAATGTTTTTAACTCTTGGAATTCTTAGTCGGTGAACTGTCAAAATTCCTGAAGGATCGATCGATCGATCGTGGGAGTCGATCGATCGACCTCCCTAGATTTCGTGAACAACAAGTAATTTTTAAGAGTTGTTTTGGCTTCCAATTCTTCATTTCTTTGCTTTATTTAAAGGAGTCTTTTGGCTTCCAACTCTTCATTTCTTTGCATTATAAAAGGAGTCGTGGGCAACCCTTTTTAACCTACTTTTGGCACAACTTTTGGCAACAAATATATTTTATATTCCTCTCATTTTTAATTATACTTTGTCCCTTGAGATTTGTGAGTTCCAACCTTAGATTAGAGGTGTTCTGGGGGCTATTTTTGTTGGAGGTTCTTGGAGGAGCTTCTGTAGATCTTTTGTGTTGATCTTGAGGATGTGATCATTGGTTTCTCATTATGGTTTGAGGTATGGGGTTTTACACAATATGCTCCTTAATCTCGCGAGTGCTATTCCGTTGAATTCTTGTTAATTGAACTCATGTTTGAATTGATAAATTCTTGGAAACCTAGAAAAATAATTGTTGAGATTATTTCGATTCATGTGTAATTATTCATGTTGTAATTGAGCACGTTGTCATGAGATTTTAATATGGCACGGAGGTTGGGCACCCGCCAAAATTCCTGCTTCCCGGGCTATGTCTTGATAAAGCATATGCGGATGGGGTAAGGCCTGGTGACCTGGTTAATGTGTTGTTGAGAAATTATATTGATAAAATGCTATTGAGATTTGCATTTGATTTGAATATTCATACTCGTGTTGTTACGCTTTATTCATCGCTAACATATATTTTTTGAGCATTTTTCCAGTCGTATTGTGTAGTTCCCCATATTTTCTTTTAGTGGAAGGTTAGCGTGGATTTGGGCTCTATGGATTATTGGAGATTGATTTTATCTTGGATATTTTGGGAAGAATTTTTAATACATTTGAGAAGACTTGTATTTATTTATTTTGATGTATAGAGCATTGAGATTTATTTTAATTAGAGAGATTTGTTGTATTTATTTGAAGAAATTTTGAGATTTGTGATTTCCTCTCTTGTTGTTGTGGGATTTAGATGCTCTATACCTGTATTTTGATGGATTTGGTTAGTTTTATCGTAATAGCGCTCTGTTCGCTCTCCCTGGGCGGGCGGGGTGTTACAGATGACATGGGAATTCTTGATACTGATTTAGAAAGCATTAATAATACAAAGAGTTTTTAGTCTTCTAAATTTGATATGAAAGATATGGGTGTAGCTGATGTCATATTAGGAATGAGAATAATAAGGAAAGATAAAAATATAATTCTCACTCAATCTCATTATGTTGAAAAAATTTTAAAGAAATTTAATTAGTTTGATTGCACACATGTTAGTACACCTTTTGAACCATAGCTAAAGATGATCCTTAATACTGGTAGAGCTATTTCACAATTGGAATATGCACGAGTAATTGGTAGTTTAATGTATGCCATGAATTGTACTCGACCTGATATTGCATACGCTGTTGGTAAATTAAGTAAATATACTAGTAATCTTAGTTTATTACATTGGCATGATGTTAATATAATATTAAAATATTTAAAAGGAACTATGGACTATGGTATATACTATAGTGGATATCCTTCAGTATTAGAAGGTTTTCAGATGCCAGTTGGATAACTGAGCGGGAGTATCATTCCTCAACAAATGGATGGATTTTCACTCTTAGTAAAGGAGTTGTTTCTTAGGGATCAAAGAAACAAACTTGTATAGCTGATTCTACTATGGCAGCTAAGTTTGTAGCATTAGATACAACTGGTAAAGAGGCATAATGGTTAAGGAATTTATTTATTGAAATTCCAGTTTGGTCAAAACCAATGCCTCTAATATCTATATATTGTGATAGTGAGTCTACACTTTCCAGAGCTTATAGTAAAGTGTACGATGGAAAATCTAGACATACTGGCCTGAGACATAGTTATATCAGACAAATGATTATAGATAGTACAATCACAGTGGATTATGTGAAATCAAGACAAAATTTAGTTGATCATTTTACAAAAGGTCTTGCAAGAGGACTGGGGTCTAAGACATCATTAGGGATGGGACTAAAGCCAATTAACAATAATCACTCTTGATGGAAACTCAACTTGAAACTTGATATATTCAAGTCTCAAGTTCAATGATTAAAGTACATCATACCACGTAATTGTAAGCACTACAAAATCAAACATAGCAAGGATAAGTACTTAGAACATGTAATGAATAATGAAAGAGGATGAGTTTAACCTTAATAGAGTTGTGGTGTTTTAGCTACATGGACACCTATGATAATCTACCTATATGAGTGTGAAAGTGGTGTCGCTTCCTATGAGAACTATGCTTGACTCTCAAGCACTCACGAAATCAAGGTACAGACACAAGGCCTAATACATGTGTCGGCTTATATGGATAATCAGCGACTAAAAGCTTTGTGTGTGAAGACAAATCCGATTTATCAATATGGATTGATAGTTCAAAGAAAAAGTCAACTATACTTTTATGGTTAGCCTTGACGAATCTTCACAGGGTATTGGTTCAAGTCGTGAGACACCAATACTTATGCACAGTCTTACAGACAATCAAAGATTTACAAAACTTATTTTGACAATGGTGGAGGAATGTTGGAGAATTTTTAAAATAAGCGAGTAAGAGCTTTGGGACTAAAAGATTAAAAGCTTGTTTCACATTGAAAGTGTGTGGAGAAAAGTGGAAAGCTAACCCAATATAAAAGGGAGAGTGTCCCACATTGAAAAACGAGTAAAGCTAAGTAATACCCACAAAGCTATAAAAGGAGTGGGCAACATTTGAGTCTCACATTGGAAAAATATTAAGAAAGTATGCACTTAATAAGTAGAAATGGAAGATAAAGAGTTACTTCATCTAGCATTTAAGAGGCTATTCAAGAGACCTCCAATACGGTGCGAAGCACCGCACGCACATGCACGCACACTCACAGGGCAGTGGACTGTAGAGACACTAGTGGCGCACTTTGCACTTCGCATGCCGCGTGTCTGCAGTGGTAGCGGGTTGTCTGGATTCGTCCGGGTCGAATCGCGGTGGCTCAGGCGCGACCACCGTGTAAAACCGTTTTGGTATTACTGTACTTGTTCGAAAATGATTTAAAACTGTTAATAATTAACAGTCATACCATTTCGGAATTAAGTAAAGACTGTTAAAACTTAACAGTCATGACCCCTGAGATCCAGACTTTTATTTTCTATAAATAAAGGGATCCTATTTCGAAATTGCACATAATTAAGAATAACCCAGATCCGAATTTTTCAGCCCTTGCAATTACTCTCTTATAAGTTTCAGGAGATATAAATTATTCTATTATGTTTTGTGCACATAAACATAATAAGAACTTAGATTGAATGTTCTTCGCTGCTCCATCCAAAGGTTGTCTTCAAATATACGTGTTGCAGACAATGCAAGTTGCTTCATTGTATCTTGAGTACGGATTTGCGAATTCTCGTTTGTGTACCGAAATTATTCGTGTGGGGTAAATACTGTATTTAAGAAAGTGACATCACTCCATGAAGTTTTCCAGAATCTATTCAGAAGTTACATTATTGTATTGAAGTTCACATTACTGTGATATATAAAAAGTTCCATTTTTGTATTTGCATACATATTATCCAACATATATTTATATATATATTACATATAAAATATATTATAAATTATACAAATTTAAATTTATATGTACATTATATATTAAAGTATAAATAAATAAAAATAGGGACAATGAACATTTCTGAATTAGAAAAACAAGTTTCTAAAAATTTTATTTTGTTATTTTCAGAAAACAGGAGTTTAAACTTTAAGGTTTTTTTAACTTAGTTTTCAAAAATTATTTTGTCAAATGCTAACGTAATTAACATTTTGTTTAAAAACAGATCAAGTAGGCCCTTAGAATTTAATTATTTGTTTATTTTCTTTATTCTAATGTATACAATTAATCCTTGCAAAAGAGTCACGTAAGTTGTAACTTTTGGCCCCGCCATCCAAACCCGGGATCTGCCTAATGAAGCTCGAGTTACATTATATGCTATGAGTGAGGTATTTCATCTCATGTTTTATTGTCAATTCATGTCAATCAAATGTATATATCAAGAATTCTAAAATCCTTTATTTCTATATTTGATTTAAATGAAGCTTTGAATCAGATTCTTTTTATGTGGTGATAAGATATATCCATGGATTACCATATGCTTTTTGTTTCTAAGTATCGGTTTTTTGCTGATCGGGGTCAGGGGATGCTATTCTCTTGTCTTAGCATTTGCAAGCTTTTTCTATATATGGCACATACAATAAATTTGCATTTCACATTCTATTCTTAAATCATAAGTACAAGAGAACTAAAATGCTGGCTGTTTTTGCTTGAGTCACAAAAGCACGGCCGCTTGAGATTTTGGGTCATAAGGTGAAATGCTATTCGGGCCCTCCTTCAAACACGTATTAATATTTTCTCTCTCATCCATTTATTTTTGGAAAATGAAAAGATATCAAATTATTCTTTACCCCGGGAAAGTAAACGGTAAAAAATATACAAAAGGACTTTTTCAACTCAGCTTGATTTGAGTTGAAACAAAGACATTTAAAATAACTTAATAGTTTAAGGGTTAATTAAGTAATTTGATATTTTTTATACACTTAGGCCTCGTTTGATGTGCCGTATAAGAGGTTCGTACGGATAAAATTATCCTATTAAATGTTTGGTGTAATTTAGGATGGGATATGAAATGGAATAAGTTATCCAAAGTGAGCTCCTTATCCCACAAGGAGTGGGATAAAAAAATCTCACTTCCAAGGTCGTATAAAATTATACGGTGTCAAAATTTGATTAAAAATTACTACTCTACCCTTATTAAGTTATAAAAAAAACTCACGCAACTTGCACTATCTCAAGTATTAGATAGCAGTCGGCGATCCCTTTAATTCTCATAACTTTCCATTCATATTTTTCATCACGGTAGGTAACCTCCTCATTTTTTCTTTCTATTCTTTTCTATTTGTTGTTTTATCATGAACTACTATTTTGGTTTGAATCGATGCAAATATTACGTTAACTCACCTACTAGACAAGTTGAAAGTTATGTGTTGTTAATTCACCGCTAATATTTTGTTACACATATTTTTTTTAATGTATTATTAACCTATATGCTAGACAAGTTGAATGTTGTGTACAATTCAATTTATTTATTTCTGTATGTTTCCAACGACTATTTTGGGTAAAATCGATGTTATTCAGTTGTGACTTCAAGCAATTTTCTGCATCTGATTTGTTTTGAATCGAAATAGAAGATAGTAAGCAACCAGTTTTACTATCTCATTATTTTTTGCGGCTAGTTTGTGTACACATGATTTTTGTATGCGTGTAAGTGATTACTAGTGGTTGAGTGTGTACAAATTATAAATACAAATACAAATATATATTTTCATCTCATAATATTATTTTTTAACATTCCACGTGGAATTAAATATTATGTTATTGAGTTAAAATATGTGATGATCCCACGTGGAATTAAATATTATGTTATTGAGTTAAAATATGTGATAACAATATATTTTTTTATTATTAAATACAAAATAAGGGTATTTTTGGAAAACTGGGGATAAATTAATCCTATCCGGAGCATTTCAAACACATGACTGTATTATTATATCCTATTCCGTCTTCTTATTCGGAACTGTTCCAAACGCAGTATTGAAATAAGCCTTATACGGTGCATCCTTATCCTATCCGATCCGACTCTTATTCTATCCTATCCGGACCCTTATACGGCGTATCAAACGAGGCTTTATAGTTTAGGAAATAAGTTAAATCATTTATTAATTAAGTGTTAAAATTATTTAAAATAATAATTCTCTATAATATGTTCTATAATTATATTAATATTAAGAGTCATTTTGGTTAATAAAAAGGTAGTCTAAATACCAAAAGTCAATGTTATTAAGATGATTGATCGAACATCGTTGATTTATTAAGGACTAAGGACTTTTGGGTATCTATCTCGATGTACAATTGAGATTAAGTGATTGTTAGAGATTTGAGTCATGTCACTACCTATAAATAAAGTGGTGAAGTTCATCATTCACTCATTTTCTAAAGACAACACAATTCCATAGGAAAGGGAAATAAATCTTAATTCTCAATAGAGTTAATTTTTCTAATAGTGTTTTGACCATAGATGAAGATCTAACCTTTGGAATGTGTTGAAACTCGAACATGTTTTTGCCGAAGATGAGATGAAGCCATAGTCTGAAAATCAATCCAAACGAGCATCGTTAAGATCGACTGTTTCGCTAATCTTTTCAGTTGTGATAGGATGGAGGTGCAAGAACAGATTTTAAATGCATAGCTATGAATTGAGGTATGTGATTAGATTATCGTTTTATATTTTGCATAATGGTTATATATAAAATCATAAAGTCCAAGATGTGATTATCATGATGATTCAAGATCTTATTATTTAAAGAACCATAGCATGCTTAATTAATTGATAGATTAATATTTTGATTAATTAAATCATGTTTCACAATTTGTGCTCTTTAATTTAAAGTATATCTTACATGTAGTATTAGTTACATGTAGTATCAGAGTGTCTTGTTAGGATTACATGATTATACATTAAGTTTTACATATTACATTATTAAGGCATTGATTTTTTACACACACCATGTAATATCTATGTTCCATGTGTTGGATGATTTTAATATTAATGGGTATTAATGGTTAGAGAAAATGAAAGGTTAAAACCATCAATTAATTGGAATAAGAAAAGACAAAGGGAAGTGGGAAAACCAAAGTCCCACATTGGAAAAGTGTGAAAAAGTTAGTGGGTTAATAAATGCTTTTGTGTCATAAGAGATTACTTGTGTGCATTGAAGTGTATGCTACTAGTGTACACCTTAGGTCCAAGGATGGTGCTTTGCACCATCCGCACACGCACACGCACACGCGCGCGCGTGTGCGAAAGTGCGATTGGGCGTTTAGGGCGCTTTAGAGGCGCACTTTGCACTTCGCACGTACGCATCGTCGCGAGGAGTAGTAGGAGCCTTTGATTTTTGACAACGTCAAAAGATCAAACGGTCCAGATTAAATCCATAATAAATGACACATAATTATGGCGCGAGTGGATCTGAACCGTCGGATTTTGGCGCCACTTCGTTAAGTATTAATCCGTACAGTCGCATCTTTTTAGTTCAAATCTGGAACGTTAAAAATATAGTTATATATCCAAGGGCCGTGATTAAATGACCTTTGGATGTGGTGTCTCTTCATGAACAGACACCACAAGAGGCTATATATAGAAGGCAAAAAAAAAAAAAATCCGAAAAAATTCTCTTTCTCTCTATTATTTCTTCTTACCAATTTCATAGAGTGTTCTGGGTTATTATTCAAGTTTGCTGCTTAAATAAACCCGTGGATTTGTTGTATCTTGGAGGTAATTTGCCTAGACCCGTTAGCAAACTCTGTACGAGTGGGGGCAAATAACACCTTAAGGACAGTAGTCTATTACGCCTCAAATCCAAACATCTGTTCATATTTTCTGCATAATTAAAAATTCTTCAACAATCTTAAGGTGTTATTTATGGAGGCAGAAAAGAATATGAATATGTTTCTGAATCCCAATGTGCATTTGGACCGCTTTGATGGAACAAATTTCACTCGCTGGAAAGGAAAATTATTCTTCCTTCTCACAGTTTTGAAAATAGCATATGTTCTGGATCCTAAACTAGAAGCAATTCCGGAACCAAAAGAAGACGATAATGAAACTGTCAAAGAACAAAGGAAGAAACGTGAAGAAGACGAATTGGTGTGTCGTGGGCCTATTCTGAATACACTGTCTGATCGATTATATGATCTTTACAACTCTATGCAGTCTCCGCGGGAAATTTGGAATGCTCTTGAATATAAATACAAAACAGAGAAAGAAGGTACGGATAAATTCTTAATTCTGAAATATTTCGAATTCAAAATAAGTGATAACCAAACTGTTTTAGACCAAGTACATGAGTTGCAAATCCTTGTCACAAAGCTTCGTGAATTAAAGGTGGAAATTTCTGAGTCGTTTCAAGTTGGTGCGATTATTGCAAAATTACCACCAAGTTGGAATGATTGTCGTAAGAAACTCCTACATAGGAAAGATGATATAAGTTTGGAGGAATTACAGAAACATTTAAGAATTGAAGAAGAAACCAGATCCCGTGATCAAACAAATGTTTCTCATAATTCCACCAAAGTAAACTTTGTTGAAGGAAAGAAATATCATAAGAACTTCAAACCTAATGGTAAGAAGTTCAAGAAAAATAATTCCAATAAGAAACAGTCCAATGGGGCTTGTTTCAATTGTGGCAAAAATGGCCACTATGCCTGTGATTGCAGAAACAAGAAACGAAAGATAGATGCTACTGAATCCAATAATACAAACAATGCAACTATGGTGGAAAATAAGATCGAGGATCTTGTCGCAATGGTATCGGACATGCAAATTGGTATGATTACCGAACTAAACATGGCGGCAATAACGAAGTCTTCTGACTGGTGGCTCGATTATGGGGCTACCATACATGTCTGCAATGATAAATCATTGTATTCCGCATATGAAAAAGCAGAGGACGGTCAAGAGGTTCTAATGAGGAATCATAATTCTGCCAAAGTTCTAGGAAAAGGAAACGTTGAACTACAATTCACATCTGGAAAGAAGTTGACGTTGACAAATGTTCTGCATGTACCAGAAATTCGAAAAAATCTAGTGTCTGCAAGTTTGATTTGTAAAAGCGGCATTAAAGCCGTCTTTGAGTCTGATAAGTTAATTCTGTCTAAGAATGGGGCATTTGTTGGGAAAGGGTATGCTTGTGATGGAATGTTCAAACTCGGTATTTTGATTAATAATATGAATAATTCTGCTTATATTATTGAGTCTTTTGGTGTTTGGCATGCTAGATTAGCGCATTTAAATTTTAGATCATTGAAATACATCTCTAAACATAAATTAATAACTTGTGATAGTACTTCTCATGAAAAATGTGAAATCTGTATTCAAGCAAAATTAACAAAAAGACCTTTTCCTAAAGTCGAACGAAGTGCTGAATTATTAGAATTAGTTCATTCTGATATATGTGAATATAATGGTATTTTAACTAGAGGCGGAAAAAGATATTTTATTACATTCATTGATGATTGCTCAAAATTCACATATGTATATTTGATAAGACATAAGGATGAAGCTTTTTCAATGTTTAAACGTTATAAAGCAGAAGTTGAAAACCAAAAGGAAAAGAAAATTAAAATTCTTCTTAGTGATAGAGGGGGAGAGTATTTTCCAAATGAATTTGACTCATTTTGTGAAGAACATGGAATAATACATCAAAGAACTGCCCCTTATACTCCCCAACAAAATGGTTTGGCTGAAAGAAAGAATAGGACTCTTACTAATATGATCAATTCTATGTTGATTAATTCAAACTTACCAAACAATTTGTGGGGAGAAGCTTTACTCACCGCTTGTCATTTACACAACAGAATTCCATCAATGAAAACACATGTTTCTCCATACGAGGTATGGAAGAATCGAAAACCAAATCTGGACTACCTAAGGGTCTGGGGTTGTTTGGCTTTCTATAGAATTCATGGCCCTAAAAGTTCAAAGTTGGGTGCAAGAGGAATTAAAAGTGTTTTCATAGGATACGCGGAAAATTCTAAGGCATATAGGTTGTTGGACTTAAATTCTAATGTTGTAATTGAATCAAGGGATGTTGAATTTATTGAAAATAAATTTTATAAAGATTCATGTGTCGAATTAGATGTCAATCATGATACATCCACTAGGTTGATTCCTAGACCATCAATTAATAATAAGAGGAATGAACCCGAAACAGAAATAGAACCTAGAAGAAGTCAGCGTGCTAGAAAAGAAATATCTTTTGGCCCTGATTTTATTTCATCTCAAGCCTTAGCCTTTTTGGTTGAAGGAGATAGAGATAATATTCTAAATAAAATGCCTATTTTACTTAACGTAGAAGAAGATCCTAAAACCTTTAACGAAGCAATGACTTCAAGAGATGCTTCTTTTTGGAAAGAAGCTATTAATGATGAGATGGATTCAATTCTATCAAATCAGACATGGGTTTTAGTGGACTTGCCACAAGGATCACAACCTATTAGTAGTAAATGGGTATTTAGAAGAAAATACAATACCGATGGTTCTATTCAAACCTTTAAGGCTAGATTGGTAGCAAAAGGTTTTAAACAAAGAAAAGGGATTGACTATTTCGATACTTATGCACATGTTGCTAGAATTACATCCATACGTGTTTTAATGGCAATTGCATCTATTTATAATCTATTTGTGCATCAAATGGATGTTAAAACAACATTTTTGAATGGTGACCTAGATGAAGAGGTATATATGGAACAACCCGAAGGGTTTGTTTTGCCCGGAAATGAACATAAAGTTTGTAAATTAATTAAGTCACTTTATGGGTTGAAACAAGCACCAAAGCAGTGGCATGAAAAGTTTGATACAATCATTCTTTCTAATGGTTTCAAACATAACAACGCTGATAAGTGCATTTATTCTAAATTCACCGATGACTATGGTGTAATTATTTGTCTATATGTTGATGACTTATTAATTTTTGGTACAAACATGAGAGGTATATATGAAACTAAGAAGTATCTTAGTTCACAATTTAAGATGAAAGATCTTAATGAAGTGGATACCATCTTGAGTATTAAGGTTAAGAAACATAGTGGGGGTTATGCATTATGCCAATCTCATTACATTGACAAAGTTATTCACAAATTTAATCACTTGAAAATAAAAGAAGCAAATACCCCATATGATTCTAGTATAAAATTATTAGAAAATTCTGGCAGAGCAGTTGCACAACTTGAATATGCTAGTGCAATTGGAAGTTTAATGTATGCGATGCATTGTACAAGGCCAGATATTGCATTTGCATTAGGTAAAATGTCAAGATACACTAATAATCCAAGTGTGGATCATTGGAAAGCAATTGGGAGGATTTTTGGTTACCTCAAGAAGACCAAAGAATTAGGTCTATTTTATTATGACTTTCCTGCAGTTCTTGAAGGATACTCTGATGCTAGTTGGATAACTAGTGCAAGTGATAATAAATCCACATCTTGATGGATATTCACCTTAGCGGGTGGGGCGGTATCTTGGGCATCCAAGAAACAAACTTGCATTACACATTCAACAATGGAATCTGAGTTTATAGCACTGGCAGCAGCCGGAAAAGAAGCAGAGTGGCTAAGAAATTTATTATTGGACATAAAGTTATGGCCAAAACCAATGCCATCTCTTTCTTTATATTGTGATAGTGAAGCTACATTGTCTAGAGCGTATAACAAAGTATATAATGGAAAATCTAGACACATAAGTTTAAGGCATGAATATGTCAAACAATTAATAACTTATGGAGTTATTAATATTATATATGTTCGAACAAATAAGAATCTAGCTGACCCTCTTACCAAAGGACTTTCGAGAGATTTGGTAAAGGACACATCTAGTGGAATGGGACTAAAACCATTTTTTCAATAGTCACCGGTAATGGTAACCCAACTATGTAATAGCATTACCATTATTCCAAAGTTTAATGGGTAATAACAAGTTACTGATAAGTGATTAGTTTTGCACTGAAATTTATTCAATTTCATGTCCCTTCTAGGATGTTCAGTGCATATTGCTACGTCAAGAGGATGAGTTTAACTCTTAATGAAGTTCATTATCTAAAGTAGCAAAGACATGCAAGAGAACATCACCTATATGAATATAGGAAGTGGTGCCGCTTCTAGCAAGATTTTGGGTTTATTCTTGTTAATATTCATGAAGCCAAGATAGTGCACATGGCCATAATAGTGCTAAAAACATATTGAACATCTCGTAGAGATTGGGATATCTCATGTGTGATATATATCCGGTTCTAAATAATAAGACAAGGTTTAATGCATGGCACACTATTGTCTTATTAGAACTTTGATATGTATTCACTAACTGAAGGTTTAAATCGAAAGATACCTCCTTGTATGCATGAGCATATGACAAGAAGAAATTGCATTAATATTTAAATCTAGTGGGGGATTGTTGGATGATTTTAATATTAATGGTTATTAATGGTTAGAGAAAATGAAAGGTTAAAACCATCAATTAATTGGAATAAGAAAAGACAAAGGGAAGTGGGAAAACCAAAGTCCCACATTGGAAAAGTGTGAAAAAGTTAGTGGGTTAATAAATGATTTTGTGTCATAAGAGATTACTTGTGTGCATTGAAGTGTATGCTACTAGTGTACACCTTAGGTCCAAGGATGGTGCTTTGCACCATCCGCACACGCACACGCACATGCACACGCGCGCGCGCGCGTGTGCGATTGGGCGTTTAGGGCGCTTTAGAGGCGCACTTTGCACTTCGCACGTACGCATCGTCGCGAGGAGCAGTAGGAGCCTTTGATTTTTGACAACGTCAAAAGATCAAACGGTCCAGATTAAATCCATAATAAATGACACATAATTATGGCGCGAGTGGATCTGAACCGTCGGATTTTGGCGCCACTTCGTTAAGTATTAATCCGTACAGTCGCATCTTTTTAGTTCAAATCTGGAACGTTAAAAATATAGTTATATATCCAAGGGCCGTGATTAAATGGCCTTTGGATGTGGTGTCTCTTCATGAACAGACACCACAAGAGGCTATATATAGAAGGCAAAAAAAAAAATTCCGAAAAAATTCTCTTTCTCTCTATTATTTCTTCTTACCAATTTCATAGAGTGTTCTGGGTTATTATTCAAGTTTGGTGCTTGAATAAACCCGTGGATTTGTTGTATCTTGGAGGTAATTTGCCTAGACCCGTTAGCAAACTCTGTACGAGTGGGGGCAAATAACACCTTAAGGACAGTAGACTATTACTCCTCAAATCCAAACATCTGCTCATATTTTCTGCATAATTAAAAATTCTTCAACAATCTTAAGGTGTTATTTATGGAGGCAGAAAAGAATATGAATATGTTTCTGAATCCCAATGTGCATTTGGACCGCTTTGATGGAACAAATTTCACTCGCTGGAAAGGAAAATTATTCTTCCTTCTCACAGTTTTGAAAATAGCATATGTTCTGGATCCTAAACTAGAAGCAATTCCGGAACCAAAAGAAGACGATAATGAAACTGTCAAAGAACAAAGGAAGAAACGTGAAGAAGACGAATTGGTGTGTCGTGGGCATATTCTGAATACACTGTCTGATCGATTATATGATCTTTACAACTCTATGCAGTCTCCGCGGGAAATCTGGAATGCTCTTGAATATAAATACAAAACAGAGAAAGAAGGTACGGATAAATTCTTAATTCTGAAATATTTCGAATTCAAAATAAGTGATAACCAAACTGTTTTAGACCAAGTACATGAGTTGCAAATCCTTGTCACAAAGCTTCGTGAATTAAAGGTGGAAATTTCTGAGTCGTTTCAAGTTGGTGCAATTATTGCAAAATTACCACCAAGTTGGAATGATTGTCGTAAGAAACTCCTACATAGGAAAGATGATATAAGTTTGGAGGAATTACAGAAACATTTAAGAATTGAAGAAGAAATCAGATCTCGTGATCAAACAAATGTTTCTCATAATTCCACCAAAGTAAACTTTGTTGAAGGAAAGAAATATCATAAGAACTTCAAACCTAATGGTAAGAAGTTCAAGAAAAATAATTCCAATAAGAAACAGTCCAATGGGGCTTGTTTCAATTGTGGCAAAAATGGCCACTATGCCCGTGATTGCAGAAACAAGAAACGAAAGATAGATGCTACTGAATCCAATAATACAAACAATGCAAATATGGTGGAAAATAAGATCGAGGATCTTGTCGCAATGGTATCGGACATGCAAATTGGTATGATTACCGAACTAAACATGGCGGCAATAACGAAGTCTTCTGACTGGTGGCTCGATTCTGGGGCTACCATACATGTCTGCAATGATAAATCATTGTATTCTGCATATGAAAAAGCAGAGGACGGTCAAGAGGTTCTAATGGGGAATCATAATTCTGCCAAAGTTCTAGGAAAAGGAAACGTTGAACTACAATTCACATCTGGAAAGAAGTTGACGTTGACAAATGTTCTGCATGTACCAGAAATTCGAAAAAATCTAGTGTCTGCAAGTTTGATTTGTAAAAGCGGCATTAAAGCCGTCTTTGAGTCTGATAAGTTAATTCTGTCTAAGAATGGGGCATTTGTTGGGAAAGGGTATGCTTGTGATGGAATGTTCAAACTCAGTATTTTGATTAATAATATGAATAATTCTGCTTATATTATTGAGTCTTTTGATGTTTGGCATGCTAGATTAGCGCATTTAAATTTTAGATCATTGAAATACATGTCTAAACATAAATTAATAACTTGTGATAGTACTTCTCATGAAAAATGTGAAATCTGTATTCAAGCAAAATTAACAAAAAGACCTTTTCCTAAAGTCGAACGAAGTGCTGAATTATTAGAATTAGTTCATTCTGATATATGTGAATATAATGGTATTTTAACTAGAGGCGGAAAAAGATATTTTATTACATTCATTGATGATTGCTCAAAATTCACATATGTATATTTGATAAGACATAAGGATGAAGCTTTTTCAATGTTTAAACGTTATAAAGCAGAAGTTGAAAACCAAAAGGAAAAGAAAATTAAAATTCTTCGTAGTGATAGAGGGGGAGAGTATTTTCCAAATGAATTTGACTCATTTTGTGAAGAACATGGAATAATACATCAAAGAACTGCCCCTTATACTCCCCAACAAAATGGTTTGGCTGAAAGAAAGAATAGGACTCTTACTAATATGATCAATTCTATGTTGATTAATTCAAACTTACCAAACAATTTGTGGGGAGAAGCTTTACTCACCGCTTGTCATTTACACAACAGAATTCCATCAATGAAAACACATGTTTCTCCATACGAGGTATGGAAGAATCGAAAACCAAATCTGGACTACCTAAGGGTCTGGGGTTGTTTGGCTTTCTATAGAATTCATGACCCTAAAAGTTCAAAGTTGGGTGCAAGAGGAATTAAAAGTGTTTTCATAGGATACGCGGAAAATTCTAAGGCATATAGGTTGTTGGACTTAAATTCTAATGTTTTAATTGAATCAAGGGATGTTGAATTTATTGAAAATAAATTTTATAAAGATTCATGTGTCGAATTAGATGCAAATCATGATACATCCACTAGGTTGATTCCTAGACCATCAATTAATAATAAGAGGAATGAACCCGAAACAGAAATAGAACCTAGAAGAAGTCAGCGTGCTAGAAAAGAAAAATCTTTTGGCCCTGATTTTATTTCATCTCAAGCCTTAGCCTTTTTGGTTGAAGGAGATAGAGATAATATTCTAAATAAAATGCCTATTTTACTTAACGTAGAAGAAGATCCTAAAACCTTTAACGAAGCAATGACTTCAAGAGATGCTTCTTTTTGGAAAGAAGCTATTAATGATGAGATGGATTCAATTCTACCAAATCAGACATGGGTTTTAGTGGACTTGCCACAAGGATCACAACCTATTAGTAGTAAATGGGTATTTAGAAGAAAATACAATACCGATGGTTCTATTCAAACCTTTAAGGCTAGATTGGTAGCAAAAGGTTTTAAACAAAGAAAAGGGATTGACTATTTCGATACTTATGCACCTGTTGCTAGAATTACATCCATACGTGTTTTAATGGCAATTGCATCTATTTATAATCTATTTGTGCATCAAATGGATGTTAAAACAGCATTTTTGAATGGTGACCTAGATGAAGAGGTATATATGGAACAACCCGAAGGGTTTGTTTTGCCCGGAAATGAACATAAAGTTTGCAAATTAATTAAGTCACTTTATGGGTTGAAACAAGCACCAAAGCAGTGGCATGAAAAGTTTGATACAATCATTCTTTCTAATGGTTTCAAACATAACAACGCTGATAAGTGCATTTATTCTAAATTCACCGATGACTATGGTGTAATTATTTGTCTATATGTTGATGACTTATTAATTTTTGGTACAAACATGAGAGGTATATATGAAACTAAGAAGTATCTTAGTTCACAATTTAAGATGAAAGATCTTAATGAAGTGGATACCATCTTGGGTATTAAGGTTAAGAAACATAGTGGGGGTTATGCATTATGCCAATCTCATTACATTGACAAAGTTATTCACAAATTTAATCACTTGAAAATAAAAGAAGCAAATACCCCATATGATTCTAGTATAAAATTATTAGAAAATTCTGGCAGAGCAGTTGCACAACTTGAATATGCTAGTGCAATTGGAAGTTTAATGTATGCGATGCATTGTACAAGGCCAGATATTGCATTTGCAGTAGGTAAAATGTCAAGATACACTAATAATCCAAGTGTGGATCATTGGAAAGCAATTGGGAGGATTTTTGGTTACCTCAAGAAGACCAAAGAATTAGGTCTATTTTATTATGACTTTCCTGCAGTTCTTGAAGGATACTCTGATGCTAGTTGGACAACTAGTGCAAGTGATAATAAATCCACATCTTGATGGATATTCACCTTAGCGGGTGGGGCGGTATCTTGGGCATCCAAGAAACAAACTTGCATTACACATTCAACAATGGAATCTGAGTTTATAGCACTGGCAGCAGCCGGAAAAGAAGCAGAGTGGCTAAGAAATTTATTATTGGACATAAAGTTATGGCCAAAACCAATGCCATCTCTTTCTTTATATTGTGATAGTGAAGCTACATTGTCTAGAGCGTATAACAAAGTATATAATGGAAAATCTAGACACATAAGTTTAAGGCATGAATATGTCAAACAATTAATAACTTATGGAGTTATTAATATTATATATGTTCGAACAAATAAGAATCTAGTTGACCCTCTTACCAAAGGACTTTCGAGAGATTTGGTAAAGGACACATCTAGTGGAATGGGACTAAAACCATTTTTTCAATAGTCACCGGTAATGGTAACCCAACTATGTAATAGCATTACCACTATTCCAAAGTTTAATGGGTAATAACAAGTTACTGATAAGTGATTAGTTTTGCACTGAAATTTATTCAATTTCATGTCCCTTCTAGGATGTTCAGTGCATATTGCTACGTCAAGAGGATGAGTTTAACTCTTAATGAAGTTCATTATCTAAAGTAGCAAAGACATGCAAGAGAACATCACCTATATGAATATAGGAAGTGGTGCCGCTTCTAGCAAGATTTTGGGTTTATTCTTGTTAATATTCATGAAGCCAAGATAGTGCACATGGCCATAATAGTGCTAAAAACATATTGAACATCTCGTAGAGATTGGGATATCTCATGTGTGATATATATCCGGTTCTAAATAATAAGACAAGGTTTAATGCATGGCACACCATTGTCTTATTAGAACTTTGATATGTATTCACTAACTGAAGGTTTAAATCGAAAGATACCTCCTTGTATGCATGAGCATATCACAAGAAGAAATTGCATTAATATTAAAATCTAGTGGGGGATTGTTGGATGATTTTAATATTAATGGGTATTAATGGTTAGAGAAAATGAAAGGTTAAAACCATCAATTAATTGGAATAAGAAAAGACAAAGGGAAGTGGGAAAACCAAAGTCCCACATTGGAAAAGTGTGAAAAAGTTAGTGGGTTAATAAATGCTTTTGTGTCATAAGAGATTACTTGTGTGCATTGAAGTGTATGCTACTAGTGTACACCTTAGGTCCAAGGATGGTGCTTTGCACCATCCGCACACGCACACGCACACGCGCGCGCGCGCGCGCGCGTGTGCGATTGGGCGTTTAGGGCGCTTTAGAGGCGCACTTTGCACTTCGCACGTACGCATCGTCGCGAGGAGCAGTAGGAGCCTTTGATTTTTGACAACGTCAAAAGATCAAACGGTCCAGATTAAATCCATAATAAATGACACATAATTATGGCGCGAGTGGATCTGAACCGTCGGATTTTGGCGCCACTTCGTTAAGTATTAATCCGTACAGTCGCATCTTTTTAGTTCAAATCTGGAACGTTAAAAATATAGTTATATATCCAAGGGCCGTGATTAAATGGCCTTTGGATGTGGTGTTTCTTCATGAACAGACACCACAAGAGGCTATATATAGAAGGCAAAAAAAAAAATCCGAAAAAATTCACTTTCTCTCTATTATTTCTTCTTACCAATTTCATAGAGTGTTCTGGGTTATTATTCAAGTTTGGTGCTTGAATAAACCCGTGGATTTGTTGTATCTTGGAGGTAATTTGCCTAGACCCGTTAGCAAACTCTGTACGAGTGGGGGCAAATAACACCTTAAGGACAGTAGTCTATTACGCCTCAAATCCAAACATCTGTTCATATTTTCTGCATAATTAAAAATTCTTCAACAATCTTAAGGTGTTATTTATGGAGGCAGAAAAGAATATGAATATGTTTCTGAATCCCAATGTGCATTTGGACCGCTTTGATGGAACAAATTTCACTCGCTGGAAAGGAAAATTATTCTTCCTTCTCACAGTTTTGAAAATAGCATATGTTCTGGATCCTAAACTAGAAGCAATTCCGGAACCAAAAGAAGACGATAATGAAACTGTCAAAGAACAAAGGAAGAAACGTGAAGAAGACGAATTGGTGTGTCGTGGGCATATTCTGAATACACTGTCTGATCGATTATATGATCTTTACAACTCTATGCAGTCTCCGCGGGAAATCTGGAATGCTCTTGAATATAAATACAAAACAGAGAAAGAAGGTACGGATAAATTCTTAATTCTGAAATATTTCGAATTCAAAATAAGTGATAACCAAACTGTTTTAGACCAAGTACATGAGTTGCAAATCCTTGTCACAAAGCTTCGTGAATTAAAGGTGGAAATTTTTGAGTCGTTTCAAGTTGGTGCAATTATTGCAAAATTACCACCAAGTTGGAATGATTGTCGTAAGAAACTCCTACATAGGAAAGATGATATAAGTTTGGAGGAATTACAGAAACATTTAAGAATTGAAGAAGAAACCAGATCTCGTGATCAAACAAATGTTTCTCATAATTCCACCAAAGTAAACTTTGTTGAAGGAAAGAAATATCATAAGAACTTCAAACCTAATGGTAAGAAGTTCAAGAAAAATAATTCCAATAAGAAACAGTCCAATGGGGCTTGTTTCAATTGTGGCAAAAATGGCCACTATGCCCGTGATTGCAGAAACAAGAAACGAAAGATAGATGCTACTGAATCCAATAATACAAACAATGCAAATATGGTGGAAAATAAGATCGAGGATCTTGTCGCAATGGTATCGGACATGCAAATTGGTATGATTACCGAACTAAACATGGCGGCAATAACGAAGTCTTCTGACTGGTGGCTCGATTCTGGGGCTACCATACATGTCTGCAATGATAAATCATTGTATTCTGCATATGAAAAAGCAGAGGACGGTCAAGAGGTTCTAATGGGGAATCATAATTCTGCCAAAGTTCTAGGAAAAGGAAACGTTGAACTACAATTCACATCTGGAAAGAAGTTGACGTTGACAAATGTTCTGCATGTACCAGAAATTCGAAAAAATCTAGTGTCTGCAAGTTTGATTTGTAAAAGCGGCATTAAAGCCGTCTTTGAGTTTGATAAGTTAATTCTGTCTAAGAATGGGGCATTTGTTGGGAAAGGGTATGCTTGTGATGGAATGTTCAAACTCAGTATTTTGATTAATAATATGAATAATTCTGCTTATATTATTGAGTCTTTTGATGTTTGGCATGCTAGATTAGCGCATTTAAATTTTAGATCATTGAAATACATGTCTAAACATAAATTAATAACTTGTGATAGTACTTCTCATGAAAAATGTGAAATCTGTATTCAAGCAAAATTAACAAAAAGACCTTTTCCTAAAGTCGAACGAAGTGCTGAATTATTAGAATTAGTTCATTCTGATATATGTGAATATAATGGTATTTTAACTAGAGGCGGAAAAAGATATTTTATTACATTCATTGATGATTGCTCAAAATTCACATATGTATATTTGATAAGACATAAGGATGAAGCTTTTTCAATGTTTAAACGTTATAAAGCAGAAGTTGAAAACCAAAAGGAAAAGAAAATTAAAATTCTTCGTAGTGATAGAGGGGGAGAGTATTTTCCAAATGAATTTGACTCATTTTGTGAAGAACATGGAATAATACATCAAAGAACTGCCCCTTATACTCCCCAACAAAATGGTTTGGCTGAAAGAAAGAATAGGACTCTTACTAATATGATCAATTCTATGTTGATTAATTCAAACTTACCAAACAATTTGTGGGGAGAAGCTTTACTCACCGCTTGTCATTTACACAACAGAATTCCATCAATGAAAACACATGTTTCTCCATACGAGGTATGGAAGAATCGAAAACCAAATCTGGACTACCTAAGGGTCTGGGGTTGTTTGGCTTTCTATAGAATTCATGACCCTAAAAGTTCAAAGTTGGGTGCAAGAGGAATTAAAAGTGTTTTCATAGGATACGCGGAAAATTCTAAGGCATATAGGTTGTTGGACTTAAATTCTAATGTTTTAATTGAATCAAGGGATGTTGAATTTATTGAAAATAAATTTTATAAAGATTCATGTGTCGAATTAGATGCAAATCATGATACATCCACTAGGTTGATTCCTAGACCATCAATTAATAATAAGAGGAATGAACCCGAAACAGAAATAGAACCTAGAAGAAGTCAGCGTGCTAGAAAAGAAAAATCTTTTGGCCCTGATTTTATTTCATCTCAAGCCTTAGCCTTTTTGGTTGAAGGAGATAGAGATAATATTCTAAATAAAATGCCTATTTTACTTAACGTAGAAGAAGATCCTAAAACCTTTAACGAAGCAATGACTTCAAGAGATGCTTCTTTTTGGAAAGAAGCTATTAATGATGAGATGGATTCAATTCTACCAAATCAGACATGGGTTTTAGTGGACTTGCCACAAGGATCACAACCTATTAGTAGTAAATGGGTATTTAGAAGAAAATACAATACCGATGGTTCTATTCAAACCTTTAAGGCTAGATTGGTAGCAAAAGGTTTTAAACAAAGAAAAGGGATTGACTATTTCGATACTTATGCACCTGTTGCTAGAATTACATCCATACGTGTTTTAATGGCAATTGCATCTATTTATAATCTATTTGTGCATCAAATGGATGTTAAAACAGCATTTTTGAATGGTGACCTAGATGAAGAGGTATATATGGAACAACCCGAAGGGTTTGTTTTGCCCGGAAATGAACATAAAGTTTGTAAATTAATTAAGTCACTTTATGGGTTGAAACAAGCACCAAAGCAGTGGCATGAAAAGTTTGATACAATCATTCTTTCTAATGGTTTCAAACATAACAACGCTGATAAGTGCATTTATTCTAAATTCACCGATGACTATGGTGTAATTATTTGTCTATATGTTGATGACTTATTAATTTTTGGTACAAACATGAGAGGTATATATGAAACTAAGAAGTATCTTAGTTCACAATTTAAGATGAAAGATCTTAATGAAGTGGATACCATCTTGGGTATTAAGGTTAAGAAACATAGTGGGGGTTATGCATTATGCCAATCTCATTACATTGACAAAGTTATTCACAAATTTAATCACTTGAAAATAAAAGAAGCAAATACCCCATATGATTCTAGTATAAAATTATTAGAAAATTCTGGCAGAGCAGTTGCACAACTTGAATATGCTAGTGCAATTGGAAGTTTAATGTATGCGATGCATTGTACAAGGCCAGATATTGCATTTGCAGTAGGTAAAATGTCAAGATACACTAATAATCCAAGTGTGGATCATTGGAAAGCAATTGGGAGGATTTTTGGTTACCTCAAGAAGACCAAAGAATTAGGTCTATTTTATTATGACTTTCCTGCAGTTCTTGAAGGATACTCTGATGCTAGTTGGACAACTAGTGCAAGTGATAATAAATCCACATCTTGATGGATATTCACCTTAGCGGGTGGGGCGGTATCTTGGGCATCCAAGAAACAAACTTGCATTACACATTCAACAATGGAATCTGAGTTTATAGCACTGGCAGCAGCCGGAAAAGAAGCAGAGTGGCTAAGAAATTTATTATTGGACATAAAGTTATGGCCAAAACCAATGCCATCTCTTTCTTTATATTGTGATAGTGAAGCTACATTGTCTAGAGCGTATAACAAAGTATATAATGGAAAATCTAGACACATAAGTTTAAGGCATGAATATGTCAAGCAATTAATAACTTATGGAGTTATTAATATTATATATGTTCGAACAAATAAGAATCTAGCTGACCCTCTTACCAAAGGACTTTCGAGAGATTTGGTAAAGGACACATCTAGTGGAATGGGACTAAAACCATTTTTTCAATAGTCACCGGTAATGGTAACCCAACTATGTAATAGCATTACCACTATTCCAAAGTTTAATGGGTAATAACAAGTTACTGATAAGTGATTAGTTTTGCACTGAAATTTATTCAATTTCATGTCCCTTCTAGGATGTTCAGTGCATATTGCTACGTCAAGAGGATGAGTTTAACTCTTAATGAAGTTCATTATCTAAAGTAGCAAAGACATGCAAGAGAACTTCACCTATATGAATATAGGAAGTGGTGCCGCTTCTAGCAAGATTTTGGGTTTATTCTTGTTAATATTCATGAAGCCAAGATAGTGCACATGGCCATAATAGTGCTAAAAACATATTGAACATCTCGTAGAGATTGGGATATCTCATCTGTGATATATATCCGGTTCTAAATAATAAGACAAGGTTTAATGCATGGCACACCATTGTCTTATTAGAACTTTAATATGTATTCACTAACTGAACGTTTAAATCAAAAGATACCTCCTTGTATGCATGAGCATATCACAAGAAGAAATTGCATTAATATTAAAATCTAGTGGGGGATTGTTGGATGATTTTAATATTAATGGGTATTAATGGTTAGAGAAAATGAAAGGTCAAAACCATCAATTAATTGGAATAAGAAAAGACAAAGGGAAGTGGGAAAACCAAAGTCCCACATTGGAAAAGTGTGAAAAAGTTAGTGGGTTAATAAATGCTTTTGTGTCATAAGAGATTACTTGTGTGCATTGAAGTGTATGCTACTAGTGTACACCTTAGGTCCAAGGATGGTGCTTTGCACCATCCGCACACGCACACGCGCGCGCGCGTGTGCGAAAGTGCGATTGGGCGTTTAGGGCGCTTTAGAGGCGCACTTCGCACGTACGCATCGTCGCGAGGAGCAGTAGGAGCCTTTGATTTTTGACAACGTCAAAAGATCAAACGGTCCAGATTAAATCCATAATAAATGACACATAATTATGGCGCGAGTGGATCTGAACCGTCGGATTTTGGCGCCACTTCGTTAAGTATTAATCCGTACAGTCGCATCTTTTTAGTTCAAATCTGGAACGTTAAAAATATAGTTATATATCCAAGGGCTGTGATTAAATGATCTTTGGATGTGGTGTCTGTTACCACAAGACGCTATATATAGAAGGCAAAAAAAAAAAAAAAAAATCCGAAAAAATTCTCTTTCTCTCTATTATTTCTTCTTACCAATTTCATAGAGTGTTCTGGGTTATTATTCAAGTTTGCTGCTTGAATAAACCCGTGGATTTGTTGTATCTTGGAGGTAATTTGCCTAGACCCGTTAGCAAACTCTGTACGAGTGGGGGCAAATAACACCTTAAGGACAGTAGTCTATTACGCCTCAAATCCAAACATCTGTTCATATTTTCTGCATAATTAAAAATTCTTCAACACCATGAGAGTTTTTTTATGCGCATTCTATGAATTAAAAAATCAAAGCGCAATTACTAAAGATGAACTCACTTATGATCTCTGTGCATGAAATCAAATGTATAAATTGGTATATATGTGAAAGCACATCAAAGGATATCTCATAGTATAGAATTACTGGTTTTCAATTTTTTTATGATCAAATTAAAAATGAAATTAGTTCCCTTATCGTGATTTTTATATGATGATTTAATTATGTCCTTAAATCTATTTATTTTATAAAATTATAAATTTTAAATTTTAAAACGTTTTCAATGAAAATTTTTTATGCCTTTAATAAGAAATAATAAAAATTAAAATAATTGACTTACTCGAAATTTAATAAAAAATTTGTATCAATTTGAAACGGCTTAATAATTAAAACTCATATTTTTTTGTAACAAATAATGTTTTGACCACTGGAATACGTTTACACCCTTAAAATTTTAAATTTTCTATATCCCCGAAAACATTGGTGAGGAGGAAGCATCAATAATCTCAGACGGAAAATGATGATATCAAGCAACATCATATGAAAAATAATATAAATTAAATCTTCTTGTTCTAAGTTATAAAAATAAGAGTAGGCATTCTGTAGCGTATAGTGTGCTATCCATACCAAAGGAACAGATAAGTAGAGCAAAAATAAGAGTAGGCATTATGTAGCCTATAAAATGAGATATAATAACACATTCAGGCCTACACTAAATTGTTGAGAAGCCTAAAGTGGGGGTCAAGACTGGGGAAAGAGTCGTTGTGACACGTGTAACCTACATTGCATGGAGGTGTCCATCATACTGTCATATGAAAGTGCAAACTAGTGACTACAGGAACCACCACATCACTAGCCTTGGAATTGGTATCTCATGTTTATCTCTCAGTTTACTAAACTTGATTCATGGTGCATTTTTAGTCCTCCAATTGTATTTTAGGTCATTTTCAATACGACAAGCTTAAAAGATATAAAATTAGATTATTGAGGATACATTTTGTGTGAGACTGGCTAGTTATGAGTTTGGGCAAATAAGAGTCATCCGTCCAAGGATTGGGCTCACCTTGGACGGGTAAGAGTCATCCTTCCAATGCAAAAAAAATATTTTTTATTGCAACTGAAAATTCAAAGTGTACCATTTACACTCTGGACGGACAAATATTAACCGTTCAACCGTAAGCCCTACCACTACACATTGTGTAGTGACAATGTATTTTTACATTGTCCCTAGCTTTTCTCTCTCCTAAATGTGCATTGTTTCCTACCCACTGTGGGTGGAAACCATGCAAAACTATACATTTGCAGCTCCCATTGAAGATGACCTTAAGAGCATCCCTACTGGAGGGATCTCACGAATGGCAAAGTTACCATACCAAATGATGAGTTTAGCTTTCGTAAGGGTTGAAGCTTACAGTGGTGGAGAAGTCTTAAATTGCTAAATGACTTCTTACGAACTAAAGATGTTCGTAGGAACTATTCAATCATTTCCTACGAACAACATTTGTTCGTAGGAATTGTTACGGACAAATGTTCTTTGTAGGAACCTTAACCTATAATAAAAATGAGTATTTATATTTGTTACGAACTTCAGAAGTTCGTAGGAACCATTTGCAAATTCTGTAGCCGTTCCGTATGTTTAGAGAACCACTACAAATTCATTTACGGAATTTGTCAACTTTAGCCCACCACTGCAGCGCTACGAATTTACAAAACAACGAATTCTCTTGGAAGGTAGTATCACCATTGTGGATGCTTTAATGAAGACATGTGTACGATTAGTGAATATTGCACATTTCTGATTACCAATAATCAACAAATCAATCACAACAAATACAACAATTCATATTAAAAGAAAAGGAAAGAACACAAATAATAACACTAATGGTGATTGTCACTAAATAATAAGAAAATTAAAAATTATTTTTGTTTCTACCTCACGCACAAAATAATTTATATTTTCTCACATAAAATAACTCTCAATAAAAAATATTCAAAATTGATCCCTAAAATAATTGACCTATTTTACAAAAAAATTATGAACCCTTAGGGCCCGTTTGGTTCTCTATTCAGAAAATTCGATTTAAACACTGTTTTTAAATACAGTTTTAAAATTCAGTTTTTTGTGTTTATAGTTATTGGTGTGCGTTTGGTAAAGTTGTTTTTAAAATACAGTTTTTTGAAAATTTGACAAAATTGACAAATATGTATATTTATATCATACATATGCGTGTGTGTGTGTGTGTATATATATATATATATATATATATATGTACATATAAACATACATAAAACTTTCATACATACATGATACATGAATGTATACATACATACATACATCATAAATTATATACATGTACATTTAATAACATGTATTTTTAGGTATATTTAATGAGGTATGTTGTGGAGTTTAATTATATAAACATACATAAAACTTTCATACATACATGATACATGAATGTATACATACATATATACATCATAAATTATATACATGTACATTTAATAACATGTATTTTTAGGTATATTTAATGAGGTATGTTGTGGAGTTTAATTATATATATATATATATATATATATATATGTAACTTTCATACATACATGATACATGAATGTATACATATACATACATACATACATACATACATCATAAATTATATACACGTATATTTAATATCATGTATTTTTAGGTATATTTAATGAGGTATGTTAGGGAGTTTAACTCTCTCTCTCTCTCTCTCTCTATATATATATATATATATATATATATAATGATGTCGCATATATAATTCACTATAAAATTATATACATACATGAATTGATAATATTTTTTAATACATATGTACTATATGTATATTTTATATTATTCCATACATTAATAATATATGTATAAAACTAAGTATCATGTATCTATTGATAATATTATTTAACTTTATATTATTCCATACGTAATTTTGTGTATATGTACATATATATTTTTTATTTATAAGAATTACACACATTAATGTATTATGTATGTATATTATATATTAAGGTATAATTGCTTTAAAATATTAAGATGAATAATTCTGAGTTGAAAAATAAAAAAAGCAGATGTTATAAAACACCCAAAATCTGTTTTCTGAAAAACTTGATTATAACACATGAATATTACAATTCTGTGTTTAAAAACAGGTTGCCAAACGAAGATTTTTATCAGAATTGTATTTAAACACAGAAAACAGAATTATAGTTGCAAACCAAACAGGCCATTAATTTTTCACACATTAATAATTCTCTACTAAAACAAAAGGAGAAAAGAATCAATTATTTCTCTCCCATAAAACCTACCGCTGGAATACTCCTTAAATAAGGAGATCAAAGGGAAAATATCGAGTAAATGTTTACAAATCTCCATCTTGGCAAGATACGAAATTAAATCTCAAAACGAATCTTCCAAAATACTGGTTGCATGCGTTCACTGAATCGACAAAAGGCCTTGTTGAGGCAAAGGCCCACCATCATTGGTCGCACACCAGAATAGAAAATCTCCCGCAAAAATCACGATACCTTCACTTTCAAAAAACTAATGTTCACTATCCGCGAACTTAACGAGAAAACTTTCTTCAAAAAATGCGTCCAACAAACTCCAACTACTATTGGAAAAAAATGGACCTTGACTTTAAGCCAAAACTATAAAATGAGAGTCATCACCACAACACAATCACAAATACAGTAATGAAGATTTTTTACCAAGTTTAAGGCCTCCTCAAAACTAACCCTCGTCTCACTCTTAAAATTTTAAAAGATCTCCTATTGTCCGTCAAAACAAAACCAATTTCACATTTATGTAGGATGAGAAAAAAATCCAGTTGGGACACACATAAATTGAATAACGAGAATCAAGAATCCAAAAGTCATTTAATGACTTACAAAAAAAATTGGTTTCAATGAGAGCAAAATCGTCGATATCCTTTGAATCGCTTGCATCAATGGCTATTGAAGTTGATGCATTCTTAACTTTGCCCATTCATTTCTCGTTAATTTCCTTAAGTTCGGGACAAGAAGAAACGATGTGCCTAAACTCGTGATAGTAGTAACATTCTAAGAGTGTGCATCTCGACAGTAGCGACGCAAAAAAATTAATCCCCCCTACTTTAGGGAAAAGATTTGTGAATTTATTATTACAAAAGGATTTTACATTCCAAAAGTATATGTGACACAATATTTTACCAAATTTTAGAATCATTAAGTTTTTTCTTCTTAATTAAGACAATGATTCTAAAATATGCGGAAATAGTAAAACAAGCACAAGATCGGATGTACGAGAGAAAACTTCAGGCCAATAAGAAAGACGAATGCAATATGGTAGACTTTTACAACTATAAGAAATAGACTTATAATTGCTCGACGCTGCAACCAACTAGACACTCTTTCCCATAATATTCTCCGTAGTGAGCGCTAATAGTTGGAATATGTTGTATGTAATACGTCATATTTTTGGAATAAAATAAAATTTAATAGGGATTATTTTGATTCCGTGAAATTAACTAATCACGACTGTGAGTAATTAGACTCGGTATTATTTATAAGATTTAGAGTTGGACTTTAATGATTTGGAATAAATCTAAAAGGGATTTTATTTTAAATAAAAAGTATTTACATGTGTCACGTCACAATTAAAATATATTTTTGGATAAAAATATTTAGGACACTTTGAGAAGTATTATGAGCTCGTTTGGGCATTTTAAACCCTTAGAAATTGTCCCGATGTATATATACATGAGTTGGGTAGTTATCAAGCTAATTAGATTTTGTATTTGGGCTTATTTGGGGGTCCAAAATTAGCGCCTAAAGCCCAACTCGGTATTAACACTAATAAAGTATTTAAGTGTGGGTAAACCACTCCCCCACTATCATTAGAGAAAACCTAGATTAGCAGCCACGGGAGATAAAGAGGAGAAAGGGGTAAGAATAAAGGGAAATCAAGGAAGCTTCCAAGAGGTTTTCATCCACAAATTTTAAGGCAAGAATTTTCTTGCTTAATTTATGTTCCAATTTATTTCTTGCTGCATGTCATGACCCCCTAAAATATCTGGGATTTAGGTTTTAGTATGATAGATTTAATGTTGAATAACACATGTAGAGGACCGAGTTTTATGTAGATTTATTCCAAAAAATTAGGTATCGTGAAATCTGGAAATTTGGTGATAGAATCCGTAAGATTTTTCGTAGCTAAATTTGAGATGGTTAGCCAATTAATGTAGAGAATATCACTCTGAACTAATGGAGTAAATTTTTATGTGAATCCACCTATAAATGCCCTTAATTGTGAATTAAATGATAGTTGGAAACTGGAAAACAATTTAATGGGATAAGCCTTGAATAACAAATTTGGGTTTGAACGTAGTAATTTTGTGTTGGTTTTGGATGAGAAGGTTGTTTATGGATTAACAGTTCCTGGGTTTCTTAAACTTCGTTCTAGGTTTAAAATTGGATGTTGGGAAGAACGGGTATTAAGGAAAGGGGTGTGAAAAATGACGAAAGGTCACTCAAACGAGGTGGAACCTCGTTTAAGCGACACGCAGGTCATTCGAACGACACTTAATGCCATTCAAACGAGATTAGCATCTCGTTCAAATGACCATGATTTTGGGCATGGAAGTAGATCTTTCCGTTACGGACGCGTGACGGCCAATTTCATATTTTTTTTATTTTTTTAATTAGTTATGAATTTATTATGAAGGGCGCCTGAAATCGAAATTCCTTGCGAGAAATCAAATCTGGATTACTTAGGGATGTCCATAGATGAGTGTAGGACTCTAGAAAATATTAAGGATCATTATTTTTACCTTGGAAATTGATGGGAAGGAATTCGGGGTATGGATTTAGAGTGTTTAGGATGAATAACACTCGAAAATATGTGAACGAATTCGAATGGGAATTTTGGATGAAATTAGGATACGGGCCAAGGGAGTGAGTTAGGGAATTTTGGTTGAGTGACACCGTTTTTCTAAATTAATTGAGATGTAATTAATTAAATTTAGAGTCGGGACAATAGACTCGGGTATTAAGGAATAGTACTACGGGGGTTAGGCACGGGGTAACCGATTTAATTTATATATATATAATAATTATAAATTATCAAATATCGAACGTATTAAAGGGTGCTTGATGTGATAGTGGGTTTTTGTGTAATAAATTCTGAAGGGATGCAGATACTAACCGAATAAGTGAGACTGGATATTGTAGTTGGGTGATACTACATAATCATATAGAGGATTTTTTATATATGTACATATAACTCTTTCCACGATTAGTTAACTCCTTATATATGTACAAATAAACCTTATTGAAAAGGTATCAAAAACCGAATAATAATTAATAATCTGGAATGATTAAAGTTTGAGTCAAGAGAGCAACATGCTAAGATTATTAAATGTATGAGTAAGGGTAGTTGGGGATAACTATACCTATAATCATGATGGTAAGGTTAGTTTGGGAATAACTATACCTATAATATTTTGGAAAGGTTAGTTTGGGAATAACTATGCCTATATATTTAAATAGAAATAATTGATGAAGTAAATGTGATTTTAAGCCTATAAGGGCAATATATGAGACTTAATATTTAATCGTGAAGTAGTCGTAGGATAACGGCTTAAAAATGAGTTATGGAATAAGTGACTAAAATGTTATAGTTAACCCAAGAAGGCTGTATTTTATTTGGATTGAGATTTTCTTGGATTAAAGTAGTTATGGAGTAACTACTTATACATAATGAATGATAATATGTATTTTTATATATATTTGTGTGTGGGCATACCAGTGGATTTTCCTATCGGCTCGAGGGTTCGCGCCTTCGGGCCGCGTACCACACCTCGGCACAGGTGGACTTGACGATGTGTAGGCCATATAGGTACTACATGGAGTCTCCACCCACGAGAGGTAGGATTGGCGCTGACCGTTCCTGTATCACCGCTGGGTATGGGACGTGTACAGGTGTCCTGCATAGGGATGACCCCCAATTTGTGTTGTCCACTTAGGATAAGGGATTCTTCCAGACTTGCCGATAGAGCATGAATTAGACACTAATGGTAGATGCCCCTTGTGTGTCAAATATATGGAAGGACATAAATTATTAATTACCCGGATACTATTGAAATAAATTAAATTATCGAAAGACGTGGACAATAATTATACTTTGCCTTATAATTCATAATAAATGTTTATGCCTTAAATATATGAAACTTATGTGACTGGGATAAATGGGTGTTGGAATTTAGTGTAGTGATTACATTTAAATAATTAAATAGTGATATATCCATTCTTATAAACTTAAGACGATGTCATAATCATAACTTGGTATATGTATCGGGATGCGGATAATATCACACTTAAATGAGGGGTGAGGTGTTAAACGCATGCGAGTGACGAATGGAGAATATTTATTTTGCATCAACTGTATTATTTCATCTTAAATTAATTAAGTTAATTCTTTCACACCTTGGGCTCCGACCCAAATTATAAATGTTTTCCCCCAAGTATTCTTAATGATAGGGATAATAAGAATGATGATGGATCAGACTGGCAGTTGCATTGGACGTAGTGGATTTTGCTCAATTGATTCTAGTATAGATTGTACTTCAGTATTTTGTCATTTTATTTCATACTAGGATTTGTACGGGTATAAGCCCAAATGTTTATTATAGCAGTTGGACTTACTTTACATTATAGACGTTGTATGATGATTCGGTTTTTATTATTCATGTATTGAATCAGTTTTATTCAAATGTTTTTATTCTCTATGGATTCTGGTATAAAAATAAAGAAACTTTTATTTTCTTCAGTGCTAAGAATAGTATAAATTGTTGATAACCCCCATCTTCGGCGTACTGAGCCTGGCCCGCCTTTATGTGAGAAAATAGGGGTTATTACACTACACAACCGCGATCGGTTTTGGTTCGCAACAAATGCCTTCAATTCCTCTAGCTAAAAGTCTCTTCTTCAAAGTATAAGAAACTTATTTTGTTTCGAGAGGGAGCCTTCAATCAACCAAAATACTACACCTAAAATATTTTAGGGAATCCTATAAATATATATGTTTTGTGTTTGTAAAGACTGTAGTACTTTAAATCTTAAAACGATATTTTTCAATCCAAGGAAGAGAAAATATTTACTCACCCCTAAAGGTTAGATTTTTTAAATAAGGTGAGCAAATATACATTTATTAAAAATAATGGCTTGAATGAAATCAAATAATGGGAGTGCAAAAACATGCTCTCAAATATATACAATGTTTTTATCAGCACAACTATGTTTCCAAATCTCCCACTCTTAGTTTATAAGAGTAGATAACACACTATCTTATAGACTTTTGATTTTAAAATTTTTAAAGGCTAAAATTCTAGGTTTCACACTCTTACGGTGCTATATAGTCACATCAGGTTCTTAGTCACCCAAGAAGTTATACTTGACCCACTAACCAATAAGATCTTAAAGAAAAATCTGTGCAAAAGTGACTTTCAAAGCTATCAGACGCGTGTCGCCATAAGGTCTCTTCAGTAAGCTATTGTATTGTTGCGGCAAACCTGAAGTGATCCTGGTTGGGAACTAGTCCAAAAAAAATTCACCGGGATATAAGCAACTAGCGACACAGTGTCACTCCAGTGAGGGAAACCATTCCTGGGGTGGAACTGCTGCAAAGCAAGTTGCGCCTTAGTCTAGAGATTTTTGAATATGGACAAGAAAATGTCAACGACAAGTTTTGTTGCAGGGAGGCAAGCCATCGCTGATGCGAAGCTGAGGCAAGACAGGTCGCACATGTGTCAGAGATTTTTCCCAGTTTACTATAAAAAAAAATCAAGATATGTTTTGAGGCAAACTCCAAGTATGTTTCTTTTCTTGCATGGACACTTATACTTAAAATACACGAAAAAGATGAAATTCTTTATAAAATAGATTTTTATATATAAAAGTATATTTTCATATATATTTGACAAAATTACAAAACTAAGATTAATTGAAAATATTTTTTAATTATAAAAATAGATTAACTAAGGTGAATCTAAGTCTGCTAAATCTTATACCTTTTTCTACGTTGTGTGCTTGAGGTTTGGTATTGAGTGGATCAGGTTTGTTGATGAAGCTTTTCGGTGACCTCTTAGACAAAGACTCAAACATATTTTGGTTAAGAAATTCAGGCAATCTATTTTATGAAGCACATCAAGTATACTATACGCGTACAATATTCCCTTTTGTTGAATTCTAAGACAAAACATGAAAAAGAAAAATTATAAGAAAATGAAGAAAAATTACCAGGTTACGACTTGCCTGGACAAGGAAAAATAAAAAAAAAATTAAATTTGTTGAAAGCAGCTAATCACTACAAGAGACTCATCCATCTTCATGGATAAAAAACTTCTTGTTTAAACTTACCTATCACACACTAGCAAACTCATCAAGGTACCAATGTGAGGAAATATAAGAAGAAAATATGATAAATATGAATATATAAATATAACATTGTGAATATGAACATCATATCTATTTAAAATAACTCCCCTTTAAATATACAATTCCTCTTAACAAACATGATATAGCAGCAAATAACTCTAAGAAACCCAATATTCTTGGATAACAATACTCCCCCTATTTACAAATTTCTCTCCCTTTTATCATGAAAAGTGAAAAAGGAAAGAACTAAGAACACAATAGGATAAAGTATTCAAGGCATTTAAGAGATTGAAACATGCTAATGAAACCAAAATATAGAAGAATCATTATTGATACCAAATTTAACCTGCTGATGTGGAACAATTATATGGAGACACGTGTCAATCTACATGGCACCCGAGAACACTTTTGACAACACCTTGAATCCGAGGAACTCAACCTCCCCGACCAACTCAGGCGCTCCGAGCAGCAAGTGTTCTCCGAGGAACTTTATTGTACCGAGCTACTTAGGCGATCCGAGCAGCTTAAGCGGTCCGTGCTGCACCTCGTACAGAGAATTTATAACTGAATAATTAAGAGGATTGAATGCGCATTAAATGCTGATTATTATCATATAGATGTACACGCCTATTGGACAGCTATGTAATATTCTCTCATATGTACAACCTCAAGGCTATAAATACATTGTAACCTCCTCATTAGCAGGGGACTCGAAATTTCTTGGTAAATTCATTATCGAGAATTCTGCAAACAGTCAGCAATAACACAAATAGTGGATGTAGGCCATTCTTTTGAAGCTGAACCACTTTAAAAATCTCTTATCTTATTTATTTTTTATCTATGATTAAATAATTAGAGATAATCTAATTTTTTACATCAACAGATTGACGCCGTCTGTGGAAAACGACTGAAACTATCGTTTTTCACCAAAACAATTCATCCTCAATGGCTGACAATCCTGAATCCAGTAATCGAAATGATGGAAACCCCCCAAATCCATCCACTCCTCCAAGTGTTCAAGATTTGGATGGAATAATGGCTAATTTAGCTCAGGGCCAGACCGCCATGCAAGAAACCATGCGACAACTGGTGCAAACTATCTAAGGTGGAGCACCTGCCCAGTCAAGACAACGAAGCATTCAGAGGAATACCCAATTGCCTTCCTCAGGAACTAGACGAACATTACTCCCAGAGGAATATCGATCTAGACATGTCGATTCATATCCCACTGATAGATCTAATGATTTTTCTTATCAACCTGGCCGAACTTCATCAGTACGGGCCACAGATACTGAACAAAACGTCACTTTATCTCCACAAAGGACCAGTGCTGTTGAAAGATTGAGTAGAATTTCTCCCTTTGATCGTTTGGGTCCTAAGAGGAATAAAAGTCCCCCTAGGATGGTGTCGAGGAACTCTAAACGATTCTCTGATTTAAAGGAAGGTTCTACCCAATCCCGACCAGCTGCTCATCGTGCAAGATCCCAAGAGGCAAATTCAACACGATCAGTTTCTCGGACCAACAGGCCCGTGGAGGAAAATGACGCATGGAAAGGCTCTATTCAGAGGTTGGAGGATAGACTAGGGGAAATGGCTAAGGCCAAAAATCCTCTATAAAGAGCTTTTGTCCAAGGGACACCTTTTATCCAAGCAATTGTGGATTTTCCCACACCATCAAAGTTCAAAGCCCAAGTGGTAACACAAAAATATGATGAAAAAACTGATCTTATTCTACATATAGAACAATATCAGGCAGCTGTTGATATCTATGTTGTTCCAGACGAGATGCGATGTAGGGCGTTTTCATGAACTCTCACTGGATCTGCTCAAATATGGTACAACAATCTTTCTCGGGGGAAGATTGCAACTTTCTTTCAACTGGCCGAGATCTTTGTTGGAAACTTCTATTTTGGAGAAAAACCAGTTAAGCGAGTAGCACACTTACTAAGCGTTAGACAAAAAGCAGGTGAGAGCACCAGGGATTATATTACTCGTTTCAATAACGAGAAGCTCGAAGTTATTGACTACGAGGAAAAGATAGCAATCACTGCTCTGATGAGTGGATTGTTGCCAAATAAATTGTACTATACTTTGGCCAAAGATCCACCTAGGACCATGTCAGAATTAATGGCAAAAGCAGCCAAAATCATGAATGCCTAGGAAGCTATGGCTGCAAAGAAGAGCATGGATACTAAGGAAACCAAAGTTAAGGCCGAGAAGATTGAGAAGAAGGATCAGAAGAATAATGGTGGTAACAAGCAGTCAAAAGAACAGCAAGCGTTGGAACAGTTGAAGAAATTTGGAAACTATACTCCTTTGAAGGTAGATATAAACCATGTTCTGGAAGAGATCAAGAACAGTGAGGAGTTAAACTGGCCCGAGAAAATGAAGACAAATCCTGATAAAAGGAATAAGGCCAAATATTGCGAGTTCCATAATGACCATGGTCACATGACCAAAAATTGCATTGCTCTTCAGAATGAAATTGAAGCGCTCATCAGACGAGGAAAGCTAGCCAGGTATGTTGATCATAGAAATGAAGGAAAAAACAACGACCGAGCAAGACAGAGATCTAGATCTCCTCATCGAGCAGAAGAAAACAAGAAAAGAGATCATAAATATGATCTAGAAGATGACCCCGATCTTCCTAAAAGACCAAGACACCTAGAACTTGAGGTATTTTCTATCCGTTTTGGGTAATTTGATTACAATGTTATTACTGGTGGAGATGCAGGAGGTGGAGACCTTACTGCAGAAAGGAAAGCTTACCTCAACGAGGCTCAAGCTTGTTCGTATATTCAATAGATAAATCTAGCTGAAGAAGATCGCCCGAGGAAGGTTAACAAAGATAAACTGGTCATCGGTTTCTCTAAGAATGACCTCGCAGGTGTGCTATACCCTCATGATGACCCATTGGTGATCAAAATGAGGATGAAGGAAGTAGTGATTTCGCGAGTCTTGGTGGATAATGGCAGCTCGAAAGATATTATGTTCTACCCATGTTTTGATAGTTTGAACCTAAAGCTATCCCAGTTGGAGACATATCATCGACCACTCCTCGGTTTTACTGGCGAGAAAGTTTTTCCACTTGGGATGATCAAGTTGGATATGTTCATCGGTACATGGCCTGCTTATCGAACAGAAAGAGTGCATTTTTTTGTGATGGACAAGAATGTTCAATTAGCTTACAATATCATCATGGGAAGGGTAGGATTGAAGAAGTTCAAAGCAGTACCATCTACTATACATCAATGCCTAAAATTTCCAACCAACTTTGGAGTAGGAATCGTGAAGGGTGACCAAAAAGTAGCTCGGGAATGCTACTATTCATCGGCCGAGCAAGAAGAACTGGAAGAATCTAGGAAAAAGACTACCACATATCAAGTGGATGAAGGTGCAGAAATTGAAACGTTGGATCCTAGAGACGAGTCGCAGCTCGTAAAGGGTCAGGTGGTGGGAGCTACTGAAAACATCATTCTAGACGACGAACACCCAGAACGAACAACTCAAATAGTAATTGATACCCCACTAAAACAGGAATTGATAGCCTTCCTAAAAAGCAGAAAACAAACTTTCGCATGGAGCCACGAAGATATGCCAGGTATAGACCCAAATTTCTTGTGTCATGAACTTAATGTAAATAAGAACATCAAACTTGTGAAGCAGTGAAGAAGGGTGTTCAGCCCCAAGAAGAACCAAGCTATACAAGAGGAGGTCGAGAAGCTCTAAAAAGCTTTCTTTATTGAAGATGTCAAATATCCTGACTGGTTAGCTAATGTGGTGATGGTGAAGAAGAAGAACAATAAGTGGAGGATGTGTGTAGACTTCACCGACCTCAACAAGGCATGCCCAAAGGATCATTTTCCTTTACCCCGAATTGATTAATTAGTGGACGCTACCTCGGGACACGAGTTGTTGAGCTTCATGGATGCTTATTATGGTTACAACCAGATTAAAATGAAACCTGAAGATAGGGAGAGTACCTCTTTTATTACCCCTAGGGGAACTTACTGTTATAATGTTATGCCTTTTGGTTTGAAAAATGCAGGTGCAACATATCAGTGACTGATGAACAAAATGTTTGCAGAGCAAATCAGTCACAATATGGAGGTTTATGTTGATGATATGCTAACGAAGAGCAAGAGAGCTACTGACTATCTAATTTATCTAGGTCAAACCTTTGATGAATTAGATAAATATCAAATGAAGTTGAACCCTACCAAGTGCATATTCGGAGTACGAGAAGGCATGTTCCTCGGGTATATTGTCAACCAACGAGGTATTGAAGAAAATCCAGAAAAATCAAGGCTCAATTGGGGATACGATCTCCAACGATGAAGAAGGAAGTGCAAAGTCTCATAGGGTGAGTTGCAGCACTTAATAGATTTGTATCACGAGCAACTGATAGATGCCTCCCATTCTTCAAAACACTCCGAAAAACGTTTGAATGGAATGATGAATGCGAGAAGGCATTTCAAGAGTTAAAGAAAGACTTGGGAGCACCCCCACTGTTGTCCAGGCCAGTGATGGGAGAAAGATTGTACTTGTATCTGGCAGTTTCGGAGAATGCAGTTAGCTCGGCATTGATAAGAATGGAGGATGGAGTTCAAAAACTAATTTATTACACTAGCAAGGCCTTTCGAGGAGCAGAGATCAGATATCCAAGACTAGAAAAGTTGGCACTAGCGTTGATCGAAGCCATTAGAAGAATGAGGCCGTACTTCCAAGCTCATACCATAGTAGTGTATACTGATATGCCACTAAGGCAAGCTCTTCATAAACTAGAAAAATCAGGGAGATTGATGTACTGGGCAGTAGAACTTGGTGAATATGATATAATTTATGAGCCTCGGTCGTCACTTAAAGGGCAAGCAGTAGCAGATTTTATCGCAGAATTCACTTATCCTGACACCTCCGAGGAGCAAAAGCTGAATACCGACCAACCTGTGGATATTACAGGATCATCAAATTTAAACCCCGATCAACTTAAGTCAGTTGACGATCAGGGGGAGATGGTCGACGAGCAGCAAAAAGTACTAGAGGAGGATAAAAGGAAGCAACAAATATTCCACCGAGGAACTCTGTCCGATCAAAAATTTAAGGACGAGGTACCTATATGGAATCTATATGTGGATGGTTCATCTTGCAGTACAGGCTGTGGAGCAGGGATTGTTTTAAGCATCCCGGATGAAATCGATGTGGAGTATGCTTTGCGCTTCCAATTCAAGGCTTCTAATAATGAGGCTGAATACGAAGCTATGATTGCAGGATTTAGTTTGGCTAAAACCATGGGGGAAGAGCAGGTTATCGTATTGAGTGACTCGCAATTGATCGTAAATCAAATTCTTAGAGTATATGCAGTCGAAGGAGAATTAATGATCAGGTATCACGCAAAAGCAATGGAGGTTTTATCAAGCTTTAACGCTGTGCAATTAATTAGAACACCAAGATTGGAAAATGCAAGAGCAGATGCTTTATCTCGATTATCCTCAGCCACACGCACCGAGCTACGAAGAACAATTCCAATAGAGATTTTGACTAGCAGGAGCATCGACGAAGATCTGATGATGAACTTTATTACCCTTGATTTAAGACCATCTTGGATGGATCCCATCAGGGCATATATTGAAGAAGGGGTTTTGCCAATTGATAAGCTCGCAGCCAAGAAACTGAAGTTTAAAGCTGCTCGCTATGTATTAACTAATGGCATTTTATATAGACGAGGAATTATTGCAGGACTGCAAGGATGTGTGCATCCCTCCGAGGTAAAGGATTTGGTTAAAGAAGTCCCTGAAGGGTCCTGTGGAGCTCATGTAGCAGGTCGGACGCTTTTACAAAGAGTAATGACGCAAGGATATTATTGGCCAACAATGAGGGCTGATTGTATAGCCTATGCCAGAAAATGTGATAAATGTCAACGCTTCTCCTTTATCCGAAGAACTACCCAAGCATTGCTAACACCCATAACATCCCCTTGGCCATTTGCCATGTGGGGAATAAACTTGGTCGGGCCACTCCCGACGACAAGAGGAAGGTTCAAATACCTCATCGTCGCTGTGAATTATTTTACTAAATGGGTGGAAGCTGAACCTCTAATTGATATGACTTATGAGAAGGTATATCAATTTATTTGGAAGAATATCATTTGCAGATATGGTCTTCCCCATGCATTCATTACTGATCATGGAACCCAATTTGATAACGAGGAGTTCTCTGCATATTATCATCAGTCAAACATTTTGAAAACCCACTCGACACCAGGCCATCCCCACAGCAATAGACAAACTGAGGTGACGAACAGAACGTTGATGAACGATTTGAAGAAAAGACTGGATGATGCGAAGGCAAATTGGATCAACGAGCAACATTCTGTACTGTGGGCTTATCGTACTACACCACGAGCAGCAACAGGAGAATCTCCGTACATGCTGGTATTTGGAAGTGAAGCTGTTATACCTGCCGAGTTGGGCCTCCCAACACACAGAGTGCTGAATTTCAATTCTCTTGTCAGCGATTTGATGAGAAGATTAGATTTGGATATGCTCGAGGAAGTTAGAGAAGAAGCAGCAATCAGGAATGCTGCTTACCAGCAACGAACAACTCTGTTCTACAACAAGAGAGTAAAGAAATGTGATTTGAAAGAAGGGGACTATGTGCTAAAGAAAGTGATTCAAAAACACAACAAATTGGAAGCTAACTGGCATGGACCCTACAGAGTAACAAAAGTAGTTCGCCCAGGAATTTACAGGATTGAAACCTTGGAGGGGGAAGAATTTAAGAATGCATGGAATGCAGAGCATCTACGCAAGTATTATCAGTAGTAGGGATTCCTATGTAAATGAATAAATGAAGTTTTCTTCAGTATGAATAAAGTGTTGAAGTTTTTATCCAATTCTTTCATTTTGATGAAATTTTTTCGGAGTATTAGTGCTACACACTATGCATCAAGTTCAAAATAAAACCCTACCAACTACGGTTGGTCGATAAATAAAAATCCCACCAACTACGGTTGGTCGATAAATAAAACCCTACCAACTACGGATGGTCGGTCTACCAACTATGGTTGGTTAATAAATATAAAACCCTACCAACTACGGTTGGTCGATAAATAAAACCCTACCAACTACGGTTGGCCGATAAATAAAACCCTACCAACTATGGTTGGTCGGTCTACCAACTACGGTTGATCGATAAATATAAAACCCTACCAACTACGGTTGGTCGATAAATAAAATCCTACCAACTACGGTTGGTCGGTCTACCAACTACGGTTGAGAAATAAATAAAATTCTAACAACTACGGTTGGTCGGTTGGTCGATAAATAAAACCCTACCAACTACGGTTGGTCGGTCTACTAACTACAGTTAGTCGATAAATAAAATCCTACCAACTACGGTTGGTCGGTCTACCAACTATGGTTGGTCGATAAATAAAATCCCACCAACTACGGTTGGTCGGTTAAAACCCTACCAACTACGGCTGGTCATTCTACTAACTACTGTTGGTCGATAAATAAAATCCTACCAACTACGGTTGGTCGGTCTACCAACTACGGTTGGTCGATAAATAAAATCCCACCAATTACGGTTGGTCGATCTACCAACTATGGTTGACAAATAAAAATCCCCTAACTACGGTTGGTCGGGGAATAAAAGTTCACCAACTCCGATTGGTCGGAAACAAATATCTTAATAAACTCTAGTTGGTCGGTAAGCCAATTATAATCATCTCCAGTTGTTTAAATTAAATAGGATCATGAGATAAAGGATATTTTATCACATAAAGATAAAAGATTGATAAATCACTGCAATGAAATAAACAACCAGCAAGCAAAAACATTCTACAAATTATTTAGAAGAAAAATGAAGTGACAATTTTTCATTCAAATAAAATAGAGTTACATAAGTGGTGAAAAGTACAAGTCATTACATAAAATCCTATTCTATGGGTTTCTTTCCCTCTGCCTTTGAAGCAGGTTCCACTCTGGCACGAGGATCATCTAAGGCATAGGGGGAGTTTATGAAGTTTATGTCTCGAAGCATCCTGACATTCATTACTGAGGGTCGATCAAGTAAGTGCTCCGGGCGAGATATTTTAAAATTAGAGTGAAGATTGTAGTCACCGAGATACTTTGAAATTAGTCATTGAGGAATGACCGAGTAGGAATCTAGCTCATATCAAGTTTGAAAGGTGGCACTAGCAACTCGAGCAACCCAGGGTCATAGTAATCCCATAAATAGTGACTATGTTTTAACTGCAGCACACCCAAGGCATTCAGCCATCCTTGCTTGTACCCCTCGTTGTTCGACTGCTGGATCCGGTCATCAAGGTGATAGAGGGCTTCATTATAACTAACCATCCATAATTCTCTGGGTTGCTTGTGGAATTGGTAGTTCAACCTCTCTAACTTCTCGTGAAGATTCTTCACCAAATTTGTTTTGTTCTCCAAGGAAGGATTTTGGGCAGCAAGTTGCTCGTCGAAGGTCTGAATCTTCTTAGACATCTCAACTAATGCTTGATTCTTCACCATCAACTGGAAGGCCTGATTCTCCAAAACTAATTGAGTTTTTTGTTGCTCAATTGAAATACGAGCAGCCCTTGCTTGTCCCCGAGAAGCTCTTGCTCGCCCGCGAGCCGAGGTAGAAGGTCTAATCCTTTTTAAGGTTTCCAGTTCATCTCTCAAGTTGGAATTTTCGACCTCCAAGAAAGATAAACCCTCGTCGTTGACAGGGACCAAAGCGCTAGATGTAGATGCTGCAGATTTCAGCTGAGATATCTCTCCTCGCTGGTTATTATTTTTCTATTCCAGCAACTTCGCGATCTGCCTATGCTCTTCGACCTCGGTCTTTAAAGTCCTCTCCTTAAAATCATAAGCAGCTACTAACTTATTATATCCTTTGTCAGCATTTAGTTGTCGATACTTTTTCTCATACCCCCGATGTAAAAGGGCAGAAGATTCCTTGTATTATTGCTAAAGTTCCTCGATGATACCCTGGAGATCTTCAATCATCTTGTAATAAGCCACGTTATTAGCAACAGCTCGGTTGAGTAAGCATTTCAGATATTGATAAGCTTCCACTGCTCGCTCAGAGGCATCTGAACCCAGGATATCAAAAATTTATGATTCATCCAAATCTGTATGGCCAGCTTTGAAATATTCATTACATTTTTTCATCAGCTCAGTATCGTGAGCTGACAAGAGTTCCATACTGGCCATAAACTAGCAAAGAAAATCCATAAATAGGATTAATAAACAATAAAGGTAGAGCAAGACAAAGAAAGTCAACATGAACAACAAAACTCGAATTTTTATTCATCAAAAGACAGGTACAAGGTTCAGGGTTACATTCAAAAGAAATAATAAAATTAAAGCCCGAGCAACTTTACACCTTCTTCATGTATTTTACGACTTCCTCGGAAGGCTGAGATGAGGAGGCTGGTTGCTCAGAGGATATTGGTAGTTGCTCGACAAAAGTGCTGGTAGATTAAAGCTGCTCGGTAGGAGTAATAGTTGGTTGGGACTGCTCGTAGAGAAGTTCAACAGTAGGGACCTGATCCCCAACCATCATTGAAGATTCTTCAGAGGCAGCTTCGTCCTATTCTTCTTCGCCAGGGGAAGGAGGAGGACCGTGAACATGATGTTGAAACAGCTCAAAACTCTCTGAGACCTTTAACTCCTGCAGAGCAGCAATCCATCCGTCCCTGAATAATTTGAGGCTAGCAAAATCTAATTGAGAGGACATGGAAGCTAGGCCTTTGTTCCAACCTTTGTTTCAGCTATCACTGAAGGACTTTTTAACAACCAGTTTCCTCTTCACCTTCTCCGAGGAAAGCTTCTCAGATAGAAGTTCCTAGACAACTTTCAATTTCCTTTCTGCCTCTTCCTTCTGACGATCAGCTTCACGGAGTTTGACCAGTTCTTCTTCAGCAGTTTTAAGCTTGGTCTCAAGCTCTCCAACATTTTTTATCTTTTCCTCAAGCTCAGTATTCTTCTTCTCACATTCTTTCATTTTCCTCTCCAACTCCTGAGAGGCCTCCACAGCTTTCTCTTTCTCTTTCTCAATGGCTTTTAATTACTTTTCCCAAGCAGTTTTATTTTCATTATACTTCTGACGAGAATCCTTTAATGACTGTGTCATACCTACAAGAGCTTCCTCCACACCTGACGAGGAGCTCTAAGCTTTAATAGCTTCATCCTTTTTCAAAATGGTGTTGAAACAAGTTACCAACTGGAAAAAGAAAATAATTGTAAGTGAGTGCAAGTACATATTGAAAAGTGAAAGTTTAGATTAGTAATACTTAATGAGGCAATATGTTGAGCTGCCAAGGTGGTAATCCTATCCCGAGAAAGAGTGTCTTCAAGACCTTGGATTTGAGGGATAATCCAAGACTTCACAGAGCTCATGGCAGAGCTCGAAGCAACAAAAGTGGGAACACCACTTCCAGTAGTTAGAGTCTGAGAGATGGATTTAGCCACTATATCCGAGGAGCTTTTCTTCAACTTCCTCGTGGGAGAAGGAGCATTTTCGACCAAGGATGTGGTCTTGGTCGGTGATATAACTATAACCTCGCTTGGAGGATATACAAAAACAACCTTGCCCAGAGCCACAGGGGTCTTCTCGGCAACCTTTTTAGCAGCAGCAGGAGGGGGTGCATCAAATTTTCTTGTCCCTTCCTCTGGGACATACTGCTTATTTCTCTTTGCCTCTACATTGGCAGAGTCTGATTTGTCAAAGTATGAGGGAGCTCTTATTCTCTTCATTTTGTCATTGAGAGGAATATTTGATTCAGGAGAGGAACCTTCAGAAACTGGTGCTGGTTCTATGTCACTTATTATTGGACGAGCAGTAAAAGATGAAGTGTAACTCTTATACTGCAACAAGTATGAGGCTGATCTGATATGTTCGTCAGCAACAGTTTGATGCAAACTCCAGATAAGTTTCAAATGCCTCAAATTGACATCAGTTTCTTTAGGGGATTTCTTTTTGTTTTTGCTATCAACTGCAAATAAACAAAAATTAAAATGTTAATGACGCATTTTATCAAACACAAAGAAAACATAATTTCAAAAATAAAATAAAACAAAAACAACCTATCCCATTGCCATAGGGAGGGCATTTATGACCCTGATACACATCATCTCCAGTTAATGGAGCATGTTGCCAATTTTTCATAACAACCCCATGCTCGAAGTAATGCATGTTGGCATCGGGGAGATTGACAACGAAAGCCCTATTTAAAAACCTAGTTTTTAAATAAAAAGTGCTATCACTAATAACCCATCTATAGCAAAACATAATTTCTGGAATTCCTAAGCGGGTTTCATGAATCTGATTTAACCTATGGACGCCATTAACTATTCTCCAGGTATTGGGAGCTATTTTTGCAGGTACCACGTCAAAATATTGACAGAATTCCAAACACAAGGGGTTTGGAGGAAAAGAAAAGCCACATTCAGCTACAAAGAGACTGGGGAACCAATGTCCCTCAGCCAAACGAAAATAGTCAGAAGGCTCAGAAAGCTCTTCCAATATGACCCAGGAAGGAATAGAAATATCAGAGCGAAATTTATCAAGCGACTCAACAAGGTAAACCATGATGAACAAAAGAAATAAAAGAGAAGGAAGAAGATCTTACAGGAAAAAGATGAATCAGGTGACAACGAACAATGGAAGAAACGAACGCACAAGATAGAGAAGAAGCGAAGAAGTTCTAAAGATGCATATTTGAAAAAGTAAAAGACGATCGAGTTTTCTGAAGTGTTTAAATACTTTACCTCGAAAATGGAGAAAAGAAATGATTACCAAGATGGACGATTGTGTATCCGGCGGCTAAAAAGAAAAAAAAGGCACGAAACACGAAGCGGTTATTGAATTTCGAAACACTTTAAAAAGCCTGATACTATGTACTCTGAAAAGGAGTTATGTACAACGAACGATTGTCTAAAATTCATAAAGTTTAGGCGGCATAAATGTTCCATACTTTTCTTCAACATCAAACCACGAAACATTGTGGGCTTCTGTTGATACCAAATTTAACCTGCTGATGTGGACCAATTATATGGAGACACGTGTCAATCTACATGGCACCCGAGAACACTTTTGACAACACCTTGACTCCGAGGATCTCAACCTCCCCGACCAACTCAGGCGCTCCGAGCAGCAAGTGTTCTCCAAGGAACTTTATTGTACCGAGATACTTAGGCGGTCCGAGCTGCACCTCGTACAGAGCATTTATAACGGAATAATTAAGAGGATTGAATGCGCATTAGATGCTGATTATTGTCATATAGATGTACACTCCTATTAGACATCTATGTAATATTCTCTCATATGTACAGCCTCAAAGCTATAAATACATTGTAACCTCCTCATTAGCAGGGGACTCGGAATTTCTTGGTAAATTCATTATCGAGAATTCTGCAAACAGTCAGCAATAACACAAATAGTGGACGTAGGCCATTCTTTCAAGGATGAACCACTTTAAAAATCTCTTGTCTTATTTATTTTTTATCTGTGATTAAATAATTAGAGATAATCTAATTTTTTACATCAACAATCATATAATGAGTGAATAATAAAAATATTACTGTAGGCAATATATAATCATGAAGGTAATAAGCTTAAGACCAATAATTTAAAGTACGCGTGGTAAGATAAAATATATCAAACAAAGATATACAAAATGTTAAAAGAATGATAAGCATTCAAAAGTTAGGACTTTACATGGATTACAATGAGTATGATCCATATAAACCAAAATCCAAATAACTCTTAATAAAATCCAAAACATACAAAATTTACGCCATTTCTTCTTCCTCTTTAATACTATAAAGGCACACAAATCAAATATTTCACTATTAGCGTCTTGGAAGGCATCCCTAACATTCTGTGCATGTGTATCAAACTGGTGTTGAAGGTTGTCGTAGAAGGAAGACTTCATTGAACCAAATGATGATAGCAAACTAGAACGTAGTTAAGTAGATTTCAAGGCACGGTAGAATCCAACTCATTTTCAGTTAGAGGGCATGAACTAGATGCTAGTGATGTAGGGGTAGGATGAGGAGTCAGTGAAGGAACGACATGCAGTGGTATAGTGGGGTCATCAAGGTCGTTAAACTGAGCAATTGACTTAAAATATGAATGAATAGTCAATGCATAATTCGGCTTTTCCTCAACTTCCCTTAGAAGCAAAGGAATTCCACACTCCAAAAGCAAATGCACGATCAAATGACCGTAGGGCAAAGCATGACCTTTAAAACTGTCCTTAGTTTGATAACAATTCCAGTCTAAGATCAAGACACACAAATACATACCAACACCCAAAATAATATCGTACATCAATAATGCACATTTAGAAGTTTCATTGTAAGGGTGGTATGTGGGAAAAGCATATAAGGAAAAACTACCATATTTAGGATGTAAAGTCTTTAGCAAGATCAACATGCGAAAAAGTCCTACCATTTCATTCCTGCGAATAGTTATCGCTCAAAAGAGTGATAGCACTGCGGTTGCTAGGTCCACTCAAATACTTCTCGCAAGGATATTTTGTATATTTTTCTTCTAGAACGCTATAGTGGTTTCTCATCCACTTAGAAGAAAGTTTCACTTTAATTCCCCTCATTTTGGCATAAAGAACTCGATTGCCTTCGTGATCTTTACAATCCACAAGAGTAGAATAAAATTTCCTCACCATATTATGGTAACGTGATTTGGTTTGAGAGAAAATACAAACTAATCTCTTTTATCGAAAAAATCGTACAAACGTGTGTCGAAAAGAATTACAAATCTATTGACCTCTCCCAATGCACAGAAGTGCGACGAAGAGTTCATCAAATTTGGAGTGTTTGGTGGAAGTCGTGGCACGTGATCTTGATTTTGGAGCCATAAGATAGCCTGGAATCACACACCAAGACAAAAGCACAAAAATCCCATGAGATATGAAAATGAAAATGAAAATTCAAGGATGTTATACTAAAACTATGAGTAGACAAATCCCAAAAATGTAAAGAAAAAGCTATACACACTAAAAGCTACTCAAGAGATTCAATCCAAATTCAAGATAAGCAGAAACTAATCAATCAAAGAGAAGATTTCATCAAAATCTATCAAAACAGCCATCACCAAGTCCTAACTCTAAAAATGTGTAAATCAAAACATATATGGAAACTTATTAAGATGATGATTAATCTACTAGAGTGAGATAAAGACAACCTCAAAGACTTTCAAGATGCTAAAAATTGGAGGAAAGATAGAGGTTTTTCTAAGGTGAAAGAGGTTTTGAAAGATAAATAGGTAAAAGTCCCAAAACATTCCCGATTTGGATGTTTTATTACTCCTGGGAGTTCTCACTGCATCACAAGAGTTCTTTCAATCGGCGCCTGCATCACTATAGGGAAGCTCCGATGACATTGTCCGTATCAACTTCCAGCAACCAAAAGCTATGCAAAAACAACATAAACAAAATGGAAATATAGATATAGATTCTTAGCTATAGAGAAGATACATTTTAATCTCCAAAAGACCATTTTGAATTACCAAAATAAGCTATAAAAATATCATATAATGGTTCTTAGTTTTGCCAAATACTCTGCAAGAAGAATAGTTTTAGCATTTAATAGCTTAAGGTCAAATTAAAGCCACTTAAAAGATAGAGTGATTCAAAGGTATAAGTTGTGATAGAAAGTTAATAAAATGAATATTAACCCATAAAATTGAAGACTGAAGATGAGTGTTTGAACTCACTTTTGAATTTTTTTTTACTTTATGCAATAAAAAGAAAGACTATCTTTTCGAAAAATAAATAGAATTTTCAATTATCATTTTTCTCCCTCAAATAGCTATTTATGATTAAAACCTTTTAAGTATAATATCCTTGATGTTATTCAATTTTGAACAGAAAAAATCTTTGAGATATCTCTTTTGATAACATTTTACATGTGGCGATTTTTGCTCATTCATTAGAAAGGGTCGGGAATTATTTCCTTTCAAAGGTAGTTCACAAGACGCAAAGTTACAGCCCTTACCACATCATCACTCATGATTTTAAGCATATATATTTAAATCCAGCCATGATGATAAAAACTTTCACACACAAAAGGATTAACAGTGACACCTTTTCATCAACATATCTCACAAAACTTTTAATTTTCAGTAAATAAATCCCTTCATTATATTTTACATGGAAATGCTCAAATGTATTGTGCGGTGTAAAAGCGCATGAGTTATAACAAATAATCTTAAAATAGAAATCTGAATTTACCGGGGCAATTCAAGCTATAAAGTTTCAACATGGAGTATTAAAAGCCATAAATAGAACCATTAGTACAATAACTAAGCATGTAGGTTTACATTTAAGATTATGGGATAAAATAATACCTAACAAGCATAGAAGAATAATATTGTACAAGGCCAAAAATCTAAAGGTATAAACAAAACAAAGATCATATCTAAAGAGTAAAGGTAGTGATACAAAGAAATCAAGATGTCTATTGAAAAAGAGTAAACCAAACACTCTAAGACACCTAAACCAAAAGAATCTTATTTCTTTTTAACAAGAACCAAGACTTGACACTTTTATCTAGGGATTCTTGCTCTTCTCTATCAATAATTTGCTTCGGCGACCTATCCGGATCAATTCTCAAGGAACTAGATCTAGGAACCAAATTGGTAAGTGTGGGAGAATCATTCATTATTCCTTTACCTTTTCCTTTGGAAGAAACCTTTTTAGGGTCTTCCACATTTTTCTTTCCTTTCCTATCGACGTTGCTACCCATATCAAAATCACCTAAATGTGACGCGGGTTGAAGAAAAACACAAAACTCTTTAAGATTTCCTAATTTATGACAATGTGTGCACTTATAGGGTTGCCGATAGATGGGGTGCTTAAGTTGTTATTTAGTAAGTCTAAAGCAAAACTCCTTCAAGTGTACTTACTTTTTACAATGGGAACACATGAAAGTCACCTTCCCTTGGCTTTCTTCGGGTATAGATTGAGTTAAAGATTCACCAATGGGAGATGAAAAAATAGAATGAGATGCTATGAAAACTTGGTTAGATGTAGAAATATCACATTCAGAACTGAGTCCTCGTTTATCCGTAATGGACAACTTAGCACCAAAAAGCATCCTCTCAAAATTTTGAGACCTACGCATCATGTTCATCTTGAAGGTGGTCGCGGATAGTATCTTAGACTAGAGAAAATATGTCTGGTTCTCTAAGTTTATTATCAAGTTTTCACTCTCGTGTAAGGTCATATTAAGGAACTCAATATCCATAAGAAAAAATTCAATAGAACTTACTTCAAAATGTGGTCCACTACTCACCACATGTGGAGCAATAAAACCACTCACACAACTCTCACTCACCGTAGCCATTTACTTCTCGGCATCGGCTAACTTCGTGGAGAGTTACATGTTATGACTTTAGAGGTCTATGGACTCCTCGTAAATCCTAATATAGTTTGCTTGAAGATCATTTTCCTTTTCTTCCTCAATAGTGCTTAAAAAGGGCCTAGGAATAGTCATTTCTTTACTAAGAGGAAGAGGAACATCAAAATCATCTAACTCGCCAAATGTTTCTCTCATCTCCATAAATGCAACATAGTTGCATTCTTGCAAGTCATCTTCAGAGTCCAAGTCATCATCATTGAAAGTCGCTTGATATGCATTTTTGCCATCATTACGACTCATATTTAAGGGTCATTGATTCGACATATGCGCTCAACCATCACACATAAAATACGCGAGGGTCCTTAGAGATTTATCTTTCTTTTCTTCACTTCCATTACCAATCCCAAGTCTAGGCGGATAGTTTTTGGGTGCGCATCTAAAATAAAATAGTTTTTTCCTCATCTTTGAAAACTTAGTGAGAAATACCACATCATCCTCACAAACATCATAGGAACTAATATCGGGAGATTCCTTATTATCCTTAAAAGCTAGATGTTTCTCTTTTTCTTTACGAATCACACCTTGGTGATAAGACAAATTTGCCTGATAGGTTTGGAGAGAACCAACCAATTTGCTTACATGCATCGACTTCGAAAGTAAGGTTCTAACCTCTTTGATGACATCCACTTTTCCACGAAGTCTAGGGTAAGAGACCGTAAAATTTTATCTATAATTTTATTCTCTTTTACAGTCTTACTCAAAGCAAATACATATGTAACTATGTCGTTCAGCTCAGCATATAACTCACCAAAAGTTTCATTCTCCTTCATAGTAAGAAGTTATAAATGGGTGGTACGTCGTTGAATCTTGGAATGATTCACGGTGAAGGTGCCTTCATAGGTCATTTATAAAGCATACCACACCTCCTTAGATGTTGTACGTGTGGATATACGCCTAACTAACTTGGGTACACGCAACCAAAAATAGATTTAAGTCCCTTCATGTTCCACCCACTCTCCTTTAAATCATTATCATCCTAACTAGATCTAATATCATTAACTTAGACGTTATTATGGCCATCTAGGATTGATTCCTCTGATGCGGTTCGACTATAAAATTAGGACGGAAAGGATAACTAAATATATCCCTGTCTTCCACTCATGTGGGTGATTCAAGGATATAGAAGTCCTCTTTCTGCTCGCGTTAATATCTTCGCGGGCTACTTTGGATATAAATTGGTCGTCGTAAAAAGGGGATAAACATGAAGAAATGGAATTTCCAGCCTATTTTGCTTGAAATAGGCAAAAAAAAATGTAGCCGTCTCGAGATAACGACATCAAAGGACATACTAATGCATATGAAACTAAATGAATCCAGGGTCCGGGGACTAAGCTACGGAATGGGAAGGTGCTAGGCACCCATCCCGCCCTTTCGATCACTCATGGGATATGATAATATTCTCCTTTTTCTCCAAATTATGATACATGTGTACATATGTGCAGTGTAAATAATGGTAGAAAGAAATCATCTGACACACTTCATGGGAAAGATGGAGTGAAATAATTTTAAGGAGTGTACCGAAGAAATAACATAAAAAAAATATAATGTGAGTGTCCATTGAATTCCAAGTCATTATGAATAAGTGATTGTGTATGATGAGCGAAACACAAATATATAGGAGTTCGTGGACTCTCAAATACTAATAAGTACAAGAAATTATAAAATGGGGAAATAGGACTCGAATCCCAAGATTACCCCGGGATGCCTACGTATACCAAAAGGCATCAAAGTACACGTAGTTCGATAACACGCAAGAGTGAGGTTTAACCCATAGATTCTAATTTAGGACTTCCTTTAATTTTCTTTTTAGAAATTGCGTACAAGTGTAGAAAGTGTGAGATAAGGAGAAAATCCCAATTTAGGTTTATAAGAAAACCCTCTTTTTCGCTATTTTATATTTTATGAAAATATAATTTTTGTGTACTAAATAGTAAAATTGAGATTAGTTCTGATGTGAGAGAATGAAATAAAGATATGTCAGAAATGGAAATTGAATTAAACAACTACTACTAATTTAACTGAGCTGTAAATGAATAAGGGTATCTTATATAGAGCTTTAATTCTTATTTTGAAGTGTAGATGGTTGATGTTTATGTGTTTGAATGGTAGTGTTGTAAGGTTTGAAATTAGGATGGTGAATGGGGGAGGAGGATGTATTAAAATGGAGAGAATGTATGCAAACATATAATTTCGATGAATTGATTACGTGGGGAATATTCAGATTTTAGAAAGGGACCCCTTGAGAAAGAGGTCATTATCTCCTTAAATAGCAAAAATTAAGGCTTTCAAGGGGGTGCCGATCGCTATGGCCCCTGTCCTGCCTAACTGCATAGTGTCTGCCTTGCTGTTCAAGGAAAGTACACCCAGTCGTTTGGTAGGGGGTTTGAGGTGCCTATAGGCATTTCGGAACGGATTATTTTGGAAAAATGAGCATAAAATGCAAACTATAAGTCCGAATCATGCACGGATGGGACCATTAAAAAATCTATTTAGAGCCTTAAAAGAATCCATTAAGATACTGCCAGATTCGAGAGTTGATCAAAGTCAAACGAGGCTTGGAATCACCAGGGTTCGAGCGAACTGTGAAGACGATTCGTGCACGATATGGACCATTAAAAAGGGGATTTCGAGAGCTTCTCTTGGTTTGGGTAGTTTACTGAGGTCAATCGGGGATCGAAAGTTCCCAATGAACTCTCAGATTGCTCTAATTATTCAATCACAGATAAATAAATAAGACAAAGATTTTTAAAGTGGTTCGGCTAGGAATAAAGCCTACGTCCACTGTTATGTTATTGCTGAGTGTTTGTGGAATTCTTGATTACAAGTTCTCTCAAGAAATTCCGGTCCCCTTGAATGGGGTTGATACAAGGTATTTATAGCCTTGAGGCTATACATGAAAGGTTCGATACATTAAATGATATACATGTGAAAGGGTAATACATTTAATGCAGCGTGCGCGTCAAGAATATAAGCATTCAATGAATATTTGAACTGTTGATTATCTGGCAATTAATGATACGACCGAGGTGCAGCTCGGACCGCCATAGTTGCTCGTTGATCAGGAGTTCCTCGGTGCGCTAGAGTACCTCGGAGCGTTAGAGTTCCTCGGTGCGCTAGAGTTCCTCGGTGTATCCTCGTTGCTCGGAAAGAATCATGGTTGGTCGGGAAATGAACTTCCTCGCTGCTATTGTGCCACGTAGATTGACACGTGTCTTCGTATTATTCGTCCACATCAGCATATTAATTTTGGTATCAACAGAAGCCCCCAATGTTTCATATTTCGAACTTTGAGGAGTATGGAACATTCTTTCTCGGTATATGGCAATATTAAATGACTTTCCTGGGTTTCAGGAACATTGTGTTCAAAATTCCTTTCTCATTTCGCAGCTTCCGCCTTTTTTTTGAATTTTTTTATTAGCGCTTCGATCTCCGTGCAGTTTTTGTCCTTTTAGCCGCCGGAAGTTCAGTAGTTTCTTTTTGGTAATCATTTCTTTCGCCGTTTCCCAATGCAAAGTATTTAAACTTCTTAGGTAACCATATCGTCTTCTACTTTTCCAAATTTTCTACTTTCAAGCTTTCTATTCTCTCTTTCAGTCTTGTGCGTTCGTCCTTGTTTTCGTTCGTTGTTGACAGCTCTCCTTTCTTCCTGTAAGCTTTTTCTTCCTTCTTCTTTTACTCACCATGGTTTATGTTATTGAATCTGTTGAAAAATTCCGTTTTGATTTTTCCATCCCATCTTGGGTAATTTTGGAAGAGTTTTCTGGAACTCAAGATTACTTTCATTTGGCTGAGGGACATTGGTTCCCCAGTCTTTTTATTGCTGAATGTGGTTTTTCCTTTCCACCAAACCCATTGAGTCTCGAATTTTGTCAATATTTTGATCTTGTCCCTGCAAGAATAGCCCCCAATTCATGGAGAATAATTAATGGGGTGTACAAATTAAATCTAACTCATGGGACTCGTATTGGGATCCCTGAGATTATGTACTGCTATAAGTGGGCCACTCTAGATAATATTTATTACTTAAAAACTAGGTTTTTAAATAGATCCCTTGTAGTTAACCTCCCTGACTCAAATAGGGATTATTTTGAACATGGGTTGGTTATAAAAAATTGGCAACATGCCCCTTTAGCTGGAGATGTCGTATAGAATGGTCCCAGATGCCCCCCATATGGCAATGGGATAGGTTTATTTTTCATTTTATTTTTCTTATGAAATTATGCTTTCATCATGTTTGACAAAATGTATGATTGATATCTCGTTATGTATTTATTTGCAGTTGATAGCAAAAGAAGAACTCCAAAAGAATCAGAGGTTAATATCAAGCATCTGAAACTTATCTGAGGTTTGCACAAGAACGTTGCAGACGAACACATCAGGTCTGCCTCATATCTGCTACAGTATAAAAGTTACACAACCTCTTATACTGCTCGCCCTGTCGAACCAGCTTCAACTCCAGAAGGTTCATCTTCAGATTCTCATCTCCCTTTAAGTCAAAGGATGGGTAAGAAAAGAGCTCCTCCTGCTCTCTTTGATGATGTTACTTCTGTTGCTGGGGCCAAGAAAAGCAAAGATGATGTCCCAGAGGGGACTAAAAAGGTGGATGCTGGGTCTTCTAAAGCTACCGAGAAGCCCCCAGTGGTTCCGAGCAAGAAAAGTGCTCCTGTAGATGTAATTACAATCTCTCCGACCAAGACTTCTTTGGTTGAAGGTTCTGAACTCCCGTTGAGGAGATTGAGGAAATCATCCTTGGTTACTCCGGCTGAAACTGCCCCCTCTCTACCTGCTGGTGGTACTGATGTTCCAAACATCATTCTTCCAAGTTCTGCAATGAGCTCGGTCGTACCCGAGGTCCATGGTATTGATGAAAGAATTCCTAAGGATATGCTGACATCCTTAGTTGCTCGTCACCTTGCTTCAGTAAATTTCTCATACTTCTGGTTTTTCTTTCTTTCTCTGAATATTTTCATTTTGTATTGACTTTACTATTTCTCTCATCTTTCAGCTGGTGAACTGTTTCAATAATATTGTGAAGAAGGATGAAGCTATTAAAGCTTCAAGCTCCTCGTCAGGTGTAGAGGATGCTCTGTTGGGTTTGACCCAGTCTTTAAAGGAATCTCGTCAACAGTATGTTGACGAAAAAGCTGTTTGGGAGAAAAAGTTAGCTGTGGCTGAAGCTGAGAAGGTGAAGATGGCTGAAACCTCCAAGAATTTGGAGGATAAAATGACAGGCTTAGAAGTCGAACATCAAAAATGTGACGACAAGCTGAAAAAGGCAGAGGAAGAGTTATCTACCCTACGAGATATCAAGGTCCAAAAAGAAAAATTGGATGTAAAACTCTCCTCGGAGAAATTAAGAAGAAAAACCGCGGTCAAAAAATCCTTCAGCGCTGGCTGGGAGAAAGGATGGGTAAGGGCATTGCTGCTATGAAATCCCAAGTCCAATATGGGAAATTAAAATACTTCCACGATGGTTGGGTAGCTGCACTGCAAGAGTTGAAGGTCAAAGACGATTCTGAGTTATTCCAACAACACCTCCCTGGTCCTCCTCCACCAATTGTGGAAGAAGAAGAAGATGAACATGTTCCAGATGAGTCTTCTATGGCTATGGTTGACCCAGTATCTGCTTCTCAACCCTCTGTCGTCGAGGACGTTTCTTCTATGCCTCCTCCTGCCGAGAAGATTCCTGCTGATCAGACTGTTGTTACCACCGAGCAACCGAGCTCCTCATCCCAGCCTCCCGAGAAAGTCTTGGGGGACAAGGAAAAGGTGTGAAGTTGTTCAGTATCATTTCTATATTTCATTACTTGTAATCGAACAATGTAATCTTTTGATGATCTAATAAAATACATCTTCGTTCCTCTTCTTTATTGATACTCTGTCTGCTTTTATTTATTAACTCCTGCTTCGTCTTCTTTATTAGTTTTTGGCCAGAATGGAATTGATATTTGCTCCTGATACTGAGTTGATGCGACAATGCAATGGATATTATAAAGCTGGTCATACAGACCTAAGTGTATCAGAGATTGTCGACATCCTTGGTCACGATGCCTCAGAACAAGCAGTTGAGGCTTACCGGTATCTGAAGGATTTACTTGATAGATCTGTGGCCAATAATGTGGCGTATTACGAACTGATCGAGGAACTTCATGGTTCCATAGAGGATCTTCAAAATCAACACAATGCAACAATGGCTTCGTTGCACGAGGATTATGAAAATAGATACCAACAGCTCTCTTCTGAAACAGGCCATAAGAAGATCATTGCTGGATATGATATTAGGGAAAGGACCTTAAAAGGTGAAGTTGAAGCTTGCAGGCAGATTGCCGAGATCCTGGAACAAGAAAATAATAATTTACAGAAAAAGTTGGCTCAATATGAATCTGCAGCGTCATCTTCCACTGCTCTAGTGCCCGTTACTGATGAAGGTTTCTCTTTCTTAGAGGTCAAAAATGCCAAATTAAGGCAAGAACTGGATGATTTAAGAAGATCTGCTGTTTCTGGGACTGCTCGTGGACGAGGAAGAGGTTCTCGGGGGCGAGGAAGAGCTGCTCAAAATGTTGCCAAGGAGCAAAGTTCTCCAGTCGCTTCTCGGAGCCGATCAAGAGTTCTTAGTCGTAATGTTAAAGAGGCTCGTACCCAATCTACTTTGGAAACTCAAGCATTCCAATTAAACGTCAAAGATCGGGCCCTATCAGAAATATCCAAGAAAAATCTATCCTTGGAAGATCAACTTACAGCGACGAAATCTGCTCTGCATAATAAGGATCTTTTTGCCAAAAGCCTTCATGAACAATTGGATAGATTAACCTTCCAATTCCATAAACAGCCAAGGGAATTCTGGATGGCAGGATACAATGAAGCCCTTGTTCACTTGGATGTTCGTATTGAACATTCCAATAATGAAGGTTATAAACAAGGATGGTTGAATGCACTGGGTGTGTTAAAATTGGAGCGAGGGCACTTCTTATGGGATTATCATGCTCCTGGGCTACTTGACTTGCCTGTGCCACCTTTCAAATTGGACATGGCCTGGATCCCAGCTCGTTCCATTCCTCGCAGCTTAATTTCAAAATACCTTGGTGATTATAGCCTTCATTCCCAAGTTGAAGTATCTCGTCCAGAGCATCTAATGGATACCCCTTCAATAATGAATGTCAGAATGCTGAAGCACTTGAACTTTATTAATTCTCCTCTTTGCTTGGAAGATCCTCCTGCTGGCGAAGAGCCTGTCTCAAAAGCAAATGGCAAGAAACCAATAGAATAGGAATCTTAATGTAATAGTCAGCACATACATGTAATATGTAACTTATTTTGAATTTTTAATGAAAGACTTCATTTTTGTTTGTAAATCTGTATTGGTATTATCTCGTGTTTATCAAACACTTTACACTTATGCATATGTATCTGTTAAAAAGATAACAATAATATTGTTCATTGAGCAACTTAATAAAAAGTTACAAGTACCAAGGTTGTTCAATCACTTAATAATAAAGTAATGAGTATAAATTGTTCCAACTGTTTCCAACCAACCATGATGGATGAATAATGTTTGTCGACCAACTACAGTTGATGGGTCTTTATCCCCGACCAGCCATACTTGGTTCAATTTCAAATATTTTCATAAAATGTGTCCGACCAACCAAGGCCAATAATTTATCCTCGTCGACCAACTACAGTTAGTGGGTTTTTATTCCCGACCAGCTATACTTGGTATATTTTGGAATATTTTGTTCTTCAAAGAACTTTTTGTAATAATCTTACCTCCCGACCAACATAAGTTGTAATTTGAGAGTATATTTGTATCTTACCAACACCGTAATTGATCATGCTGGTGTACACCTCCTAACCAAAGGAGTAGTAGTGGTAGTAGTAGTGGTTCTTTCGAACTTTTTGGCTCGTTGAGCTGTCCACTAGATATCTTACCAATCGTAGTTGGTCACACTAGTGTCGCCTCCTAACCAAAGGAGTAGTTTTTTGGCTCATACGAGCTTTTTGGCTCTTTCGGGCTGTCCACTAGATATCTTACCAACCGTAGTTGGTCACACTAGTGTCGCCTCTTAACCAAAGGAGTATTTATTGGCTCATACGAGCTGTCCACTAGATATCTTACCAACCGTAGTTGGTCACACTAGTGTCGCCTCCTAACCAAAGGAGTATTTAAATTGTTCTCGCCCTTTTATCAACCGGAATTGATCGTGGGTCTGAACTATAGTCTTCTTCTTATTATCAAGCAGCGTAGTGTACAACACTAGTATTACCCGAAAAACTTTCAACAGAAAGAAAATGGTGAAACATCCTCGTTTTATTCATAATGAAGGAAATGCTTTACATTTTACATTACTGATAATACTTGTGCAGGTGTTCAGCATTCCATGCATTCTTAAATTCTTCTCCCTCTAGAGTTGCTATTCTGTAAGTTCCTGGACAAACAACCTCTGTAACTCGGTAAGGTCCATGCCAGTTTGCTTCCAACTTATTTTGCTTCTGAATGACTCTCTTTAGCACATAATCCCCTTCTTTTAAATCACATTTCTTCACCCTTTTGTTGTAGAACAGAGTTGTACGTTGTTGGTAAGCAACATTCCTAATGGCTGCCTCTTCTCTAACCTCCTCGAGCATATCTAAATCCAGTCTTCTCATCAAATCGCTGACTGGGGAATTAAAATTCAGTACTCTATGCGTTGGGAGACCCAACTCAGCAGGTATCACAGCCTCACTTCCAAATGCTAGCATATATGGTGATTCTCCAGTTGCTGCTCGGGGAGTTGTTCGGTAAGCCCATAGTACTGATTGGAGCTCATTGATCCAATTTTCTTTAGCTTCACTTAACCTCTTCTTCAAACCATTTAGTAATGTTCTGTTTGTCACCTCAGTCTGTCCATTGCTTTGGGGATGGCCTGGTGCTGAATGATACTTCAAAATGTTCGACTGATGACAATAGGCAGCAAATTCTTCATTATCGAATTGTGTTCCATGGTCTGTGATGAAAGCATGGGGGAGACCATATCGACAAATGACGTTCTTCCAAATGAACTGATATACCTTCTCGTACGTCATATCAATTAGTGGTTCAGCTTCCACCCACTTAGTAAAATAATCCACTACCACGACGAGATACTTGAACCTTCCTCGGGTCGTCGGCAATGGTCCAACCAGATCAACCCCCCACATGGCAAATGGCCAAGGTGAGGTTATGGGTGTCAACAATGCTTGTGTAGTCCTTCGGATGGAGGAAAAACGTTGGCACTTGTCACACTTCTTGGCATAGGCTATACAATCAGCCCTCATCGTCGACCAGTAATATCCCTGTGTCATTATCCTTTGCAAAAGTGTCCGACCTGCTACGTGAGCTCCACAAGATCCTTCATGGACTTCTTCAACCAATTCTTTGACTTCTGATGGATGCACACATCTCTGAAAACCTGCCATAATTCCTCGTCTATACAAAACACCATTATTTAGCACATACCGAGCAACTTTATACTTCAATTTCTTTGCAGTTAGCTTGTCCGCTGGTAATTCTCCTTCTTCAATGTATGCTCTGATAGGATCCATCCAAGATGGTCCTAAATCAAGGGTTATTATATTCACCATCAGGTCTTCTTCTATGCTCCGACTTTCTAATACTTCAATTGGTATCGTTCTTCGCAGCTCAGTGCGTGTAGCTGACGCTAAGCGGGCCAATGCGTCTGCTCTAGCATTCTCCATCCTCGGTATTCTCACCAATTGAATAGCATCAAATTCTGCCAATAACTTCATCACCTTCGCATGGTACTTCACCATTAATTCTCCCTTAACTGCATATACTCCCATCATTTGATTCACAATTAATTGAGAATCACTGAAAGCAATTACTTGCCGTGCTTCCATAACTTTCGCCAAATGAAAACCTGCTATCATGGCCTCATACTCAGCTTCATTATTGGAAGCCTTAAATTGGAATCGCAAGGCATACTCCATGTCAACATCATCAGGGGTGTTTAAAACAATCCCTGCTCCACAACCAGCTGTGCAAGATGATCCATCTACATATAATCTCCATGTAGGTAACTCGTCTTCAAATTTCTTATCTGTTAGAGTTCCTCGGTAAAATGTCATCTGTTTTCTTTCATCATCCCCGGGTATCCTTAGTTCCTCGTCGGTCATCTGTTCGCGCCCTTTTACCAACCGAAGTTGGTCTGGGTTTAAATATGATGATTTTTCTACATCCACAAGTCCTTTTACCAACCTTGGTTGGTTTGGATCTGTGTCTGTTGATCCTGTATTGTCCACAGGTAGGTCAGCAAGTACCTTTTGTTCCTCGGGGGTATCAGGGTATGTGAATTCTGCTATAAAATCTGCTACAGCTTGCCCCTTTAATGATGATCTGGGTTCGTACACAATATCATATTCACCGAGTTCTATTGCCCAATACATCAATCTTCCTGATTTTTCTGGCTTGTGAAAGGCTTGTCTTAATGGCATGTCAGTATATACAATGATTGTATGGGCCTGGAAGTATGGCCTCATTCTTCTACTTGCTTCAATTAATGCCAGTGCCAATTTTTCTAGCTTTGGGTACCTGATTTCTGCACCTCGAAAAGCTTTACTTGTGTAATAGATAGGTTTCTGGACTCCATTCTCCAATCTGATCAATGCTGAACTAAATGCATTCTCTGATACTGCCAAATACAAGTACAACTTCTCTCCAGTTATTGGCCTAGACAACAATGGAGGGGCTCCCAAATACTTCTTCAAATCTTGAAAGGCCCTCTCACATTCATCAGTCCACTCAAAACTTTTTCGCAGTGTTTTGATGGAAGGCATTTATCAATTGCTCGGGATACAAATCTGTTGAGCGCTGCAACTCGTCCGGTAAGACTCTGTACTTCTTTCCTCGTCGTTGGAGATCGCAGCCCTAAAAGAGCTTTAATCTTTTCTGGATTTGCCTCAATACCTCGTTGATTAACGATGTATCCGAGGAACATTCCTTCTCGTACTCTAAAGGTACACTTCGTCTGGTTGAGCTTCATTTGGTATTTATCCAGTTGATCAAAGGTCTGGCCTAAGTCAACTAGATGATCAGTAGCTCTCTTGCTTTTGGTGAGCATGTCGTCGACATAGACTTCCATATTGCAATTGATTTGTTCGGCAAAAACCTTGTTCATCAGCCGCTGATATGTTGCACCTGCATTTTTTAAACCAAAAGGCATAACATTATAATAATAAGTTCCCCTTGGGGTAATAAAAGAAGTACTTTCCCTGTCTTCAGGTTTCATTTTGATCTGATTGTAGCCAGAATATGCATCCATGAAGCTGAGTAGCTCATGTCCCGAGGTAGCATCCACTAGCTGATCAATTCTGGGCAATGGAAAATGATCTTTTGGGCATGCCTTGTTAAGATTGGTAAAATCAACACACATTCTCCATTTGTTGTTCTTCTTTTTTTACCATCACCACATTTGCCAACCAATCTGGATATTTCACATCTTCAATGAATTGGGCTTTCTGGAGTTTCTCGACCTCCTCTTGTATGGCCTGGTTCTTCTCGGGACTAAACACTCTTCTTCTCTGCTTCACAGGCTTGATCTCCTTATTCACATTGAGTTCATGACATAAGAAGTTTGGATCTATTCCTGGCATGTCTTCATGACTCCAAGCAAAATTATTCTTCCTGTTTCTCAAGAAAGTTATCAACTCCTGTTTTATTGAAACATCCAACGACGATCCTATCTGGGTTACTCGTTCAGGATGCTCGTCGTCCAGAATGACATTTTCTGTAGATTCCACCACTTGCCCTTTTACGAGTTGAGATTCATCCCTAGGGTCAAGAGTTTCAATTTCTGTACCTTCCTCCACTTGGTAAGTAGTAGTCTTTTTCCTTGACTCTTCAAGTTCCTCTTGCTCGGCAGACGAATAATAGCATTCCCGAGCTACTTTTTGATCACCTTTCATAATTCCGACTCCAAAATTCGTTGGGAATTTCAAACACTGATGTACTGTAGATGGAACTGCCTCGAACTTCTTCAATCCAACTCTTCCCATGATGATGTTGTAGGCTAACTGCACATTCTTATCCATCACAAAGAAGCGTATTCTTTCTGTTCGACAAGCAGGCCAAGTTCCAATGAGTATATCCAACTTGATCATCCCAAGCGGAAAAACTTTCTCGCCAGCAAAACCCAGAAGGGGTCTATGATAAGGTTCCAATTGAGATAATTTCAAATTCAAGCTATCAAAGCATGAGTAATACATGATGTCTGCCGAACTACCGTTGTCTACTAACACCCTTGAAATGACCACGTCCTTCATCCTCATTTTGATCACCAAAGGATCATCATGAGGGTAAAGAACACTTGCCAGGTCGTTTTTTGAAAAACCAATCACTAACTTCTCTTTATTTACCTTCCTCGGACGATCATCCTCGGCTAGATTTATTTGCTGAATATATGAACAAGCTTGAGCCTCTCCGATGTAAGCTTTTCTTTCTGTAGTAAGGTCTCCTCCTCCTGCATCTCCTCCTGTAATTACATTACAATCAAATGACCCAAAACATATGGAAAATACTTCTCGTTCAGGCTGTCTTGGCTTCTTGGGAAGATCGGGGTCATCATCTGGATCATCTTCATGGTCCCTCTTCTTTTTCTCCTCGGCACGACGAGGAGATCTAGATCTTTCTCTAGTTCTATCATCATTCTTCCTCTCACCCCTGCGGTCTACATATTTTGACAATTTTCCTCTTCGGATGAGCGTTTCAATCTCGTTCTGAAGGGCTATGCAATTTTTGGTCATATGGCCATGATCTTTGTGAAACTCGCAATATTTGGCCTTATTCCTCAGATCAGGATTTGTCCTCAATTTCTCTGGCCACTTGATTTCCTCGCTATTCTTGATTTCTTCCAAAACATGATTAATACCCATTTTCAATGGAGTATAATTATCGTACTTCTTTAGGACTTCCCACGTCGTCCTATTATTTCTGGAATGCTTGTCACCACCATTACCTTTCTGGTCTTTCTTCTTAGACTTATCGACCTCCACCTTGGTTTCTTTATCCATATTCTTCTTTGCAGACATAGCCTCCTCGGCATTCATGATTTTGGCCGCTTTTGCCATCAACTCCGACATAGTTTTAGGTGGGTCTTTGGCCAAAGTGTAGTATAACTTGTTAGGCAACAATCCACTCATCAAAGCAGTGATCGCTGTCTTTTCTTCGTAATCTATGACTTCCAACTTCTCGTTATTAAAACGAGTTATGTAATCTCTAGTACTTTCACCTGATTTTTGTCTAACACTTAGCAAGTGCGCTACTCGCTTTACTGGCTTTGCCCCAAAACAAAAATTGCCAATGAACAACTCGGCTAATTGAATAAAAGTTGAAATCTTACCCCGAGGAAGATTATTATACAATATCTGTGCAGATCCGGTAAGAGTTCCCGAGAATGCTCTACACCTCATCTCGTCGGGGACGGCATAAATATCGGCAGCAGCTTGGTATTGTTCTATATGAAGTACAGGATCTGTCTTTCCATCGTACTTGGGGGTTACCACAGGTGCTTTGAATTTCGATGGTGTAGGAAAATCCACAATGGCTTGCACAAAAGGTGTCCCTTGAACGAAAGTTCTCTGTAGGGGGTTTCTTGCCTTAGCCATTTCGCCCAGTCTATCCTCCAACCGCTGAATGGAACCTTTCCATGCTTCATTTCCTTTCTCAGGTCGCTTAGTCCGAGCAATTGATTGTTCTGACGTAGCTTCCTGAGATTTATCTCGACGAGTAGCTGGTCGTGATTGTGCTGATCCTTCTCTCAAACTTGATGGTGTCCGAAAACTTCTCGATGGAGCTCTAGGTGGACTCATATTCCTCCTTGGTCCTAATCGACTGAAAGGAGACACCCTGCTTAACCTTTCTAAAGCGCTAGTTCTCTCCGGAGAGAGAGTGATACGTTGATCTGTATCCGTAGCCTGTATTGATGAAGTTCGCCCAGGTTGATAAGAAAAATCATTAGACTCCCCATTGCGATATGACGCAGTACGTCTGGATCGTGATTGCCCACGATCACTCCGTTGTCCTGAATAAGTAGGTGCACCGCTTTGAAGAGTTTGAATGAGTTGCCTCATAGATTCTTGCATGGCGGTTTGTCCTTGAGCCAGATTTGTCATAATTCCAGTCAGATCTGGGGGTGCAGATGGATTTGGAAGATTTCCAGTATTTCCAGCATTTCGATTACTGGATTCTGGATTATCTGCCATTGATAATAACTGATTTTTGCGAAAAACGATAGTAACAGTCGTTTCCCACATACGGCGCCAATCTGTTGATGTAAAAAACTAGATTGCTCTAATTATTCAATCACAGATAAATAAATAAGACAAAGATTTTTAAAGTGGTTCGGCTAGGAATAAAGCCTACGTCCACTGTTATGTTATTGCTGAGTGTTTGTGGAATTCTTGATTACAAGTTCTCTCAAGAAATTCCGGTCCCCTTGAATGGGGTTGATACAAGGTATTTATAGCCTTGAGGCTATACATGAAAGGTTCGATACATTAAATGATATACATGTGAAAGGGTAATACATTTAATACAGCGTGCGCGTCAAGAATATAAGCATTCAATGAATATTTGAACTGTTGATTATCTGGCAATTAATGATACGACCGAGGTGCAGCTCGGACCGCCATAGTTGCTCGTTGATCAGGAGTTCCTCGGTGCGCTAGAGTACCTCGGAGCGTTAGAGTTCCTCGGTGCGCTAGAGTTCCTCGGTGTATCCTCGTTGCTCGAAAAGAATCATGGTTGGTCAGGAAATGAACTTCCTCGCTGCTATTGTGCCACGTAGATTGACACGTGTCTTCGTATTATTCGTCCACATCAGCATATTAATTTTGGTATCAACAGTAAAATAGAGCCCAAAATCCCACGATGCCCTCTAAATCAAGTCTCGGAGAGGGACCTAGGGTCTCATGGTGGGGGAGAAGTGTTAGGTGCCAAAGAGGTGCGTTGGGGGGGGGGGTACTAGGATGGGGTGCCTATAGAGCCCTTAGATAAGAGATCTCGAAACAAATGGAGGTCATCAAAAGATAGATATATGATCGATATTTTAAGGGTTGTGGACCCTATTAGGGGTTAAAAGGTGGTGGTTTAAAGGGTTGTGGTCAATTTTGCGGGTCTAAGGAATGAATATGAGTAATTCATGGAAATGAGGCAAGTTCAGGTGACCTAAAGGGTTTAAATAACTATTTAGAGGGTCAAGGTCGATTCTGCAGTCCTAAGGGACTAAGATGACCAATTCAGGTGGCCAAGGTCGGGTTAGTGAACCTAAAGGATTGATATAATTGATTCAGAGGGATGAGGTCATATCTGCGGACTTAAACAGCTACTGGAGATCGATTCAGAGGGTTGAGGTTAATTCTGGGGACCTAGGTTAATTAAGGGGACCTAAAGAGTTTAAAATGACCAATTTAAAGGGTCAAGGTCAATTCTGTAGACCTAGGGATTGAAATAACTGATTTCGAGGATCAAGGTCATTTTTGTGGACCTAAGGATTAAAATGATTGATTCAGAGAGTTGAGGTCAATTTTATGGACCTGATGATTTGAAATGATCGATTAAGAGGATCGAGTTCGATACTGCGAACCAAGGGATTGAAATTACCGATTAAGAGGTTCGAGGTCAATTCTACGGATTGAAGGATTAAAATAACTGATTTAGAGGGTCGAGGTTGATTGTGCGGACCTAGGGATTAAAATGATTGATTCGGAGGGTTAAGGTATATTCTATAAACCTAAAAAGTTGATGCGACCAGTTCAGAGAGTCGAGGTTGATTCTGAGGACCTACGGATTTGAAATAACCGATACATGGGGCCGGGGTTGATTGACCTAAAGAGTCATGTACGTGGAGAATTTTCTAAATATTGCTCCACTAGGGAGGGTGTTGGTTATCGCGGGGGCAGGTGAACTTTGGATTTTGGTTCCACTCGGGAGTATGCGGGTGGCAGGAGTTTTTATGAGTGATAATGCATATTCTTATCATCCTGTTGGGGATTAATGAGAACTTTGTAATTTCTTGGGTACTCTTTAATGCATTTTTTTCTCAGATTAGTGACGTTTTTTACTTCGGAGGCATTATTTTGGGAATTTTAGTGAATTTTTCGAGCAATTTTTAGATTTTTCTGGAATTTTATGACAAAATTTTGAGGGGGATACCGATAGGCAGAGCTGGAGAGGTGCCTATCTTCATAGGGCATGGATCTTGGGGGAGTTAAAAGATCATTGACGATAGGAAGGTCTAGGGGATTGTCGATTGGCATACCCCTCAGCCTCCTATAAAAAGGGGGTGGACATCTTCATTTTTTCACACCTTTAAATAATTGAATATCTTACTTTATCTCTTTAAAAGTCAATTTCAAGCCTATTTTATTCACAATAGCTCATAGAGGGTACATCTGACAACAATAACAACAATAATAACAACAACAACAACAACAAGACGACCGTTGATGACTGGGAGGGTTCAGAATGGCGGGTTACCGTGCAATGGCATTGGGTAATGAGAATTTTTACAACAACTTTGATCCAGTGATGGATGAGAGGGTTTTATTGAGGTAACCAAAACATCGCTATTCCGTGAGGGTAAAGAACCCTAACGATTTTGTAAATGTTTTCCCCTTTGGTTTCCTTTCTTCTTCTTTTCTTTTCTTTCTTTCCTTTTTAATACTTTGGATATGGAAGGGTTTTTCTTAATTTCTATTCATTTTGACATAGCTTCTTCGAGCATTCGATGCCAAGGGTCGATTAGGATGAAGAAGGTTTGGGACCGTCTTCTTACGGCGGTTCAGTAAATGATGGAGTCTACTTGGTTTGGCCCATTAGCGGGGGCTTTAGATGAGACACCACGCTCCATTGCGATATTGTGTGCACTGAGTGAGCGGTGGTGGGACACAACCCACACATTTTATTTGGGTGTCGATGAGATTATAGTCACACCCTTGGATGTTCAGTAGCTAACAGGGCTGGAGTGCACAGTTTGGCAGATTGTGATGGATAGCATTTTGTGAGTTTCGAATGTGGAAATACGGAATGCCTTGGGGGATATAGGGATAATCATCTATGAGGATTCTATCTGGATATCCATGTTGTAAGAGACTATGTTATCTAGGTGAATTGATGAGACTAATGGAAAATGAATGAGGTAGGCATAATATTTATTTATTCTGCTTGTGCATGGAGAGTTTGTGGTGGCGACGAGCGATAATGTCGTCCATCTATGGTTTTTGCCATTTTTTAAGATCATTTAAGAGATCAATTTCAATGATTGGGGGAGCTTCACGCTAGCATCCCTCTATGCTTCCTTGGATGCCTTCAGTTAGTGCTACCGACAGACTTATATAGGACCCACGTATCTCTTGGAGGTAATCATTAAGTTAAATATCCCCTTATTTTCTTGATATTTTTTTTGCCTTCTTTCTTTTGACTTTTGTATTGACTTCTGTAGATGTAGTTTTACGAGGTGATATGGCACGACATTGGGTTGTTATCCCTGAAGGAGAACGAGCTGGACAATTTCTGCAGGATGTCTAAGTGGATAAAGTCGAATAAGCACTCGAATCAATCCTTGTCTTTGATGGATTTACGGGTGGTGTTAAATGCCCCGATGAGCAATTGGGTTAGGATTTTTGTCCTTGTCTCTTCTATGGCTTTAGAACTGTTCTTCTTGGTTAACTATTGACTCTTATGGGGGAAACATGTGACCTTCTACCTCCAGCGCCTATCTTCGGGGATATTGGGGTTATGGGTATGCATGTGCAGATGAGGAGGCTACTGGTGCACGAGTTTGGGTACGTATGCTACCTTGGAGAGAGAGAGGTGCGGTAGATTATGGAGGGTGAGGTGGAGTTTCCACCATCGGTATCCCCAAAGTATATGACGTGGGTAAAGGAGATGTTTGATGAGGCCAGGGCGACGGCGATGGAGGGTGAGCCCTACATATATTACACTAATATGATGGAAGGATACGATTACTTGGATTTTGCAACCAATTGGTTGATGCCGTAATGCATTTACGATGTGGATAACATGCCTCCACCTGTAGCGGGATCGTGAAAGGGTACCAGCATACCGACGATGATGGCCCATAGCATAGAGGGAGGCATGCAGCAACGGAGGATGTTTTGTTACATCATATTTGTAACCCTTATTTTCACACTCGGGTGTGAGGTGGGGATGTGATATCGGTGCCTCATCACTATCATGTGGCAATATATGGGTTAGCAGGTCTTCCTGAGGTGGCTCTTCACGGAGAAGTACGACTCTCTTGCTCTTTTTTTCGTTCTTATGCTTTCTTATTATCATTACTGATTTGATTTGAATTTAGTGATTTGGTTCTTTTTACATTCTATCCGCATGTCGACAACCTGCCTGTGGGATATTCGAGATTGGATGGAATAAGTGTCAGACTATATGAGGAAGCCGGCCAGTACTTTCTTGGTGCGGCTGAGCACATATGAGGAGAGTTTTGGTTCCGGGAGTAGAGGGTCTTCGACACATCATGCGAGTAAGCGCATTCTTTGAGGTTTTTAGTTGTGAGGGGCTTTATAAGAGGTTTTGAAGGGTTCGGGTTGCGTCCCGATTTATTTATTTTTTTTCTTTTTTTTTTTGTAACTATTGGGATAATTTAATTATTCTAGACAAGTTTAATATAAGAGATGATTTTTGTATGTTATCTTGATTAAATGGCTTAATATACATGCAGTTTAATTTTTTGATGAGGTTTTTTTATTACTTGTAAAGATAAGTTAAAATGAAACAAATAAAAGAGAGATTCAAAGATTGATTTTTCATAAGTAAAAGAAATTTCTAATTTGAAAGCTATGTACAAAAGATAAAAATAAGAAATTTCTTCGGAGGTTGGTTTTTTAAAATAGATCTTTATCTTGGAAATGATATTTGCAAAAGAGAAAAGTGAAGAGTTTCCCAAAAAGGGGTTTGTCGATCGATATACCCCTTAGCCTGCCAATCGGCATAAGGGTGAAGTACAAATCACTTTCTTAGCTTTGATTGCACGTCCTGTGTACTTCTAGGTACTTTTGGAGTAGAAAGTTCGATGGAATCTTGAATGGTTTGACCTTTATGGATTTTTATAATATAAAAGGAGGCTTTTGGAGATGATTTTCATCATCACATCCATATTTCTTATTTTGGCAACTTTAATGTTTTTCTGCAATGGCACTTTCAATGTTTGAGACCTTTTGAGCTTACCTCGAGGGTTAGAGGCCATGTGCCTATACAATGTTAACTATGAAGCTTTTGGATTGCACCATGTCTTCTTGTGGTGTAATCACCTTATAGACCAGAATTTCTTAGAAGCAGCGGCGCAATTCTGGTACCCTAAAGATCACATCATTCAGTTTGGCCTGGATGAGATTTGTCCCACCTATGAAGAATTTGTCCCGTTCACCTAGAATATCATTAGTTGAGTTGCTTCATGTCTCCCTTTCAGCCTCCTGGCTATTGGTTCATGGAGGGAACATCGTCATCCCGACGGCCATGAATTTCATATGCTGGAGGGATTTTACTAATAACGTCTTTGTCGATGCTATAGCCATGGGCTTAACTGCCAGGATCTTTTTTTATGACGGGTGATATGATAGCTGACCCACAGGTGGCCACAATAGAGTTGTGGATTTCCTACCCTTGTAGTCCAGTTGCGATGATATTAGCGAAGACTCTAAATGGCCAGGATGAATGGAAGAAGGGTCAGATTAATTTCTCGTGGGGAATCCATGTTATGTTGTTCATGTGGTTGTCTAAGAGACTTATCTTAGCGGCCCTAACTGAGTACCCTCTGTCACGTGTTCCCAACTTCTTTTCTAATCCTTTCTTTAACTTAGGCCTGATGATAGAGAATTGGGTAAATTAGCTTGTAGATCAGGGGGGCCAATATCTTCGCTGGTTTGTACCGTGGTGGGGGAACTTGTAGCTTATTTTGTAGATGGGGGATTATCGATACGTGCAGTTGGTGGTCATTTATCATACCTCTTTCTTCTTTTCATATCGTCTTCTATGCCAAGTAGGATGTGAGAAAATTATTCCTCTGCGCATTATCAACTTCATTCTTATAGAGGACTTGACTGAGTCTTTGAGGACGATATTGGGGACCTTATAGCAGCGCCACCGGCCGTCTAACCATCCTTCCCAATCTATTGGGGAGGGTGGGTTCATATCGGGGGACTACCTAAAGTGGTTATGGAAGCAGGTAGTTGAGAAGATTCTAGCTGATGATACTGGGCAGAGATGGCTCGTAATGTTCGATATCTTGGGAGAGGGTGTCGTAATTTCATATAAGCTTATTAAGGCCTATTATCGAAGGGAGATCATTCGAAGCCGTAACTAGGAGTGGGATTCTCGAGGGCCTCTAGGGACAGATAATGATGATAAAGTGGGCCCATCAGGTAGTTGAAGGCAAGGTCTTTGGGGGTACGAGAAATTTATGTAGGTTTTGGAAGTTTATGGAAAAGTTATGTTTATTTTTTGGTAAGTGTTTGGATTTTTTTGTGAAGTTGTTAATGGTATGGGTTTTTGTGTTATATGGGGGGTTGGAAGGGAGTGGGTTGTTTGACACACATCACTAATGCGACATGTAATAATTGTATTCCTGAAAATAAAATAATAATGATTTTGAAATATTTTGCTGTGTCTTTGATGAATTTCGTATTTAAACTATCTATATTGATCGCTAAAGCACATATTAATCCTTTTATTCGTTAAAATGATAAGAGAGACCGTCGTTATCGGAGGGGGAAAAGAATAACATTTTTTGAGAGATAAATTACCGCACCCATGTGTGTCTTATGGCTTCCTATATACCTCTATGGGTTTGAAAATTTATGAGTTTCTCTAAAAACTAATTTAAGAGAGGATCAGGTCCTATGTAGTTCTAAGTAGAGGGAAAAGGAAGATTTTTTTATTAATAGAAGGGGTATGAGAATATTAATAGCGTAAAGAGAGTTTGGACTAAGGGTAAAAAATTTTGAGACGGTCCAAGTTGACTGTATGTGCCATTTCCTATTCGTCAAGGTCTATGCACATAGCGGCACCCCTAGACAGGATTTTCTTCATAATGTGAGGCCACTCTAATTAGGTTTGAATTTTCCTCTCGGGTCTTAGAGGGTTTCTATAATTTTCTTAAGGGTAAGATCTCCTTTTGAATCACTATGGTCCTTGACCTTTCTATTGAATGATAGTGCAATCCGATGATGGTATCCTTATATGTGGTATAGAGATTTCAATCTCTTGTCCTCTAGGAATGAGATTTCATTGTAGAGGCTTTGATATTAGTCTACTTCAGTGACCTTACTTTCGATCATAATTCGTAGAGAAGGTACTTCCAATTCGATAGGGAGAACTGCTTTCATGTCATATACTAAAGAATAGGGAGTGTCCCCAGTAGGTGTTTTGATATTGGTACGGTAGCCCAGAGGGCATATGGAATATGTTCGGCCCAGTCTCTGCAGCTTTCAATCATCTTAATAATGATTTTCTTAAGTCTCTTGTTGGTTACTTAGACACCTCCATTAGTTTGCGATCAATAAGAAAAGGACTTATCATTGAATTCCTTATTCGTTGACTAACTCTCTGACCTCAGCCTTGAAGTGGAGTCCATTATCTGACATTAGCTCATGAGGAACTCTATAGTGGCAGATGATGTTCTTTCTGATGAAATTAGACACTTTCTTCCCATTCAATACCACGTATGACCCATCTTTGACCCATTTTGTGAAGTAATTAATGGCGACCAAGATTTATTCATAGCCTTTTGAAGCATTGGAAGTGACCTTATGTATGATGTATATGCCCCAGGATAAAAAGGGATAGGGAGAGGTCATATTGTATAACTCTCGAGGAGGAAAGTGCTGAAGGTTGGCAAACTTCTAGCATTTGAGGCATCTTCGAACATAAGTAGTGAAATCTTAAACCATGGTGGTCCAATAGGACCCTTGATGGATGATCTTCTTGGTAAGTATGTGACTATTCATATGGGGACCGCATTTCCCATTATGGATTTTCTATATTATATCTTTGATCCCAACCCCTGCTATGCAATGCAAGTGGGTTCCATTGAAGTTTCTCTTGAAGGGTGCTTTATCGTAGATGATGTACTGGGCAGCCAGCTTGCGAAGGGTGGCATAATCTTTCTTGTCTGCGTCTTGAGGATAACTACAATGTTTGAGGAGGTGCCAAATGTCTTAGTACACAATCCTTCCATGTCTGCATCTTCTTCTATAACGAGCTCGATGTGTTAGGAGTGGGTGGGTGAAGCTTGTTTGTGAACTAGAAAGGGGGCCATTATTATTCCCCCATGCATGTCGACCATGGAAGCTAAGGTTGCTAATACATCAGTTAGGCCATTCCTTGAGAGGGAAAGGTAATGGAAGATGAAATTTTAAAATTGGGCGGCAATCTCTTCTAGGTGGGCGTGGAAGGGTAGGTTCTTCTCGTCTTTGACTTTCCATTTTCTGAGAATTTATCTAACAATGAGGGTTGAGTCTCTATAGACGTTTATGTGTTTGATTCCTTTCTCAAGGGCTATTTTGAACCCTACAGTTCATGCCTCATATCTTATCATATTATTGGTGGAAGGTAAATCTAGCTTGAAAAGACAAGACTGTGTGATAATTGATTAAACTAGATTCGCATGTTTCCAAGAACCCCTTATTTAATTAGAGTCCCTAAACATGCATCTAAGGTGCATGTGTCAACCAAAAAATAAATAAAGCACGTGACACAAAAAATATGCTGAGACACAGAATTCAGGAAAAAACCCCTTTCGGGTAAAACCTTTATTTCACTATGAATATACAAGCCGCAACTTACAATTACATAGAGAAATCTGCAATGGATCAACGCGCAGCCAACCCACAAAGACACGCAGTCTTGAACTCATCAAGAGAATACACGCAGCACCCTCCAAGGACTCGTAGCCCAAATAACGAAGGAAGAACCGCAGCTCTCCTTAATGATACGCAGCCATAAAACTTTGTAGAGACTCCCTCAGCAATGACACACAGCCCTCGGTTGCAAAGATCTGTCCACAAAGATGAACAGTAGCAAAGCTTGTGTTCTAGGGTTAAAAAAGATTCACAAAAGTAATTGGGATTTTTGTGTGTGAATCAAAAAGATGTTTGGCACATCAAAAATTGAAGACTTGTTGTGTTTGTACTCTTAAAAACTTTTTCTCAAAGACTTGAAAAAATACACCATCGGAATAGTAATATATATAGGAAATATAAGATGGTGGGTAAAAAACACACGGAACTGCTCGAGTATATCCCAGGCAGACCGGTCCGGCTTGGGGGCGGATCGGTCCGAATGACCGGATCGGTTCTTTTATCCAGGCTTCATCGGTTCGCTTGCGGTCCGGGGTATACTGGATCTTCAGCAAGCGGATCAGTCCGAGTAGAGGGAGGACCGGTTCGGCTTCCCAGAAAAATAAAAAACTTTTAAAAGCCTCATTTTTCTTGAAAAACTTACTTCTTATTTTTATAAAAATTTCCCAATACTAAATATGAACTTTAAGGAACGTAAAAACACAATTTTACCAAGTTCATTCACGCAGAGGCTATGATGTTGAAGATGCTTTGATATTCGGATCCGTTGATGTAGATGCGATCTTGAGTTTCTTCAACGGTGTAACGGCGTACGACATACAAATTGATAATGGACGAAAATGTCCTTACATAGCTTAATGGTAATGGGTGTGTGAGAGTCATTGGTAACGATAAGGAGTATCCCAATACTATATCCTTTCTTATTGAAGACTCCGTTAAAGAACATTGCCACCTAAGGTCCTCGTGAGATCTCCAGAGGATATCTACTTATGGGAATTTGAAGATCCAAACTTTAGTTCCTTCCATGGGATTGTTGGCAAGGTAATATAAGATGACTCTCCCTTTTATAGCTTTTTTCATGACGTAAATCATGTAGAACTCATCCAGTAACATCAGTTAATAGGCTATGCAGCTATATAGAGAAACCTTATTTAATACATATTTCATGGGATCCATTCGGGACACCAATCTGATGAGGAACACAAGAATGTAGTGTCGGAGCTTCTACATGACCCAGAGTAGGGCGACACATGCCTTCTTTAATTCAATGTAGTTTACCTCGTACCTGGCTAGCTTTCGACTTGTGTAGTAGATAGATCTCTCCTAATGAGATTTTTCAATGTATTAGGCCAGTATATCCCCTACTGCAGTATCGATTATAGTCAAGTATAGGAGTAAGGGAGACCTTATTGCGGAGGCATGAGACTTAGAGGTCAGGTGAGGTATCTTTTGATTTAATTGAAGGATTTTTGTCATGCCTCATTTTAAACTTTAGTTGAATCCTTTTCGAGAAGTTTGAAAATGGGCTCGCAGATGGATGTCAGTTGGCTGAAAAACTGACTGATACATTGCCGCTTACCCAAGAATCCCCGTACTTATTTCTCCATCTAGGACGGTGGCAACTCGAGTATGGATTTTAGTTTGCCGGGATCTGCCTCAATCCTTTTTTTCACTGACCATGAAATCGAGGATTTTTCCTTTGGTGATGCCGAAGACATATTTTGCGGGTTGAGTCGCATCTGGTATGTCGCAGTCGCTCGAAGAATTTTCTTAGGGCGGGAATGTGAACTTCCAAAGTCTTATACATGATAATCATATCGTCGACATAGGCCTCGTCTTTGGATAACACAAAAGGTTGGGGTTTATCCCATAAATCCTAATTTAGGATGCCCTCAAATTTTCCTTTTAGAAATTGTGCACAAGTGTAGAAAGTGTAAAAAAAATTAGAAATCCCAATTTAGAATTTATAAGAAAACCCGCGTTTTGGCTTTTTATATTTTATGAAAATAGGATTCATTTGTATTAAATAGTAAAAATGAGATTAGTTTTGATTTAAGAGAATGAAATAAAGATATATCAACAATGAAAAGAGAATTAAACAACTAATATTAATTTCAGTGAGTGGTAAATGAATAAGGGTAGACCTTCTAGAGAGCTTTAATTCTGATTTTGCAATGGTAGGAGGTCGATTTTTGTGTGTGGATGGTAGTGTTGTAAGGATGGACAATGGGGGAGGAGAATGTATGAAAATGGAGAGGATGAATGAAAAAATAGAATTTGGTGCACTGATTATGAGGGGAATGTTCTGATTTTAGAAAGGGACCCCTTGAGAATGAGGTCATTATTTCCTTAAATAGAAAAAAATTAGGGTTTCTAGGGAAGTCGATTTACATAGCCCCTATCCTGCCTATAGATATAGCCCCTACCTTTTTGGCCAAGAAAATTGCACCCTGTCGATAGGCAGGGGGTCGGTGGTGCCTATAGGCAGTCCGGAACGGATTTTTCAAGAAAAATGAGTATAAAATGCAAACTATATGTTTGAATCGCGCATGGATGGGACCGTTGGAAAGGATATTCAGTGCCCTACAAGAATCCATTCATCCATTCCCAGGTTTGATAGTTGACCAAAGTCAAACGAGTCTCGAAAGTACCTGATGGTCTCTAGATGGGGGGGTTTCGGTGTAAAAACATTCGTTCATGCAAATCGTGCGGCCACTTATTGCATGGTATAGACCGTTGGAAAGGAGATTCAGAGCCCTGGGATATTTCATGACATTCGGGTCTCTTTTGGATAGTTAAACAAGGTTAAACAGGGCCCCGATGCGCCCGGTGGTCTCTCGGAGTAAAAATGCACTTCCGTACGAACTGTGAGGCTGATTCGTGTGTTGTATGGACCATTGGAAAGGGGAGTATGAGGCCTACAGTATTTTATTAAGCTTTGCTCAGGTTAAAGATTTGACTGAGGTTAAACGGGGCCAAAAATTTCTCGATGGCCTCTAGATTAAGTCTCAGAGCGGGACCTAGGGTATCATGGTGAAGGAGAAGTGTTAAGTACCAAGGAAGTGCTTTGGGGGGGGGGGGTACTAGGATGGGATGTTTATAGTTATCAAGAATGGTTTTGGGAAAAGTCTATCCCATAAGAACACTATTCCATATTCGATCATCCATAGACATTAAATATGTTATCATACAGGCTTTCCAATATGAATAATTACTACCATCAAATGGAGGAGGTCAAAGGGTTGAACTTTCATGCATTTCACATAAAAATGATTTATACCTAGGTTTTTATACCTAAAAATTGGAAACCCGCTCTGATACTAAGAGCGTGCCTCTCGACGGTAGCTACCCAAATAAAAATTAATTTCCTTAATCGAAGAAAAATGATTTGTCGATTAATTATTATAAAAAGGTTTGACAATCTAAAAGTCTATATGGAAAAAAACCACTAACAGGAAAATCTTGGGTTGCTAAGAACAAAAAATGCATTGTGGTAGAGTTTTACAATTAGAAGAAATAAACTTGTAACCTCATGACGCTACAACCAAATGAACACTCTTTCCCATCATATTCTCCATAGAGATTGCCAATAGTTGGTATATGCTGCACAACCACTATTTTTTTCTGCAACCAATGCCTTTATCCTATAACCAAAACTTTCTTCTTGAAAGTAGAAGGAACTTATGTTATTCCGGGACGTAACCTTCAGGCAACCAAAATATTACCCCTATAATATTTTTGCGAAGAGTGTGGTGCTTAAAATCTCAAAATGAGTTTTTTCAAGCCAAAGAAGAGAAAGTATTTACTCACCAATAAAGATTATATTTTTGAAACAAGGTGAACAAATATGCCTCTACTAAAAATAATGGCTTGAAATAACTCAAAGAATAGTGAAAAAATATGCTCTTAAATATATGAAATGTTTTGATCAGCAAATATATTTTTTCAAATATCTCACTCTTGGTGTTATACCCAAAATATGTCTATGAATAAAGATATGACATGTGGTACAGAAGCCTATGTATCTATAGAAAAGATACTTAAGTATTGATAAAAGGTCTTGGCCTACAAAGAAGGACATGACCTGGACATGACACAACCAAGGACATCACTTAATTTCCCCTCTACACACTCAAGCCCACGACTTTGTGCATAGACAGGCCGCAAACTCCATGCAATGACATCATCAAGGAGGCATGCCTACGCCTTTGATAAGTAGTAGCCTCCCTGTCTCCACATCCCTAGACGCATAGGTCATAGACCCTGACACATCATCAATAACTTACTAGCTGCCACCTTCTAGAAATATTCCATCTCAACAACACTTATCCATAAATCGCGCGCACCGTGCATGTGACACTTCGTACAACTACTATAAATAGATGTCCTCACATCCTTACTTGACATGTAATATTTAAGTAGCGAAACCCTACCATATTCTCTCCATCATCTCTTTACGCCAGAGTCCACACTCTGGTCACCTGCTCTGGCACCTAAACCACTACCGGCAGTATCCTCGCTCAGCCTAAGCTATAAACTTTGCAGCCTCATCTACACAGAATCAACATATTTTGTATTTAGGCTATTTTTCTTCTCGCGTATGCCTTTAAGGACCTCCAAACATGTACTACTACATATATATAATGAGAATCAGTCTCTATGGTGGACGTAGGCCTATTTCCATGGCCGAGCCACTATAAATCTCGTGTTTATAACTCTTTATCTCCCTTTTACTCTATTTTATACTCTGTCTATTGTGTATGGCTTTAATGGCCTGGTACTCTAGAATATTCATTTTTTAACAATAATAGTTGGCATCATCTGTGGAAAATAAGGTGTTCTACCGAGTTTCCCATTAATAGGGTCCAGTAAGACTTATTTCATCCATAAGGGAATCTGGGTTTACATCTTATGGGTGAGATTTTAGTGGTTAGACCCATATTTTGTATATGAACCCGTTAAGAGTGTCTTCATTTTTTTCAGATCTGTTTTCCCAAACCAATCATGAGGTTTTTGGGCAAATCCTTCTACTCCAATGATGTTTCCACATCTAAATCTTACCAAGCAGCTTGACAGGCCACGACCTCATAAGGAATGAAAATAGGGATGCGCATATTTCTTACTTTATCTGTGCTTTTAGGTATTTTCTACCATGTCATGATCTATATATTAGAATTTGCTACTAGACTTATGTTATTTTACACATAAGGACTTGGTATATCTTGGATCAACACCTTAAAGAATTTTTAGTCCAATTCTTGGGTGTAAAATCACATTTGGTCAAGTCTTGGTTAGAACATGAGTTATGTCCCCTACATTCTGCAGCTTGTCCATGCTTTCGTGCTACAGGCTGCGACCTTGATTTAATAGCTTAGCCCAATAATTCTATTTTCTACATATATATCATTTTTGGTTGAAGAATTATTTTCTTTTAGAAAAATGATGCCACGAAATGATCATAAACCACCGTTACATATTTTATGGCTCACAGGTCGAGTTAAATCTCATAAGGCTATGTCTTAGGATTGAAAATTGATGATTTCACGAATAAAATATGATAAGGCTATCACCTTAAGGATTGATAAACTTCTCACGATAGGTTAGAATACTTTACTAACTTTTTCAGCGGTTGTGGCATATTGTCTGCCGGATAAAACTATCTCGAGTGAAAACAATGCCCAATCAAATCAATCATGTTGGAAAAACTTCTTGTAAAAGACGAATGCCACAACCTCATTTCTTATTAGCTTGGAAAGTTGTACCCTCGAAGAAAATGGTTGTATCCCATTGTTACTTTCTACTCAATGTTTGACTCTGCTTACTCTATGACTCTTGGATTTATCACTCTGTTTAGTTCATTTTAGAGAATTTTAAAAAAAAACTATTAGTTTAGAGAAGAATCATGGAAGGAAGTTCATGATCAAGCTCCCAGCATATTGAGGATGTAGCCCATTTGATGAGATGCATCAATCACTTTTATAAGGGTTAGGCCTCTCTTTAGGACCAGATTAACCTCCTCGGGCAGAGGATTCTGATGCTTGAGTCCACAACCTTCACCAATATGCTGAAGGCTGAATACCTCTAGGCGAAGGCTATGTCCATAACCTCTAAGAGGAAGACTATAATAGAATCAGTGGAAAGGAAGAAAAAGAAGCATGAATACCACCCAAATAACCCATATGATGAGTTTATCTCTATAAGCTATGACCTTGAGGATATTTTATCCAATATCAAAGGAGAGAACCTCATTAAATGACCAGGGAAGCTAAAATCTCCTGCTAGTAAGAGAAAGATAAGTTAGTGGTGAGATTTCCACAAAGACATTAGCCACACGACCAATAAGTACCACTGCCTAAAGAAGGTGATCGAGAGGCTTGCCAGATATGGAATGATGTAGTGATTATTTACTAAATTGAGACCAATCTCATCCCTTCACAAGCTTGGGGGAGTTTTTATTTTTCACTTTTACAAATCACTGCAAAGCCACAGCTTATACGTAAAAATTGTATTCCTTAAACATATATATCAATGAAAAGTTTCATTTTATTTTAATGCCTTTGCAGATTGTTTTTCAACGGGTTTAATGAGAAACCTAAAAATAATCACTCCTTATAATAACGATCGAGGAAATGGTCCTGTAGGTCACAAAGAAGACCACGACCTCACCGAACCCGTGTACAGAGATGTAGTAAAGGTCTAGAAGACTTCTAAGGAAGAGAGCTTAGGTGATAGCAAAAAAAGGTCTAGCAATATTCTAAGGAAGAGATCTTAGCCAGTAGAAGAAAAGGTCCAGTAGATTTCTCTAAGGAATAGATCTTAGTCGAGATCTAGAGAAGAACAAAATCTAACTCAAGAAATCAGACTTAGTTCGCATTGAGATCCCAACTGTTAAGAACCTTATGTTAGTGGTTCCAGTCGAATCTTGATTGGAGAGAATCCTTTATCAAAGAATCGGGGCTGACTTCGAAATAGCAAAAAAAGCCTTAAGTGGATTAAAATATCCTGAATGTCTTGGGTAGAAAAGAATATCCCATATGCCTTGAGGGTCTCCTAACAACTCAACATTCTTTGAAGATCTAATATGGTTGAAGACCATAGTAGTAATGGAAGACCACAGTAGTGAAAAGACAACATCCTTACGGTCGCAGCCATCTAGAAGCATCATGAACAAAGAATTTGAGGGACACTATATCCCTCAAGTCAACGGAGTACTCTCTAAAGAGGGTCCATTGTACCCTCTAAGTTTGCGGAGTGTCACCTGAAGCCTTTGGAAAAGATATTATTACTAAGGATGTAGCCATAATTGAAACTAAAATCACACTTAAAACAAATGTCATATCAATACTTGAGTGGCCTGTACTGCTCAGGTCCATAAAATATTCTCTAAAGTAAATGGGGCAACTATCCCTCATGTCTGTAAAGGGTAATCTCACGCCTCCGGGCCTAGAAGACCGCTCTATCTGGAAGACCGTGGTAGTAAATGAATTATCTCAAAAAAAGAAGACGTTGATATGTAAAGCATGTGGCCATTATACCTCTTAAGTCCGTGGAAGTACTATCTACAGTCATTTCATTTTAAAGGTTACGGTCACAAGTAAGCCAAGTAGTTAAAACTAAGTCATTTTCAAAGTATAATACTACATCTATAATTAAGCAATCGCCATACTGTGATGTTTAAAGATGAAATATGCAAAACAAGGCTTCAAAATAAAAAATTCATTCCAGTAAAGAGTTTGATACAAGCATTCAATAAAAATGGTTAATAGAAAACAAGCTTGGGAATCTGGGTTATTATGCTCATTACCATCATCTTCATCCTCTAAGGCAGTCATAGTTTCTTCAGCCTCAAGAGTTGCAGTTGTGGCCTCCTTTTTTTATTTCCTGGCCAGCTCATCAGCAGCTTGAAGCTCCTCCACACACTGAGTTTGTTCGGCGTATGTAAATCTCTAAGAAAAAATGTTTTCCTTGGCCTCTGAATAGTTTTTAGCAACTCAATGCCTCATCTTAGTGTATCCATAGATGTATGGTTTTTATGGCCAATAAAGAAGTTCCTAAAACTCTTGAAACTGGCCACGACATCCTCAACAGCTTTCTTCAAGTCTGCAACGTGGTCATCGACCATCTTCTTCATGGTCGTGACATGGTGTATATGCACCCCAATCGTGCCATACTATAGGTAAGCGTATGCGAATCTTGATTTTATCTTATGTTGATACGTATGTGATAATCTGTTGCTAAAGCCGTTTAATATAAAATTAAACTATATAAGTGACTCCGAACTATTTTTTGAAGAAAGTCTTTTCTTAAAACCAAATCAAATTAATCACAAGATGTGTTTAACAAAAATATGTACAAGATCTTTTCAAGATTTGTTAACAGTATTAATAAATCAGTTTAAAAAACTTTAAACTCATCACAACCAAGAATTAGATGAGGAGATGTAGAAAGATCAAGAACAAGGGATTTTTTACGTGGTAAAACCTCACCCAACTGAGGAAACATCCACGACTCCCTCTACGGAGTAAACCAAAAATTCCACTAAAACAAATTATAACAGTTACAAACTATATAACACAATGCACTCAAATTAGACATATACAAGTTTAGGAATGTACCCACTAGTGTCCTTATAACTTCTCTGCAGTTCTGTTTGTTGATGTTGTTCTCCCAGTTTGCTAACTTCCAATTTGTTCAAGTTCTTTACGTCGACTCTTGTTCTTGAGATCTTATTACCAACACTTTTATTGTGGTAGGGTGATAGTGTTTGTGAAAGTGTTTTCTAACACATGCATGCACACACACACACACACACACACACTTATTTTATACAAACAGTCCTCTCAAATTACATATAAGATCTATATGCTGTGATTTTCTATTTCTCTCTTCTTGTAAAACTTAACTTATTTGACCTTTATTATAATCCCAGAATCCTCGGCTATCTTGCTCGGAAGACGTATCAAGATCTTAATCAATCTCAAGTTTTGAAAATATTTTTGAGATTGAAAATCACCAAGTGCGATTCCAACTAGGTCGAAGGTCTTGTTTCAAAGGAACTAGAAACATACAATGTTTTTGTTGATTTTTTAGTTAAAAACATTTACAGAAACAAATCAACAAATATTTTCTCAATATGAGAAACTAAAAATGTAGATTTATGTGTAATATAACATGCAATTACTTAGATATAAGATTTCTATAAAAGAAGAAACACAGATCTAAACAGATGTTTAATTTGATAACAGGATCTAAGAACGAAGAGATTACAGCAACAAAACTAACAAACCAGTCACTCAAAATCGCTCAAACACTCAATATTGTGTTTGGTATATAGTGGTTTTGAAAGAGGTTATGGTTTGAATATAGTTTTGGACGATTTAGGGTTAGGGTTTCCTAACTCTAGTTTCTCTCTCTCTCTCTCTCTCTCTTCTCTCTTCTCTCTCTTCTCTCTTTCTCATTCGAATGAACAAAGTGGAAAAAGTCTCATATGGCTGAGAGAAGGGTTCCTTTTATAGGAGGCTGAGAAGATTCGAGATATCAGACCAAAATCAAGGGATAGAATCTGGTCTTGGAGGATTGACCTTGATCCAATGGTTTAAACAGAGGCGGTGATTAAAACGCTTCTGATTGGCTCAAGTTGGTTTCATCAGGAATGTAAAAGAACACATGCATATCATCGATTAATACTAATCCAAGGGTTGAAACAACACACAACAATCGTCTAACAGAGAAAACACAATTTGGTTCGATAATAGCTCGACAGGTGTAGACAATTGATTGGTTGTTCCACGCGCGTCTAAAATAATTACAAAGCACACCCTATAGTCTCTAGCGCTTTCGAATTCTACCCAAGTGAACTTTCAGCCAATGAAACCAATAATCCAGAATAGCAGATTAACCCCAAAACTTTTAAAACCAAATTTTAATTTATAAAAACCTTATTTTAAAAGTTTATAAAATTCCCAAAAAATATTAAAAATCAATTTTAGGGATTTAAACACACTCAACATATATACACACACTTATATGCAATATGAAATGTATGAATGAAATTCTAATGTGTGTGAGTGTTGGTAAAAGTATCTAGATCAATCAATAAAGAGGAATAAAATGGAAAACCAATCTCTGAGATTCTTTGGTTTCTAGGATTGACATAATTTTATCACAATTTCCAAACTAGATGAACACTTATACAATACAGACTCAAGTGAGTCAAGAGTAAAAGGTGCTTCAATCTCCCCCTTTGGAAATATGAGACAACATCTCCTTTGAGTCATCTAGTACTCGTAGGGCAAAAAAAAAAAAAAGAAAAACCTATTCATATAAAAATTCTATCTACCTATTTCCTAGAAAATAAAAGTACATAACTCAACTAATTACAATTGAATACCCTATTACAACTGTTGAGACTAACTGTACAGAATCCTGCAATAAATTACTAAGATCAAGCACTTTAGAATCACTTTATAATATGTAAGAAGATTCATTAGACTCAAATTGCTCCCCCATTTTGTCTCAAATAAACAAAGGGAAAAACATATAGAGGTCAAAGAGATTAATCATCACACACCATACCTATTGATTTAGGCAAAGAAATAAATCTATTGTAATCTAAAGGTTTGGTAAATATATCTACGAGTTGCAAATCAGTAGGAAGATAATTAATTTCTAATTCCTCAGTTTCAACCAATTCGCGTATAAAGTGATGTCTTATTTTTATGTGTTTTGTTCGCGAGTGTTGAACATGATTTTTAGAGATATTGGTCGCACTTTAATTATCACAATAGAGATGTAATTGTTTTTCTTGAATACCATAATCACTTAGCATTTGTTTAAGCCAAAGTAATTGAGCACAGCATCTTCCAGCGGCTATGTATTCAGATTCAGCTGTTGAGAGAGACGTGCAATTTTGTTTCTTACTACTCCATCCTACCAAATTATTACCTATATAATAACATGCACCTGATGTACTTTTACTATCATCAGTACACCCAGCCCAATCAGCATCAGTGTACCCAATTATAGTGCCAGGTGTATCACTAGTGTACCAAAGTCCTAGGTTCAGAGTGCCTTTTACATATTTAATTATTTTTTTAATAGAATAAAGATGGCTCTCTTTAGGGTTGTTTTGATAACGAGCGCAGACACACACATCATACATTATATCAGGACGCAAGTCAGTAAGGTATAGCAAGGTTCCTATCATACTACGAAATAGTGTTGGATCTATAGATATTCCAGTTTCATCCTTAGATAGTTTGACCGTAGTACTCATTGGAGTTTTAGCATCTTTAGCACTCTTAAGGCCGAATTTTTTTTATAATCTCTAATGCGTATTTAGATTGCGAAACAAATAATCCTTCTGAATTTTGTTTGACTTGGAGACCTAAGAAAAATTTCAACTCCCCTATAAGAGACATTTGAAACTCTTTATGCATAATTTCATAAAAGGATTTAACTTCTGAGGGAGAAGTTGATCCAAAGATAATATCGTCAACATAAACTTGAGATATAATGATGTGTTTGTCAAAATGTTTGACAAATAAAGTTTGATCATTTCCACCTCTCTTAAAACTTTTTCTAAGGAAAAATTGGAAAGGTGCTCATACTAGGCTCTAGGTGCTTGTTTTAGGCCATACAAAGCCTTTTTTAGACGAAAAACATGATTTGGATATTGAGGGTCAATGAACCCTTTTGGTTGTTCTACATAGGTCTCCTCAGTCAATATTCCATTAAGGAATGCATATTTGACATCCATTTAATAAAGTGTAAAATGCAAGTAGTAAGCTATGGCAAAGAGAAGACGAATAGATTCTAAACGAGTAACAGGAGCAAAGGTCTCGTTAAAATCTATTCCTTCAGTTTGAGAGTATCCTTGAGCAACTAATCTAGCTTTATTTCTAATGATTATCCCACTTTCATCAGATTTAGTTTTAAAAATCCAACGTGAGCCAATAACCTTTTTGTGATTAGGCCTAGGTACAAGATACCAAACATCATGAATGACAAATTGAAGAAGTTCTTCCTGTATTGTAGAAATCCAGTAAGATTCATTCAATGCCTCATTTACATTCTTTGGTTCCACAAGGGAAACAAAACATACATAATGAGCACAATTTATTAATTGAGATCCTGTATGCACAGGCTCACTAGGATTACTAATAATGTTATCTATGGGATGATCTTTAGAAACCCAGTTAGGTACTTCAGGTGTCTCAATAGGTAATGAAACATTTATTTCTGAGAGTCATTTTCTAAAACATTTATAGGCTCTTCCACAATTGTTGATTCACCAGTCTTACTCTCTACAGTAGTGTCACTGACAACTACATTTATGGATTCCATCATGGTTTTAGTGTGAAGATTATAAACACGATAGGCTCTACTGTTAGGCGAGTACCCTAGAAAAATATCTTTATCTCCCCGGCTCTCAAATTTGGATAAGTGTTCTCTGTCTTTGCAGACATAACATGTGCTACCAAAGGTTCTAAGGTCCTTAAGATTGGGTTTTTTCTTATATCAAAGTTCATAAGGAGTTTGTTTATAATTCTTTCTAAGATAGACCCTATTGATAATGTGACATGTAGTACGAATAGCTTCTACCCAAAAATATTTAGGCAAACTCTTGGCATGTAACATAACACGTGCCATCTCTTGAAGTGTACGATTCTTTCTCTCACCGATACCATTTTGTTGAGGAGTCTTAGGAGAACTAAATTCATGTTTCTAACCATTATAGTCACAATACTCTATTATACCGGTGTCTTTGAATGCTTCACCTCTATCACTACGAATTCTGTTTACTTGAGTGTCCTTCTCATTTTCAATTCGAAGAAGTATTTTTAAAAAAATTTGAAAAGTGTCAGACTTTTTCTTTAAGAAGGCTACCCAAGTAAATCTAGTGAAGTCATCAACCATAACAAGAATGTAACTGTGTCTACAGAGACTAACAGTTTGGGAGGGACCCATTAGGTCCATATGGATGAGCTCTAAGGAGTTAGAGGTAAGGACATCTTTGACTTTCTTATGAGGTGCCTTAACAATTTTTCCTTCCTAACAGGAACCACAGACAATATTAGAAATGGGTTTGATTTTTGGAACTCCTCTAACTATTTCTTGAGAAGTCAATCTACTAATATTGTCGTAATTTATGTGACCCATCCTGTTATGCCATATCTCATTGTCATCCATTCTGACAACATTACATATTTCAGAACTATTCATGACAGTATAACAATTGTCAGGAGTCCTGAATCTTGTAATTATGCATTCACCCTTTTCATTTAAAATTTTGCACTTGTTCTTTGAAAAGGTAATAGTATGATCTGAGTCACAAAATTGCGAGATACTAAGTAGATTGGCCTTAATACCTTTGACTAGAAGAACATTTTCAAGAACAGGAAGTCCTTTCTCTTGGAGTGTTCCTTTACCAATGATCTGAGATGATACTCCATCACCAAAAATAACTTTTCCTCCAGCAACGCTGGTTTTGTTTAAGAGTTTTGTATCATCACCAGTCATGTGTTTAGAACATCCAGAGTCTAAATACCAACCAGAAGATGTGTATTCAGCTTTTAAAGCAGTAATAACAATGTTACACTTCATCTGGGGTAATAGATTATCTTTTCTAACCCAAATTGCTCTTGTTTTCATTTTGCGCTTATTGGCTCTCAATTGATAAAATTTGCGAGCATTCGATTTTTGTTGAAAAATATTTTGTGCATGATTTTGAATTTTATGAAACACAAGAGCATTTGGTTTAGGAAAGTGTTTAGGAATCCTTCTAGGGAATGTTCTTTTAGGTTTGGTCTTTCTCTTCCTATAATTAAAGTTTTTGTCTAGTTGTCTAGGCAGAACATAATTGTTTCAACTTCTCCTAGAATAGTTAAAGTTTTGATAGATTGGAGGATTACAGACAGGTTTAACAAGTCTTCTAGCATAGCAGTCATCAAAAGAATGAACGTATATATCGTAGTAGGAGCAATAAAGGTTTTTCAAAGTTGGAGTCTCCTTGGGAAAATCTCTAAACATAGGCTTTAAGGAATTTTGAGGTTGAACCCTATTCCTAGATAGAACAATTTTGAATGTAGATTAACTCTTCCTAATGGAGGGGCAAACATATTTAACCTTAGGTGAACTTTCATGTTTAGAGTAACTTGATTTCCCAATATCAAAATTTTGATGTTTTCAATCAAACTCAGTTTTTAGAGAATGAAAGTCTGGGCAGGTTTCAATAGGTCTTTTACCTCCTGACACAAACTTGATAGTTTCAAAAGGTTTTGTTTGTGTCTTTAAATTGAGGCAAAACCCTATTTCAGTTCGATCATCAGAATTGGTCTTAGATTCAGCAACAAATCCATCAAAACAGTTTGAGTTATTTTCAAATTTTGTAAATTTTTTGAAAACAGTTGCTGTTTTTTTTTTTTTTTGTTCCAATTTTAAAAATGTCCCTTTGTATTTTTTCTCCAGAGTTTCATTTGTTTCTGTCAAATTTTTCAGTTTTTGATCAAACATTTTGATTTTATTTTCATAAGTTAGACATCGGGTAGTATACTCTTCAGCATTAAGTTTGACCATCAGACTCAGATCTTCTAGTTTCTTAGTGAGATCTTTCACTATCTTCTCTAGTCTAGTGCTTTTCTTGAGAGTTTTCGCATAAAGTGTGTGAATATCAGGGAGGTCTTCATTGTCCGAGTCACTAAGTGTAGTGTGTGAAGTGACCCTTAAGGCTTCAATTCTTAGACTCACACACCCATTGACATCATCATTATCGCTTTCCCTTTGACTCACACACCTCGTGGTGGAAGTAGCAATGTTCTCAGAAAGTAAAGCATATAATCCAGTAACTACATGATTCAACACAACAGAAGTAGAATTACTAAATTCATCCTCACAAACAAGCACAGGCATATCATCATTATAGATAATCTTGGCAAAGAAATACATGAAAGGATAAAAAACATCAGATGACTCAGGTTCCTCATTTTCAAAATCGCTTGAATCATCCCATGTCTTGCAAATGTTGTCCCTAGTGTGTTTATTTTGAATGTTCAAATTAACTCTACAATCTTGTGCAATGTGTCCAGGTTTTCCACATCTAAATCATTTAGTCTTCTTAAGGTCTCTATTAGGTCTAGTGTAAAAGTCCTTGTGATGTTTGTCTTGACCTTTCTCATGAGGTTTGTGATTAGAGTGAGTTGGATAATTGGTCTTGCCTTGTTTGTTTGCCATGTTGTTTATAAACTTGATAATTTTCTTAAACTGTTTTGACATTAAGGCAATCTGATTGTCCAAACTCTCTATGTCACATTCCTCATCAGAGTCATAATTAAGGATGTTAAGCTCGGGCTTAATCAACTTAGAAGAAAAACTTAGATTGGAACTAGTATGTTTCCTATGGGACTGGGTCAATTGTTTCTTAAATTCTAATTCCATTTCCACGGTTCTTAGTTTACCACTGAGTAATTCAGGAGTGAGATTTTGGTCACACATTTCCTCAATAACATATCTTTTGTTGTCAAATTTCTGTGGTAATGATCTTGGAATTTTAGATACAATTTCATGTCTGTCATAGGTTATCCCATTAGCATGCAGTTTGGTCACAATATCAGTCAAATTCATATAGAAGTCATCAAATGACTCAGATTCAGACATAATCAAAGAGTTATACTGTTGAATGAGCATTTGTGTTTTAGCAGCCTTAACTCTAGTGTCACCTTCATGAGAAGTAACCAAAGTGTCCCAAGCTTCCTTAGAAGTGGTACATGATGAGATTCTTTTGAACTCATGTTCATTTGTGGACATAAATATGGCATTCTTTCCTTTGTTATTGTTGCGAGAAACTTGCTTCTCTTCTTGTGTGAACTCACTTAACACTTTCCTAACCCTCTCATTACTTCCTTCAGTGGTTGGTTTAGTAGGAAAAATGTATCCATTTTCAACAATGTCCCAGACATCATCTCCCAAAGTTCCCTGAATGAAATCAATCATTCTTACTTTCCAGTAAGCAAAATTGGTTCCATCAAAGATAGGAGGTCTAGTAAAGTTACCAAATCTTTCATTTTTCTCGTCCATGTTTGATTTTCAGGAAAAAAAATTTAGAAACACAGGATCTTTTAAAAGAAGTTTACAAAGCTCTGGTACCAATTGAAAATCTGTTACTAATGCTGTTTAATATAAAATAAAACTATTTAAGTAACTTCGAACTATTTTTAGAAAAAACTCTTTTTTTAAAACCAAATCAAATTAATCACAATATGTGTTTAATAAAAATATGTACGAGATATTTTCAAGATTTGTTAACGGTATTAATAAATCAGTTTAAAAAAATTTAAACTCATCACAACCAAGAATTAGATGAGGAGATGTAGAAAGATTAAGATAAAGGGATTTTTTACATGGTAAAACCTCACCCAACTGAGGAAACATCCACGACTCTCTCTGCGGAGTAGACAAAAAATTCCACTAAAACAAATTATAACAGTTACAAACTATATAACACACAAATCTGACCTATACAAGTTTAGGAATGTACCCACTGGTGTCCTTATAACTTCTCTGCAGTTCTATTTATTGATGTTGTTCTTCCAGTTTGCTAACTTACAATTTGTTCAAGTTCTTTACGTTGACTCTTATTCTTGAGATCTTATTACCAACACTTTTATTGTGATAGGGTGATAGTGTTTGTGAAGGTGCTTTCTAACACATGCATGCACACACACACACACACACACACACACACTTATTTTACACAAACAGTCCTATCAAATTACATATAAGATCTATGTGCTGTGATTTTCTATTTCTCCCTTCTTATAAAACTTAACCTTATTTGACCTTTATTATAATCCCAGAATCCTCGGCTATCTTACTCGAAAGACGTATCAAGATCTTAATCAATCTCAAGTTTTGAAAATATTTTTGAGATTGAAAATCACCAAGTGCGATTCCAACTAGGTCGAAGGTCTTGTTTCAAAGGAACTAGAAACATAAAATGTTTTTGTTGATTTTGAAGATAAAAATATTTATAGAAACAAATCAACAAATATTTTCTTAAGATGAGAAACTAAAAATGTAGATCTATGTATAATATAACATGCAATGACTTAGATCTAAGATTTCTATAAAGGAAGAAACACAGATCTAAACAGATGTTTAAGTTGATAACAAAATTTGAGAACGAAGACGTTATAGCAACAAAACTAACAAACCAATCACTCAAAATCTCTCGAACACTCAATATTTTGTTTGGTATATACTGGTTTTGAAAGAGGTTATGGTTTGAATATAGTTTTGGACGATTTAGGGTTAGGGTTTCCTGACTCTGGTTTCTCTCTCTCTCTTCTCTCTTCTCTCTTGTCTCTCCTCTCTCTTTCTCACTCGAATGAACAAAGTGGTAAAAGTCTCATATGGCTGAGTGAAGAGTTCCTTTTATAGGAGGTTGAGAAGATTCGAGATATCAGACCAAAATCAAGGGCTAGGATCTGGTTTTGGAGGATTGACCTTGATCCAATGTTTTAAACAAAGGCGATGATTAAAACGCTTCTGATTGGCTCAAGTTGGTTTCACTAGGATCGTAAAAGAATGCATGCAGATCATCGATTAATACTAATCCAAGGGTTGAAACAACACACAATAATCGTCTCACAGAGAAAGCACAATTTGCTTCGATAATAACTCGACAGGTGTAGGCAATGGATTGGTTGTTCCACGCGCGTCTAAAATAATTACAAAGCACACCCTATAGTCTCTAGCGCTTTTGGATTCTACCCAAGTGAACTTTCAGCCAATGAAACCAACAATCCAGAATAGCAGATTGACCCCAAAACTTTTAAAACCAAATTTTAATTAATAAAAAACCTTACTTTAAAAGTTTATAAAATTCCTAAAAAATATTAAAAATCAATTTTAGGGATTTAAACACACTCAACATATATACACACACTTATATGCAATATGAAATGTATAAATGCAATTCTAATGTGTGTGAGTGTTAGTAAAAGTATCTAGATCAATCAATCAAGAGGAATAAAATGGCAAACCAATCTATGAGGTTCTTTGGTTTATAGGATTGATACAATTTTGTCACAATTTCAAAACTAGATGAACACTTTTACAATACAAACTCAAGTGAGTCAAGAGTATAAGGTGCTTCAGTATGTTGTCTAGGAGTATAAGAACTTATGTTATTTGTGCGTATTTACATTACGACATTTATGATTTATTGAATTTCGAGGATGAAATTCTTGTGTTAGTGGGAAAGATATCATTACCCTGTATTTTCAAAATCGACTTTAACTAATTAATTAGATTAATCAATTAAAATGAGTATTTTAGTTTGAATTTTAATTGATCTAGAAAATATTTATTTAAATGAATTTGATGACTTTTGGTTAATTAAATGAATATTTTTTTGAGTTAATTGATTATTGTGTGAAATGGAATTTTGGTAAAAACCTAAGGAGTGAGTCTTTTTGTTTTGGCTTGGACTCCAAGAAAAGAATTTGATATGATTGAAAACATTTTATTTTATAGTGTTTTAAATAAGTGGGAAACCTATAATATAAAGAATTTAGAATCCTAATTAAAGAAGAAACATTGGAGGAGAGAGACCTTACAGTTCGGGTATAGCCTCCATGGCGGTTTGTTGTTACCATTATGTCCATGTACCGTTATAGAGGGTAGGGTCACCACTATAGTCGGATGAGTAGGGGGATTAAGTCATTTTGTACCTGTGGGTTTATTTTTTATTTTCATTTTTGACTCCTTTGAGGTGGTCACTTAATTGGTATAAAAGGACTTTAAGACATGATTATTTTATATGCATACTACATTTTGACTCTCACAAAAAATATAGAAAGCTAGAGATATTTGGTATTAAACCCGAAACACCATTAAACAGTAATTTAACCTTAGTTTGGGAGGCTTTAAACTCATATTTTGAAGTAGGGCATAAAAGAAAAGTTGCATATTTTCATGAGAGGATCACAGTTGAATACTCATATTTTGATAATACTCTCATATAACGCATGAATAACTCTATTTTCATCCTTAATTATGATTTGAATTAAATGATTCCTAAACATCAAATAGACATTTTATCTAAGATGATTAGTAGCCTAATTAGGTAAAGTGGTAAACAAATTATAAATTTCCTTTTATGAACTTATGCAATTGGATTTAATACTTGAAATCTATCATGCTTAAAGTATTAGTCTTTGTTATTGTTGGGTGTTAGGATTAGAGAGTAGGCATATTAATTGTTGCTGATGCTTTCTAAGTATGTGACTAGGGTGTATTCACTTGTATGTTTTGGTTTATCCTAGGTATAAAACTATAAGATGCATGTTACATTGTTTTATTCTATGCACGAGACTAGAGCATGGTTATAGTTTTGGGGTATTTCCCTAGCTGGGGTATTAGGTGATACTTATGGTTTTATTTATCTCTAGGTACGTGACTAGGGATAGATCTAGTTGTGATGCCCAGATTACGTTGGGTCTAGTTGTAAATAATGAAAATATGATAATGAAAAGATAATAAATACCTAAGATAATAAATGGGTATTAAAGACAAATTGATGTGGCGTCATTGTATCTGCGAGTATACGTTAACTGTTTACACTGTATGAGCGGGACATACACTATCTTGGTTAATTTCATAATTTTACATTGGTCTGATGGTATTTATAGTGTCTAGTGTTGACTAACCATTACAATATCTACAAGACCTATGTTAATGGGCTACAGTGACATGTCTTGTATAGGGAACATCACGATATGTGAAGGATAATAATTTTGGACGGCGGGCTATAGTAATGTATATGTATATGATGTGATGAGATGTTAAGCACACCATTAGTATGCGAAGGGTCGTAAGAAATACAAACTGGATATAATGATGTTGCTTTAATAATATAATAATATTGATAACGAGAAATGAAATTGAGAAAGACAATGGAATGATATTAATAAATGTTGAGAGAAACATAATTTAACTTGGGTAGCTGAGTTGGCTTACTTTATTTGGGTAGTTGTTGAAGGTTTCATTACTCGCATCATTATTATATAGCTCCGTTAATTAATATATTATATTGTAATATTTATCTCTTATAATTCTTATGACTACATTCATGGAACCCAGTTGTGAAGAGTAGTTGGTATTCTTGCGGTGGGCCCTGACCCATTATTGTTGACTAACCTTTCAGGATCAATTGCTGGGTAGCTGCATAGTTTTGGTGATTAGCGGACTTGTATCTGAAGTTTATTTTATAGCATATTTTAGTTTCCTTTCTAGTTGTTTTATTTTTAAAACAGTTGTATAAATTTCGTGGGTAATTTGACACCATAGTTGATTTATGGTTTTTAGTTGGTGATATTTATGTAGTTGACTTTAATCATATGATTTTATGTTAGTGGAGTTTTAACATAGTAATGGATCTTATTTTGGTGAATGGTTTATTATTGTTGGTTTATCTTTATTTATATCTTATGAAAAAAGTTTTAAATGTATCGTATTTCTATCCCATGCTAATAATGGTAATTTAATTTTAGCGTCTGATATATCTTGGCATCAGGGCCTGATTAGACCAATAGTAAAATATACGGGGTATTACACTAGACATAAACTAAATAAGAAGTTTTCTAAAGGCAAGATCTCGATCAAACATAAGGGGGAAACTTCAACCTATGAGGTGGGCAATGAGTTGATGGCCAAAACCATCTTAATGGAACAAACAATTAGTAAGGTTTATAGGGGTACTACCTCATCATTAAGTGTAATCAAGAGAGATACCACATCCCATGAAGTGGTACTTAAAGTTACCATGCCACTTTAAGAGGATGGACATTGACCGGCATAGACTAATGGGATGAGGATTAAGGACTACAAGATCTGTCATTGATCATACCTTTTTTAAGATATGGTGAGTTACTAACCTAATCCTTAAGGTTATTTTCACAAAACGTTATCTAGCAACATAATCTCAATAACACTTGCAAGGTAAGACTCAACTAAACATATTCACAAAAATAATATATACCACAAAAATAATTTTCATTATAAGTGAGACCATTTAAATTGTAGTTTGAAATTTTCTACAAGTGTTAAGTCAACTTAAGAAAAGTATAAGGCTTAAAATGTTGAAGGGGATAAATACATCTTTCAGAACTCCTATCTCCATTTCAACACTTAAATAAAATTTCAAAATTCTAAAATACAATGCAACAATAATAAAGAAAAAACATTACAAATAAATAAAATTCACAGATTAAAAAAATAACACACCTTCAATGTGTGAAGAGGTATTAAATTGTCCACAAAGTATCACCATATAAAAAAATTGCATCAAGCATAAAGGGCCACTATATGAACAAAAAGAGAATAAAACACATCAATCAGACTTTGACCACCTTTTCATTAGAATAATTAATGGTATTATCCTCAACAAACTCGATCATAAGGGATCCCAACATCTTCAATAACAACCTCAATAGCCTTCTATGTAGGAAACTCAAATTCCTAACCCATGGGATTCGATTAATATTTAGCTAACTTCTCTAATTACAACCTCTCTTCCCTTTTAGACTCTACTTATGTAGTCATATCTTCCTCATCATTGCCTTGACAAGTATCCACGATGGCCTTAATGTAAGGATAATTGATGCCCACATGACACATCGCTTATTCGTTGGTGAATCAATTCATGCAAAGGATTGTAACTAGTGAGAATCTTGAAAATATTTTATAGGTTAGCACTCTATAACCAGGAGTTCATCCTTAAGAATTTTGATCCACCCACAAGCCTCAGTCTTAGTTATTCTATTTTCAAGTTCCTTTGGATCCAAGCCATTGACAAACTTATCCTTCTTCCTCTTAAGGTTGGTCTTAGCTTATTCAATAGTGGACACAACATAACTAAACTTAAGGTTCTACATATATATCTCATTGAAGACCTCAACCTTGTTTTTAATCACGAAATCCATACCCTTAAGGACGATGGAGATGATATTATCCTTTATAAATAGAAGAAAAATAAAGATAATAAAAAAGTGACTCGCAAAAAACATTTGTTGGTCCGAAAATATACCTGTTGAGGTAAAAAACTAGACTTGATCCAATTTTATAATCACAAATAAAATATAGAATTTTAATGATAATTAAAAGAGAGACAAAAATTTTTTAAAGTGGTTCAACTATGTAAGAAAGTCGATGTTTATTATTATGGCATTGATTTAAGAGACTACAGAAAACTAAGTACTCTTATAAATAAGAATATCTTAGAATCCGTTCTCTCCTCCCTTTGATGAAAGGGATACAATGTATTTATAGTGACCCAGAAATCAAGGGTTAGAATGTTAAGGGATGGAATGCCTTTATATATTTAAGTATTTACACCCGTTCATAATGAATGTGATGGTTGGTTGTGTGAACCACGTGCGGTAAGACCCTTGGTATGGTGATGCTTTATTAGCATTGATGCTCTGAATTCCTTGTGATGGTTATCATTCCTGCCGAGCTACTATATGAGGACTAGGATTTCCACCATGTAAGAAGACAATTATTCACTCCTGTTTGGTCCACCTACGTGGATAATTTTTGGTATCAATAGAAGCCTCCAATACTTCATTTTTGATATTTTTTTGCTGAAAGGATGGAGTATATTTTCTTCAGAGTTAGTCGGCGTTTGTCGATATATGAGACTTGTACAAAATTTTTATGTTTTGATCTTCCAATGGTATTTTTGTAAATAATTTGAAAAATAGTGAACCGCCAAAGGGTAAATGGGTATTTCACACCTTTTGTAGTGTGAAGCCATCAGAATGACAATCGTTAATACAGAGTGATCACTTGTAGCAAAATTTCCCAGGTAAGCTATAATAGGTGAGATTTTTTTGAATTTTCTTTACCAAACCCTTTTAAGGTTTGAAAGTCCACTTCTTCCCCAAGTTTTCTGTTTTTAAGATTTTCTTTGCATCCTTCCTCTGCTTCATTCTTCATTTTTCTGTAAGATTTCTTCTCTTCTTTCATTTTGCTTTCCTTCTTTATTTATTTATAGCCATGGTTTACATCGTTCATGGGGATTCCTAGGGGGAATAGATTACCTCTCTCTTTATTATTGAGTGTGTCTTTACATTTCCCCCTAATAGGTTTTGTTTAGAATTTTGTCAGAATTTTGACGTTGTCCCAGCTAGTATAGCCCCCAATACTTGGAGGGTAGTAAATGGGATCCATGGGCTGAATCAAATTTATGGGACCGATATTGGCATCCCTGAACTGATTTTATATTACAAATGGGTTACCTGTGACAATACGTATTATTTGAAGACTAGGTTTTTGAATATGGCATTAGTAGTTAATTTTTCGGACTTTAATAAAGATTACTTTGATTATGGAGTCATTTATAAAAAATTGGCAACATGTTCCTTTACCAACTGGAGAAGTGTATGATGGGACCAGGTGCCCTCAAGTGGGTCATGACATAAGTTGTCAATTTTTATAACTGTATCTTTCTAATCATTATTTACCAACCGTCTGATGATATGATAATCAATCACTTCTTGTCGTCTCACAGTTGATAACAAGAAAAGGTGTCCTAAGGAAGAGGACGTGAACATTCGTAAGTTAAAAGTTCCTTTGGAGCATTCACCAGCAAATTGGTGAGGAACACCCTAGAGCTGCCTCTTACCTGCTACAGTACAGGATCTCTATCACTTCTTTTGTTTATCGGACCACCACTTTAACAGTTTTTTATCCCATTAATCTTGAGGAAGAGCCAATTTCTACCTCCTCTTCTGAAGAATCTAGTGGTGCAGAAAAGGATTTCGTAACTTCTTCACCTTTTGAATCTTTGGACATTTTAACCATCCCTTCCTCTTTACTTGCTTCCATAGGGAAGAGGAAAGTCCCTGACTTGATGACTGGAACCTTATATCCTCTTTCTAAGAAAGTTGTTGTAACAATTAAGAAGCCATAAAAAGTGTCCAAGGCTTCTGAGAAAGAGAAAGTTCCACAGGTCATCATTTCTAAGAAAATATGTACTGATTCTCCTCAATTTAGGAGGTTGAAGAATGTCTTACTCGAGAAGCAAGTTGAAAAAAGTTCTACTCCTGGCAAGGAGTTGGTCGAGAAGATCTAGGAAAATTTGAGTGTTGTTGAGTCATCTTCCATCTTTATCTATCCTGGTGTTGACAGGAAATTGATTAAGACTGGAACCCTTACTGGTGATAGAGCAGCTCTTGACCTTCTACCAAGACTGAAGTTGACAGAGAATACTTGCCAAAGTTTGGCAATGGTAATCAATTCTTACTTATTAATCACCTTTTGATACCTCTTTCTTTTTTGCATTCCTTATAATTTGATATTATTTTTTATGCAGTTTTTAGCCAACTTTAATCAGATTCTTGGAAAGGACGAGCAAGTCCATTCTTCTGGTGGATAAGTTGAAGAGGCCCTTGAGGGTTTGAGGAAGTCTGTTGAGGCTTCTAAGAAATTATTGGAGTCTAAGCATAAGGCTTGGGATTAGGAGATGCAGAAGGCCATAAATAGAGCCACTCTTACTGATGGAAAGTTAGTTACTGCAGAGACCAGTTTAATAAATGCTCAAGATAAATTGGCTACATCTGAAGCTAATTTATAATCTACTGAGAAGAAGGTCACATCAACCGAGGATAAATTAGTTGCAAGTGAGGGTCTCTTGAAAGCTATCGAGGAGAAAACTATTGATCTGTCCTCTAAGTTGGCCACTGAGAAGGCTAAAAAAATGAAGCTAAAAAAAGATTCATTTAACAAGGGATGGGATAAGTCATTTGTGGCGGCCTCTACTCAGATGGAGTTCGTAAGAAAGAAATCCTTTAAGGATGGTTGGTTGTAGGCACTTAAGGAAGTGGTCACCCTAGCAGAGTTTGAACTATTTCCAAGGCATGATCCAGGCTCTCCTCCTAACTTGAATAAAGAATTTAATGATGAGGAGGGATCTAGTGAATCTTACTTTTAACCTGCTAGGTCTTGTTTAAATACCGTTGATGAAGTTTCCCCTTCTACCAACCAGCCTTTGGGAAGCAGTGCCCAGGACAAGGAGAAGGTTTAACTCCTTTGTTCTTGTTCTTTTTCTATTTTTGGTTTTTCTACTATGTAATGGGCCCAATAGTTTGTAACACCTTTGGGGTTATTAATGAAAACATTTGATGTTTCTAGCTATCTGTGTTGCACTTATCATATTTTTTTTCTGCTTACTTGGTTGAATGAATTCCCATATTTGTGTTATAGCTGCTCACTAATTATACTTGCATACTTACACTGGCAATTTTCAGTTTAATGCTAGGAAGAAGACTACAGTTTCTGCCAAATCCGACCTACTGAGGCGGAATAGAAACCTTTTGAAAGTTGTCTATGGTTATCCGAAGAAGACTTGATCCGAAGAAGACTTGATCGGCATACTTGGTGTAAATATGTCTGAGCAAGCTAAAGAAACATATATTCACATCTATGGTTTACTGAGCAGGGCTATGGAAAATAATGTTGCTTATTATGAGATGATTGAAGACTTTCAGGAAGACCATAATGAAATCAAAGCTTTGTTTCACACCGACTATGAGACCAAGTATAAAGCACTGAGTGAAGGTTGGGGTTTTGAGGAGAAGCTGGAAAAATAGGCCTCCATGTATAGGAGACAAGAATTCTTATTGAGGCGTGAAGCTTATGAATCCAGGGATATTGCCGAGCTCTTGGAAGAGAAGAATAATGATCTCAAGAATGAGTTTGACACTTTGAAACAATCTTCTGTCAGTGGTGCTAATGAAGGTGCCTCTTTTTTAGGGAATGAGAATGCCAGGCTAATGAAAGAATTTGAATCTTTGAAGAAATACAAATATGGGCAATTTTCCAAACAACAAAGGACGAGCTAACCAATGCTTAAGGAGGCCAGGTCCAACAAACCCTTAGCTAAACTGGCTTCCCAACTGAAAGCAAAGAGTCAATCTATTGTTAATTTGTCTACAAAGCTGGAGGGTAAAGATAAGGACATTGTCGACCAATCTGTGTAGTTGTAAGTGAAAGATAATGTTTTAAATAAACTTTAACATCAAGTTGAAAGGTTAACCTTTCAATTTCACAAACAACTCAGAGAGGTGTGGATGGAGGGATATAATAAGCCCTTCACCATGTTGTTAATCCCCTTGCTCAAACCCATTAAGAAGGTTATAAATAGGGTTGGACTAATTACTCGACTCTATTAAAACATGATCGTAATATCTGGTTATGATACTATAATGAACCTGGTCTACTATATTATGATGATCCTCCCTTCAAGTTGGACGTATCTTGGATTCCTGTTGATGCTATTCCTCAATCCATGATTACCAAATATTGGGGAGGTAACGGCTTACATGATGTTCATGAAATAGTTCGCCCCCCACATCTGATCAATGCGCTGAGGAGCAATAACAGAAAAATGTTGAGAGATTTTAACTTTATTAATTCTCCCTATACTTTGGATGATCCTCCTGCTAGAATGGACATAGTACAGCCAGTTCAGTCGACTTCCAAAGCTCAAGGAAAACATCCAGTTGAATAGCTCTTTCATATTTGTGTTATTCATTTGAATGTAATGAAATTTATATGAATGAAAATCCACATTTTTTTTGTTGTAACTCTTGATTATTTAATCAATCAGTAAACCTGGGCTTGTAATACCATATATTCTATTAATGCTCTTAGATATATTGATCCAAGTTTAGCATTAATTATCAGTGATTGTAATGCCATAGATACTACTAATGCACCTAGATATATTCATCCAAGTTTTAGAATTAGTTATCAATGGTGACCAAGTGTATGAGGAATGTATGTTTGTATTCTAATGACTAGGAACATTTATACGTCATCCTGAATTTAACTTAGTCGGGTAAAACTTGTTTGTAAATTTTTTAGTTGAATACAAAGTTTTACAGACTTCTTGTTCTTAACATGTCAATGACAAGGTCATACAGGAGGTAAATTATTATGGCCGACCAAGTGTTTAGGATTGTATTCCTGCAATTAACTTAGTTAGATAATAATTCTTATTCCTTACTTGTTAATACAGAGTCATACATGAAGTAATGATTACTTCTTGTTCGTGACTTGTACATACGAAGTCATACATGAAGTTTTAACTTGGGAGAATGCATCAAGTTGTTGGTGCATCTGGAATTTGATAAGTTCAACATGATTAAGTATGTTCTATTGATCGTCAAGAGTTGAAGACCAAGGGAGAGTTTTACTTGTTTCTAGGGGGATGTATATCGACAATCTCCGAAAAAAATAAAAATAAAAATTAAAGGGACTGAAATCAAAACTTTCTTAAAAATTGACCAATCGTTATTTTTAGCATAAAGAAATATAAATATTGTAATCTCTTGAATCATTGATAATACTTTCGTAGGTTCTTGGCGTTCCAGGAGTTTTTTAACTCTTCCCCTTCCAAAGTATCTAGCCGATAAGTTCTTGGTCTGACAACAACTGAAATGCGATAAAAGCCATGACAATTATCTTCAAGCTTGTTATTCTTTTGGATAACTCTCTTAAGGACATAATATCCTTATTATAGAAGCGAGAAGTTCTATGTTGGTATGCAGTGTTTCTCAGGGAAGCATCTTCACGAACTTCCTTCAATATATCTAGATTTAGTCGCCGCATTAGGTCACTAGTTGGATAATAAAAATTCAGTACCCCGTGGGTTGGTAGGCCTATCTCGGCTGAAACTATGGATTCATTCCCATATACAAGCATATAGGGTGTCTTCCCAATTGCTGTTCTCGGCATTGTTTGGTAAGCCCAAAGAATAGAATGTAACTCATTAATCCAGTTTTCTTAGCAACATCAAACCTCTTATTCAGTCCGTTGAGCAAATTTTTATTTGTTACTTCTATTTGACCATTGCTTTGTGGATGGACTGGTACATAATGGAGTTTCTGTATCTTCGACTGAACAAAATACGCTTCAAACTCATCATTGTCAAATTTAGTACCACGGTCTATAATAAAGGCATAGGGCATCCCTTACCGACATATAATGTTCTTCCAGATGAACTGATACACCATCTCATATGGCATGTCTACCAATGGTTCTGCCTCCTCCCATTTGGTGAAGTAATCAACAGCAACGACCAAATATTTGAATCTACCTTTGGTCGTCGACAGTGCGCTGACAGATCAATGCCCCAAATAGCAAATGGAAAAGGCGAAGTTATGGGTGCTAAAGCGGCGTTGGGTGCTTTGTGATTTGCAAAGAACTTCTGGCATTTTTCACACTTTCTTACAAAGGCTGTGCAATATGCCCTCATGTTCATTGTCGCGCCCCGACTTAATTAAGTTAAGATTATTATTGGAAAATTGGTTTAATTTCCTTTAAACAATACTTTACTTTAAATCTCTCAAAAATATCACAAGATTTTTTTTTTCTTTTCAAAGGCATGTTTAGATGAAAACATAACTACCTTTAATTATAAATTACAAGCACTAAAAAATTTACATATACAAGTTCCTTTATTAAATATTTATAAAAAAAAACTTGTTCATAGTCGATTAGATATTTGTCACTCCATCATTTTAAGGTCCTAACTTGGTAGTGAACTCCAAACAATGGGCATCCCTGAAACATAACATTATAGGAGTGTAAGCAACATAAGCTTAGTGAATGACCATATACCACACATACAACCAATTTAAATAACCATTTTTATTTTATAATGTTATAACCTAACATGAATTGTGTAATTCTCACAAGCCTGGACTCGCCAGTCCAATTAACTTCCAATTAATGGGGAACACCAAATCCCATAAGTAGGCCCGAGTTGGATTAACGGGGCCGCTGCATCCCGTTAATGGGGAACACCAAATCCCATAACAACAAACCTTTAAGTTGGATTAACGGGGCCACTGCATCCCGTAGGACCCACCACAGTCCTTAACATTAGATAGAGGTCCCACCTCAGTCCATAACATTAGATAACATTATTTAACATTTTTAATCACACGCATATGTTTCATAACACCACATCACTCCATAAGCATCACCACACATGTATTTAACTACACAATTCCATATGAAAATATAAACATCTATATTTCATAGGACAGGTCACTCACCTTGAAGTAGGTACTAAGATTAATACCAAAGTTATTTCCTTGGTAGGGTAGTATTAGCCTCTTGTCCACCTAACAATTCAACATCATTAGTATTTGCATATACCAAATAACATTAAACTCAGTAACACATCACATCAGTTGGTTAATCTAAAATAATTAAAAATAATTTAAACATGATAATTCACATTTCTATAACACCATATTCATTAAGGTTCTAACACAATTTACGGAACTAAATTACGAATTCTCTGGACAAAGTTATGCCCATTGATTTACAACCTTTTCCAACTCGTTTCTGCAGAAAAACAACAAAAAAACTTCAACTTCAACAAAACCTACAAACCAAAACAGAAGGTATTTTATTCTCATCTTAGAGTATTTTATACTTATATATGTCATATAACATTTCCAACTGGAATTTCTTGATTTTAACAAGTATTCAATTATTTATGCCGCTTTTAACACATCTAGGTCGGATTTAAACATCAAATCATAACTTAACATGATTAAGCATACATACTTTCCACCTCGGGCATAAATCATGGAAAACATATGCTAAACATGTTTTAGCATATATACACATCATATGCATGAATTTACTACATCAAAAAAAGCTTCACGAGAAGGGAATTCAAATCTAGAACTTTAAAGTTAACATTTACGATCTTAGCACGAGTCCTCACGTTTGTTCTTAAGACATCCTTGGTTAAACTCAAATTGGAAAAATGGGTATCATCCACATATTTATAAAAATCAGAAATAAAAATATATCAAGTGTAGAACTCACCCATGTGACAAACTTTAAATAAGCAATTACCTTACGAGGATTCCTCGATTTATTGAAATTTTCCAAAGGATTTTCTCCCTTGACTTCTCATTCTCTCTCTTCTTAGGCAAAAATATTTTTCATGGATGAATTTCCTGAATAAGGGAGTTGTTTTAAGAAGTTTAAGTCGGCCAAACCATCCCCCACCCTCTAACCAATCAAAAAATGGCACATGATGTGCTAATAAGACGAAATATCACTTAAGGGATGGACAAATTTGCCCTTGTTTCGTACTTTCGGTATAACTTCTTGTTCGGACATCCTTTTAATACACCGTTTGTTGAGTTACAAACCTAATGCATACATCTATAACTTTCATATTTTGTTTTTTCCCAAAATCATAAAATTAGTATGCCTAATTTGGGCTCGAACATAAGAGTAATAATTTACTCAAAATTTCATAACTTTCACATTTGGCAACCAAACATCGCCACTTTCGCACCAACACCCTAGTTTACTTTTATAAGCATAATGATGCATTTATATGAATATTTTCATGATTCATTTAACCACATAACTAATCATATGATCTAAACATGTTATGCCCGATCATAAGCTCGATCAGCATTTAATGTAAGCAACACATATATCACATGAGTATACACTTCCCTTAAACATGAAAATTAACATATTTAATACCCATCACCAACTTAGAATTCATAAATTATGCTTAAAATTGTAATTAGAATTCCTAATCATGTTTTAAGGCCTTACAGTCGTCCAGTAGTATCCCTGAGTGTTGATTTGTTGGAGAAGAGACCAGCCAGCTGAGTGAGCTCCACATGAACCTTCGTGCATTTCTTTGATCAAATCTTCCACTTCCATTGGATGAACACGGCACAATAAGGAGATCGTCAATCGCCTTCTGCATAAAATCCCTTTTTTCCAACACATATCTTGCTACTTTATATCGGAGCTTTTTAGCCTCTTTAGGATCAGGTGGTAGGATTCCATTTTCAATATAGGCTTCGATTGGGTCCATCCAGGAAGGTCCCAAATCTACTGCAATGAAATTAACCATTAAGTTCTCATCATTTCTTTGGTTAACCAAGATTTCTATTAGAATTGTTCTCCTGAGCTCAATTCTTGTTGATGACACTGGTCGAGCAAGGGCATCATCTCGGGCATTCTCTATTCTTGGGATCATGTCCATTTGTATGGCAGGGAACTTGGTAATGACTTCCATGGATTTGACTACGTATCTGGTCATTAACTCTCCTTTGACTCAATATAAATGAAGCACTTGGTTTACCACTAACTTTTTGTGTAGTCGTTGTTAAAGCCAAGTTATTCAAAACCTCAAATACCAACAAAATATAACAAACAAAAGTGTAGAGGTAAGTAAGCGTATCAATCCACATCAAGGGGGTAAAGCGAGGGGAAAACAATTGTAATTCACTTTTATTTTATTTTAGGGATTTTTACTGTTTCTATTTTTTTAGCTTTTTCAATATTAAAACAATTTGGGTGAGGACGTGAAATAAGACAAAACTAAATTAAGATGTAAATAAAAGTAAATGAAAATATTAAGTAAATCTAACTAACTAAAAATCTAAAATATGAGAATGGTGAGGAAATAAAAGTAAGGAATAACAAGGGATAGGATGACACCATATATTTTAGTTAATTATAATTAATTATCTTCAGTTAGTATCAAAGTCACAAATCAACTCTCGTTGCAAATGTAATTTTAATAATAACATTTTAGAAAATTAATTTTAACACTCCTACAACTCGTGAAATGTATATCCAAGCATCATCTAACAAATCACCCACTAGGATCAATCGATTAAACTAGTTTAAATCATAAAAGTAAGCCTAGAGTTCAAATTAAAGGAATAATACCACACTTGAGAAACCCCTATCTCTAGTTCGAATCTAAAATGGGTATTATAACTAGAATTTTGATTTTCTCTCGAAAATCATTTACCCTCTCTCGAGGCGTAAATTAAAATGTAAGAGTGCAAAATTAATCATCAAAGGGACATTTAATTTTAATAAATTAATTAAAATGGAATTAACATCAAATAATGGGTCACCCCACCCCTTAAAAGGGGTTTTAGCCTAACATGATATTGAACATGATGAACAAATAATCAAAGGCATATAAAATAAAAGAGTAGAGAAAGATAACAAATCTTCAGCAAGTCTCCTTGAAATTGGCAATTTGAACTCTATCTTCTTCAATACAAATCAAATCACTCACAATTAAATCTCACCAATTCTTTAAAAAAAACTATTTACAAATATTTCTACCTAATTTATTTTCTACTCTAAACTATCTCTCTTCTTCTCCAAGTCTCTTCTTTATTCCTCCAAATGAGCTTTTCGGACTTCATTTATTGTATGGCACATGTAGCCAAGGGTAAATTGGGTAGGTTATGTTTTAGTGTGCATATAAATGGTGAGAGGAGCATGGGGTGTAAGAGGATATAAAAATATGATTTGGTTATGAGGTTATTTTTGGAAAAAGGGATAAGTGGTTAGTTGGGGGTATTTTGGGTATAGGGTAAAATGGCTTTTAAAACATGTGGGTTTATTTGTTTGGTCTTTGGCTTTGGGTTTTTGGTTTGCGATTGGCTATAAGAAGGTGAAAAAAATCGGTTGTATTTGGAAGAAATGGGTTTGGCTTGGGGTGAATTTGGGATGGCTCGGGTTTGGTGGATCGTCGGGTTGAGGGGCTGCGAGTTGTAGGGGTTGTCCGGATTGTTGGATCGCCGTAGGTGGCGGGTTGGACAGCAGGGGTCGGAGCTCCGAAGTGGGGGTTGGGCGCCGCCAAATTTTGGGTATCAAGGGCTCCGGGTTTAAGGCAGGGGTTTTTTTCGCTGTGGCCAGAGTAGACCGTCGGAGGGTATGGGTTTGGCAGGTCTGGCCATGGGGGTTTTGTATTTGGGTCGTGGCTTCTGGTTTCATAGTTTCAAGCCGCGGGTTTTGGTTTATGGGTCTTGGGTATGAGATTACGGGTTGTGGGAGCAGAGGTTCTCGGGTAACTCGAGTATTGGGTAAGTGGTGTTGGTGGGAGGTGAGAGAGGAAAGAGAAGGTGGGTGGTAATAGAGGTATGAGTGAGGAGAGAGGAATAGTTATTTTGGTTATGGAGTTAGAGGAGAGAGAAGGTGGTTGGAGGTTGAAGAAGATGATGGGGGTAATTGGGTGTGGGATAGTGTATGGTAAGTTGGGTGAGGGTGAGTGGGTTTGTGTGGTGTATGTGAGTGTAGGGTAGATGTGTGTGAGTGTATTTAGTTTGTACCCAACTAAAATAAAACTAACAAACTAAAAAAATAAAATTAATAAAATTAAAAATTAAAATCTATTAAAAAAATATAAAATCCTAATCTATAAATAAAAGAGACAAATTAAAAAATGAAACTAAAAAGAAATAAAAAATAAAAATCTAATAAAACTAAAAACTAAAATCCTAAAATCCTAAAAAAATATAAAATCTAATAAAACTAAAAATAAATAAATTCCTAATAAAATAAGACTAAGAACTGAAAACTATTAAAAATCAAAATCAAAATACAATCACCTTAATTAAAAAGAAATATAAAAATAGAAAATAAAATCTAGAAAATTCTAAATAAATCCTAAAAATAAAACGACTCAAACTAAAAATCTAAAAAAATTAAAAAGGCATAAACTAAACACACACGGACTTCGGGGTAGGTTTAGGGACTGGGTATTAGCTTCATTCTTGATGCAATTTGCCTTGAAATAACACTTTTGACACCGCAACTGCAATTAAGCCTGCACATTAAACATTTATGTGCATGAGACCCAAATTGTCGAGAATTAGCAACTAAAAATAGTCTATTCAGGGTATAAAATGTACACTTTTGGGTGCTTATCATACCACCCCCAAACAGAGCGTTGCTAGTCCTCGAGCAATAAAATAGAGAGAAAGAGAATGATAAGAAACCAAAAGTGTACCACTTTCACGGGCACTTGCGACTGCACTTAGCATGTGCAACAAGCCTTTGAACCTATAGGTTGCCCTACAGGATGAGTTGTGTCTCGTGAGGGTTTGCAGGGAATATACCTACAAAATTCTTTATTTATAATAATTTATTGAAAGGTAGTCAATCTCTTATTTGACGTCGAATAATCACACAATCCATCACAAGAGAATTTTTTTGAGAAATACAAGCTAGAAGTGCATAAAAAGTTCATCTATGTGAATACTCAAGGCACATCCTTCCTAGAAATCAACATGTGTGGTGTGAATCAGTCAAAACGGATTGAGTATCATAAGAGTAATTCTAGATTGCCTTTTCGAAGTCAACGCTTCAACTTCAAAATCTCACGGATATCTCTCTCTCAAAAGAACTCATGAGATTAGGGTTAATGTATCGCTCTTGTGTGTGAGGAGGTGAGTAAATGTAAGCAAGTTCAAACGTCTCACACACATATAAGAAAAAACGAACATTTAGAAAGAAAAATGATCTTATGAAATAATGTCAATCACTATAGTGAGAACGTCGAGTTATTCACCACGTTAACTTTCATTTGCCCGATACCTAGGGGAACATGGATGATAATGGGTGAGGGGAAATGAAATGGTAAGGATGGTATGAGGTGTGGTATGATGGATGTGTGATGGATGGATGTGGTATGTAGGATATAATGGTGATATGAATGATGATATATGAATGGATACAATAGAAGAGTGTTCTATACTTGAAGAAAAAATATCTTTATTACATAAAAGCGAACTACAAACTTTCTTCTTCTTTTTTTCTTTTATCTCTTTCTCTATTTTTTTCTATTTTTTTTCGAATTTTCTTTTTTTTTTCTTTTATACTCTCAACATGGAAAACATTTCACATTTGAAAAACACTCTTTTTCTCAAAATGATGGATGATATATGAATGGAGATGATAAATGAATGGTGTGGGGGAAATACGTGAGAATATGGAAGAGCAAGGGAATGTAATGGGTATAGTGAATGAGTGAAACCGTAGTGATCAGGACAAAATTCAAGACACATGTTTCTTACAACCCGAAAAATATGTCATTCTCAATGATCAAGCCAAAAATTTTAATGAAAAATAATAAGATCATACAACAAATTAAATACCGACCCAAAGGAAGTTGAATCGACATGTGACTCGGAGATTGCGTAAAATACGCTGAAAGGGTGAAAGTCATAAATCTCACAAGCTAAAGTCTCTATTAGTGATCCTTAAGGATTTCTTGAGAATTGTAGTACTGTTCAACTCTAAACCTTAATGACGTGATAAGTGCGTAAATTTTTGTTGTGTCTAGAAATTCATCATGCAACATGCCTTGATATGTATTACAAAAGCTATTTAGAAAAATATTGATCATCTAGCTTGATTCCTAGATTTAAAAAGATGGATGATAGAAAATTCACGTCAATGAATGAGATGAAAGAAACTACACGAAATTTTAAAAATCAGGTTTAAAAATCAAAAAATTTCAAAAGAGGTACGATTTTGATAAAATTCTCCACCCCCAAACAAAAAGGAACATCATCCTCGATGTTAAGTAAAATGATTTTTAAAATTGAGAGCATAAGGTAGGAAAGAGATTATCAGAATCAACCACTAATGAAGTGGACAGATGTATCCAAAATGAAACCTGAAGAAATGATAAAATAAAAACGTGTATGAGTCTATAAACATGGTAAAGCATTGGGTGGTCTGAAACACCACCCCCAAACAGGATGAGACTCATACAAGAAACAACGGGATACCTCCTAGTAGCGCTAAGTTTAATGTCTTCAGCGAGACCGAAGGGATCTCACCTTAAAGATAAGATCAAGGAAACCACGGGGCAGCAGAAAAATGGGTGATGAGAATCACCCCAAAACAAGACTGAAGTGTCAGTCTTGTTGGATAGAGGCTAAAACGTGTCAATGCACTTGTATGGAAAAGTTCATCACACGATGCAAAGCATCGGTGGACCAAGGGCAGGTGGGTATTAGGGTAAGGGTGAGGGTGAATAGGCATCGATCACGGGCCTTTTTTATCCGAAAGGTGAGGGAAACAAGGGCTCTATAAGAATGGTTCTCAAATTGGTGAGGGAGATGAAATGGTGTGGAAATAGTGATGGGGTAGGCCTCATAGAAATGACACGACCGTTCTATGAATGGCCGATGATAATGGTCGCGTCATGACATGCCAGGGAGCTGTCAAGGGGAAAAATCAACACCACCAGAGAGTAGCGGGCATGGGCTAACAAGCTCGGTGTCACGAAATTAGATAGTAGCACCAAATATACTCTCATAGGAGGTGAAGGTTGGTTCCAGGTGAGGATCTAAATATATGGTTGGGAACATGCAAGGTATAAGATCTAGATCCAAAGTAGGTGATGGGATAATGGGTGGGTCGGGTGGGATAAATGGCATATCGGGTGGGATAAACTGTGGGGGAAGATGATCCAACTCAAGAGTAGGAGACACACACTCGTCGGGAGGGTTAAAGGAATACTCACTAGAGAGTGTGGTATCTAAAGATGGAGTGGTCAACTTCTGGACAAGACTATCACCAAGTAATATGGTGGGTGGTTCAAACGAGGCAGCAAGATCGGAGATAGAGGAATCACTAGAAATAATTGGCTCAAGATGAGAAAAGCATGGTGGAACAAGATCCATATCCGGATAGTTAGGAACTATTTCAGATTCTATCTCGGGAAAATAGTGAGCACTCATAGCCAGAGCTAACCTAGAATGAAGTGGTTCCTCGGGAACACATGTGGTAGGGTCGATAGGTATAAACTAGGGCATTTTTTTAGATTCGGCTTGAAAGGAAAGGGGAAAATCAATGGTAGGTTCAGTTAGATATGAAGGGATCAAATCAGTCTCACTAATGAAAGGTAAGTCAACACAATTATCGACTTGAGGCCCGGACCATGAAATGGTCTCAACATCGAGATTCTCGAGAGGATAGGGTTGGTTACACTCAAAATCAGTGGCACAAGACGACACATCATCACTCCACGTGGGGGCAACAATGGGTTGACTTGGGAGGAAATGCAACTCTCGCTCACACTCAATTTCATTTAACCTTTGTTCAAACCTTTGAAGAGCTTCATTTCGAATTTAAGTGGCTTGATATTTCTCGAGTATGAACTTTTGCAAGAGGCTTTCGAGAGCGGAGGTGGGTGATGGTGGTGGTGGTGGAGTTATGGGTGGTGGGGGGGGGGGTTGCGGTGGACACAACTCACTAGGATGCGAAGAATACTCATATGAAGTGTGGGAACGGGGTCAAGTGTGTCATACACGGAAGAATCATCTCAATGAGAGACAAAAGGTTGATAATCATGGGGTTCATAGTGAGGGAACTGATCGGGAATGGGTTCACAAGGTTTCCATGATAACTGTTGGAACGTGTGAGGATCCACAACATTGGGTTGGTATTCGTATTGCGTAAAATGGTGATCAGGCCTCCGCGAATAACTTGGTTACTCAGACCACTCGGGATTTGATACATCATGACAATAGGCCGAGAGGGTCCCGAAACACTGTCATATGGAAACACTTGGTCCATGGTGGGTTCGGATGGATAAGGAAGATATGGACACTCATGGGACAAGTGATCGGCATGAAAATAAGGTGTGCACAACAAAGCATGTGCCTCGTTGATACTCGTCAATGAAGGCGATGGAATGTGAGATGCGTGCATGGATGACGCATGAGTATCAACGGTGTGTGGTTGAGAGTTAAAGCCACGAAGTAAGGTATGGAGGTTCAACTCGAGCTCAACCTCAAACATGCTTTGAGAAAATAAGAAATGGACAAAGTAATCCCATAAAGGACGTTCTTCGGCCATGCCGAGAAAAATATATTTTTTGATTTTTAATTTTTTTTAAAAGGAAAGAAAATATTTTTAGATTTTCTAAAAATAAAAGAAAGAAAATATTTTTGGATTTTTCTAAAAATAAAAGAAAGAAAATATTTTTAGATTTTTAGAAAAAAAGAAAGAAAGAAAAAATGTTTTTGGATATTTTTTTATAAAAATAAAAAACAAAAATATTTTTGGATTTTTTTTTGGAAGAAAAGAGCGGAAAAAATAGGTGGACTCTTTGAATTGGACGAACTAACTAAAACGGACTACCGAAAAATTGAATTGGACACACACACAAGGCAAGCATAAATCCTAATGAGCACATAGCCAATTTTTATCTTCAAAATCTAGTGAAAGGGTAGTCAAATTTTAATTAAGTCCGTGGACGATAAAAATCATGGAATTATCTGAGTGATCGTCTTTGCAAAAATGGTCTCCTATTGGGCTACCTAGTTGATTGATTTTAAATTTAATGATGGCTAGGGTAGCACACAAATGGTAAGTGAGTGAGTCGGGTGATGAAATCCCTTCTCGTGAATGATTGGGTGTAGGTCTTAGTAATTTAATTCATCATACCATTCGAAAATAAATGCAAGAATAAAATCACACAAGAGCACTTAGTCACACACAGGATATTGACTCGCTAACAGAAGAGGCGCGAGGGTTTAGAAATGTACCTCCCATGGTTTTTACGACGTGAGGTGCTGAAAAATTTGAGTCGACCGGGGAGCGATTACGCATATCTCAGTCTGTCCCGGGAGTCCTACCGACCCAAAGTAAAGAGGCTTATAAATTCTCGCCTTTGGACACCCTCTCTCTACCTTGTCCGGTTTCTCTATCACTCTTTTCTTCCCAATTAATTATTATAAATTTAAATAAAAAATAAATGGTGTCTCTAAGCACCGGAATATAAGCCAAATAATATACTCCTAGTACAAGCCTTCTAAAATAATGAAAAAAAATGGTAGGAAAAATAAAAAAAATACAAATGAATCACAAAATGGATCCTCTCAAGTCCTTCGAGCTTCAAAGATTGGCAACGGCGCCATTTGATAACTTTGCTTTTTGGGTGTAATGTCGTTGTTGAAGCCAAGTTAATCAAAACCTCAAATACCTACAAAATATAACAAACTAAAGTGTATAGGTAAGTAAGGGTATCAATCCACATCAAGGGGGTAAAGCGAGGGGAAAACAATTGTAATTCACTTTTATTTTCTTTTTGAGATTTTTACTGTTTCCATTTTTTTTAGCTTTTTCAATACTAAAACAATTTGGGTGAGGATGTGAAATAAGACTAAAATAAATCAAGATGTAAATAAAAGTAAATGAAAATATTAAGTAAATATAACTAACTAAAAATCTAAAAAATGAGAATGGTGAGGAAATAAAAGTGAGGACTAATAAGGGATTGGATGACACCATATATTTTAGTTAATTAAAATTAATTAATTTATTAAAATTAATTATCCTGAGTTAATATCAAAAACACAAATCAACTGTCGTTGCAAATATAATTTTAATGATAACATTTCAGAAAATTATTTTTAACACTCCTACAACTCTTGAAATGTATATCCAAACATCATCTAACAAATCACACGCTAGGATCGATCGATTAAACTATTTTAAATCATAAAATTAAGTCTAGAGTTGAAATTAAAGGAATAATACCACACTTAAGAAACCCCTATCTCCAGTTCGAATCTAAAATGGGTATTATAACTAGAATTTTGATTTTCTCTCGAAAATCATTTACCCTCTCTCGAGGCGTAAATCAAAATGTAAGAGTGCAAAATTAATCATCAAAGGGACATTTAATTTAAATCAATTAATTAAAATGAAATTAACATCAAATAATGGGTCACCCCACCCCTTGAAAGGGGTTTTAGCCTAACATGATATTAAACTTGATGAACAAATAATCAAAGGCATATAAAATAAAAGAGTAGAGAAAGAGAACAAATCTTCAATAAGTTTCCTTGAAATTGGCAATTTGAACTCTATCTCCTTCAATACAAATCAAATCACTCACAATTAAATCTCACCAATTCTTTAAAAAAATTAAAAATAAAACTATTTACAAATATTTCTACCTAATTTATTTTCTACTTTAAACTATCTCTCTTCTTCTCCAAGTCTCTTCTTGATTCCTCCAAATGAGCTTTTGGGTCTTCATTGATAGCGTGGCACATGAAGCCAAGGATAAATTGGGTAGGTTATATTTTAGTGTGCATAGAAATGGTGAGAGGAGCATGGGGTGTGAGAGGATATAAAAATATGATTTTTTTATGAGGTTATTTTTGGAAAAAGGGATAAGTGGTTAGTTGGGGGTATTTTGGGAATTGGGTAAAATGGATTTTAAAACATGTGGGTTTATTTGTTTGGTATTTGGCTTTGGGTTTTTGGTTTGCGGTTGGCTATAAGCAGGTGAAAAAAATCGGTTTTATTTGGAAGAAATGGGTTTGGCTTGGGGTGAAGTTGGGATGGCTCGGGTTTGGTGGATCGTCGGGTTGAGGGGCTGCGAGTTGCAGGGGTGGTCCGAATTGTTGGATCGCCGGAGGTGACGGGTTGGATAGCAGGGGTCGAATATTCGAAGTGGGGGCTGGGCGCCGCCGAATTTTGGGTATTCGGGGCTCCGGGTTTAAGGCGGGTTTTTTTTCGTTGTGGCCGGAGTAGATCGCCGGAGGGTATGGGTTTGGCAGGTCAGACCATGGGGGCTTTGTATTTGGGTCGTGGCTTCTGGTTTCACCGTTTCAGGCTGCGGGTTTCAATTTATGGGTCTTGGGTAAGAGATTACGGGTTGTGGGGGCAGAGGTTCTCGGGTAGCTCGAGTATTGGGTAGGTGGTGTTGGTGGGAGGTGAGAGAGGAAAGAGAAGGTGGGTGGTAATGGAGGTATGAGTGGGGAGAGAGAAATAGTTATTTTGGTTATGGAGTTAGAGGAGAGAGAAGGTGGTTGGAAGTTGAAGAAGATGATGGGGTAATTGGGTGTGGGTTAGTGTATGGTAAGTTAGGTGAGAGTGAGTGGGTTTGTGTAGTGTATGTGAGTGTAGGGTAGATGTGTGTGAGTGTGTTTAGTTTGTACCCAACTAAAATAAAACTAACAAACTAAAAAAACAAAACTAATAAAATATAAAATCCTAATCTATAAATAAAAGAGACAAATTAAAAAATGAAACTAAAAAGAAATAAAAAATAAAAAAATAAAGATCTAATAAAACTAAAAACTAAAATCCTAAAAGAAATATAAAATCTAATAAAACTAAAAATAAATGAATTTCTAATAAAATAAGACTAAAAACTGAAAACTAATAAAAATCAAAATAAAAATAAAAATAAAATCACACTAATTAAAAATAAATATAAAAATAGAAAATAAAATCTAGAAAATTTTAAATAAATCTAAAATTAATCCTAAAAAAATGACTCGAGCTAAAAATCTAAAAAAATTAAAAAGGCATAAACTAAACACATACGGGCTTCGGGGTAGGTTTAGGGAGTAGGTATTAGCTCCATTCTTGATGCAATTTGCCTTGAAATAACACTTTTGACCCCGCAACTGCAACCAAGCCTGCACATTAAACATTTATGCGCATAAGACCTAAATTATCGAGAAGTTGCAACTAAAAATGATCTATTCAGGGTATAAAATGTACACTTTTGGGTGCTTATCATGCGCCACTACTTGATCAGTGCCTAATGAACAGAACAAATCTAGTTTAACTATCGAATCTTCATATTATGTCTTGTTATTTGACGCTTTGAATTGAAACCTAAGTGCATACTCCATATCAATATTATCAAGAGTATTAAGTATTATTCCTGCTCCAGTGCTAGTCACACATGAAGATCCATTTACATACAAATTCCATAATGGGATATCACCATTGAAGCTTTCTTAGATAAAACTCTATGATGGAATATTTTCTAGCTCTCCTCTGCATATCTTTGAGCCATTTCTGGAATTCTGGAGGACTCTAGTTAATCAGCAGAAACTTCAACTTATTTTTTAGCTGAGCTCTCTTCCTTAGAAGTCTTCTCGACAGGTATGTTTTATTGGTCGGGAACCTCTGGATAAGTGAACACAACAATAAAATCCACTAAAGCTTGGCCCTTCAGTGAAGACCTTGGTTCATAGACAATATCATATTCTCCCAGTTCTATTGCCTAGTAGATCAATCTACCCGACTTCTCAGGCTTGCGGATCACTTACTAAAGAGGTAGATCAATAGACACAACTATAGTGTGTGCTTGGAAATATGGCTTCATACGTTTGGAGGCTTGAATGAGTGACAAGGCAAACTTTTCCAAGCACGGATACCTGATCTTGGCTCCCCTAAATGCTTTGCTGGTGTAGTAGACTGACATGTGGATCCCATTATCCAATCTAACCAAGGCTGAGCTAACTACAGATTCAAAAATAACTCGGTATAAGTACAATGTCTCTCCTAAAACTGGTCAGGATAACAAAGGATATGATCCCAGTTACTTCTTCAATTCTTGGAATGCTTCTTCACATTCTGCATTCCACTCAAATGACTTTCTTAACACTTTGAAAAATGGCAAACACTTATCTGTTCCCCGAGAAACAAATCTATTTAAAGCTGCCACTCTACCAATGTGTATTTGCACATATTTCTTGCAAGTCGGCAACTGCATTTCTATCAAATCTTTTATCTTTGCTGGATTAGCTTTGATTCTTCTTTGATTAATTATGAAGCCGAGAGACATTCCTTCTTAGACCCCAAACACACACTTGGTCGGATTCAGCTTCATCTGATGCTTTTTTAACTGGTCGAACGTTTGACTGAGATCAGTGATATGATCTGAGGCTTTCTTACTTTTTGTTAACATATTATCCAAATAAACCTCCATGTTCTTGCCTATCATCTCTTTAAATACCTTGTTCACTAACCTCTAATACGTCACCCCGACATTTTTTAGCCCAAAAATCATTACGTTATAGCAATAGGTTCCTCAGTTTGTGATGAAGGTTGTACTTTCCCTATCTTCAGGTTTCATCTTTATCTGGTTATATCGAGAATAAGCATCCATGAAACATAAAAGATCATGTCCAGATGTTGCGTCAACTAATTGATCAATTATAGGCACGAAAAATGGTCTTTTGGGCAGGCTTTATTTAAATCAGTGAATCCACGGACATCCTCCATTTATCATTATTCTTTTTTACCATCACAACGTTGGCCAAGTAGATTGGATACTTCACAACTTCAATAAACTGGACTTTTTGAAGTTTTTCCACCTCTTCCTGAATAGTTTGATTTTTCTCTAGACTGAAAAATCTTCGCCTCTACCAAATCGGATTAACATCTTTATTAATATTGAGTTCATGGAAGAGGAAATTGGGATCAATCCCAGTCATACCCTCATGGCTCCAAGAAATTATATTTCTCCATTGCCTCAGTATCATAATCAATTCCTGTTTAAGGAGTGGATTCAGCGCTGAGCCGATCTGTGTAGTTTTTTTTATTTGTCATCGTCCAGGATAATTCTTTTAGTAGCTTCCATAATCTTCCCTTTGACTAACTCGATCTCCTCTGGGGGATATAAATTTTCAACTTCAGATTCGTTATTGGTCTCAGTAGTATCTACCTGATAAGTGGTGATTTTTTTCTTCAACTCAATCAAGTCCTCTTACTCGACGGATGAGTAGTAACAATCTCTTGCCACCTTTTTATCGCCCTTCACAACACCTACCCCAAAATGAGTTGGAAACTCTAAGAATTAATGGATTATTAATAGTACAACTTCAAACTTCTTTAACCCTAGACTACTGAGGATCATGTTATAGGAAGATTGAACATTTTTATCCATTATGAAGAAGCATATTTTCTTCGTACGGCCTGCTGGTCAGGTGCCGAACAACACTTCTAGATTGACTGTCCCAAGAGGGTAAACTTTTTCACCTAAAAACTTATTAATTACCTATAGTAAGGTTCCAACTGGATGAGTTTTAAATCTAAACTCTAAAAATAAGGGTAAAATATAATATCTGTCGAGCTCCCATTGTCAATCAAAACCCTGGCGATGACGGCATCCTGGATCTTCAATTTGATGACTAATAGATCATCATGGGGATAAAGTACCTTAGAGAGGTCATTTTTAGAAAAGTCGACTACCAATTTGTCTTTGCTGAACTTCCTGGGCTGATCATCTTCGTTCAGATTGATTCTTTAGATATAAGAACAGGTTTGGGCCTCATTCAGGTAAGCCTTTCTTTCGATGGTGTGATTGCCTCCTCGTGCATTACCACCCATAATTACATGACAATCAAATGAACCGAATTGATTATATCTACCTCATATTCTAGTTACTTAGGCTTTTTCAAAAGATCGGGATCATCCTCATAATCATCATCATGGTTTCTCTTCCTGTCATTTATGTGTTTGCATGGAGAATTTGACCTTCCTATTGCCTCTTTACCTTCTCTTCAATCAATAAATTTGTTCAATTTTCCTCGAACAATAAGATAGTTTACTTCATTCTATAAAGGGATATAATTATCTGTTGTATGTCCATGGTCCATATTGATTTCACAGTATTTAGATTTGTCCCTCTTGTTAGGGGGTGCCTTCAACCTTTCTGGCTATCGCAGATACTTATTGTGTTTGATTTCCTCTAAGATATGGTAAATTCTAACACTTAATGGAGTATAAGTTCTATATTTTTTGAGCTTGTCCTCCTTTTTTGGCTTCTATTCCTTTTGATCCTTTTTATCAGGCTTAGTAGTTGGATTCTATTTTGCAGCCATTGCTTCCTCAGCGTTCATTATCTTTCCGTCATATGTCGTGAGTTCAGCCCTAGTTTTAAGAGGATCTTTGGCTAGAGTATAATACAATTTCTTGGGAATCAATCCACTCATTAGAGCAGTGATGGTTGTTTTCTCCTTGTAATCGACCATTTTTAATTTCTTATTGTTAAAATAACTGATGTACTCTTTGGTAGTTTCCTCTACTTGCTGCCTTACGGTCAAGAGATGGGCTACTTTTTTTACTATCTTAGCCTCGAAACAAAAATTGCTAAAAAATAGCTCGACAAGCTAGTTAAAGTTGGTAATTTACCCTCGGGGCAAGTTACTGTACCATATTTGGGTAGAACCCATAATGGTACTTAAGAATGCTCTATATATCATTTCATCGGGGACTGAATTAATGTTAGTCGCGGCTTAATATTGTTCAATGTGCAGAACTGGATCAGTTTTACCATCATATTTGGGGGTAAGCACAGGAGCTTTAAACATATATGGAGTAGGAAAATCCATAATTGCCTGAATAAAATGGGATACTTTAACGAAACTCCGCTGTAAAGGATTCCTTATTTTTTCCATCTCTCCTAGACATTCAACCAACCGCTGGATTGACCCTTTCCACAAAGGATTTCCTACAATAAATTTATGCAAAGCAGCTTAGCTGTCCCGACCGTGTGTCAGCTTTGAACTCTTTTCCTGAGAAGTCTGCTCGACACGTATAGATCGTCGGATACTTGATCTTGATCTGGATGAGGCTTCACGCTGGTCGACTAGATGTTGAGTGTTCCTAAATAAAGCTCTAGGAGGGTTTCTATTTTTTTGGGGTCCCAATCTATCAAAAGGTGAAGCTCAGCTCAATCTTTCCAGGATGCTAGGCATTTCGAGAGAGAAAGAATGGTCATTATAAGACTCTGAAGCTACGATTGAGGAACTGACTCCTAGGTGATAAATCCTATCATGTGATGATTTAGAATAGCTATGTCGGCTATGCCAAGGAGGTGGAGGTGGCACTTCTCTCCATGATGATAGAACATCTTATTATCGGGATAAGGCTGAAGATATGACTTGTAGCGACTGAGCCAATTGTCTCATGGATTCTTGCATAGCGTCTTGTCCCCTGGAAGTACTAAAAAGAATTCCCTTTAGGTCAACTACAGTAGACGGAGCAGATGGAACAGTCAGGTTACCTTCATTTCTGGCACTAGGCTCTAGATCATTCATTTTTCCTTGAGCAAGAGTGTATGGGATTGAGAACGGTAATTAGACACATGTTTTCATAGACGACGCCAATATGTTGATGTTAAAAATTGGACTTGATCCAATTGTATAATCACAGATAAAATATAGAATTGTAATGATAATTAAAATAAAGACACATTTTTTAAAGAGGTTTGGGAATGTAAGAAATCCTACATCCTCTGTTATGGTATTGATTTTAGAGATTACAGAAAACTAAGTACTCTTGTAAATAAGAATATTTTAGAATCCATTCTCTCCTCCCTTTGATGAAAGGGATACAATGTATTTATAGTGATTAGGAGATCAAGGGTTGGAATGTTAAGGGATGGAATGCCTTTATACATTTAAGCATTTACACCCGTGCATAATGAATGTGATGGTTGGTTGTACGAATCACGTGTGGTAATACCCTTGGTATGGTAACACTTCATTAGCATTGATGCTCTGCATTCTTTGTGTTGGTCGGCATTTCCGCCGAGCTACTATCTGCTGACTAGAATTCCATCGACGTATGAAGACAATTGTTCACTCCTAATCGGTTCAAATAGGTGGATAATTTGTGGTATTGACAATACCCAAGAGGGGAGTGAAGTGGGTATATGAGATTGATTACAATTTAAAAAACTTTCTTAACTTTGGGTAGAGATTAATTTCAAAATGATAAGTTAATTTATAAGTAGCAATTAATTAAAAATAAATATATGCAGTTAAGAGATAGAGAATAATTAAACTTTACGAACCTATATTTTAATATTTTTTGGCCTCTGCCTACGTCCACACTCGAGATGATACACAAGAACTTCATTATCTTTGATTCGCTTACAGTGGAACCAAAACCTTACAAGGTACAATTCCTTGTAAACCACAACCAACAAGATGCTAAACTCATCCTTGCTCAAGCAGTACCCATGCAATAGCCCAAGGTCATTAAATTCCTTGACTACTCGCAACAACGGAGCTACCAGCCAAGAAGATATAATGAACAATTTGTAACCAAAATGTAAAGCTAAGCAGCTTTACTAAAACAATGGATTAGGAAGTTTACTTTATCTTCCTAAAAAGACAAGTAAACAAGTATCACAATTATATAACTTCGATTGGTTTTAGGATATTATATTAACACAAGTGGGTGTTGGGATTATGACCTTGCTAAAGAGGGATTATGATTGATAATTTAGGTTTAAGTGGATTGTCTTGGAGCTATTTATTTTAGGAAGATTTTGGGTTTATAACTTCTAAATGGCTTTTCTAATGTCTTTGTCAAGGAAAGGATGACAAGAGCTAGGATGAATAGGGTTCTCATAAAGGAATAATGTTGTAAGCTTAGGTGATTTGAAATGAATGAGGGGAGGTTTTATTTATATTTCTAAAGAAATCCATTGGTATACTTGTTAGAAGACACATAGTATTAGGATGAAAGGTTAGACAATTTTACAAAAAGGGGTTCTAGAAATGCTGGCACTTTTAGTCGACTTAAAGTGGAGTTTAAGTCGACTAAAAGTCCTTTGATTGGAGTTTTTCAAAGGTATTGCTGGATGAAAGTCATTTAGTTGGATAAACTATTTCCTTTGACTTTTAGTCGAATAAATCTTAAAGCTTAGTCGACTAAACATCATGTGGTTTGGCCTAAACTCTTTTGGTTTAGGTCCATGCTTTAGGGAAGGTTTAGGTGAGTGGGTTTTGAGTATATATATATTAGAACAAGTTAATTTACTTCTTTACAATGAATACTAAAGTATAAGAAAATAAAGTAATATGTGTTAGGACTTTTGAGCATTTCCTTAACTTTTTTTTGTATCATCAATTAAGAGTTTACATGACTTGCTTAATGTAGTGCTTGCATGAGTATGAACACCATAGGTTATGGGATGAGGTGGAATTGGATTAATTGAGTGGTTGATTGTCTAAGGATTTCATGAATACATTTTATTCAAGCTTTAAGTTAATATTTTGATCTTCATTGTCTTTGGTTCATGGTCTTCATTCCATGGGTATGGTTGCATGGCTGCTTAGATGATGCGTTCCTAGTAATATATCGAAAAATGTAGTGAGTGTTTGTTTTAATCTCAAATACACATTTAGAGATAAGCGAGTGAAGTTGAGATCATATATCAATTGTATTGTCATCATACGAAATCCTTATAAAATATTTGGTTTCACAATATTTCCCTTTTTATGACGAAAATACATTTGATATAGGTATAAAAAAAAGTTTTGAAAGATCCCCCCCACTTTAAGATTAGGGCATTTTGAAAGCTATTTTCTCCCCCTTAGTTGTAGTATCTTCCCCATCGTATTTCTTCCCCTTTGTAATTATCGAAAAGGGTGAGGTACTTTTGGAAATTGTATTTTTTTGGTGATTTATGGGATGGACTTCTTTCTTGGAATAGTACATAACTTGAACATTTATTTTCAAGACCATTGGATGCAAAAGTGGGTTAGTACATATAGAGAAACAATTACATGGTTTGGAACAATGTTGATGTTATCTTAGAATTTGACTTGAAGATTTCTTGGATTGTGGTAAGTATCTTGTATGTTTTGCGAGACAGATTATGTGTGGTGGGGGAGGACATTATGTAAATTATATACATAACTTTATTTTTTATAAAGACATGGAGAGATATTATGAATCAAAAGAAACAAAAAATCACACACATTTATTCATTAAGTGGAGTTACAAACATTACATAATTATGGGTAACAAGGATACCTGGGGTAGTAAGGGAAATTATCTGAGTGGGGAAACATGGGTTATTCATCATAGATGGGGTGAAAATTCTCGGATGGTCCGACTTCAATAGCATTACTTGCGGGGTTTTTTTGTTGCTCAACATTCTCCGTGGGTATGACAAATATTCAATTATTTTAGAACATTTTATCATAAGGATTCATGGATTGGACGACATGTTGTGTCATCCAAGAATGCCATTTGTTATTATTGTGTTCCCAAAGGTCATTTTGTAGGTTGACGTGAGTGGAAAATTGATTTGAGAGGTCGTCGGTTAAGGGGACAATTTCGTTGTGGAAAAAATTAGAGAGATTGTCTATACGATGGGGAAGGCTTTGAAGAGTGATGTCATTGGGGTTTGAGGTACTGGCTCTGCTTTGGGCATCTGAAACGATATTATTTTAGAGTCTTTCAAGAGGTTTGATCTCTTTATTTTCTTTATTTATTTCTAGAACTTATTTTAAGGTTGGATGCATGGGACACTAATTTCCTTCATATTTGAAGAGTTTTAAAGAGATCAAGGTTTCGACGGTAAGGATAGGTCTTAGACTTATGAGGAGTTTTCAAGAGCATGCACAATCCGAGTTAACATCATGCTATAGGGAAGGAAGCTTTTACTTATGCGTTGGGTGGACTGCATGTGTTTGAGGATAAGAAAATACATGTCAAGTTTGATTCATTTTTGGATACATTAATTTAGGAATACACCAATTTTTTATATAGCCACGTGTTGACCTGATTGTGGAAGTATGCATTTTTTTATAATGCTATGGATGATTCAGGAGGTTGCAGGGGGATGCTTATATTGAAGTTGGAATCATAGAGATTTGACAACGTTCTCGCTGGCCAAAAAATTCATTGACACAATTGGGTCAAAGTGTTCATTATTGATTCATTAGTGGGTGGCATAAATAGTTAATTAACCAGAGGAAATATGAATAGGTCATTGAAATGGTGTTGTGATATGATAATGGGATGAAGAAAAATGGATGAGTGTGTAACATTGTCTTCTATGATAAAGTTGGAGTACAATACCCAAGTGAGCTTAAGAGAAAATGGATTATAAAATTTATAGGAATCCCAACTATAATTGGATGAGAAACATCCTATGGATGTGAGGTAGTTCATTTCTGAGGAAGGAGGAAGAGTTGATTCTTCCTTGTTCAACAGATTTCATTCGAAAGTGCATTTTGAAGTATATTTCTCCCTCATAATTGGAGATAAAATGGTTATTTAGAGGAAATGGTGATGTAAGAATAATTTTATTGCAAGGTCCTCCTAGTTCCATTTTAGGAGAAGGAGATTTAGGTTTTTATATACGAGTGTAGGAGAAAGCAGAGGATATCTTAAATTGAGAAGGGATGAATGGGGAAGTGAGTGATGAGATTTCTACGGGTGATATAAATAGGTGAAATATGTTATGAGGAAGATGAGAAATCATTTAAGGGATAGAATAATAATTTAAACTCTAAGTTGTTGAGTTTTAGTCGACTAAAACTCCTCTTTTAGTCGACTAAAACTGTCAGGTTTCTCCCTTTTTGAGAAGATTTGATGGTTTTCAAGGGTGTGATCTTGTGGGTTATGATGAGGATTCTTGGTACCATTTTTCAGTCAAGATAAGGTGCAATGTCCTAGGTGAACTTGTGATATTATTTGATATGTTTTTCTTTGGTATGATGATGTCTTTTAGTTTAGAGGGGAATGGTATTTTTGGAAGAGACTATTCATCTGGGGAGTTTTCAAGTGGGTTTAATTATATATGGAGATAATAATTTTTCTTTGGGGTGATGATGAGGTTTCTTTGAAAACACTTTCTAGTTTACATTTATGAGGTTATGACAAACGGTAATCTAATGCATGTGATAAGATTCATGAAAGTGAATTGGTTTTAGCCAAAGCTCCTACAAGGCATGTCTACCTTTTTAAATAGGAAATTAATTTTTAGGTGATGGTTACTCTTTTAAAGTCTATTTTTATTAAATACATAAAGTCAAGGCCCTAAGAGTGCATGTGATGTCAAAGAGTAATTTTAATACTTTCTTCTTTTGAGTGAAAATGACTTTAAGTCAGTGAATATGGCCCACATTTTTTGGTTTTAGATAGGCATAATGTATTTTATCATAGGTTCTTTAGAAGATTTATTTAAATCTTTCTTCCTAGTTTTTTGTTACAACTTTCACTTTTTACATACATGCATTCATAATGGCTAAAACCATATTGATGAATATAATATCCTTTGGGTTTACTTGTATTTTTGGATCGATTTTGAGACAAATTTCTTGAAAAATTTAATTAATTTGTATTTGTGGTCTGTTTTCATTCTAACATAGGTTATTCCTTTGAGTTTTATTAAGAGGATGAACATGTTTTCTTGTGGTGAATAACTAGTGTTTTGATTGGACAATTAATATGAGTGTGATCTCTTTTTCTACACTTAATATAAAAATGGTCTTTTTAAGTATTGCTTTATTTGATAAATGTCTTGACGTGATATTATGTTTATTTGAGTCAATGTGGAAATTTTTTAGTTTTTCCCAAATTGTTTCGTTTAAGGGTTGTTTTATATTTTGTTTACTTGTGTTAATTTCACAGGATTTTGATTTTATAAAAAATGTTTTATGTGTTTGAATATTCATCTTTAAAAGCAAGTCCTTCTTTACCCCAACTATTTTCTGATTGTTCAAGAATTATTTTTAAAGTATGACCACGATATTCATATCTAATGAGAGTGTGTTTAGGTCTTTCACTTCCTCTTTTAATTTTAGATTTTCATCATTTAATGATACATTATATGGTGTCGTGTTATCCAGTTAATTAATTTTATTTGTTAAATATGTGTTTTATTCTTTGAGTTTTTTATTTTCAAAAGTACATTCCTTGGTTTTTGATGAAAACGTTATATTAGCATGTACTTTTATATGAAGATCAACTATTTTTTTTATAAATATTCATGGTACATTGATCATGAAGTTTATCGAATGCTTCGTTGATATCACTGTTGATGTAAAAAATTAGATTACTCTAATTATTCAATCACAGATAAATAAATGAGACAAAATATTTTAAAGTGGTTCAGCCTTATATGAATGGCCTACATCCACTGTTATGTTATTGCTGAGTGTTTGGAAATTCTTGATTACAAGTACTATCAAGAAATTCTGGGTCCCCTTGAATGAGGGTAATACAATGTATGTATAGCCTTGAGGCTATAATCTGAAAGGGTGATACATTAAATGATATACATATGAAAGAGTAATTCATTTAATGCTCTTCAAGCGTGTGCGTCAAGATGATAAGCATTCAATGAATAGTTGAACTGTTGATTATCTGGCAATCAATGCTGTGGTCGAGATGCAGCTCGAACCGCCTTAGTTGCTCGTCGTTCAAGAGTTCCTCGGAGCGTAGGAGTTCCTCGGAGAACTGGAGTTCATCGGAGTACACCTGTTGCTCGGAGTGAGTATGACTTCCTCGGGTAAATAGACTTCCTCGTTGTTATTGTGCCACGTAGATCAACACGTGTCTTCTTATTATTCGTCCATATCAGCATACTAATTTTGGTATCAACAGAAGCCCCCAATGTTTCATATTTCGAACTTTGAGGAGTATGGAACATTGTTTCTCGGTATATGGCAATATCAAATGATCTTCTTGGTTTTTAGGAACATTTCTCCTTATTTGAATTTCCTTCCAAATTCGCAGAATCCTCCTTTTTGCATTTTTATAAGCGCTTCGATCTTCGTGTACTTTTTGTCCTTTTAGCCGTCGGTAGCGTAATAGTTTCCTTTTTGTAATCATTTCTTTCGCCGTTTCCCAAGGCAAAGTATTTAAACTTCATGGACAATATCACCGTCTTCTACCTTTTCCAATTTCTGCTTTCGAGTTTTCTATAGCCTTTCTCTCTCTTGTACGTTCATCCATTTCTTCGTTTGTTTGTCAACAGATCTCCTTTTTCCTATAAGATTTTCTTCCTTCTTCTTTATTTCTTTTTATTCACCATGGTTTATGTTATCGAATCTCTTGATAAATTCCGTTCTGACTTTTCTATTCCATCTTGGGTAACTTTGGAGAATATTTCTGAGCCTTTAGATTATTTTCGTTTGGCCGAGGGACACTGGTTCCCCAGTCTCTTTATTGCTGAATGTGGATTTTCGTTTCCACCAAACCCTTTGTGCTTAGAGTTCTGTCAGTATTTCGATGTCGTCCCTGCAAAAATAGCCCCCAACACATGGAGAATATTTAATGGGGTGTATAGGTTAAATCAAACTCATGGAACTCGTATATGAATTCCTGAGATTATGTATTGTTACAGGTGGGCGGTTTTAGATAATATTTTTTATTTAAAAACTAGATTTTTGAATAGGGCCTTAGTAGTTAACCTCCCTGATGCCAATAGGGATTATTTTGAACATGGGGTAATTATAAAAAAATTGGCAACATGCCCCTTTGAATGGAGATGAAGTATATCAAGATCCCAGATGCCCTCCATATGGCAATGGGATAGGTTATTTTCATCTTATGTTATTTCTGAAATCATGATTTCATTATGTTTGATAAAATGTATGACTGATATTTCACTATGTATTTGTTTGCAGTTGACAGTAAGAGAAAAACTTCGAAAGAAGCTGAAGTTAATATCAAGCATTTGAAACATATCTGGAGTTTGCATAAGAGAGTTGCAGACGAGCACATCAGATCTGCTTCATACTTGTTGCAGTACAGGAGCTATACAACATCCTTTACTGCTCGTCATGTGGTCAGCACCAGTGAACCATCATCCATTCCTGAGGACTCTTCTCCAGAATCTCACCTTCCTCTAAGTCAGAAAATGGGCAAAAGAAGAGTTCCTGCTCTCTTTGAGGAGACTACCTCTGTTGGAGATGGGAAAAGAAACCAGACTGATGTCCCAAAGGGGACAAAGAAAGTAGATGCTTCCCCTTCTGTTTCTCCTCAGAAGGCTGCCGAGAAGCCCCCAGTGGCTCCGAGCAAGAAAAGTGCTTATGTGGAAGTGATCACCATCTCCCCTTCCAAAAGTTCTTTGGTTGAAACTGCTGAAATGCCACCTAGGAGACTGAAGAAATCCTCCTCAGTCAATTTGGCTGAAAACCTTTCCCAGCTCCAAGTTAGTGGAGCTGGTGTTCCAACTATCATTCCCCCGAGCTCTGCAATGAGCTTGGTAAAGACTTGGACTATTCCTGAAGTCCAAGGAATCGAGGAGAGTATGTCTAGGGATATGCTTACATCCCTGGCTACTTGTCACATTGCTTCAGTAAGTTTCTCGTATTCTGAATTTTCTTTCTTTCCATCAATACATGTATCTCTGTGCCGACTTATTATTATTTTCTTCTTTTTCCAGCTGGTGAGTTGCTTTAACACCATAGTGAAGAAAGATGAAGCGATCATGGCTTCTAGCTCCTCGTCTGGAGTAGAGGATGCTTTTTAGGGCTTGGCCCAATCTTTGAAGGATTCTCATCAAAAGTATGACGAGGATAGGGATCAATGGGAGAAAAAGTTGGTTGCATCTGAGGCAGAGAAGGTGCAGTTGGGAAATAAGGTGAAATACTTGGAGGGAGAGAATAAAAAATATGCCGAGAAGCTCACAAACTTTGGGGAGCTTGAAAATAAGTTGAAGTTGGCTGAGGAAGAGCTAGACCTTCTGCGAGAAGTAAATCGTCAGAAGGAGGAGGTGGATGCTAAGTTGAAGGCCATCGAGGATCTTCTATCCGAGAAGCTCTCCTTGGAGAAAATTAAAAGAAAAATGGAAATAAAGAAGTCCTTCAACACAGGTTGGGACAAAGGGTGGAACAAGGGGGTAGCAGCCATGTTGACTCAGGTGTAGTATGGGAGTTTGAAATACTTCCGAGATGGCTGGGTTGCTACTTTGCAAGAATTGAAAGTTAATGAGGACTCAGAATTGTTTCAACAACATCTCCCTTGTCCTCCCCCAGCCATCGAAGATGAAGAAGAGGACGAAGCTGCCTCCGAAGAATCTTCAATGGTAGTGGGTGATCTCATTCTTACCCAGCCTGCTGGCGAGGAGCTTTCATCTCTACCTGCTCCTCCAGAACAAGTTCTAGCTCCAGCCGACCAACTCATTATTCCCACCGAGCAACCGAGCTCCTCATCCCAGCCTCCCGAGAAAGTCTTGGGAGATAAGGAAAAGGTGTGACGTTGTTCGGTATTCTCTTTTTATTTTTCTTCTTTTTCAAGTGTAACCAATATCTTTGTAACTTTGCACCATGATCTAATAAAATTTGAGCTCTTTTCTTCCATATGATTGTCTCTTTTCTCTTCTGTACTCTGTCTTGATCTTCTTTTTGATGATTACTTTTTCTTTCTCTGCTAGTTTCTGGCCAGGATGGATATGATATCTGCTAATGATACTAAGATGATGCAGTAATGCCAAGAATATTATAAGGCTGGTCATACTGAATTAAGTGCATCAGAAGTTATCGACATCCTTGGTCATGGTGCTTCAGAGCAGGCAGTTGAAGCTTATCAGTACCTGAAAGACTTACTTGACCGAGCTGTGGCCAACAATGTGGCATATTACGAAATGATTGAAGATCTGCAATGTACTCTCGATGAACTTCAGCAGCAATATAAAGAATCAACTGCTCTGTTGCATGAGGGATATGAGAATAAGTATCAGCAACTTTCTACCGAGGAAGGCCACAAAAAGCTTCTTGCTGGTTACGATGTCAGGGAGAGAACCTTAAAGGGTGATGTTGAAGCATGTAGACAGATTGCTGAGCTGTTGGAGCAAGAGAATAATAATTTGCAGAAAGAGCTAGCACAGTATAAGTCTGCAGCCTCTTCTTCAACAGCTGTAATCCCAGTGACTGACGAGGGATTTTCATTTCTAGAGGTTGAGAATGCCAAATTAAGGCAAGAGTTGGACACCTTGAGAAGGTCGGACACTTCTACTGCTACTCGGGGACGAGGAAGAGGTTCTCGTGGAAGAGGAAGAGTTGCTCAGGAGGTTGTCGAGGAACAGAGTACTCCACCTACTCGGGGTCGATCAAGAGGTCTTCGTCGTACTGTCGAAGAAGCTCGTACTCAATCAACATTGGAAACCCAAGCGTTCCAATTGAATGCAAAAGATCGGGATTTGTCTGAAATGTCCAAGAAAATCCAAACTCTGGAGGATCAACTTGCTTCGACAAAGTCTGCTCTGGATAATAAGGATGTTCTTTCCAGAAACCTTTACGAGAAGCTTGAAAAGTTGACATTTCAATTTAATAAATAGCCCAGGGAGTTCTGGATGGTTGGATAAAACGAAGCATTATTCCATTTAGATGATCGTATCCAGAATGCCAATAACGAGGGCTACAAGCAAGGTTGGCTGAATGCCTTGGGCGTGCTGAAGCTCGAACAGGAGCACTACCTGTGGGATTATTATGATCCTGGGGTTCTTGACCTGCCTGTGCCACCATATAATTTGGACATGGAATGGATCCCAGCTCGTGCCATTCCTCGGAGCTTAATTGAAAAATACCTTGGTGACTACAATCTTCACTCTCAAATCGAAGTATCTCGTCCCGAGCATCTACTGGACACTCCTTCAATAATTAACGTCAGAATGCTTCGAGATATTAACTTCATTAATTCTCCTCTTTGCTTGGAAGATCCTCCTGCTGGCGAGGAGCCTGTTTCAAAAGCAGCACGAAAAAGACCAGTAGAATAGGAGGTTCTAATGTAATAGTTAGTACACAATTTAATGTAATAAATTTGTGTAATTCATTTTGAATTTAATGAAAAAGTTTCATTTTTGTTCGCAAATCTGTATTGTTGTTGTCTTATACTTGTTAAACACTTTATATTTGTGCTTGCATAATAATATCATGTGGTTAATCGACCAACTTAGTAATAAAAAATTACAAGTATTAGTAATGTTGCTCGATCACTTAATAATGAAGTAATGAGTATAAAAAATGTTGAAATTTTTTCCAACCAACCAAGGTTGTTAAATTGTGCTTGTCGACCAACTATAGTTAGTGGGTTTTTATCCCCGACCAGCTATACTTGGTACTATTTAGAATATTTTCTCCTCGTCGACCAACTACAGTTAGTGGGTTTTTATCCCCGACCAACCATACTTGATTCAGTTTGGAATATTTTGTTCTTCGAGGAACTTTTGTAATAATCTTACCTCCCGACCAACATAAGTTGGTATTTGAGGGCATATCTTGTTTCCCAACCAATCCGAGATTGGCATTTTTAGGAGTCTCGTGTTCTCTCTCTTTTACCAACCGGAGTTGGTCTGAGTTCGAACTATCTTGTCCACTTGCCCTTTTACTAAAATTGGTCTGAGCCAGTGTCAGCCTCCTAACCAAAGGAGTATGGTTTGTTCTCGCCCTTTTACCAACCGGAGTTGATCTGGGTTTGAACTATCGTGTTCTCGCTCTTTTACCAATCGGAGTTGGTCTGAGTTTGAACTATCATGTCCACTAACTCTTTTACCAACCGGAGTTGATCTGAGCTAATGTACGCCTCCTAACCAAACGAGTATGGGGTGTTCTCGCCCTTTTACCAACCGGAGTTGGTCTGGGTTCGAACTATCGTGTCCACTAACTCTTTTACCAACTGGAGTTGGTCTGAGCTAGTGTACGCCTCCTAACCAAAGGAGTATAGTTTGTTCTCGCCCTTTTACCAACTGGAGTTGATCTGGGTTTGAACTATCGATATTGCTTTTATTGCTGAACAGCGTAATGTTGCACACTAGTATTCCCCGAAAAACTTTCAATAAAAGAAAGAAGATGGCGAAATATCATCTTTTTATTCATATTGATGGAACTGCTTTACATTTTACGTCACTGATAATACTTGCGTAGGTGTTCAGCATTCCATGCATTCTTAAATTCCTCTCCTTCTAGAGTCGCTATTCGGTAAGTGCCTGGTCGAACAACTTCTGTAACTCGGTAAGGTCCATGCCAATTTGCTTCCAACTTATTGTGCTTCTGAATGACCTTCTTTAGCACGTAATCTCCTTCTTTTAAGTCGCATTTCTTCACCCTCTTATTATAGAACAGAGCTATTCGTTGTTGGTAAGCAGCATTCCTAATGGCTGCCTCTTCTCTAACCTCCTCGAGCATGTCCAAATCTAATCTTCTCATTAAGTCGCTGACTGGGGAATTGAAATTCAGCACTCTGTGTGTTGGAAGACCCAACTCGGCAAGTATTACGTCCTCACTTCCAAATGCCAGCATATATGGTGATTCTCCAATTGCTGCTCGGGGGGTTGTTCGGTAAGCCCACAATACTGACTATAGCTCATTAATTCAATTAGCTTTAGCCTCACTTAACCTCTTTTTCAAACCATTTAGTAATGTTCTGTTTGTCACTTCAGTCTGTCCATTACTTTGAGGATGGCCTGGTGCTGAATGAACCTTCAAAATGTTTGATTGATGACAATAAGCGACAAACTCCTTGTTATCGAATTGTGTTCCATGGTCTGTGATGAAGGCATGAGGGAGACCATATCGGCAGATGATAATCTTCCAAACGAACTGGTACACCTTCTCGTATATCATATCAATCAGAGCCTCAGCTTCTACCCACTTAGTAAAATAATCTACTGCGACGACGAGGTACTTGAATCTTCCTCGGGTCGTTGGCTGTGGTCCAACCAAATCAATTCCCCACATGGCAAATGGCCAAGGGGAAGTTAAGGGTGTCAACAATGCTTGTGGAGTTCGTCGGATGGAGGAAAAATGTTGGCACTTATCACATCTCTTAGCATAGGCTATACAATCAGCCCTTATCGTTGGCCAGTAGTACCCCTGCGTCATCACTCTTTGTAAAAGTGTCCGACCTGCTACATGCGCTCCACAAGACCCTTCATGGATATCTTCAATCAATTTTTTCACCTCGGAGGGATGTACACATCTTTGCAAACCTGCCATAATTCCTCGTCTATACAAAACACCATTAGTTAGTACATACCGAGCAGCTTTATACTTCAATTTCTTGGCAGCGAGCTTATCCTCCGGTAATTCTCCTTCCTCAATATATGCCCTGATGGGATCCATCCAAGATGGCCCTAAATCAAGGGTAATAATATTCATCGTCAGGTCTTCATCTATGCTCCGACTTTCTAATACTTCAATTGGTATCGTTCTTCGCAGCTCGATACGAGTAGTTGATGCTAGTCGGGCCAGTGCGTCTGCCCGTGCATTCTCTAATCTTGGTATTCGGATCAACTGAATGGTATCGAATTCTGCTAACAACTCCATCGCCTTTGCATGATACTTGACCATTAATTCTCCTTTAACTGCATATGTTCCCATCATTTGATTCACAATTAATTGAGAATCACTGAATACCATCACTTGTTGCGCTTCCATAATCTTTGCTAAATTAAGACCTGCTATCATGGCCTCATACTCAGCCTCATTATTGGAGGCTTTGAATTGAAATCGCAGGGCATATTCCATGTCAATCTCGTCTGGGATTGTCAAAACAATCCCTGCTCCACAACCTGTTGTGCAAGATGACCCATCTACATACAATCTCCATGTAGGTAACTCGTCTTCAAATTTCTTATCTGACAGAGTTCCTCGGTGAAATATCTGCTATTTTCTTTCATCCTCCCCTGATATTCTTCGCTCCTCGTCGATCATCTCTTCTCGCTCTTTTACCAACCGGAGTTGGTCTGAACTCGAATTTGATGATCTTTCTACATCCACAAGCCCTTTTACCAACCGGAGTTGGCCTGGACTTATGTCTGTTGATCCTGTAACATCCACATGTTGGTCAACGAGCAACTTTTGTTCCTCAGGAGTATCAGGATATGTAAACTCTACTATAAAATCTGCTACAGCTTGCCCTTTTAATGATGATCTGGGTTCATACACAATATCATATTCACCGAGCTCTATTGCCCAGTACATCAGTCTCCCTGATTTTTCTGGCTTATGAAGGGCTTGTCTTAATGGCATGTCGGTATACACGACGATGGTATGGGCCTGGAAATATGGCCTCATTCTTCTACTTGCCTCAATTAATGCCAATGCCAATTTTTTCAGCTTTGGGTACCTGATCTCTGCACCTCGGAAAGCCTTACTTGTGTAATAAATTGGCTTTTGGACTCCATTCTCCATTCTGATCAATGTCGAGCTGACTGCACTCTCCGATACTTCCAGGTACAAGTACAACTTTTCTCCCATTACTGTCCTGAACAACAGTGGAGGTGCTCCCAAATATTTCTTCAAGTCTTGAAAGGCTTTTTCACATTCGTCATTCCACTCGAAAGTTTTTCAAAGTGTTTTGAAGAATGGGAGACATCTATCAGTTGCTCAGGATACAAATCTGTTGAGCGCTGTAACTCGTCCTGTAAGACTCTTCACCTCTTTCTTCGTCGTTGGAGATCGCAACCCTAAAAGAGCTTTGATCTTTTCTGGATTCGCCTCAATGCCTCGCTGGTTGATAATGTACCCGGGGAACATTCCTTCTCGTACTCCAAATGTGCACTTCGTCGGGTTGAGCTTCATTTGGTATTTATCCAGTTGATCAAAGGTCTGACCTAAGTCAACTAGATGATCAGCAGCTTTCTTGCTCTTTGTCAGCATATCATCGACATAGACTTCCACATTCCAACTGATTTATTCGGCAAAAACCTTGTTCATCAGCCGCTGGTATATCGCTCCTGCATTTTTCAAACCAAAAGGCATAACATTGTAACAATAAGTTCCCCTAGGGGTAATAAAAGAAGTACTTTGTCTGTCTTCAGGTTTCATTTTGATCTGGTTGTAACCAGAGCAAGCATCCATGAAGCTGAGCAACTCGTGTCTCGAGGTGGCGTCCACTAGTTGATCAATTCTGGGCAATGGAAAGTGATCTTTTGGGCATGCCTTATTGAGATCGGTGAAATCAACACACATTCTCCATTTATTGTTCTTCTTCTTTACCATCACCACGTTGGCTAACCAGTCTGGATATTTCACATCTTCAATGAATTGAGCTTTCTGGAGCTTGTCGACCTCCTCTTGTATAGCTTGATTCTTCTCGGGACTAAATACTCTTCTTCTCTGCTTTACAGGTTTGATCTCCTTATTCACATTGAGCTCATGACATAAGAAGTTTGGATCTATTCCTAGCATGTCTTCATGACTCCATGCAAAAGTTTTCTTCCTGTTTCGCAAGAAAGTTATCAACTCTTGTTTTATTGAGGCATCCAACGACGAACCTATCTGGGTTACTCGTTCAGGGTACTCGTCGTCCAGAATAACATTTTCTGTAGATTCCACCACCTGTCCTTTTACAAGTTGGGATTCATCTATGGGATCCAGTCTTTCAATTTCTGTACCTTCATCCACCTGGTAGGTAGTAGTCTTTTTCCTTGACTCTTCAAGCTCCTCTTGCTCGGCAGATGAATAATAGAATTCCCGAGCTACTTTTTGATCACCTTTCACAACTCCTACTCCAAAATTTGTTGAGAATTTTAAGCACTGATGTACTGTAGATGGGACTGCATCGAACTTCTTCAAACCAACTCTTCCCATGATGATGTTGTAAGCTGACTGCACATTCTTATCCATCACAAAGAAGCGTATTCTCTCTGTTCGACAAGCATGCCAAGTTCCAATGAATATATCCAACTTGATCGTCCCAAGTGGAAAAACTTTCTCGCCAGCAAAACCCAGGAGAGGTCTGTGATAAGGCTCCAATTGAGACAATTTCAAATTTAAACTGTCAAAGCATGAGTAGTACATGATGTCCGCCGAACTACCATTATCTAGCAAAACCCTTGAAATCACAACTTCCTTCATCCTCATTTTGATCACCAACGGGTCGTCGTGAGGGTAAAAAACACCTGCCAAGTCGTTTTTTGAAAAGCCAATGACCAGCTTCTCTTTGTTTATCTTCCTCGGGCGATCCTCTTCAGCCAAATTTATTCACTGAATATATGAACAAGCTTGAGCCTCTCCAAGGTAAGCCTTTCTTTCTGCAGTAAGGTCTCCTCCTCCTGCATCTCCTCCTGTAATGACATTACAATCAAATGACCCAAAACGTATGGAAAATACCTCTCGTTCTGGCTGCCTTGGTTTCTTGGGAAGATCGGGGTCATCATCTGGATTATCTTCATGGTTTCTCTTCTTTTTCTCCTCTGCTCGACGAGGAGATCTAGACCTATCTCTAGTTCGGTCATTATTTCTTCTTTCACCTCCCCGATCAATATACTTTGCTAATTTTCCTCTTCGGATGAGTATTTCAATCTCGTTCTGAAGAGCTATACAATTTTTGGTCATATGACCATGATCCTTATGGAACTCGCAATATTTCTCCCTATTCCTCGTATCAGGATCTGACCTCAGTTTCTTCGGCCACTTTACCTCCTCGCTATTCTTGATTTCTTCCAAGACATGATTAATACCCATTTTCAAAGGAGTATAATTATCAAATTTTTTCAGGACTTCCCATGACGACCTACTATTCTTGGAATGCTTGTCACCGCCATTGCCCTTATGCTCTTTCTTCTTAGATTTGTCGACCTCCACCTTGGTCTCTTTATCCATATTCTTCTTCGCAGCCATAGCCTCCTCGGCATTCATGATTTTGACTGCTTTTGCCATCAATTCTGACATAGTTGTAGGTGGATCTTTGGCCAAAGTGTAATACAACTTGTTAGGCAACAACCCACTCATCAAGGCGGTGATTGCTGTCTTTTCTTCATAATCTATGACTTCCAGTTTCTCGTTATTGAAACGAGTTATGTAATCTCTAGTACTTTCACCAGATTTTTGTCTAACACTTAACAAGTGTGCTACTCGTTTTACTGTCTTTGCTCCAAAACAGAAATTGCCAATGAACAACTCGGCCAAATGAAAGAAAGTTGAAATCTTACCCCGAGGAAGATTGTTGTACCATATCTGGGCAGATCCAGTAAGAGTTCCCGAGAATGCTCTACATCTCATCTCGTCGGGGACAGCAAAGATATCGGCAGCAGCTTGATATTGCTCTATGTGAAGAATATGATATGTTTTTCCATCATACTTGGGGGTCACCACAGGTGCTTTAAATTTTGACGGGGTAGGGAAATCCACAATGGCCTGGACAAAAGGTGTCCCTTGAACAAAAGTTCGTTGTAGGGGATTCTTTGCCTTAGCCATTTCTCCCAATCTATCCTCCAGCCGCTGAATGAAACCCTTCCATGCATCATTTCCTTCCTCGGGCTTATTAGTTCAAGCAATTGATTGTTCTGACGTGGCCTCCTGAGATCTATCTTGACGAGCAACTGGTCGTGATTGTGCTGATCCTTCTCTTAGATCTGATGGTTGTCGAAAACTCCTTGACATGGTCTTAGGTGGACTCTTATTCCTCCTAGGGCCTAATCGGCTGAAAGGAGATGCCCTGCTCAATCTTTCCAAAGCACTGGGTCTCTCTGGAGAGGGAGTGATACGTTGCTCAGTATCTGTAGCCCGTATTGACGAAGTTCACCCAGGTTGATAAGAGAAATCATTAGATTCCTCATTACGATATGATTCACTACGCCTGGATCGTGAAGAAAGTAAATAAGTTTGCCTCTGATCACTTCGCTGTCCCGAATGTGCAGGTGCACCGCCATGAAGGGTTTGTATGAGTTGCCGCATTATTTCTTGCATGGCGGTTTGTCCTTGAGCCAAATTCGTCATAATTCCAGCCAGATCTGGAGGTGCAGAAGGATTTGAAAGATTTCCAGCATTTCCAGCGTTTCGATTACTGGATTCCGGATTATCTGCCATTGATGATGAATGATTTTTGGTGAAAAATGATAACAACAGTCGTTCCCACAAACGACGCCAATCTGTTGATGTAAAAAATTATATTACTCTAATTATTCAATCACAGATAAATAAATGAGAAAAAATATTTTAAAGTGGTTCAGCCTTATATGAATGGCCTACGTCCACTGTTATGTTATTGCTGAGTGTTTAGGAATTCTTTATTACAAGTACTATCAAGAAATTCCGGGTCCCCTTGAATGAGGGTAATACAATGTATTTATAGCCTTGAGGCTATAATCTGAAAGGGTGATACATTAAATGATATACATATGAAAGAGTAATTCATTTAATGCTCTCCAAGCGTGTGCGTCAAGATGATAAGCATTCAATGAATAGTTGAACTGTTGATTATCTGGCAATCAATGCTGTGGTCGAGATGCAGCTCGAACCGCCTTAGTTGCTCGTCGTTCAAGAGTTCCTCGGAGTGTAGGAGTTCCTCGGAGAACTGGAGTTCCTCGGAGTACACCTGTTGCTCGGAGTGAGTATGACTTCCTCGGTGAAATAGACTTCCTCGTTGTTATGGTGCCACGTAGATCGACACGTGTCTTCTTATTATTCTTCCATATCAGCATACTAATTTTGGTATCAACAATCACTTTCGAAGAATTGGTTAGTATTAAGAGTATCAGTAGATGAGTTACTAATTAATTAGGCGTGATTTATTTTTTACTTTCTTTGGTTGATGGATGAGATATATTTGGCGTGTCTATTATCTGAGATAACATTTTGGATGGGGGAAGAGCATGAAGATTCTTCATTGATGTTTTTCACTCCTTGTGATTATAGGGTTTTTTTGAACAATCATCCAATCTTGTTGCTTTGGACTGCAAAAGGAGAATTTATTCTTCTTCGCTTTCTTAAATTTGGGCTAACGAGATCGGTGTTGTGATGGTAGATGTAGCCTAAATGTTGAGTTTCTCTATAAAAGGTTTAGTGTTATTTGGTGTGCTTTCTTCTAAATATTCTTTTGTAAGAATATTCCAAATTTCACTTACTTCTTTGTAATATGCTATTTTTCCTGCAACGACATGATTTATAGAAGATCATTATATTATCATGGTTTCATTGTTTAATTCAATTTTCTTTTTGACACTTAATATATCTAGGATGGGAGATTCCTAATCGCTAATTACTTTCTAAGAAAAATAATTAAGAGATTGAATAATGTACATGGTTCTAGCTTTCCACGGTTTTAAATTTTATCTTGAAAACATAGGAATGTCATTTTTTTCCAAAATATTTGGGATAGTCTTGCCATTAAGTTTTTGATCTTTATACTCAAAATATACTTTTCAAAATAAGTATGTATGAGATAGGCTCTGATACCAATTGTTGGTCCAAAAATATACCTAAGAGGGGGAGGGGAGTGAATTGGGTATGCGGGATCAATGGCAATTTTAAAAACTTTCTTAACTTTGAGTAGAGATTAATTGCATTATGATAAGTCAATTTATAAGAAAAAATTAGTCAACAATAAATATATGTAGTTAAGAGAGAAAGAACAGTGTGACTTTTCAAATCGAGATTTTAACACGGTTCGGCTTCTGCCTACATCCACGCTAGAGACGATACTCGAGAACTTCATTATCTCCAATTTACTTACGGTGGAACCAAAATTTTACAAGGAACACTTTCTTATAAACCGAAACCAATAATATGCTAAACTCATCTTTGCCCAAGTGGTATCTACACAATAGTCCAAGATCTTTAAATACCTCGACTAGTCGCAACAACGGTGCTACCGGCCGAGAAGATACAATGAATAACTTGTAACTGAAACGTAAATCCAAGTTACTTTACTAAAACAACTGAATAGTAATTTTATTTTATCTTTCCAAAAAGAAAATTAAACATTTATCATAAGTATATAACTCAACTAGGTTTTAGGGTATTGCTTTAGCACAAGTGGGTTTTCTTGGAGCTATTTCTTCGAAGAATATTTTGGGTTTAAAACTTCTAGGTAGGTATTCTGGTTTCTCTCTCAAGGAAAGGATGACATAAGCTAGGATGAAGAGGGTTTTCTTAAGGGGATGATGTTGTAATATTGCGTGATTTAAAACGATTAACGGGATACCTTATTTATACTGCTAAAGGCAGCCATAAGTTGGTAAAATAATTGGTATACTTGTTTGAAGACATATGTTACTAGGATGAAAGGTTGGAGGATTTTACCAAAACGATTTATATAAATTATGTCACTTTTAGTTGACTAAAAGTGGAGTTTTAGTTAACTAAAACTCCTTTGTTGGCTTTTTTTCAAAGGTTTGGCTAGCTGAAAATAGTTTAGTTGGCTAAGCTATTTTCGGAGACTTTTAGTCGAGTAAACATTAAAGTTTAGCCGAATGAACCTAAAGGGTTTTAGTCTAAGCTGGTTTGGTTGGGTTCCATGCTTCGGGGAAGGTTTATGGGGCTCTATTAAAGGTTTAGGTGAGTAGGTTTTGAAGATATACATGTGGAAACACGTTACTTTACTTTTATACAATGGTTTTTAAAGTATAATAAAAAAAAAGTAATATATTTTAGGGCTTTTGAGCATTATTTGATTTGCATATATCATCAATTAATACCTTGCATGACTTGATTGATGTAGTTCTTACATGAGTAGGAACGCCATAGGTTGTGGTATGAGGTGGTACTTGCTTGATTGACTAGTTAATTGTCTGAGCATTTCATCAATACATTTAATACAAGATTTAACTCAATATTGTGATCTTCATTGTCTTTGGTTCATGGTCTTCATTTCATGGGTATGGTTGCATGGTTTTTTGGATGATGTGTTCCTGGTAATATATTGATAAATGTAATGAGGGCTTGTTTTAATCTTAAATATACATTTAGAGAGAGGATAGTGAAATTGAGATCATATATCACTTGTGTTATCATCATACAAAATCCTTTGAAAACATTTGGTTTCACAATATTAAAGAAAAAAAAGGCAAAAAAGGGAAAGTAATTAAGTTATGAGAGAGTCTTTATGAATAACTGAGTGCCATAAGTTATCAAGAGGGAGTCTTCAAACATAGGTAAATCGGATTTATAAATTATTATAGCCAAAATATTGATTGATAGTCTTGGTATGGTACTATATGAAAGACACATATTTTTTTAGCATGATAATGCGATATTGGAATTAATTTATCTTTGATGTATGTGGAGTTATAGTTAGAATTATCAACCTCTTCTCCTTTATAAAGAGAAGGAGCAGTGTGTGGATAAGCCAAATTTATAATAATGATCCCATTGTTAGGCACGTGCCTTGGACACTTAGGGTGTTTGATTTGAGAGGCCTTTATTAACCACTTGTTTATCGATGTTCCGATAACAAAAACAACTATAATACTCTTAGAAATAACAAAATTATCCTTGACCTTCTTGGACTTAACAATTTCAAGATTAACTCACTTTAATGCCTTAAGATGCATTCCCCAAGTAGGCTAGAAGTATTAAAGGGTGAACAAATCCTATGATATAAGGAAATCATAATTAGATCTAGGTAACTATAGTTAAGGAAATAAACCATAGAATTTGAAATGTAAAAAACATTAGAAGTAAGGGTGTACATTAAAATACGTTATATATCTGAGAAAGTAAGTAGTCTGCATAACCTAAATCCACCAATTTATCACTACTGAAGATGAAAAATAGATTCATACCTCACATAATGTATCTCGATCGTATGTTTCTCATCTGAATATATAGTAGGTGTTGCTAAGTCTGCAGGAAACAAACATAACAAAAATATTAGTGAATGGCACATGATCGAAGACGATGTTAGAATATGTAAGGAAGAAGTTATAAAAAACATTAATACAATTATATATCGGTCTCCCCCATTTTCCAAGCACAAAATAACACTATTAGTGTCGTAAGGAAATAACTACCCTTCACCTCAAACGAAGAAAAAAGCACTCTCCTAGGTGTGATTACTTGTTTGGGTCATGTTCACTAATAAATTTATTAGTAACCTAAAGTGTTAATATTATGTTTCAAACGATACGAATATTAAAAAACTCTAATTGGAATATCTTAACCACATTTCTCTCAATAAGAAAGAATAAATCTTATAATGACCTTAAAATAATTAGGTCGATTTAAGTATGGGAAATTCCATAAATCCTAAGTATTTTTCCTATGAATTAATAGAAGGGAAGAAAAATGCTAACTCAAAATTTCTTTTGAGAAAAGAAAAGCATTCTCTCCATGGGAAGGTTATAAGTCCTTTGATCAATTTTGGCACCCCCATCTTTATGTTGACAGGGATGCCATAAAAGGTCATATTCTCTAAGGGTTATGATTTGGATACTTAGCTGGGGTAGTGAATGATTTTTGGGATCATAGTCTCCTAGGTTATGTCCCACTAGCTCAGTCGACACATCAGGAGTCGGGGAGACAATAATTACTGTGATAGGCGGACGGTAAACGCAGCACCTTGTGAGAACGGGTACCATATCGGATGGTTTAGGATATATCCTTGTTATTTTATTTATTTATGTGTGCATTTTATTTTCTCTTATCTGTGCATGTGTAAGGGGATGATAAGTATGATATGTAGATGCACTTAATGTGATATGTGTGGCTACTAGGATGTTTGGCATGGGTAATTTTCCTTAGAATTAGTTATTTAATAGTTATTTTTGGCGTGCCAGTCCGTCACAACGTGAGTTTTTAGGATAAAAGGCACAAATTTATTTTCCATGGCGCGAGTGAGCTGTTGAGAAGGACAAACTATATTATTTGTTAGATATTTATTTTGGCGTATTGGTACACCACAATGCAAATGGGATGTTTGGTTGGATGAAACAACTTGCTCTGGCACAACGCGATTGAGCTGTTAAGCAGAAGGAAATAGTTGATTTACCACAACGTGAGTGAGCTGCTGATTGGAATTGGTATGCTTGGATTGCCACATCACAATTGATTTGTCGTAGCATGGGTTGGTGATGAGAAATGATGGCCATCGTTTAGATGTTTTTCTTTGGGGGATTCCATTGACTATTAGGTCCAGTTCTCAAAGGGGAAGTTATGAGTATATATGGGGGGTCCCCTTATTTGGATTATTTGTCCGACGTGTGAGTTTCTACCGAGTGTTAAGATTTGGCTCCAACAACTTATTGTTTCTCTATCCTTGTTTGTGATATGAGATAGGACTTGGGAGAATTTAAAGGAAGGAATTCCATTATTAGGGAGAAGAATGTAATACCCGTATTTAAATAAATAATTATTTATTAATTAATATTTAGTGTGTTGAATTAATGGTTACTTTATCGGGTTTAATTTGTTTGGATTATTACTCGAAGTTTAAAATAATATGTGAACAACTCATAAATTAAATTAACACAGTTGTAATTAATTTGGTGTTGCGGATTAGTTTTGTTAGATGGGACTCCGGGGGTGTTCAAAGGCCCAAAATAGTATTTTTAATGTGAAAGCCACAAGGGTAGGTACAAATTTGGACCAAGTTTTAAGAGTATCTAATTAATGTTTTGGTATTATTAGGGATTTAAAAGTAGGTCCATAGTAGACCTGTGGGTTTAGGATTTTAAATAGGTTAATAACCCTCAATAAACATCATAATTAAAACCTAGCAAGCAAGAGACGACCTTTAGGTGAAGAGGAAGAACACTCAAAAGGTATTACTCAAAGATTAAGCTTCATTCCAGGAAAGATATAGTATCTCGACTACCGTATTAATGTAATTGATTTATGACTTTCATCGTTGCGTGTGAATCAATGGTTTAGGAGCATTATAGCAGGGTTTAAATCTGATTTTAATTCGTAAAATCTGATCTGTAAACATGTTTATTGTAGTTGTAATTTGATTTGTTGATTAATCCTAAGTTTATATTAAAACGCATGTTTAACTTAGAACTATATGGCTTAGATTATTGGAAACTCTTAATTAATGTGTTTTAAATAGTTAAATGTTGTAAATATATTTAGTCTTACAGATTAAATTATTGATTAATTCGTAATCACTTATTGAATAAAAATATTGATGTTAATCATATATTAATTTGCCCAATTTAATGAAGAATGTGTAGTTAGAGTTAGAATGTCAATATATGAATATTGTTGTAAATCTGTTTAGTTTTATAGATGATTGACGCATGATTTTTTTTTAGATTTTGGCTATTTGCATAGGGCGTCCCTTACCATTGTCTTACACGAACAATCCGGCTAGACATAAGTGTATTGGGGGTTCCTTGTTTGGATTTCATTCGCGAGATGTCCCACCCATGAGTCTAGTTCGATCGGGAGTTAGGAGCACAGGGTTTGAGTTCCTTAGGATCTACCTATGGATAGATAATTGGTTTATGATGTGATCATCATAGTTATGTGTTAGATATTGAGCCAACGGATCTTAACGTCCAACCAAGCTAAGAAATTGTGTATCATAAGGGTTCCTTATTTGGTTTTCATTTATGAGACGTTCCACAGACTCTAGGATTATTGGTTTATACCTCATTTTTTTTACTTATATGGAAAATTAATTTTAGTATGGTAAGGTATGGTTTAGGTACGATTAGTTAGGACTGTATCAGGTTAGAGGAGATGTCAGGTATAATTTGCATGAGTGTTGACGCGTGATGACATGGGGTGTATATAGATCACATTTAATTTCATTAAGTAATATAAATATTTCTTATAATTTTCAATCCCTAACCGGATTCTATAAAACATTTTTCTCCCATGCATTAATATTGTTATACTAGAGTAGCAAGACTGATCAGCCAGAGTTGCAGTGATTAGAGATCCAGTTTATTATCCCTAGTGTAGGAGTTGATAATTTATTTCAGTTGTAGTTTTTTTTGTATTGAGGAGTTTTATGTATGAATCTTAGTAATTCTAGTTATTTACATTTCAGTTTTGAGTCTATTGTATTAAGAAGATTTATCATAATATATTCAGTTTTATTGGAGAGTTTTATTTTATTGCAGTTCAATTATTTATATTGTCCTCCTTTATATTATTATATCGTGTATGATTTTTATCTATCACTCATACTAAATGTGATATAAATTGCATAGCCCGCCCTATCTTCGACGCATCAGTTTGATCAACTGCGCGTATGAAATAGAGAGTGTTACACTAACTGACCATACTTAGCAAAACACCACCCTAGACATATTCCATCTTGTCACCTTAACTATGAACGATGTCTACGTATTGTACCAACCATATAACATTGTTATTTTACTCTATGAAGCATCGCTCCCTTGTTCCCACACCCCAACTCGTGATCATGGTCAAAAGAGATTAAAAAAAAGATTGAGAATTTTTCTCCCCTAAATGCACAACCTCATAATTACATCACTTCAATCAAATGTGTTTCACTCTTTCTTTGACCTCATTAGTTACATACCACATGTTGTGGACCACCAACTCCTTCCTCATTTCTCCTCCTATTAAGAAGCTTATTGTGTATCCTAAAGGGACAAGTATTAAATCATGTACTGTTATACTGCTAAAATGAAGATATTATTGTATTGATAAAGATCATCTTGTACTCAACTTCCATTAAGATCACATTTAAGTGTGAGTGAAAGTGCAACTCACTAGTGGATGCAGGCCACCGATTTAGGGTTGAACGATGTAATTTCATGTATCTGTTTTCTTTATTCTTATACTCTTATTTGAATTGATTACACATGTAGAACTTTAGAGTACTTCTTGTTTCATATATTTGTTTGTTGAGTATCTAGTTTTCATTCTTGTAATTAGCAAGTACCTAAAATATAGCATAAGAAATAACTAATTGAATCCAAAATCATTACATAGACCCTTAAGCAAAGTATAGTTAGAAAATAATGATAATAATAATAATAATATTTTATTTTTTTAATTCATTTAATAAATGTGATTTTAATGAATAAGCATTTGGGAAATGATATTTCATTATGTGTTACCTAGAGTTGTGTTTTGATTGGCTTAGATTAGAAAACATTTTTTTTAAATATTTATGAATTTTTTGGTAAAAACATATTTGCACCAATTTTTATTTTGGTTTTCTGGAAAATCAAAATTTATTGTGAAAATTGCAAAATTTGGAAAAAATGTCTAAATTGGAAATGAGAAAAAATCTTTTAAAAAATTCCAATAACTAAGAAAGAATCAAAATAATTTCGAGAAAAATCATTAAAGTTCATAAAATTACAAATTGACATGCATTAAAAAAGATCTTAATAGCATAATTAGTTTGTGTTTGGAAAAATCGAATTATCTCAATTTCGAAAATTCGAATTGAAAAACTTATAGAAAAAATACACATTAATTCCGAATCTAAACCATTTTTTTTTTCAAAAATCAGAAATCAGATAAAAAATATCATTTCAAAATTAAAAAAGTTTGATTAAATTTTAAAAAAATCAGTATTTCAAAAATAATGTACATCCTTAATGTTTTCATTTACTAAATTACGGAGCAGTCACAATTGCGATTTAATCTACAGTTTGCATCGGTCAAGTGGAGTTTTATCGTATATATATAATATATATTTCAATAATAATAAAAATAGTTTAAAATCAATGATCAAATATCAAAAAGTCCCTTAAATATTTTTTAATACACATTAGTCCGAGCGTTTTATTTTGTACCAAAAAGTCCCTTAAATACCCATTTAACTAATATTTGTTTAAAAAAAATTTAAAAATCCGCGACAACGACATAATGAAGAACAATTTAAAACAAAATAAATAAATTTAAATTAAGCATGTATTAAAAAATATTCGACGCCCTATTTGATATATAGGACCTAAAATCAAAAGGGCTCCCAAATCATTTTCCTCTAGGCAGTGGAACACGGAAGAACATGCTGCGGTGTACGGCCCGTGAAAATCAGGAAAATCCGTAACAATGTATTTTTATTTTGTATGCTCTGTCAATATTGCATGGTCCCTATTTTCCATCTTCACACGCCTCTCTCAATCTCTGTCTCTCTATTTCTCTTTCTCCTGCTTCAAGTGCCAACTCCACGTGTGTTGTTTCCTTTTATCTTTCTACTTCTCTTGACCTCTCTCGGCTGTAGCCTACAAACAAATCGCCAGTTTTGTCATCTATACAATTATTTTTCATTCTAAAACAATTATTTTACAAAGCTCTCTCATTTATTTTATTGATAAATCAACATGTTTCGAATTTAATTTCTCAAATATTATTATGTTAACGGCACATTTATCAAAAACTATTAATTTTTTATTCTCTTATGTTTTTCCAATCCAGTCTAACTGGACAGTGCATTTAAAAATAGTAATTTGGCTCAATAATGTAGCTGATCGATGACAAATCATGCAAATTACACCTGGCACTTATACACAACGATGAAGTACACACGAAAAATATGATCTTTTAGAAAATAGTAATCCTAAGAGGTCCACTTCGTAAATACATTTTTGTAAATTTTTGAATAAAACAAAAATAAATATAAATTTTTATTACATTGATTGATATCTTGATGGGATCTAAAATATTAAAGTATAAATTTTTAATACAGTGTGTTCACGAAATGTATTCACAAAGTGGATCTTCCTAACATTTTTCTTTTTTAAAATGAAATTAGTTTATTTTTTTTGATAGGCAAAAAATGGAATTAGTTGATATTCACATTTTCGAATACAAATCTAGATTACCTCGTCAGGTGATTCTTCATTTCAGATTTCTTTCTGCATTTATAATGTTATTATTATATTTATATTTAATATATTATTTTATCCGTCTGAAATCTAAATTTATATTTTCTTTTCAGCTATCTTAAGACAAGTCTTTATGGGGTCAAACTTCATGAAAATGATAGTTCAATAAGTTTTTATTTTACCTTCATCTTTGACTTTAGTGTATTTTAGCCATATATTACTTTCTAATTAACAAGCAATTATTTTTTTAAAAATATGGGCATAGTTTTTTTAATTTATTGTAACGCAACATGATCTAATGTATGAATCAAAATGTTAAATTACTTCGATTTCATTAACAATTTGATGATATTTTATTTAATAGATTTAGTTATGAAAATAAAAAGTTAAATTGCAAGAGACCCCTTTAACTTTTATATTTTACAAATAAACCCCCATTTATTACAAATACCATGGAAGGTATGGTTTTATTACAAACACTCCCTTCTGAGGAACTATTCTTCATGCTAGAGGATACCCCCTCCCCCTAACACTGCGGGTGGGGGGGGGAGGGGGGGGGGGGGGTGTTGTTGGTTCAAGCATAAAGAATAAAAAGGGATTTTTAGTTTTATCCTTAAAAAATTAAGGGGCAATTACCCAAAATCCATGATATACTATTGATTTCAATTTTACTCCAACATATTTTAAAAATAACTTTTAGTCCCTAGTTGGGACATTAGCAAGACTTTAACATTAAATGGAATATTTATTTTAAAGACTAAAAATTCCTTTTGAAAAAATATATTGGTCTAAACATTAAATAAAATATTTTTAAGGGACTAAAAATAATTTTCGAAAATACATTGGACTAAAAATTAAATGTAACGTTTTTAGGAACTTAACATTAATTAACCTTAAACTTAATTACCTAACTAAATTTATTCATAACTAGAAATTGTCACACATAATACTTGTACAATATTGAAAACCTCCCCTTGAACTTTACGATAGTAACACTTAACCTATTTAACCTTTTTACTTATACTTAACCACCCCAACATTTCAAAAACCTTCCATTTTATCACATATCCTTAAAATGTAAAGAGAAACTAAGAAAATACATGTAATATATAAGGGTGAGAGTGTAAACATATTTTTTATCTCAAACAATGCAACAAAAATCCAGCATACCTTTAACACATCCTATCATTTGAAAGTTATTTTTGAAAATCAATGTTGAATGTTTCGACGAGCATATAAATATTTTGATAATTTCAGAAATTTGTTGATTAAAACCATAATGTTTTTGCCCAAATTGATTATTTTACAAAATTGTATTGTTCAGGGCATTTTCGGTTCTTGTAACTCCCTTTGAGACCTAAACCCCAACCCTTTTAAAAAAAATAAAACTAGCATATGATTTACACCAAATTTTGATGTATCTGTTAATTTATCAAATTTTGACCCTTTATTTGGGGTAAGTTACCAAATTATCCTTAGTTAAATTTAAAAATGAACACAGTAAAATAATTGGAGTAAAGTGAGATGTTTTAAAAAGTTAAAATGGTATAGCACAATTAATTAGAGTTATGGTGTGATGTATTAGTAGAGGCAAAGATTAATAGCTAAAGTGATATTAACCCTTGCAAAATTCAATAACAAATTATTAGGAGACATTTGTATTAGTTGTCAAATGATAATGTAAAATGTAATGTAAGAATTTATTATGTTATTATAATTAAATATATTATATTATGAGTTCTTATGTAGCTTGAGTAATACATTGTTCTGGTCAATTATAATTTATCAATATGATTGTTTAATTATAAGAAAAATGTCTCTACTGTCCTTTTGAATAGTATAACTGTAATAAAGAACTCTTGTTGTACCAAGTAGGAAGTCATTAAGGAAGAAGTAAGTAGGTGGCAACAGTATATCACCACTTCTTTGTGAACTAAATGAGACCGTCAGGTAAATGGAACAGGTGAGGAGTCGCACGAATGATTCTACGAAACTCACGTGAAAACTTATCGCTGACAAATTCATTGTACGCCCTTGGGACATTTTGAACCCCGCCACCTCTTTCAACTAACAACCTTTGCATCCAAAGGGAAATCCGGTTATACACTAGAAATTTGTGATATTTTGGAGGTATGATTATCTAAATAATCGTCGCATTTTTTAAAGTTTTATTAGAAGCCAATTTTTTTTTATTAGAGGCGATAAATTAATGGATATGGAGCAATATCATGTTATTCATATTTATATTGGCTACGTGAATGTACTGTCAATATCCGTTCGGATAGTAAAAATAACTATTTTCATCTGTATCCTCTTGAATTCACTGGATACGAATAATATCCGTATCCGTTTACATTGTTTATCCATTGCAATTGACTTGCCTCTTTTAATATATAAAATCAATACTACTGTAAAAAAATATCAAGCCCTAACTATTTAGAATCAACAATTTATAATCAACAAATTGATTTGCCATTTCATAACCAACAACTTAGAAATTAGAATCAATAATTTTTTTCTAACAGTTGTTGTGCGCGTCTATATGTGTATGTATTGTTGTGTACGTATGTACATGTTATTGTGTGCATTTATGTGTTGTGTGTGTGTGTGTGTGTGTGTGTTGTTATAAGTGCGTGTGTGGTGGGGGAGGGTCGGGGGAGGAACTTATCAAGTTATCAGTATATGGAAGGTTTTGGAGAAGAGGGTGTGCGCCAAAAATGAGGGAGAAGAGAAAAACGAATAAAATGAAAGAAAAATATTTTAGTCAAATATTTTGTTCGAGTTTGTTTTGTCTGCCTTTTATTCTTTTTTATTGTTTTCTTTTTTACTTTTCACGCCATTGATTATCTTTTGATTTAAAAAATATTATTTCTTTATTTTTTTTAATGAGTGAAAAGTGATGATTAACATTTTTATATTATATATTTATATTTACGCTATATATAATAAATATTATAAATAATTATATATAACTAATATTAATGATAAAAATTATTATTAAATACAATACGGATACGTATATTCGGAAAACGAATATCCGTAAATATGGATACTCTGTCTCAGTACGGATTATTTAAGTCAGATACACGTACCATCCGTATACGTATCCTTTTTTTCAAATATTTTAATATGCTATCCGTATTCATATCCATATCCATATTCGTTTTTAGATAAATATCCGCAAAATTTGGAATCGGATACCGGACGGATTCAAATTTTCGAATATCCGTTTACACTTCTAATTTTTATCAATCCACTTTGTTTTTTTTTGTCTTTTTAGAGTCGTTAATATATTTGTAAAATTTATCAGAGTTAGAAAATTGATTGCAATTCTAAAGTATCAAAACTAAGCTCCCGTAGTACTTCATTTGTCAAGAGAGAATTTTATATTCTTTTTCTTTTAGCATTTTTTGACAAATTTTTTTTCCACTTTTTTTTGCATCAGTTCACTTGCTGCCGAAGCATTATTCTATTTATTATCTTGGAGCAAATCACTTTTTTTAGGAAGCAAAAATGTATTTGAGCATGTTGAGTGAGCAAAAATGCACACATAACTTGAAGATGTTCTAAGAAGGACAAAACTAGTCAAAACTTATTTAACAAGTATGGTAAAATCTAAACAATAATAATAAAAAATAAAATTGTTCCAGAAAAGATTAAAATCAAAACACAAGTTAGGTTGGGGGAGAAAAATGTTTAACAAAAATTTCAAAAAAATAAAGATAGAAAAGGTTTGGGGGTGGCGGAAACCTAAACCCCCGTGGCCATAGACTATCTTAATGATATCAAATTTTACAATAGGAATGGAAAATATGAAATACTAATCCATTGAAAATTTCTATCTAGGTTCCATGTCAATCGTTGGTGTCAAGTTATCAAATATTTATTTTCGCATGTAGAATTTGTTGGAAATAATATATCCAGAATAAACAAAAAAACTCAAATTCGAAATAGATAAAATTAGAAGGACTTATCGATCGAGGTTTGTGTTGGACACAAAGTCCTAAAGGTGAAATTGCTCCCTGATATTTATAGCTGTCAGCCTCGTGAACATACACCTCACAGGATTCAACGATCAGATTTACACACCAGCTTTGTGTTAAATCTTTGAACTCTCAGGATACTCCAACACTTCCAAAAAAATAACGAAAAGTAGAAAATAGTAAAATTATTTTTGCAGAGAAAGTGAGAGAGATTGATTTTTTCTGTGTAATTTTCTCAAAGATGTAGCCTTTGTTATATACAGAATTTGGTAAAAAATGTGGGTACAGGTTTTAGTCAACCAACCCACTAATATCTCCACTAACGAGTAGTTTACTTAGAATAGGAGACTAGGTCAAAAATTAAAAACGAATTAATAAAAGGGCAAAAATTCTGGGTACTCAAGAGAAGCCCGAAGGCCCAATCAAAGACTATTAATGTTTAGTGTCCCTTCTAGGGATGAACCCATGACCTCAAGCACCAAACCCCATAAACTTACCACTAGGCCACTTACCCCAACTTATTTAGTTCATTCAAAATAAATATATATACCAATATACCCAACAATCCCCAACATGAATGAAATAAATAAAATAAAACGACGCTCTGGGGTATCATAAGGAGTGACGTATAAGGCAAAGGTGTCATTCGACTTGAACCTTTGATTTGTGTTGATCTATTGAGTTTACCGGTTGATAGTGAGCTAATGTCTTGAACTATTTTACCGTTGTTGTAAACTTAAGTCAATAGAACACACACGTGACTCCCAAAAATCATCATCGAGTTCCCACAGTTGTGCTCGTTTCGTCCTTGAGCATGCCCAGGTTTTTTGAGTGCTCTAGAGAATCAACCTTAATTCTCATAGGAAGCGGCCCCACTACTACACTCATAGAGGTGCTTCTATCAAGAGTGTATTGTATCTCACACCCCACTGAATAACAGCTATAGAAAGCATTAAGAGATTAAATCTCATCCTCCATCGATACAGAGGTACTACATCATAGGAATGAGTTTTAAGTAAAACTTAAATTTGTACCCCACAAACTACTCGTATAACTTTGTTATCCCATTGAACCCAGATCTTGGGATCTCTAGTTATTGATGCAAAAAACTGGACCGAATCCCATTTTTATGATCACAGATAAATAGATAAACAATCCAATCAAGCACATAAGAGACAAAGATTTTTAAAGTGGTTCGGCTATGAATAAAGCGTACGTCCACTGTTATTTTATTCCCAGGGGTTTACAATAGCACCATAGGGTGTAGAGAGAGAAAGGATGTGTATCTTGTGTATGGTATTTCTAGGTTCTCCCCCCTTTTGGCTAAGGGAATACATGTATTTATAGTGATGGGAGATAAAGAGATTCATTGTATGTAGACATTTATGTCTACATTCAATGAATCTAATTGTTGAATTGCTTGGTATGCTATGTGTTGTCATCTATTAATACAGTATAAATGTACATTAAGGCTCATTAAATGCGTTGTCATCTTCATTAATGCACATTAAATGCATAGTTATCCTTTGATCTTCCTGGTTGGTATGACGACCAACTCTCCTCGGGTGCCGACTAACTCTCCTCGGGTGCCGAGTAACTCTCCTCGGATACTGACCAACTCTCCTCGGGTGCCGAATATTGCCATGTAGGATGACATGTGTCCTTTTCTGATTGGTCCTCGTAGATGGAGAATTTTTGCGTCAACACCAGTCATATGGGTTGGGTTTCCATTATCGATGATTTAGATATTAATAGGCTTTAGGCCCATTCCCCTCGATGTTTGATAAACTAGCTCTCTAGCTAGCCCTTTAGTCAATGGATCTGCCAGGTTTTCCTTTGACTTGACATAGTCAATTGCAACAGCTCCATCTTTCAATATTTGTCTCACTGTGTTGTGTCTTCTCCTGATATGTCTAGACTTTTCGTTGTAGGAGTTGTTATGTGCTCTTGCGATCGCTGCTTGACTGTCACAATGAATGGACAATGATGGAACTAGTTTAGGCCACAAATGAATATCTAATATGAAGTTCCTTAACCATTCAGCCTTTTCACTTGCTTTATCCAACGCTATGAACTTTGACTCCATAGTGGATCTAGCTATGCACGTTTGCTTGGTAGATTTCCAAGATATAGCGCCTCCTGCCAAGGTAAAAATATATCCACTCATAGACTTACATTCATCATTATCAGAAATCCAATTAGCATCACAAAATCCTTCAATTACCGCAGGATATCTAATATAATGAATACCATAATTTATTGTGTATTTTAGATATCTCAAAACTCTAATCAAAGCATCCCAATGTTCATTATTAGGATTACAAATGTATCAGCTAAGTCTACCCACGGCATATACAATATCAGTTCTAGTGCAGTTCAAAAGATACATTAGACTACCAATAACTCTAGAATATTCTAATGATGATACACTAGGACCCGTATGTTTAGTTAAGTGACAACTAGGGTCATAAGGTGTTTTGGCAGGAATACAATTAAATTGTTCAAATTTTCTAAGAACTTTCTCTACATAATGAGATTGGGTTAAAATAATTCCTTCAAAATTTTTAATGTTTTTAATTCCAAGTATAATATCAGCAACACCCAAATCTTTCATATTAAATTTCTTATTAAGGAAATTTTTAGTTTTATTAACTACATCCATATCAGTTCCAAAAATAAGCTTATCATCCACATATAAGCAAATAATCAGGCCAGAATTATCCTTGAATTTGCTATAAATACATTTATCCGCTTCATTAATGTTAAAACCATTAAATATCATTACTAGAACAAATTTTTTATGCCATTGTTTAGGGGCTTGTTTTAGTCCATATAAAGATTTCTTAAGTCTACACACTTTTTTATCTAGGCCTTGGACTACAAACCCCTCGGGTTGATCCATATAAATTTCTTCTTCAAGATCTCCATTTAAAAAAGTCGTTTTAACATCCATTTGATGAATTATCAGATTATGTAATGAAGCGATAACAATTAATAGCCTAATATACTAGTAACATGAGAGTAAGTATCAAAGAAATCAATTCCTTCCTTTTGCCTATAGCCTTTAGCTACCAATCTTGCCTTAAATTTATCAGTGGAACCATCACCTTTTAATTTCTTTTTAAATATCCATTTGCATCCAATAGTTTTACATCCTTTAGGCAAGTCAACTAACTCCCATGTGTTGTTAGAAATAATAGAATCATATTCACAATTTATAGCTTCTTTCCAAAAAATAAAATCGGGTGAGGACATTGCCTCACTAAAAGTTACGGGGTCATTTTTCATTAAGTATGTTAAAAATTCAGGACCAAAAGAAGTAGCTATTCTAAGTCTTTTACTTTTTCTAATTTCAATTTCTTCTGAATTCGAAGATTCATTTCTAACACTAGGACCCACTGGAACAGAACTACTAGTTTCCTCACTTGTCACTTTAAAATGAAATTTGTTCTCATAAAATTCAGCATCTCTTGACTCAAAAATAGTATTTTTATCCATATATTTATTTTTAGAATCAATTATAAGAAACCTATATGCATTACTATTTTTAGCATAACCTTTAAAAACACAATCAAAAGTCTTTGGGCTAAGTTTAGTTTTCTTAGGTACTGGTATTCAAACCTTAGCAAGACACCCCCACACTTTAAGGCGTTTATCAGAAGGTTTTCTATTTTTTCACATTTCATAAGGAGTTTTATCATTATTATTAAAAGGTATTTTATTATGAATATAACAAGCAGTAAGAAATGCCTCGCCCCACATATTATAAGGTAATCCCGAAGTGATTAACATAGAATTTACTATATCCTTAAGAGTTCTATTTTTTCTTTCAGCTACACCATTAGATTAGGGTGAATAAGGAGGAGTAACTTGATGAATTATTCCATTTTCTTTACAATATTTATCAAGATCAGTGGTGTATTCTCCTCCCCTATCGGATCTTAATGTTTTAATGGATTTTTCCAATTGTTTTTCAACTTCTAATTTATAAGAAATAAATTTTGAGAAGCTCTCATCTTTACTCGTAAGGAGATAAATATAACAATAACGAGAGTAATCATCGATCAAAGTAACAAAATATTTATTTCCACCACGTGTCACATAACCTTTTAAATCACAAAGGTCAGAATGTATTAAACTTAAAACAGTTGAACTTCTTTCGACACTTGGAAAAGGCTTTTTAGCATATTTTGATTCAACACATATTTCACATTTAGAGTTGGTAGAAATATTAGATTTTTGTATGTTTCTCAAAAACATTAATTTTTTAATAGATGCCTTATTTACATGACCAAGTCTAAAATGCCACATATCACAAGAGTTAATCAAATAAGCAGAAGAAGTAGATGTTTTATTATTATCATCCACGATTACATTTAGTTTGAAAAGACCCTCATGAACATAACTGTAAAACCCTGTATTTTCATGGCTTTTAAATTTAGGGATTTAATAAATTTAATTGAGATAAATTAATTTAATTTTAATCGAGAAAGTTGTTTTAAATATTTACTAGCGTGACGAGAGTTAGTAATTATTGGAAATTTGTTAAATATTACTGGATGGGTATAGTATTATATGAGATTGATTTTATAAAAAAAAATTGTCACGCGTGAATAAAATGACAATTATGGAAATTAAGTTAGGACGCGCCTGTGTCGTGTCAGGACTAAATTATTATAATATAAAGTGAATAAATTATAAATCACCCGTATGGTCATTTTGAGTGCACCAAAGTGTCCGGAAGGGTCGAGATAGTTAAAAAAGTGTACCCGGGGGTTTAGTTTGGGTCTCGGAGTGTTTTTAGGCTTATTTAGCACCCCGGGAGGGCATTTTGGACATTTTGGGCAATTAAACCCACGAATTTTCAAGGGTTATATCAGATGTCTAAGGTTGTCTTCTAGGGTTAACACAACCAAAGACAAGTGAAGGCCATAGGAGAGGAAAAGAGAGAGCTTGCCAAGGTGTTCTAGGCCGAAAATTCACCCGGTTGCACCGCCACCACCACCAATGCGTAGATCGCGCGACGGGGAACGCAACCACACCAAATTCGTTCATAAATCAGAACTCTAAAATTCCCAGGCAAGTATTTATCTTGCTTAAATTTGTTAATGCATCATTCATGTTAGTCTAGGAATGATTCGGATGTATTTCATAGAAGAAAACCCATTTTGGAGATAGGAGATTGCATGTAGTAATGATATAAATGGAAATCTGGAAATCCCCTTCGTATGTAGAGGTTGAACCACGGATTTATGATGTATTAGGAGTAGAAATTATGGAAAAAGACTGATTAAAACAAAGTTAAAGAAAATTCTAGGGTTCATGACGTTTATATAAGTTTTGCCCTTTTTAATCCATGGTTATTGATTAAAATTCACTTGCTTTACGTAGAAGATTGTTAGTTTGGGTTATTAATATTTGTAGTACGAATTTCTGGAAGTTTGGGTGTTAAAAATCTTCATTTGGTTGAGGTTGAATGTTAGAACCCGTAACTGTTAACCTGCAGAATTCGCCATACCTGTTTGATCGATCGATCGAACCAGGAGTGTCGATCGATCGACGCATCGATCGATCGAGCTCCTTCCATCGATCGATCGACCCCTCCTGGCAGACTCATATTTCCCCTTTTAAATTGTTGAATTCAAATTAAATGAGTGAAAATCTTTGGACATCCTTATTAAAATATTTTGGAAGATAAAGGAGACCAGTGTGACACCCCGACTAATTAAATACCGGGTAGCTACTTCTTTATTAAATTAATACAAAATGTCAAGTTGGTCCAGTTAACTGCATCACTGTCGAAAACATTTTAATCATTACTAACCACCTAGTATTTAGAAAGCAAGATGTCAAATTTTAAATTAAGTCTGATTAACATACAACAAAAGAATTATGAAAGAATATCATAACCATACACCATAAAGTCTCAATAAAGTAACCAATAATTAATAATAAGTCCGGAGGAAAACCCCTCACAACAATTCCACCACTGAAATAAATAAAACAGTATATCCTGAATTAATTAAATGCCAACAATCTGAATAACTGAAATATGAAATGTCTCTAATAGAAATGGGCGACATGCCCTACAAATGATGAAGACTGAATAGAGTCAAGACAAAAGAAGCGTCTACTAGCAAGGCCCTGTAATTTCCACAAACAGCTACAGCTCGTCACCTGAATGGAAATCCTATGCATGGTGTCCTTGTGGCTGGGCACCTAAAAGGTTTTTACAAAAATAGATTTGAAAGCAAACGGGTCAGAGCCCGAAAGTGGAGAGTATTTTAAAAACAGCAAGTGCTTTAATAACATTAAAACAAAGAATGCAAAATACATGTTAGGACGTGCTCTCACATGAAATACTCACCTCTCGTTTAATCGTGCACTCCTAACGTACAGTACCCATCTAAGTGGTATTTATATCTAACTAAACCGACATAAGTTCTAACCCATCTACTCGATTCACAATATGAATTCCCAATGTTATCACTTCATAGATAGCTTTACTTAAACTCGGATTCTCAATTATTAGCATTACCATTTACTGGAGATTATCCCCTTATTTATCTTCTCAAGGAGTTACTATAAATTATTCTCATAATTAAACACGACAAGTTTGTTCATTTAACCGTAAATCATTCACATCATAAATATATAATACAAGCACCCCGAGACTAAGCTGCGGTGCACACATACTCTGCTATCCATCCCGGTACATCACGTACATAAGGATCATGCATTTCGAATCTCTCAGGAATCGTTCTCAGATAACAACAATCACAAACAATGGAGGCGAACACAGTCACATCACATGGGTCACGCACATACCTACGCTCCTATGGTCAGCAGACTTATTAACTTCCCAATAAGTCCTTCTCTGACCTATGTTCTCGAGGTACCAATCTATATCCCCCCGTAGGCACACGAAGAATAGATGGCCCTAAGCGAACACAAACCTCCCGTGATAGCAAGCATGGTAGGTATGTCATACACATAAAATCATATACATATACTAAGAATACACACATCTTAGTAATTACCATAAATTATTAGTGGTATACTTCTCATTCTCATACCAACTTATAATGTTACACAATTTTCATATACCCGGTTAATACAAATATTTAAGTCGTCAATAATCCTCACATCGTATATAGTTACTAGCGTCCTAATCCACAAATATCATTTGGTCCACTCCTCATTATATCCCAATTCTCCCAATTATACCAAATAGTTAACAAGGGAAGGTTATCTCTACAATTAAATATGGTTACGGGACACTAGAAATCGAATCAGGCCAAAAAGGTCGTTCTGTCAACTCGTTAGAAGTCTCGTTCGAACGAGGTCGTTCGAACGAGAGTTCGTTCGAACGAAGTGGGCATCTAACGAGATCTCGTTCGAACGAAAGGCATCGAACGAACATCCCACTCGTTAGAAGTCAAACTGTCAACTCGTTAGAAGCTCGTTCGAACGACCTGACAGGCCTTCTAACGAGGTGACAGTTTCGAGCCCAGAATTCTCCTATTACGTTTTTCCCAGTTCTCTTCACCTCTAATCTCATCTAAACATCATTCTAATAGTAGTTTAAGGTTTCTAATCATTCCTAAACATACTTAGGTCGTATTTTAACATATTTATGAGGTCAATTCATCCTAAACAACACCCAACTATCAAATCTCCCAATTTTCCCCCAAATCTTATGGGTATGAACCCTAAAGATTAAAGTCATCAATATCCCTAATTAAATCCAGTTTTGTAACATGAAAGTTGTATTTCCAACATATAATCATCCAAACACAGTTCTACATACAATCTCTTTATCAAAACATGAGTTTCTAATTCCAATTTCATGGGTTTTTGTCATTCTCCCAAAACAATGAAATTATATAAATTTCTACGCATGGAAGAAGCATTCGTTATAAGTAACATAATTAAACCACTTGCCTTGGATTTTTCTCTGAATTTTGTGTTGAATTGATGAAGGTTGCTCTCTCCTTTTCTCCCAAGGTTGAAGGTTGAAGATGGAGGTTGTGTTTCTCTTTTGGGAACTTCTCCTAACCTCTCCTAAAACTCCCATTGCCCTCAAGTCAGTTAATTGCTGGTAATGGGTTAGTGGGTTATCAAATTATCTATTTTAAACTCCCAAAATTCGTTAGTCATAAATCCCAAAATTCCAAAATTACCAAAATACCCTTTTAAGTTGCCGGTATGGCCTAGAAATGCCTCGGGACCCAAACTAAACCCCCAGCTAGTGTTTTCTGACTATTTCGACCCTTCCGGACACGTTGGCGCTCTCAAAATGACCATACGGTGGAAAAAAAATAAAATTCACTTTTAATTAAAAAAAATTATATTCCTGACGCGACTGTCACACGCGTCCCAACAAAGTTTCCAAATTGCCGTATTTCCATCTCGCGACAATTTCAATATATTCCATATTCACATAATGTCATATGTATACACATTATAATCAAATACCAACTCATATCTCGTTAGTATTTTATCCGGATTAATTCTCAATTAATACCTATTTAATTTAATTAATCCCAATAAATAAATATCAATTAAAAGTACGGGGTATTACATACTTCCCCCCTAATAACAGAATTTCGTCCCGAAATTCGGAACTAGAAAGTACCTGGTAAGAATAACTCTAGATAACGTTCGCGCATCTCATCCTCGCGCTCCCATGTGGACTCCTCGGCATTATGATGCCGCCACTGAACACGTACTAACGGAACTATCTTTGACCGCAGTTTCCGCTCACTTCGGTCCAAAATAGCAATCGGCCCCTCCTCGTAGGAGCTATCGGGCTGGAGATCGATGTCTTCCAAAGCAATGTGAGAATGAGCCAAATCATCTCTAAGATATTTCCTTAGCGAGGAAATATGAAACACATCATGAATCCTGTGTAAATGCTCCGGTAACCCAAGTCTATACGCAACAGACCCAATCTGCTCGATGATAGGAAATGGTCCCACGTATCTCGGTGCCAACTTCCCCTTCTTCACAAATCGCATAATACCCTTCATAGGAGATACTCTGAGTAAAACCTGGTCCCCCACTTGGAACTCCTTGAAGAACCTCTTCGCATCAGCATAGCTCTTCTACCGATCTTGAGCTACCCGAATGCGAATCCGTATCAATTCTATTCTTGTCGAAGTATCCTGAATCACTTCCGACCCAAGTAGTTTGTTGTCCCCCACCTCCAACCAACATTCTGGGGAACGATAAGGTCTACCGTACAACGCCTCAAATGGAGCCATGCCAATGGTGAACTGGTAGGAGTTGTTGTAAGCAAACTCCACCAGTGGAAGATACTGCTCCCATTCACCCCCAAAATCAATGATGCACATACGCAACATGTCCTCCAACATCTGATTTGTACGTTCGGTTTGCCCATCGGTCTGCGGGTGATATGCCGTACTCAACCGCAAATCTGTGCCCATGGCCTCCTGAAAACTCTCCCAAAACCGTGAAACAAATATCTTGTCTCGGTCAGACACGATATTTAGGGGCACACCGTGAAGTCTCACTATTTCTGCAATAAAAAGCTGGGCATACTGTCTCGTAGTGTAGTCTGTCCTTACGGGTAGAAAATGAGCAACTTTGGTTAACCTGTCCACAATTACCCAAATGGAGTCGTGACCCCTCTGCGACGTAGGTAACCCCGTGATAAAGTCCATGGAGATGCTCTCCCACATCCACATCGGGACCTCTAATGGCTGTAGAAGTCCTGCCGGTCTCTGAGGATCCACTTTTACCAGCTGACAAGTGGCGCATTTAGAAACAAACACGGCAATATCTCTCTTCATCCCGCTCCACCAATACTGACGTCTCATGTCTTGGTACATTTTGTCCCCACCGGGATGTACCGCGAACCGTGAGCCGTGCGACTCTGCCATCACTTCGTGTCGTAATTCCTCCCCTTTCGGAACTACCAGTCTCCTATTGAAGCATAATCCCCCGTCTGAGCTAACGGTATAGGACTCGGCTCCCTCTTCTAGTAATCGAACTATCTGTTCCTGAAAGAACGAGTCATTTGCTTGTGCCTGTACCACCTTCGTGACAATCTGCGGTGTAACAGTCATCACAGACATGAACGATCGGGCCACTGCATCCTGGTGTCCCAACTCCTTCCACTGTGCCTTCCACACCCCTGCCACCTCATCTACTGGTCTACGTCTCAACACGTCTGCTACCACGTTAGCCTTCCCCGGGTGATATTGGATATCAAACTGATAGTCCTTCACAAACTCAAGCCACCTCCGTTGCCTCATATTCAACTCCTTCTGCGTGAACAGGTACTGTAGGGACTTGTGGTCCGTGAACAATCGAAACTTCTCCCCAAAAAGATAATGTCTCCAAATCCGAAGGGCAAATACCACTGCCGCTAACTCCAAGTCATGGGTGGGGTAATTCTTCTCGTGAGGCTTAAGCTTACGGTAAGTATAAGCTATGGCCTGACTCTCCTGCTGCAATACACCTCGAAGTCCTTGTAAGGACGCATCGGTGTAAACTAGATACTCAACTCCCGGTCTCGACAATGCTAACACAGGTGCTGAAGTCAACTTGTCTTTCAACTCATCGAATGCCAACTGACAGGCATCACTCCAAATGAACGGCACACCCTTACGAGTCCGATGTGTCAAAGGACCCGCTATCTTTGAGAATCCCCGAATAAACCTCCTGTAGTATCCTGCTAGGCCCAAGAAACTACGGATCTCAGTCGGTGTCGTGGGCTGTCCCCACTCCCTCACCGCGGATACCTTCCCCGGATCAACAGATATCCCCCGGTCGGAAATAATATGTCCCAAAAACTGAACCTCCTTCAGCCAAAACCCACACGTCTCATACTTTGCATACAGTTCGTTCTGACATAACATCTGCAAAACCTGCCTCAAATGCTCGGCGTTCTCCTCCTCTGTCTGGGAGTAAACCAGAATGTCATCAATGAAAACAATGGCGAACTGGTCTAGGAACTCTCTGAACACCCTATTCATCAAGTCCATAAAAACGGATGGAGCGTTGGTCAAGCCAAAAGGAATAACCCGAAACTCGTAGGAACCATATCTCGTTAAGAAAGCAGTCTTCGAGACATCCTCTTCCCTGATACGCAACTGATGGTATCCTGATCGCAAGTCAATCTTTGAGAAGAAAGAAGCTCCTCTCAGCTGGTCGAATAAGTCATCGATTCGGGGCAACGGATACTTATTCCGTATCGTGACTTTATTCAACTCCCGATAATCTACACACAACCTCAACGATCCATCCCTCTTCTTCATGAACAACACAGGGGCACCCCACGGCGAAGTACTCCTCCGTATAAACCCCTGACCCAACAACTGCTCAATCTGATCCCGTAACTCTCTCATCTCAGCTGGAGCCATACGGTAAGGTGCGCGGGCAATAGGCCGAGTGCCTGGCGTCAAATCGATCACAAAATCTATCTCTCTACTCGGAGGTAATCCAGGTATATCCTAAAATACATCGGCAAACTATCGAACAACCGGAATCGAATCAAGTGGTATCACCACTTTTTTAGAGGTCTCCTCCTCTATATAGTACAAATGAGTGGACGATCCTCCCTCAGGACGAGGCATCGCCACCAAAAACATCTCCTGCCCGGGAATGACAAAGATAATGCTCCTACTAAAATAGTCAATCATGGCTCGGTACGCAACTAGCCAATCTATACCAATAATGGCATCATACTCGGTCATCTCTAACACTAACATATCCGCGGGTAAAGTAAACCTCCCAATCTCTATACCCACGCCTCTACATATAAGGGAAATCACAGAACCTCTACTCAATGGCGAATCTACACAAGTAACTGTACTCTCGACGGTGTCTAACAACCCAATGGTGCGTGAAAATCTCATAGCAATGAAACAATGTGTAGCCCCCGTGTCAAATAAAATACTCCCCAGAGTCCACTGAATAGAGAACATACCCTTAATGGCTGGTGGATCCTGTGGGGCTACGGCCTACTGGAGCTGATACACTCTCCCATAATGAAGTTGTCCCTGCTGAACTGGCACTACTGGAATGGGTGGTAATGCTTCCATCTGTGGTGGTGCTGGGAGGGCGGCGGGAAACATAGGCCTCTGCGGCTCCTGTTGAGCACCCTACTGCTGCTGCTGCGGGGCCCTGTCCCTATCAGGACAATCCTGGCATTTATGGCCAGTCTTACCACAAACGTAACACTTCCCCGGGAAGTTCCCCCCTCTCTGTCCCTGCTGCCCTCGACCCTGGTGGCAGTTACCATTCCTCCCCTGGCCCTGCTGAAACTGCTGTTGACCATTCTTCCCTTGCTGGCCCTGATGGACGTTCGGACCCTGATGGCCCTGCCTGAAACCTCCCTGTCCGTGTCTGAAATTCCCCGATCTAAACCTCTTATGATCCCCCTGTTGGGAACCCTGGTCACCCTGTCTCTGCCCCTGAGTAGATTGTGCCCCACCGGCACCATTTCCTCCAGTCCTGCCCTGATGGCTGGACTCTCCTAATCTCTTGCTCTCAGTCATGTAAAAGTGGTGATCCTGGCAGTGTAACAGTGCATCGTTAACCACATCAGAATAAGTGGCCAACGAGAGGTTCCCCAACAAATGCTGACGGATCCTCCATGTCAATCCATCGGTGAACTTCTGGATCTTCTTCTCCTCTGTCGGTATTTCATCCGGAACAATATGCAATATATTAGTGAATTCGGCCTCATACTCGGCCACAGTCCTTCCCTCCTGTCTGAGATTCATTAACTTCCTCCTCATTTTCGTGTGAACGGCTGACGGAAAATACTTGCAGTTAAACCGAACCCAAAACTCATGTATCGTGAGAGTATCTCTCTCCTCACCGGTGGTAATAGACTCCCACCACTGCAATGCAGATCCCACTAGCTTGAAAGTAGCTAGTACCTGCTTCTGAACATCGGTGCACTCATACATCCTCAAGTGCCTCTGAATGTCTTTCCTCCACTGACTTGAAACCACAACATCGGAGCTACCTGCGAACTCCGGCTGGTGCGCTTTCTGAAAATCATCACGTACACGTTCCCAAGCAGACGGGAATGCATGTTCCTGAACTGGCGCGGCTACTGGCGCCTGGGGTGGTGCCTGCTGTACAACTGCTAGAGCGGCATTTACTGCTTGGGCTACAATGGCTGCAACCACAGCGGCATTCATGGTGCCCTGTACTGGTGATGGCTGGGGCTCTGGCTGTGCATCCCTAGGAACCCGTGGTGCACGTCGTGGAGGCATCTGAAATAAGAGTAAGGTCTATAAGTTCGCAGTTATAAATCCAAAATAGCTGAAGAGCGAAACATATATAAAAGAATACAACAGTCCTAAAATATAGGGCTCTACATCAAAGAAAGCTCAGCGGAAACATAATAAGTCGTACAGATCCTAAAGGACACTAGAACCTGATGCTCTGATACCACCTGTGACACCCCGACTAATTAAATAACGGGTAGCTACTCCTTTATTAAATTAATACAAAATGTCAAGTTGGTCCACTTAACAGCATCACTGTCGAAAACATTTTAATCATTACTAACCACCTAGTATTTAGAAAGTAAGATGTCAAATTTTAAATTAAGTCTGATTAACATACAACAAAAGAATTATGAAAGAATATCATAACCATACACCATAAAGTATCAATAAAGTAACCAATAATTAATAATAAGTCCGGAGGAAAACCCCTCACAACAATCCCATCACTGAAATAAATAAAACAGTATATCCTGAATTAATTACATGCCAACAATCTGAATAACTGAAATATGAAATGTCTCTAATAGAAATGTGCGACATGCCCTACAAATGATGAAGACTGAATAGAGTCAAGACAAAAGAAGCGTCTACTAGCAAGGCCCTGTAACTTCCACAAACAGCTACAGCTCGTCACCTGAATGGAAATCCTATGCATGGTGTCCTTGTGGCTGGGCACCTAAAAGGTTTTTACAAAAATAGATTTGAAAGCAAACGGGTGAGAGCCCGAAAGTGGAGAGTATTTTAAAAACAGCAAGTGCTTTAATAACATTAAAACAAAGAATGCAAAATACATGTTAGGACGTGCTCTCACATGAAATACTCACCTCTCGTCTAATCGTGCACTCCTAACGTACAGTACCCATCTAAGTGGTATTTATATCTAACTAAACCGACATAAGTTCTAACCCATCTACTCGATTCACAATATGAATTCCCAATGTTATCACTTGAATAGATAGCTTTACTTAAACTCGGATTCTCAATTATTAGCATTACCATTTATTGGAAATTATCCCCTTATTTATCTTCTCAAGGAGTTACTATAAATTATTCTCATAATTAAACATGACAAGTCTGTTCATTTAACCGTGAATCATTCACATCATAAATATATAATACAAGCACCCCGAGACTAAGTTGCGGTGCACACATACTCTGCTATCCATCCCGGTACATCACGTACATAAGGATCACGCATTCCGAATCTCTCAGGAATCGTTCTCAGATAACAACAATCACAAACAATGGAGGCGAACACAGTCACATCACATGGGTCACGTACATACCTACGCTCCCATGATCAGCAGACTTATTAACTTCCCAATAAGTCCTTCTCTGACCTATGTTCTCGAGGTACCAATCTATATCCCCCCGTAGGCACACAAATAATTTATGACCCTAAGCGAACGCAAACCTCCCGTGATAGCAAGCATGGTAGGTATGTCATACACATAAAATCATATACATATACTAAGCATACACACATCTTAGTAATTACCATAAATTATTAGTGGTATACTTCTCATTCTCATACCAACTTATAATGTTACACAATTTTTATATACCCGGTTAATACAAATATTTAAGTCGTCAATAATCCTCACATCGTATATTGTCACTAGCGTCCTAATCCGCAAATATCATTTGGTTCACTCCTCATTATATCCCAATTTTCCCAATTATACCAAATAGTTAACAAGAGAAGGTTATCTCTACAATTAAATATGGTTACGGGACACTAGAAATCGAATCAGGCCAAAAAGGCCGATCTGTCAACTCGTTAGAAGTCTCATTCGAAAGAGAGTTCGTTCGAACGAAGTGGGCATCTAACGAGATCTCGTTCGAACGAAAGGCATCGAACGAACATCCCACTCGTTAGAAGTCAAACTGTCAACTCGTTAGAAGCTCGTTCGAACGACCTGGCAGGCCTTCTAACGAGGTGACTGTTTCGAGCCCAGAATTCTCCTATTACGTTTTTACCAGTTCTCTTCACCTCTAATCTCATCTAAACATCATTCTAATAGTATTTTAAGGTTTTTAATCATTCCAAAACATACTTAGGTCGTATTTTAACATATTTATGAGGTCAATTCATCCTAAACAACACCCAACTATCAAATCTCCCAATTTTCCCACAAATCTTATGGGTATGAACCCTAAAGATTAAAGTCATCAATATCCCTAATTAAATCCAGTTTTTAACATGAAAGTTGTATTTCCAACATATAATCATCCAAACACAGTTCTACATACAATCTCTTTATCAAAACATGAGTTTCTAATTCCAATTTCATGGGTTTTTGTCATTCTCCCAAAACAATGAAATTATATAAATTTCTACGCATGGAAGAAGCATTCGTTATAAATAACGTAATTAAACCACTTGCCTTGGATTTTTCTCTGAATTTGGTGTTGAATTGATGAAGGTTGCTCTCTCCTTTTCTCCCAAGGTTGAAGGTTGAAGATGGAGGTTGTGTTTCTCTTTTGGGAACTTCTCCTAACCTCTCCTAAAACTCCCGTTACCCTAAAGTCAGTTAATTGCTGGTAATGGGTTAGTGGGTTATAAAATTATCTATTTTAAACTCCCAAAATTCGTTAGTCATAAATCCCAAAATTCCAAAATTACCAAAATACCCTTTTAAGTTGCCGGTATGGCCTAGAAATGCTCCGGGACCCAAACTAAACCCCCGGCTAGTGTTTTCTGACTATTTCGACCCTTTCGGACACGTTGGAGCAATCAAAATGACCATACGGTGGATAAAAATAAAATTCACTTTTAATTAAAAAAAATTATATTCCTGACGCGACTGTCACACGCGCCCCAACAAAATTTCCAAATTGCCGTATTTCCATCTCGCGACAATTTCAATATATTCAATATTCACATAATGTCATATGTATACACATTATAATCAAATACCAACTCACATCTCGTTTGTATTTTATCCGGATTAATTCTCAATTAATACCTATTTAATTTAATTAATCCCAATAAATAAATATCAATTAAAAGTACAGGGTATTACAACCAGTAGGACTTATTAATAACTCTGAGACCTTTAATCTAAGACGAAATTTACATTTTTGGGATGTTTACACATAAGGGACGATGGGGTTATGTATTAAAGGGAGAGACGCATAAAATAGTTACGTTGGAAAAATAGATGAGTGCCTACTGAATTCTATACTTGGGAGGATAGAGTCCATGATTGTTACGTAGTAAGTTGGATTAATACCTCAATTAAAGTAAGAGACGACCCGTTATACGTGATAACCAAAGATTGAGAAATAATGATAAATATTATATTATGGGTGATGGAAGGTACCTAAAGAGATATGGTAATAGTAGTATATTTATATGACTGTGTTTATGCATATACTATATACGTGTGAAAATCATGCCCACGCTACTTGCTATCCTTGAGGTTACCGCGCTAGGACAGTCTTATCTCAAATGGGCCTTCATGGGGGATATTGACTCGTACCCTAGAAGACACGAAATCCTAGGTACGGGCTATCGGATCGATAGTCGGACGGTCCTAAGAGACGTGAGGGTATGTACTGACCTCTTGGACTTGGAAACTATGCTTTGCCTCAATAATGTTTATATTTTGTTTCAATACAGTTCGAGAGTGATTCCGAACTTGTATTTCCCTTAGTACGAGTGATACGGCGACTGGATAGCAGAGTATGCCGCACCATAATTATTATGTGGGGTGTTGTTAGAATATATATATTACTTAAGTATTTAATATATATGTTAAATTCTGAAATGTGGAAACTACCTACTGTGTTTATGATAAGTAATAAATGAATAATGATTTCAATTGGAAATACGTGTTTTAAAAAGCATAATATGTTATTGGGAAACTTTATTAGTAAATAAATCTTAAATGAGAACTTTGGCGGAATTTACCTCTTAACCAGTTGAATTTGTCAATCTAAATCTTACGAGAAAACTTAAGATAAGATAAGTTAAACCGTTGGGTAGGTTAGTACGATAGGCGTGCACATTAGAAGAGAGGTGAGAAATTCTCAAGGGAGTGTCACACTAATATGTTGTTGCATTGGCCAGTAAACATTTTAAATACTTGCTAAACAAATTTTAAATCATTTTTACAATCGGGCTCTGACCCGTTTCCACTTTCTTTTCTCTCTTGTATATATATGTATATATTACAGGTGCCCAGCCACAGGGACGTCTTGCAGAGGATCCTTTGGAAGGAACGCGCTGCAGCTTAGGTGGGAGTTACAGGCCTCTTGTTTAGACGACCTCATTTCTTGATTCCGTTCCTAGCATTTATTTATTCAGTTGGGCATGTGTCGCCCTTTCCCATTATTGCAGTTGTTTTATTGGACATTGTGATTCATTTATTTTTCCAGTATTTTACTCCTTGGGATTTGTTATTGTCAGGATGTTTTCATTTAAGTATTAAATGTTGGATTCATTTAGTTGGATGTTTAAATATTTGGAATGTTTGTTCCAGTATAGTTGTTGTGTTATTCTTTATTTATGAATTTCGTAAAGATTTAAATGTTGGTTTACATAAAATAAAATTTGGAAAGTATTGTCTAAAATGGTTTTGACACTTAGCTTAATTAATTAGGGTGTTTAAATTGGAAAAGTTATTTTTCGACAGTGATGCTAAGAATGAACCAACTGTTCACCTTGATTTTAATTTAATAAAGGAGTGATCGCCCGGTATTTAATTAGGCGGAGTGTCACAGGTGGAATCAGAGCATCAGGTTCTAGTGTCCTTTAGGATGTGTACGGCTTACTTCGTTTCCAGTTCAACGTCTTTGATATAGAGCCCTAATATTTGGAATGTTGTATTCATCTCTATACACTGGGAATTTGTGCTTCTACGATTTGTTTGTGCGAATGATGAACTCATCCATATTATTTAAATTTCAGATGGATCGTCAAGAAGAACTAGCTCATACCGTTAAGGGAGTCCACGAGCAAGGTCGACTCACACCTCAGGTGTCTCCAGAGAATGAATTAACCGCCGAGTTAGCGGGTATTGTGGCATAGGCGGTTTCCACTGCGGTCTTAGAGTATCAAGAATGCAGCACACAACTTATGGGGGGCAAAAGATCTAGAGAGTATAATCAGTCTGTCATGACTGGAAATAACAAGTGTGTGAAGATACAAAAATCGCAACAACAATCTCCTCAAGACCGTAAAAGCCACAAAGGTAACAAATTGTGTAGGGAAACCCAAAAGCGCCAGGGTCAACAAAGCTAGGGGCTGAGTGAAGTCACGAAGATGTGTTTTAAATGTGGAATGGACGGTCATGAACGTCGAACTAGTTCGGATCAGTCTGGAAAGGAACTTCAACCCAATCAGAGAGAACTTTCAGGACTTTGCTATAAGTGTGTATAAATGGGTCACAAGTGGAGGGGCTGTCTACAACCAAATATCATTTTTCATCAAGATACTCAACAAGGCCAAGGAGAAAGTGGATCTATACAACCGAACCAAAACCAACAGAGCCGTAAAATGAAACAGTTTAGAGGTAGATGTTTTAATTGCGGCAGGATGGGTCAACGGAGGCAGGATTGCCCAGATAAGAGTAAAATACCCCAACAGCAGGGGCAGGATCAGCATGAATGTGTGTACGACGCCCAATATACTAAAACCCAGCAGCCATCATCGGCCGTTGATGGTAAGTTCTTTCCTTCCAGTACTATGAGGTACATTTTATTTAAAACTGGGGCGTCATACTGTTTATATGGATACTCGCTTGGCACAGACCTTCTGGTTATATTTTTATATATATATTACTGAAGTACGGTGTCATGCGTAGAATCAACATTTGGGGAGAGAACCATTTATTTTCTGTATACACCGAGACATAGGTATATAGTTTGGTAGTTTGGTTTTACCCGCAGTCACACTAGTTTTAGTCATACATGAGCCAGATGTCAATATTTGTCATGGATTGGCTCGCTATGCACAAAGCCATAATAAATTAATTCGGTAGGAGTATTACCTCTGTTATTGCGGGATATGAGATGTTTGAGTGGCGATGCCTCGCCCAGTCCCACTCGTTCATGAGTTTCTGAATGTATTTCAGGTGATGAGTGAATTAAATATCGAGGTATTTTGTGGAAAGTAAAATCACACGTACTAAAATATTTTTTCAAAGTGAGTAAAGGGACAAGAACACGGTGCCTAGTAAAAGACAACGATTAAAGTAGTTTGTTTTGGTTTGGGCCGACGTGCTACGTCCGGAGACCATTTGTGCAGTCAAGGCGATTGATAGGGTGGAAGTATAAGTTGTATCCTCAGAGGATGAGGCGTGTTTATGTGACAGGAGCGAGTTAACATATTTTGTTCATTGCTAGATTAGCATGTGAGACGAGTTTAGTGTGTATAACTATAAATGATATTATTATGTGAATATTTTTCTAGTGTAGCGGGATTTCCTTTAGTGCTATCCGCGGAGGTTGAATGGGTGTATTGATAATGTTATATACTTTATTGAGATTACTCGTTTCAGTAATGTGGTATACGAGTATGATATGGCCTTGGTTACAACCTTTTATATGAATGGTTAGTAAGACATTAGGTAGTTATCGCAAGGCTATCAAAATGGTTGTATTAGTGCAACATGTCGTGTTTTGGCGAGGCGTCACCTGCGAGAGGGCCAGACTCATACCTATATTACCTACTTTAGGGACTCAGAGGGGATAATGTGCTCGAAATATTTGATCCCGGTGTGTATAGAGACCTTGTTGTTATGATTTAGTACGTATTGGGTTACTGTGGTGCGAAAAGATTTAACTCATGATGATGTTTAGTACTCAAGACTTGGTTATAGGAAGAGCTCATTGATGCATCTATCCTTTAAAGACGTAAGAGTTAAGAATAGGACCCATGTGTTTGGGGGCAGGATTTCGAGATCCCCGAGCGTATGTATTCAAGGTTTATGGAGTGTAATTTCCACCAATAATAAATAATTGTACAATTGGAAAAATGTTCGTTGTTAAGTATATTTACGGAATGAGACATAACTTTTCTGTCAAGAGACGGAATAAAGGGGTACATGCTATGGATGGAGGACCTAACGGATTTTGATGACCGACCATATTAGGTAGTAGTGTATCGGGGGGGTTCCTTATTTGGATTTCGCTTTGCGAGACATCCCACCCATGAAACTTAGCATAAGGTTGGAATTAGGGATATGCTTGGTCACTATTCCGTGAGTTCGGTACCTCAGTCGTACTAGGGGTAGATAATTACATCTATAAGTTAGAAGTTGAATCATGAGTTAAAACCAGTGAAGCCGATTATGTGGTAAGAAAGCATTGAAAGTTATCCTCATGAGTTAAGGGGTGGAATGATGATAAGGAGGATTTAAAATTTTAATTTTTAGGGTGATTGAGAGTACCCAAGTGTTGTAATCACGTTGCGAGCACTAGGGAAAAATAAAGAATTAGTTATTAGGTGAAAAGAGTATGTGATGCTTACGCTAGTATGCATGGTTTATAAGGTGTGTAGACATCCTGGTTAACTAATGTTAAAACTCGTCCGAGATGAAGGGACGTGGTAATGGACGTGTGGAAAATGTGTTTGTGGGGCTAATAGAATGAAGTGGAAGTGATAGAGTGGATTAAACGTCACATGAGGGACGATAATCCATACGTAAGTGTGCAATTAGAATATATCAACCTAATTTGATGGGAAGGCTGTGGGAATCCATTTAAGAAGGGGTATTCCTTGAATAGAGTAGAAATTTAATTATTATGAAGAACCCTCGGAGCGGAGTAGTTATTGGTCAAATGTGAGAGCAAACTTGCGCATGCAAAGAGTGATGATGTTAGTATGGTGTAAAGGATTCAGAAGTGCGCTTCGTGGATGAAAAGAACACGGATCGGAACTTTCGGCATACACCAAGGAAGGAAGGGGAATGTTACGTGTCACATAATGTGAGACATTTCAAGGAAAGAGCGATGTTTAGCGGGACGTAGTAAGTAGTCTCTACATGCATCGCCCATAGGTAGGGTTCGGTTGGAAGAGGAGAATCAACCAGAGAATTTTGTGTTTATCGACAATTCCTGAAATGGGAAGAGGTCGATAAAGTCGATAAAGTTCTTGGATGGGTTACCATCCTTAAAAAAAGATCAAGGCAATGTTAACTAGTGCACCCTAGACTTCCTTTGAAAGGAAGGATCGTGCCAGTGCCTAGTCCGGAGCAGTATTATTTCCTGAATCGGTATGAGGTTTGTGAATCCCATGGTCAATACGGGATTTCAGGAACCAACGGAGATAAAGTTTTGTTTCGAGTAGGATGTATCACCCTTAGCCAGGGAATAGGCGCACGGTGATTAACGAATAGTGGATCCGCGTGAAAGTGATTTTTGAATCTTAGTGATCATTTCGTTTCCACAACGGTGAATAGATAACAAGTGGAACAGTACGCTAATTGGGGGAGGATATTACATAATGGTAGAATTCCATGGAAGCACTCGTATTTGTTTGTCGTGTACGAGGTGCTTATTAAGGTCTTGGTGCGGAAGAACCTCGACTATACTCCTTTGGTATATTTAGAGGTGAGTGAATAATCAGAACTTTGGATCGGTCGAGAATAATCCGATGACTATAGTGGAATTACACGACTATTTTAGGCAGACAAGGGTGGTCAAATGTTCGTATGTTTTTCTCATAATGGGAGTTTTGTATATAGATAAATCCGAGTAGCTGTCATGAAATGAGGTGCGGCCTCCCAATGATAGTAAGATAATGGAAACTTATAATGTATAGGCGCGACCTATGCGAATGTTGTCGGTTGGCAGCACCATGCGAAATGTCTTCAATAAGAATGATAATCAAGCTTGCTGTGAGGCGGGGACTATAGTGATTAAGCGCCTTACTATGTAGATAGTTAGCGTACTAAAAAGATATCCAAAATTGTTCTACCAACTAGGCCTTATTTTCCGAATTTCGGGACGAAATTCCGTTATTAGGGGGGGAGTATGTAATACCCCGTATTTTCATGGCTTTTAAATTTAGGAATTTAATAAATTTAATTGAGATAAATTAATTTAATTTTAATCGAGAAAGTTGTTTTAAATATTTACTAGCGTGATGAGAGTTAGTAATTATTGGAAATTTTTAAATATTACTAGATGGGTATAATATTATATGAGATTGATTTTATAAAAAAAATTGTCACGCGTGAATAAAATGACAATTATGGAAATTAAGTTGGGACGCGCCTCTATCGTGTCAGGACTAAATTATTATAATATAAAGTGAATAAATTATAAGTCACCCATATGGTTATTTCGAGTGCGCCAAAGTGTCCAGAAGGGTCGAGATAGTCTGAAAAGTGTACCTGGGGGTTTAATTTGAGTATCGGGGTGTTTTTAGGCTTATTTAGCACCCCGGGAGGGCATTTTGGATATTTTGTAATTTTGGACAATTAAACCCACGAATTTCCAAGGGTTATATCAGATGTCTAAGGTTGTCTTCTTGGGTTAACACAACCAAAGACAAGTGACGGCCATAGGAGAGGAAAGGATAGAGCTTGCCAAGGTGTTCTAGGCCGAAAATTCACCCGGTTGCACCGCCACCACCACCAACGCGTAGATCGCGCGACGGGGAACGCAACCACACCAAATTCGTTCACAAATCAGAACTCTGAAATTCCCAGGCAAGTATTTATCTTGCTTAAATTCGTTAATGCATCATTCATGTTAGTCTAGGAATGATTCAGATGTATTTCATAGAAGAAAATCCATTTTGGAGATAGGAGATTTCATGTAGTAATGATATAAATGGAAATATGGAAATCCCCTTCGTATGTAGAGGTTGAACCACAGATTTATGATGTATTAGGAGTAGAAATTCTGGAAAAAGACTGATTAGAACAAAGTTAAAGAAAATTCTAGGGTTCATGAAGTTTATATAAGTTTTTCCCTTTTTAATCCATGGTTATTGATTAAAATTCACATGCTTTACGTAGAAGATTGTTAGTTTGGGTTATTAATATTTGTAGTACGAATTTCTGGAAGTTTGGGTGTTAAAAATATTGATTTGGTTGAGGTTGAATGCTAGAACCCGTAACTGTTAACCTGCAGAATTCGCCATACCTGTTTGATCGATCGATCGAACCAGGAGTGTCGATCGATCGATGCATCGATCGATCGAGCTCCTGCTATCGATCGATCGACCCCTCCTGGCAGACTCATATTTTTCCTTTTAAATTGTTGAATTCAAATTAAATGAGTGAAAATCTTTGGACATCCTTATTAAAATATTTTGGAAGATAAAGGAGACCAGTAGGACTTATTAATAACTATGAGACCTTTAATCTAAGATGAAATTTACATTTTTGGGATGCTTACACATAAGGGACGATGGGGTTGTGTATTAAAGGGAGAGACGCGTAAAATAGTTACGTTGAAAAAATAGATGAGTGCCTACTGAATTCTATACTTGGGAGGATAGAGTCCATGAGTTTTACGTAGTAAGTTGGATTAATCCCTCAATTAAAGTAAGAGACGAACCGTTATACGTGATAACTAAAGATTGAGAAATAATGATAAATATTATATTATGGGTGATGGAAGGTACCTAAAGAGATATGGTAATAGTAGTATATTTATATGACTGTGTTTATGCATATACTATATACGTGTAAAAATCATGCCCACGCTACTTGCTATCCTTGAGGTTACCGCGCTGGGACAGTCTTATCTCGAATGGGCCTTCATGGGGGATATTGACTCGTACCCTAGAAGATAGGAATCCTAGGTACGGGCGATCGGATCAATAGTCGGACGGTCCTAAGAGACGTGAGTGTATGTACTGACCTCTTGGACTTGGAAACTATGCTTCGCCTCAATAATGTTTATATTTTATTTCAATACAGTTCGAGAGTGATTCCGAACTTGTATTTCCCTTAGTACGAGTGATACGGGGACTGGATAGCAGAGTATGCCGCACCATAATTATTATGTGGGGTGTTGTTATAATATATATATTACTTGAGTATTTAATATATATATTAAATTCTGAAATGTGGAAACTACCTACTATGTTTATGGTAAGTAAGAAATGAATAATGATTTCAATTGGAAATACGTGTTTTAAAAAGCATAATATGTTATTGGGAAACTTTATTAGTAAATAAAGCTTAAATGAGAACTTTGGCGGAATTTTCCTCTTAACCAGTTGAATTTGTCAATCTAAATCTTACGAGAAAACCTAAGATAAGATAAGTTAAACCATTGGGAAGGTTAGTACGATAGGCGTGCACATTAGAAGAGAGGTGAGAAATTCTCAAGGGAGTGTCGCACTAACATGTTGTTGCATTGTCCAGTAAACATTTTAAATACTTGCTAAACAAATTTTAAATCATTTTTACAATCGGGCTCTGACCCGTTTCCACTTTCTTTTCTCTCTTGTATATATATGTATATATTACTGGTGCCCAGCCACATGAGCGTCTTGCATAGGATCCTTTGGAAGGAACGCGCTGCAGCTTAGGTGGGAGTTGCAGGCCTCTTGTTTAGACGACCTCATTTCTTGATTCCGTTCCTAGCATTTATTTATTCAGTTGGGCATATGTCGCCCTTTCCCATTATTGCAGTTGTTTTATTGGACATTGTGATTCATTTATTGTTCCAGTATTTTACTCCTTGGGATTTGTTATTGTTATGATGTTTTCATTTAAGTATTAAATGTTGGATTCATTTAGTTGGATGTTTAAATATTTGGAATGTTTGTTCCAGTATAGTTGTTGTGTGATTCTTTATTTATGAATTTCGTAAAGATTTAAATGTTGGTTTACCTAAAATAAAATTTGGAAAGTATTGTCTAAAATGGTTTTGACACTTAGCTTAATTAATTAGGGTGTTTAAATTGGAAAAGTTATTTTTCGACAGTGATGCTAAGAATGAACCAACTGTTCACCTTGATTTTAATTTAATAAAGGAGTGATCGCTCGATATTTAATTAGGCGGGGTGTCACAATAATTTCCCCATAAAAGCACCTCCCTTAGTCACAACTACCTTATCACTCTCCAGGACAATTTTAAAACCCTTCTTAACTAAGACAAAACCAGACACCAGATTCTTCCTAACCTCAGGGATATACAAAACATCTTTCAATGTGATAACATTTCCCGAAGTGAACTTTAAAACTAAGGTTCCCATGCCCATGTACAGACATTCATCCTCACCCACAACAATGAAGGTTGTGATGGCACCTCTCGTGCCGCAAATATGTTTGATGGCGCCAGAATCAAGCCACCAGTCTGTCATGTTACTCACAATGTTTGCCTCGGTCACAACATTAGAAAAGTTACCCTCCTTGGTTACATTTGCTTGAGCCTTCACATTTTGACTCTTCCTAAACTTGCAATCTTTAGCGTAATGACCTGATTTTTCACATACATAGCATTGACCTGCAGGTTTAGATTTAAACTGAGGTTTAGAATTTTTATTCTGATCGTTAGGTTTGAATTTATGGTTGGACCTCGAATTCTCGTTTGGTTTATGGTGCTCATGTTTCTGGTTTGAATGGTTAGGCTTAGACTTGTTCTGTTTTTGGTTTCCATTTGATTTTCCCTCTACCAAATTAGCCTTAGAACTGAATTCAAAGTTTTTCTCCCTAAGTTCTGCATTCCTATTATCTTCCTCAATTCTCAAACGAACTATCAAATCTTGTAGTGACATCTCCTTTTTCTTATGTTTCAGACCGTTTTTATAATCTTTCCAAGACGGTGACAGTTTTTCAATTATAGCAGATACCTGAAATCCCTCACATATATTATAACCCTCGCCCAGAATTTCATGAATAATAATTTGTAGTTCTTCCAGTTGCGACACAACAGATTTATTATCTTCCATTTTAAAATCTAAAAATTTTCCAACCACAAATTTTTTAGACCCGGCATCTTCAGTTGCATATTTATTATCCAGTAAGTTCCATAATTCTTTAGTAGTAGGACATGACCAATAAACATCATACAGTTCAAGGCACAGACAATTCAGAATATAATTCCTATACATATAATCTCTTTGTTTCCAAACAACTAGTTCTTCAGGTACATAAGGTCTATCAGATGCAATAACGTCAACGACCTTAAAAGTTGTTAGGTAAAATTGCAGTTTCATTTGCCATCTCTTAAAATTCTTTCCATCAAACAATTCAGGTTTTTCAGAGTATTTTGCATTAGGATTTTCCAGAGAAGATTGTAGAATAACGACAAAATTTCACCTTTAGATTGTTGGAAATAATATATACAGAATAAACGAAAAAATCCAAATTCCAAATAGATAAAATTAGAAGGACTTATCGATCGAGGTTTGTGTTGGACACAAAGTCCTAAAGGTGAAATTGCTCGCTGATATTTGTAGCTGTGAGCCTCGTGAACATACACCTCCCAGGATTCAACGATCAGCTTTACACACCAGCTTTACGTTAAATCTTTGAACTCTCAGGATACTCCAGCACTCCCAAAAAAATAACGAAAAGTAGAAAATAGCAAAATTATTTTTGCAGAGAAAGTGAGAGAGATTGATTTTTTCTGTTCAATTTTCTCAAAACTGTAGCCTTTGTTATATACAGAATTTGGTAAAAAATGTGGGTAGAGGTTTTAGCCAACTAATCCACTAATATCTCCACTAACGGGTAGTTTACTCAGAATAGGGAACTAAGTCAAAAATTAAAAACGAATTAATAAAAGGGGTAAAAATTTTGGGCACTCAAGAGAAGCCCCAAATCCCAAATCAAAGACTATTAATGTTTAGTAGTGTCTTTTCTAGGGATTGAACCCATGACCTCAAGTACCAAATCCCATAAACTTACCACTAGGTCACTTATCTCAACTTATTTAGTTCATTCTAAATAAATATATATACCAATATACCCAACACAATTTTTTATATAAATTTTTAAATGACATGAACGAATATAATTGGATCACACATTATTTAAAAATGTCTATTACTGACATAGAAGCTATACTCACTTATAAAAAGAACTCAATTAAAGATAATATTTATAAGCGTAATGCTATGAATACCAAATACATATTCAAATTAAATGAGTTGACATAAAATATTATACTTTGTCATTATTATAGTACAATATATAATATTTATTATAATGACACATTATTTAAAAAAAATAAAACATATATTTGAATCTCATATTATCATTTTATTTATAAAGTATTTTTTTACTCATGTCTTCTTAAAAGGGAAACATAGGATAGAAAGCTCAGACCAAACCTAAATTTTGGAGAAAAATGATTGCAAATTTGCTAATATGCTTCGCCCCAAAAAAAATTATTGACTTCCTAACTCAATTCAATACCTCAAACTAAACATTCAGAAATTCAATAATTTTGTTGGGGTTAGGATTCGATTACAATTGTTCTATTCAACATTTATATGATTTTATGAAGCATGCCTTTTTATTATGTCCGTCTTTCCTATAGCACTTTTAGTCATATAGATGGAAATCAAACATCCTGAATGATTATCATCAAGACAGAGCAAATAAACATTCGGAATGAGTACCACTAACGAAATAGAGTTAGGAAAGTCCTACCTTGGTTGTTAAAAAATATAATTCATCTTTTTCCAATTATATTTAATTTACGTAATTACTGAAATTCTGAAGTCAAGCCATGTGTTCCACCATAACTGTCACTTGTGCACTTTAACTCAGTAATCCACGATAGAAACAAAATATTACTTATGAAAATATGATGTACCAACTACTCAATTAAAATAAATTTACTGAAAAAGAAATTTAATATTCTCGTCCTTAACCAACCATACACTGGCAGTCTATAAAAGCCCAAGAACTTCCTTTCACTTACACTGAAGTTCAACTTTATGCTCTTATCCCAGAAAAAAGAAGAAAGCCAAAAGCAATCTGTCTCTATTTCTTTCCCAGAAAAATAAACTTCCAATGGATTTTGATAACGTGAAGGTTGAGAAGGCCAACGCCATGCTAAGGTACCATCGGGTCCGAAACATAGCCAAAGTGTTCCGCCTCGTTGAGATCTGCCTCGTGCTCGTTATTCTCTCCTGGATTTTGGCTCGCCTGCCTTTTGCTTTCATATTATTTGGAAACTATTTCCGACAACTTATTGCAATCATCGCTAGCCCTTTCTTTATTTTCCTACTCAGCAACCTCATCGTCATAACTCTATTTGTTAATTCCCGCAAGCTTAACACTCCCCAACCAAATCCAATCCAAGATTTCGTCCATAAACATGAAACCCACATCAACTTCGGCCTTCACACTTCACCGGAAACAATCGTGTACGAGGACAAACACATCGTATCTGATTCTGATTCTGATTCTAACCGAGTTACATTGGTAGCGGAAAAGGTTTCCATTTCGACCCAAAAACATTTACAAAGGACCCAGTCGGAGAACATGAAGGTGGTGTGTCAAGATAAGGCTGATAAAAAGCTCCGGCGATCGGAGACTGAGATATGTCGGAAAGTTTTGAGGTCCGGTGAGACTAAGCCGGAGACGGTGGACAAATTGAGTAACGAGGAATTTCAGCGTGCTATAGAGGCCTTCATTGCGAAGCAAGTGAAGTTTCATCAAGAGGAAAAGTTGTTCATTGTTGCTCCTCCTACTGACACTTCTAATCATATCTGACTCGCTGTACAAATTTTTCAAGATATGAAAATAATATTCACAAAAAGTTTGCCTTCTACTTCTTTTTCTTTCTTTCTTTATATTTTACTATCACTTCTCTTTTACTTTCTTTAATATTGGTTTTCCAAATATCGGATAGGGTAGATGTGGAGACCAACTGATCTGGGCCGTTTAATTGATAATAACGTGACGCGGGATACTTAATCTGAGGGTTGGAAATTACTTGAAGAAGTAGATGAATGATTCTTGTGGGTATTGGTTGTCTGGCATGTCAGGGAGCAAAGAAAGATGGTAGTGTAGCATTCATGATGTGATTCTATGAAACTGGTTGTCTAGAATCAGATGTGTTTTCCATGTGATCTTAGGTCATTAATAGTTTAAAAAAATAACAAATTGAAAAATTAAATCCAATAGTGTGGTTAATTTTAGTTTATTTTCATATTTGACAAGGGCCCGCACTTTACTCATCAGTTCAAACGGTTGCTAGCCACCAACTCAACATACGACAGTAAAATTCAGCATTCACTTTTCATCGCACACAACCACACTAAAATTCTCATTCTCCAAAAAAAAAATACCCCGACTCTCGCACAACCTATCTTCATCAAATAAAAAATAGAAGCACAACAACAAAAAGCTACTCAGTAACTACAAACATGTATTTAATCTCAAAAGCACAGCACTTGCGCATATACAAGTCATTGAATCGAACCTACTTTACCTAATAATCGAGAAAATATATTGATAATCAAACATGAAATGAATGATTTTGGATTGTGTAAAACACAATATATATATATATATATATATATATATATATATATATATATATATATATATATATATATATATATATATATATATATATAGTCCCGCTCTTGTACCGATTAATTCGCATTTTAAGAGTACGGACCGAACATGTGTCACCTGACGGTGACCCAGAAAAGAGAGAGAGTGTGCCTATAATTTAGGCGATAATTTCTAGGCGCACCGTTAGGTGACACATATCCGGTCCGCATTATTAAAATACGGACTAGTCCGCACAAGTATATATATATATATATATATATATATATATATATATATATATATATATTTGAACGACTCAATATACTTATCCATTTTATACCTTCATCTGTGGTTAAACAAGTGTCGGCAATGATAAATATCTAAATTTGTTAATGAATATTCTCTGAGCGTAAATTCTGAAAGCCTACAATCCAAGACCTTTTCCCTCGAGCTATTATATCAACTTACTAATAAATTATAAACTGAAATTAGTATATAACACGCACACAAATTTAGAGACATAAATGTTTAACGTGGTTCATCAAAAGAGGGGAGTAATTTTTTGCTATAAAAGAATATGCGTTACACACTCCATCACTCTTTTGAACACTCACTAAACTCATAATATTAATCTCTTGTTATTATAGAAACGCTCACACAAAAAATTCACAATATGGTCTTGTTTCTTGTACTCACTTACAACTAAAATATCTTAGTTGTAAACCTCTCTCTAATTGCACTCTCACTTGATTTCTGGTGTGTCATTCAACAATAAAATCTCTTCCTTTATATAGGCTGCCAAAGGAAGATCCTTGGTGGAATGGTGGTGAAGTACTTAATGGGGCTGCTGGTGGTGGAGCTCATAATGGAGCAGTAGAGAAAATGAGGTTGCCACTTTTATTTTGTTAATTAGATTATGGGGACGCCACTTTCAATTTTGAGTCAGATACCAACAATCTCTACCTTGAAATTTTTTGTCAATCGGAATGTGACTGCTCCAACTGCTCCTCGGATAATAACCTCTAACCTCTTGAGGACTATTATGATATCCATCAAGCCCACATGAATCCACTTGGCGTGTATCCATATCCAACTTCAACAAGAAGTGAGATTGAGTTGCAAGGAGTAGGTATGACTAAAACTAAAACACAACCAAATATCCCCCCAAAATGGAAAAGAGTTGTTAGGAGTGGGAATGACTCTGCGATAGATGAGATTCAAAGCTAGCGAGGCGAAGAGAAGCGAAAGGGTTTTTGTGCTGATGTGGAAATTGTGGGGAATGAAACCTGTAAGCTCAAAAAGATTGCCACCCCTGAAATGGATGGCGAAAGGGCGATGGCTGATGTTCGGTCCCATTGAGCTTGTTGATCGTCCTAAGCTGGAATTATCGTGGGTCGGGGAATCCCGTGACAATTCGCTCTCTGTGCGAGTTGACCTAGAGAGAAAAATCCTACATTTTGTTTTTATCCAAAACAAAGTTAAATTTGAAGAAAATGGAAAAGGTTTGTGTTAAGTTGAAATTTTCTCACTGCTTATGTGTTGGCAGTGTGGACAAAGATCGAGGTGTACCACTTTTATGGAAAGAAGGTAATTCTGTCCATATTAAGATCTACTCCCTCAACTATGTTCATTCGGTGGTAGAGGGTGGTTTGAGTTCAAAGGTTACGGGTTTTCGAAAGTCAGAAACAAAAAACTTGACTGGAATCTTCTTAAACAGTTAGGGACTAATAATGATATCCCTTCAATTGTGTATGGGGAAACTTAATGAAATCCCGTCTGAAAAGATAAGCGTGGTTGAGGCTCTTGTTCCCACTGCCAAATCACAAACTTCAGAGCTGTGGTGGATGCTTGTAAGTTTAGGGACCTGGGTTTTTTCGAGTTCGAGTTTACTTGGAATAATGATTATATCAAAGAATGGCTGGCTATATTTCTCGCTAAAACTAAGTAGGAATAAGCTTTCCTAAATTTTGTTATTCATCATGTCTAGCAGTATGGCTCTGACCACCTCCCCATCAAAATTATGTTTGAGGACCATATCCATAATAGGGATTGGGCTAGACATAAACCCTATGTTTTTCATTTCGAGGCCTAGTGGATAAGGATGATGAGTGCAATGACATCATTCCGAATGCTTAGGATCTCAGAGAAAGTGGTAGTGTTAACGACAAGATGAAGGCTTGTGAAAATCTCCTAGTGCAGTGGACAAAACAAGAGTATAGTTCTCTTGGGAAAAAGCTTTATAAAATGAAAGACTTCATCTCTTGGTGGAGGTCGCAGGCCCAATATATGGATCATACTCTGGTAATAAAAAACCTCGAGAATAAAATTAATTTACTTCTAGAGGTGGAGGAAGTTCGCTAGAAACAGAGAGGGAGTGTAGAGTGGTTGAAAGTGGGACCAAAATACAAAAAAAATTCACACCAAAACAACACATATGCAAAAATCCAACTCTATCTCTAAGCTAGCTGATGTTTAATGGTATATGTTTTAGAGATGAGAAGAGTATTTCCAGTTGTGATGTGAACTATTTCACTGAGTTATTTAAAGCCAATAGTTTACACTTTGAGACGCACGAACGTATTTTTAAGGGGTTAAGTAACCACTTAACTCGACAAATGACTGACACTCTCCTTCTTGAGTTCAAGGCTCCCGAGGTAACTTTTTCTCTGAAACAAATGTCCCCATTGAAATTACCTGGAACGGATGGTTTGCCATCTTTATTTTTCCAGAAATACTGGCATATGGTCGGGTCCTCAATCTTGAATTTTGTTCTTGATGTCCTTAATAATGTTAGGTCTATCCACAATCTAAACCACACTCTCATAGCTTTCATTCCCAAAATAAAAAATCCAAAATGAATTTCTCAATTTAGTCCTATTAGTTTATGCAATGGCATTTACAAATTGATATAATTTTTTTGGCAAATAGGCTTAAAAGAATTTTGGATGTTATTATCTCGAAAAATCAAAGGGCCTTTGTGACTGGACGTCTCATTTTTTATAAATATTATTTCAGCTTCTGAAATTAATCATATTTTTATAAAAGGAAGAAAGGGAACAAGGGTTTTCTTGGCTTAAAGTTAGATATGAGCAAAGTATATGATAGGGTGGATTGGGATTTTCTTGAGAGGGTTATGCTAAAAATAGGGTTTATTGTAAAATGGGTTAGGCTGATCATGAACTGTGTGTCTTCAATTTCATTCCCGATATTGATTAATGGGGAGATAAAGGGCATGATAAAGGCCTATAGAGGGTTAAAACAGGGGGATCCTTTATCTCTGTATCTCTTCCTTCTAGTGGTTGAGGACCCTTAATCTCTTCTTACGAAAGAAAAATAGGAAGGTAAGATTGAAAAGTCTGTTACTTAGGCCGTTTAATACAAGATTAAACTATTGAAGTAACTTCGAATTATTTTTTGAAGAAACTCTTTTCTTTAAATCAAAATAGATTAATCACAAGATGTGTTTAATAAAACATGCACGAGATTTGTTCAAGATTAGTTAACTAGTTTTGAAAAACAAAACTAAAAGGTTTAAATCAGCACACCAGCAAGAATGATATGAGGAGATGTAGAAAGATTAAGGGCATGGCGTTTTTAACATGGTAAAACCTCACCCAACTGAGGAAACATCCACGGTGACTTTTAAGTCACAAACCAAAAATTCACTAAAACAAAATATACAGGTTACAAACTATTTAACACACATGCACACAAAATAGTCTTATACAAGTTTAGAATATTTACCCACTAGTTTGATTCTAACTTCTCTACAGGTCTGATGTTGATGTTGCTTTCTCAGTTTGCTAACTTCTCCATTTTGTTCCAGTCTTTACGTCGACTCTTGTTAATTCAAGATCTTATAGCCAACACTTCTGTGTTGTAGTGTGACAAGTGTTTGTAATGGTGATCTAACACATGCATGCACACACACACACACACACACACACACACACACACACACACACACACTTATTTATACAAATAAGTCCTAATGAATTACAAATCAGATCTAAATGAACTATTTTAGATTTCTCTCTTCTTTAGAACCAAAAGACTATATTTGAACTTTCAAATAATCCCAGAATCGAAGGCTACCTTGCTTGAAAGACTGCCAAGGTCATATCCAATTTCAGAGGGTTTTGAAAATAATTTTGAAATTGAAAACCACCAATTGCGATCCCAACTAGGTCAACAGTCTTGTTTCATAAGAACTAGAAACAGAAAATATATTTGTTGATTCTAACATTTTGAAAAACATTTACAGAACAATCATCAACAAATGTTCTTTCTCAAGATGATAAACTAAAATATGCAGATCTAAGTGTAATATGACATGCAATAGCCAGATCTACAGTTTCTATAAAAAAGAAATAGAGATCTAACAAGAAATGTTTAAGTTGAAAACAAGATCTCAAACTCGGAGGATTAAACTCTTTAAACCACCTTGAAACCCCCACCAACAACACTCTCAAACACACAGGTATAGTGTTTGGTAAATACTATTTAGGAGAAAATGAGTTTAGGGTTTGAATAGGGTTTGGACGATTTAGCGTTTCTCTCTCTTTGTTTTTTCTCTTCTCTCTCTCTCCCTCTCTCTCTCTCTCTCTCTCTCTCTCTCTCTCTCTATTTAGCAGAACTGCCTAAAGTTCCCAAATATTGAGGATAAGCCTCCTTATATAGTAGGTTAGGAAGGATTGAGAAGGTTAATGCAAATCCAAGGGTTGAGATATGGTCAAGGGCTTTTGACATTGATCCAACGGTTAAACATCAGTGGTGATTTAAACAATTGCTGATTGGTCTAGAGAGGTTCACAGGGATTGAGTTCGAATGCATGCAGAGCGTTGATTACTGAGATCCAAGGGTTGAGATAACACAAGGGTTTTGAGTCTTGCAACAAACACAAATCTAGATAGTATAACACGGACATGTGTAGGGCTGAGATGTGCTCTCACACGCGTGTTTTAAACTAAATTACACAGCTCCCCTGAAGTCTCAAGCGCTTTCGGATCCTACCCAATCCAACTTTCAGGTATAAAAAGGTAATAACAGTAATTAAAGAATGACCCCCAAAGTTTTATAAACCAAATTTTAATTTCCCAAAAATATATAAAAATTATTAAAAATTCCCAAAAAATTATTAAAACTAATTTAAATGGGATTAACCACACACAACTCACACACAATCAAATAATACAATATATGAACAAGGTATGCAACCCTAGTCTGTGTGAATGAGCATTATACCTTCAATTGAATAAGTATGGCTTAAGAAGAAGATTCTGAGGCTCTTTGGCATCTAGGGAATAAGACTCGAATTTTGTCATATATTTCCAAACTAGATGAGCACTTATATAATGTAGACTCAAGTGAGTCAAGAGTATAAGGTGCTTCAATATCCCCTTTTGGAAATATGAAACAAACTCTCCTTTGAGTCATCTAGGACTCGTAGGGCTACAAAGAAGTAAAGAAAAACCTATTCCTATACAACAATTCTATCTACACATTTCCTAGAAAGAGAAAATTATATAACTTAAATAATTATACATCAATACCCTAATGACATCTGTTGAATACAACTGTACAGATTCCTGCAAATAATCACTACGATCAAGCTTATTAGGAATATGTACCAAAAAATGAACTCATAAGACTCAAATTACTCCCCCATTTTTTCTCAAATGGACAAAGGGAATAATACTTAAGTCATAGAGGCTTATTCATCACAAACCATTCCTATCGATTTTCGCAAAGCAAGAAATCTATTATAATCCAAAGGTTTGGTAAACATATATGCGAGTTGCAAATCAGTGGGAAGATAATTGATTTCTAATTCCTTAGTCTCAACTAATTCGCGTATAAAATGATGTCTAATTTTTATATGTTTAGTTCACAAGTGTTGAACAGGATTTTTAGAGACATTGATCGCGCTTTGATTATCACAATAGAGATGTAGTTGATGTTCTTGAATACCATATTCATTTAGCATTTTCTTAAGCCAAAGTAATTGAGCACAACAACTACCAGTGGCTATGTATTCAGATTCAGCTATGGACAACGAAGTGCAGTTTTGTTTCTTACTACTCCATCCTACCAAATTGTTACCGATATAGTAACACGCTCCTGATGTGCTCTTACTATCATCAGTACACCCTGCCCAATCAGCATCAGTACATCCTATTATAGTACTAAGAGTATCATTGGTGTACCAAAGTCCTAAATTTAGAGTGACTTTTATGTATTTAATGATTCTTTTTACACAAACTAAGTGGCTCTCTTTAGGATTGTTTTGATAACGGGCACACACGCAAATTGCGTACATAATATCAGGATGTGAGGCAGTAAGGTACAATAAAGTTCCTATCATATTAAAATACAGAGTGGGATCTATGGATTTTCCATTCTCATCCTTAGATAATTTGGCCGTAGTACTCATGGGAGTTTTAACATCTTTGGCACTTTCAAGGCCAAATTTTTTGACAATCTCTAGAGCATATTTAGATTGCGAAACAAATAAACCTTCTGAATTCTATTTGACTTGAAGACCCAGGAAAAATTATAACTCTCCCATAATAGACATTTGAAGGGGCAGTGGATCCAAAAATGATATCATCGATATAGAGTTGAGCTATAATAATATCTTTGTCAAAATGTTTGAAAAAAAGGGTTTGATCATTTCCACCTCTCTTAAAACCTCTGTCTAAGAGAAAGTTGGAAAGACGCTCATACCAGGCTCTTCGAGCTTGTTTAAGACCATACAACGCCTTTTTAAGACGATAAACATGATTTGGATATTGAGGGTAGATGAACCCTTTGGGTTGTTCAACATAGGTCTCTTCAATAAAGATTCCATTAAGAAAGGCAGATTTAACATCTATTTGGTAAAGCATAAAATGTAAGTAACAAGCTATGGCAAAGAGAAGACGAACAAATTCTAATCGAGTACCAGGAGAAAATGTCTCATTAAAGACTATTCCTTCAATTTGAGAATATCCTTGAGCCACTAATCTGGCTTTGTTTCTAATTATTATCCCACTTTCATCAGATTTATTTTTAAATATCCAACGTGTGCCAATAACTTTTTTATGATCAGGCCTAGGTACAAGATACCAAACATCATGAATGACAAATTGAAGAAGTTCGTCCTGCATGGCAGAAATCCAATGAGGGTTATCCAATGCCTCACTCACATTCTTTGGTTCCACAAGGGAAATAAAACATGCATAATGAGAATAGTTTCTTAATTGAGATCTTGTACGTACAGGCTCGCTAGGGTTACCAACAACATTATCTATGGGATGATATTTAGAAACCCAGTTAGTTACTTTAGGTATCTCAATTGGTAAAGAATCATCTACTTCTGGAAAGTCATTTTCCAAAATGTTTTTCGACTCTTCCACAATAGTTGGTTCTCTAGTCTTACTCTCAACAGTAGTGTCACTTACAATAACGTTTATGGATTCCATTAAGGTCTTTGTGCAAAGATTATAGACACGGTACGCTCTACTATCAGGAGAATATCCTATAAAGATAGATTTATCACCACGAGTCTCGAATTTGGATAAGTGTTCTCTGTCTTTGCAGACATAACACATACTACCAAAGGTTCTAAGGTATTTAAGATTGGGCTTTTTCCTATACCATAGTTCATAAGGAGTTTGTTTAGAATTATTTCTAAGATAGACCCTATTGATAATGTGACAAGAAGTACGAATAGATTCTACCCAAAAATATTTAGGTAAACACTTGGCATGAATCATAACACGTGCCATCTCTTGAAGGGCACAATTCTCTCTCTCAGCAATTCCATTTTGTTGCAGGTTCTTAGGAGCACTAAATTCATGTTTTTAACTATTATAATCATAATACTCTATAATACAAGTATCTATGAATTCTCCACCTCTATCACTACGAATTGTATTTACTTGAGTGTCCTTCTCATTTTCAATTCGAAGTAGAATTTTTAAAAAGGTTTGGAAAGTGTCAGATTTTTATTTTAAGAAGGCCACCCAAGTAAATCTGGTGAAGTCATCAACTATAATAAGAATGTAACTGTGTCCACAGAGACTAACGATTCGAGAGGTACCCATTAGGTCCATATGGATTAGCTCCAAGGGTTTAGGCGAAAGGATATCTTTAACCTTTTTATGAGGTGCCTTAACAATTTTTCCTTCCTGACTTGATTCACAGACAATATTAGAAATGGGTTTGATCTTTGGAATTCCTCTAACTATTTCTTGTGAAGATAATCCACTAAGTTTATCGTAATTTTTGTGACCCATACTATTATGCCATATTTCATTGTCATCCATTATGGTAATGTTACAAACCTCAGTTCTAGTCTGGACAGTATAACAATTGTCTGGAGTCCCGAGTCCTGTAAGGATGCACCCGCCTTTTTCATTTAAAATTTTGCAATTATTCTTTGAAAAGGTGACAGTATGATTTTCACAAAAATGCGAAATACTAAGTAGATTAGCCTTAAGACCTTTTACTAGAAGAACATTTTTAAGAATAGGCATTCGTTATTCTTGGAGTGTTCCTTTACAAATGATTTGAGATGATACACCATCACCAAAAAAGACTTTTCCTCCTGTAAAGCTGGTTTTGTTTGAAAGTTTTGTATCATCACCAGTCATGTGTTTTGAACACCCAGAGTCTAAATACCAACGAGAGGGAGTGTTTTCAGCTTTTAAAGCAGTAATCACAATGTTACACTTCATCTGGGGCAATAGCTCATCTTTTCTAACCCAAAGAGCTCTTGTTTTTATTTTGCGCATATTTGCTCTCATTTGATAAAATTTGCGAGCATTAGATTTTTTTTTTAAAAAATGTTTTGCGCATGAGTTTGAATTTTCTGGAACATATGAGCATTTGGTTTAGGAAAGTGCCTTATTGTCTTTCTTGGGAATGATCTTTTAGGTTTGGTCATTCTCTTTCTATAGTTATAGTTTTTATCTGGTTATCTAGGCATGACATAATTATTACGGCTTCTCCTAGAGCAGTTAAAGTTCTGGTATAGAGGAGTATTACAGACAGGTTTTACTAAACGTCTAGAGTAGCAGCCTTCAAAAGAATATCAGTATATGTCACAGTATGATTTTGAGCCTTGTTCCTAGGGAGTACAGTTTGTCACAGGTTTAGGAAAGTCTCTAAACATAGGTTTAGGAAAGTCTCTAAACAGCTTGTCACAGGTTTAGGAAAGTCTCTAAACACAGTATGATTTTGAGCCTTGTTCCTTTTTCAAAAGAACGTCCGTATATGTCCCAGGTTTAGGAAAGTCTCTAAAAATAGGTTTCATGACATTTTGATTTTGAGCCTTGTTCCTAGGGAGTACAGTTTGGAATGAAGAAACACTCTTCCTAATAGGAGGGCAAACATATTTAGCCTTAGGTATACTTTCACACTTAGAGTTACTTGATTCCCCAATATTAAAGTTTTGTTGTTTTTCATCAAACTCATCTTTTAGGGAATGAAAATTTGGATAAGTTTCTATAGATCTTTTGCCTCCTGACACAAAATTGATTCATTCAAAGTTTTTAGTTTGAGTCTTTAACTTTGGGCAAAATCCTATTCCAGTTCGATCATCATAATTGGTTTTTGATCCAGCAACAAAATCATCAAAACAGTTGGAATTATTTTCAAACTTTGCAATTTTTTTGAAAACAGTTGCTGTCTTTTCTTTAGCTTGTTCCAATTCTAATAATGTCCCTTTATATTTTTTTCTCCAGAGTTTCATTCATTTCAATCAAATCTTTCAGTTTTTGATAAAAAATTTTAACTTCATTTTCATGAGTTAGACATTGGGTAGTATACTCTTAAATGTTAAGTTTAACCATTAGACTTAGGTCTTCTAATTTCTTAATGAGATCTTTCACTGTCTTCTCTAGTCTAGTGCTTTTCTTAGTAGTCTTGGCATAAAGTATGTGAATATCAAGGATGTCTTCAGTGTCAGAATCACTAAGTGAAGTGTATGAAGTGACCCCTAAGGATTCATTTCTTGAACTCACACACACATTGACATCGTCATTATCGCTTTCCCTTTGACTCACACACCCCGTAGTAGAACTAACATTGTTCTCAGAAATTAAAGCATCTAAACCAGTAGCAACATGATTCATAACAGCAGAGGTAGAGCTACTAACATCATTCTCATACATAGGGACAGCCATATCATCATTATAGACTATCTTGGCAAAGAAAGACATGCAAGGATCAAAAGCATCAGATGATTCATGTTCTTCATTTTCAGAATCACTTGAATCATCCCATGTCTTGGAAATGTTGGCCTTAGTATGTTTATTAATCGTGTTCAGTTTAACTCTAAAGTCTTGTGATATATGACCCAATTTTCCACACCTAAAGCGTTCAATATTATTAAAGTCTTTGTTAGGTATCGTATGAATGTCCTTGTGATGTTTGCCATGACCTTTCTCATAAGGTTTGTGGTTAGACCGAGTTGGATAATTTGGCTTGCCTTGTCTATTTGCCATTTTATTTCTAAATTTGATAATTTTCTTAAATTATTTTGTCATCAAGGCAATTTGATTATCCAAACTATCTATATCACATTCCTCATTAGAGTCATTATTGGGAATAGTAAGCTCATGTTTCATCAGCTTAGAAGAAAAACTCAAATTGAAACTAGTCTATTTTCTATGGGACTGGGTCAATTGTTTCTTAAATCCTAATTCCATTTCCATAGTTCTCAATTTACTACTGAGTAATTCAGGAGTGAGATTTTGATCACTCATTTCCTAAACGGCATATCTTTTGTTATAAAATTTATGTGGTAATGATATTAGAATTTTAGAGACAATTTCATGTCTATCATAAGTTGTCCCATTAGCATGCAATTTGGTCATAATGTCAGTCAATTTCATATAAAAGTCATCAAATGACTCAGAGTCAGACATGATTAAAGAGTTATACTGCTGGATAAGTATCTGTGTTTTAGCAGCTTTAACTCTAGTGTCACCTTCATGTGCAGTAACCAATGTATCCTAAGCTTCCTTAGAAGTGGCACCAGATGAGATCCTTTTGAACTCATGTTCATTTATAGACATAAAAATGGCATTCTTGCCTTTTTTATTGTTTCGATTAACTTGCTTCTCTTCTTGAGTGAATTCATTTAATACTTTCTTAATCCTATCATTACTTCCTTTAGTGGCTGGTTTAGTAGGATAAGTATAAGCATTTTCAATAATATCCCAGATATCATCTCCTAAAGTTCCTTGTATGAAAGCAACCATCCTTACTGTCCAGTAAGCAAAGTTATTTCCATCAAAGAGAGGAGGTCTAGTCAAGTTACCAAATCGTTCATTTTTCTCGTCCATTATTTGATTTTAAGAAAATAATTTCAGAAACACAAGATCTTTAAAGAAAATTTCCAAAGCACTGATACTAATTGAAAAATCGGTTACTTAGGCCGTTTAATACAAGATTAAACTATTGAAGTAACTCCGAACTATTTTTTTGAAGAAACTCTTTTCTTTAAATCAAAATAGATTAATCACAAGACGTGTTTAATAAAACATGCACGTGATTTGTTCAAGATTAGTTAACTAGTTTTGAAAAACAAAACTAAAAGGTTTAAATCAGCACACCAACAAGAATGAGATGAGAAGATTTGGAAAGATTAAGGACAAGGCATTTTTAATGTGGTAAAACCTCACCCAACCGAGGAAACATCCACGGTGACTTCAAAGTCACAAAGAAAAAATCCAGTAAAATAAAATACACAAGTTACAAACTATTTAGCACACATGCACATAAAATAGTCTTATACAAGTTTAGAATATTTACCCACTGGTTTGATTCTAACTTCTCTGCAGGTCTGATGTTGATGTTGCTTTCTCAGTTTGCTAACTTCTCCACTTTGTTCCAGTCGATTACGTCGACTCTTGTTAATTCAATATCTTATAGCCAACACTTCTGTGTTGTAGTGTGACGAGTGTTTGTGATAGTGATCTAACACATGCATGTACACACACACTTATTTATACAAACAAGTCCTAATGAATTACAAATCAGATCTAAATGAACTGTTTTAGGTTTCTCTCTTCTTTAGAACCAAAAGACTATATTTGACCTTTTAAATAATCCCGGAATCCAAGGTTACCTTGCTCGAAAGATTTCCAAGGTCATATCCAATTTCAGAGGGTTTTGAAATTGAAAACTACCAATTGCGATTCCAACTAGGTCAACAGTCTTATTTCATAAGAACTAGAAACAGAAAATATATTTATTGATTCTAACGTTTTGAAAAACATTTACAGAATAGTAATCAACAAATGTGTTTTCTCAAGATGAGAAACCAAAATATGCAGATCTAAGTGTAATATGACATGCAATAGCCAGATCTACAGTTTCTATAAGAAAATAAATAGAGATCTAATAAGAAATGCCTAAGTTGAAAACAAGATCTCAAACTTAGAGGATAAAACTCTTTAAACCACCTTCAAACCCCCACCAACAACACTCTCAAACACACAGGTATAGTGTTTGGTAAATACTGTTTAGGAGAAAATGAGTTTAGGGTTTGAATAGGGTTTGGACGATTTAGGGTTTCTCTCTCTCTGGTTTTTCTATTCTCTCTCTTCTTTCTCTCTACCTCTTATCTCTTCTCTCTATTTAGACGAACTGCCAAAAGTTACCAAATGCTGAGGGTAAGCCTCCGTATATAGTAGGATAGTAAGGATCGAGAAGGTTGATGCAAATCCAAGGACTGAGATATGGTTAAGGGATTTTGACATTGATCCAACGGTTAAACATCAGCGGTGATTTAAACAATTGCTTATTGGTCTAGATATGTTCATTGGGATTGAGTTGGAACGCATGCAGAGCGTTGATTACTGAGATCCAAGGGCTGAGATAACACAAGGATTTTGCTTCTTGCAACAAACACAAATATAGCCGGTATAACATGGACATGTGTAGGGCTGAAATGTGCTCTCACACGCGGGTTTTAAACTGAATTGCACAGCTCCCCTGAAGTCTCAAGCACTTTCGGATCCTACCCAATCCAAATTTCAGGTATAAAAAGGTATAACAGTAATTAAAGAATGACCCCCAAAGTTTTATAAACCAAATTTTAATTTTCAAAAAATCATATAAAAATTATTAAAAATTCCGAAAAAATTATTAAAACTAATTTAAATGGGATTAATTACACACAACTCACACACAATCAATTAATACAATATATGAACAAGGTATGCAACCCTAGTGTGTGTGAATGAGCATTATACCTTCAATTGAATCAAATGTGGCCTAAGAAGAAGATTCTGAGGCTATTTGGTATCTAGGGAACGGGACTCTAATTTTGTCATATTTTTCCAAACTAGATGAGCACTTATACAATGTAAACTCAAGTGAGTCAAGAGTATAAGGTGATTTAAAGATTTTGGGTTTGGCGGCTAGATTAAATGCCCCCCAAGTCTCCTATTTATTCTTTGTGGATGGCAATATCATTTTTAGGGAAGCTGAGGTGGGTGAGATAACTGAAATAAAAAAAATATCCTCAACACTTATGAACTTGCGTTGGGCCAATAAATTAACATAGAAAAACGTGGTGTGGTTTTCAGCAGAAATACTTCCAATGTGCTTAAAGAGTCCATTTTTAAGACTTTAGGGATTAAGGTGGTGGTAAGACATGATAAATAACAAGGTTTACCATTAGTGGTGGGGAGATCCAAAAAAGAGATTTTTACGAGGTTGAGAGAAAGGGTGTGGAAGAAAGTGAAGAGATGGATGGGTCTTCTCCTTTCAAAAAAGGGGAATGAAGTTCTTATTCAAACGGTTGCCCAAGCCTTCCCCACTTACTCTATGAGTTGCTTCAAAATCCTAGATTATGTATGCGAGGACCTTAAATCACTCATGTGCAATTTTTGGTGGGTTAACGAAAAAAGGGTAAAGGTGTCTGTTGGACAAGTTGGGAAAATTTGTGTAAGTCAAAAAAAGAGGGAGGGTAAGATTTTCGTTACCTTAATGATTTTAATCTTGATCTCCTTGCAAAATAGGATTGGATAATCTTTACTAACCCTCACTCTTTAGCTAGTAAAATTTTAAAGTCCAGATATTTTCCTAGGTTTCCTTTTAGGAACCTAAACGGGACAGCAACTCCTCTTACATATAGAGTAGCATTTTGGGAGGGTAAGATTATCTTGGATAGAGAAATTTGGTGGAGAGTGGGTAATGGGAAGAAAATTAAAATTAGATCCCCAAACCTCACACTTTTAGACCTTTTATCAGACTGATTCGTGAACGTAATAATAAATTTGTTAAAGATCTCATTGATACCCTTTTGGATAAATGGGAACTCGATCTCATGTCCACCATTTTTTCTTAACTAGAAATTGAGGATATTCAGAAGATTCCGCTCAATTGATCACAAGACAAGGAGATATGGTACTTTGAAAAAACAGTAAATTTTTTCCTAAAAGTGGCTACAGGGTTGCATGGAGTATTGGCTCCGTTAAGGGAGTGCAAAGATTTTAACTTCCATATTCTTCCACTAGTCCCCGCAATTGAAAATTTATATGGCAAGGGTTAGTGCTGAATAAAGTGAAGCATTTCCTTTACCGTCTTTGCACAAACTCTCTTCCAACCCAGGAGAATTTTCAAAAGCGAAAAAAGATATTTCAAAATTTATATTGTTGTGTGGGCTAAATTGGACGTGACTCTTCATTTTATTTGTTCAAACTTTTTCCTTTATCGGTTGAGGTGATTAGATTCTGCAGGTTGAATTCTGATTTGTTGGGTGTTTTTAATTATGATTTGGGTAGTTAGATTTTCTTCTTAGTCGATACTTTAAAAAGGGAAAATATTTTCCATGGCATGTGTGGTGACAATGCTCACGACGTGATTTTAAAATTCTCTTTCTTATTCTCAGATTTTAGAAATGTGTGGTCCAGGGATACTATTCATGGTTATTTTAATTTTGATGAGTGGACGCCTCCAAATTTGGCTATGGTTAAAGATAATTTTGATGCAAACACTTTTAAAGATTCTAATAGCTTAGGGGTTGGAGCTATTATAAGAGACGTTAACAACAAAATTCTGGCAACAGTGTCCCAACGGGATTAGCAACCTCTATAGGCCGAACACGCAAAAGTGATGGTAGCAGAAATAGCAACCGTTTTGGCAACCTCTAGGATATCAATCACTAACCTTTTGAGGACTATCCCGTTATCCATCAAGCCCACATTACTCCACCCTATGTGTAGCCATCTTTAACTTCAATAAGAAGTGAGATTGAGAAACTTTAGGCAATGCCTAAACTTCATCACCTTAACTGACTTTGTGAGTATGTTCATTACTTTTTCATTAGTGTGCACATTCTCGATGACAACATTGTTGGAATTCACGTAATCCCGTACTCTATGGTATCACACATCAATATGCTTTGTGCAAGGGTGGTACACTTAATTCTTAGATAATTTCAAAGAAATTTGACTATCACAATTGACAAGAATTGTCTCTTGCTTCATTCCTAGTTCACTAACCAAACGTTTCAATCATATTGCCTTTTTTGACGCTTTCACTACACCGAAAATCAGAAATGGTCACGAAAATGGGGTCACGGCCAAGAGCCATGACCAGAAGCTCAAGGCCCAAAGCCGTAACTACAATCCAAATAAGTGTGACCAATTCCAAGACCCAGTGTGGTCATGGATTGACTTGTAGGTGGTCACATCCTTCAACAGTCATTCGCATGGATCGCGATGAGAACCGTGACCCAGTCGTGACCACTATGCCGTTAAGTTTCCCGCCAAGTGTGGTCATGGATGGGGTCATGGCTAATGACCGTGACCATGGTCTTAGGACCAAATACACACCAATATAGTCACGGCTTAGGACCGTGACCATTGTGAGGATAGAGTCATGACTTTTGACCGTGACCATGGTCTTGTTTCCACACTGACGTGTTAAAAATAAAGGGTCATGTCATGGTGTCACTGCCCTAAGCCGTGACCATGGTCTTTATACTTAAAAAACCCAAAACAAGTTTTCATTTCCCTCAAAAAACTTTTCCCTCCCTCTATCCGACGATTTCATTTCCCTCATTCTCTCAATCTCTAAAGGTAATCCAAACCCTAGGGTTTTCGTTGTTATTTATTTCATTGTATTTATGTATTTCTGTGTGTGTGAATATATGTGTGTGTGTGTATACGTGTGTATTTCTATGTGTAGGTGTGTGTATACGTGTGTATATAATCTCATACCCTTATTAATTATTTCATTGTGTGTGTATTTCCAAACCCTTGTTATTTATTTCATTGTGCGTGTGTATATGTGTGTGTGTGTGTATACGTGTGTGTATTTCTCTCTGTGTGTGTGTATTTCTATGTGTGTGTGTGTGTATTGTGTACATAGGTGTGCATAAATTATCATTGTGTATTGTGCATGTATTCTAGAAAAAAATACATATATATGATTAATGTTGGTTTAAGTTTTAAACTAGGGCAAATTTTAATTTAATGGATATTGTTGGTTTAATTTTCAAACTAGGGAAAATTTTAATTTTGTGGACATTGTTGGTTTAATTTTTGGGTTGAAATATAAAAAAATACCTCTCCATTAAAAAATACCAGACCATTAAAAAAATACCAAACATGAGGGTTAATTTTAGCAATTGTTAGGTAAAATGACAAAAGTAGGTATTCAAAACATAATAAATTAACGGGTGATGATTCATTACAATCATTATTTATAGGTATCATATCCACGTCCTCGTACACAATAACTAGTTAATGATTCATTAGAGCCAATATTTATAGGAATTATATTCACGCCCTCGTTCATTATTCTCAGGAAAAATGAGCCACGGTGATAATCGATGTCAACAAGATGATGAAAGGTTGAAATTGGTTCGCACTCATACCTATTTCATTAATGATCCTCATAAAGTGGGTACTCCAATTTATTAGTATGGGAATAGGAAGATCGAACAATTTAACTACCTTGTAAACCGTGGAGTTAATTTCCAGCAAGAGTATTTGTTCGATCGTATCCTGTTTTCCCTGCCATAATGTTGGGATGAAGGTATATAATATATATATCATGTACATAATCCCGATAGAGAACTGACCTTGCTTACGCTATTAGAGAAGGTCGAAAAAAAATTCACCCATTATCGATAGAATTACGTACAAAGAGTATTGACGAAGACTGTGATGTCTCTCAACATATGCACGTCAAACTCGATCTTGCCAATAGGCTGAAGAGGATGAGATTTTGAGTTCATGTCGCTGACATCTATGCATCCATTATAGATACGCTTCCTTCTAATTGGCCACGTGAAAAATCCATAAGTTTTTAAACACAAATCTAGAATGGATGGATATCAAACACATTGAACTTTTGTTAAAGTCTTACCATGAATAAGTAGATTATAATATATGGTTAAAGTCTTACCAACATCTCGCACGGGACCAACGTATCCCGTACGAGCTGATCGCGTGGCCACGGGACCCCCGGTTTGAGAGCACGATCCATATTTTAGAATGCCCACACAGGCTTGAAAATGTGTCGGGGGGGGGGGGGGGGGGGGGCGAAACCCCTTAGTGCAAGGTTCCGTCGGGAGAAAAAACACCCCCCAAATGACCCCGTGAGCGGTGCCAACACCTCGCATGGGACCAATGTAGCCCGCACGATCCAACCGCGTGGCCACAGGACCCCCGGTTTGAGAGAACGACCTATATTTCAAAATTACCACACTTAATCTTGAAAAGGTGCCATCGGGGGGGGGGGGGGGCGAAACCCCTTAGTGACCCCCAAATAGTCCCGTGAGTGGCTCCAACACCTCACATGGGACGAACGTAGCCCGTACGAGCCGACCGCATGGCCACGGGACCCCCGGGTTGAGAGCACGACCCATATTTTAGAATACCCACATATAGGCTTGAAAAGATGCCATCGAGGGGCGAAACCCCTTAGACCCCCCCAAACGGCCCCGTGAGTGGTGCCAACACCTCGCACAGGACCAATATAGCCCACACGAGCCGACTACATGGCCATGAGATCCCCGGTTTGAGAGCACGACCCATATTTCAGATTACACACACTTAGGCTTGAAAAGGTGCCATCGGTGGGCAAAACCCCTTAGCGTCCTCCAAACGGCCCCGTGAGCAGTGCCAACACCTCGCACGAGACCATTTTATCCCGCACAAGCCGATCGCATGGCCACGAGACCCACGATTTGAGAGCACGGCCCATATTTCTGAATGCCCACACTTAGGCTTGAGATCTATTCACCATTGCCTTTTCTCATGTTTGAGATCTATTCGCGCTTCAATTTTTGACGCCCTGTGGTCTTGCTCTTCCTATTCGTCCACCATTGCCCGTCTTGGAAAATAGTCCCTAATTTTGGGAATATGGGACATCATTTTCGTTATTTTTCATGGTCACATGAGAAAAGTTATCTTGCATTACCTCCTTGAACTTGAGCATTGTGGTCATGAAATGTTTGTATGAATCGGGCGACGATGAAAGTAATAGTATGACTCGATCTTCCTTTATGATTTGAAGATTTATCCAAGTGAAATCATGAATCAAGTCTTTGAATGTGTTGATGTAATTCATCATATCTCTGCCCTCTTTCATTTCGATCTTGAATAGTTTTTTATTGAGAAAATAGTTGTTGGATAAACTTTTCCCCAAGTAACCTGCTTTTAGCTTGGTCCACATGTCCTTGGCAATGGCCTCCTCCACCATGTTTTTTAATACCGCATCAGTGATCTATTTCTCGATAGAAGAATCTATTTGTCATTAAATATTAAGACACTTCTCATCGGACATGCCTTTCGGTTTGTTTCAAATGCCAAACAAAGTTATTTTAAGCCTTTGTTTGACTAGAATGCCTCATATCCGTCAATGCCCTAGGACAAAATTGATATTTTCATCATAAGGCTTAATTTCAACTTTCATGGAGCCACCGGATCCATAACTAGGATCATACTTCTTTTAGTTTGTGCTCGTAAAAGCAACTTTAGGAGTAACGTTTGATTCAGTTTTTGCCATTAGGAAAAATTCACAAACTTGTGCTTGAACACCCTTTGAACGTTTTGAACCGTTCTAGCAGTGTAATTAGTAACTGCAACTCTGAAACCACTTATGAGCGTAAATTTTTAAAAGTCTTAAAACACCACTCGCCGATTGTGCGAAATACAACCCAAGACATTTTCCCTCACAATACTAAATCAACTTACCAATAGAATAATGAAATAAAATATGCATGTAATAACTACACAAATTTAGAGACACAAATATTTAACATGGTTTAGCAAAATTTTCTACATCTAGGGGAGGGGAGGGGAGCTTTAGTTATAGGAGAATATGTGTTACACACTCAATCACTCTTTGAACACTCACTCAACTCACAATATTGTAGGAACCCGCACACAAGAAACTCAAAAAATGGTCTTATTTCTTGCCCTCATGCATAACTAAAATACCTTAGTTGTAAACCTCTCTCTAATTACTCTCTCACTTAATTTTTGGTGTGTTTTTCAATAATAAAATCCCTTCCTTTATATAGGCTGCCAAAGGAAGATTAAAGGATTAAACAAATCCTAGGTGGAATGGTGGTAGAGCACTTAATGGGGCTGCTGAACTCTTAATGAGGCTGTTGGTGGTGGAGCTCATAATGGAGCATTAGAGAAAATGGAGAAATAGATAAATTGGGAATGTCGCTTTTAATTCCGAGTCAGATTCCAACATGTTCCACTACCCAACATTGATTACTTTTCACATTTAACGTACATGAAAAATACCTTTGATAAATATTTGTGTCTTTATAATTATGCTTGATTTATGGCATTTAAAAGACTCTTAACATTTATTTTCATAATGTATTCAAGAGCTATATACTATAACCAATGGATGTTCAACACTTTCTACTAAAATGCAACTTACACAAAATTTAATCTTATTTAATTTGATATCTTAGCTATTCACTATTTACACAAGTACTATAAAGTTTACCAGTGTATTTCATTTGAATTTAAAATTTTCATAGCATTTCTACTGGTCTCTCTTATGTTCAATGTTTAATATATTACATGTGATTTCACATCACATACACCTATTTCTATTCGTATTACAAAAGTAATGAACATAAATACCAAAACATTATTTAGATATGTACATGTAACTTACCTACATAAATAAAGAGAAAATGCACGCTCCTTTTTCTTCATCTTTACGGATTGAAATGTGATAAGTACACGTGATTTCCCTATATAAATTACATATAATTTTTTCAAAGTACATGTATTTAAATTTTCATAACAATAACATGGTAATATATGCATTGTCTCATACTTCGTAATCTCTCGGTACATGTAAAGTCTCTTATTACACGCATAAATGAGTTGTCATATACATGTTGATCCTACTTCTAGTCATGCATACTTTAGTGAAAAAAAACTACTAAAGATAAAAGAATAAGGATCAGGACAAAGGCTACAAAAAGACGTAAACTATCAAGGAAATAAAAATACAACAAACGAATAAATATACCGTAAAAAATAAAGAGAAGCTAGTGCAAAGTCTTGTCATAAAGAATGATTAGTACATGTCAAATGTCCGCTCATTGTATCACATTCACAAGAACATAAGTGAAAATTTTAAGGAAGAACACATCTCAAAGCTACAAATAAAACCATTATGGAACCTCTATGATGCGTACCATAATGGTCATATGAGATAAACCAAGCACCGTCAGTGGGACACCAACATCCTTGAGATTGTCAAACTCTATGATAAGAAAACCAAGAGCTTCAAGTTCTATAACACGACAAAAAACATGCCTAATCTTAGCCCTAATTTTGGTATACCTAATCAGGGTACACTTATAAGCCTAAAAAATGTTAAAAAGGATATGCCTACATTCTTTGAACAGTACTTTGTTGGACAACCTAAGATACAAAACATAAATCGAGGAAGTAGTTAAATAATCAATTTTAGGTGAAATGGAAAAAGAAAAGGAGGATTTCATGCATCTTCTTTCACTCATTTTCCTAACGACTCTATTGTTCTTCAACTTCAGATTATCTCTCGGCACGATCTTTACTCCATACATAGATAACATTAATGTAACAAATTACAATTATTGGGATACCACATCATGTATATTCATGCTTATCTCACCAGATAAGATTTGGAGAAAATAAATCAAGAACAACAACTGATTGTCTTATTTCATTCTTATTGAGAAAACTATCACATTAAGTTACCGATCCTTCCCATAGTTTGATCGTTGATAAGGTATATACTTTTTAATTTTTCAACCTCATAGTACTAGATATATGAGAAACAAAACACAATAAATATTATAGAAGAACCACAACTAAAGAAACCATCATTCATTCATTGTAATTTAATGAATATTAAAGATTTGATGTAAAAGGTCCATATGTAAAAGGGTATTATATAGTCCAATCAAATAGTTTTTATTGAAAGAACAAATAAATCGCATATATAAAAATATATATGTAAAAAAAAGTTTCCAATTCAGTACACAAGAAAATTTTAGAGATTAAACGTGTTTGGAATAAGAGTAGATGCATACATATTCTAATTCTACATGAACATATTTAATGATAAAACTTATTAATATTGTAAATGTGAATGTATCACTTGTTAGATACAAATAACTCCCTCGGATACAAGAAAACAACTCCTTCATGAACATGCATATATTCAATTATAACACTTTTATATTCGTAAACATGAATATTTCACATAATATACTCATTTCTTCTTTTTCTACATTCATAAAATCAATAATAGACATGTAAACAAACCACAATACACTTTTAATGCACACTACAAATAGTTTAAATCCCACTGCACAAAATTTATCATCAAATTTTCATTCCTTTATTGATAACAACTCTAAGTTCTTAATGCAGATCATTGACAAGAATAAAGTTGTGTGTAAGAATAACACTGTTGATGTAAAAAACTAGACTCGGCCTAATAAATTGATCACAGATAAAATAGGTAAAACAAACAAGACACAAGAAATTTTAAAGTGGTTCGGTTCAATGGAATAGCCTGCGTCCACTGTTATGTATTGATTACCTTGAGTTATTTTTCGATCCCTTGCAATATGGGTAATACAATGTATTTATATCCCAAGAGGGGTATTGACAGTTGTCGTGTGAAAGGATGGAATGCCTTCATTCGTTAGGCATTTACATTAATACATAATAAGAATTAAATATATGAATGCTATCATTTCGTTGCCAATACAGGCTGTAAGACTGCTGTCGCTTTGTTGGTAATACAGGCTATTGATCGGGCTTTCCAGTTGGTCGGGCTTCCCTGTTAGTCGGGCTTCCTTGTTCGTCGGGCTTTTGTATCTTGCTGACTTGGAATTGTGCCACATTGGATGACACGTATTGGTTTGTAATTGGTCGACATAGGGTGGTAAATTTTGGTATCAACAGAAGCCCCCAATGTTTCATACTTGGAGTTGATGCGAAAGTGTGGAATATTCTGCTTCAATAATAGTTCGAGCTGCTTGGTCGACCGCATACCTTCCATACTTGTGAAATTTATCCCCTTAATTGACTGTTTTTTAGCGCGAATGGCAATTTTGTAAATATTTCAAATTTCAACGAACATTTCTGGTGTATCTTTGTCTTTTCCTTTGTTAGCTGTTGTAAACTTAACCGTCATTCGCTTTAATCATTACTTTTCCCTGTTTTCGAGGTGATTTATAAAAAGGGCGGTAAAAATTTGATCATTTTTTACCCCTCACTTCCGATTATGTTGCAGTGTTCTTTGAACTTTCTTGCAATCGTTTTCTTTTCTATCTTCAGTTCTTGCTAAATCCTTAAACCTTTATAAGAAATTTTCTTTTTTCCTCTTCGCTTCTTCATCATGATTTATTCTGTTGAGTCGCTTGATAAATTGAGGAATGATTTTAACATTCCATCTTGGGTTGTGCTAACATCCCACTTTTCGTTCTGATTTTTTCTCTCTTGCTGAGGGCCATTGGTTCCCTTCCATTTTTATTACTGAGTGTGGGTTCACATTTCCTCCCAATCCTCTATGTCTAAAGTTTTGTCAATATTTTGATGTTGTACCTGTAAGAATAGCTCGTAACATGTGGAAAGTGGTGAATGGTGTATATAGGTTAAATCAAATCTATTGAACCCATATAGGGATTCCAGAGATAATATTTTGTTATAAATGGGTAACTAGTGATACCACTTATTATTTGAAAACTAAGGCAGTTAGTAAAGCTTTGGTAGTTAACCTCCCTTATTCTAATAGGTATTATTGTGATCACGAGGTAGTTGTAAAAAATTAGCAACATGCTCCCTTAACTGGAGGTGCTAAATACCAAGGACCTAGATATCCTCTATTTGGCAATGAGATAGGTTGTTCTATGCTTTAATATTTTTGCCCTGTTTATGTTTGATAAAATGTCATATTAATTGTTGTTTTGTAAATATGATTGCAGTTGAAAGGAAGAGAAAATCCCCCAAAGAGAGTGAAGTATATTTAAAAGAATTAAAGTTCGTTTGGGGAATTCACAAGATGATTGATGAGGAGCACATTAGATATGCTTTATATCTGCTTCAATACAAAAATACCTTTTCTTCCTTCATCGCATCTCCTGTCGCTCTTCCTACTCAAGTGATTTATCTTGATCAAGAAGATTCAGACACTCCTCTTTCTGATATCATGAAGAAGAGAAAATTTCCCGATCTTCTTAGTGGTAGCAATTCTAGCTCCTAAGTACCTGCCGAAGGAGTCAAGAAGAAGATAAGGGAAGCATCTCCCAAATATCTAACCCTAAAAAACCCAGCTCCCAAAGATGCATCTCCCAAAGATGATGCTCTCCCTTTGAGGAGACTTAGAAGAGGTCTTGTAGAGAAGCAGGTCGAACAGGTGGCCGACCAAATGACCTTGGTCGAATTACCTTCTTTTGATGCTGGTCCTCCAGCAGTTATTACTCCTTGTTTGTCTAGGAAGTTGATCAAGTCTGGTACTCTTCCAAACCACGGGGGAGTGAATGCCAAGCTGGCCCGAGTAAAAGTTTCTGAATTGGTTGCCCAGAGCCTTGCATCAGTAAGTGATTTCCATCTTCTTGGTACCCTTATCTTTTATATTTCTCATGTACTAACTTCCTCTTCTTATTTTGCAATTCTTAATGCATTTTAATAATATGCTAGAGAAGGATGATGCGATTAGGGCTTCTTCTTCAAATGGTGTGAAGGAAGCCCTAGCTGGCTTGAAAAAATCTTAGGTAGAATATCAGCAAGCCTTGGAGACTGAAAAGGGTGCTTTGGTGGATATACTGAAGACGACTGAAATAGCTCATCAAACATCTGATGAAAATTCCCTTAAAGTAGAGCGCAGGGCAAAGGAAACTGAGCGCAAGCCTAACGAAGCTGAGAGCAAGGAAGAGGAAGCTGAGCGCAGGGTAAAAGAAGCTGAGCACAGGGTAAGGACTGCTGAGGAGCTCGTATCCTCTGAAAGGTCGAATAGGAAGTCTGTAGTTAAGACATCCTTCAGTGCTGGTTGGGACAAGGGCTGGAATAAAGACATTTCTGTTGCCTCTACTCATATTGAGTATGCAAAATAAAAGTGTTTCAGAGATGGTTGGGTTACTACCCTTCAGGAGTTGAACACAGTTGAAGGATCTGAACTTTTTCAGAGATATATTCATGTTCCTCCTCCAGTCATTGAGGATGAGGTTGAAGATGAAGCTGGTTCTGGAGAGTCTTCCCTAGTGGTTGAATCTTCTGCAGAGCAACCTAAAATATTTGAGTCTTCTCTTCCTCGAGCCGAGCCAACCACACAACTCCAGTCTGTAGCCCTTTCTTCTGATCAGGACAAGAAGGTTGAGAATGATAGGGAAAAGGTGTAAAGTTATTCGACATTTGCCCTTTTTCTTTTTTATTTCTTTTTTGTTTATTTTTATTGTACTTGACTCTTTGTTATCAATAAAAGAACCTTTTATTCCTTTTTATCTCTTGTTGATTATTCCTGTTCTCCATTTTTGTTATTGTTCGGTGGTCATTTCTTCTTGCTAGTTTATAGCGAAGATGGAATAACTATCTTCCAATGATACCGAGATACTGAGGAACTGCAATGCTTTTTTTAAAGCAAGTCATATGGACTTGTTCGAAGAAGAAATTATTTAGTTTCTTAGTGATGATGTATCAGAGCAGGCTAAAGAAGCCTTCAAGTATTTGAAGTATTTACTTGATCGTGCGGTAGCAAACAATGTTGCCTACTATGAGATAATAGAAGAACTTCAAGAATAACATAAAGAATCTACTACGCTGTTGCACCAGAACTATGAGCAGAAGTATCAAAGTTTGAGTGTAGGTCGGGGCTTTAATAAATTTATCTCTATTTATAATAAAAAGGAAGCTCTACTTAAGATTAAAGTTAAAGAAACTAGAACTTTTGCGAAGCTCCTAGAGGAGAAGAATTATAATTTGAGGGATGAAGTGAATCTTTTGAAGTCTGCATCTAGAGTTGTTGTTCCTACTACTAATGAGGGTTACTCCTTTTTAGTGGTTGGAAATGCAATATTAAGAGATGAATTGGAGGCCTTAAAAAGATTAAGAATGCATGTTCCTCTCGAGCTAGAAGTAAGCCTGGTCGAGGAACCACAAAAGAAATTCGGACCCAACTGGCCCTTGCCAATCAAGCTGCACAGTTAAAAGCAACAGATCGAGCTATTGTTGAGATATCCCAAAACCTACAGACCTTTTCTGAACAATTATCCACTCAATCTTCCCAATTAGAGGTTAAGGATGGAGTATTGAAGAAACTGCAGTGTCAGGTTGATAAATCAACCTTTCAATTCCACAAGCAGCCAAGAGAGGTTTGGATGGATGAGTATAATGAAGATCTGATACATATTGATGATGGGCTTCAACAGGCTAAGAATGAGTCCTATAAATGGGGTTGGATGAGTACTTTAACTGTAGTGAAGGTAGATCGAAACGACTTTTTATGGGATTGGTATGACCCAGGCTTACTGGAGATAAATAATCCTCCATTCAAGTTAGATGTTAACTCGATTCCTGTTCATTCTATTCCTAAATTCTTGATTTAAAAATACATAGGAGATTACGAGCTATATGATGAACTAGAGATCTTCAGACCTCCTCATCTGCTTGATCATCCTAGTAGCAGCATTAACAGGATGCTTCAGAACTTTAACTTTATCAACTCCCCTTATACTTTGGATGATCCTCTAGCTAGCATGGATCCTGTTTCAAAGGCTGAAGGAAACGCCCTATAGAATAAGGATTTGTATTTTGTTCCTGTATGTTTGAGCAACAATTTTTAATCATTTAATTTAATAAAAGGCTTATTTTATGAATGGATAAACTTTTAGTCAATTTTTGCATATATGAATATTCCTTTAGTCTTTGACTATGAATGGATCAACTTTTAGTTAATCTTTAGTTTTTTGTCGGTTCTATTGATATCCTTAGGCTTATCCTAGGTATTATATCAATTACCAATGCATCACCATGGTTCTACTAATGTACCTAAAGTTTTTATGTAATTGCATTAGTTACCTTGGTTCCGGGGCGTGAGTGGAACATTTGTCCAACTTTTAGCCCAGTTTAGATAAAAATTATTCATCCGGGTCTTCGTTAACCAAACATTTGGGACTTACAATTTTTTCTTACGTGGTTTTTATATATTTGACAATCAACTTTGTTAGTGCCTTTAATGATACCGGCCAACATTTCGTGGTGGTTTATGTTAACGACCAATATTGTTAGTGGTTTATGTGTTGATGCTGACCAACCTTTTTGGTATTTTTGTGTTGACAACCAACTTTATTGGTGCCTTTGTTGTTGTTGACCAACATTGTAGGTATTTTTGTGTTAACAACCAACTTTGTTGGTGCCGACCAATATTGATGGTATTTTTGTAGATGCATAATGTAGTGCATGACACTAGTACTCTGAAAAAAATAACAATGTCTGAAAAGTGGCATTGTCATTAATATTAAAATAAACTTACTACAACATGATTACATCACTGATAGTATTTCCTCAGGTGTTCTGCATTCAATAGGTTCTTGAATTCTTCACCTTCCAAAGTCACAATTCGATATGCACCTAGTCGAATGATGGTAATCATACGATAAGGCCCATGTCAATTGGCTTCCAGTTTATTGTTCTTTTGAATCACTTTCTTCAAAACATAATCACCTTCTTTTAAGTTTCTCGGCTTCACCCTCTTGTTATAGCAATGTGCAGTTTGTTGTTGATAGACTTCATTATTTAAAGTCGTATCTTCTCGTACCTCTTCCAGCATGTCTAAGTCCATCCTTCTCATCAAATCACTTATTGTGGCATTGAAGTTAAGAACTCTGTGCGTAGGTCAACCTAGTTCAAAAGGAATTACTGCTTCAGTACCAAACGCTAACATATGGGGAGTTTCTCTAGTAGTTATTCTAGGAATTGTTTGGTAAGCCCACAGGACAGGCCGTAGTTTATTGATCCAATTCCCTTTATCATTTTCCAGCCTTTTCTTCAACACATTCAGTAAAGTTCTGTTAGTTACCTCTGTTTGGTCGTTGCTTTGAGGATGGCCTGGAGCAGAGTGGATTTTTTGGACATTGGATTGGGCACAATAAGCAGCAAATTCTTCATTGTCAAACTGTGTGCCATGATCAGTGATAAAGGTGTAGGGAAAGACATACCTGCCTATGGTATTGTTCCAAATAAAATGATAAACCTTTTCATAGTACATATCAATGAATGGTTCAGCTTTCACCCACTTAGTAAAGTAATCAACATCTACAACCAGGTATTTGAACCTTCCTCAGGTGGTCGACAGAGGTCCTACTAAGTCAATTCCCCTCATAGAAAAAGGCCAAGGTTAAGTGATTGGTGTTAGGAGAGCTTATGGATCCTTGCGTATGCTAGAAAACCTCTGGCACTTATCGCACCTCTTGGAAAAATCTGGATAATCTGCTCATATAGTTGGCCAGTAATACCCTTGTGAGTGGATTCTTCGCATCAACGTTCTTCCTGCTACATGGGCTCCACAGGAACTTTCATGGACTTCTATAATCAAATCCTTCACTTCAGTTGGATGAGCACACCGTTATAGACCAGCTGCTAATCTTCTTCTATATAATACACCACCATCTAGCATATATCTAGCGCCTTTGTATTTCAGCTTTTTAGCTTCAAGTAGGTCGACTGAAAGAATCCCTTCTTTAATATGTGCTCTTATGCGATCCATCCAAGATGGCCCCATACCAACTGCAATAAAATTGACCATCAGATCTTAATCAATGCTCCTATTAGCAAGTATTTGAATAGGAATAGTTCTTTGTAGTTTAGTTCTAGTTGTTGAAGCTAGCCGAGCAAGTGCGCCTGCTCGAGGATTTTCCAATATTGGAATTCTGGTCATATGGACAACTTGCAAAGTGGAAATTATCTCCAAAGTTTTAGCTAATATTCTGGACATCAGTTCTCCTTTAGCTACATATAAGTTAAATACCTGATTTACCACCGACTGCGAATCACTATATATTAGAACTTGCTCAGCATTCAGTGATATAACTAGATTTAACTTAACAATCACAGCTTCATACTCCGCCTCATTATTAGAAGCTTGAAATTGTAATCGTAGAGCATACTCTATATCTAATTCGTCTGGAGTATTAAGAATGATTCCAACTCCACATCTAGTTACACAGGATGACCCATCAACATACAAACTCTATATGGGAATATCGTTGTCAAACGCTTGGTTTGTCAGAATTCTGTGACGAAAATTTTTATCCTTTACCTCCTCATATTTGTTTTTCATCTCTTGTACTCCACTGGAGGGTTCTGGTTAGTCGGTGATAAATTTTTCCACAGTTTCCCTTGCTTGGAGTTGGTGGGGCATATCTTCAGTAGGTTTGTTGATTCCTGAAGGTTGCTTGGCTAGAGTCCCTTATTGCTCGGGGACATCAGGTTAAGTGAATTCTGTAAGAAAATCAGCCACAGCTTGGCCTTTTAAAGAAGTCCTTGTTCGTATACAATGTCATATTCCTCCAACTCCACATCATAATACATCAATCTTTCGTATTTCTCTGGCTTATGCAATGCTTACCTTAGTGGCATGTCAGTGTATACCACTATGGTGTGAGCTGAAAAATATGACTTCATTCATCTACTAGCCTCAATTAAGGCAAATGCTAATTTTTCCAGTCTGGGATATCTAACTTCTTCTCCTCGAAAAGCTTTGCCAGTGTAATAAACTGGGTTTTGGACTCTATCCTCCTCCTTGATCAAGGTAGAGCTAAAAACTGATTCAGAAACTGCCAAATATAGATATAGCTTTTCTGCCAACACTGATCGGAAGAGTAGTGGTGGTGTTCCCAAGTACTTCTCCAACTACAGGAAGGATTTTTCACATTCATCGTTCCATTCAAAGTTTTTTCTGAGTACTTTAAAGAATGGCAAATATATGTCTGTTGCTCGGGACACAAACTTATTGAGTGATACTACACGCCCTGTTAGCCTTTGAACATACATCTTATAGGCCCGAGATCGCATTTCTATCAAAGCTTTGAGCTTATCTGGATTAGCTTCAATGACCCTTTGATTTACCATATACCTTATGAGCATTCCCTCTTGAACTTTGAAGACGCGTTTGGTGGGGTTTAACTTCTTTTAGTGCTTTTGAATTGATGAAACGTCTATCTGAAGTCGGTAATATGATCATTAACTTTTTTTCTCTAAGTGAGTATATCATCAACATATACCTCCATGTTCTTAAGTATCTTCTCCTCAAATACTTTGTTCACCAGTCTCTGATAAGTAGCACCTGCATTTTTTGACCAAACGGCATAACATTATAACAATAAGTTCCTCGGGGAGTAATAAAATAAGTACTTTCTCTGTCTTCTGGCTTCATTTTGATCTGGTTATAACCAGAATATGCATCCATGATACTCAACAGCTCGTTCCCCAAAGTAGCATCCACCAGTTGATCAATTCGTGGCAAAGGAAAGTGATCCTTTGGGTATGCTTTGTTCAAGTCAATAAAATCTATGTATATCCTTCATTTATTGTTTTTCTTCTTGATCATAACTATGTTGGCCAACCAATCCGGTTACTTCACGTCTTCAATAAAGGAATATTTTTGAAGCTTCTCCACTTCTTTTTATATAGCTTGGTTCTTATCTGGGCTAAAAACTCTTCTTTGTTGATTCACAGGTTTAACCTCCTTGTTAACATTAAGCTCATGTCATAGGAAATTTAGGTCTATGCCAGACATATCTTTATATCTCCACGCAAACACCTGCTTTCTTTGTCTCAAGAAAGCCAATAACTCCTATTTGAGAATCGATTCTAATGATGCTCCTATCTGAGTTGTTCGTTCTGGTTTATCATCGTCTAGAACAATGCTTTTTTTGCCTCCATCACTTGGATTTTATGAGCTCAGATTCGTCTCTTGGATCTAAAGTTTCAACCTCATATTCGTTGTTCGGCTTAGATATATCCACTTGATAAGTGGTTGTTTTCTTCTTTATTTCTAGCATATCTTCCTCCTGAGAAGATGAATAGTAATATTCTCGAACTACTTTCTGATCTCTTTTTACTACTCCCACTCTAAAGTTGGCCAGGAACTTCAGGCATTGGTGAACCTTAGAAGGTACAACTTTGAATTTCTTCAGATTAACTCTTCCCATGATCATGTTATAGGCGGAATGAACATTTTTGTCCATTACAAAGAATCTCACATTCTTTATCCTGCTCATTGGCCAGGTCCCCATCAACACATCTAGCTTGATTGTTCCCAATGGAAATACTTTCTCGTCGGAGAATCCAATGAGTGGCCCGTGGTAAGGCACCAGTTGCCTGAGTTTTAAATCCAAACTATCAAAACAAAGATAGAATATGATGTCTGCCAAACTACCATTATCCACTATTATTCTTACCACTAGTATTTCATTCATCTCGACTCTGATCACTAATGGATCATTATGAGGATACAACACTCCAGATAGATCATTCTTGGAAAATCTAATTACGAGCTTATCCTTATTAAATTTTCTTGGTCGGTCTTCCTCAGTAATGTTGATTCGCTGGATATAGGAACAAGCTTGAGGCTCATTGAGGTAAGCGTTCCTTTCAGCTATATGATCTCCTCCTCTTGCATCCCTACCTATAATCATGTGGCAATCAAAAGATCTAAAACTGAGTGTGAATACCAATCGTTCTGATTATCTAGGCTTCTTGGGAAGATCAGGATTATCTTCTGGATCCTCATTGTGGTTCATCTTCTTATCTTCTCTAGGCTTAACTGGTGATTTAAATCTCTATCGACCTCTACCTCCAGTTCTTCCACCAGCCTGTCGATTAACAAATCTGTCCAATTTTCCTCTTTAGAGGAGTAGTTCTATATCATTTTGGAGAGAAATACATCGATTGGTCGTATGATTATGATCTTTGTGAAGTTCACAATACTTAGACTTATCCCTGTTATCAGTAGGTGACCTTAACTTTTCAGGACAACTCAAACCATTGTTGTGCTTGATTTCTTCCAGAACATTATGTATATCCACCGTTAAGGGAGTGTAATTGGTAAATTCCTTTAGCCGATATAGGCTTTCTTTTACTATCGAATTCCTGCGCTCATTCCTTTAGCCGATATAGGCTTTCTTTTACTCAAATCATTGTTGTTCTCCTTCTTATCTGACTTACCTTTTATCTTTGCTTCCTCCTTTGCATTTGAATTCTTTTTAGCAGCCATAGCTTCCTCGACGTTCATAATCTTTGCTTCTTTGTCCATCAATTCTATTAATGTCTTTGGGGGATCTTTTGACAAAGTATAGTATAGTTTATCGGGTAGAAAACCACTCATGAGGGCAGTGATTGCAGTCTTCTCTTCATAATTAATGACTTCTAATTTCTCAATGTTGAAACGAGTGATGTAATCCTTGGTACTTTCTCCCACCTTCTGTCTCACACTAAGAAAATGAGATACTCACTTCATTGGTCTTGATCCAATGCAGAAATTACCAATTAATAGCTATACGAGTTGTTGGAAGCAAGAAATCTGTCCTTAAGAAAGACTATTATACCAGATTTGAGCAAATCCAGTGATTGTTCCTGAAAATACCCTACACCTCATCTCATCGGGAGTGACATAGATATCAGCTGCTGCTTGGTATTATTCTTTATGAATAATTGGATCAGTCTTCCTATCGTACTTGGGAGTGACCACTGGAGCTTTAAACTTGGTCGGCGTAGGTAAACCTATGATGATTTGCACAAAGCGAGGTCCCTTAATAAAACTTATGTGAAGGGTATTCTTAGCCTTGGCCATTTCTCCTAACCTATATTCCAAGCTTTGAATGGACCCTTTCCAAGCATCGCTGCCAGCAGCAAATTTATGGGTAGCAACTTTTTATGCCAACCAACTGATCGTGATGAGCTTTCTTCTTATGCGCCTTCTCTTTGGCTGAACCGAGCAGTTCATCGGGTGTTTAATCTGTATTGGGCTGATCCTTTCCTCCAATCCCTTGGTCGTCGAGTATTTCCTGATGCAACTCGAAGAGCATTTCCCTTGGGTCCCAAATGATCGAAAGGAGAAGCCCTACTTAGCCTTTCTATAGAACTCAATCTTTCTGGGATAAGGGACTGTCCATCAGAGGAATTAGTAATCCTAATAGAAGACGTTTTTTTAGAAGGTATGAAGGATTTCTTAAAGTTATGGAATGACTATGCCCAACACTCCTTATTGGCGGTGGTGGCATACTCCTTTGATTGAATTGTGAAGGAACTCCAGCTTGTAGATTTTGGGCCAGCCGTCGTATCTTGTCCTGCATAGAATCTTGACACTTGACCAAGGTAGCCAAATTCCCAGTTAAATCTGAAGCCCTTATACCCTTGACTCACTTGAGTCTATACTGTATAAGAGCTCATCTAGTTTGGAAATAGTGACAAAATTATGTCAATCCTAGAAACCAAAGAGCTTCAGAAGTTGGATTGGACTTCATATTTAAAAGTTGTAATGATCCTGAACTTATAGCCATCACTCACACACTTAGAACACCCACACTACATTGCATATTGCACTTTTATATGTGTTCTTGGGTTGAGTGAGTTTAAATCCCTTAATTTGGTTTTTAATAATTTTTTGGGATTTTTTAAACATTTTTTCAAATTTATTTTTATAAATAAAATTTGGTTTTAAAAGTTTTGGGGTCAAACTGCAATTTTATTTTGTGCTATTTTTGGGCTGATTGTTTACCTGGGTAGAAACCGAAAGCGCTAGAGACTCCAGGGTGTGCATGTAATTAAGTTTGGGACGCGCGTTTGTTTCCAATTGCTGGCCAACACGTGCAGCCTTCTGATTGCCTACATTTGTGTTTCTTTGTAGACACAAACTTCGCGTCACACCTGAGCCCTTGGATCAATTCTTATCTAGGGTCTGCATGCGATCTTTGGTAATCCCTGTGTAAACATCTCCACCTATCACAGCTTGTTTAACCACCGCTTGCTGTTAACCCTTGGATCAAAGTCAAGAAGAATTGACTTAATCACAGCCGTTGTTTTCACTCGAACGTCTGGAACCTTCTCAGCCCCCTATATAAACCCTCATCTTCTCAGACTTAGAAGATTTTTGGCCATTTCGTTTTCCTCTGAGAGAAGAGAGAGTAGAGAGAGAAGAGAGAGAAGTGAGAGAAAAAAAGAGAGAAGAGAGAGAGTTTGAAACCCTAGATTGAAACCCTAGAAACCCTAACTTCGTTACCTCTTCTCCAGCCAAAAATCAAACACCTAAACCAAAAACACCTTTCCAGTGTTCTTGAGGGTTTGAGTGTATGAGTTGTGTTTGTTTTGCTGTTCCTTGTGTTCATCGAATCTTACTGTTCAACTTAAACTTTTTATTTCAGATCTGGTTTCTGTTTCAATAGAAATCACAGATCTGAAGTGTTTGAAGTTACAAAACACGTAGATACACATTATTTCTCATCCAGAGAAGTATATTGTTGATTTCTTTTGATAAAAACGTTTTCATACTTCGAATCAACAATACATGCTTTCTATTTCTTACTGCTTGCAAAACTAAACCTTGACCTAGTATTAGAATCGCACTTGGAGGTTTTCAATCTCGAAAATCTTTTCAAAACTGAGATTGATTAAGATCTTTACCGATTTTGAAGAAAGATATCCGTGGATTCTGGGATTTATTGAAAGGTCAAAAAGGTTTTATGTTTTGTGAGAAAGAAAGAAAAAGAAAGTTCACAGCATATAGTAAACTGTAATTTACTAGGACTGTTTGTAACTATTAAGGGTGTGTGTGTTCATGCATGTGGTTTAGAACACCTTTTCACAATACATCTTCACACTACAAACACTTAAAGTGTTGGCTGTAAGATCTGGTGAACTAAAGTCGACGTAAAGTGCTGAAACAAAGGAGGAGTGTACAACCTGAGAGGACTACATCAACAAACAAGATCTGCAGAGAAGTTTGAGGACGCCAGAGGGTATATTCCTAAACTTGTATAGATTTGCTTGTGTGCATGTTAGTTAAATAGATTGTAACTCAAATATTTGTTTTAGTGAATTTTTTTTTCTTTTACTCCGTAGAGGGAGTCGTGGATGTTTCCTCAGTTGGTGAGGTTTTACCACGTTAAAAATCTGAGTATCAATATTTCTACATCTTCTCATCCCTTTCTAATAGTGTGCTGAGTTTAAAACATTTTAAACTGTTTACGAAAACCTGTTATCAAATCTTGTCCATATCTCGTACATAATTTTGTTAACACATCTTGTGTTCAAAATAGTTTTGATTTTAAGTAAAGAGTTTCTTCAACAAACTTTCGGAGTTGCTTAAATAGTTTATTTTCATAAACGGCTTTGGCAACGCTATTTCAATTGGTATCAGAGCTTTTGGTGAACTTTTTCAAAAAGATCCTGAGTTTCTGAAACTGTTTTCTCAAAATCATTATGGACGAGAAAAACGAAAGATATGGTAACTTGACCAGACCTCCAGTCTTTGATGGAACCAATTTCTCTTACTGGAAAGTAAGAATGATTGCTTTTATTCAAGGAACACTGGGAGATGATGTCTGGGATATCATTGAAAACGGATACTTTTATCCAACTAAACCAGCCACTGACGGAAGCAATGAAAGGATTAAGAAAATATTGAGTGAGTTTACTCAAGAAGAGAAACAGGTTTCTCGAAATAATAACAAAGGCAAGAACGCTATATTTATGTCTATTAACGAACATGAGTTCAAGAGAATCTCATCTTGTACCACTTCCAATGAAGCATGGGATACCTTGATTACTGCACATGAAGGAGACTCTAGGGTAAAAGCTGCTAAGACTCAGATGTTAATGCAACAGTATAATACCTTAATCATGTCTGAATCTGAGTCTTTCGATGATTTCTATATGAATCTTACTGATATTGTCACTAAACTTCATGCCAATGGTATAACTTATGATAGACAGGAAATTGTCTCTAAAATTCTAAGATCATTGCCACAGAAATTTGACAATAAAAGATATGCTATTGAGGAGATGTGTGATGTAAATCTCACTCCTGAATTACTCAGTAGTAAATTAAGAACTGTGGAAATGGAATTGGAGTTTAAGAAACAATTGACTCACACTAATAGGAAACATACAAATTCCAATCTTAGCTTTACCTCTAAGATGATTAAGCCTGAGTTAAACACCTCTAGTAATGATTCTGATGAGGACTGTGACTTAGAAAGTCTAGATAATCAGATTGCCCTAATGACAAAACAATTTAAGAAAATTGTTAAATTTAGAAACAGTGTTGCAAATAGACAGGGCAAGTCTAATTATACCACTCCTTCAAATCACAGATCTCATGAGAAACCTCATGACAAACAAAACAAGGACAACACAAGACCTCACAGAGACCTCAAGAAGACTGAATGCTATAGATGTGGTAAACTAGGACACATTGCTCAAGACTGTAGAGTTAATTTAAATGCCCAAAACAAACACTCTAGAGCCAATATCTGCAAAACCTGGGATGACTCAAGTGATTCTGAAAATGAGGAACTTGAAACATCTGATGGTTTTGACCCTTGTTTAGCCTTCTTTGCCAAAATCATATACAATGATGATATGCCTATGCTTGATAGTGAGGATGAGTTTAGTAATTCTAGTTCTGTTGCTTTGAATCATACTTTAACTGGTTTAGATGCTTTACTTACTGAGAACATTAATACCTCCTCCTCGGGGTGTGTGAGTCAAAGGGAAATCGATACTGCTGATGTCAATGGGTGCGTGAGTTTAAGAAATGAAACCTTAGGGGTCACTTCACACACTTCACTTAGTGACTCGGATAATGATGATCTCCCAGACATCCACACTCTATATACTAAAACTCTAAAGAAAAGCACTAGACTAGAAAAGATTGTTAAAGATCTTACCAAAAAGCTAGAGGATCTAAGCCTAATGGTAAAACTGAATGCTGAAGAGTATACTACACAATGCATGTCTCATGACAGTGAAGTTAAAGTGTTTGATGAAAAACTGAAAAATTTGACTGAAGCTAATGAAATTCTGGAGAAAAAATACAAAGGGACATTATTAGAATTGGAACAAACAAAAGAAAAGACAGCAACTGTTTTCAAAAAATTTACCAAATTTGAAAACAATTCTAAATGTTTTGAGGAATTCGTTGCTGAATCTAAAACCAATTCTGATGATAGAACTGGAATAGGGTTTTGTCCCAATTTGAACACACAAACTAAACATGTTGAACCTATCAAGTTTGTGTCAGGAGGCAAAAGACCTATTGAAACATGTCCAGACTTTCATTCTCTAAAAACTAAGTTTGACCATCAAAACACTAACACTAAAGATGCAAGTTGCTCTAAGCATGAAAGTTTACCAAAGGGAAAATATGTTTGCCCCCCTATTAGGAAAAGTGAACCTGCTTTCAAATCTGTGCTACCTAGGAATAAAATTCAGCCTCAAAATTTCTCAAAATCTTTGATTAGAGACCTTCCTAAGGAAAACCCTACTTTGAGCAATCTTTATTGCTCCTATTGTGATATATATGGTCACTCTTTCGATAATTGCTATGCTAGGAGACTGATTAAACCTATCTACAACACTCCTATGTATCATAACTTTAACTATTCTAGGAGGAGTCGTAACAATTATGTCCTTCCCAGGCCACCAGACAAAAACTCTAACTATAGGAATAGAAGGACTAAACCTAAAAGGACATTTACTAGAAGGATTACCAGAACTTTTTCTAAATCAAATGCTCAAGAATTCAAATTTATTCAAAATCATGCGCAAAATGTTTTTCAACAAAAATCTAGTGCTCGCAAATTTTATCAAATAAGAGCAAACAAGCGCAAACTAAAAACCAGGGCAATTTGGGTTAGAAAAGATGATCTAGCACCGCAGATGAAGTGTAACATTGTTGTTTCTGCTCTAAAAGCTGAACTTACATCTTCTGGTTGGTACTTGGATTCTGGATGTTCCAAGCATATGACAGGTGATGATACAAAACTTTTAAATAAAACCCATTTTGATGGTGGAAAAGTTGTTTTTGGTGATGGTATATCATCCCAGATCATAGGCAAAGGAACCCTTAAGGAAAAAGGACTTCCTCTTCTTGAAAATGTTCTCTTAGTTAAAGGTCTTAAGGCTAATTTACTTAGCATTTCACAATTCTGTGACTCAAACTACACTGTTACCTTTTCAAAGAACAATTGCAAGATTTTAAATGAAAAGGGAGAATGCTTAATTACAGGATTCAGGACCCCTGACAATTGTTATACTGTCATGTCTAGTTCTGAAATCTGTAGTGTTGCCAGAATGGATGACAACGAGATATGGCATAACAGAATGGGTCACATTAATTACGAAAATTTGAGTAAATTGTCTTCTCAGCAGATAGTTAGAGGAATACCAAAAATTAAACCTATTCATGACATTGTCTGTGGTCCCTGTCAAGAAGGAAAAATTGTTAAAGCACCTCATAAAAGGGTTAAAGATATCCTTACCTCTAATCCCTTAGAACTCATCCATATGGACCTAATGGGTCCTTTTCAAACTGTTAGTCTTTGTGGACACAGTTATATTCTAGTTATGGTTGATGACTTCACTAGATTCACTTGGGTAGCTTTCTTAAAACAAAAATCCGATACCTTTCAAACTTTTTTAAAGATTCTCTTACGGATTGAGAATGAAAAAGACACTCAAGTGAATAGAATCCGAAGTGATAGAGGTGGTGAATTCAAAGACACTGGTATTGTAGAATATTGTGACTATAATGGTTACAAGCATGAGTTCAGTGCTCCTAAGACCCCTCAACAAAATGGTATAGCTGAGAGAAAGAATCGAACTCTTCAAGAGATGGCACGTGTCATGCTCCATGCTAAGAACTTACCTAAGTATTTTTGGGTAGAATCTATTCGTACAGCCTGCCATCTTATTAATAGGGTCTATCTTAGAAAGAATTCGAAACAAACCTCTTATGAACTTTGGTACAATAAAAAGCCTAATCTTAAGTACCTTAGAACCTTTGGTAGTACCTGCTATGTTTGCAAAGATAGGGAACACTTATCCAAATTTGAGAGTAGAGGAGATAAAGCCATATTCTTAGGTTATTCACCTAACAGTAGAGCTTATCGAGTGTATAATCTTCGCACTAAGACCTTAATGGAATCCATAAATGTAATTGTTAGTGACACTACTGTAGAAAGCAAGACTAGTGAATTAACTATAGAAGAAGAATCGTCAAATATTGACTCTTCTGAAATAGATAATTCATTACCTATTGAGTCACCTGAAGTACCTAACTGGGTTTCTAAAGATCATCCCATAAACAACATAGTTGGTAACCCTGGTGAACCAGTACGTACAAGATCCCAACTTAGAAATTATGCTCTCTATGCTTGCTTTGTTTCTCTCTTGGAACCAAAGAATGTAAATGAGGCATTGAATGACTCTCACTGGATTTCTGCTATGCAGGATGAACTTTTACAATTTGTCATTCATGATGTTTGGTTTCTTGTTCCACGTCCTGATCACAAAAAGGTTATTGGTACTCGTTGGATTTTCAAAAATAAAACTGATGAAAATGGGATGATAATTAGAAATAAAGCTAGACTAGTTGCTCAAGGTTACTCCCAAATAGAAGGAATTGATTTTAATGAGACGTTTGCTCCTGTTACTCGTTTAGAATCAGTTCGTCTGCTTCTTGCTATAGCTTGTCACATGCATTTTACATTATATCAAATGGATGTTAAATCTGCGTTCCTTAATGGAATACTTGCCGAGGAAACCTATGTAGAACAACCTAAAGGGTTCATTGACCCTAATTATCCTACTCATGTATTTCGGTTGAAAAAGGCTTTATATGGTCTTAAGCAAGCTCCTAGAGCTTGGTATGAACGACTGTCCAGTTTTCTGCTGGACAAAGGTTTCAAAAGAGGTGGAAATGACCAAACCTTATTTGTCAAACAGTTTGGCAAACACGTTACTATTGCTCAAGTCTATGTAGACGATATCATATTTGGATCCACTTCTACCTCAGAAGTAAAATCTTTTGCTGAAATTATGAGTAAGGAATTTCAGATGTCCCTTATGGGGGAGTTACAGTTCTTCCTAGGTCTCCAAGTCAAACAACAACCAGATGGCTTGTTTCTTTCGCAGACTAAGTACGCATTAGAGATAGTTAAGAAATTTGGCCTCGAGAGTGCTAAGAGTGCTAAAACGCCTATGAGTACTACAGAGAAATTATCTAAAGATGAAAATGGAAAATCTGTAGACTCTACCTTATATCGTAGTATGATTGGCACATTACTATATCTGACTGCCTCGCGTCCTGATATCATGTATGCTGTTTGTGTTTGTGCGCGTTATCAAAACAACCCCAAGGAGAGTCATTTAAACGCTGTTAAACGCATAATTAAATATGTTAAAGGCACTCTCAATTTAGGAATTTGGTACACGAATGACACACCTAGCACTATTATTGGGTACACTGATGCTGACTGGGCTGGGTGTACTGATGATAGTAAAAGCACTTCAGGCGCATGTTGTTATATTGGTAATAACTTGGTAGGATGGAGTAGTAAAAAACAGAACTGCACATCTCTCTCGACTGCTGAATCTGAATACATAGCCGCCGGTAGCTGTTGTGCCCAATTGTTATGGCTTAAACAAATGCTAAGTGATTATGGTATTCTAGAACCCACACTTCATCTCTATTGTGATAATCAAAGTGCGATTAACATTTCTAAGAACCCAGTTCAACACTCGCGAACTAAACACATTAAAATAAGACATCATTTTATTCGTGAGTTGGTGGAATCCAAGGAATTAGAAATTAACTATCTCCCTACTGATCTACAACTTGCAGACATGTTCACTAAACCTCTTGATTTTAATAGATTCGTTTCTTTAAGAAAATCTATTGGTATGATTTGTGCTGAGTAAATACCTGTTATGTTTGCCAAGTTCCTTCCCTTTGTCCATTTGAGACAAAATGGGGGAGAAATTTGAGTCTACTGCATATACTAAAAAGCTTGATCTTAGTAATTTTTTGCAGGTATTCTTCTTGTACAGTCATTCTTCATTATAATAATAGGATGTTAAACTGTATATAGTTGAGTTATGTAATTTTTGCTTTCTAGGATTTGGGTAGATAGAACCTTTATAGGTATAAGTTTTTTGTTGTCGCCCTACGAGTTGAGTTGACTCAAAGGAGATTTTGTCTCATATTTCCAAAGGGGGAGATTGAAGCCCTTATACCCTTGACTCACTTGAGTCTATACTGTATAAGAGCTCATCTAGTTTGGAAATAGTGACAAAATTATGTCAATCCTAGAAACCAAAGAGCTTCAGAAGTTGGATTGGACTTCATATTTAAAAGTTGTAATGATCCTGAACTTATAGCCATCACTCACACACTTAGAACACCCACACTACATTGCATATTGCACTTTTATATGTGTTCTTGGGTTGAGTGAGTTTAAATCCCTTAATTTGGTTTTTAATAATTTTTTGGGATTTTTTAAACATTTTTTCAAATTTATTTTTATAAATAAAATTTGGTTTTAAAAGTTTTGGGGTCAAACTGCAATTTTATTTTGTGCTATTTTTGGGCTGATTGTTTACCTGGGTAGAAACCGAAAGCGCTAGAGACTCCAGGGTGTGCATGTAATTAAGTTTGGGACGCGCGTTTGTTTCCAATTGCTGGCCAACACGTGCAGCCTTCTGATTGCCTACATTTGTGTTTCTTTGTAGACACAAACTTCGCGTCACACCTGAGCCCTTGGATCAATTCTTATCTAGGGTCTGCATGCGATCTTTGGTAATCCCTGTGTAAACATCTCCACCTATCACAGCTTGTTTAACCACCGCTTGCTGTTAACCCTTGGATCAAAGTCAAGAAGAATTGACTTAATCACAGCCGTTGTTTTCACTCGAACGTCTGGAACCTTCTCAGCCCCCTATATAAACCCTCATCTTCTCAGACTTAGAAGATTTTTGGCCATTTCGTTTTCCTCTGAGAGAAGAGAGAGTAGAGAGAGAAGAGAGAGAAGTGAGAGAAAAAAAGAGAGAAGAGAGAGAGTTTGAAACCCTAGATTGAAACCCTAGAAACCCTAACTTCGTTACCTCTTCTCCAGCCAAAAATCAAACACCTAAACCAAAAACACCTTTCCAGTGTTCTTGAGGGTTTGAGTGTATGAGTTGTGTTTGTTTTGCTGTTCCTTGTGTTCATCGAATCTTACTGTTCAACTTAAACTTTTTATTTCAGATCTGGTTTCTGTTTCAATAGAAATCACAGATCTGAAGTGTTTGAAGTTACAAAACACGTAGATACACATTATTTCTCATCCAGAGAAGTATATTGTTGATTTCTTTTGATAAAAACGTTTTCATACTTCGAATCAACAATACATGCTTTCTATTTCTTACTGCTTGCAAAACTAAACCTTGACCTAGTATTAGAATCGCACTTGGAGGTTTTCAATCTCGAAAATCTTTTCAAAACTGAGATTGATTAAGATCTTTACCGATTTTGAAGAAAGATATCCGTGGATTCTGGGATTTATTGAAAGGTCAAAAAGGTTTTATGTTTTGTGAGAAAGAAAGAAAAAGAAAGTTCACAGCATATAGTAAACTGTAATTTACTAGGACTGTTTGTAACTATTAAGGGTGTGTGTGTTCATGCATGTGGTTTAGAACACCTTTTCACAATACATCTTCACACTACAAACACTTAAAGTGTTGGCTGTAAGATCTGGTGAACTAAAGTCGACGTAAAGTGCTGAAACAAAGGAGGAGTGTACAACCTGAGAGGACTACATCAACAAACAAGATCTGCAGAGAAGTTTGAGGACGCCAGAGGGTATATTCCTAAACTTGTATAGATTTGTTTGTGTGCATGTTAGTTAAATAGATTGTAACTCAAATATTTGTTTTAGTGAATTTTTTTTTCTTTTACTCCGTAGAGGGAGTCGTGGATGTTTCCTCAGTTGGTGAGGTTTTACCACGTTAAAAATCTGAGTATCAATATTTCTACATCTTCTCATCCCTTTCTAATAGTGTGCTGAGTTTAAAACATTTTAAACTGTTTACGAAAACCTGTTATCAAATCTTGTCCATATCTCGTACATAATTTTGTTAACACATCTTGTGTTCAAAATAGTTTTGATTTTAAGTAAAGAGTTTCTTCAACAAACTTTCGGAGTTGCTTAAATAGTTTATTTTCATAAACGGCTTTGGCAACGCTATTTCAAAATCATTGTTGTTTAGAGGGGCAGAGGGATTATGCGAAAGTCCTTCATTTTTGGTACTTGATTCTGGAATTTCAGCGATGGATGATGAATTAGTAAACACGTTTAGCAATACGTTCCCACAGACGACGCCAATCTGTTGATGCAAAAAACTAGACTAAGCCTAATTAGTTGATCACAGATAAAATAAGTAAACAAAAAAGACACGAGAAATTTTAAAGTGGTTCGGCTCAATGGAATAGCCTATGTCCACTATTACGTATTGATTGCCTTGAATTGTTTTTCGGTCAATTGCAATGAGGGTGATACAATGTATTTATAGCCCAAGAGGGGTATTGATATTTATCATGTGAAAGGATGGAATTCCTTCATTCGTTAGGCATTTACATCAATACATAATGAGAATTAAATATATGAATGTTGTCGTTTCATTGGCAATACAGGCTGTAAGACTGTCGTTGCTTAGTTTTCAATATAGGCTGTTGATCGGGCTTCCCAGTTGGTCGGGCTTCATTATTGGTCGGGCTTCCCTTTTGGTCGGGCTTCCTTCCTCGTCGGGCTTTTGTATCATACTGACTTGGACTTGTTCCACATTGGATGAGATGTGATGGCTTGTAATTGGTCCACATAGGGTGGTAAATTTTGGTATCAACAAACACAATGATGCACAAACTTCTTAATGATGACAACAAAAATTTAACAACCAATATATTTTTCTATCAGGGTTGATCAAGTCCAAATGTCAAAATATGTTGGTCATTAAAATTAAATACCATTATCATCATGTGATAAAAAATGAGACATTTAAACTTTTTCCTACAGTAATAAAAGATGAGATAATGAAAAATAAAAGATCCATCCACCATAATATAATCCATCACCATAATAAAACTCCATAATAAAATAATCTCAACTAAAATTCTAAACAACCGTTGAATCAGAAGCCCCAGTGTTATACCCCAATAGTCCCAAAGGTGAATAAGCACAAGTGGAAAAGGAATTAATAAATATGTTCGGCTCCACTCCGAAATGAGATCGTCTTAGTGCTTATCTACTCGGCCAACTTTCTTGACAACTGACACATTCATTTAAATAAGGATTGGATGCATCACGTGATCCTATGGGTGCCTACATACTAAACATTCCTTATCAATCACATGGGAATATAACAACTTGTCTGTTGCAAATTAATCACTCATGCACTTATCCATAACGTCAGCCCATGATCCAAGGAGTCTTGATTGATTATTTTAATAAACATGTATCTACAAGTGTAGCTACCCGACTTATAAGGGCAATCCACAGGTCCTCTTGTAAATCTCCATAGTCACCTAACCCATGATAGAAAGGGACTTCCACTGGTATCTTCTGAAAGAAACGAGTTATACCCACAACCTTAAATTGTAACTTTATCAATAAGTGCAATAATATACCAACACCACCATGGATGTAGGTTTCCTTGAAGGGCCAAACCACATAAAAATCATAGTGTTTTCTTTGTCTCTCATCCCCATTCTCCATTATCATTATTCCACACTTCATTGATTTATTAATTATTTGTTGTCTCCATTTTTCTATGTAAATAAATTGGCGCCATCTATTGGAATTATCCTAACAAGCCATCGTGATTCCTACCTAAATCTACCATCTCAAATACCTACCTGAGGCAATCCAGAATGGAGGATAACCCCGAGAGCAGCCGCATGGCAGAAGTTCAGACACCGTCCACCCACATTGGGGCGGGTGATCTACACAACATACTGTTGAGCCTGGATAAAGGGCAAGAGGTAATGTAGGAAAGTGTTAGGAAGTTGACCCACATCCTCTAGTGAATACTTGTGCGGCCCAATCCGAATGTTGTAACCCATGGACCTGAGGCACCAACGAGCAATAAGGGGTGACTTCCCCCACTGCCTCACAAGAAGCGGAATCAGGAGTACCGCAGGCAAGCAATGGAGAATACCAGGAATCTATACTTTGGATCTCATGGAAACACCAGTTCTGCTCGATGGACGGGGTCTCAGTGAGATCGGACATATATTCTAAGGGTCACCTCCTCCATCCAGTCGCCCAACCATTTTAATGACCTGTTATACTTAGAAGTGCACCCTAGCACACTCTCAAGGCTAAGCTAGGGCTCACCTTTTGATTGATTGGGCCCACGTTGTAACCATTGGCAAGCGGCATTGGCCTCACATGAATACTCTTGGAGGAATGAGTCAAGTAGGTCCGTCATTAGAGGATCTTATCGATATGCTAAATCCTTGACTGAAGCCGAGAAGACTTCTAAGGAAGAGAGATGGATCGAAAGCCGAGGATGATCAGAAAAGCCGAATGAAGGCAATACGTAAGGCGATAACCAACCGTGGAAAGGATCCATCCAATGCCTGAGAGAGATGGACAAGTTAGAGAAACCCATACAGAGGGATTTCATAAAGGGATCCTCCTTCATCCCTTCTACCGTGGCATATCCTACGCCAGCTAAATTCAAACCACCGGTCATTACGCTAAATTACGATGGAAAGAAAGATCCCATTTTGCATATTGAGTAATACCAAGTCACTCCGGACATTTAATCCATCCCAAATGAAATGTGGTGCCGAGCATTCTCTAGCACCATTATTGGATCCGCCCAGGTCTTGTACAATAGTCTGCTAAGAGGTCAAATAAATTTTTTTCAGCAGTTACCCGACCTATTTGTGAGAAATTTTTGCTTTGGTGCAAAGCCAATGAAACAAGTTGTCCATCTTCTTAGCATTCACCAGAGTGAAAATGAGGGCATCCGTGATTATATTTCCCGGTTTAACAACTAGAAGATGGAAGTGGTGGATTACAACGAGCCGACTATTATATGGGCTCTGATGAGCAGATTGGGACCATAAAAGTTGTTTAGGGAGTTGTCCAAGGAGCCTCCCAAGACTATGGCTGAACTGTTGACCAAAGTAGGGAAAATTATGAACGCAGAAGAGGCAATGGAGACAAAAGAACCCGATAGTCCTAAGTCGTCGGCCAGGAAGAACAACTGCAAACAAGAGTGAAAGGATAAAAAGGCTAACAAACTAAGGAAGTACGATGAGTACACGCCTCTCACAGTTAGCGTCCACCAAATCCTGGAGGAAATTTAAGAAATCAAAGACCTCCGATGGGCGGGGAAATTGAAAATGCCAGCAAATAGGAGGGATAGAAGCAAATACTGTGAATTCCAGAAGGACCACGATCACAACACAGACAATTATATAGCATTTAAGAATGAGATTGAAGGCTTAATAAGGAGGGGAAAGTTGTCCAAGTCCGTGGATGGAAGTGGCCAATCAAACACTGAAGAAAGCAAAGTCAGGAGACGGTCAGAATCACCCTATCGGAGGACAATCGTCAAGAAAAGCGTAAGGGACGATGACCCAAATCTCCCTAAAAAAACAAAAAAGTCCGTGCGTGAAGTAGGAATGATATCGTATACTTATCATTTCATCGCGGGAGGAGGAGCTAGTGGGGGAGAAGATCTCGCAAAAAGGAAATCCTATCTGAGTGAGGCACAAGCTTACGAGCATACGAAGGCCAACCTGACAACCGATTTAGACAAATGCCCCCTCAAGGGGAACAAATACAAACTAGTCATCAGCTTTTCAAAATACGACTTGTCTGGGGTGTTGTACCCCCACGACGACCCTCTAGTCGTCACAACGGTCATCTAGGAAGGATGGGTGTCCAGGATCTTAGTGGATAATGACATCTCTGCAAATGTAATGTTTTACAATTATTACAAGAAATTGAAGCTTCAGGACATAGATCTAACACCTTATTACCAACTTCTGATTGGGTTTTCAGGTGAAAGGGTGTACCCACTGGGGACGGTGGAGATGGAATTCACGATAGGCACTTGGCCGATCAGCCGAGCAGAGAAAATACGCTTCTTTGTCCTCAATAAGAACGTACTTTCAACCTATAATGTGAGATTCAAGAGGATCAACTTGAAAAAGTTAGAAGCTGTCCCATCTATAATACATCAATGCTTGAAATTCCTAACCCACTTTGGAGTAGTAGTCATCAAAGGAAATCAGAAGGTCGCACTTGCGTGTTATTTCATTTCAGTCGACCAGGATGAACAAAAGAGGTTGACGATCACCTATCACGTCGAAACTATTAACCCCTGAGATTAATCAAATCTGTTCAACAGTAAGCCCGCCAAAAAGGTTGAAACAGTCCCACTTGATGTTGATCATTGAGAACGAACGATTCAAATCGACTCGTCTTTAGATCCTCTTTTGAAATAAGAACTCATAAACTTCCTACAATAACGCAATAATGTGTTCCCGTGGAGTTATAAATACATTCTTGGTATAGATCATGACTTCATGTGCCACGAGTTGAATGTGATGGAAGATGGCAAGCCAGTCAAGAAAAAACATAGGGTTTTTTACTCTGATAAGAACCTCGCCATTCAGTTAGAGGTCCTCAAACCGCAAAAATTTAACTCATTGACAAAGTCAAATACCCAGAGTGGTTGGTGAACGTGGTCATGGTGCTCACGAAAAATAACAAATGGAGGATGTGCGTCACTTTTACCGACCTAAACATAGCCAGCCCAAAATTTTATTTCCCGCTGCCACGAATTGACCTGCTGGTCAACGCCACTACGGGCCAATAACTCCTTAGTTTCATGGGCGCCTACTCCAGTTTTAACCAAATTAAGATGAATCCCTCTGACAGAGAAATAACATCCTTTATAATCCACAAAGGTACTTACTATTATAATGTTATGCCACTCGGTCTTAAAAATGTAGGGGAAACCTACTAGCGATTCGTAAACAAAGTTGTTGAAGAACCAATAGGATTTAACATGGAGGTTTATGTGGACGACATGCATATTAAGAGAAAGGTGGCCGCTGACCACATTAAATACCTCGAGTAGACCTTCGATAAATTAGAGAAGTACTAGATGAAGCTGAATCCCACAAAATGCATTTTGGGAGTAAATGAAGGCATGTTCATCGGCTTTATCATCAATAAATGGGGTATCAAAGCTAAACGAGATAAAATCTAAGCTCTGATCAACTTGAAATATCCCGCGATGAAGAAGGACGTGCAAAGGCTAACGGGACGAGTATATGCATTTAACAAGTTCGTTTCTACAGCCATCGACAATTTCCTACCCTTCTTTAAGGTATTAAGAAATTCGTTCGAGTGGAACGAGGAATGCAAAAATGCGTTCATAAAGTTGAAGCGTTAAATTGGTTCCCCACCTCTCCTATTGTGACCAGTCATCGGTGAAAAACTCTACTTGTACCTCGCAGTGTTCGAATCAACTATTAGTTCAACATTAGTGAGGCAATAGGAAGAAGTTCATAAACTAGTCTACTATACCAACAGAGCGTATCAAGGAGCTGAAGTTTGATACATCCGAATGGAGAAATCATCATTGGCATTAAGAGAAGCTTCACAAAGGATGAAACTGTACTTCCAAGATGACACCATCATGATCTACACATTCTCGCCCTTACGATAATTCCTGCATAAACTAAAAAAATTTGGTCAGCTCATGGCTTGAGCGGTTGAACTGGGTGCATTTGAAATACAGTATGAACCGAGGACAACGATAAAAGGGCAGGTGTTAGTGGATTTCATTATTGAGTTCACTTATAAGGAGAAACCATCCATGCAAACTACCTCGGGAGAGAGTTCAGCTCCTAGAAATAAACAGTCATACCCAGAGGAAACCATAGATCTTAGTAGCACCGAGCAGACTCCCAAGGGAGAGAGCTCCCTCAAAGAAGCTAAGGGATAGTGTGACGATTCCCATAGAAAAATTTTCAGGTTTGTTAAAAATAGAAGAAGATAACTTCGACCAAGACAATGCTATATGGAAGTTGTACGTTGATGGGTCATCTTGTTCTACTTGAAGTCGCGCAGGCATTATCATCGCTATGATAATAAACATAGAATATGAACTGCATATTTAATTCGAAGCCTCTAATAACGAAGTGGAATTTGAGGCTCTAATTGATGGACTATGTTTATCTTTGTCCATGGTAACCAACCACATTTCAGCACATAGAGACTCCCAGCCAGTTGTCAACCAGATATTAGGTGTCTACAAAGCTTGGGAGGAGTCCATGGAAAAATACCTGGCCATTGGAAAAAAAAGGTTGGAAAGATTCATAGAGGCGAAAATAGTAATAATACCCAGATCGGAGAACGTCCGAGTAGACACCTTAGCTAGGCGGGCCTCAGCGACACGGACATCATTACAAAGGACAATACCAATTGAAGTGCTTGCACATAGGGGCATTGAGGGAGATCCTCACAAAATGATGGAGGTGAATCTGGGACCATCATGGATGGAACTTATACGAGCATTCATTGAAGCTGGAAAAATCCCTAGAGATCCTAACAAAGCTAGAAAGCTGCGCTATAAGACAGCTCAACATGTAATGAAAGTAGGAGTACTATACCGAATAGGGTAAACTATCTCACTGTGGAGGTATGTTCACTTGATGGAATTTATTAAACTAATTAATGAGGTGTATGAAGGTTACTGCGAAGCCAATTCCACCGAAAGATCGCTGATAAAGAGAATAACAACTCAAGGGTATTACTGACTGAATAGAAGGCTAGCTGCGCAAATTACTTAAAGAAATGTGACAAATGCCAGAAGTGTGTGAAGATCCATTATTTTTCCGAAACCCTATGTCTCCGATCACATCACCATGGCCATTCGCAATGTGGGGAATCGATCTGGTCGTTCCGTGATGATACAAATACTTGATGGTTGTAGTGGGCTACTTCACAAAGTGGGTGGAAGTCGAGACTGTGGTAGAAATTCCTTATAAAAGGGTATTCTAATTCATTTGTAAGAAGATTATATGCCGCTACGAATTGCCCTTCGCATTTACCATAGACCACGAACCATAGTTTGATAACTAGGACTTTAAAGACTACTGCATAAGGTCAAACATTCGAAAACTGCACTCTGCACCAGGGCATCCACAATGCAATGGCCAAATCGAGGTCACCAATAAGAAAATATTAGACGGTATGAAGAAGAGACTCAATGACGTAAAAGGTAACTGGATAAAAAAACTCCATAGTGTGCTCTAGGCATACAAGACCACTCCACGAACAACTAGTGGAGAAACACCATATATGATCAATTTTGGCACATAAATGGTCGTCTCTAATAAAATTGGACTCCCCATCCATAGAGTTCTTAATTTTGATTCTTCGAGAAGTGGTATGGCAAGAAGACTAGATCTGGATCTTCTGAAAGAGGATAGAGATAATGTAGCACTATAGGTGGTTGCCTACCAGCAAAGGGCCTTATGTTACTATAACCGCCGGTTGAAGCCGAGAAGCTTGAAGGAGGGAGATTACATTCTCAAGAAAGCGATACATAAGAACAAAAAGCTCGAGTCCAATTGGCATGGGCCTTATCAGGTAACCAGCGTCATAAGTCCCAGGACTTACCACATTGAAACCTTATAGGGCGAACAGTTCAAGATCCCTTGGAACTTGGAACACCTTAGGAAATATTATCAGTAGTATGTTAGTCATTTCATTTCTGTAGCTCGCACTATGGAAATTAATAAAACTATGTTTTCATTTCTCATTTTATTGACTTTTCCATGGCATAAGATACAATAAACATATGCAAAATGGTTCTGCTAAAAATGACAACATTAGTACAAAAATAATTGCTTCTTATATAGATTTATTTCCAAAACCGCGAATGAGGTGGTCGGCCTAAAAGACTGTACAACCTCATTGGTCGCGAATGGTTAAACTTTTACAAACTTGTCCTAGCAACTTTTTCAAACTCTTATACAACCTCATAGGTCACGAACGAGGTGGTCAGCCCAAAAGACTATATGACCTCATAGGTCGCGAATAGTTAAATTATACAAACTTTCTTTCCAAAGTTTACCAAACCATTATATGGCCTCATAGGTCGGGAACGAGGTGGTCGGCCAAAGACTGTACGACCTCATAGGTTGCGAACAGTTCGACTTATACAAACTTATTATCCTAAGAGTTGCGAATAAGGTGATCAACTTGAACACTCTATATGACCTCTCGGGTTGTGAAGAAAAATATTTTTAACAAAGCATTCAACAATAAGGTATAAACAAGAGGATTGACAAGCCACATTTAAATACACAAATAGTAAGGCAACCATAACTTTTTCATATATAACGGAAAAATATAAATCCATCACTTGACAAATCTAAGGAAATAGAAGAAAAAGATCTACATAAATCCATCAAATATGGACAGGCACAGAACCGTCAGCCGGAGGTTCAGCACCTTCCTCTCAGCCAAAGTCGCAGCTTCTTCATCAACTCCCTGCCATTCATTCTCCGTCTCAACAATATCGAGGTAATGAGTTTCCACTCACTTCTTCAACACCTCGTACCCGTATAGAAAGTAACCAAGGCATTCAGTGTTTAATTCCACCGAGGAATTGTAAGCTTCAACAACTGTGATCCCGGAAGAAGCAAGGGAATCCTAAGAAGCCTGCAAATTTCCAGCGAGGATAGACTTTTCCTTTTTAAACTTTTCTCGCTCAGCAGCAAGATCCCCATTTGAACTCCTAATCTTTGCATCGTCAGTGATATGCCCTAAGTGTGACCTCGGCATAGAGACACCAACCTCGGCCGAGGTGATGGCCGAGATATTGATCGACCCTAGATAAGCCATGGGCCCACGATATAAGCCCTCGGCCTTAGTAAGGTCTGCCCAGGCTGACACTATCACCTACATTTCCAATGGACACTACGCGCATCACAGGGATCAACAACATTCTCATATACCTGGGTATGGCATCCTCGGTCGAATGTAGGCCGAGGTGACAAGGAGCCTTGGTAATCTTAAGCATTCTCATATACCTGGGTATGGCAACCTCGGCCGAGTTTAGGCCGAGGTGACAAGAAGCCTTGGTAATCTTCAACATGGAATTAGTCCAACCTCTACTGGGGCCGACCCCAGCATACTATCTCTGCTGAGATCAGGCCGAGACTCCCTATAGCACATCTCGGATTGGACAAATATCAAGCCTTTACAGCTCAACCTCTCTCAGGCCGAGGTCATGCACCAATATGGCGGCCGAGCATCTGTTGACATTTGGATAAGGACACATGGGCACAAATCAGTTGTAACAAGATTATTCTCCACACGTGGGGAGAATATTTCATCATCATTCCTTACATGTGATAGTGACAGGTGGCTTCCCCCTATTGGTGAGGCTAACACATATGTGCATATTACATGCATGGGGGTACACTACACCCCTTAAGTACTATATATATAGAGGTCATCCACAACCTTGAGGATCCAGATATATTCAACCCTAGCTAAAACTCTGTTTAGATATACAGTAGAGAGAGAAAGCTTGAGAGGTTGTATCCATGGCCATTAGTGCCTTCATTCAGTGATATTACTCGCACACACTCACAGTGGACGTATGCCAAATTGGCTGAACCACTTATACACCGGTGCCCTCTCCTCTTATCCTCATCTCATTCTCTTATCTTTTTATATAACTGTGTTGCCATTGTTATTCTTATATTGAGCTTGAAAACACCTTATCTGGTGGTGTTGATTCTGGCATCATCATTTTTGGCACTGTTTGTGGGAACGAGAAGCTATCTCTTCCTCTTTTTCTGCTTAACCTCACCGGAGACTCTGGTGGTGAACCAGGCCTCCCCCTAGCGCGGAGCTGTTTCACCATTGAAAGAGGTCCTGTGAGGTACTAAGCTCATCTGCTAATCAAGCTCTATAGTGTTAACATATGGAACCAGACTTACCACCGCCTCTTCCGCCGCCCGGAGGTGGAGGGCCTAGTTCCAGTCAGGCTCCCCCCAGTCCGAAATAGCGGAGGTAGCAGCAGCCTTAAAATCTTTAGCTGCAACACAACAAGCCATGAAGGAGTAATTTGCTCAGCTCAGTCAAACTATGATGAGGCCACCTGGAGTCTCACCGAACATGATCACTCCGGCGGCAGTTCAGCCTCATCCTGATGCCAGGGGACCACTCCAGGCGCCAATGAAGGACCAGCCTGCACCCCAGCGGAGAAGGGATGTTGCTGACCCTAGGCGTTTGCGCCTGGGGAGGCAGGGAAACCCTTACCGAGAGGACATGTATGATGACCTAGAAGCTGAAGAAGCCCCAAAAGACTGCTGGGAGCCGTATGAGGTGTCGAATAACACTATAAGACCTCTTAGGCAGAGTCAATGATGTGTCGGCCGAAGAGGTGAAGAGGCCCAACAAAGAGGGTCGACCTTTGATAGGTTGAGCAGAGGGTCGACCTTTGAGAGACTGGGCCCGGTGAATGACCTAAGACAGAGGCTATCGAGGTCAAGGAGCACAGTAGGCTCTAAGAGAGGAAATAGTCAGGGTCAGCCAGACCAAGGCCAACCCTGTGAAAGAAGAGGCATGGAACAGGAGGAGGTCAACAGCCAATGTGTCACGATTGGTGAACCCTCTGTCCATCGCAGGGAGGTGGCAGGGGATAACCTCGACCAAGTTGATGACATAAAAGACCCTGGAATGATTCTATCCAATGCCTTGAGGAGAAGATAGGAGATCTCATTAAAAGCAGGGACCCATTACAAAGGGGTTACTCAGAGGGCTCCCCATTTGTGGCTAGGATAGTGGGGTTCCCAACCCCAGCCAAATTCAAGCCTCCTACAGTGACTCCCAAGTATGATGGCAGCACTAACCCTGTACACCATATCGAGATGTACCAGTCAGTAGCAGACATTTACTCGATACCCAATAAGATGAAGTGTAGGGCCTACTCAGGGACCTTGACAGGGGAAGCACACAATTGGTTCACCTCCCTTCCGAAGAACTCAATTGAGAACTTCAAAGGCTTGGCTGAGCAGTTCATCCACAACTTCTGCTTTGGGGTAAGACCTCAAAAGAAGACTACCCACCTGCTGTATGTCAAACAGGACAAGGGTGAGAGCCTAAGAGACTACATAGCAAGATTCAACAAAGAGAAATTGGAGGTGGAAGATTATGAAGAGAGCATAGCCATGACTGCCCTTATAGGAGGCCTCCAGAAGGGGAAGCTATTGTGGAAACTGGCGGAAGACCCCCTAGGTCTATGACGAAGCTGCTGGCAACCGCAGGGAAAGTAATGAATGCGAAAGAGGCAATGGCCGCCAAGTGTGAGGAGGAGAGCCGCGGTGGCATGGGAAAGTCCCAAGGTAAGAAAGAGGGGAAGAAGAGGTCAGGAGATGACAAGTTCTCTCATTACACTCCTCTCACTGTGAGCTGTGAGCACATCCTCAATGAGATTAAGACTGACTGGACTCTGAGATGGCCTGAGAAACTGAAGGCCCCGCCACATAAGAGGAACAAAAACCTATGGTGCGAGTTCCATCAGGATCATGGCCATGTCACAGATAGATGCTTCACTTTAAAGAATGAGATTGAGAAGGTGCTGAAATCTGGAAAGCTGAGGAAGTATGTGGGTGGTAAGGCTCCAAAGGGTGGAAGAGATGACCCTAAGAAAAGAAGAGATGACAGATGCCGTGGCAATGTCCCGGGCAGAAGGGACGATGATTCAGAAGGAGATGATGAAGACGACCCGGATCTTTCGCCAAAGAATGATAACACCCCGGTAAAGAGGGTCGGTATGATCTCCTTTGGTGTTGGCACCATATGTGGGGGATTTGCAGGAGGTGGCTCTGAGGTGGCCGACAGGAAGGCTCATGTAGTGGAGGCCAGGTAATTGTCCAAGCTCGAAGTTGTGAATCTAACGTCTTCTGATGAAGTACAGAAGAGGAAGAAGGTAGACATGGACACCCTCGTAGTGGGGTTCTCCACACTCGACTTCAAGGGTATCTTAGCCCCCCATGATGACCCTTTGGTCATAAAAATAATGGTGCATGGGTGCGAGGTACGGAGGATCCTCATAGACGGGGGAAGCTCAGCATACGTGATGTTCTGGCCTTGCTTCAAGAGCCTGGGTCTTAGCAGGGCAAGGCTGGTGCCCTATCATCACCCATTGATAGGCTTCAGTGGCGAAAAGGTCCACCCATTGGGCATGTATGAGATGGATGTACGGATGGGGGATGAGTGGCCTAGGAGGCTGACCAAGAAGATAAACTTTTTTCGTTATGGACAAAAACGTCTTCTCGGCCTACAACCTCATCATAGGAAGGGTGGCCCTTAAAGAGTTTGAAGCTGTACCGTCGACGGTCCATCACATGCTAAAATTCCCGACTCCTTATGGAGTAGGGGAAGTGCAAGGGGACCAGACCACGGCGCGAGAGTGTTACTTCAACTCGGCCGAAGAGAGAGAAGCCCATAAGAGGGCAACCACCACTTATAGCATTGACACTCTTGACCCAAGAGATGAAACAAAATTGAAGAAGGATGAGGCCGCGGAAGAGGTAGAATCCATTGTCCTCAATGAGGACGAGCCGAAAAAAATCGTCCAGGTCGGTAAGGCTCTAGATCCAGGAATCAAGGAAGAGCTGATAAACTTCCTCAGGAGGAGACAAAGTGTCTTCACATGTAGTCACGCAAACATGCCTGGCATCGACCCTGAGGTCATTAGCCACAAGCTCAACGTGGACAGAGATGCCAAGCCAATCAAGTAGAGACGAAGAGTCTACTCCAGGGAGAAGTACGACGTCATCTAGGAAGAGGTAAAAAAGTTGGAAGAAGCCGGGTTTATAAGAGAGGTTACCTATCCGGAGTGGCTCTCGAATGCAGTCATCGTGCCTAAGGCCAATGTGAAGTGGCGAATGTGTGTAGATTTCACTGACCTGAACAGGTCTTGCCCGAAAGACAGCTATCCCTTACCTAGGATAGACCAGATGGTGGACGCAACGGCAGATCACGAGCTCATGAGCTTCATGGACGCTTATTCAGGCTATAACCAAATCTTCATGGATGCTGAAGACTCTGAGAAGACAGACTTCATTACTGACAAAGGGACGTACTGCTACAAGGTGATGCCATTTGGTCTGAAAAATGCGGGGGCAACATATCAACGTCTTGTCAATAAGATGTTCGAAGAGAAAATAGGTAAGACCATGGAGGTATATGTAGACGATATGCTAACGAAGAGCCTGAAAGCATGTACTCACGTAGCGGACCATGAGAAGACCTTCGATGTCATGGACTCGTACAGAGTGAAACTCAATCCAGCAAAGTGTGTCTTAGGAGTAGGATCTGGGAAGTTCCTGGGATTTATCGTTAATCAGAGGGGGATTGAAGTAAACCCTGAGAAAATCAAGGCATTACTCGACATGAAGACTCCTAGGAGTATCAAGGATGTCCAGAGACTCACGGGAATAGTGGCTGCCCTTAACACATTTGTTTTTAGAGCAATGGACAAGTGTCTTCCATTCTTTAAAGTTCTAAGAAAGGCCTTCCAATGGGACGAAGAGTGTGAAAAAGCCTTCAACCAACTCAAGTCCTACTTAGGGTCTCCCTTGTTGCTATCTCGGCCCATCACGGGGGAAAGGTTGTTTGTGTATCTGGCAGTCTCTGAATCAGCCATCAGCGTGGCCATCATACGGGAAGAGGATGGGGTTCAGAGGCCTATGTACTTAAACAGTAAGGCCCTTCAAGGGCCTGAACAAAATTATCCCCGAATGGAGAAGTTGGCTTATGCCCTCATACATGCCTCAAGGAAGATGAAGCCTTACTTCCAAGCTCACTCCATGGTAGTCCTCACTGACTCCCCACTAAGGCAGGTTCTATACAAACCTGAGAAGTTCGGAAGATTGATGACCTGGGCCATCGAACTAGGAGAATATGATCTTACCTACCAGCCTAGGACAACCATCAAGGGGCAGGCCCTCACAGACTTTGTTACAGAATTCACCTGGGAAGAGGCTGGTAGAAGTTTGGAAGAGGCCGAGATAGAGAAAGGATTAGATGACCGCGAAGAGACGAACCGTAGTGTCTTCCGAGATTCGAAGAGACGACACCAAACGTCTTCCGAGATTGGGAAGAGGTCATCTCAGGCAAAACCCGGAGCGGAATAGAAGAGAACGAAGAGGATCAATACCTCTTTAAGAAGGGGGTTATGAGAAAATGGGTCTTCTCATCAGATATAGACGTCTGGAGCCTCTTCGTTGATGGCTCTTCCTGTGATAGTGGAAGCGGGGCGGGACTAATACTCTCGGCTCCAGATGGCGCCAACATTGAATACGCCTTGAGATTTAACTTCCAGGCCTCAAACAACGAGTCCGAGTATAAGGCCATGATAGCAGGTCTCTTATTGGCAACAACTCTTCGAGTAAAGCGACTCCTACTCCATAGCGACTCAAGGTTGGTTGTCAATCAAGTATTGGGGATATACGAGGCCAAAGATGAAAGGATGGCCAAGTACTTAAAGAAGGTAAGAAGGTTGTTAGAATATTTTGAAGAAACAAAACTGAAGAGAGTGCCTCGACTGAGTAACAATCACGCTGACGCATTGGCAAGGCTGGCCTCAGCAGTGAAGGCAGATATGGGAAGGACCATTCCAATCGGGGTCTTAGGAAAGGCAACCATCGAGGAGGACGAGGTATATATCCCTTGTCACAATGTGAACCTAGGAGACTCATGGATCGACCCGCTCGTCAGATACCTAAGAGAGGGAGAGCTGCCTGAGTCCAAGTTAGAAAGGAGAAAGTTGAGATACAGGGCTGCCAAGTTCTCAATGATAGGGGACGTCTTGTACAAAAAGGGGTTTCTATTGCCTCTCCTCAGATGTGTGCATCCCATGGAAGTACCCTGGGTCTTACAGGAGGTTCATGAGGGTTCTTGCTCTAGCCACATAGGGGGAAGGCCCTTAGCCAAGAGGATCATCACTCAGGGATACTGGTGGCCTACCTGGTCTAAGGACGCTGCAGACTATGTGAAGAGGTGCGACAAATGTCAAAGGTTCGCCACTATCCCTCATCAACCCCATCAGCCTATGACGTCAATCTCTTCTCCATGGCCATTTGCGGTATGGGGAATTGACTTGGTAGGACCTTTGCCAAGAGCTATCAATAACTATAGATTCTTGATAGTTGCCATTGATTACTTTTCAAAGTGGGTGGAGGCAGAACTGATGATAACAATAACAAAGCAGAAGACCTTCCAGTTCATTTGGAGGAACATCATATGCAGATATGGCCTCCCAAACACTCTCATCTCGGATAATGGTACCCAGTTCAAGAACTCCTCCTTAGAAAAGTATTGCCTAAGAGTGGGGATTAAAAAATTCTTCTCATCTCCTGGTCGACCTCAGGAAAATGGCCAGACCGAGGTCACAAACAGAACCATCTTGGACGAAATTAAGAAGAGGTTAGAAGATGCGAAGGGGAGATGGACAGAAGAGGTCTACGCTGTGTTATGGGCCTACAGAACCACGATAAGGACACCAACAGGAGAAACTCCATTCATACTGGCACATGGATCAGAGGCCGTCATACCAACGGAAGTAGGACTACCAACTCATCGGATTCAGACCTACGACCCAGACAGCAATGGGGAAGAGAGGAGGCTAGACCTGGATCTTATCGAAGAAAGAAGAGAAGACGCAGAGGTCAGAAAAGCAGCCTACCAGCAGCGGGCAGCGAAATTCTACAACCAAAGGGTGAAGTCAAGACCCATTGCAGTGGGAGCCCTAGTGCTAAAGAAGACCCTACAAAAGGCAAATAAGCTACACCCAAACTGGCATGGCCCCTACAAAGTAACAGAAGAGGTTGTGCCTGGCACTTACAGGCTAGAAAACCTAGAAGGAGAACCTTTCACTAACCCATGGAACGCTGACCACCTAAAGAGATATTACATATGATGTTACGTAGAATTTTATGTAAATGTACCATATTATTGGGAAGAGGTTATTAATAAAGATCAGTTTCCATGACAATTCTTGCTTCATTCTTAGACCAGAGATATATTATGAGGCTAACATCTTAGGTGGTGACCTCAGACCTTCATAACATCACTCGGTGGTGACGAGGTCTGAGCTCAGACACCTTAATTAGATGACCTCAGACTCTTAACATCATTAATTTGGTGAGATCAATTATGAGGCTAACATCTTAGGTGATGACCTCAGACCTTCATAACATCACTCGGTGGTGAAGAGGTCTGAGCTCAGACACCTTAGTTAGATGACCTCAGACTCTTAACATCATTAATTTGGTGAGATCAATTATGAGGCTAACATCTTAGGTGATGACCTCAGACCTTCGTAACATCACTCGGTGGTGAAGAGGTCTGAGCTCAAACACCTTAGTTAGATGACCTCAGACTCTTAACATCATTAATTTGGTGAGATCATCTATGAGGCTAACGTCTTAGGTGATGACCTCAGACCTTCATAACATCACTCGGTGGTGAAGAGGTCTGAGCTCAGACACCTTAGTTAGATGACCTCAGACCCTTAAAATCATTAATTTGGTGAGATTAATTATGAGGCTAACATCTTAGGTGATGACCTCAGACCTTCATAACATCACTCGGTGGTGAAGAGGTCTGAGCTCAGACACCTTAGTTAGATGACCTCAGACTCTTAACATCATTAATTTGGTGAGATCAACTATGAGGCTAACATCTTAGGTGATGACCTCAGACCTTCATAACATCACTCGGTGGTGACGAGGTCTGAGCTCAGACACCTTAGCAGATGACCTCAGACCCTTAACATCATTAATTTGGTAAAATTAATTGTGAGGATAACGTCTTAGGTGACGACCTCAAAGCCTAATTACAATTTAGTGGTGAAGAGACCTGAGGTCAGAATTATTGACTGAGTATAAACAAGACATCACTACAACAAAATAATAGAAGAGATCACATGGCATTCAATAAAGGGAAGAGATATAGCATTCAGAGGTTGAAATACAAAGAAGTAACAAATATTCCTTGAATACAAAGTACCATAGTGTTACAAGTTACAAGTTACGAGTCACAAGTTACAAATTACAAACCCTAAAGGTTTGGGGGGGGGGGGGAATATTAACAGCCTCGGCCTGATTGGCTTGATCAGCATTAGTCACCTCGGCCACGTCATCAGTCTGGTCTGCCCCTTCGACCTCAGTCCCTCCCAGAGTTGCAGTCTCAGCAGGAGCAGCAGCCCCGTCCTCCACCTCTTGAAGCGCCTGAGCAAACTAAGGGTCAGCAAAGCCGAGACCCACAAAGTCATAGGCCTTTAGAGTACCAACCTCCCTCTCTCTGACTTCAGCCCATTTGGTAGTGGCCTTGATACCTCTTTCAAGATATTCAAAGCCAAAACCCATGAATTCGTCCGAGGCCTTATAGTCAGAAATTATTTTATCCGAGGCATCTTCGAGGGCAGCCTTGACAGCTGAGCTGACCTTCTGCTGCAGAACGTCATCTTTGGCCTTCAGGGCTTTGGCATGATCTTTGACGAGCAGAGAAATTTATTTCTCCAACCCCTTAACCTTATTTTCAGAGTTCTGCAACTCTGATTTCAGACGGTCGACCTCAGCATTTAGGGCGCTTTGAACCTTCTCGGCCTCTTGCCCCTTCTGGATGAGGGGAAATTTCCTCAGAGTCCAGTTCGATAGGTGGTGCATAGCATCCACTCCCTGCACATTTAAAGAAGAGGTTAATCTGGAGAAAAGTTAGATGTTGCACTTATAAAATTTTGACGAGAGATCAAGACGTACCTGAATGGCTCTGTGAGGCCGAACTCAACCAGTAATTGTGTATCTAGAGACCTGAAAAAGTGCTTGTCAGCCGCGATCATTGCAGAGCCGATGGCGTCAAGGGCCTGCAGACTATGGCCGATAATACTGTTAGATAACTTTAGCTGGGCCAGGCGGGTCGACAGGGCGTCGGTCGAGGATATTGGAATTGCAGCATCAGAGGCCTTCTTCTGTCTTAAGGTCGGCCTCTGATCCTCAGAGGCAGGGGCTTCTAGGGCCCTCTTCTTTGAGGCCTGAGATTTGGATGTAGAGGGAGCTGGGGAAGGAGCGTTCATACTGGTTTTTTTGGCGAGTCTCGCTAAGCTCGGTGCAGCCATCTCCCACAGTTCGTCTGGAATGCCTTGTGGTCGCTCTGCAAAAGTTAAAAGATATGGGTTAGAGATGAGATATGAATGAGTTCAGAGGTTAAAATTAAATGAAAAATCCTTACCAAAGTCAACAAGGGGACTTCCACCTAGGCCCATCCCCGAGAGATAATGGGGGGTCAGCAAATGTTCGAACTTAACAAAAAGACCATGTGCCCCTTGGTCTTGCAGGGCCTTCACCTTCTGGATATTCTGAAGACTTAGACCAGGGTCGGCCCTGGAAGACATGGAGACCTTACCCCATTCGAGGGGTATCCTCGGCTCAAGTGTGGAAGAGGGAACACATGGGCCTAATAGGAAATTCTTGCAACCTACGAGCCTCCTCTTGGGGCCTTTCTATTTGCCTAATATTTTCTAGGGTCTTCTCTCTAAGAGAGGGGAAATTCTCAAGAAGCTGGTATAAAGGTTTGAGCATCAGAGGACGACCCTAAACTTAAGGAATAACTCCTAAAACTACAAACAGGATTGACTTGTAAAATAAAGGGGTCTAAAGATCAAACTTAGAAGTTTAAAGCGAATGCTGTTCACCTGAAACTATGGTGCTCGCCGGAAAACATAGAAATTCGCCTGAAAATGCAAAACAAAAGCGAATAACAAAGGAAATGGAAGGGAGAAAATACCTGAAAATGAAACAATGAGGGCAAATGAAGAAAACTCGCGAAAAAACCAACAGAGGCCTCGGTAGAAGAGCGTTGAGTAGAGAAGCTTTAGAGAGAGAGATCGCAGGAAGAAATCGCGCACAGGAGAGAATAAATGACGAAGAAGGAGGGAAAAAGGGTTTTGAAACCCTTAAGTACATGGGCGCGTTTCCCAAGGACCATCATTGCTTTGGGAGCCCCAAAGGGCCGCTGACAGCGCACGCCTACCAAGTGAGCATGCTCCAACATTGGACAAGTGTCAAGCAAGTACTGGTTCGTAAGAAGACAGGCCTCAGATGCGTACTAATCCCCTAGTCACCTTCCCTCATATGTGACTAGGGGCTTGGGGGTGATTGATATGCCCCAAGTGTGACCTCGGCCTAGAGACACCAACCCCGGCCGAGGTGATGGCCGAGATATTGACCGACCCTGGATAAGCTATGGGCCCACGATATCAGCCCTCGGCCTTAGTAAGGTCGTCCCAGGCCGACACTATCACCTACATTTCCAATGGACACTACGCGCATCACAGGCATCAACAGCATTCTCATATACCTGGGTATGGCAACCTCGGCCGAGTGTAGGCCGATGTGACAAGGAGCCTTGGTAATCTTAAGAATTCTCATATACCTGGGTATGGCAACCTCGGCCGAGTTTAGGCCGAGGTGACAAGAAGCCTTGGTAATCTTCAACATGGAATCAGTCCAACCTCGGCTGGGGCCGACCCCGGCATACTGTCTCGGCTGAGATCAGGCCGAGACTCCCTATGGCACATCTCGGATTGAACGAATATCAATTCTTTACAGCTCGGCCTCTCTCAGGCCGAGGTCATGCACCAATATGGTGGCCGAGCATCAGTTGGCATTTAAATTAGGACACATGGCCACAAATCAGTTGTAACAAGATTATTCTCCACACGTGGGGAGAATATTTCATCATCATTCCTTACATGTGAAAGTGACAGGTGGCTTCCCCCTATTGGTGAGGCTAACACACATGTGCATATTACATGCATGGGGGTACACTACACCCCCTAAGTACTATATATATATAGAGGTCATCCATAACCTTGAGGATCCAGATATATTCAACCCTAGCTAAAACTCTGTCTAGATATACAGTAGAGAGAGAAAGCTTGAGAGGTTGTATCCATGGCCATTAGTGCCTTCATTCAGTGATATTACTCGCACACACTCACAATGGACGTAGGCCAAATTGGCTGAACCACTTATACACCGGTGCCCTCTCCTCTTATCCTCATCTCATTCTCTTATCTCTTTATATAACTGTACTGCCATTGTTATTCTTGTATTGAGCTTGAAAACACCTTATCTGGTGGTGTTGATTCTGGCATCATCAGTCAGTGTCAGACTTTTCCCGGAGGGTGGTGCTCTCACCTTCCACCTTGCATAAATCTTCTGTCTTCACCATTAATTGCTCATCTTTCTCCTTCATTTCAGTAAAAACCATATCGTACAAAGCCTTTAATGTCTTGTTCTCCTCGGTAAGATCATTGTAGGCTACATGGTTAACTAAGGACTTCTCTTACAAAATAGTGAAGGCTATTGAAGTCTGGAAGATAAAAAGGATAACGCAAGCAAGACTCAACATTAACACTAAAGTCCAATAAAAATTTTAGAAAAAAGATACATACTATTGACAACCGATGATGTGCTATAGTCCATAATATGACAGATATTACACCCTATCGCAGAATGAGGACAATATGCCTACATTGAATTATGCTGCTGCAGTCCAAAGCGTAAAGGTTGCAGCCCCCACTCACAGACCGTAACCCTATGCTTACACATATGGATGCGACCACACGTACACAGGATGCGACCCCTTACATATTACATGGTGCGGCCCTAGGTTATTCACTTAACCGACCGTAGCCCTTCTTTTGCTTCATCAGCAGCAACACAACATCTGCACCTCTTATAAATAGAGGTCCGCGCCTCGAGATAAGGGGCTCAGAGTTTATTTCTCACACCAAAATTTATCTCAGAGTTGATTATTCTCTCTACTACGCTTGGTATAGCTTGGGGATACTCTCCTACATCATAGTTATTACCCTAACATCCCCGAAATCATCATATTCAAGTATTATCTTCTATTCTCATGCTTGTATACCTCTTTAGCCTTAATTACTATGTACCAAACAACGCATATAATGAGAATGAGACACCAAAGTGTACGTAGGATCATTTTAATAGCCGAACCACTCTATATCATATTTTTTAATCTCTTTTTACCTGCACTATTTACTTATTACATATCTTACACTCGATTTGCTGGTACGAGAACGACAAGTGGGCGATTTCTCGTATCATCAATCTGGCGCTGTCTGTGGGAACCAAGGTATTTCAATATTGTTTATCCATATTTGGGGTCCTTGAACACCTTATTTATCACGGGGATCCTTTGGATCATTATCTTATGCGTGGATTTTTGGTTATTGAACTCGTATTTTGTATACACACCCTCTAATGGGTATCATATCTATTCAGATTTGTCCATGGTTCTCCTTTTTACGACCTTAGATCTATTTTTGCATACCTGAATGATGTTACCTCACCAAGATAATTCTGAAAAGTGTAAAATGTAATAGCCTCGTAAAGGTGGGTAACTAAGGATGAGATCAGTTCGATCGTTTGCTACTTTCTCAGCCCGTGATCTAGGGTTTCCTACCATGATTGTGCCATTATTGTGCACCAAGAGGTTGTTCTGCTGTGGATAGACCCTAGTAGGTATGTTCTCCACGTGTTCCGTGTGAAAAACTCACTTTTTGGGTTCTAATCCTTGGATTGTTCCGATCTACCCAAGAAGGGTTGCGATCTGGTCGTTTAATTGCCCTCTTGTAGCAGCCCCTATAAGTGCAGTTGGTTTACAAAAACCTCAAATCATCGAGGAATGGACTCAAGTGGTCCCAAGTTCAACCTTGGTGAATTCAACACAAAGGCAGCGACAGTGCATATACATGCCGTATTGGCCGCGACCTCAATAGTAAATCATGCAGCGATACAAATGATGCATCCCTACTTTATACTTGGTTCATCCTATATTCTGTGATTACTCACTTCTACTAGTTTTGTCTCTGATTACATATTTTGTAAAGACTAACAAAGTAGAAAATAAAGAGAGAATCCAGCCAAATCACAGAAATGAACAACGATATTGCCTAGTTGTACAACCACCTCAATTATCTATATGACAGTCACGCCTCACCCCAGACTCAGGTCAACTTCTTTACCCAGAGAGTTCCTATGCTAGAGGCCACATCACCTAAAGTTACTGGCCAAGTCTGTACTTCCGTAGCCACTGAGGCTATTGACCCGGGGGTTGCGGCCCTGGACCAGAAGAGTCAAAAGAGGAAAGTTAAAAAATTAGAAAAAGGTTTTGAAGTCTACACTCCATTGCTTTGTGAGATTGAAGAGGTGTTGGAACTTATCAAAGGGGACAAATTGCTTCGCTGACCTGAGAAATTGAAGCCCCCTCCTCAAAAGAGGGATAAAACCAGATATTTCAGCTTCCACAGGGACCATGGGCACATCGCTGGCAAATGTTTTGAGCTGAAAGATGAGATTGAAAGGCTAGTGAGATAGGGGATGCTGTAGCAATTCCTAAAAGATGCTTTGAGGATACAGTCTTTACCAAACGGGCCACATGCTTAACCCCACCTTAGTCTATATTTTTTGTTTAATCTGAAGTGTTGATTTTATGCACAAGAGTTACATTTCCTTACAAACGTGACATATATATACACGAATATATGAAATTGGTCTTATTTTGCATTATCCTAACAAAATCATATCTATGAAGCACATATTTATTCATGCTTTTATCTCTTAACTTCCCATTTATAGAAATCTTATGAATGACCTTCATCTTAAACAAATTTGAAGGGAAATATGACCAGTTATCTCAAAAGATTATTTATTTCACAAATGATCCTTATTTGGCGTACAACCTTAATGGGCTAACAACGCCACACATGGTGCAAGTACATATTCTTATATTCAGAAGGCTAACTATCTCTCGTCATACTTCTATCCACATAATCAGCCATGGGGGCTTATAATGCCCGTCATATTTGCCAAGGGGGTGACCAATGTCTATTCTCAGTTGTCGGCATGCGACGTCGAGTTTGGGTGGCTTAATAACATAACCTTACTCAGGGAGGCTTAAAAGTGTCTTGCACATCAGCTTGAGGAAGCTTCATAATACCTAGCATGGGAAGGGTTTATTTATATCCAAACATAGCTTGGGAAGGATTCATAATACCTAGCCTGGGGGGCCTGATAATAATCCAATCGAAGCGATAAAAGGATGCTGTGACACTGGCATCATAAAGCATGCTAAATCTACAGAAAGAGGATGGCCTTAGCCCAGCATGCTGTCATAAATTTCTTAGCTAGGGCTTGAAAGGGGCCGCAACCTTATTAATATGGCCGCAGACATTAAAGAGTTCATTCATTCATTGAGAAGATGCATCAAAGTGGACATTATTAGAATTGCTAGAAGGCCACGGTTGGGTTACAAACCAGCCGCAACCAAGGGAAAAAAAGGAGTGAAAATGTTAATTTGCAGCCCCAAAACTATTTCTCCTTGGCACCGCAACTTGGGGGTAATGATAACACAAATATGGGTTAAAAAATTTACTTAGTGAAGGAAGAATGTAAAAGTTTTGAAAAGTCCCAAGGCAAAGCACTGCAGGCCGTAGTTTATTATGAGGAACCATTTGTAAGGTCCTGCTGCAGCCTTATACTATATTCAAGAGCCAGTTATTGAAGAAACATATTTGCAAGCCATTAAATTAACCAATCAACAATGAAAATATCATAAGAAGTCAATAGAGAAGAATACACAATGGAGCAATTAAGATCAGTTAAACAAAATGGTCACAGCCTTGGCAAAATGATGTTAAAGTACAAACAAATGGACGCAACCGAAATAAAGATCAAATGTTAAAATGGACACAACCATGTATAAACATTAAAAAATATAGCAGAATAAATGGGATGCAGCCCTGAGGAGGAGTTGAAAATTTTGAAGATTGCTAATTAAAGGATGCCTAGAAGGCAACATCATCTTCTTCATCCCTTTCTTCTCCATCTGCAGCTATTTCAGTTTTATGTTCAGCTGCCGCATCCTCTGCCTCAGCTATTTGTTTGGCCCTCTCCTCAGTCGTGGCCTTTATCTCAGCCACACATTGTTAGTGCATGGCATCACAAAGCCCCCAGGAAAGAATTGTATCTTTACATTTTGGTAAGTTTTTAACAACCCTGTGCCTGAGATCTTCGAAGCGGTGGAGGTAGGCCCTATTACTAGTGAGGAAAAATTCCCTTAAGCCTTTGAATTAATCCACGACAATGTTTATGGCCAATTGAAGTGCCTCGACATGGTCTCTGTCCTTTTTGGCAATAGCTGTGGCATAATCCTCCCCCATTTGCTACAAGGCCACGATGTGATCTTTCTCCTACTGGGATGATTTTTCTTGAAGCTCCTTCAACTAGGATTCAAGATTAGAGGCATGAAGAGAGGCTTCCGCGGCCTTATTTTGTTCAACCAGTAGTGATGCTGGGACCTTTGTTAGCATTGCCTTAGTATCATTACTGGACTTGAAAGAACATTCAAGGTTCATTTGTGCTACTTGAAGTATCGCAGCAACAGAAGCTTTATCGGCCTCAAAAGAAGATCTATTGGCATTATCCAAGTTAGTGAAATAAACCCTCTCCGTGACCTCCTTCAACTTGTAGAGGGATGCGTACTTTTGCTTTTGGGACACCACAACGTCCACGGCCTGAGAAGATATTTAATGTTAGAAAACAAAACAAAATCTACAGAAAGAGAGAATTATTGAAAAGGTGAAGTTTATCTTACTCTCAGCAAGCTATGGAGGGTATAATCCTCCAAGTTTTTATGGTCCTCATCCACGAGACGATCCAGGTCCACGATATTTGGAACAATTTTCATTCTGCGAGCAACCCTCGCAGTTGTGTCCCAAGAAGAGTTAGGGTTGGTCTGCCTAAGCTGAGGCTATGGACGACTATTAGGACCAACACTGGCATGACTTTGAGAAAGTGCCAGGTTGGCATTAATAACCATTATTATAAAAAGAGGCGGCAATTTTGAAATGCTGGTTGGGGTGGTTCTGCGGTCAAGCTATAATTCAGGACCAGACGATATCAAGCCTGCCGCGACCAGATGACTGTCGATGTCATCGTCAAAATGGCATTCAGGCCTTTTTTGAGGAGTAAACTCCTCAACCTGATTGGGGGCGTGGAAATATCTTTTTGTTTATGAAAAACGATTACGAATGGTGTAGTGGGTGCCGGAGGGTGCTTGGACTTGGCCCTTTTCCTCTTCCTCTGTCGGGCTGCGTTATTGAGGGCAGCCGCATCCTCATCCATCTCTGCCAATTGAGCTTCCAGGAGCTCCCTATATATTTCCTCACCTGAAGAAGAAATGAACCAGTGTAAAAATTTAAAGGATTAAAAATAATTGTCGCGACATTAGTAAAAGAAATTGTTATTTCCTTTTTCGACCATCTGTTTTGGCAGAGATTTGGTTGTAAAGTATCTTACTTAAAAGATGGAGGTTGAAGTCATTAAGGTGCTGAACTGTTTATCCTTATCACTTTCTTCCGTGGACCTTCTTATCCTACTGTCCTACCGCTCACTTAGTGGCAAATTGTGAAGAGCTGCATAGAAAGTTTTACATTAATACAAAAGCAAAGGAAAGAATAAGACAAGTACACAACTGAAAATAACAGAACGCGACCACTATTTACCTAGCTTGGATGGATGTCCCTATTACCCCGACATCTTAAAGGATTTATCTCTCTCGGTCTCATCTGGGTGGATTTTACACCCTTCTCCAGAAATGTAAAAATACCTGCCCTTCTAATTCTTTACACTAATGGGCCTCCAACTACAGAGGGGTTCGTCGTTGCTACGGATGGTAAAGTAATAGTACCATTCAAACTTTATAGAATTTTCCTTAGGTCTGTAAAAATGGAAAAATTCCATGGGAGTTATGACCCTATTAAAATTATTCTTTGACAGCACCACTGAGGCAAGAACTGCCCTCCAGACATTGGGATCTAGTTGGGTTGGGGCTAACTTCATGGTCTGGAAGATTCTTCTGATGGGGACTAGAACTGGCAGTCGTAGCCCATAAATAAAAGCGTGGAGGGGGAAACAGACCCCATCATTAGCAAGTGTCATGCAAGGCCTTTGTTCTGCGATGGGTGCTGAGAAAATCAAATCTTCAAAAAATTCAAGTGCCTCAACAGCTTAGTCAACCCACACAAGTGCATCACCGTGGGTGTGTTTTATGTATTGATCCTATGAACTGGGAACAAAATAAAGCCCTTAGATTCTAACCCAAGCCAATAAATTTGAATTAGTGGGTCAACATTAGTGTCAACAACTTATTTTATCAATTGAAGATTGATTCAAGTTCTCTAGTACAAATCCAGACAATTACATAAATTCAAATGGGTTCAATTCTTCATGAAATTGGCAAAAAAGAATTCAGACGATGGATCATTCGATTACCATAATTACTTTGTAAAGGCAGGAGTTCCAATCAAAGATCAAGAATAGTTGAAAGGATTAAATTATCAAGCTATTCAGGAGGTTTTTTGTCAAAATAATTACCTAGAAATGGGTGAAAATCGATTGCTCAGCCTCCTAACACCATAATGCGCTGCCTCTGAACCACCATACACTGCCTTGAAAGGTTGCCAAAAAAATCAAGAGAATGAATGGAAGAAGGTTGGATTTTGATTTGATCTCAAGAGTTAGAAAATGTAATGAAGTCCTGGCCGGTTCCATTTAAATAATAGTGCGTGGGAAGACGAAGCGTCGTTTTGAAAATGGACACTGCAAAGGGAACACACCGCGACATCAACAATATCAAGACATAGAACCAGTTCCTCCTTGGCACTACGCCTTGGGGGCTTATTGATATGATAGATATTACACCCTACTGCAGAATCAGGATAATATGCCTACATTGAATCATGTTGCCACAGCCCAAAGCGTACAGGCTGCGGGCCCCACTCACAGACTACAACCCTATGCTTACTCACCTGACCGCGACCACATGTTCATAGGATGTGGTCCCTTGCATATTACAGGGTGCGGCCCAGTTTATTCACTTAACTATCCGCAACCCTTCTTTTACTTCATCAGCAGCAACACAACATCTAAACCTCTTATAAATAGAGGTCCATTCCTCGAGATAAGGGGCTCCGGGTTTATTTCTCACACCAGCACTTAGCTCAGAGATGATTATTCTCTCTACGATGCTTGGCATAACTTGGGGGCTACTTTACGGCATCACAGTTATTGCTCTGAGATCCCTGGAGTCATCATATTCATTTATTCTATTCTATTATCATGTTTGTACGCCTCTTTAGGCCTAATTACTATATACCAAAAAATGCATATAATGAGAATGTGGCAGCAAAGTGGGCGTAGGCTCATTTTAATAGTCGAACCACTCTATATCCTATTTTTTATCTCTCTTTACCTTCTCTATATGCTTATTACATATCTTACACTCGACTTGCTGGTACGAGAACGACAAGGGGATGATTTCTCGTATCATTATCCCACAAGGAATCTAGGTCAGCACACCTCAAGAACTCAAAGTCCTTCACATGACCAAGATAACTAAACAGATCGAAGGCATTTTTGGCATGGTAAAAGAGGCATGGTAAAAAACGGAGTCTCGGCCAAACTTCTAGTCTTCATAGGTCACCTTAGGTTTAGGATCAAACTAAAATTCAAGAACCTTTCCATAACAAGAAGTATGTCCTGGACCTAAAGCACACCTAGGCTCGGAGGTACGACCAAGTCTTTTCAATAACTTGCGCAAGGGCTGCCTATCTTCCTCTTCCTCTCGGGGTTTCTTATATCCAGAATATGGATTCATGTGGGTTTTGCCCTTGTCTTTGTCATTGGTTGCAGTTTCTTGCTTATGAGTGGCTTGGTCAGTTATCGGCTACAACTTGTTATGGTGTCGGTTATCTTAGAAGCAGCAGCCTACCCGACCCCAGTCTTCTTCTAGCTAACACCAACTTTTTTTAGCCTAGCCTTAGTTATGGCATTGCGATTAATGTGATGAGGGTACATTACCAATGTTTCCTTAGATGGATGCTCCTATACCCATCACATAATGGTAGACATAGAAATCATCATATAGACTCAAATCATAGAAAAATGAAAAATGAGGTGCCAGTACAACTTAACTGCTTCAAAATTTTCTTCCCCACCTATAGGCATATCACCTGTGTTAAGATGAGTCTCCTAAGATAAAAAAAATTCTAATCGAACCTCAAACTCTAATGGGTACCACTATGGGGAGTGTTATACCCATCAACAACGAATTTTTCAATAGTAAACAAATCCTCAAATTTAAGAGGCTTCTCTTCACAATATGTCACGACGAGGTCAACTAAAGACTTGGGTAGCCTGGGGGCTCGCTTCACTTGAATAAGAAAAATAGAATAGTAATATCAGAACAGTGTGATGACCAAAATAAAGGAAAGAAATATAAAATGACATAAAAAGTCTAACCTTTATTACTGGGTCCATTCCATTCCTTGGGAACCCAACACGACCTATCTTGCTCCTGGGACCTAAATTCCCAATCTCCTTGAATAAACACTTATTGGACGTTCTAGATATGGTTGCTAGTCTGGACCATGGTAACCATCCTATATTAGGGCTGTCGAGAAGAAAAATAATAAAACCTGGCGGCTTTGGCTTCCTTTACGAAATAATCTCCTCAGCATCCTTTACGGAATAATCTCCTCTCTGATACGCTAGACATTCTAGTTTGGATGGATATAGGAATGGTGAATCTCCCTCTCATCACCTTAAGATACTCCTCTAATACCAACGAGCATTGGTTTCAACGAGATTATAAGTATTAGAAGACCCAATAGGGTCCTCTTCCTCTTCGTCCGTAGCCTCAACGTGGGACCCATCAGCAGGAGAAGTAGAAGGGTGGGGACCCACACTTTGGAGTCTAATATCCTCATCCCTATCAGTAGCGAGCTCCGTAAAAAGAGAATAGATATTGATGGGATAGATAAATACAATGTTCACACAATCACCCTCAATAGAAGGGGGTATGATAGAGATAATAGCAGAAGTTTCTAAAACAGGTGAAGAAACGTAAGGGACCCCAAGATCAATAGAAGAACCACAACTAGAGGTAGTCTTGGGCATATAAATGGGGTGACCAGGATCTTCCTCTTATCCAAGCAAGAATAAGAGATGCTAACTATGATGCGAACGAAACGATATCAATTTAAAACATAAGAGACTAAGCATGTGATATCAAACAAACATTTTACAACCAGTTATATACGAATTATGAATTAAAGCATAGGTGGACTAGCTAAAATGGTAAAGACTAAGAAAATTATCATATATATGTAGACATGATGAATATCACTAATGCACACACATATATATATAGGAATAAACACCACACATGACACAAAATACATTAAGCTTTTCACACTCGTACGGCAAACATGTGTCTAAATACATGTGGTAAACGGAAGTGTAGGGGTGTGAACTAGTAACAATTAAATTTCGACCCAATCACTTAAAACATGTTCACGGAGTTCTCATTTGACTGCAAAAATTTTATCAGATTTAGATATAGCCTCGTGTGACAGAATAAATTGAACCCAATGAACAAACATACACAATGCATATAAGCCTAAAATTTTGATGATTCTACAAACCAATAGAGTCATGACAATGAAAGCGTAACTAGGATAAATGGACATTGTGCAAAACCATTGATATGCCACCCAAACTCCCTCAAAATATGCATATAATTATGGAATTACTATATCAACTAAACAAAATAGGCCTTGGAAAATTATTTTTCTTTTATTTCCATATTTTACTTTTAGAACTTTAGGTCACGTATTTCTTTTAGGTCCTTTATAAACGGTGGCTTACTCGCAAAGGATAAATTTCCTTTTGGAGCCTTTCGCCGTGCACATTCATATAATAATTTTTTATATCGCACAAATCTCATGTTCAATGGATTTAACATGCACAAGTCCTTCTAGGTCATAAGATATGTAGATGAATAGATTGGTAGGAGAACACCTCACAAAGCTCAAATATACATGTGAAGTTAAAATTTCAAGTGAGCTCTTGCGTGTGTGAGTTGAGGCAAATAGAAATAGAATCCATTGAGCAACATAAAATCCAACTACTTCATGTAAGCACGATAAAAAACATTTTAAGGATTGACAATCTTAACCAAAAGTTCTAACCACACGAAAGTGAATAGGAAAGGATTCAAACACAATTTTATGCCACATAAAGTGTCACAAACAAAAAATTACATAGAGTCTTTTTGAGTTTTTTAAATTTTTAACCAACCAAACAAAAATATTTACTCAAAAGACAAACAAAATCATTTGTATTTTTCATTAAGCCTAAATTAATAAAAAGGTAAAACACAATTGATAACCATTTTTTTTTGTATTTTTCATGTAATGCAAACTAAAATAAATATAATACAAAAGATAAACAAGTCATAATTTCTAGCATGAGATATGAAATAAAGCAATGACTAGAAAATGACTAAACATGCATACAACTAGCAATAATATATGACATGAAGCACAAAAAGATAGAAGATGCAACTAACTAACACATTTAACCTTTGAATTTTGCAAGGGAGGTATCGTGTGAAAGTAAATGAGAATAAAAAAAATCCTATCTTGTAAAGCTTCCAAGTTGAATCTCCTAACCCGAACTAATGACGTATAACGATTTTGGGGTATAGGAATCTTGGCTACCTAGGTTTCCTTATGTTGGGATTTTCTAGAAAATCTTTTAAGATCAAAACAAAATTTCTTAAGATGACCATTTCGACCACAGTTCGCACAAGTAAAAACGCGTCGAAAGGTGGTACCTAAGGATTAATCTTTAAAGGATTTCCTAGGTGATTCTATTAAAACATTGGTTTTGGATTTGTTAGTTGACTCATTACAATTATCGAAGCCTAAACCACACGTGTCATTTTTAATTTGGACCGTTCCTAATATTTTATCTAATTTCTCCGAACGACACTCCAAATAAAATTTAACTTTACTAGAGTCTTTTAATTTATTTTCTAAATATAAAATGTGAGACTCTAAAACATTGTGCTCTTCAAACGTGAGAAACTCCTTTTTCATTGAACCCATTAAACCTCTAAGGCTATCTCTCTCGTCTTCTACATATTAAAGCTTCTCACGAAGAGCTCTCTCTCGTGTCCTAAGGTTAGCAACTAACTCACTCTCATCCATGACCTTGGCAAGTTATTTTAAACTCGCTTCTAACTTCAAATTTTCCTTTTGTAATTCTAGAGATTCGGCATATAATTCTTGAAAAGTAAATTAAAGTTGACTCACATCAACCTCATTTTCACTTTCACTCTCTCTCTCTCTCTCTCTCTCTCTACTTCACTCTCACTACCATCATCTTTTAGACCTTCACAAACAAAGGCCTCAGAAGTGTCATGTTTTAAGTTATCATCATCGAATAATATCTCACTCTCATGAACATGACTAGCCATGAACGCGGTATAGTTGCGCTCAATGGGGGAACGAGATCCCTCTTCCTTACCACTATCACTAAGGGTGGCATTGTATGAAATTGGTTATTTACCTTCTCTCCTTGGTTTAATGGGGCATTCAAAAGACCTATGGACATACCCTTCACAACCAAAACACCGATTTGACTCATCCCTATTTAGATCTTCATTTAGTCTTTTGGGGCATTTTTCGGCTTTGTCATGCTTAGAATTTTCAAATTTCTTAAAATCATTTTTAAACTTATCTTTGTTAAATTTAAGAAATTTTTGAAATTTCCTAGAAAACATAGCCATGTCCTCCGAGTCACTATTACTCTCATTAACCACAACTTGTTTTTCCTCCTTTCGGGCTTTCAAAGCAATTACCTCATCTATTTTCTTTTTGGTTTTATAGGGGAACATATCTAGTTCGTAGGTTTGCAAATCACCTACTAGTTCCTCAAGTTTGGTAGAGTATAAGGTGGCTAAAGAATTTAACACGGTCACCTTAGGGATAAATCTATCGGGTAGGGACCTAAGCATTTTCTTTACAACTTGGTTGTCAGGTATTTTCTCTCTTAAATTAAATGAAGAATTTACTATGTCTGAGAGTCTAGCATAAAACTCATCGAATGTTTTTTTTTCATCCATTTTGATGGTTTCAAATTGAATGGTGAGGTTTTGTAGTTTAAAAGCTTTTATGACACTTGTTCCCTCGTGAGTGAGTCGTAGGATATCCCAAGCTTCCTTAGTAGTTTCACATATCATGATACGTCACAATTTATCCGGCGTGACCACGGTAAACAAGGCATTTAAACCTCAAGAATTGAAATTAGCAAGTTTCAACTCATTCTCACTCTAACGCTCGATGGGTTTGGGGGCACACTCATTTTCTATTAAACAAGCAGGTGGAGACCACCCATTAACTACGGATAACCAAACCCTCTCATCTATAGCCCTAAGTGCCAAACGCATACGTGCTTTCCAATTAACGTAATAAGAACCATCGAAAATAGGAAATCTAGAAAATGGGGAGAAATCCATTTTTAGCCAAATTTTTTTTAAAGGACCTTAACAAAGTAAATTATCGCTCCTACTCTGATACCACTTGTTGAAAATGTAGACCCCCAATTTTAAAAACTTTCACTTTAATTTTTTTGTAAGTGTGGAATACAGATGGTTACTAACAAAATTTAATTTTCCAAAATTTGTTTAATTTTCTTTTCTTTAAAAAGATGGAAAATTATATTGAACACAAATTTTAATTTCTTAAAATAAATTAAAATTAAACACTACAAAGTGAATTAAAGTAAACACACACACACTTTAAATTCACTCAAATCAAATTAATTTAATCAACAAGTTTAAACAATATAGGCAAGAATATTATCCAAATAATTTAGTGCCAACTTGAATTAAATTAACTTAAAATAAACTTACCCAAATAAGTAAACATGCACCATTTTAAGCAAGATTAGGAATTAAACCCAATTTTTATCTTTTTACCCTAAGCATGAGATCTAGGTGATTTTTTTGTTCAAAAAATAAAATAAATTCACAATCCCACAACACGCCGATGTATAAGGAAACACCCAAATCGAAAAAAACGTCAGACAACCCTGGCCTAAAAAATTCACTAAGTATGGTATGAATTTTATAAAGACTCGATAAAAGTACTTATACAATAGACTCGATTCCCTCCAATCCTTGATGCGCTCCTTCGATCTTTAACCTCTGCCTATCGAATAACCTCGAACTCCTCCACAGTCTCGAACTCCATCGATGGGGATCTTGGACACTGTCACCCACACACGAAGCCTTTCTTCGACTGAGAACACCGTAGCGTAAATAAATGTGTCTCCTTTTGTTAGGGGTAGAGTAACAGGACCCAAACTCTTTTATTCTTTGGTAGAAAAGTGATCCCGATGCCAAAACACTCCAAGAAAATATATAGACGTAGAAACTTGGATAAACTAAACTTTGGGTGTAAGTGTTTTTGTAGAAATTAGTTCATGATTACATAAAAACACTAAACAATGAACTTTTAAACTAAGAAATTTTTCTCTCTAAAATGTTCTCTCGATTTTTTTTAGAAAATGTCAAAAAGTTGGTTTTTCAAAAGAGGTTCCCGCACTAAATAAATTTGAAAGTGAGTTAGTGGGTACAAAGGTGGGAAAGTGGGACAAAACTACCAAAAAAATTTCCCGCAAGAAATCTCGTTCGGACGACATTTTTATTCGAACGACATTTCGTTCGAACAAATTTTCTAACGAAAAGTCAGTAGCCAAAATGGGAAAACTCGTTGGCAAACTCGTCCGAACGAAATTCTCGTTCGAATGACATTCTCGTTCGAACGACAATTTCGAACGAAATGTCAGAATGTGCATTTTTTTATGTAAGCCAATTTTTTTTATTTTAAATAAAAATTACACCCTTAAATAATAATCCAAGTCTCCTACAAATATATAAAACCATTCATACCTTTGGAGACTTGAAATATGATGTTGATGACGTGAAACGTGTCACTGAAACTCGACAATGATGTTCTCTTAAAAAGTAAGCTGCAACGTTCAACTTTAACATGTCATAGGCTTGATGGACGGTCAAGAAATCTATCCTATGACTCTAGTATTTTTGTTCTAAATTGATCTACATAAGACTCAATTGGAGACTTGTGTCCTCACACTGAGCATTCTTCAGCACCCTAACTGGCTCCTCCCAAGTCTGGTACAATAGTCGGCCAAGAGGTCAAATATATGTTTTTCAGTAATTAGCCAACCAGTTTGTGAGAAATTTCTACTTTGGTGCGAAGGAAGGGAAACAAGTTGTCCATATTGTCGACATTCTATATAAGGAAGATGAGAGGACCCATGATTACATTACCCAGTTCAACACCGAGAAGTTGGAAGGGGTGGATTACAACGAGCCAATCGCTGTAACCGCTCTGATGAGCGGATTGCAACCCGAAAATATGTTCTGGGCATTAACAAAGGATCCTCCAAAGACTATGACTGAACTAATAGCCAAAGCAGTGAAAATTGTGAACGAAGAAGGGTCAATGATGGACAAATAATCTGACAGTCCTAAGATATCGACCGGGAAGAATAATGGCAAATAAGAGCAAAAGGATAAAAATAGGTTGATAAACCAAGGAAGTAAGATAAGTACACGCCTGTCACAATTGGCGTCCACCACATCTTGGAAGAAATTTGAGAAACAAAATACCTCCCATGACTCGGAAAATTGAAAATGCCAACAAATAGGAGGAATAAAAGCAAGTAATGCGAATTTCATAAGGACCACAATCATAACATAGATAATGGTATAACTCTAAAGAATGACATTGAGGGCTTGATCAGGATGGGAAAGATGTAGAAGTATGTGGATAGAAGAGATTGATCAAATCCAAAAGAAAACAAAGTCAGGAGACGGTTAGAATCGCCTTGTCGGAGGATAATCAATAAGAAACGGGTGAGGGGTGATTACTCGGATGACAACCCTGATCTCCCTAAAAACCCCAAGGAACCCATGCATGAAGTAGAATGATATCCTTCACTTGTCATTTCATTGTGGGATGAGGAGCTTAGGAGAGAAGACCTTGTAGAAAGGAAGGCCTATCTGAACGAAGCCAAGCTTATGAGCATGCACAGGTCAACCTGACAATCGATTCAAACAAATAAACCCGCAAGGTGAATGAAGATAATTTAGTCGTCAAATTTTCAAAAGATGACCTATCTGGGGTATTGTACCCCCACAATGATCCTTTGGTCGCCATAATGGTCATCCAAGAGGGAAAAGTGGCCAGGATCCTGGTGGATAGTGATAGATCTGCAGATGTAATGATCTGTAGTTGTTACAACAAGTTGAAGATTTAGGATATGGAGATAACACCTTATCACCAGCCTATGATTGGATTTTTAGGTAAAAGGGTGTAAGCACTAGGGACGGTGGAGATGGAAGTCATGGTCGTCTCTTGGCCGATAAGACGAATGATGAGAATATGCTTCTTTATCCTTAAAAGGAACGTACTTTCAGCCTACACTATGATATTCGAGAGGATCAATCTAAAATTTTTTGAAGTCATTAAGAAATTCCCAACCCACTTTGAAATAGATGTCATCAAAGAAAATCAGAAGGTCGCACGTGAGTGCTATTTTATTTTCGTTGACCAGGAAGAATAGAAAAGGTTGATGACTACCTATCACAGCGAAACTACTGACCCTCGAGATGAAGAGAATATGATTAATGTGCAGCTCATTCGAAGAGATTGAAACAGTCCCACTTGAAGTCTATCATCCAGAACGAATAGTTCTAATAGGGTCATCTTTAGATTCACTTTTGCAATAAAAACTCATAAACTTCTTGTAACAACATAAGAATTTATTCACATGGTGCCACAAAGACATGCATGGTATAGATCCTGACTTCATGTGTAACGATTTGAATGTGATGAAGGGTCCAAGCCAGTCAACCAGAAACACAGGATTTTTTATGCTAACAAAAACCTCGTTGTTCAAAAGGGGTCCTTAAACTAGAGAAAGCCAACTTTATTGACGAAGTCAAATACCTGGAGTGGTTGTCTATCGTGGTCATGGTCCATAAGAAAAATGACAAATGGAGGATCTGCATCGATTTTATCATCCCGAATAAGGCCTGCCCAATAGATTATTTCCCAATGCAATGGATTGACTTGTTGGTAAACACTACTCCGGTTATAACCATATCAAGTTCAACACCTTCAACAGAGAAAGGACGTCCATTATAACCCACAAAGGTACTTGCTGTGATAATATTATTCCATTTAGTCTTAAAAATGGAGGGGCATTTTGCTAGCGACTAGTAAACGAAGACCTAATATGGGCTAACATGGAGGTTTACATGGATTAAATGCTTACTAAGATCGAGGTGTTCGCCAACCACATTAAAGACCTTAGGTAGACCTTCGATAAATTGGAGAAGTACCAGATGAAGCTGAATCTCACCAAATGCATTTTGGGAGTAAATGAAGGCATGTTCCTAGGCTTTATCATCAATCAATGGGTTAGAGAAGCTAAATCAGACAAGATCTAACCTCCTCTCAACTTGAAATCTCACGCGATAAAGAAGGACACACAAAGGCTAATGGGGCTAGTGGCTGCACTTAGCAACTTCGTTTCTTGAGCCACTAACAAGTGCCTGCCCTTATTTAAGGTATTAAGGAAGTCGTTCGAATAGAATGAGGAATGCAAAAACATGTTTATAAAGCTAAAGAATTACATGGGTTCCCCACCTCTCCTATAATGTCTAGTCGTTGGTGAAAAACTCTACCTGTACCTCGTAGTGTTCGAATCAGTTGTTAATTCTGCACTGGTGTGGCATGAGGAAGGAGTTCAAAAAAAAGTCTACTAAACAAGTATAGTGTATCAAGAAGCTAAAGTTCGATACCCCTGAATGGAGAAATTAACATTGGCATTAAGAAAAGCTTCATGAAGGATGAAGTCGTACTTCCAGAAACACATCATTGTGATCTACACAGACTTGCCCTTACGGTAAGTCCTACATAAACAAAAAAAAATTGGTTGGCTCATGGCTTGGGCGGTTGAACTGGGTGTATTTGACATATAGTACGAAACATGGACAGCGATAAAAGGGCTGGTGTTAGAGGATTTCATTACTGAGTTCACCTATGAGGAAAAACCATCCGAGTGGACTCTCCTGGGAGAAAGTTTAGCGCCTAGCAATGAAGAGTCACACCCAGAGGAAACCATAGATCCAAAAAGCTTCCATAAGACTCCCAGGGTAGAGATCTCCCTCAAAGAATCTAAGGAACAGTGTGACGAGTCCCATTGCAAACGTTTTAGGTTTAGAAAAATGGAAGAGTTGGACTTCGATAACGCTATATGGAAGTTGTACATTTATGGGTCATCTTGTTCGACAGGTAGTGGCGTAGGAATTATTGTTTGCACATCTAACGAGATAGACATAGAATATGACCTACATTTTCAGTTCGAAGCCTCTAATAACGAAGTGGAATATGAGGCTCTAATTGCCAGACTAAGTTTAGCTTCGTCCATGGGAGGTGGCCACATTTCATCACATAGCGACTCCCAACTAGTTGCCAACTAGATATTTGGGGTCTACTAAGCTAGGGAGGAGTCGATGGTAAAATACCTGGCCATTGTACAATAAAGGTTGGAAAGATTTATGAAGGAGACTATAGTAAGAATCCCCAGATCGGAGAATATCCAAGCAGACGCCCTGGCTATGATGGCTTTGACGATAAGGACATCTTTACAAAGGACAATACCAATTGAAGTGCTAGCACATAGGAGCATCATTGATGGACCCCATATGATTATAAATTAAATATGGCAAACTCCCTGCAGATCTAAAGAAGCTAAAAAGCTATGCTATAAGGCCGCTCAGTATGTAATGGATGCAAGAGTACTTTATTGAAGAGGGCACACTATCTCACTGTGGAGGTGTGTTCACCCAATGGAAGTCAATAAACTGATTAAGGAGGTCCATAAAGGGTGCTGCGGATCCCATTCCACCAGAAGATCGTTGGTTAAGCGAATAGTGACTCAAGGATATTATTGGTCGACCATGAAGGTTGATTTCATAGATTACGCAAAGAAATGTGACAAATGCCAAAAGTTTATGAAGATCACCCGTTCCCCCGGAGCCCTATTAACTTCGATCACATAACCATGGTCCTTCGCAATATGGGAAATTGATATGGTCGGCCTGATTTTGAGGATAAAAGGATGATACAAATACTTGACGGTTATAGTGGGATACTTCACAAAATGGGTGGAAACCGAGCCCCTAGTTGAAATTCCTTATGAAAGGGTATTCCAATTCAGTTGTAAGAATATTATATTCCGCTATAGAATGCCCTTCGCATTTATCACGAACTATGGCACACCATTTGATAACTAGGACTTTAAAGACTACTGCACTAGGATAAACAACTTGAAGCTGAGCACCTCGAAGGAGGGGGATTACGTTCTTAAGAAAGTGACACAGAAGAAGAACAAGCTCGAGCCCAATTGGTAAGGGGCTTATCGGGTAACTAGTGTCATAAGGCCCGGGACTTATCGGGTTGAAACCCTAAAGGGGGAATAGTTCAATAACCCCTGTAATTCAAAAGACGTTAGGAAATATTATGAGTAGTATGTTAGTCATTTCATTTATGTAACTTTCACTCTGGTAATTAATAAAACTATGTTTTTATTTCTGACTTTATTGACTTCTCCCTGGCATAACATATAGTGAACATATCTAAAATGGTTATGCTAAAAATAACAACATTAGAATAAAAATAATCTCTTCTTGTATATATTTATTTCCAAAACCATTGTATGACCTCATAGGTCGCGAATGAGATGGTCAATCCAAAAGACTATACAACGTCACAGGTCGCGAACGTTTAAACTTGTCCTTACAAGTTTTTAAACTCTTGTAGAACCTCATAGGTAGAGAACGAGGTGGTCGGCTCCAAAGACTATATGACCTAACAAGTTGTGAACAGTTAAACTTATACAAGTGTGCTTTCCTAAGTTTACCAAACCCTTATACGACCTCATAGATCGGGAATGAGGTGGTCGGTTAAAAGACTATACGACCTCATAGGTCACGAACAATTCGACTTATACACACTTATTATCCTAAGTGTTGCACACAAGGTGATCAACCTATACACTCTGTACGACCTTTTAGGTTATGAGACAAAAGATTTTTAACAAAGCATTTCGCAACAAGGTATAAGCAAGATGATTGACAATCCACATTTAAATATATAAATAGTAAGGCAACAAGAACTATTTCATAAATAATGAAAACATACAAAGTCGTTACTTGATAAATAAAAGGTGACAATAGAAAAAGATCTACACAAATCCATCAAACATAGCCAGGCGCAGAACCGTAAGCCAAAGGTTTACCACCTTCATCTCTAGCCAAGGTCGCAGCGTCTTCATCATCTCCTTGCCATTCGTTCACCGTCACAACAATATTGGGGTAATGATTTGCCACCCTCTTCTTCAAATCCTCGTACCTGTATATAAAGTAAAAAATTCATTCAGTGTTGAATTTCACCAAGGACTTGTAAGCTTCAACAGCTGTGATCCTGGAAGAAGCAAGGGCATCCCAATCAACCTGTAACTCTGCAGTGAGGACATATTTTTCCTTTTCAAACTTCTCTCTCTTTGTAGTAATAGCCTCATTTAAACTCCTAATCTTTTCGTTATAAGTGTCAGACGTTTCCTTGAGAGTGGTATTCTCACCTACCACCTTGCTCAAGTCTTCCATCCTTGCCATCAATTGCTCATCTCTCTCCTTTAGTTCAGTAGAAATCTCATCATACCCAACCTTTAATGTCTTGTTCTCCCCTGTAAGTTCATCGTACGATACATGGTTCACCAAGGACTTTTCCCGCAAAATAGTTCAGGGCCTAGACGTGTGGAAGACAAAAAGGAGAACACAATCAAGACACAAAATCAACATTAAAGTGCAATAAAAAGTTTAGAAAAAAGATTCATACTGCTGACAACCGATGGTGCCCTAAAGTCCACGGGGAATCTGGGTCAGCACACCTCAAGAACTCGATCCTTCACATGACCTAGATAACCATACAAATCGACGACATTTTTAGCATAACGAGAAATAGGGCTTGGACCAAAAGCGCGATCGGGATCGAAGATACGACCAAGTCCCTTCAAAATGTGCACAAGGGCTTGCTATCTCCCACTTCCTCTTGGGGTCTCTTGACTTTAGCAGATGGATGCATGGGGGATTTTCCCTTAGCCTTGGAAACATCTCTAACATCCTGCTGGTGAGTGTCTTAGTCAGCTATTTTAGAAGCAACGACCTTCTCAACCCTAGTCTACTTATGGCTAGCACCAACTCTTTTTTGCCTAGCCTCAGTTATTCCCTTAAGATTAATGTGATGAGGGGCCATTCCCAGATGCCCCTTTACCCCTGACAGGATGGAAGACATAGGCATTAGTATATAGGCTCAAAGCTTAGAAAATTGAAAAGTGAGGTTCTAGTATAACTTACATGCTTCAAAATTTACTTCCCCACCTACGAGCTAATCACTTGTGTCAAGATGAGTCTCCTGTACCACACAACCTTACAATGGTACCTCAATATCTTATGGGTCCCTACCACCAGAGGGAGTATGATACCTAGCAACAATGAATTTTTCAACACTAAATAAATCCTCAAATTTAGGAGGCTTTTTTTCACAATATGTCATGGCCAAGTCAACCAAAGACTTCGGCAGCCTAGGGGCTCGCTTCACTAAAATAAGCAAAATTGAATAGTAATATCAGAATGGTAAGATGACCAGAATAAAGGAAAGAGATAGCAAATGAAAGAAAAAGTCTTACCTATATGGTTGGGTCCGTTCCATTCCCTGGGAACCCTACAAGACCTATCTCGCTCCTGGGACCTAAATTCCCAATCTCCTTTAATGAACACGTATTGGCTATTCTAGATATGGTTGCTAGTCTGGACCATGGTAACCATCCTATATTGAGGCTTCTGAGCAGAAAAATAAAAATACCCGAGGGCTTTACCGTTGTCTTTTAAATTGTGGACAAATCTGAAGATCTCCCTCGTCAAATCAAATCCCATTCTAAGTTTCCAAAACATTATAGCCCTCAGTATGGTCCTATAAGCATTGGGAGGAAGCTGGGTGAGAGTCAATCCGTAGCCCCTCTAAATGGAACGAAATATGGGATGAAGAGGTAGCCTCAACCCCACTTTGAGGGCCCATAAGGGGAGGCAGATCTCCTCAGTAAACTTTACAAAATAACCCCTCTTTAATATGCTAAGAATTATATTTTGGATGTCTATGGGAATGGAGAATCTCTTTATCATCACCTCAAATTCCTCCTCAGTTACAGTGCCCTAGTACTAACGAGCATCAATTTTTGTAGGATTACAAGTATTAAAAGACCCAACAGGATCCTTTTCCTCTTCGTTCATAGCCTCAGCATTGGACCCATCAGCAGGAGAAGTAGAAGGGTGGGGACCCACACTTTTGACTCTAATATCCTCATCCCTATCAATAGCGAGATCCTAAAAAAGAGAATAGAGATTGACGAGATAGATAGAGACAGTGTTCACAAAATCACCCTGAATATAAGGGAGTATGACATGGATAACAGCTGATGTTTCTAAAATAGGTGAAGAAACGTAAGGGACCACAAGATCAATTGAAGAACCACAACTAGGGGGAGTCTTAGGCTTATAAAGGGGGTAACCAGGATCTTCATCTGGTCTAATCACTTTTAAAGGACGAGGAAACCTTTTCTTCGTAATCCCAGGACCCTCTGACTCAAGTCTATGAATAAAGTTATAAATTCTTTGGATGCGTGGATGAAACTCATAATAACTGCTATTTATATTTACTGAACCTAGGTCAATCAACTTAATGGTCGTCTGACATCACAATCTCCCAATAACAGACCAACCAAGAAATTAAATTGCGAAGAAACCCTAGCTAAAATGAGGAAGGCGTACCTGGTAAAAATGAATTAATGGTGGGGTAAGTAACAAAAAATAGAGAAGAAACCACAAAAATACTTATGGCGAAAACCATGATCTCCCAAAGACCCCTGAGGAACGTTTGAATAAATTTATCTCTGTAACTCTGGAAAATATCAAAGTGATGCAAATGAGACATGTGGCGTGAATTTATAGTTTTTTAAAAAGGAGTGAAAAGTCATAGCAGACTAAACGTCAATAAATATACAAAAATGAAACGGCGGTACAGAGTATCCGTACGCATTTCCCTTTGCCATCATTACAAAGAAGTCACTTCAGATACTAGACATGTATCCCTAAAATTTTTAGAAACCCTAAAGGCAATCTGCTTGGCCTGAGTCAACCCAATGTGAGCCGACCACAAATGCCTTGATACGAGCAGTAAGAAACACCTCATCCACTCACCCTACATCAAATTGTAGAATTCGTGCAAGTGGTCTTGGGGGATTTCTATTGTACCCAAATAGTCCCAAAGGTGAATAAGACACAAGTGGAAAAGGAATTATTAAATGTTTTTGGCTCCAATCTGAAATGAGGTCATCTCAGTGCTTAATTTCTCGGTCAACTTGCTTGACTACTGTCACATATGTTTAAATAAGGATTGGACGAATCACGTGATGCTATGGGTGCCTAAATATTAGAAATTCCTTATCAATCACGTGGGAATATAACAATGTGTCTGTTGCAAATTAATCATTCACACACTTAGCCATAAAGTGAGCCCATGATCCAAGGCGTCTTGCCTTATTATTTTGATAAACATGTATCTACATGTGTAACTGCCCGACTTATAAGGGAATTCTACTTGTCCTCCAGTAAATGTCCATTGTCACCTATAAATAGGTCATTAATTCATGATAGAAAGGGACTTCCGCTGGTATCTTCATAAAGCAACGAGTTATATCAGCAACCTTAAATTGTAACTTTGCCAATAAATGCAATAATAGACCAGCAACACTATGGACATAGGTTTCCTTGAAGGGCCGAACCACGTAAAAATTATATTGTTTTCTGTATATCTCATACCCATTCTCTATTATCATTATTCCTCATTTTATTGATTTATTTATTATTTGTTGTCTCCATTTTTGGACGTCAACACCCTCTAAATACAATATAATTTTCTGATACGATGGAATGGAAAATAAACTCGATTTGCAACTCTTGCTACACTAAATCCATGCAAGTCATAGCAATCTAACTGGAAATGTTAGTCCCCAATAATAAGTCAGAGCCCACTGTAAGAATACTAGTTACGTCTACCATATAAAGTCCTAATAATAAATTCTAGATGAAATATATATCACAATAAAGTATTTTAAATAATAGTAAACAATTTAATAGGAAATGAATAATTAAACTCTCTAGCTTGTCACTTTTGTATCTCATCAGCATTAATTATCTTTTATTGTTAGTGATCTCTTTGCTACACAACTATAGCAAGACAGTCTCTTATACAACCCTGAACTTACCGTGGTGTGTCATCCGTATCATCATATCATTACTATCCAATATTTATTACATCACAATAGCTGAGAATTCCTTAATATCGCTATTCACATATCGTTATGTATCTACACAACCAATCTCATCACTGTAGCCGACTAGCCTAGGTTTCGCACATACCACCATGGACACATATAGCCATCATTATAGCCAAACAACCTAGGCCCCTCACATATTATGGTAGCTAGCCAAGTAGTCTATACGCATACTATTACACCCACATAAATCCCATCAATGTAGCTAAAAAAATAGGTCACACATATATAATGTGGCAAACTAATGCTACACCCTGCACATACAATGATGCCCACAATATCAATAATCTCTAATACCTATCAAATATATGGTATTAATCTCAAATCAACTTATAACACCATATTAATCATGAATTTTTCTTGCCAATTATAACTCGGGCATAACAAAAAATCCATTTCTTGTTCCATTTATAGAGTTCACCGAAACCATATAACTCCATAAGAAATACCCAAATCCACACATATTACCTAGTCATATAACTAGGAAATACCGCACTGGGAAATGACATAAGCATTAATTCCATACTCAAAGAATAATAACCTTGTAAACTGTGCATTCTAAAAAAGTATCCCAACACCCACATACGTAACCCAAATCATAAAATAACGTACATGACCCAATAATCCTAATGATATTACCATTTTAAATATTCCAATTGCAACAATATTTAGTTTTCTTATGCCATGATAAAATTCCTTTATTTCATATTCTTTGATGCCAATTACATGTGAATTACATCAAATTCATATTTGATTTACAATTGTAACATCATATTTCAAAACATTACATAACACCATTATTCAAGTTCATGGGGGATTTCATTGATTTAAAGAACATGTCAATTGAAGCATGCGATTTAGCAATTCTGAAAAACATATTCGATTCTTTAACCAATATTCACCACTTATCAATTTTATAAGCATTAACGTATGTTCAATGTTAATACCAAATTATCATGTTTGATTTCCAATTTCAATATAACCATCGTAATCCCACAACATACCCAAATTCCCCAAAAGCATGCAATATTATCCTAATTATGTTTCTAATTAAATTATAAAAATTACATATGATTGGAGGTGAGGAAACATTTAATCCAAATAATACTTAAGGGGAAAAGTAGAGATATTCTTTCCTTAACGTGTGTATTGAAACTTCTAATTATGAAAAGATTACCTTCCTCTAAAAAACTTCAATTAATCTTCTTCACACTCCAAATGTAAAAGCTTCCAATTGAAGGTTGAATTACGTTTCAATGGAGCTTTAGGAGGTTAGGGATGAAGAGATCATAGTGTTCTATCTTCAAGTTTAAGAAAAGGTGTGAAAACATAAGTTAAAAATCATGTAACTAGTTATTTAAATAAAGCTACGTAGACTGTGCAACGAGTAGACCACGAGGTTGCATGCCATAATGACGCGGTTCGCTGAAAAACACCTGCGGGCGTGAGCTTTAGCCCACAATCGAGGCAAGGTACTTCTGTGATCGCTGTCTAAATCGTTCCGCCTCTCTCCCTCTTTATCTTTTTGGAGTTTAAGTCTAATTTTATTGAGTCATGTATCCAACTCATGCACAAATATTTACATATACAAATTTTAATTCATTGTTAAGTATTCTTAAATCTCTGACTTGGAGCCCAAGATTACCATAATTACTTAAATATCCCCAAAAGTCTCACCTTAACCCCAAAATACCACCTAATTAAATAAATGTTTAATTTTTTATTTAATTAACATAAAATCATTATAAGTCATTTTAATTAAATATTTTCGCATTTAATTTAAAATTTGACATTCTATACCATTTTAATTGATTCATCAAATTAATTAATTAATTCGTGTACTCAAAATTATGAGGTATTATTGTCTTCCCCCTAATACAGTAATTATGTCCTTATAATTTGATGGCGCATAGTCGTAGTAATTCAGATTTCATCAATATTATCATTTCATATCCACCTACCTAGCAAAAATATATCCCGGGCTAACATACGCCCACGTCTCATCATAAAACAAAAGTATTGTTTACATATGTCTAACATAGTATACCATGATTGAGGTCCCATACACCCAATCTCACGTGCACATGCACCACAAGTACCATATATATATATATATATATTTGTGTGTGTATGTGTGTGTGTGTGCGCGTGTGTGTAAAAATCATAATGATAAATAAAATAACATACCATAATATCCCATTAGCCACGCCTTAGTACATCATGTTTTCACCTGTGCTGCACATGGTGCAATAGTACCCTGTGCTCGAAGTCCTTAGCCCCACTAATTTTGAGTCTTAGGATACTTCTTAGCTTAATGTCCTATCTCTCCACATGAATAACATGAACCTATAAAAGGACCTACCTTCCTATTCATCAATCACTCTCCCTATTACAGTCCTTGCCCTAGATGAATTGTGGGACCCTATTATCCTGCTAAAGGGTATATTGTTGATCATGCCCTACTCAAGGCTTTTTCACGGTTTCTCCCATATTTGTTATTCTGATCCTTATTCTATCGTTTAACATTACCTCATCCTCTCTTGGTCCCATCCTGACCATTTGAATCAGTCATCTTTCAAACTCTTTTATGATATTTCAGACGCTCCTAAAAAAAAATTTGTGCAACATCCACCATCATAAGTGGTGTATGATAGATTCTCCATCACAACCAACATGAATAACTATGTAAACTCATTAATGAAGCAATTCTTCCGTTTGTCCTCAAGGTTCACCTCCTTTAGTGAAAATATAGAAAATTCGTGAAATTTTTCCCAAACTCATTACCTGTATCTAAACCGTGAAATCCCCATAAATCATACGAAACTTATCCTCGGGTGTAGTCACACTCTCCCACTGCTACAAAATATCCGTTGTTAGCTTAAAATTAGCCAATATTTGTGTCTTCACCTCAATCCAATCAATTATCCTAAGGTGCCTCTCCTTTACTAGTGAGCCACCATTGTCTTAAACCCCCCTTCAAATGTGGGAGGAATACCCTCACTGAAATGTCACTACACCAAAATAGGAAATTTATCACTGCCATTATCAGTGACAAATGATCTTTATTACTCTTACTTACCATGACGATTTAGGGGGTGAAAAAAAATATTTCAAACCCTAATACGGTTACAAATGTTGACAACCATTACCCCACCCATTTTGTCACTGTTGTTAGTAGTGACAAACATCAGATTTGTCACTACTGGCAGCAATACAAAATTTAACTAGTGTGCCATATTTGTCAACGCTCGTGGTAGAAAGGACCTTTATCACTATATTTAATATTGACATGTTATCTTTATATATTAAAAAGATTCGATAATAAGCACCCAAAAATGTATATTTTATACCCCAAATAGACGTATTTTAATTGCTAATTCTCGACAAAATTGGATCTTATGTGCGTAATTGTCTATTGTGCAGGCTTGATTGCGGTTGCAGTGTCAAAAGCCCTATTTTGAGGTAATTTTAAGTTCAAATGTGGCAAAATAACAAATCCCACAACCCTAGCCTATCCTAGACCGAGCCTAAACCTACCCCGAACCCAATGGATGTTTAGGATTTATTTGCAATTTTTTATATTTCTTTAGTGTTGTTTTATTTTGATTTTTAGTTTTTATTTTATTTTTATTTGGATAATTTTTTTTAAGAATCTATTTTTTAGTTTTATTAGATTTATTTTTTATTTTTTATATATTGTTAATTTTCCTTTTTATTTAGAGTCTTTTTTAGTTTAATATGTTTTATTATTTTTATTTTTATTTTCTTTTTAGCTTGATTATTTTAGTTAGGATTTTATTTTTATTATTATTTTTCGATACAAACACACACACACACACACACACACACACACACACACACACCATTCCATACACATAAAATATACTATCCTACACCCACTTCATCTTCCCCACCAACACCCATTTTCTCTCTCCTCTCACCTCCATTAAACCCACACTTTTCTCAATTCAAACTTTAAATCGAGTTTCAGCCATCCACTACCAACAATCAAACCCGATTCCTGACTCGACCCAAAACCATATCAGACATAACCTGGACCTACCAACCTGTCGTTACCTGATTCACCACACAACCACCAGCAGCCACCAACCTGGTCGGAACCACAAAAAACCCACCCATCAACAACCCGACCTCCATCCCAAAATACCAAACCGGTTGGAACACTCAAACTCGCTACCCGAACTCATAACCCGGTCGCCCATAAAAAAAATCCATTTCATCCAAGACCCACCCTTCGCAACCTATCTTCAACCCAACACCAACCCGATTACACCATTTATCCTCCATATTAACTCCAAAACTCAAGAGCCATCTTCCCAAACCAAAACTTGTCGGACTTCACCCATGACCACCTACGAACCCAAATCGAACCATTCGATTCTCCCTAACGCATACCTGATTTCCAAATGCTGCCAAAGTCCCAAACCAAATAAAGCCCTACTTGTGATTTAAAAGTCATTTAACCCCATTTCCTTAAATACCCCCAACTTGCCCCTCATATCAAATCTAACTTCTTCCTCACCATTTCCCACATGCACTCACTCATCACTACCAAAATACCCCATATTCCCCCTCTGACACCTCATAAAATCCATACACATCTCAATTCTCCCATTTATTCCCCTAGCCACTTGCACACTCTAAAAGTAAGAAGAAGGCCCAATAAAAAAAGAGGGGAGAATTCTTGAGTTAGCTTAGAGAGAAAGTTAGAAATAATATTTTTTAGTTTAGGAATTTATTTTCTTTTGTTTAGATTTAAATTGAGTGAAATAAATTGTAGTGAGATTCAAGTTGAGAGTGAATTTTTGTTGATCACTCAATTGGAGGTTGTATCCTTCTCATTCAAAGATTTGAGTTCAATTGGATGCAATGAGAGTTGGTTTGATTGTTCTCTTCTTTACTCTTATTTTATTGCCTTTGTTCATTTGGTTATCATGTTTCATATTTTTTTAGGCTAGAAAACCCTTTCAAAGGGTGTGATGAACCCTTATTTTATGTTATCTCAATTAATTAGTATGTTTATTTGAAATTTCCTTTGAATGTCAATTTCGATCCTGCTCCTTTTGATTTATGCCTCGAGAGAGGATAAATGATTTTTGAGAGAAAATCGAAATTCGAGATATTATACCCATTTTAGAATCAAACTAGAGATAGGGGTTTCTTAAGTGTGGTATTATTCCTTGAATTTCTACTATAAATTTTATTTTCCATGATTTATATGAATTTTGATGAATCAATCCTAGCGGGTGGTTTATTAAAAAGGAGTATAAATCTAATTTCTAGAGTTGTGGGGTTTGAACTTAATTTTCTAAACGGTTGGTATTAAAATTAGATTTGTGACGAGAGTTGACTTGTAATTTCGATACTAACTTGAGAATTTCAAATGAGAAAATTAATTAATTAGAAATATCTAAAATTGGTTGTGTAATCCCATTCCTTGATTGTTCTGACATTTATTTCCTCACTTTATCTCTTATTTTTATTAGATTTTATTCATAATTTTTCATCACATTTTTTTAGAGATTCTTTATATTTTCCTTCTTATTTTATTTACTTGTTCTCATATTAGTTTAATTCACATCCTCACAAAAATTATTTTAATATTGAAAAAGCTAAAAATAATTAAAAAAGTAAAAAAAATTGAAAAAGAAAATAATAAACAAATGAATTACATGCCTCTCTTGTATGTTTCACCCTTAGATTTTGATTGACACCCTTACTTACCTCTACACTTTCGTTAATTATATATTTGTAGTTAATTGAAGGTTTTGATTAACTTGGCTTACAACAATGACTATACAAAAAAGATGTCAACCAAATGGCACCGTTGCCATTCTTTGGAGCTCGAAGCACTTGAGAGGATCCATTTTTTGATTCATTTGTATTTATTTATTTTCGTACCATTTTTTATTTTTTTAGAAGGCTTATATTATGATTATTCTATTCTTGGCCTATATTGTCGTGCTTAGAGACACCATTTATATTTCCTTTCAATTTGTAATAATTAATAGCGAAGAAAAGTGTGATAGGGAAACCGAACAAGGTAGAGAAAGGGCATCCAAGGTGAGGAAAAGAAGCCTCTCTACTTTGGATCGGTAGGACTCCCGGGGACGACAGAGATATGCGAGATCTCCCCCCGATTGACTCAAATTTTTCATCACCCCACGGTTTCAAAACCGTGGGAGGTACATTTCTAAAACCCTCATGCCTCTCGTGCCAGCGAGTCTATTTTTATGTCTGACTATGTGCTCTTACTTGATTTTTATTATCTCATTTATTTTTGAATGCGTGTGATGAATTAACCAATTAAGAACTACACCCGGTCATTGATGAGAAGGAATTTCATCACCCGACTCGCTCTCTTACCAATTGTATGCTACCCTAGCCATCATTAGATTTTAAATCTATCGATTAGCTAGCCCAATAGGAGAACATTTTTGAAACGATGATCACTTAGATAATTTTCGTTATTTTTATCGCTGGCAGACATCATTAAAATTTGGCTACCCTCTCATCTAAATTGCAAGAAAAAAATTGGCTATGTGCTAGTTAGGATTTCTTCTTCACTTGTGTGTGTCCAATTCCATCCTTAGGTAGTCAGGTTTTAGTGAGTTCGTCCGAATTCATAGAGTCCAACTATTTTTTCCACTCTTTTCTTCCAAAAGAATCCAAAAATATTTGTTTTCCTTTATTTTTCTAAAAACCCAAAAAAATATTTTCTTCCATTTTCATAAAATTACAAAAATATTTTCTTTTCTTTTGAAAAAAATATTTAAAAATCCAAAAATATCTCTCTCATCATGGCCGAAGAACGTCCTTTACGCGATTACTTTGGCCATTTCTCATCTTCTCAAAGAATGTTTGATGTTGAGCCCGAGTTGAACCTCCATACCTTACTTCGTGGCTTCACCTCTCAAACACACAACCTTGATACTCATGCCTCGCCCACGCATGGATCTTACATTCTATCGCCTCCGATGACGTGTATCAACGCATCAAATGCTTTGCCATGCACATATTGTTTTCACGTTGATCTCTTATTCCATGAGTGTCCATATATTTCATATCCATACGAACCCACCATGGAGCATGTTTATCCATATGACATTGTTCTGAAACCCACAACGATTTATTATCATGATGTATCTAATCCCGAGTGGTGTGATTACCCCAACTATTCGTGGAGGCCTGATCAACCTTCCATGCAATACGAATCCCAACCCGATGTTTTGGATCCTAACACGTTCCAACAGTTGTTATGGAAATCAAGTGCACCTCTTCCCGATCAGTTCCCTCACTATGCGCCAAACATTTATCATCCTTTTGTCTCTCACAGAGATGCTTCTACTATGTATGACACACTTGGCCCCATTCCACACACTTCATATGAGTATATTCTCCGTTTTTACATGTCCATAAAGAGTTGTGTCCACCTTAACCACTTCCACCACCAATCACTTTACCACCATCATGCACCTTCACTTTCGAAAGACTCTTGTAAAAGTTCATAGTTGAGTAAGAGAAATCTACTCAATATCAAAATGAATCCCTCCAACGGCTTGAACAAAGATTAAATGAAATTGAGTGTGAGAAAGAGTCGGACATGACCCCAAGTCAACCTGTTGTTTCCCCCACAAGGAGTGAAGATGTGTCGTCTTGTTCAACTAATTTTGAGTGTTACCAGCCTTATCCTCATGATAATCTTGACGTTGAGACCATTCCGTGGTCTGGGCCTCAAGTTGACCCATATGGTGATTTATTTAAAATCGCGAGCCTCATCAAATCCCACCATATCCACATGCACCCTTCATTGAGAATCCTATTTACCTTCCCGCTGAATCCAAAAAAAATGCCCGAGTTTACACCTTTCGACCCCACTACGTGTGTTCCCAAGGAACCATTTCATTATAGGTTAGCTTAGGCTACGAGTGCTCACCATTTTCTCTAGATTGAATCTGAGATGGTTCCTACCTATCCGGAGCCCCATTATGCATGGATCCTTTTGAGCCCAATATTTTTAATTATTCATTTATCTCTGCACTTGGTGCCTCGTTTGACTTACCCATCACATTAGTCGGTGATACTCTTCTACAGAAGTTGACCACTCCATCTTTAGAAACCATACTCCCTTGTGAGTATTCCTTTACTCATCCTATGAATTCCCTTGAGGATTACTCCGAGCCTCATGAGGAGTGTGTGTCTCATACGCTTGAGTTGGATCATCTTCCTCCACCCTTTATCCCACCGACCCTCCTTTTATCCCACCCAACTAACCCATTGGCCCTTCCCTCCCATCACCTAGTTTGGATCTTGATATTGTACCTTGCCTATTCCCATCCATATCTTTGGATCCTAATCTAAAACCACCATCCACCATTCACGAGAGTATTTTTGGTGCTACTATCCACTTATGTGACACCGAGCTTGTTACCCCATGCCCGCTAATCTTCTCTTGTGGTGTTGATTTTTCCCATTTATAGCTCACTGATGTGTCACGACGCGACCATTATCATCATCCATTTATAGAACAGTCGTGTGCTTTTTATAAGCCCCACCCGATTCCACTCTTCAAACCTTTTTACCTTCCTCACCAACTAGAGCACCACTCTTATAGGGCCCTTGTTGCTCTCACCGGTTCAATAAGGCCTGTGATCAATGCTTATTCTCCCATGTCTTTCTCATCATTACCCTAATACCCACCTATCTATGGTCCACCAATGATTTGGATCGTGTGATGCACTTTGTCATATAGGTTCGTTGACCCTTTTTTAGCCTTTATCCAACAAGGCTGACGCTTCAGTGTTGTTTGGGGGTGATTCTCATCACCCACTTTTTCAGCCACCCGCGCTTTCATAGTTCTCATCCTTAGGGTGAGTTCCCTTCGTTCTAGATAAAGACATTAAACTTAGCGCTACCAGGAGGCAGCCCGTCATTTTTTGTATGAGTCTCATCCTGTTTGGGGGTGGTGTTTCACATCACCCAATGCTTTACCATGCTTATAAACTTGTATATTTTTTTATCTTATCATTTATTCTGGTTTTATTTTGGCTTCATCTATCAACTTTATTAGCGGTTAATTCTGGTAATCTCTTTCCTCCCTCCTACTCTCAATTTTAAAAATCATTTTACTTAACATCTAGGACGATGTTCCGTTTTGTTTGGGGGTGGGGAATTTTATCAAAATCGTACCTCTTTTAAAAAAATTTAAAACCGGTTTTTTAAAATTTTCGTGCAGTTTCTTTCATCTCACTCATTGACATGAATTTTCTATCATCCATCTTTTTAGTCTAGGAATCAAGGTGGAGGATTTATTTTTTCTAAATAGCTTATGTAATACGTTCCAAGGCATTTTTCACCATGAATTTCTAGACTTTACAAAATTTGCGCACTTATCACGTCACTATGGTTTAGAGTTGAAGACTACTAAAATTGCCAAGAAAACCTTAAGGATCAGTAGTGGAGACTTTAGCTTGTCAGATTCGTGCCTTTCATCCTTTTAGAGAGTTATACGCAATCTCTGAGTCACAAGTTAATTCAACTTCATTTGGGTCCTTACTTAAATCATTTTATGATCTCATTATTATTCAATTTTGGCTTATCACTGAGAACGATGTCACTTTCGAGTTGTAAGAAACATGTCTCTTGAAATTTGTCCCGATCACTAAAATTTCATCCATACCGTCACCCATTTTTCATATCATGTTACCATTCACTTCATCCATTACCTTCCCATATTTTTCTTATCCACATACATACCCAATCCCTTCTAAATCATCCTTCATTTTTGAGAAAAAGAGTGTTGTTCCAAATGTAAAATGTCTTCAGTGTTGAGAGTATAAAAAAAGAAAAAAAAAAGAGAGAAAAAGAAAAGAAAATTCGAGGAAAAAAAAAAGAAAAAAAAGAGTTTTTAGTTAGTTCCTGTGTAACAAAGACATTTTTTCTTCAAGTGCTATATACTCTTCTTGAATATCCATCAAAACATCCATCATCCATCCATCTTATACTACCTCACCTCATCATATCCTTCACATTTCATTTTCCCCTCACCCATAAACATCCATATTCTCCCCTAGGCGTTCAGGCAAATGAAAATCTATATGGTGAATAACTCGACGTTCTCACTATAGTGATTAACATTCTTTCATGAGATCATTTTTCTTTCTAAATGTTCGTTCTTTCTTATATATGCATGAGACGTTTGACCTTGCTTACATTTACTCACCTCCTGATACACAAGAGCAATACACTACGCCAAATCTCGTGAGTTCATTTAAGAGAGATATATCCATGACATATTGAAATTGAAGCGTTGATTACGAAAATGAAATTTAGAAATTACACTTATGACACTCGACCTGTTTTGACTGATTCACACACACACATTGAGTTCTAGAAAGTATGTGCCTTGAGTATTTAATTAGCTAAACCATTTTCTGCACTTCTAGCTCGCATTCCTCAAAACATTTATCTCATGATGGATTATGCGATTGTTGTATGTCTAATAAGAGATTGACTGCCATTTTCAAATAAATAATTTTGTGGGTATTAAAAGCTTGTTGCACATGCTAAGTGCAATCGCAAGTGCCCGTGAAAGTGGTACACTTTTGGTTTTTTATATTTTTGTCTCTCTATATTTTTCTCGAGGACTAACAGTGTTTTGTTTAAGGGTGGTGTGATTAGCACCCAAAAGTGTACATTTTATACCCCAAATAGACGTATTTTAATTGCTAATTCTCGATAAAATTGGATCTTATGCGCGCAATTGTGTATTGTGCGGGCTTGATTGCGATCGCGGTGTCAAAAGCTCTATTTCGAGGAAATTTGTAGTTCAAATGTGGCTAAATAACCAATACCGTAACCCTAGCATATCCAAACCGAGCCTAAACCTACCCCGAACCCGATGTGTGTTGAGTTTGTACTTTTATTATTTTTTATATTTTTATTTTAGGTCATTTTTTTTAGGATTTATTTCGATTTTTTAGTATTTATTTGCACTCTTTTATATTTCTTTAGTTTTGTTTTATTTTGATTTTTAGTTTTTATTTTATTTTTATTTGGATAAGTTTTTTTGGGAATTTATTTTTTAGTTTTATTAGATTTTGTTTTTAGTTTTTATAGATTATTAATTTTCATTTTATTTAGAGTCTTCTTAGTTTAATAGGTTTTATTATTTTTATTTTTATTTTCTTTTTAGTTTGATTTTTTTAGTTAGGATTTTATTTTTATTTTTATTATCATTTTTTATTTTTTTTAGTTTAGATAATTTTAATTTTTACCTTTTTTAGGTACAAACACACACACATACCCCATTTCATAAAACTAAAACATACTATCCTACACCTCACACCATAACAACCCTCCCACTTCATCTTCCCCACCAACACCCATTTTCTCTCTCCTCTCACCTCCATTAAGCCCACACCTTTCTCAATTCAAACCTTAAATAGATTTCCATCCGTCCACTACTAACAGTCAAACTCGATTCCTAACTCGACCCAAAACCATATCAGCCATAACCCTGACCTGCCAACATGCTGCTACCCGATCCACCACACAACCACCAGCAACCACCAACCCAATCAGAACAAAAAAAACTCCACCTGTCAACAACCCGACCTCTATCCCAAAATAGAAAATCGGTCAGAACCCACGAACCCGTTACCCGAACTCACAACCCGATCGCCTATAACCAAAATCCATTTCATCCAAAACCCACCGTTCGCAACCTATCTTCAACCCAACACCAACCCGATTACACCAGCTTTCCTCCATATCGATTCCAAAACTCGAAAGCCATCTTCCCAAACCAAAACTCATCGGATCTTACCCATGACCACACACGAACCCGAATCGAACCATTCCATTCTTCCTAACCCATACCCGATTTCCAAATGATACCAAAGTCCGAAACTAAATAAAGCCCCACATGTGTTTTAACAGCCATTTATCCCCATTTCCTTAAATACCCTCAACTTTCCCCTTATATCAAATATGATTTCTTCCTCACCATTTCCCACATGCACTCACTCATCATTACCAAAATACCCTTATTCCCCCTCTCACACCTAACAAATCCCATAAACATCTCAATTCTCCCATTTATACCCCTATCCACTTGCACAATATAAAAGGAATAAGAAGACCCAATAAAAAGAGAGGGGAAAATTCTAGAGTTCGCTTAGAGAGAAAGTTAGAAATAACATTTTTTAGTTTAGGAATTTATTTTATTTTATTTTTTTTAGATTTAAATTGGGTGAAATAAATTGTAGTGAGATTAAAGTTGAGTGTGAATTTTTCATTTATATTTTGTTGATCACTCAATTGGAGGGACAATTGGATGCAAAGATATTTGGTTTGACTGTTCTCTTCTCTATTCTTATTTTATTGCCTTTGTTCATTTGATCATCATGTTTCATATTATGTTATGTCAATTAATTAGTATGTTTATTTGAAATTCCCTTTGAATGCCCATTTCAATCCTTCACCTTTTAATTTACGCCACGATAGAGGGTAAATGATTTTCAAGAGAAAATCGAAATTCAAGATATAATGCCCATTTTGGAATCGAACTAGAGATAGGGTTTTTCAAGTGTGGTATTATTCCTTCAATTTCTACAATAAAATGTATTTTATATGATTTATATGAATTTTTAAGAATCGATCCTAGTGGCTCATTTAATAAAAGGAGTATAAATTTAATTTCTAGAGTTGTGGTGGTTTGAACTTAATTTTCTAAAAGGTTAGTATTAAAATTACATTTGTGACGAGAGTTGACTTGTAATTTCGATACTAACTTGAGAGATTTAAAATGTATAAATTAATTCATTAGAATAACTATAATTTTTGGTGTAATCCCATTCCTTGATTGTTCTCACATTTATTTGCTCACTTTATCTCTTACTTTTTTTAGATTTTATTCATAATTTTTCATCACACTTTTTAGCACTTCTTTATATTTTCCTTCTTGTTTTATTTTCCTGTTCTCATATTTGTTTAATTCATATCCTCACAAAAATTGTTTTAGTATTGAAAAAGCTAAAAAAATAGAAAAAATAAAAAAAGAGAAAAGGAAAATAATAAACAAATTAATTGCATGCCTCTCTTGTACGTTTCACCCTTAGATTTGGATTGACACCCTTACTTACCTCTATGCTTTAGTTTATTATATTTTTGTATGTAATTTAAGGTTTTGATTAACTTAGGTTACAACAAAGATTACACCAAAAGGCTAAAGTTATCGTTCGGCAGAGTTTCCTTTGTATTTTGGACATTCCAGATATCCCGCAAACATAAAACATGTTTAAACTTCAATTTAACCTAAAAATTAATATAACATAAGTCCATTCCGTCAACATACAAGTGTAAAAACAACAACATCAAATAAAGTTATCCCAAGCGCCAAATAAAAAATGAACATCGAAATAAAAATAAACTAACATAAAAACGGTAGAACACTTCCATGACAGGAAATGATACGAACATATAACAAATCATTCATAACCTAGACCAAAGGTCACCACACAGTGGGTACGCTTCGTGAAGTCTAGGTATATGAACCGTGGGGTATTGATGTGATAATAATCTCCCTTGTGTACTTTGAGTGTGCTTCCTATGAAAGTTCAATTTATTCAAATCCCTTATACGTGGCTCCTCGGTATCTATTGACTTATGATTGAGTTACTTGATAGGAAGTGTATACACCTAGATTTAGGCCTTTGAATGCTACATATGCCTGGTATGTCATGTGTATAGCTGTAAACTTTGAAATATAATTATTATCAAATAATTCTTAAATGAAATATTATATGAAAAATGATAAATAACATTTGTTTGTGTGCGCGCATGCATGTATGTGTATGTGTGTGTGTGTGTGAGTCACATTTATCCATGTTCACATTTGAAGATAAAGTTAAAAGTAGATAATTTTTTTGGTGTCATTAGATAATATTTGCTTGAATAGTTTATATATAAAACCCAACCCCACCCCGCCTCCATTACAACACCAACCTCTCTCTCTCACTCTCTCTCTCACTCTCTCTCTACGATCTCTCTCTCTGGAGACTCAGCCCTAATTTGGTTTTGCATGGCCATGCACCCTCCTATAGCCCCCACATCCACACTCCCAAAACCTCCTGATCCCCTACGATCTAGTTTAAATCCTTTTTCTCAATCCTGGCAAAATAAAGATTAAAATGAAATACATCTAAAAAAATATGCGTCATTCAAAGGTGAACCAACCATATTCTTTTCTGATGAAGATATTTCAAACTTATCATCTCTTTTCAAGTTCTCTATTGTTGCAAAATTCTCTCATAGAAGGCCCTCTCTCGACTCCATATGTAAGTCTTTCCTATCTTTCTCTTCATGCTACCTACACTATTGGGTTGTTAGACAACAAACACATAATAATTAGATTACACAATGAAGAAGATTTTGTTAGACTCTGGATGGGAAATCTTTGGTAGATTTTAGAATTCCGCATGAGGACTTTCAAAGAGTCCCTTGACTTTAGAATCAACATAACGATTATCATTTCTCCTGTGTGGATTAATTTGACCAATCTCCTAATTCATTTTTTTCGAAAAATCCTCATTATTCTCCACTTCCCAAGTGGCTGGAAAACCCCTTCATCTTGACAGTCTCAGGAATGCGTTCACTCTAGGCTCAAGTGCAAGCCTGTCGCTCAAGTAATAATCCCAATAAGTCAGGTATCGATCCTCAGGGAAAAAGGGACAACAGAGTTGTGACGACGGGAAGAGATGGAGAGACCCTAACTTCGACTCTAAAAAGAAAAGGAAAAATTGATTTGGTTTTGAGATTGATTACAGGTAAATGCGATAATGAAAATAAGAAAAGATGCAACTATACTAATTCTACCGAAATTAAGAATGAATGATGATTCAAAACTTTTTGTTTTAAATGATGAGAGAAATAGGACGAGAATACAATCCCCCAACCCTAGTGTAATGCAGTGATAATATTAATCATGAATTTATCTGATTGATTTGATCCGGAATTTAGTACTCCCAAGAGTTATGTATACGAGGTTCAAGCCCGCGTCATACCTAATATGAGGATGAGTAAATCAGTATCACCCTAATGACACTCAAATTGCACTCTAAATCAAACAGCTTCATTGTGACTCAAAATAGACATAGTCTGTCTAAAGTCTATGTAGAGATGGACATCACCCTCAAACATCCTCGTAGATTTTGGATATGATTAGGTGCTAAAGGTTATTAACAAGGAATACGTGAAAGGTATGCACTCACTTTTAATAAAGCTCTGATACCAGTTTGAAAATGTGAGTATGTGATATCGATTTAAAATTAATCGCAAGTTTCCAAGTAAACCTTATTTAATTAGAGTCTATTTTTAAACAAACACAATTCATCCCCTACACTTGAATCTAAACATCATAAATAATTCAACCCATCCATGAAAAATAAAGACGACCGAATCATGAAAAAAACCCTTTCGGGTAAAAACCTTTAACAAACACTTTGAAGAATTCACAAGACCTTTCACACTCATACAACCTGATAATCGCCCATTAGTGTGCATTGCACGGTGCCTTCAATAAATCTTCAAAGATACGAGAGACAGCGAAATACCCTCCAGGCGTCGGTTCGTCATCTTCGGCTCGTCCACACGCAGAATGGCTATGCTCGATATCCGCTGATCAAGTATGGAGATCCCTTCTCCACAAAGGTCGAATAAAAGCAAAGTTGTGTTCTTGAAACCCAAAATAATTCACTAAAGCATATGGGAGTTTTGTGAATTGAAAACCAAAAAAGGATTAAACCCCAAAAGGAAGAAGCCAAAAGAATTCTGCTTTCGTAGTTTTTCTGTTTCTGTCAAACGCTGGGACTTCTTAAACAAAACGAAACCACAGAATGAGATTTTATAGAAAATCATGCTGCCTTAAAAACAGTGCTCGTTCGAATGAGATCAACATGTCGCTCGAACGAAGGACATCGGTCGTTCGAACGACAGTTGAGAAAACAATATATTATTTTAATGTCCGCTTCAACACTTAGAAAAAATACTCATTCTTAAATTTTGACGAAAAAGTCCGCTCCAACACTTAGAAAATATTTTGTAAAAATATCCCAAAATCTCTAAGTGAAAAGTTAAGATATTTAAAACATAAGCTTACCAAAGTAAACTTCACGGATTCTTGAATGATGAAGAACTTGAGTAATTCGGATCCGTCTTTGATGTAGATGTCTCTTAAATCCTCTTCGACGGTGTAGCGGTATATGACATAATAAATTGATAACAGACCTATGAAAATATGTCCATATAAATCTCCCCTATGTCTATGCCGGTACATACATAAAAAATCCGAATTATCAAACACCAAAATGCCTATACAAATCTACCCTCCCATGAATAAATTTGCAAGATCTCAAAACTATTCTTCAATCATCTTCGTCAAATCTTCTCAAACCTTTCTCATCAGGGTGTGAAACATCATGCTCTTCAATCTTTGTACCTACACACATGAGATAAAGCAAAATACCTTCGTGACGCATCGAGTTTGAAATGATATAAGAATAAAGCATTAATAATTAAATCTCCCCCATAATGCAAGATCTCCCCATAACATGATAATTCTTTCTCCCCATTTTTATGATGTCCCCAAATAGACAGATAAGAAGAAAAAAAATCAAATCATGGAGTGTCACGATAAAATTGCATATCAAATATGAATCAATCAACGCGCATGCAAAGGAGTATCCCACAAACATCCACAAAATATTTTTGGATTTTTTAATTTTTTCATACAAAAAAAGAGATACTAAAAATCACACCATGGATTTAAACTCAAATAACCAAGTCATGGAAATAGAATGTATGGGTGTGAACAGATTTGATAGGTAAATAAACTCAATCAGTCATATGTGCATGATGCATATGTGTACTCTTAATGAATGAACATCAAAGGTATCCTTAGGTGTAAAAATTAGTTGAATTTAAATGACATCATCTTATGCAAATCAACAAATCAAAGTCAAAGTGATTTTCACACCAATAACGTCCAAAACTATTTAGCGCTTTTTCAATATTTTCAAGGACATGCAAACCCGTTATAAAATCTCCAACCACACTCCCTTATATTTAATATTTTCCTTTAGAGGTATTAAACTAAATTCTCAAACTCAGGATAATTGGTGCAAAAACCTAAATGGCCCATAATTGGTATGAATTTCTTTATATCGCCTTTAATTTTTTTCGGCTCTTCTAAACCCCTTTGGACCCCGGATAATAAAATTCCTCAATTTTTTAGGTCCATTTAAAACGGTGGCTTAATCGCAAAGGATAAATGATAATCTTTCGTAATCCTTCACCATTTTCAGACAAAACACAACAACTCACAAATAGATTTTAAATGCACACATTTCTTATCAAGTTTTATAGCGCTTGGTTCGTTTTAAGGACAGGATTGAAGTGAAAACACCCAACCAACATGTGATAAGACAAGCAAAATAATCAAAAAAATTCGTGCGCGTGTGCAGTAAAGTAAACATGAGTCAGACATGTAGGAAATGACACTTAATTACATGTTAATGACTCCAAACATTAAACATCACATGGATGAATCGACCTATTATCTCAAAACACTATCAAATAGTCACATGAAAAAATTGAATGATGTTGTGACTCATCCATCCTAAGTGTTCATCCATAAAAGGTGAAAACAAAATACAAAAATATTTTTGGATTTTTTCAAAAATTTTATCAACATAAAATCTTTTTTTATTTTTTTAAAATTTTTCGAAAATAAAAATTTGTACAAAAAGTACATGTCACAATGCTAGCAAAAATATATCAAAAAGCATAATTAGCGTATGACAAACATGCAAACACAATCATCTATATGATATGGCAAGAGAAGAATCATGTGTAAGAAAACGAGAATCAACTTGTCTAAAATCCAGTGCCTCAAAAAATGATTTCCTAACCCAAATAGATGTGGAACGTCATGTGGGGGATTTGGTAACTATGGGAACACTAGACATAAACTTCCTAGGACATTTTACAAGATCAAAACAAAAATGCCTAAGGTGACCTTTACTACCACAATATGAACATGGGTAAACGGGTGGAACGACACCTATGGGTTGACCTTTTCTAACATCCTTGAAATTGGTTGACCCTCTAAAACAGGTAATGGTTTAGTCTTTAGCATTAGAAGCACGAGAACACAATGAGCCATTACCATCACTATCAAACCTACTTGAGTCTGTCAAATCATTTTTTAACTTCAAAATTTTTTACTCAAGAAAAGAATTAGATTTTTCCAAAGACATGGATTTCTTTTTCAAATTTTCAATTAAACTTAACAGTTTATCACGCTCCCCCTCAATTAAAACAAATTTATCCCTAAGAGTCTTTTCACGTGCCGTAAAATCATTGATTAATTTTTTATCCTCGACGGCACAAACGGGAACCCTAGAATTTTTTAAGTACTCTAATTCCTTCTCTAAAACAAGGACTCTCTCATCACTCTTCTTTTTGGAAAGTTTCAAAGAATCAAGATCAATACCCAATTTACCAAAATACTCACGACAAATATTACTTTGATTTTGAAATGCTTGCAAATATTCAATCTTACTTTTAAAGAGAGAATTTTCTTTTCCAAAACTTTAATTGTTTTGCAAAGTTTCAAATTCAAACTTTTTAATTTTTCAGCATGGTCGTGATCTTTTCGAAAATAGGCTCCTCATTAAATGGGCGTTCCATTGGAAAAATTACGATTTTTCGCAAAACTGATTTTGAAAAAAAATCAATGTCACACAATTTTGCGGAAAAAGGAATACGCAGTAAATTCGTACAACTTGCTCTGATACCAATTTGACGACGTGAGAAGTTAAATTGTATAAAAAAAATCCTTGAAAAATCAGGATCACGCGATAAATTAGCGCATCCCGCTCTAATACCAATTTGTGAAAGGTATGCACTCGCTTTTAATAAAGTTCTGATACCAATTTGAAAACGTGAGTATGTGATATCGATTTAAAATTATTCGCAAGTTTCCAAGTAAACCTTATTTAATTGGAGTCTATTTTTAAACCAACACAATTCAGCCCCTACACATGCTTCTAAACATCATAAATAATTCAACCCATGCATGAAAAATAAAGATGACTGATTCAGAAAAAAAAAACCTTTCAGGGAAAAACCTTTGATAAACACTATGAAGAATTCACAAGACCTTTGACTTACATACAACCTGATAATCGCCCACAAGCATGTAATGCACGATGCCTTCAACAAATCTTCAAAGATACGAGAGACAACAAAATACCCTCCAAGCGTCGGTTCGTCGTCTTCGGCTTGTCCACACGCAGAATGACTACGCTTGGTATCCACCGATCAAATATGGAGATCCCTTCTCCACAAATGTTAAAAAAATGAAAAGTTATATTCTTGAACACCAAAATAATCACTAAAGCATATGGGAGTTTTGTGAATTGGAAACCAAAAAAGGATTAAACCCCAAAAAGAAGAAGGCAAAAGAATTCTTCTTTCGCAATTTTTCTTTTATATCAAACGTTGGGACTTCTTAAAATAAATTAAACCACAAAATGAGATTTTATAGAAAATTATGCTACCTCGAAAATAGTGCTCGTCCGAACGAGATCAACATGTCTTTACCAAAGTAAACTTCGCGAAGTGTTGAGTGATGAAGAACTTGAGTAATTCGGATCCGTCTTTGATGTAGATGTCTCTTGAATCCTCTTCGATGGTGTAGCAGTATATGACATAATAAATTGATAACGGACCTATGAAAATATGTCCTTACAGAATATCTTATGATAATGTACCTCTTTATTTCACTCGCTCCTAAAAGAAAAGGCCACAACATTGATAATTGTATCACAAAAAATCCTAATGTCTCCAAAACTCATGATAAAGAACCTAAGGATCCAATTATTTTGAATAAACTTGTTCAAGATCCTTCAATGCTTGCCTATAAACCTGTTCAAGATCATATTCGACAAGTTAATGATATTTGTGTTGAACACAATTATTTTCTAATTATTTTGAAGAAGACTCTTTATGATCTTTTACAATTCTGGCCTATAAACCTATTCAAGAACCTATTTCAGAAGTTAATATAACTTGGGTTAAAGATGATATAGAAGTTGTTCCATCTGATCCTTATTTAGAAGACAATGTTTTTCCTCCAGTGAAGATTCTCATAATAAAGAAGACTATAAATATACCTGATCAAAATAATGCAGTTGATCATACGAGGATTGTGAACAAAATTTAGAAGATCAAGAGGGGGAGCTTTCAAGTAATGAAGTCATGGTGGTAAAAAAGTTCAATCGTTAACCTAAGGGTACTAATCTACCAGACAATGAAAAAGATTCTCTTCCTAATATGCCTTCCCTATTTAATTTTGAGGAGAAAGATGCCTCCTTTATTCTTATTAAAGAATCGAAGTTGTTCACTACAAATTTAGAAAAGAAAACGGCCAAAGAAAAAATCTTCAGAGATAAAGGAAAGGTGAGGATTTCAGTCTCTTCTTACCTGAATACAAAAGGTTTCTTGATGCGGAGATATAATAATAAGAGTAAAAAAAATTTGATCCTTTGTTCAAATGTAGCACAAGATCCTCCATAAAGGAGAATAATCAATTACCTCTGATTCATCATGAATGGTCAATTTAATTTTTTGACATACACGAGGGGTCCTAAACAAAGCTACCGTTAGGAGATTGAAACACTTGTGGAAAGCTTATAAAACTCTCGCTTTAGCCATTTTGGAGCCTATATCTACTGGAAAAAAAATTCTGAAACTTAAGTTCAAGCTTAACTATGAGGCAACTATAAGTAACATCTCAAATAAAATCCAGATCTTTAGTATATTTAGGGTATAGGCGAGTATTATTAATGATACGGAGCGATCCTTATCAACCTGTGTTGTGCTTAATCAATTTCAGTATATAGTGATTATTACTTTTGTGTATGCTAAGTGTACCAAAGAGGAGATATTATACCTTTGAAAATCTTTAGACATTATATCAAATGTCTATGTCAATTTGCCTCATATGGTGATAGGGGATTTCAACATTGTGAGGAATAATGATGAAAAGTGTGGTGGTGCCAATGTGGATTTCCAGGTTGCTGAATAGTTTAATGATGTTATTTCCTAAACTTCATTTATTGATTTGGGATATTTAGGTTCATAGTTCACCTGGTGGAACAGTTGAATTGGGACTAATGCCATTTTTGAAAGGCTTGATAGAGCCTTGTGCAATTCTTTGTGAAAGAACTCTTTTCCAAACACATCTATATCTCATTTAAGTAGATCCTTCTCTAACTGTAGTCCTATCTTGGTTTCCATCAAGACTTTGCCAGATAATCAACCTAAAATGCTTAAATTTCATAAGGTACGGTTCTTCCATAAGGATATAAAAAATATTATAAAAGGCTCTTGGGATAATGCTATGAGGTAAACCTCTAAGAGTATTTTTTTTAAATTATAAAGGTTAAAATCTAACCTAAAAGAATGGAATTTTAGACATTTAAAAAATGTGTTTCAAAATGTGCATAACATAGAGGACCTTCTTCTTGATGTTGAATATAAGATTTTACAAGATCATTTTGAAATTACTAGATCCCTGCTTTGTCAAGATAAAGATAAACTTATTGAAGCTCAGAGAAATGAAGAAGTTTACTAGTCTCAGAAAGCAGGGATAGTGATTTTACAAGATCATTTTGAAATTACTAGATCCCTACTTTGTCCATTTTGAAATGGAAACATTTTGAAATGATCATTTTGAAATTACAAGATCATTTTACAAGATCATTTTGAAGTTATTTTGAATAAGGGATAGTGATTTTACAAGATCATTTTGAAATTACTAGATCCCTGCTTTCCGTCACTAATGAAGATGGAAACATTGTGGAGGACTCCAATTTATTGGATATGTTTTTGTGTATCACTTTGTTACACTGTTGACTGCCGAACCTCTAAATCATTTTTATGATACTTCTAAATTTTTTGAACCTTATTACTACAAACATCAACAATTCTCTGGTTGAAATTCCTGAAGAACAAGAGATATGGGAGGTTATTCACTCTATGAATGAAGATAATACTCTAGGTCCTAATGGATTTAGAGGATTTTTATATTGTAAATTCTGGGACATCATTAAAAATGATTTTGTCAAAACCATGAAATCATTTTCTCTTGGAGATGAATTCCCTAAAATGTGGACTAGTACTATGATTTCTATGATTCCTAAGGGGTTGAACCCCTCTTAGTGATTTTATTTTAAACCTATCATCCTTTGTAAGTTCTGTTAAAAACTAATATCTAAAATGTTAACTATTAGGCTTACTCCTTTTCTTCAAAAGATCATATCTCCTTCATAAAGTGGCTTCATTAAAAACATAGGTATTCTTAATAATTTATTTCTCGCTAAAGAGATGTTCTTTAATTTGGTTAAAAAGAGTTTTGGTTCCAACATCATCATCAATCTAGACATGACAAAAGCCTATGAACGAGTACAATGGACGTTTCTTTTCAAGGTTTTGAGGCAGTTGGGATTTAATGATACTTTCATTGATCTTATAGATGTTTATCTAATAATTGGTTTTTCATTCTTATAAATGGTTAACGTCATGGTTATTTCAAAGCATCTAGAGGGATTAGGAAGGGAGACCCTCTATCCACATCCCTGTTTGTTTTTTCTTTGAAATCCTTTCTATAGGCCTAGACTTTTACATGAAAAATGGCATGATCAAGGACTTTTATCTCCCTTCTGGCAATCCTCTTATTTTTAGCTTTAGATATGATGATGAATTCATTATCTTTGCTATTGGTTGTAATAGTAGCACCACTGCTTTTAAGAAATTCCTTATAGATTATGAGGATGGCTTCGGGAAGAAAATAAACAATGACAAGTGTTGTTTCACAGTGCATAAATCTGTTTTCAATATTTGTATGGGGTGGCAATGCTAATTTTGGTTGGATATATGAATTGATGATTTGGGAGACTGTGTGTAAAGATAAATTTGGAGGAGGAATAGGTATTCCTAATTTTATAGACATATCTAAGGATGCCTCCCTTAGATATTGGTGGAAATGGCATGATAACAAATCGTTGTGGGATGCATATATGAGATGCATATATAAAAATCCTGATGCTATTGCAGGGTCCAGTACTCTGAAGAGCATGGTTCATTCTAGAAATATCTATAATATGAATTTGTGGACAATGGATGATTAGAAATATTGAAAGCTAACTTCCTTAGGTATATTCACTTTCAAATCTTCTTGTTCGTCAGTAAAGAATCATTCTCCTTCATCTCTTTGTTTTAAATCCATTTGGTCCAAATTCATTCCTTCCAAAATTTCTTTTCTCTCTTAGAGGATTTTATATTATGGCATTCCTCTGGAAGTTAATATTCAAAAATTGGGGATCCAATTAGCTTCAAGATGTCATTTCTGTCTTAGAGATACAAAAAATATTAATCATGTTTTCTTTAATGCCTTGAGATTTCTCATGTTCTGGAAGTTTTTGCCAATATGTTTAGATTTAAAATTAATCGAAGTTCTATAAACTCTGTGTTTATGTCTTGGATTCTAAAAAAAGGTTCTTTTAAACTTCTTAAAATTCTTGAATGTTGTTGTGACCATTATATTATGTTGGGAAATTTGGAAATATATAAGTAAATTCCTATTTGAAGGGATTTTTTTCTCTAGATTCATTCTCATCCAATCAGTTGCTGTCATACCCTTATTATCCCAACTTAAATAAGGTCCAAAATAATACCAAAAAAGAACTCACAATGTGTTTGGCCTCACATCGAGCAGGAGGTCAACTCAGGTATAAATTTGCTCGACTCACTATACTGACAGCTGTCCGACTTAACATGGATATTCTCACACACCGTATGCTTGCGCTCTCACACACACCCAAGAGATTTCTCACTAGCCACATGGTAATAAAGGAACGAGGTTGTTAAGAGTTTGTTATCTACACACCTTTCAGAGATGTCACCACGCGATCCAAGGGTATTTATTTGATATTTACTTGATAAACACATGTATGCAGGTGTAACTGCCTAACCTATAAAGGCAGTCCAACTATCCTCTAAGTATTCTCACTGAGCTACCTATCAATAGGGAACAAATCCACCTGGAAAGGGGATCCTCTCTCATTCTCAATCATTGACCTATCAAAGCAACCCTAATTGTAATCTTGATAACAGTGCAAGAAGAGCTAGTAACCTCGTGGATGTAGGTTTCCATCTTGGGCCGAACCACCTAAAATCTATCTTATTCTCATTGTCTCTCACCCCCATTCTCTATTATTATTATTATTATTATTATTATTATTATTATTATTATTATTATTATTATTATTATTATTATTATTATTATTATTATTATTATTATTATTATTATTATTATTATTATTATTATTATTATTTTTATTATTATTATTATTATTATTATTATTATTATTATTATTATTATTATTATTATTATTATTATTATTATTATTATTATTATTACTAGGTGTAAACCCGGGCGAGCTAGCCGTTAACAACAAATACAGTACTTTTTAAAGGGCATTATAAATTATGGGTTCTTCAAAGAAGCATCAAATAAAATTGTACTAAACCAAAGTAAAACAGTTGATGTTAAACATAAAGAAATATAGTGAAGGCGATGAAACATCAAGTGTTATGGAGAAAGTAGTACATAAATGGGTATGGTGTTTTTCTAAATATATTATATGTTTGAACATTAAAAAACTCTTAAATTAAAAATGAGATAATATTTTAAAAAATTGTACTGTTTACGTACTGGGATTCAATAAAAGAACATTGTTATGCCAATGACTTCATTCCTTCATAAAAATATAAGGTGGAACTAATATACAATAAATTCCACAGATTTAACGAAGCCACAAAAGCAAAAACAAATAACCTAACTCATTAGATACAACAAATAATATGCTAAATACTGGAACAATTATGGATATTCACATTGAAAAACTTAAAAGAAATATATAAAATTTTGAACATTATAAAAGCATACTATTAAAACTCACTCATAAGTTAATCAAGTTAAAAGAATAAGCACGATATAAGTACTTAAAAAAAATAATTTGATAAATTAATTTTTTTTACAGATTCAAATAGAGCACCTGAAAAAAAAGAAAATCTAGGAACAAACACAATTATTTCATAAAGAACCTATTTTCAGTTGGAACATATCTTATTATAATTACAAAAAGCTGAATTAGTTCCTATGATTTTGAAGCCTGACAACACGTCTTAGTTAGGTATCATGTATTTACACGGTCTCTTGCATACCAAGCCGGTCTAAGATTCTCCTAATTGAATCTTGCAGCTTCATAAAGATGGATTTGTAGATGTCAGGGAAGTGGGGTATGCCCTTCAGATACAATGAGTTCGTGTATGCAACCAGTCAAATACCATCTCTACCATAACCGAGAGCATTGTCTGAGTGGCTATGTACAAAGGGGAGGATACTACTACCCGTTTCAGCTCCGATGGGATAATGTTGTTGGGAGTGGGGGTCGAATGTTAGGCGGATTAGTCTGCTCTATTTTCAGACCACTTTAGTTGGTGCATGTCATATTACAATCATGAAGTAGAGGTGAAATTCGAATTAGGATGAAATGAATAAAAATAACCTAAAAAAATATAGGTACACATACATATAAATGAAGGGTTACCTGTTAAGTTCTGAAAAAGATAGAACCCTGAAACAATGAAAAACAAGGATTACAAAAAAAAAAACATTGTCCATACAAATTTATTTTCAGGGGAGAATAAAAAGAAAACTCATCTACTCCCAGTTATTTTGTAGGCGTAGATTGATATTGTGAAGGGTAAAGAGCTAACCAAACTAACCACAGAGAGTACCACATAGAAAATTGAGCCAACACTCAACCTACATAACTAAATAGAGAAAAATGTAGAATAAACTCCTTTAACAATAAAGAAGATGAAGGGAAATATATAAATGAAATGTTATTTGAAAAATAACTGTATATATCAAAATCATACATAACAGAGTGAAAAGACTTCTCTAAGAGCACTGAAATCTGGATAAACATTGAAAGAAGGAACCAATTTGCTAAGCCAATTAACTTGAATCTAGACATTGGAGTTCAACAATTTTATTAAATAACACTAATAATTTACTCAAAATTATTAACAAAAGGAACTAATTTGGTAGGCAGATTAAATGACTACAAAATTTGCAGTTAAATAATTAATATCATGAAATCAAAAAAGTGATGTCTTAAAATGTTGTGTGAATTATAAATAAAAGACCAAGCCAAACCAAATACAAATAGCTTACTAAGGAATAAGGAAAAAAGTCAAAACTAACTATTTTTCATATCAGCAAACTTTCACCAAGTATAGTATATTTATTTTCATCTTTGGTACCTGCAAAAAATTTGAAATAAAACAAATCATAGAAATACAAAAAAATGGGGGAAAATCATTGGACAGTTCCAATGTTTAAAAACCCATCAGACAGTTCCAGTTTCATCTAGAAATTTTGAGATCTGGATTATAGTTCTAAGATTTACCTTTAATCTCGAATTTTCTTTGTTCAAGACTGGCCTAGTACACTCACTGTCTTCGAAATTAGCATGGGTCTTTGTTTGTTGATTTCATCACGGCAGTTGATAAAGCTACAAAAATGTCGGTAAATGTTTGAGAAATATAATATTTTATCTCTATAAATAAACTATAGAGAGAATAATGGAGATGAAGACATGAAGAGAGTGAGAGGCGGTCAGTATTTGATAAATACAACATTTTGTCTTTAACAATAAACTATCGAGAAAATAGGGAGACAAAGGCATGAAGAGTAGTTAGAGAAAAAATAGGGAAGCGGAGAGAAAGTAGATCTATAAAGATTAGGTCTTTTGATTAAATATGAGGATATGCAAAAGTCACCTGGAGGGTATGCAAAAGCCACCTATGGCAGAGGATAGGACAGTCTCATTTACTTCGGGGAGAGGAAATAGGAGAAGATGAAACATATGCACATATGCCACTAAAAGCTATAGTTGAGCGTATTATAGAGATTGATGACGTGGATAGTTCCGTTGATAATGAACTTTAAATTATTGTATAGCATTTTATAGTAGTATAGAGATTATTATTATTATTATTATTATTATTATTATTATTATTATTATTATTATTATTATTATTATTATTATTGTTATTATTATTGTTGTTATTATTATTATTATTATTATTGTTATTATTATTATTATTGTTATTATTATTATTATTATTATTATTATTATTATTATTATTATTATTATTATTATTATTATCATTGATTATTCAATTCTTTGCTATCTCCATTTTTGGATGATAATAACTTGGCGCCGTCAATGGGAACATGACTAGCCATTGGGATCCCTACCTGAATTCATTAGTTAAACACCTTCACAGAAATACCTGAGAATGGCGGATAACCCTGAGAGTAGCCGTATGATGGAAGTCCAAGCACCACCCACCCATACTAGGGCGGGCGATTTGCGCAACCTGGTAATGAGACTGGCCAAGGGGCAGGAAGTGATGCAGGAGAGTGTTAAACACTTGGCACATACCCCTTAGGATGGATCGGTGCAACTCAATCCAAATGTTATTACTCTTGTACCGGGGGTATCACAAAGCTGAGGATGACAGGGGTATCTCGACTCCCGCTAGCGACCTACTGAGATAGGAGGTAGGAGTATCACAGACAAGCTCTAGAGAACCCAGGAAGGTGAGACTAGGATCCTGTGAAAATGCCAACTCCTCCAGGAAAACATAATTGCAACAGGATCAGTCTTATTGACCTAAATCCACGTCCTCCATCCAGTTACCCACTTATTTTAATGATAATTATTACTCTTAAGAGAGCCCCAATGAACTGGAAAGGCTAAGCAGAGGCTCATCATTTGATCGGCTGGTCCCCCGCTGCAATCGTTCGCAAGCAACAACAGTATCGCATAATCACGACTAGGCAACATATGATCCAAGCAGATTCATCACCAGAGGCTCTCACCGAGAAGCCAAGAAGACTTTCTAAGAAGACAGCTTGACCAAAAGTCGAGGGTGGACTAGAAAGTCAGCTAGAGGAAAGACCAAGCACGATAACTAGCCAAAGAAGCGATCCAACTAACATCTGGAGGATCGACACAACGAGATGGCTAAGTTTAAGAATCACTTGCAAAGGGACTTCAAAAGAGGGCTAAAATTCATCTCTTCTATTGTGGCAAACCCTACTCTGGCCAAATTCAAGCTATCAATCATCATGCCTAAGTATGGCAAAAAAATATGTTCAATCCTTCACGTCGAGCAGTACCAAGCTGCTGCAAACATTTATTTAATCCCTGATGAGATACGATGCATAGCCTTCTCCAGCACAATCATTAGTTCTGCTCAGATTTGGTCCAACAACGTGCCAAGAGGACAAATAACCAATTTCGAATAGTTGGTTGACTGGTTAGTCACTAACTTTTTCTTTGGCATAAGATTGGGAAATATAGTGTCCCATTTGCTTGGTGTTCAACAAAAAGCCGATGAAATCACCCATGATTATATCACTCGCTTTGACACTGAGAAGCTTGAAGTCGTGGATTATAATTAGCAGAATGATATAACTGCTCTGATGAAGGGATTATAGCCGGGGAAAATCTTTTGGTTATTTGGAAAAATGAACCACCCAGGACGATGACGAAATTATTAGCCAAAGAGGAAAAATCATGAATGCAGAATAAGCAATGGCCGCCAAGGAGTCTGACCACCCTATGTCACCGGTAAGCAAATACACTCACAGAAAGGATAAAAACATTGAAAGGTTAAGAAACCAAATAAGTACCATGAGTACACGCCCAATCATGGTTGTCATCCACCACATCCTAGCATAAATACAAGTAAGCAAGGACCTCAAGTGGCGAGGAATGTTGAAAGAACCAGCAAATAGGTGGGAGAGAAGTAAGTACTGTGAGTTCTATAGAGACCATGGTCCCAACACCGACACTTGCATCACTTTGCACAATGAAATCGAGGGCCTAATGAGGATGGACAAGATATCCATGTATGTGGATAGGGATGGAAGACCAAATCCTAATGAGCACAAGGACAGAAGATGATCAGAGTCATCGTGCCGCAAGACAGACAATAAGAAGAGGGAAATAAATAATGACTTAAAGGATGATCTAGATCTCCTAAAGAAACCCAAAGACCCCATACGTGATGTCAGCATGTTATCCTTTGGGTATCATTTTATTGATGGAGGTGATGATAGTGGGGGAGAAGACCCATTAGAAAGCAAGGCATATCTGAACGAGGCCAAACCTTATGTGCACGTGAAGAAGATCAACCTAACATGTGATGTGGACATAAGTTCTCACATGGTGAATAAAGATAAATTGATCATTTTATTCTCTAAAGATGACCTTTTCGGAGTGTTGTATCCCCGCGATGACCCGCTGGTCACCACCGCGATGATCCATGAAGGCAAGAATGCCAGAATACTAGTGGACAATGGCAGCTCCACAGACGTTATGTTCTATAATTGTTTTCGAAGATTAAAGCTTCTTGATAGCAAACTGACTCCATACCATTGGCCCCTGATTGTATTCTTAGGATAAATAGTATATGTACTGGGAAGAGTGGAGTTGGAGGTCATAGTGAACACTTGGCCAACGTCCCGAACTTGAAATTTTGCTTCTTTTTTGTGGATAAAAATGTAATGTCCGCCTATAATGTGATACTAGGAAGGGCCGGACAAAAACGTACTGTCCCATCAACAGTGCACCAATGCTTAAAGTTACTAACTCATTATAGAGTGGGGGTCGTCAAAGGAAACCAAGTGGAGACACACGAGTTCTATTTCACCTCAGCCCACCAGTAAGAGCATAAGAAATTGATAACCACCTACTAAATCAAAACTATTGACCTACGAGATGAGACGAGGTTGGTCAAGGGCCGGGCAGTTGAAGAAATTGAGACAGTTCCACTTGACGAAAACCACCTAGAGCAGACAGTCCAAATCGGATCGTCGGTAGACCCGTGTTTAGATCAGGAGCTCATAAGCTTCTTACAGCAGCGCAAGAACGTGTTTGCGTGGATTTAAGAGGATATGGATGGTATAGATCCCGATTTTATTTTCCACGAGTTGAGCATAATGGAAGGATCTAAACTAGTTAAGCAAAAATGAAGGGTCTTAGTTGCCGAGAAGAACCTTGTCATCCAGGAGGAGGTCCTTAAGATATAGAAGGGTAATTTCATCAATGACGTCAAGTATCCAGAATGGTTGGCGAACATAGTGATGGTCTGCAAAAAGAACGATAAGTGGAGGATGTGCATTGATTTCACCAACCTAAAAAAGGCATCCCCCAAAGATCATTACCCATTACCTTTGATTGACTAGCTAGTGTACGCTTCCTCAGGCCATGAGCTTCTCAACTTTATGGATGCCTACTCCAGCTACAACCAGATTAGGATCAAGCCCTATGACAGGGAGAAGACGTACTTCATAACCAGTATAGGTACTTACTGTTATAATGTTACACCCTTTGGTCTCAAGAATTTCGGAGCCACTTTCCAATAATTGGTGAAAAAATCTTCAAGGATCAAATCGGTGTAAACATGGAAGTATATGTAGATGATATGCTCACAAAGATCAGGACAATCGTCGACCACATCGAGGACCTAGGGAAGATTTTTGACCAGTTATAGAAGCACGAAATGACGCTGAACCCAATAAAATGTGTTTTCGGAGTAAAAAAGCCATGTTCCTGGGTTTCATTGTTAATTAATGGGGCATCGAAGCCAACCCTAATAAGAATATCCAAGATCTGATCAACATGCAGTACCCTATGAAGAAGAAAGATCTGGAAAAATTAAAAGGGTGAGTAACAATACTCAACAGGTTCATTTTTAGAGCAACAAACAATTACCTACCCTTCTTTAAAGTGCTGAGGAAGTCTTTCGAGTGGAATGAAGAATGTGAGAATACTTTTTTAGAGTTAAAGCGTTACTTGGGATCATCCACACTCCTATCAGGGCTTGTTGTTGGATAAAATCTCTATCTATACGTGGTCGTGTTCGAATCAATTAATAGTTCGGCACTCGTAAAGTAGGAAGAGGGAGTAAAAAAACTAGCCTACTACACTAGCAAGCCGTATCGAGAAGCCAAAATTCGGTATCCTTGAATAGATAAGTAATACTTGGCACTAAGGGAAGCTTCGAGAAGTATTATGTCATACTATCAAGCCCATATGACCATGGTATGCACTGATCTACCTTTCAGATAAGTCCTGCACAAACTGGATAAATCTAGTCGTCTCATGGGTTGAGCAATTGAGCTTGGCGAGTACGACATACAGTGTGAGCCTAGCACAACCATCAAAGGGAATGCATTGACATATTTCATTAATGAGTTCACCTATGAGGAGAAGCCATCAGTGCAGACTCTTACATGAGAGATCTCGATTCTTATAAATAAGTAGACTTCCCCGGAAGATCCCTTAGTCCCTACCAAAGTAGAGAAGACTTCCATTGGAGAAATATCCTCATCACAAGAAGACAAACTCCAATATGATGAGTCAAAGACAAAGCTTTTTAGGTTCGACAAAATTGAGGAATCAGACTTCAACCAGGATAGTATCGTCTGGAAGTTGTTCATCAATGGATCGTCTTATTCAATGGGCTGTGGTGCATACATTATCATTTCCACACCAGATGAGAGAGATGTGGAATACCCCTTTCTCTTTCAGTTTGAAGCCTCCAATAATGAAATAGAGTATGAAGCTTTGATTGTTGGGTTTGAGCTAGCCTCATCCCTGGGGGTCGACCATATTATGTCACACAACGACTTCCAACTAGTTATCAACCAAGTATTAGGAGTCTAAGAAGCAAGGGAGGAGTATATGGATAGGTACTTGGCCATTATAAGGAAATGGATGGATAAGTTTGCGGAAGTTAAAGTTGTGAGGATTTCCTAGTTAGAAAATGCCCTAGAAAGGTTGGCCTCGATCACTAGAACCGCTTTAAGAAGAACAGTGCCAGTTGAAATGCTAACCCACAGGAGTACTGAATAAGATGGCCTGAGATTGATGGAAGTAAATTTGGGACCATCATGGATAAACCCCATATGATCATACAATGATAACGATGATATCCCCTCGGATCCCAAGGAGCTAGAAGGTTATGCTACAAAGCATCTCATTACGTGATAGAAGTCGGGGTGTTATATGGAAGGGGGTATATTATCTCTCTATTAAGATGTGTTCACCCAATAGAAGTCAACAAGATGGTTAAAGAAGTACATGAAGGTTATTACGGAGTACACTCCACTGGAAGGTCATTGGTGAAGCGTATTGTAACTCAAGTTTACTACTAGACTACCGTGAAGGTTGACTGTGCAGACTGTGAAAGAAGTGCGAGAAATGCCAAAAGTATGCCAAAATCCACTGCACACTAGGAGTAGCACTGACGCCGATCACATGGCCTTGGCCTTTTAAAATGTGGGGGACTGATCTGGTCGGCCCACTACAAAACACAAAGGGGAGATTCAAATGCTTGATAGTAGCACTAAAAAACTTTACAAAATGGGTGGAAGCCAAGTCCCTGGTTGAGATGACTTATAAAGAGTGTTTCGGTTCATCTGGAAAATGATCATATGTCACTATGTCATGCCTTACTCATTCATTACGGATCATGGCATGTAGTTTGATAATCAAGACTTTGAAGACTACTGCACTAGATCTAACATTTGAAAGTTGCACTTCGCCCGAGGCATCCACAGTGCAATGATAAAAGCAAGATCACCAATAAAATGTTCCTAGATGGAATTAAGAAAAGGCTTAATGATGCGAAGGGTAACTGGATCAACGAGTTACACAATATACTCTGGGCCTACAGGACAACCCCACAGACAACGACGAGAAAAACGCTTTTAATACTCACCTTGGGTACAAAAGCGATGGTCCCCACTGAGATAGGACATCCAAGTCATAGGGTCCTCAACTTTAACTCCCTAAAAATCAAGAGATGAGAAGGTTAAACCTTAACCTGGTGAAAGAAGTCACGAAGAATGCGTCACTAGGTGTAGCCTCCTACAAGAAGAGAACGACTCATTACTGTAATCGACAAGTCAATTCGAGCATCCTAAAGGAAAGGGACTATGTCCTTAAGGAGGTGATACGAAAAAACAACATTTCGAGCCCAATTGGCATGGGCATTACCGGGTAACGAGTGTGATGAGGTCTGGGGCTTACCGCATTAAAACATTGGAGGGCGAGTTGTTTAAAAATCCTTGGAACTCAGGGCATCTCAGAGAGTATTACTAGTAAAATCTTATTTACTTCAGATATGTACCTAGAACTTTCATATAAATAAAATGGTGTTTTCAGCCTTCATATTTTGTTTTCTATATTTCTTTTCAGAATGAGATATATGTGCATATACCTAACTATACAAATTGTATGACTTTGTTGAAAAAATAAGTCACAAACAGAATAAACACGGTATGACTTTGTTGAATAAATAAGTCATAAATAGAATAAACACTGTATGACTTCGTTGAACAAACAAGTCATGAATAGGAACTGTATGGCCCTGTTAAGTACAATAAACCACGAACATAAAAAATTTCTCCATGTACAATGTTGTTATCATATATTTGCAAACAATGAGCTTGGCCTAATCTCTGTATGACCTCACAGGTCGTAAAAAAAGGTGACTATCTTTTGTACGACCCAACAGGTCGTGAATAGAAACCATTAATTATTATTGTGTTTAAACATGCAAAGTCTGATCCTTCTTAATAAATATTTTACAACAAAATGAAGACAAGGAGGATTATTAATTCCATTTAAGGATGATTACATAAATACTATGTCAATGTTCCTTTATGGCCCCAACAAAAAGACAACAGGGTCGACCAACATAAAAAAGATCAAAATGAAATTAAAGAAAAGCTTCACAAAAATTCAGATATAAGGAGCATAAGGATTGGCAATATCTTGGGACAGATTGGGCAAGCAATGGATCATCCATTGGAGCATCGTCACCGTCTTCCCCAGCTAAAGTAGTGGCCTTGTCATCGTCCCCTATCCATTTTTTTCACTTTTTTAGCAATGTCAGGGTAGTAAGCCATTACCCTCTTCTTCAACTCTTCATAGTCATCCAAGAAAAAACTAACACAGTCCACATCATACTCGACAAAAGACTTATACTTTTGGACACTCGTCGCCTCGGTAGAGGCAAGGGAATCACTAGCGATCTGTAACTCCATTGCCATAACAGTCTTATCTTTCTCTGCCTTTTTTAAAGAGTCATGGCCATCTACTAGGGAATCGTTCAAACTCTGAATGGTGGCATCATTGGTTTGTGATTTCTCCTTAAGAGTAATAACCTAATCCTCGACCTTGCTCAAATTAGTGGTCCGTGTCACCAACTTCTCATCCTTCACCTTCAGTTCACCTAACACCTCCTCAAAACTTTCTTTCAAATTCTTATTCTCACTAGATAATTCCTCAAAGGCCTAACGATTTACTATTTCATTCTCCCTTAGGGTTGTGCATGTCATGGCCACCTGCAGACAAAAGAAAAAAGATCAATAGAAACAAGAGGCAACATAAGAGGTAAAAATGTCCAAAATAAGGGAAGAACTTACCCCTTCCAGTCTGTGCTGAGCTAGCCTCCATAAAGAGTCTAGATCATAGCCCCTTATAAACATCAAATCTCCGCTGTAACCATAAAAACCAAGAAGATCAGTGGCATTATTAGCATGATAAAAGATGGAATCCTAGTCATCCTTCAGCTCTTCGGGGATAGTCTTATGCTCTAGATCAAATTTAAACTTAGGGACTTATTTATAGAGAGAAGTATGACCTGGACCTCTCATCAGCATGCGAAGCGTCATCCCGCACTCATTCACTAACCTCGACATCTTGCTCATGTGTTGAACATCAAGTGGTCAAGGGGCCTTTTTCTATCTAATAGTAAGGGTGCATTGGGGCCTTCCTTTTTGATTGAGACTTTGCAATAACGGCCTCTGTCTTCTTTTGGTGAGTAGCCTACTCAGTTGCCTTAGCAGTAGTCACAGTCTGATTTGCCTTAGTCTTACTCTACCCGACATTAATTTTCTTTTACCTATCCAAGGACATAAGTTTCCAATCTACGTGACGAGGAGACATCCCCCATGATTCCTCTGAAGGATTCTCTTTTACACCTAAGAATAGACGAGCAGTTGTGTTAACCAATAAAATTAAATAAGGGAAAGGAAATAAGAGGCATATGTTATAACTTCTTTAAAACCTTCTCCTCTTCCAATAAACTTCTCACCTTCATTGATATGTGTCTCCTTCAACACACACCCCTCCAATGGAACCTCAAATTCTACAAGGGGAAAGTCCACATGTGAGGGTGTGGTATCAAGCACCTACAAACTTTTCTATAGAAAATAACTCCTCGTATGTAGGGGCTTCTTCTACCCTATGTCTCAATCAGGTCAACTAAAGACTTGGAAAGACTAGGGGCTCGCTTCATTGAAATAAGCAGCATAACAGAATATCAGAACAATGAGATGAGCAAAAATGAGCAATGGAACAAAAAGTAAGAATTTTTTTTACCTATTTGATTGGGTCCATTCCATTCCCCAAGGACCCATATGAATTATCTTGCTCATGGGACCTAAACTCCAAGTCGACCTTAACGAACACATACCGGTCCTTCCAGCTATGATTACTAGTTTGAACTAAGGTGACCATTCTATATTGAGATCTTTAAGGGGAAAAATAATAGTACCTGGAGGATTTAGCATTATCTTTTAATCTGTGAACGTATCTAATGTCCCCCGACAGGTCAAAACCTATCTTGAGCTTCCAAAACATCATGGCCCCTAAGATGGTCCTGTAGGAATTGGGAGGAATTGGGTCAAAGTAACCCCATAACCTCTCAATATTAAACGCATAATAGGGTGGAGAGGCAGCCTCAACCCCACATGGAGAGCCTAGAAATGGAGGCAAACCTCATCAACATTCCCCACAGAATAGCATTTTTCCTTAGTATCAGGAAGCCTTGTCCTAATGGCTATGGGAAGACCAAAATTTTCCCTTAATAAATCAAGCTCATCATTCGTAATATTGTAGGGGTACCTCCGAGCATCAGTCATAGAATAATTATTGGAGTCAGATGACCAAGAACAACCACCTTCCTCCACCTTTACAGCATCTGCAAAGGGATTTATTTATGGGAGAAGTAGAAGGATGAGTACCAACACTATCAGGCTTTGTATCCTCAGCCCTATCATTACCAACCTCGTAAGAAAGAGAATCGTGATTTATAGAAAACATTGACGCAATATTTATAAAATTACCTTCAGAGGAAAGAGGGGAAATAGGACTTGTCTGAAAATTATCTAAAACTAGGGAATTGACATAAGGTTCACCAGGGTTAGAGGAAAAACCACTTCTAGACTTAGTTTTGGGCATATAATGGGGGTGACACGATTCTTCCTTAGAGCTAACCACTTGTAAAGGACGTGAAAATCTCCGCTCAGTGATTCTTTGGCGCTTTGATTCAAGATCGAAAATAAAATTATAAATTTGTTCAACATGAGGGGAAAAACTCATAGAGGCAATTAATCAACTTCAAAACAGAGGAGATAAAACAACAAAACTAGGGTTTGTACACAAAAACCTAATTCGAAACAGCTAAATGGGACTAAAGTCCCTATCATCGCTTATAAACCCTAGGCCAACTAACTTAATGGTTGTCTAATTCGAAAATATCTACCAGATAACACCAACAATAAATCACCATTCAACAATAGATGGGAAACCAAAAAAATTATAAAATGATCAAATCCTAACTAGGATGGCGAGGGGCATACCTGATAAGATCAATAAAACACAAAGAATTAGGGCAAGCATTAGGTAGCAAATAGGAAAGAAGACAAATAAACACTTTTGTTGCTAAAAATGACTTCTCGAGAACACTTTGAAGAACACCAGTATTTCTCTCCCCCCCTCTCTCCGTAACTAAAAATGTTTGAACTATGATGATGGATGAAATGTGTAATGGGTATTTATAGCGTCAAGAATGCGACTGAAAGGACATAGCAAAAACAATGTGAAAAGCCTGCATAAACAGAAATGATGGTACAGAGCACCTGCACATGCGCCCTGCCACAATCATTACTAAGGACATGCTTTAGTTTCCTGAGACATGTCCTCAAATATTTTTCCAAACACAAAGGAAATCTACTAGGCCCAGGCCGACTAGAAGAGATCTAACCATCCACTTTAGTACGAGCAGAATAAAATACTTCATCTATTCACTTTGCGTCAAACCACATAACTCATGCACAAAGTTTTAGGGGATTTATGTTATTCCCTTGTCGTCCCAACTTACATAAGGTCCAGAATAATTCCAAAGGAGGACTCATAATGTGTTCGACCTCACTTTGAGTAGTAGGTCAGCTAAGGTATTAATCTTCTCGGCTCACTACATTGACAGTTGTCTCGCTCAAAATGGATATTCGCTCACATCGAATGCGTGTGTTCTCATATACACCCAAGAGATTTATCACTAGTCAGATGGGAATAACTGAACGTAGTTGTTAAGAGTTTGTTATCTAAACGTATTTCAGGGACGTCAGCACACAATTCAAGGATATTTGTTTATTAATTACTTGATAAGAAAGTGTAACCTCCTAACCTATAAAGGCAGTCTACCTGTCCTCTAAATATTCTCTATGAACTACCTATAAATAGGGAACAAATCCACCTAAAACGGGGATCCTCTCTCATTCTCAATCATTGAGCTACCAAAGTAACCCTAATTGTAATCTCGATAACAGTGCAAGAAGAGCTAGTATCCCCATGGATGTAGGTTTCCATCTTGGGCTGAACCACGTAAAATCTGTCTTATTCTCATTATCTCTCACCCCCATTCTCTATAATAATAATAATTATTATTATTATTGATTATTGATTATTCAAATATTTTCTATCTCCATTTTTGGACGATAACAATTGTCTCTTTTATTCCATATGTTGCCGAACATATCCAATTTGAAGGTGGTTAAAAGATTTTTGATTCATTTATCTATTAAACATTTCATATAAAGACTCTTTAAACCATGCTTTCTTTTAAATGTATCAAATGGTTAAGACCTGCTAATCAGAGAATAAAGCTTAATGTGGATTGTGTGTACAAAGATAATCCCGGCATAATTTCTTGTGGGGGTGTTTTTAGGGATCATTTTATGGTTGGTTATGCTCATTTTATTAATCATGGCTCTAATGTACTAGCTGAGGAAGACGCTCTTAAGTTTGGCTTGAGATTAGCTATGAAGATTGGTGTATCCTTTGTAGACATTGAATATAATTATTTGGTTTTGGTGAATATCATAAAACATATTTGGAAACCTCCATGGAACATACATGATATCATTGCAAATATTGATAGATGCTTGGGACAATGGACTTCACCATGGAGCATTGTTATATAGAAGTTAATGCAGTTACTGACGGTCTGGCTAATTTTTGGATCAATTTAGTTTATCATGTTATTTTGGAGACTTTTAATAGTCTCTCTCTTATTATTATAGGCTTGCTTAATCTGGAAAGATGGGGTTTTCCCATATTAGATAGTATTTTTTATCTATGTGTAAATTATTGTTTTATAAAATCCTTATTTTATTTTTAGATGCCTTTTTTTGTAATGGGTTTATCATTAAAGCCCATATTTATGGCTTTATCCATTCGAGTAATTGGGCTCAACATTGGAATGTCTCTAGTTATATATTTGATCTTGTCAGCCACTGGAGAGGCTTTTTCTCCATGTTCTATTAATAAAACTTGTGTGTGTGTGTGTGTGGGGGGGGGGGGGGGGGGGAGGGGGCGGGGGTACTGTACCTCTTCTTTAAAAAAAACTACAACACCAACCCCCACCCCACCTCCATTACCACACCAAGAACACCCCACCTCCATTATGTCATCAAACACAACTCCACCTCCATTATACCACCTAACACGCACACATTTGATACAATTTTTTTGAACAATTTATATATAAAGCCTAAACCCTAGCCCACCTCCATTACAACACTAAATGTACCCACCTCCATTAGAACACAAAATGCATACACATATTTGACACGCTTTTTTGAACAATCTATCTATAAACAATAAATAATTTTCAAAAAATTATGCATAAATAAAATTAAAACAAGAAGAATAAACTTACCTAGCAAACTATTGTGACTTATGCAACTGTTGAAGCTGCACAACTTTAGGCTTTGAGGCTTACATATTCAACAATTGACTTTGGGTTTACACTATACTACACCATATATTGCCAATTGTCACAGTTTACCCCTATGGGTCATGATCTAAAGCCTTGACAATATTATGCATGACAAAACTGGGATCACGGTCCAAACTCGTGATCCATAGTGGAGAACTTGGGTCACGGTCCAAACCCGTGGCCACCATACTATGACGATTACGATCCAAACCCGTGACCCAGAGGGGTGAATATGGGTCATGATTCAAAGTTGTGACCACCATACACTACAAGAAAAAGTGTTTTCCACGACATATGTTTTACGACACTTTATAAAAATGTGTCGTGGAAAGTCGATAAAGACGACACTTTATAAAAATGTGTTGTGGAAAGTAGATAAACACGACATAATTTCGAAACGTGTCGTAAACATTTCAATTATAATAAATATCACGACATATAAAATAAGTGGGTTTTACGAAAAGGTCCTCATAATGTTCAAAGTGTATAAAAATAGGACATTCTATATAAATTTTTAAATTTAGTCCCTGTACTAAAAATACCATGAAAAATGGTGAAAAATAGTGCCGCTGGCGCGGACCAAAAAAATAAAGGTATTGTACCACAGGGACAAAATTTATAAATGTTATTGTACCACAGGGACTAGATTTAGAAACTTGAAAAGCATTTTCCTAAAATCTAAATATAGGAAGGAACATGACCTTTACTTTAATTGTCTATTAAAATAAATATGTTCTAATTTTTTTAAAGACGACACGTTATTGGGTGTCGTAAATTAGAAAAAAAAAAGGCGCCAGGTTTAGCGCTAGAATTTTCAGTCGTGTGTCAAAAAAAATGTTGGATATTATCGTAACAACCCTCATCCACGATCCCATAAAAAACTCACGTATCTGTCATGAAGGAGAGCCGTATGGAACTGCAACTTCGATGGAGGTTTAGAAGAAGAGCCCTATATAAATCTCCCTTGAAGCAGAGTCTCCATTGAAGCAGAGCAGTATAGAAATCTAGGTATATAAATCTACGTACATAAATCTCCATTGAAATAGAGCGGAATCAGAGTCTCCATTGAAGCAGAGCGGTATAGAAATCTAGGTATATAACTCTTCGTACATAAATCTCCATTGAAACAGAGCGGGGAAATCTCCATTGTAGCAGACCCACAGAGCTTCACCTCCATTAATGTAAGGTATTTTTTCTCTTTCCCGATCCAACTAGTATAGAAAACTTTCCAATTATTTAAATTTTCCATTATGTTCTTGTTTAGCTTATGTCAGTTCCAAATATATTGTGTTTAGAAAACACTGTGTTTCTATATTATGCGAACTTTTTAAAACGGCATTGGAAAGTATAAGAACGAAAAAATGTAGACATGATAAAGAATTTGACGCATACCTGTAAATGGAGATAATAATCCCACCCTGGATTTTGGGATATGAGTATTGGTTTTCTGAGCTCATTTTTTTATTCACTGCCCATTTTCTCTCTTTGTCAATCTAGGGATTTACCACAAAGACATTGACAAAGAGGACAAATATTACAGTTCACCCACTGACTAAATTTGATCACGCTGTCTAGTGTGTTATACAAATGCCATTTGATCATCACACCAAATTTCCTTATTTTCAATCTAGTGAGATACACTGTTTCAACCTCTAGTTGACCAAAAAAAATAAATGTTCTGATTTTTAGCTTTGAAGAAGGGGTAATGTATGTTTAGATGCTATGTCAAAAAAATATATCTTAGATGCTTATGTCAGATGCTTATGTCAGACCTCAAAGTCCATAGTATTGTTGGATGATTAAAATTGGTATGGCCTTTCTTTTTATAATGACAACCACATTAAGCTATGATGATATAAATTGTAATCTATTTATTTATTATTTCTATTTTGGTCAAGTTTTGGCTTGCGACTTTGTTACTTTTTGCTACAGACACGTAATCATGCACCGAATGATATTTCGATGCTATTTTTTTAGATGTGAAAGTTTGTTGCTCTTAGTTCCTGAAAATCAAATTTTGTGGATCCTAAACAACTTTTTTACTCTTTGACATTGGATATATAGTGTGAAATCTGACAACTTGTGTGTTATTCTTCTTTTCTTTCTTAATTGCGTTATGTGAGTTTTATTTTTTTATCGACATTTGGGTTAATTCTTTTTTTTCCCGGGCAAACTCATTAATACTAAATCTGATGTTTTCATTTGCAATATTTCATTATTCTATTTTGCAGGTGATTGTCTTAGGCATTATTTAGATACTACAAATCAGATCCAATATAGGTATTTTTATCTTGCTTCATTTGTGTATAATTAAGTGTATATACCCACATTGATATTTCTGAACATATGTGTATACAACAGGTCAACTTGATTTAAGTGTATGAATCTGTATTGTTGAGTGTGGGTGATTATATTACTTCTATGCTTAAGAAAATCATGAATAAGACAAAAATGGCTATAGTTTGTAGCCCCGATGATCTAACTATATATTTATTTCAATCTACCTCTGTAGATAGTGAATAATCGAATCAGATTTAGTAAAATGTGACTAATGTAATGAGATCTTGTAGAATGACTATATTGAAAAAAATATGACATTTTATCCGTTTATTGTTGATATTTTACCTCTTTTTTAATATTAACGTTTGCTGGTGTAAACAGACTAGAAACTATTAAGTGGGAAACTCAAGATGGAAAAAGATTGGTTGAGATTTCCAAGGTTTTTTTTTTATTGTTACTCGCATGCATATACGTTTACATATATTACAAAAACCTAAAGTATTTTTCTGAATGAACACTGTAGTGAAATTGAGAAGTGATTATGATTTCATGCCTTTTTTTATTATCTGTAGACATACAGAGGAGTACCAAGATGGCGTGTACAAATTTATTGAATCTGCCAAGAAAACTGCTAGAAATCCTGATATGATAATATGTCCCTGTAGAAAATGTAAAAACCTTTGTCAACAAGACCAGGAAGAACTATTTGAACACCTAGTCATTCATGGCTTTGATCCTACGTACAAGAAGTGGGTATTTCACGGAGAACATTAGACTTCTTCATACTCTAATGATATTGATATTGAATTGTCAGATTTACATAGGATGTATAAAGATGCTTATGTTCAAGATGCAATTTTTGCTGAAGATAGTTTTGAAAGCGGCGATGAAAGTTTTAAACAAAAGTTAAAAGATGCCGAGACTCCTTTATATCCCGGGTGTACAAAGTATACAAAGATGTCGGCAATTACAACTTTATACAAGCATAAAGCTACACACGGACTATCTGATAAAGGATTTAATGAACTTCTTGAGTCTCTACATGAAATGTTGCCCGGGGATAACGTTCTTCCTAAGTCCTTGTATGCAACGAAGAAGTTTCTAAAGGAATTTGATCTTGGCTATGAGAAGATAGATGCATGCATTAATGATTGTTGTTTATTTAGAAAAGAGTATGAACATTTGGATAAATGCCCTAAATGTAGCTCCTCGCGGTGGAAAGTTGACGAACGCACAAATAAGGTTAAGAAGGGAGTATCTGCAAAAGTATTGCGGTACTTTCCAATAATCCCAAGATTTCGAAGGATGTTTTTATCAGCAGATAGAGCAGAGCAGTTACAGTGGCACTCAACTCACATAAGCAAAGATGGAAAGATGCGACATCCAGTTGATTCATTAGCATGGGACACAATTAATAAAAAGTGGCCTCATTTCGCATCCGATCCAAGAAATCTTAGGCTTGGACTTGCAGCGGATGGATTTAATCCCTTTAATAATCTTAGCTCGAGCTATAGTTGTTGGCCCGTAATTTTAACTGTGTACAATCTTCCCCCATGGTTATGCATGTTGCAGGAAAATTTGATGTTGACTTTGCTTATACCGGGGCCAAAGCAACCGGGAAATGACATAGATGTATATCTGCAACCACTTATAGATGACTTAATCAAGTTGTGGAATAATGGGGTGGAGTTGTACGATGCATCTAGCCAATCTACGTTTAATTTGAAAGTTATTTTGATGTGGACAATAAATGACTTTCCCGCATATGGTAATTTAGCTGGATGTACCACAAAAGGGGAATTTGCATGTCCAGTTTGTGGTCCTAACACATCCTCACTACGGTTATCAAAGAGTATGAAATCGGTGTATATGTGCCATATGCGTTTTCTCCCAATGAACCATCCGTGGAGGGTTACCAAAAAGAGTTGGTTTGACGGATTTGAAGAATTGATGAGGCCACCAAAACCTTTGAATGCAGAGGAAATTTTAGATGCTTTGAAGGGTGTTGAAAATGATTTCGGTAAAGGGAAGAAGCGTAAGAGGAAGAAAGTGTTCTTGAAAAAGAAGTCAATATTTTTTGATTTACCATATTGGCATGTACGTATATTTTAACTCATAATCTAAGCCACTAACTTAATGCAATTCTATTAAAGTTTTAGGACAATTATTTTTCATATTAATCCTCTCTTATTTTTTCTCTCTAGGAATTAGATTTACGTCACAATTTGGACGTGATGCACATCGAGAAGAATATAAGTGATAGCCTCATTTCCACATTGTTAGATGTAAAGGGAAAATCAAAAGATGGCCTCGAGTCTCGTAAAGATTTGCAAGAATTGGGCATTAGAAAGGAATTACATCCACAACCAAAAGGGAATAAATTTTACCTACCGGCAGCACCTTACACACTCTCAAAGAAAGAAAAGAAAGTTTTTTGTCAAAGAATATATGATTTGAAGTTACCTGATGGTTATAGCTCCAACATTAGTCATTGTGTTTTAGTGGAAGAATGTAAGTTATTGGGATTGATATCCCATGATTATCATGTTTTAATACAACAATTGTTGTCAGTTGCTATACGGGGAGTACTACCAAAGGGGCCAAGACAAGTAATTTTTCGCTTATCTTCATTTTTTAATGAGTTATGTCAACGAGTGATCGATAAAAGGAGAATGGAAAAATTAGAGGAAGATATCGTAGAGATTACATGCATGTTGGAGAGGTACTTTCCTCCCTCTTTTTTTGACATTATGGTTCACTTGCCAATTCACTTAGCTCGAGAAGCTCGATTATGTGGGCCCGTACAATTTCGATGGATGTACCCATTTGAGAGGTAATTTAGAATGTATTTAACTTTTATCTTATTAACAAGTTAGATATGTAGTAAATAGATGTTGTATTCGTATTCTTTTGCTATGGTTTTTCATTAGGTTTATGAAGGTACTCAAGGGTTATGTTAGGAACCGTGCACGACCTGAAGGATGCATAGCAGAAAATTATTTGGCTGATGAGTGTGTAAGGTTTTGTAGCATGTATCTAAAAAAACAGCAGAAATAGGTGTTCCACAATCTCGAAATGAAGAGTTCGAAGATGAGACAATACTGGGAGAACGACCTATCTCAAAGGGGAAGCCAATAACATTGTCCGATGACTTGTTAAAAATTGCCCATCGTTCTGTGCTTTTTAATAATTTAGAAGTTGAGCCATATATAAAGTGAGTAAAATGATGCTCGTTATATATATATTTATAACTTATGTTATCATTAATATTGTTATTAAAATTCCTCTACGTTCATATTAGAATGCATTTGAGCGAGCTAAAGCATTCCAATCGAAGTTTATCCCAAGATGAGACTATGCTACAAAAAAGACATATCGAGACATTCGCTTCGTGGTTTATGAACAAGGTAGACCAATTTTTACGTTGTGCATTGTAAGAGTCTAATGTTGTTATGTATATAAAAATTCATATAATTTTATTTATGATATTTTAAACAGATTAAGGTCCAAGCAAACACAACTGAAGTATCAACAATCCTAAAGTGGCTAGCGGTTGAGCCACGACGTTATGCTATGTCATATTCAGGCTACATAATAAATGGCAAACGATTTCATACATCCATGGTTGAAAAGTCCACCCAAGATAGTCGAGTTTTTTTCGAGGCAGAGACTATTTGTAGATCTAGTGCAAGGGATACCACACACGTTGTTGCTAATGTTTCATATTATGGGATTATACGGGATATAATTTTGTTGGACTTTCACAAATTTCGAATGCCTATCTTTCAATGTGATTGGGCCAGCATTTCGAATGGTGTTAAATTTGACGATGGATTCACTTTGGTTAACCTCCACCAAGGACAAAATCAACTAAAAAAAGATACTTTTGTTCTAACATCACAAGCAAGACAAGTATTTTATTCGAGAGAAAGTGGAACATCAAATTGGTATGTGGTTCTCAAGGCACCGCCACGAGGTTTTCATGAGCTGGAGACGTATGATGAAAGTGCTTACACATCATATTCGCCGATTGATGTTTCAAAACTTGACAATAATGAGAGAAATGACGATGAGCCTCATGTGAGGATAGATTGTGAGGGTGTTATTGTGTGATTGTTATTTATTTTAGCATGTAAACATTAAGTTTGTTTGATGAATATAAGTGTTGGTATGTTTATGGTGAATTTAACAATAGATAACTAACAGAGAATGTTTCTTTGTGCTGCATATATATTTCCTTTTCTATGCTAGTTTGCGTGTTTAACCTTATTCGCATCACATATAGTTTGTTCATTTATAGCTCTATGAATACACTCAAAATAGAGAGCTAACAAAAATTGGGCAATAGTCAAAATGATATCACATTCCAATCTCATCAATAAAAAAGTGTTAAATAAGTGAAAGAACTGTCAAAATTGATCTCCATGCAAAAGAACCGTAAAAAATGATCTAGATGTTGAGTTGTAGATCCCGATTTATGTTACCACTTTACAGGACCTGTTTTAGGCCAAGCCCTCATAAATGTGTTGAGAAGGCCTTTATACACTTAAATTTTTATTATATTTAAGTGAATTACATTTATGTTCCCTAAATTTCATAAAATTCGGTGCATTCCGTAGACATAAGTTGACACTACTAAACCGTGTAAAATTTAAAAGTCCTCGAGACATGGAAAACAATGCTGCAAAAGGAACAAGGCATGGCTTTTACACGTGTTGTAGTTGCTGGTTTTGACATGGATCACATGACGTCGTTGGTGTCATTTGCGAAATGCTGATTCTCCATATAAGTTTCCGTTTGTTAAATTGTTAGTTTTGATCTCTGAATACGATATGGGTGTCTTGGATATGATATGAATACAACTGTCTATTTTGCATATTTTTATACTTAATGATGAGAATTTTATTGGGAATTTTAAAAATTTAATGTAGATTACAAGAAATACATATATCTCTTATTTTCTTTTCAACTGAATAGAGTTTAATTCTTGCAGTTCTATGTCGCATGTTATAATTTATTTCAGAATTATTTGAGCATGGCGCTCTATCTCCATTTGTGTTCCTCTTATTAAATGTAGTCCCACATAACTGAGATGTCCATCTTTTGGGATAAGTGATAACTCACCAAAACAAGCCCTATTAACTCCTATCAATAGCTGATGAGAAAATATACAGAGCTCTACTACGTGGACCCTGTGAGAAATCATGTGGCACATTACCTTTGATAATTTTATATAGGGTCTGTGTGAAATTTTTCTTGAATCCTTCAAGTAATACAGGGCTAAATTATTACTGATTGACAACCTCTGTTTTGTTTTTGTTTCAGGAGTGTTATTGACGTAACATGGGAAATGGCACACAAGAGCGCTAAATAAAAAAAGTTTCGTTCTCTCAGTAAAATATAAACTGCAGGTACATAGATTATTAACTCATTGTCTTGTTTCTCAGTGTCCGTATATTACTACACTTAATGGTACATTGTTATGTTTTTAAACTCTTGATGCTGCTACTACACTTAATGGTAACTGCTTTTATTGTCGATCAATATCTCTACACTTAATGGTAACTGCATGAATCAATAACGAGGACTTCAAGTCCAACTGTTGTCAATGAGATACTTGAGGAAATAAAGTTCGTGTGGATAACTGTAAAACCCGATATAGATATAGCTGAGAGTGAAAAATGAGGCCTAAGGTTCTACTAAGTAGATAAATAATCTAGGCCTTATTAATCATAGGACATGAACTCATAGGCTTCTGCTATGAACTCCTTAAAATTGATGACTACAACCAATAATTCTGAGATGGTGTTTGTGCTAAGGGGTAGGGGGACCTCAGAGGAATCGATCCACATCCTTAGCGATGCCATTGAGGGCCAAAGGTAATGTAGGCGGATTTCTGTTTCAGATTACAGCGTGAATGGAGTGACGATTTCCTGGAGCTGCTGAAATGGAGATATGGCAGGTTCCTGCAATATGCACCAAGTATTTTTACTGGTTGCACTGCAAAAAAAAACTTCGAGCCACCACCACAGCCTTCTTACCTTTTATGCTAATACCACTTCTTGGTAGAAGCTCAATACAACCCTTGGGTGTGCAAGGAAGGAGCAGAGGTTCTCTGCCTTTTATAGCGAGCTTGCCAATTTTGAGAGGATGAAAGCCATCTACGTCCTTTTCGAGGCTGATTTCACTTAAAATTTTCTCTTCGTTTATATGTTTTGGCAATAGAAGCTAGACTAGTATGCCGTGTACATCTGGATTTGAATTTAATTCATGGACCTTGCTGAGCAACTCAGGTTCAATCACTTGTTCCGGAGGTCTATACCGATGGATTTAATCCCAACTTCGGCTCGTAATCCACTAAAAAACTACACCCCTCTAATAAGTCGAAATCGATTTCTTCAACTGATTTACCAATCGCAATACTAATCCACTGATCAATGTGGGAACTAAAATCTTGGCCCAAGTGAATTCCTCATATACCTCTCTCCCTTTATTTGTTTTTAACACGAAACACGTACATAAAACTAGAACAAAATTATTGGTAATTGTATAAATCAAATCGATATACATTATAGCACAACACATAATCTGCTTAAATGTGTAATCTGCTTAAAATGTGTAATCTGCTTAATCAAATGCACATTCTTTCATGATCTTGGTAATAAGGGAGTTGTTACGGTCCTGATTCTTTTTGGTAAGACTTCCTTATCGATTTAAAAGATATCTACGTTGATGATTCACAAGAACACCTGTGTGGTTCATATTGAATCATGGAAACTTATGTCTCTTAGTGTACCTGTGTCGTTCGATTAAATCCTTCTCGATGATTACACCAAGTGTATTTGGATCCATTTTATGGAATTTTAGACAGGCCTGCTGCTCCCAAAGTGTTATTAAACTGTGTACAAGCCTCCAGGTCTATCCCATTACCCCCCAGTTTCTCTAGAGGATTAGTGACCACATTAAAATCTCCACCAACAATTATAGGAAGAGGGAAATTGCATTGACCATAGATATCCTCCCACAATTCTTTTTTGTCATCTTTGTTACATTTACCATACATAGCCATAATTTAATGGGGCAAGGAAGAGAGTTTTCTTGAATTTTAAGAGCTATAGACTTCATAGAATTATGGTCAATAGAAATTTTCCATTGATGTTTCCAAAGAATCCAAATGGAGCTATTTGCGTTGATGATTGACAAGAACACCTGTGTGGTTCATATTGAATCATGGAAACTTATGTCTGTTAGTGTACCTTTGTTTTTAGCTTAGTGTCATCAATTGTGTGCCTACCGGAAACTGAAAATATAAATGAAAATAAGGGATAGGCTCTAGTGTTGAGGTCTCTAACCTTGGTTCCTAGCATCTGATATAATGAATAAGAATTTTGGAACAAGAGTGAGGCAATTGAGGATTATGGCTCTTCCATGGTACCTTCAATAATGCAACCAGGGTCTTGGAGTCTTAACTATGGTCTGGAAGAGGTCTTTAGTGGACCTTAGTACATCTTCTCTTGCTTGGGTGAAGATGAAAGGGTTTTAGATATTTGGAGTTATAATATTCAAATGTGGGTTAGCTGAGGGTGAACAATGAGGCCTAAGGTTCTACTAAGTAGATAAATAATCTAGGCCTTATTATTCATAGGACATGAACTCCTTAAAATTGATGACTAGAACCAATAATTCTGAGATGGTGTTTGTGCTAAGGGGTAGGGGGACCTCAGAGGAATCGATCCACATCCTTAGCGATGCCAGAAGTGAATATGAGAGTGTCATCTGCGAAGAGAGGCATGATATAGTGGGACTTCCTTATGGCAGTGAAAATGAATCAATTTTACCATTAGAGAATAAATGATGCATCCCTCTGTTTAGAACTTCAGTTGAGAGAATGAATAGCGCAGGGGATTGGGGATCCCCTGTTTAATTCCATAAGTAGACTTGAAAAAATCATGAGAAGAACCATTAATGAGAATAGAAAATCAGCATTCAGATATAAGTCTCCAAACCATGTCAATAAGTGTTTCATTGAAGCCAAACTTTCTCAAAACTTGAAGGAGATACATCCATGAGACCCTGTCATAGACTTTAGACATATCTAGCTTGCACACCATGTTTGAGCCTCTCTTTCTATTATTGAAATTGGACATGACTTCTTATGCTAGAAGTACCTGTTCAGAAATAGCTCTACCTTTTATGAATCCTGCCTGGTTTGGACTGATAATTTTATTAAGGAGACTACCAAGTCTAGTAGCAGGAATTTTTTATATGATTTTATTTGAAGTGTTACAAAGACTTATGGGCCTGTAATCATTATAAGAAGAAGGATTATCAGTCTTGGGAATAAGTGTGAGAAGTGTTGAAGTCCAACTTTTTGGAAGAGGATTCCCCATAAAGAAACTTGAAATGGCCTTGAAAAGATCTGCTTTTATAGCGTCCCAACATTGATTATAAAACAATGAGTTGAAACCATCTGGACATGTTGTGCTTGAAGAGTCCATTGAGTCAATGGCTAGTTTGATTTCATCAATAGATGGAGGAGCAGAAAGAAGGATATTGTCATTCTCAGTGATCAGGTGTGGAATGTGATTTAGCAAAGATGCATCCTCATGAATATAAGTAGGAGAGGATAAAATAGATTTGAAATAATCAGAAAATTGATTTTTGATAGAGATTGGATCAGATGTCCAATTTCCATTAGAGTCTTTGATTCTGGAAATTACAAGTCTATTTCTCCTTTGATTCACCATTGCATTGAAATTTTTTGAATTTTCATCACCTTCTTGCAACCATTTAATTCTTGCCTTTTGTCTCCAGAATTCATCTTCAAGTGACATGTGGAATTGTAGTTTGGCCTTTGCTTGCTTGTACTCAATATTAGTAACCTCGGTAAAATTTGATTTTGGTTGAGTTTCTTTCAGTAAAACATCATCTTTTGCCTCAATGGTAGCTTGAAAAATATTCTTGAAGGTATCTTTATTCCACAGAGATAAGGCCTGCTTTGTTTCCTTGAGTTTTTGCGAGAAAATTCTGAGAGGATCACCTGTACAATCAATACTCCAAGCTTTCTTGACTATGGACTGAAATTCATTGTGTTTAGACCAAAAATTTTGGAATCTAAAGCTTCTTTTGACAGCTTCATTCTTAAGAATAAGACTAAGAAGAAGTGGACTGTGGTCAGAGTTGGTTCTATTTAAATAAGCAACATTTGATAAAGCAAAAGTTTGGATCCATTGAAAGTTACACACAACTGTATCCAACCTGGCCCAAGTTCGATTAAATCCTTCTCGATGATTACACCAAGTGTATTTTGATCCATTTTATGGAATTTCAGACAGGCCTGCTGCTCCCAAAGTGTTATTAAACTGTGTACAAGCCTCCAGGTCTATCCCATTACCCCCCAGTTTCTCTAGAGGATAAGTGACCACATTAAAATCTCCACCTACAATTATAGGAAGAGGGAAATTGCATTGACCATAGATATCCTCCCACAATTCTTGTTTGTCATCTTTGTGACATTTACCATACATAGCCATAAATTTAATGGGGCAAGGAAGAGAGTTTTCTTGAATTTTAAGAGCTATAGACTGCATAGAATTATTGTCAATAGAAATTTTCCATTGATGTTTCCAAAGAATCCAAATGGAGCTATTTGCGTTGATGATTCACAAGAACACCTGTGTGGTTCATATTGAATCATGGAAACTTATGTCTGTTAGTGTACCTTTGTTTTTAGCTTAGTGTCATCAATTGTGTGCCTACTGGAAACTTAAAATATAAATGAAAATAAGGGACACTAAGAAAATGCATGTATTTCATATATTATGCTCTGTACCAATCATGCTCTGTATCAATCATGTATCAATCATGAATAATATTTTTTCGCATTCCTGGTACATGTGTAACTTGAAGTTATGCTTTTAAGTGCAGATGTATAATACAAAATTTATTCCTCCCATTTATATTGCATCCTGGACCTTCACTTGAACTACTCTGTTTGGACCGAGTTGTACTAATTTTTCTAATTTTTTGCTTGTCAAATAGAGTGAATAGAAAAAAAAATCTACCTTTTGAGAATATGGCGGATATGTTTAAAGAGGTGAGTTATGAGTCCATTATCTCTTTAATTTAAACTTTGTAATAAATGTTATTGAAGTCCATATAATTTACACTACATTCCATGCATGTTGTGTGTATCCAAAACAGGTTGCTAGGGGTAAGAGATCAAAACGAACTACATGCAATGAGAATGAGGATGCAAGAATATCATACGAAGTCTCTAACTCACACGCGGCAGAAGAAATTTATGCGGATGAAGTACCCAACATTGATTCTGTTGATAAGGGCAAAAAAAAAGAAGCGTGGGCCAACAAAATTGAATGTAATTGCAACTGGGATAAAAGACCGTAAAGATGTAGAATTCAATGAGTTTGGGCAACCAATTGGACTCTATTCCATCCAGCTTAGTTCTATGATTGGAATTTTAGCACGAGAATGCGTACCAGTAACACATAAAGGTTGGGATAAGGTGACAAGTGACATCAAGGATCAAATATGGGAGTTTGTTACTGTGAGTATTTTATTTCTCTACTCTTTGCACAATTATGTAATATTTTGAATGTAACTTTGTACATATTTAATTGTAACTAATTTAGTGTATTTTTTCTGTATGATGCAGCAAAAATATAACCTTGAAGAATGCCGAAAGGCCATTGTTTTAGGTCAGACGGGCAGAGCTTGGAAAGAATATAAGTCAAAATTGTCAACACAAATACGAGAAGAAGCTAAAAGACCAAATTCCACTCGCCATCTTACATTACTCAAGCCCCCTGGAATGAAGTCAAACGAATCGGATGAATTTGTTAAATCTCGTTTGTCACCTGAATTTGATGCAAGTGAATTTGACTATTTATTTTTTATTTTTATTAATAGACTAAAGTCCAATTTTAGTATTCTTGTATTTCTTGCAATTATATATGATTTCTTTTATTTTTATAGGAAACAAATGAAAAGCATAAGGAGGCTAGAGCAAAGCAAATCCATCCACACACAACTAGTCGTAGAGGCTATGCAAGACTTAAGGAAAACATGGTATGTTTCCCCTTTGAAGTTGTATACTTCAGAAATAGCTTACATTATTTCGTAATCCTATCTTTCAAAATTTTGTAGAAAGCCGAAGACCCAAATAAAACTATACGCCGTGTTGATGTTTGGATAAGGGGACATAGGAGAGAAAATGGCGATCCAGTTAATCAAGTTGTTGGTGAAGCAATAGTTACGACTTAAACACTTAGACAACACTTTACAATTTTTTTAAAAGCTACAATGTGTTTATTATTATTTTTTAATATGTTAAATTCTTGTATTTATTTTAGGAAAAGATGGAAAAAATTCCATCTCATGACTCAACATCGTTGAGAGATGATGCAGTGGTAAAGGTGCTTGGTCCTGAACGTCCGGGTCATGTCCGAGGTCTTGGATTTGGGGTGACGCCTACGAAGGTAGATGTGTCGTTACATAGTAATGCAAGGGTAACGACTCTTGAAAATCAAATTCAACAACTTTTGGAATGGAAGATGCACATGGAAAGTCGAATGACGCAAGGAAATGAACGAAATGTGGTATATTTTTAAAATTAAACATGATTCAATGCATATATTTTTTCCCTTATTTTGTTTTTATATACTTCACTTGCAATTTCTATAGGGTCAACATGAGGGTGGTGGGGACGCCATGCATAATCATGCACATACTCTACAGGTTATTGTTAATGAATTATCTAAGTCTAAATTATTTTACTAGTTGCTTTAATAATTATTTTTTAATTGTTTTCTTTGTACTATTTATTAGTGCAATCGAGAAAGTTCATGTATACAAAGTGCTCCACAAAGAAATTCTCCCTGCAAATTGTTACATTGGTTGGGGACTGGAGAAGAAGTTGCAAGCGCAGAACTTGATTCTACAGACCCGAAGTCACTAGTGCACCACCAAATCCTTGGGCCTGATTTTTATAAAGTATGGGTTGTTGAAATTTTAGTGCCCAAAGTGCCAGTTTTTCGATACTCGGATGCGTTTTCCATACTTGATGATGCAAAAGGAAGTACCATAGCATGGCCACATCGATACATTCATTTTGACTAGTTATGTGAGTGGAATAGTTATAGTTCTTGAATTTTATTCTAAGAATTTTGCTTTGACATTCTCTCGTATCGATTTCAGATAAACATAAGGAATTAAGTGGGTATGGTGTTTCTTCATTACTTTTTGGATTGAAGGTATACTTTGATTTTTTATTTTATTATTACAAGTGTTTTGTTAATTTATGAGAGTATTTTACTAAAATTGTTTTCTGAACAGGGACTTATTTTTTGAAGATGTTGAAGACATTATGGGAGGAATGTTTTTGAAGAATGATATTAGTTATTTTTTTAAGGAAGATTGCATTTTAACTTGTTAGGCTATGCTCCTTTCATTATAATCCCATGCTTTTATATGACTTGTAACACCCAAGTATATATTCCTTCTAGTGTTTTGCGCACGACTTTGATATTATGATTTTGAGTACATATTATGAGTTCCTCTTAATTATATAAGTTTGTTTTAAATTTCAAGAATTGTGGAATGTCTAATTGTGATACAATCATATATGTGGATATGTTAATGTTAGTATAAGCAACATGCATTTGAGAAGCTAATTTTTATAAAAAAAATTATACACTTTTAACGACATATTTTATACATCGTAAAATGATATAACGACGCTTATATGTAGTCATGTACAATATTAATGACACCTACATTCAGTCGTAAAATAACATTAACGACACATAATAAGTAGTCGTGGAAGGTTTTTTTGGGTAATGACTTTTACGACTAGTAACTAGATGTCGTTAATATTTGTTTCAATGACACTTGGCAGATGTCGTGAAATAGTTTTATGACACAACAAAGGTGTCGTGGATATTTACGACTAGTAACTACGTGTCGTGGATATTTGTTTCAATGACACTTGAGGGGTGTCGTCAAATAGTTTTACGACACCACAAAGATGTCGATATAGAAGGTAACTTTCTACGACACCCCCCTTCAACGACTACACAAAATGTGTCATGGAAGTAGTTTCACGACGCATTTCAGGTGTCGTGGAAAGTACTTTTTCTTGTAGTGATATCATGGGGGGTCAAGGTACAAAACCATTCCCAACGGGGAGAATGTGGGTCACAGTCCAAAGCCATGACCATTTTTAATTTTTAAAAAATATACATAGTCACGATTTTGGTTCGTGACAAAATAAAAAATAAAAAAATTAAATTTTATTTTTCTACATCCTAAAAAAACCCTGTATATTTTTCAAACCTCTTTACATTTCAAAAAATAATTATTTAGTCAAAATAAAATAAAAGTTAAGTAACGCATGCTTGTGTGAATATGTAATAATACAACACTAGTTAACTAACATATGTTTGCATGAATATGTAATAAAATACAAAGCATGCTCACGTGAATATGTACAACACAAAAAATTGCAATGCATGTTTCCGTGAATATGTACAACATAAATCAAAATATAATGAATGTTTGCGTGAATAGGTTTCAAAATTTCCTTTCTCTAATGAGGTCTGCAAATATAACTTCAAAATATTTCAAATGGTAAGTAACAATGGAATGAAATCCAAAAAATAACTTTGGAACGCCTACATAGCCAAAAATGGCACCAAAGTCCGTTTAGTTCGTAAGATGAACAAGGTTAGGGTCTAACCATTAATTTCAATCTTAGGTGTCTCTTTCGATTTATGAAAATATATGTCAAACTATTGAAATTGTAGAAAATTGTGAGAACACACTAAATTAAGAATTGTGGTATAGGCCTCCTTTTTTGGGTATTTTATTTACGAAAATATATGTGAATGCATATATGATAATAAAAAGTGTGGTTTACCATGGCTACACGGTTATATTTTCAAACTTAAATCTAACTATTTGTAAAATTTGATCGTATTCTCGAACTGAGAGTCCCATGATTATGGGATCAGTTGCTACGTGTTACATTTATCCCGTGCGAGGTGTTCAAGGCTCTTGTGGGCCTGTTTGGGTGATTTTTTTATTTTCCTCCTTCAACGTCATGTTTTGAAGACTGAGTTAAACGATTTGCATGTTTTCTTCATATTATCGAACCGAGAGTCCTGTGACTATGGCATCAGTTGCTACGCGTTATGTTGCTCCCATGCGAGCTGTTCATGCCTCTTTATGAGGCCATTTGGGTAAGTTTTTTTTGTTTTCTCCCTTTAACGATGTATTTTCAAGCCAAAATCTATCTATTTGTAAGTTTTGATCATATTATCAAACCAGGAGTCCCATGAGTACACGATCAGGTTATATGCATTATGTTGGTCCCGTGCGAGGTGTTCATGTCTTTTACGGGACCGTTTAGGGGGCCTTTTGCGTTTTCATCGTTCAACATCATGTTTTCAAGCCTAAGTCTAACTATTTTCATGTTTTAGTCATTTTCTTGAATCGGGAGTCCTGTGATAACACAGTTAGTAGCTACGTGTAATGTTGTCCCATGCAAGGTGTTCATTTCTCGTGTGCATCCGTTTAGGGAATATTTTGCATTTTTGACATTCAATAATATTTTTATAAGCCTTAGTCTAATTATTTGTATGTTTTGGTCATATTCTCAAATCAGGAGTCCCATTATTATGCGGTCAGTTGCTAGGTGTTACATTGGTCCCGTGCGAGGTATTCATGCCACTTTAGGGGGATGTATGGGGGTTGTTTTGCATTTTTAACATTCAACGTCATCTTTTTAACCCTAAGTCTAACTATTTGTAAGTTTTGGTCATATGCTCTAATCGAGAGTCCCGCGATAATGAAATCAGTTGCTATGTGTTACATTAATCTCACACAAGGTGTTTGTGCGTCTTGCAGGACTGTTTTGGGGATTTTTTCCATTTTTACCATTAAATGGCATGTTTTCAAGCCTATTTATTTTCCAATTTTTGTCATATTATTGAATCGGGAGTTCCGTGATTACGCAGTGAGTTGCTACGTGTTACGTTGATTCCGTGCAAGGTGTTGTGTCTCTTTTGGGACTATTTGGGGGTTATTTTGCCTTTTTGCCATTCAATGTCTTATTCTTAAGCCTAGGTCTACTATTTTAATCTTTTGGTCATATTCTCAAACCGGGAGTACCATGACTACGTGATCAATAGCTACATTATACGTTGGTCGCGTGCAAGGTGTTCATGATTCTTGCAGGGCCATTTGAAGACTATTTTGCATTTTAATCCTTCAACAACATGTAATTAAGAATAAGTCAAACTATTTGTAGGTTTTGGTCATATTATAAAATTGGTAGTCCCGTAACTAAGTGTCTAGTTGCGACGTGTTTCATTGGTTTTGTGCGAGGTATTCGTGACTCTAGTGAGGCTGTTTGGGGACTATTTTGTATTTTTTCCCTTCAACATCATGTTTCAAGACTAAGTCTAACTATTTACAAGTTTTTTCCGTATTCTCAAATAGAGAGTACCGTGACTATGTAGTCAGTTATTACATGTTACGCTTGTCCCATCTGAGGTATCGTTCCTCTATAGGGCTGTTTTGGTTATATTTTCAATTTTCACCTTTCAACATCATGTTTTCAAGCCTATGTCTTTTTATTTGCAAAGTTTAATCATATTTTTAAATCGAGACTTCTGTGACTACGTGGCCAGTTGCTACATGTTAATAAAACATTGCGAGAATTTTGTGCCTCTTGAGGGTCCGTTTGGGTGTTGTTCTGCATTTTCACCCTTCAATGACATGTTTTCAAGCCTAAGTGTAATTATTTGCAAATTTTGATCCTATTCTTAACGGGAAAGTCATGTCTCTATGCAATCCATTGTTACGTGTTACATTGGTCACGTGAGAGCTGTTCGTGCCTCTTGAAGGGCTATTTTAGGCTATCACTATTCAACGTCTTATTTTCAAGATTAAGTCTAACTATTTAAAAGTTTTGATTATATTATCAGACCCGCAGTCTCGTGACTATTCGATCAGCTGCTACTTATTATGTTGGTCCCGTGCGAGGTGTCATGCGTCTTTCGGGGCCATTTGAAGGCCATTTTGCATTTCACCCTTAAATGACATGTGTTCAAGATTAAGTCTAACTATTTGCAAGTTTTGGTTATATTTTTGAATTGAGAGTCACGTGACTATTTGGTCAGTTACTAGTCTTACGTTAGTCCCACGCAAGGTGTTCGTGCCACTCACGGGACCATTTTGGGGTTATTTTTTATTTTTACCATTGAACGTTATGTTTTTAATTATAAGTCTAACTATTTGCAAGTTTTGGTCATATTCTCAAAATGGGAGTCCCATGACTATGCGGTGGGTTGCTACGTGTTACGTTGTCTCATCGAGGTTTGCATTACTATTTTGGAGCCTTTTAGGGATTGTTTTTCATTTGTATCCTTTTTAGGCCTATGTCTAACTGTTTGCAAGTCTTAGTAATATTCCCGAACCGAGAGTCCCATGATTATGTGGTCAGCTGCTATGCATTACGTTAGTCCCGTGCGAGGTGTTCATTCCATTTGGGGTCCGTTTTGGGACTATTTTTCATTTCCTCCATTCAACCTTAGGTTTTCAACCCTATGTCTAACTATTTACAAGTTTTGTTCATATTCTCAAACTAGGACTTGTGTGACTATGCGGTCAGTTCCTATCTGTTACATTGGTCCCGTGCATGGTGTTCGTGTCTTTTGTAGGAACGTTTGGGTGTGCTTTTCATATTCGCAGTTCAACAATATGTTTTCAAGCCTAAGTATAACTATTTACAAGTTTTGGTCATAATTTTGAACCAGGAGTCTAATGACTGCGTGGTCTATGGCCATGTATTACATTGGTCTTATGCGAGGTGTTCATGCCTCTTGTTGGTTCGTTTATTATTTTTTCCATTGAACATCATATTTGCAATCTTAAGACTAACTATTTATAAGTTTTGGCTGTATTCTCAAATTGGGGGTCCCTTGAGTCCACAGTTAGTTGATATGAGTAACATTTGTCCCGTACAAGATGTTCGTGCCTCATGCGGGGCCATTTGGGGGTACTTTTTCATTTTCACCCTTCAACAACATATTTTCAAGCCTAAGTGTAACTATTTTAGGTTTTGGTCATTTTTCGAATCGGGATTCCCTTGCCAAGAGGTCAGTTACTACGTATTACGTTGGTCCCATGTGAGGTGTTCGTGCCTCTTGTGGGGGCTGTTTTGCATTTTTTTCCTTCAGCATCACGTTTTCAAGCCTAAGTCTAACTATTTGCAAGTTTTGATGATATTCTCGAATCAGGAGTCTCGTGACTACATGGTCGGTTATTACGTGCTATGTTGGTCCCTTTTGAGGTATTCGTGCCTCTATGAGGCCGTTGAGGGGCTATATTTCATTTTCACACTTTAATATCATATTTTTAAGCCTAAGTTTAACTATTTGCAAGTTTTGGTCTTATTCTCGAACTGAGAGTCTTGTGACTACGAGTTAGTTGTTATGTGTTACGTTAGCCCCGTGTAGTGTGTTTGTGACACTTGAGGGGCCGTTTGGGGATTGTTTTGCATTTTCACCCTTTAATGACATGCTTTGAAGCTAAAGTCTAACTATTTGCAAATTTTGGTCATATTCTTGAAGTGAGAGTCTCGTAACAAAGTGGTTAGTTTCTAGGTGCTACATTGGTCCTGTGCGAGGTGTTCGTTTCTTATGCGGGGTCGTTTGAGGGATATTTTACATTTTCACCATTCAACGTCTTAAAGTCTAACTATTTACAAGTTTTGGTCATTATTGATGTAAAAAATTAGATCACTCTAATTTTTTAATCACAGATAAATAAAATGAGACAAAGATTTTTAAAGTGGTTCAGCCTTGTATGAATGGCCTACGTCCACTGTTATGTTATTGCTTAGTGTTTGGGAATTCTCAGTTCTTAGTTTCAACCAAGAAATTCCGGTCCTCTTGAATGAGGGTGATACATGGTATTTATAGCCCTTAGGCTGTACATGGAAGGGTTGATACATTGAATGATATACATATGAAAGGGTAATACATTTAATGCAGCGTGTGCGTCAAGATAATAAACATTCAATGAATAGTTGAACTGTTGATTATCTGGCAGTCAATGCTGGGGCCGAGATGCAGCTCGGACCGCCTTAGTTTCTCGGTACTCAAGAGTTCCTCGGAGCGCTGGAGTTCCTCGGAGTGATAGGGCTCCTCGGTGTATCCTTATTGTTGGAGAGAACATGAGTTGGTCGGGGGAATGATCTTCCTCGTTGCTATTGTACCACGTAGATTGACACGTGTCTTCGTATTATTCGTCCACATCAGCATATTAATTTTGGTATCAACAGAAGCCCCCAATGTTTCATATTTCGAACTTTGAGGAGTATGCAACATTCTTTCTCGGTATATAGTAATATTAAATGACTCTCCTAGGTTTTAGGAACTTTTTCTTCCTATTTAAATTTCCTTCCAAATTCGTAGAATCAACCTTTTTGTATTGTTAAAAGCGCTTCGATCTTCGTACATTTTTTGTCCTTTTAGCCGTCGGTAGCGTAATAGTTTCCTTTCTGTAATCATTTCTTTTGCCGTTTCCCAAGGCAAGGTATTTAAACTTCAGAGGCATTCCCATCGTCTTCTACCTTTTCAATTTCTGCTTTCGAGTTTTCTAAAGCTTTTCTCTTTCTTGTGCGTTCGTTCCCTTTTTCGTTTGTTTATCAACAGATCTCCTTTTTCTCTGTAAGCTTTTCTTCCTTCTTCTTCATTTCTTTTATTCACCATGGTTTATATTATCGAATCTATTGAGAAGTTTCGTTCTGATTATTCCATTCCGTCTTGGGTTATTCTGGAGAATCTTCCTGAGCCCTTTGATTATTTTCGTTTGGCTAAGTGACATTGGTTCCCCAGCCTCTTTATTGGTAAGTGTGGATTTTCTTTTCCACCCAACTCTTTATGATTAGAATTCTGCCAATATTTCGATGTTGTTCCTGTAAAAGTAGCCCCCAATACATCGAGAATAGTTAATGGGGTGCATAAATTAAATCAAACTCATGGAACTCGCATAGGAATTCCTGAGATTATGTATTGCTATAGATGGGCTGTTTTAGACAACGTTTATTATTTAAAAACCAGATTTTTGAATAGAGCTTTAGTAGTCAACCTCCCCGATGCAAACAGGGATTATTTTGAGCATGGGGTAGTTATAAAAAATTGGCAACATGCCCCTTTGGTTGGAGATGCTGTATATGAGGGTCCCAGATGCCCCCCATATGGCAATGGGATAGGTTATTTTCATTTTATTTTATTTTTGAAATTATGATTTGATCATGTTTGAATAAATGCACCATTGACATTTCAATTTGTTTTTGTTTGCAGTTGACAGCAAGAGAAAAACTCCTAAAGAATAAGAAGTTAACATAAGGCAATCGAAACATATCTGGAGTTTGCATCAGAAAATTGCAGACGAGCACATCAGTTCTGCCTCATACTTGTTGCAGTACAGGAGTTATACGTCGTCTTTTACTGCTCGCCTGTGGTTAGCTCCAGTGATCCAGTGCAAATTCCTGAAGACTCTGATCCAGAATCTCATATTCCTTTAAGCCAGAAAATGGGCAAGAGAAGAGTTCCTACTCTCTTCGAGGAGAGTTCCTCTGCTGGCGATGGGAAGAAAATCAAGGTTAATGTCCCAAAGGGGACAAAGAAAATTGATGATGCTCCTCCCCCAATGGCTCCTGTGCAGAAGGATGCACCTGTTGAGGTAATCACTATCTCACCAACCAAAAGTTCCTCTTTGGTTGATGTTGCTGAAAAAGCACCGAGGATATTGAGGAAATCCTCCTCAGTTAGTATTTCTGGAGCCATTCCCCAGCTCCCATCTGGTGGAGATGGTGTTCCAATTATTGCTCCCCCGAGCTTTACGATGAGTTTGGAAAAATTTTCACCCATCCCCGAGGTGCAAGGTACTGAAGAGGACCTTACTCGGGATGTGGTTACTTCTCTGGCTGCTCGTCATTTGGCTTCAGTAAGTATCTCTATTCCGAGCTTTTTATATTTTCCTTTGTTGTTTCCCATATTCGTTTCTGATTTCATTTTCCTCTCTTGATCGCAGTTGATGAGCTGTTTCAATATAATCCTTAAAAGGGATGAAGCGATCAAAGCTTCTTGCTCCTCGTCCACTGTGGAAGGAGCATTGGAGAAAGCTATTAAATCTATGAGTGAATCTCGTCAGAAGTATGATGAGGATAAAATTGAATGGGAGAAGAAGTTGGCTGCGTCTGATGCAGAGAAAGTACAACTGGGCAATAAGGTGAAGGGCTTGGAGAGAGATAATAAAGACTATGCTGAGAAACTTTCAGGCTTTGGGGAGCTGGAGAATAAACTGAAGTTAGTCGAGGAAGAGTTGACACTTCTGCGCAAAATAAATCGTCAGAAGGAGGAGTTGGAGGCCAAGCTAAAAGCCTCCGAGGACCTTCTATCCGAGAAGCTCTCCTCGGAGAAGATGAAGAGAAAAATGGCTGTGAAGAAATCCTTTCGGACTGGTTGGGATAAAGGATGGGATAGGGGTGTAACTGCAATGATGACCCAGGTGAATTATGGAAGTTTGAAATTCTTCCATGATGGTTGGGTTGCTACCTTGCAAGAATTGAAGGTGAGCGAGGACTCTGAGCTATTTCAACAACATCTCCCTGGTCCTCCTCCAGTTATTGAAGACGAAGATGAAGACGAGGCTGCGTCTGAAGAATCTTCAATGACAAGGGGTGATCAAGTCCTTGTTCCAACACCCAACCAGACACCCACTGAGGAGATTTCTTCATTGCCTACTCCTCCCGAGAATGTCCCAGCTTCTACCAATCAGATCAATGTTCCCACCGAGCAACCAAGCTCCTCGTCCCAGCCTCCCGAGAAAGTCTTGGGAGACAAAGAAAAGGTGTGAAGTTGTTCGGTACTATCTTTCTGTTTTTCTCCTTACTTGTATTTTGTATCTCAGATCTTTATAACTTTTGACTTATGATCTAATAAAATTTGAGTTCTTTCTTTCCATATAATTGTCTCTTCTTTATCTGCACTCTGTCTTGATCTTTTTTTTTCTTTCTCTGTTAGTTTCTGGCCAGGATGGATCTTTTGTCTGCTAATGACACAAAGTTGATGCAGCAATGCCATGAGTATTATAAAGCTGGTCACACAAACCTCAGTACATCCGAAATTGTCGATATCCTTGGTCATGGTGCTTCAGAGCAAGCAATCGAAGCTTATCGGTACTTGAAGGACTTACTTGATAGAGAAGTGGCCAATAACGTGGCCTACTATGATATGATCGAGGAGCTTCAATATACTCTAGAAGACCTCAAGGATCAGTACAGGGAGTCAAATGCCTTGTTACATGAGGGGTATGAAAAGAAATATCAATAGCTTTCTGCCGAAAAGGGCTATGATAAACTTATTGCTGGGTATGATGTCAGGGAAAGGACCCTAAAAGGTGAAGTTGAAGCCTGCAGACAAATCACCGAGCTGCTGGAACAAGAGAACAACAATTTATAGACAGAGTTGGAACAGTATAAGTCTGCAGCTTCATCTTCCACTGCCTTGGTACCAGTCTCCGACGAAGGGTTCTCATTCTTAGAGGTTGAGAATGCCAAATTAAGGCAAGAATTGGATACTTTAAGAAAGTCTAGTATTTCTTCTACTGCTCGGGGATAGGGAAGAGGTTCTCGTGGGCGAGGAAGAGCTGCCCAGGATATTAACGAGGAACGAAGCACTCCAGCTGCTCGGGGTCGATCAAGAACTCCTCGTAGTATTGAAGAAGCTCGTACTCTGTCAACAATGGAAACTCAAGCGTATCAACTGAATGCCAAAGATCGGGCTTTGTCTGAAATGTCCAAGAAAATTCAAACTCTGGAGGATCAAGTTGCATCAACAGAATCTTCTCTGAAAAATAAGGACGTTTTTGCCAGGAGCCTTCACGAGCAATTAGAGAGAATAACTTTCCAATTCCACAAACAACCTCGTGAGTTTTGGATGGCAGGCTACAATGAAGCCCTTTGTCACTTGGATGCTCGCATTGAGAATGCCAATAATGAAGGTTATAAGCAGGGATGGTTGAACGCCCTGGGTGTGCTGAAGCTCGAACAAGGCCATTATTTATGGGATTATCATGCTCCTGGGCTACTAGACTTTCCTGTACCGCCTTATAAACTGGACATGGAATGGATCCCAGCTCGTGCCATTCCTCGGAGTTTGATTTCAAAATACCTTGGTGACTATAGTCTTCATTCTCAGATTGAATTATCTCGTCCCGAGCATCTCTTGGATACTCCTTCAGTAATGAATGTCAGAATGTTAAAGGACTTGAATTTTATCAATTCTACCCAAACATTAAATGATCCTCCTACTGGCGAGGAACCTGTATCGAAGGCTGAGGGGAAAAAACCAATAGAACAGGATTTTCAATGTAATAGTTAACACACATATGTAACTTGTAATTTATTTTAATGAAAGACTTTCATTTTTTGCTCGCACATCTGTATTGCTTATCGTTTTGTACTTATCTAATACTTTTTATATTTGTGCTTGCATAACAATATTGTATGGTTCATTGACCAAAATAAAGTATCAGAATTGTTGCTCGATCACTTAATAATAAAGTAATGAGTAAAATAACTGCTTTAAAATTTTTCCAACCAACCAAAGTTGTTAAATTGTGCTCGTCGATCAATTATAATTAGTGAGAGTTTTTATCCCCGACTAACCATACTTGGTAATTTTTTCATAAAATGTTGTCCGACTAACCAAGGTCGCTAATTTTATCCTTGTTGACCAACTATAGTCAGTGGATTTTTATCCCCGACCAACCATACTTGGTTTAGTTTGGAATATTTTGTATTTTCTGGAATAGTTTTACCTTCCGACCAACATAAGTTGGCATATTTTGTTTCTTAACTAGACGAAATTGGCATTTTTAAGAATGTTGTTCTTGCCCTTTTACCAACCAAAGTTGGTCGTGGGTTTGAACTGTTAGGTTCTTTTGAACTATCTTGTCCACAAGCTCTTTTGCCAACTGAAGTTGATCATGCAAGTGTACGCCTCCTAACCAAAGGAGTATAATTTGGTTCTTTCGAACTATCTTGTCCACAAGCTCTTTTACCAACCGTAGTTGATCACGCAAGTGTACGCCTCCTAACCAAAGGAGTATATTTTGGTTCTTTCGAACTATCTTGTCCACAAGCTCTTTTACCAACCGTAGTTGATCACGCAAGTGTACGCCTCCTAACCAAAGGAGTATATTTTGGTTCTTTCGAACTATCTTGTCCACAAGCTCTTTTACCAACCGTAGTTGATCACGAAAGTGTACGCCTCCTAACCAAAGGAGTATATTTTGGTTCTTTCGAACTATCTTGTCCACAAGATCTTTTACCAATCGTAGTTGATCACGCAAGTGTACCCCTCCTAACTAAAGGAGCATATTTTGGTCTCGCCCTTTTACCAACCGAAGTTGGTCGTGGGTCTGAACTATCGTCTTCTTTTTTCTGTCGAGCAGCATAGTGTACAACACTAGTATTCCCCGAAAAACTTTCAATAAAAGGAGATAAGATGGTGAAACATCATCGTTTTATTCATATTGAAAGAACTTCTTTACATTTTACATTACTGGTAATACTTGCGAAGGTGTTCAGCATTCCAAGCATTCTTGAATTCCTCTCCTTCTAGAGTTGTTATTCGGTAAGTTCCTGGTGGAACAACTTATGTAACTCGGTAAGGTCCATGCCAGTTTGCTTCCAGCTTATTGTGCTTCTGAATGACTTTCTTTAGCACATAATCCCCTTCTTTTAAGTCGCATTTCTTCACCCTCTTGTTATAGAACAGAGCTGTGCGTTATTGATAAGCAGCATTCCTAATGGCTGCCTCTTCTCTAACCTCCTCGAGCATATCCAAATCCAATCTTCTCATTAAGTCGCTAACTGGGGAACTGAAATTCAGCACTCCGTGTGTCGGTAAACCCAACTCGGCAGGTATTACTGCCTCAATTGAAAATGCTAGCATATATGGGGATTCTCCCGTTGCTGCTCGGGGAGTTGTTCGGTAAGCCCACAAGACTGACTGTAGCTCGTTAATCCAATTAGCTTTAGCTTCACTTAACCTCTTCTTCAAACCATTTAGCAGTGTTCTGTTCGTGACCTCTGTCTGCCCATTGCTTTGAGGATGACCTGGTGCTGAATGGGTCTTCAGGATGTTTGATTGTTGCCAATAGTCAGCAAACTCCTCATTGTTGAATTGTGTTCCATGGTCTGTGATGAAGGCATGAGGGAGACCATATCTACAGATGATATTCTTCCAAACAAATTGGTATACCTTCTCATACGTCATATCGATAAGGGGTTCAGCCTCTACCCACTTAGTTAAATAATCTACTGCGACGATAAGGTATTTGAATCTTCCTCGGGTGGTTGGCAGTGGTCCAACCAAATCAATTCCCCACATGGAAAATGGCCAAGGTGAAGTTATGGGTGTCAACAATGCTTGTGGAGTTCGTCAGATGGATGAAAAACGTTGACACTTGTCACATTTCATTGCATAGGCTATACAATCAGCCCTCATCATCGGCCAGTAGTATCCTTGAGTCATCACCCTTTGCAAAAGTGTTCGACCTGCTACATGAGCTCCATAGGACCCTTCATGGATTTCTTCAATTAATTCTTTCACCTCGGAAGGATGTACACATCTTTGCACACCTACCATAATTCCTCGTCTATAAAAAATACCATTAGTTAGTACATACCGAGTAGCTTTATACTTCAATTTCTTGGCAGCGAGCTTATCTTCCGGTAATTCTCCTTCTTAAATATATGCCCTGATGGGATCCATCCAAGATGGTCCTAAATCAAGAGTAATAAAATTCATCATCAGGTCTTCATCTATGCTCCGACTTTCTAGTACTTCAATTGGTATTGTTCTTCGCAGCTCGGCAAGAGTAGCTGATGCTAATCGGGCCAGTGCGTCTGCTTGTGCATTTTCTATTCTGGGTATTCTGATTAACTGAATGGTCTCAAATTCTGCCAACAATTCCATCACCTTTGCATCATACTTGATCATTAATTCTCCTTTAACCGCATATGTTCCCATCATCTGATTCAAAATTAATTGAGAATCACTGAATACTATCACTTGTTGTGCTTCCATAATCTTTGCTAAATTAAGACCTGCTATCATGGCCTCATACTCAGCCTCATTGTTGGATGTTTTGAATTGAAATCGCAAGGCATATTCTATGTCAATCTCGTCTGGGGTTTTCAAAACAATCCCTGCTCCACAACCTGCTGTGCAAGATGATCCATCCACATACAATCTCCATGTAGGTAACTCGTCTTTAAATTTCGTATCTGACAGAGTTCCTCGGTGAAATATCTACTGTTTTCTTTCATCCTCCCCTGGTAACTTTCGCTCCCCATCGACCATCTCTTCTCGCCCTTTTACCAACCGGAGTTGGTCTGGGTTTGAATTTGATGATCTTTCTACATCCACAAACCCTTTTACCAACCGAAGTTGGTCTGGACTTATGTCTGTTGGTCTTGTAACATCCACAGGTTGGTCAGCGAGCAATTTTTGTTCCTCGGGGGTATTAGGATATGTAAACTCCGCTATAAAGTCTGCTACAGCTTGCCCTTTCAATGATGATCTGGGCTCATACACAATATCATATTCACCGAGCTCTATTGCCCAGTACATCAGTCTCCCTGACTTCTCTGGCTTATAAAGGGCTTGTCTCAATGGCATGTCGGTATAAACTACGATGGTATGAGCCTGAAAATATGGCCTCATTCTTCTACTTGCTTCAATTAATGCCAACGCCAATTTTTCTAACTTCGGGTACCTGATTTCTGAACCTCGGAAAGCCTTACTTGTGTAATAAATTGGCTTCTGGACTCCATTCTCCAATCTGATCAGTGCTGAACTGACTGCATTCTCTGATACTTCCAGATACAAGTACAACTTCTCGCCTATCACTGGTCTGGATAGCAATGGAGGTATTTCCAGATATTTCTTCAAGTCTTGAAAGGCTTTTTCACATTCATCATTCCACTCGAAAGTTTTTCGGAGTTTTTTGAAGAATGGAAGGCACCTATCAGTTGCTCGAGATACAAATCTATTGAGCACTGCAACTCGTCCTGTAAGACTCTGTACCTCTTTTTTCGTCGTTGGAGATCGTAACCCTAAAAGATCTTTGATCTTTTCTGGATTCGCCTCAATGCCTTGCTGGTTGACGATGTATCCGAGGAACATCCCTTCACGTACTCCAAATGTACACTTCGTCGGGTTGAGCTTCATTTGGTATTTATCCAGTTGATCAAAAGTCTGAGCTAAGTCAAATAGATGATCATCAGCTTTCTTGCTCTTTGTCAGCATATCATCGACATAGACTTCCATGTTGCAACTGATTTGTTCGGTGAAAACCTTGTTCATCAGCCGCTGGTATGTCGCTCCTACATTTTTTAAACCAAAAATCATAACATTATAGCAATAAGTTCCCCTAGGGGTAATAAAAGAAGTACTTTCCCCGTCTTCAGGTTTCATTTTGATTTGGTTATAGCCAGAGTAAGCATCCATGAAGCTGAGCAACTCGTGTCCCGAGGTAGCATCCACTAGTTGATCAATTCTGGGCAATGGAAAATGATCCTTTGGGCATGCCTTGTTGAGATCGGTGAAATCAACACACATTCTCCATTTATTGTTTTTCTTTTTTACCATCACCACGTTTGCCAACCAGTCTGGATACTTCACATCTTCAATGAATTGGGCTTTTTGGAGCTTCTCAACCTCCTCTTGTATAGCCTGATTCTTCTCGGGGCTAAATACCCTTCTTCTCTGCTTTACAGGCTTGATCTCCTTATTCACATTGAGCTCATGACATAAGAAGTTCGGATCTATTCCTGGCATGTCTTCATGACTCCACGCGAAAGTTTTCTTCCTGTTTCTCAAGAAAGTTATCAACTCCTGTTTTATTGAAGCATCCAACGTTGAACCAATCTGGGTTACTCGTTCAGGGTGCTCATCGTCCTGAATAACATTCTCTATAGATTCTACCACCTGTCCTTTTATAAGTTGGGTTTCATCTCGTGGATCCAATGTTTCAATTTCTGTACCTTCATCCACCTGATAGATAATAGTCTTTTTTCTTGAATCTTCAAGCTCCTCTTGCTCGGCAGATGAATAATAGCATTCCCGAGCTACTTTCTGATCACCTTTCACAACTCCTACTCCAAAATTTATTGGGAATTTTAAGAATTGATGTACTGTAGATGGAACTGCTTCGAACTTCTTCAAACCAATTCTTCCCATGACGATGTTGTAGGTTGACTGCACATTCTTATCCATCACAAAGAAACGTATTCTCTCTGTTCGACAAGAAGGCCAAGTTCTAATGAATATGTCCAACTTGATCGTTCCAAGTGGAAAAACTTTCTCGCCAGCAAAACCCAAAAGAGGTCTGTGATAAGGTTCCAATTGAGATAATTTTAAATTCAAGCTGTCAAAGCATGAATAATACATGATGTCTGCTGAACTATCATTGTCTACCAGCACTCTTGAAATCACTACTTCTTTCATCCTTATTTTGATCACCAAAGGGTCGTCGTGAGGGTAAAGAACACCTGCCAGGTCATTTTTTCAAAAGCCAATGACCAGCTTCTCTTTGTTTACCTTCCTCGGACGATCCTCCTCGGCTAAATTTATTCGCTAAATGTATGAGCAAGCTTGTGCCTCTCCGAGGTAAGCTTTTCTTTCTACAGTAAGGTCTCCCCCTCCTGCATCTCCTCCTGTAATAACATTACAATCAAATGCCCCAAAACGTATGGAAAATACCTCTCGTTCTGGTTGCCTTGGTTTCTTGGGAAGATCAGGGTCATCCTCGGCATCATCTTCATGTTCTCTCTTCTTTTTCTCCTCTGTTCGACGAGGAGATCTAGATTTCTCTCTAGTTCGATCATTATTTCTTCTTTCACCTCCCCGATCAACATACTTTGCTAGCTTTCCTCTTCGGATGAGTGTTTCAATCTTGTTCTAAAGATCTATGCAATTCTTAGTCATATGGCCATGATCTTTATGAAACTCGCAATATTTATCCTTACTTCTCGAATCAGGATCTGACCTCAATTTCTTTGGCCATTTTACCTCCTCGTTGTTCTTGATTTCTTCCAAGACATGATGAATACCCATTTTCAAAGGAGTATAATTGTCGTATTTCTTCAGGACTTCCCATGATGACTTATTATTTCTGGATCGTTTATCACCGCCATTGCCCTTATGCTCTTTATTCTTAGACTTGTCGACTTCCACCTTGGCGTCTTTATCTATATTCTTCTTTGCAGCCATAGCTTCCTCGGCATTCATGATTTTGGCCGCTTTTGCCATCAATTCTGACATAGTTTTAGGTGGATCTTTTGCCAAAGTGTAATACAACTTATTAGGCAACAACCCACTCATCAAGGCGGTGATTGCTGTCTTTTCTTCGTAATCTATGACCTCCAGCTTTTCGTTATTGAAACGAATTATGTAATCTCTAGTACTCTCACCAGATTTTTGTCTAACACTTAACAAGTGTGCTACTCGTTTTACTAGTTTTGCTCCAAAATAGAAATTTTCGATGAACAACTCGGCCAACTGAAAGAAAGTTGAAATCTTACCCCGAGGAAGATTGTTGTACCATATCTGGGCTGCTCCAGTAAGAGTTCCTGAGAACGCTCTGCATCTCATCTCGTCAGGGACAACATAGATATCGGCTGCAGCTTGATATTGTTCTATATGAAGAACAAGATCTGTATTTCCATCATATTTGGGGGTCACTACTGGTGCTTTAAACTTTGACGGTGTAGGAAAATTCACAATGGCCTGGACAAAAGGTGTCCCTTGAACAAAAGTTTGTTGTAGGGGATTCTTCGCCTTAGCCATTTCTCCCAATCTATCCTCCAACCGCTGAAGGGATCATTTCCACACTTCATTTCCTTCCTCGGGCCTATTGGTTCGAGCAATGGATCGTTCTGAAGTAGCCTCCTGAGATTTATCTTGACGAGCGACTGGTCGTGATTGTGCTGATCCTTCTCTTAGATCTGATGGTTGTCGAAAACTCCTCGTCATGGTCCTAGGTGGACTCCTATTCCTCCTAGGACCTAATCGACTAACAGGAGACACCCTACTCAGTCTCTCTAAGGCACTGGGTTTTTCTGGAGAGAGAGTTATACGTTGATCAGTATCTGTAGCCCTTATTGACGAAGTTTGCCCATGTTGATAAGAGAAATCATCAGACTCCTCATTACGATATGACTCAGTACGCCTGGATCGTGAAGAAAGTAAATAAGTTTGCCTCTGACCACTTCGCTGTCCTGAACGTGCAGGTGCACCGCCATGAAGGGTTTGTATGAGTTGCCTCATTATTTCTTGCATGGCGGTTTGTCCTTGAGCCAGATTCGTCATAATCCCGGCCAGATCTGGAGGTGCAGAGGGATTTGGAGGATTTTTAGTATTTCCAGCGTTTCGATTGCTAGATTCTGGATTATCCGCCATTGATGATGAATGATTTTTGGTGAAAAATGATAATAACAATCGGTTCCCACAGACGACGCCAATCTGTTGATGTAAAAAATTAAATCACTCTAATTATTTAATCACAGATAAATAAAATGAGACAAAGATTTTTAAAGTGGTTCAACCTTGTATGAATGGCCTACGTCCACTGTTATGTTATTACTGAGTGTTTGGGAATTCTCAGTTCTTAGTTTCAACCAAGAAATTCCGGTCCTCTTGAATGAGGGTGATACATGGTATTTATAGCCCTTAGGCTGTACATGAAAGGGTTGATACATTGAATGATATACATATGAAAGGGTAATACATTGAATGCAGCGTGTGCGTCAAGATAATAAGCATTCAATGAATAGTTGAACTGTTGATTATCTGGCAGTCAATGCTGGGGCCGAGATGCAGCTCGGACCGCCTTAGTTTCTCGGTACTCAAGAGTTCCTCAGAGCGCTGGAGTTCCTCGGAGTGATAGGGCTCCTCGGTGTATCCTTATTGTTCGGAGAGAACATGAGTTGGTCGGGGGAATGAGCTTCCTCGTTGCTATTGTACCACGTAGATTGACACATGTCTTCGTATTATTCGTCCACGTCAGCTTATTAATTTTGGTATCAACAGTCATATTCTCAAACCTAGAGTCCCGTGATTATACGATCAATTGCTAACTATTCGCAAGTTTTGATCATATTCTCGAACCAAAAGTTCTGTGAGTATGCGATCAGCTGCTACATATTATGTTAGTCCCATGCATGATGTTCGTGCCTTTTACGGGGCCACACAGGTGCTATTTTGCATTTTTGCCTCTCAATGTCATGTTTTCAATCCTAAGTCTAACTATTTGTATATTTTTGTCAGATTCTCGAAACGTGAGTTCTGTGACTACGTGATCAATTGCTACATTTTATGTTGGTCCCGTGCGAGGTGTTCATGCCACTTGGGGGCCATTTGGGGGTTATTTTGTATTTTCTCCACTCAACCTCATGCTTTAAACACTAAGTCTAAGTATTTACAAGTTTTGGTCATATTCTTGGACCGAGAGTCCCGTGACTATGCGATTAGTTCCTATATGTTACATTAGTCCCATGTGAGGTGTTCGTGTCTTTTATGCAACCCATCAGAAGTGCTTTTCATATTCGCAGTTCAACAACATGTTTTTAAGCCTAAGTTATTATTTATAAGTTTTGGTCATATTCTCGAATAAAAAGTCCCAAAACTATGCGATCAGTTGCTATGTGTTACGTTGGTCTTGTGCGAGGTGCTAATGCCTCTTTTGGGGCCGTTTAGGGACCGTTTTGCATTTTTTCCATTCAACATCATGTTTCTAAGCCGAAGTCTAACTATTTTCAAGTGTTTTTTATATTCTCGAATAGGGGGTCTCATGACTACGCAATTAGTTGTTACGAGTTATGCTGGTCCCGCGCGAGGTGTTCGTGCCTCTTGCGAGGCTGTTTGGTGACTGTTTTGCATTTTTTCCCTTCAATGGCATGTTTTCGAGCCTAAGTGTAACTATTTTTAGATATTTGTCATAATCTTAAACCATTAGTCTCGTGCTAAGTAGTTAGTTGCTATGGGTTATGTTGGTCCCATGCAAGGTGTTCCTGTGCATTGTCGGGGCTATTTGGGGGATATTTTACATTTGTTGCCTTTAACATCATATTTTTAAGCCTAACTAAGTCTAAGTATTTGCAAGTTTCTGTCATATTCTCGAATTGGGAGTCCCATGACTACGTTATCAGTTGTTACATGTTACATTGATCCCGTTTGAGGTATTCGTGCCTCTTCCCTGCCTTTTGGGTGCACTTTTGCATTTTCAGCGTTCGGTGTCATATTTTTATGCCTAATTTCAACAATTTGCAATTTTTTATCGTATTCTCAAACCGGGAGTCTTGTGAATATGGGTTGCTACGTGTTACATTGGTACCATGTGAAGTGCTTGTGCTACTTGAGGGGCCATTTGGGGGCTGTTTTGCATTTTCACCCTTCAATGACATGTTTTAAAGCTAAAGTCAAACTATTTGTAAATATTTGTCATATTCTTAAAGCGAAAGTCTCGTGACTACATGGTCAATTTCAACATGCTGCATTAGTACCATGCGAGGTTTTCGTGCCTCTTGCGAGGTCATTTAAGGATTGTTTTATGTTTTCACCATTTAACATCTGATTTTCAATCCTAAGTCTAACTATTCACAAGTTTTTGTCATATTCTCACACCTAGTGTCCCGTGATTATTCGGCTAGTTGCTATGTGTTACGTTGATCTCGTGAGAGGTGTTCATGCCTCTTGCAGGGCTATTTGGTTGCTATTTTGCATTTTCTCCTTCAACGACTTATCTTCAAGCGTAAGTCTAAATATTTTCAAGTTTTTGTCATATTCTCGAATTAGGAATCCCGTTACTATGCGATCAGTTGTTACGTGTTACGTTGGTTCCATATGTGGTATTTTTGCCTCTTGCATGGCCATTTGGGAACTGTTTTGCATTTTTGCCTTTCAACCTCAAGTTTATAAGCTTAACTCTAACTATTCACAAGTTTTGATCATATTCTCGAACCAAAAGTTCTATGAGTATGCGATCAGCTGCTACATATTACGTTAGTCCCATGCATGATGTTCGTGCCTCTTACTGGGCCACACAGGTGCTATTTTGCATTTTTGCCTCTCAATGTCATGTTTTCAATCCTAAGTCTAACAATTTGTATATTTTTGTCAGATTCTCAAAACGTGAGTTCTGTGACTACGTGATCAATTGCTACATTTTATGTTGGTCCCGTGCGAGGTGTTCATGCCACTTGGGGGCCATTTTGTATTTTCTCCACTCAACCTCATGCTTTAAACACTAAGTCTAAGTATTTACTAGTTTTGGTCATATTCTTGGACCGAGAGTCCCGTGACTATGAGATCAGTTCCTATGTGTTACATTAGTCCCATGTGAGGTGTTCATGTCTTTTATGCAACCCATCAGAAGTGTTTTTCATATTCGCAGTTCAACAACATGTTTTTAAGCCTAAGTTTAATTATTTATAAGTTTTGGTCATATTCTCGAACAAAAAGTCCCAAAACTATGCGATCGGTTGCTATGTGTTACGTTGGTCTTGTGCGAGGTGTTAATGCCTCTTTTGGGGCCGTTTAGGGACCGTTTTGCATTTTTTCCATTCGACATCATGTTTCTAAGCAGAAGTCTAACTATTTTCAAGTGTTTTTTGTATTCTCGAATTTGGGGTCTCATGACTACGCAGTTAGTTGTTACGAGTTATGCTGGTCCCGCGCGAGGAGTTCGTGCCTCTTCGAGGCCGTTTGGTGATTGTTTTGCATTTTTCCCTTCAATGGCATGTTTTCAAGCCTAAGTGTAACTATTTTTAGATTTTGGTCATGATCTTAAACCATTAGTATCATGCTAAGCAGTTAGTTGCTATGGGTTATGTTGGTCCTATGCAAGGTGTTCGTGTGTATTGTAGGGGCTATTTGGGGGATATTTTACATTTTTTGCCTTTAACATCATATTTTTAAGCCTAAGTCTAACTATTTGCAAGTTTCTGTCATATTCTCGAATCGGGAGTCCTATGACTACGTTATCAGTTGTTACATGTTACATTGATCCCGTTTGAGGTATTCGTGCCTCTGCCCGGTCGTTTGGGGGCACTTTTGCATTTTCAGCATTCACTGTCATATTTTTATGCCTAATTTTAACAATTTGTAATTTTTTATCATATTCTCAAACCAGGAGTCTTGTGAATATGGGTTGCTACGTGTTACATTGGTACCGTGCGAAGTGCTTGTGTTACTTGAGGGGCCATTTGGGGGCTGTTTTGCATTTTCATCCTTCAACGACATGTTTTGAAGCTAAAGTCAAACTATTTGTAAATATTTGTCATATTCTTAAAGCGAGAGTCTCGTGACTACGTGGTCAGTTTCAACATGCTGCATTGGTACCGTGTGAGGTGTTCGTTCCTCTTGCGAGATCATTTAAGGGTTGTTACACGTTTTCACCATTTAACATCTTATTCTCAATCCTAAGTCTAACTATTCCCAAGTTTTTATCATATTCTCAAACCTAGTGTCCCGTGATTATTCGGCTAGTTGCTATGTGTTACATTGATCTCGTGAGAGGTGTTCATGCCTCTTGCAGGGCTATTTGGTGGCTATTTTGCATTTTCTCCTTCAACGACTTATGTTCAAGCATAAGTCTAAATATTTTCAAGTTTTTGTCATGTTCTCGAACTACGAATCTCGTTACTATGCGATCAATTGTTACGTGTTACGTTGGTTCCATATGTGGTGTTTTGCCTCTTGCATGGCCATTTGGGGGTTGTTTTGCATTTTCACCTTTCAACATCATGTTTATAAGCCTAACTCTAACTATTTGCAAGTTGTGGTCATATTTTTGAACTGGGAGTCCCGTGACTATGCATTCGTCTATTACACGTTACGTTGGTCCTGTGCATGGTGTTCGTGCCATATGCATGCCATATGGGGGCAGTTTTGCAGTTTCGCACTTCGACGGCATGTTTTAAAGCCTAAGTCTAACTACTTGTAAGTTTTAGTCATATTCTTAAATCAGGAGACCCGTGACCACTCAGTTCGTTACTATGTGATACATTGGTCCCGTGCGAGGTGCTCATTCCTCTTGTAGATCCATTGAGGTTGTTATTTTGTGTTTTCTCCCTTTGAAAACATATTTTTTAGATTAAGTATAACTATTTACAAGTTTTGGTCATATTCTCAAATCGGGAGTATGCGTCTAGTTACTACATGTTATGTTCGTCCCGTGCGAAGGGTCTATGCCTCTTTTGGGTCCGTTCGGGCCTAATTTATATTTTCACCCTTCAACGACATGTGTTCAAGCCTAAGTCTATCTATTTGCAAGTTCTAGTCATATTCTCGATCTGTGAGAGTCCTGTGACTACACGATCAGTTTCTACGTGTTATGTTGTCTCATGCGAGGTGTTCGTGACTCTTGTGGGGCTGTTTACAAACAATTTTAGTTTTTTCTTCACTCAATAAAATGTTTTTAATCCTAAGTCTAACTATTTGAGAGTTTTTATTATATTCTCGAATCTAGAATTTTTTTATTATGCAGTCAGCTGTTACATGTTATGTTGGTCCCGTGCATGGTGTTCATGCATCTTGCAAGGTCATATGGTGGTTGTTTTACATTTTTCCTTTCAACAACATATTTTCAGGTCTAAGTCTTACTATTTTCAAGTTTTTCTCATATTATTGAACCATGAGTCCTGTGACTACGCGGTCAGTTGCTATGTGTTACATTGGTCCCGTGCGAGGTGCTCATGCCTCCTACGGGGTCAATATCATGTTCTCATGACTAAATCTAACTATTTGCAAGTTTTGATGACATTATTGAAATCGAAGTTAGTTCCATCGGAGGTGTTTGTGACTCTCACGGAGCCCTTTGGGCTATTTTGTGATTTTGACCTTAATTGTTATGTTTTCAAGGCTAAGTATAACTATTTGCAATTTTTGGTCATATTGTAAAATTAAGAGTCCCGTTATTATGTGGTCAATTGCTACATGTTATGTTGATCAAATGTGAGGTGTTCGTGCCTCTTGCAGGGCGATTTGGGGGCTATTTCTCATTTTCACCCTTCCACGACATGTGTTCAAATCTAAGTCTATCTATTTGCATGTTTTTGTCTTATTCTCGAACTAGGGGTCCCTTAACTACGCGATCAGTTACTGCATGTTACGTCGATACCATACGAGGCGTTCGTTCCTCTCGTAGAGTTGTTTGGGGGATGTTTCGCATTTGTACTATTCAAAGTCTTGTTTTCAAGACTAAGCCTAATAATTTGTAAGTTGTGGTCCTACTCACGAATTGATAATCCCGTGGCTACGCAGCCAGCTGTTACATGTTACGTTGATCCCGTTCATGGTGTTCATGCCTCTCACGGGGCCATATGGGGTATGTTTTACGTTTCCACCCTTCAATGACTTGTTTTTAAGCCTAAATCTAAATATTTGCAAGTTTTGGTCATTTTATTTAATTGAGAGTTTCGTGACTATGTGGTCAATTTTTACCTATTACATTCGTCCCATGTGAGGTATTCATACCTCCAGCGGGGCGGTTTGGGGGTGCTTTTTTTTCCTACAACAACACGTTTTCAAGCATAAGTCTAACTATTTGTAAGTTTTTTTTCCATATTCTTGAATTAGGAGTCATGTGACTATACGGTCGGGTGTTACGTGTTACGTTGGTCCTGTCTGAGGTGTTCCTGCATCTATGGGTCAATTTAGGGGCATTTTTACATTTTTGCCCTTCAATGTCATCTTTTCAAGCCTAAGTCTAACTATTTGCAAGTTTTGGCCATTTTCTCGAACAGGGATTCTTGTGACTACACGGCCAGTTGCTATATGCTACATTGGTCCCGTTCGAGGTGTTTATGCTTCTTACAGGGCCATTTGGGGATTATTTTATATTTTCTCCCTTCAACATCATGTTTATAATCCTCAGTCTAACAATTTTCATATCCTGGTCATATTCTCGAATCGAGAGTCCCGTGAAAGTGTGGTTAGTTTTTACGAGTTATGTTGGTCTAGTGTGAGGTGTTTGGGCCTCTTATAGGGCCGTTTGATGGCTATTTTGCATTTCCCCCTTAAATGTCATGTTTTCAAGCCTAAGTAATTTATAAATTCTGGTCATATTTTTGAATTAGGAATCCCATGATAATGTGGTCAGTCAGTACATGTTACGCTCATCTCGTGCAAGGTGTTTGTGCCTCTTTTGGGGGCTGTTTTGGTTTCTTTTTGAATTTTCATCATTCAATGTCTTGTTTTCAACCCTAAGTCAAACTATATCCAATTTTTGGTAGTATTCTCAAACCGATTGTCTCGTGACTATGCGGTTAGTTTCTAGGTGTAACATTAGTCCTGTGTGAGGTGTTTTTGCTTCTGGCGGGGCCGTTTAGCAGCTATTTTGTGTTTTCACCCTTAAACGGTATGTTTTTAAATCAACGTCTAAATGTTTGCAAGTTTTGATCATATTCTCAAACTAAGAGTGACATGATTACGAGGTTAGTTGCTATGTATTATGTTGGTCCTGTACGTGGTGTTTGTGCCTCTTCCGGGGCTGTTTGGGGACTATTTTCTATTTTCTCCCTTCAATATCATGTTTTCAAGACAAAATATAACTATCTACAAGTTTTTTCACATTCTCGAACCGAGAGTCCCGTGACTATGTGATTAGTTGCTATGTGTTACATTTGTATCGTGTGAGGTGTTCGTTCCTCTTGCAGGGCCGTTTGGTGCATGTTTTGTATTTTTGACCTTCAATGATAGGTTTTCAAACCTAAGTCTAACTACTTCCAAGTTTTAGTCATATTCTCGAAGAGGGCATCCTATTGCTATGCAATCCATTGCTAAGTATTACATTGGTTCTTTGTTAGGTGTTCGTGCCTCTTACGGGGCCATTTGGAGGTTGTTTTACATTTTCACCATTCAACGTCTTGTTTTCAAGCCTAAGTCTAACAATTTGCAAGTTTTGGTCATATTCTCTAATCAAGAGCCCTGTGACGATTCCATCAGTTGTTACGTGTTATCTTGGTTGCTTAGAGGTGATCATGCATCTTGTAGGGCGATTTGAGGGTTGTTTGCCATTTTCGCCATCAACGTCATGTTTTCAAGACTAAGTCTAACTATTTTTAAGTTTTGGTCGTATTCTTTAATCGAGAGTCCCGTGAATTTGTGCTCCATTGCTACATGTTACAATTGTCCTGTGTGAGGTGTGAGGTATTCGTGCCTCTTGCGGGCCATTTGGGGGCTATTTTGAATATTTGGCTTTGAATGGCATGTTTTTAAGTCAACGTCTTTTTATTTGCATGTTTTTATCATATTCTTGAACCACTAGTCCCGTGACTGTGTCTTAAGTTGGTGCCGTGTGAGGTGTCCATGCCTCTTGCGGGGTCGTTTAAGGGCTATTTTGCATTTTAGCCCATTACGCAAAATATCTTGGTAAGGACTTAGAATTAGAAAGTTATTTTCGTGAAAAAATTATCTGCGAGGTATACGTTTCACTCCCTTATCTGGACTTATAATTTACTTCCACTTCACTATCACTTCTCTACATTTGAAGAGAATGCCACGAAGCTATCGAGAAAAATAGGGTAATTAGAATGGAGAACTTTGTGTTTTCATTATTGGTTAGATTTTGGGGTCTAAGATAATTGGTTTGTGTGTGATTTAGGTGTTAGTTGATAACTTTCTTTAATAATGGTATATATTTTATTTGCAGGTTAAAATAGAGTCTTTATTCCTTGGATATTGAAGAACTTTGAAAGAGTGGCCCTACACAAGATTGTTTTAAATCAAGCCAATTTTCACCAAATATTATCCAACTTTTAATGTGCACCAAACCAAGTAATGAAAAACAAATTTTTAATTTAAACCAATTTTATCTTGATTAATCCTAAACATGCATCTAGTGATTAAAGAAAGTAAAGTAAAGAACGCTCACAAAGCAGGATGTACGAGGAAAAGCCCAAGATGGGAAAAAACCTCGGACGAACCAAGCCAAACAATCACTATGAATGTGGAATTATAAGGAACAGATAAAAGACCCACTCAATGACTCGATCCTCAGGGTCTTAACTCTCTTCTGATCTTCAATCACTCCTCTCACAGTGCCCACGTAGAAAGTCATTCTTCCATGATACCCGTCCACAACACACGCGTCGACGTATGACTCGGTGTCCACCGAACGGCTTTGATACATCTACGATGTCGAACAAGAATTCCTTCTCTTTTCTTCACCAAAAAACCAAGATGGTCAAGTATAGAACAAACCTTCTTGGTGAAGGAAGATCACATAAACAAATAGTAATGATAACTCAAATCTTTTCAACCAATAAGGATGTGTTTAAGCTTTGAAACCTTAGAAAACATGTGCAAAACTCGTACGGGATTGAAAAATTATTTCCAGATTGCACGTCTCTTTAATTCTGACGAAACCATGTTTTAAATAGGAAAACTTAACAGCCTCGAAAAATGTGTCACTCGAATGAGAATGACCAGTCGTTCGCGCGACATAGACATCTCGCTTGAACTAGCAGAGCTCTCGTTTGAATGACACGCATGTCAGTTTGACTTTTTCCTTAAATGGTTTCTTCCAAAAGAGATCCAATTAAGTCAAACTCTTTTTCGAGCTTATCAGAATAAAACGTAGTGTAAAATATTTTAAAAACTTTTAAAACATTTTCCTTATACAAATTAATCTTTATCCTTTTATAAAAATTATTCCGAGCTCCATTAATTATACACATTCATGCCTATGTGATCTCGGAATGCAATAAACATGAAGACGAATAAACTTTCACCAATTAAACTTCGGCATGATTAATTCTTTGCACCAATTTGAAGCTTCGCCATAATGTCTTCAATTTCTTCAATACGTCATAGACCAAGTGTATATTTGTGGATTCTACAATGACAATTTCTTTTAGAATGACGTAGGTAGCGTTCCGAGTATGGTTATTATGTTATTCACATCTTATGTGCAGATGGATAAAATTGCTACATATGATATGTTAATACTAGTTTTTATGTGTTTATTATTCTCTTTTCAAATATACTTTACATATCAATTTCAAATTTTTTATGTACATGCGTGTATTTAAAATTTCTATACAATACATTCAAATGACAACTTTGAAGTTACAAAAGTATTGTAGGCATGAGAAATTGTTTGCAGTTAATATTAGTCATTTAAATGGTAGCTGCAATGATGCTGAAACTTCGATAATGCAGTGTACCAGATATGCGTGGTTAGTAGTACGCAAGCGACATGCCATAGGCATTGGTGTATCTCGAATACTGCCTTTGTTTGGGGGGTGGCGGTGATTATTATCTTTGCGATGATGCGATTGTGTTCAATGCAATTAGGGGTGGGGGTTGTTTTGCATTTTTACCATTCAACATCATGTTTTTTACCCTAAGTCTAACTATTTGTAAGTTTTGGTCATATGCCCTAATCGAGAGTCCCGCGATAATGAAATCAATTGCTACGTGTTACATTGGTCCCACACAAGGTATTCATGCATCTTGCAGGACTGTTTGGGGGCTTTTTTCCATTTTTACCATTAAATTGCAGGTTTCAAGCCTATATATTTTCCAGTTTTTGTCATATTCTCAAATCGGGAGTTTCGTGACTACGCAGTGAGTTGCTACATGTTACGTTGATTCCGTGTGAGGTGTTTATGTCTCTTTCGGGACTGTTTGGGGGTTGTTTTGAATTTTTGCCATTCAATGTCTTATTCTTAAGCCTAAGTCTACTATTTTAATCCTTTGGTCATATTCTCAAACTGGGAGTACCGTGACTACGAGATCAGTTGCTACGTGCTACGTCGGTCCCGTACGAGGTGTTCACGCTTCTTGCATGGCCATTTGAAGATTATTTTGCATTTTTTCCCTTCAACGACATGTAATTAATCCGAAGTCTAACTATTTGCAGGTTTTGGTCATATTATCAAATTTGTAGTCCCGTAACTAAGCGTCCAGTTGCTACGTGTTTCGTTGGTTTTGTGCGAGGTATTCATGCCTATTGCGAGGCTGTTTGGGGACTCTTTTGTATTTTTTCCCTTCAACATCATGTTTCAAGACTAATTCTAACTATTTGCAAGTTTTTTCCATATTATCGAATTGAGAGTACCGTGACTATATAGTCAGTTATTATGTGTTATGCTTGTCCCATCTGAGGTGTCGTGCCTCTACAGGGCTATTTTGGTTATGTTTTCAATTTTCACCAATCAACGTCATGTTTTCAAGCCTGAGTCTTTTTATTTGCAAAGTTTAATCATATTATCAAATCGGGATTTCTGTGACTACGCGACCAATTGCTATGTGTTACATTGGTCCAGTGCGAGAATTTTGTGCCTTTTGAGGGTCCGTTTGGGTGTTGTTCTGCATTTTCACCCTTGAACGAAATGTTTCAAAGCCTAAGTGTAACTATTTATAAATTTTGATCATATTCTTAAAGGGCGAGTCCTGTCACTATGCAATCCGTTGCTACGTGTTACATTGGTCCTGTGTGAGTTGTTCGTGCCTCTTGAAGGGCTATTTTACTTCATCACTACTCAATGCTTATTTTCAAGATCAAGTCTAACTATTTAAAAGTTTTTATTATATTCTCAAACCTGCAGTCTCGTGACTATGAGATCAGCAGCTACTTGTTACGTTATTCACATGTGAGGTGTCATGCCTCTTGCATGGTCGTTTGAAGACCATTTTGCATTTTCACCCTTCAATGACATGTGTTCAATATTAAGTCTAACTATTTTCAAGTTTTGGTTATATTTTTGAATTGAGAGTCACGTGACTTTATGGTCTGTTTCTAGTCTTACGTTAGTCCCACGTGACGTGTTCGTGCCACTCGCGGGACCATTTTGGGAATATTTTTTATTTTTACCATTCAACGTTATGTTTTCAATCCTAAGTCTAACTATTAGCAAGTTTTGGTCATATTCTCAAAATGGGAGTCCCGTGACTACGCAGTCAGTCTCATCGAGGTGTGCATTCCTATTTTAGAGCCTTTTAGGAATTATTTTTCATTTTTGTCCTTTTTTAAGCCTATGGCTAACTGTTTGCAAGTCTCGGCCATATTCTCAAACCGAGAGTCCCATGATTATGTGGTCAGCTGTAATGCGTTACGTTAGTCCCGTGCGAGGTGTTCATTGCATTTGGGGTTCATTTCGGGACTATTTTTCATTTCCTCCATTCAACCTCAGGTTTTTAACCCTATGTCGAACTATTTATAAGTTTTTTTCATATTCTCAAACTGGGACTCGTATGACTATGCGTTCAGTTCCTATGTGTCACATTGGTCACGTGCGAGTTGTTCATGTGTTTTGCTGGACCGTTTGGGTGTGTTTTTCATATTCGCGATTCAACGACATGTTTTCAAGCCTAAGTGTAACTATTTACAAGTTTCGGTCATAATTTCGAATCGGGAGTCTAATGACTACGCGGTTTATTGCCATGTATTACATTGGTCTTGTGCGAGGTGTTCATGCCTCTTGTGGGTCCGTTTGGCATTTTTTCCATTCAACGTCATATTTTCAATCTTAATACTGACTATTTGTAAGTTTTGGATATATTCTCAAATAGGGGGCCTCGAGTACACAGTTAGTTGATACGAGTAACATTGGTCCCGTACAAGGTGTTCGTGCCTCATGCGGGGCCATTTGGGGGTATTTTTGCTTTTTCACCCTTCAACAGCATATTTTCAAACCTAAGTGTAACTATTTTAGGTTTTTGTCATATCCTCGAACTGGGATTCCCTTGCGAAGAGGTAAGTTACTACGTATTATGTTGGTCCCATATGAGGTTTTCGTGCCTCTTATGGGGGTTGTTTTGCATTTTTCCCTTCAGCATCTTGTTTTCAAGCCTAAGTCTAACTATTTGCAAGTTTTGATTATATTCTCGAATCAGGAGTTCCGCGACTACATGGTCATTTATTACGTGCTATGTTGGTTCTGTTTGAGGTATTCGTGCCTCTATGAGGTCGTTGAGGAGTTATATTTCATTTTCTTCCTTTCATATCATATTTTAAAGCCTAAGTTTAACTATTTGCAAGTTTTCATCATATTCTCGAACTAAGAGTCTTGTGTTTACGAGTTAGTTGATATGTGTTATGTTGGTATCGTGTAGTCTGTTTGTGATACTTGAGGGGCCGTTTTGGGATTATTTTGCATTTTCACCCTTTAATGACATGCTTTGAAGCTAAAATCTAACTATTTGCAAATTTTGGTCATATTCTTGAAGTGAGAGTATCGTAACAAAGTGGTTAGTTACTAGGTGCTACATTGGTCCCGTTCGAGGTGTTCGTTCCTTGTTCAGGGTCGTTTGAGGGATATTTTACATTTTCACCATTCAACGTCTTATTTATAAGCCTAAGTCTAACTATTTACAAGTTTTGGTCATATTCTCAAACCTAGAGTCCCATGATTATGCTGTCAGTTGCTACGTGTTATGTTGTGCGAGGTGTTCATGCCTCTTACAGGTCTGTTTGGGGGCTATTTTACATTTCCCTTTCAATGGCATTTTTTCAATCCTATGTCCAACTATTTTAAAGTTTTGGTCATATTATCGAATTAAGAATCCCATGACTACGCGGTCATGTGCTACCTATTACGTTGGTTCCATGAAAAATGTTTGCGGAGCCTTTTGGGGGCTGTTTTGAATTTTCGCCTTTCAACCTCAAGTTTTTAAGCCTAACTCTAATTATTTGTATGTTTTGAGCATATTCTCTAACGAAAATTATGTGACTATGCGTTCAGCTGCTACATATTATGTTAGTCCCATGAATGGTGTTCGTGCCTCTTACGGGGCCACACAGCTGCTATTTTACATTTTTGCCTCTCAACGTCATGTTTTTAGTTCTAAGTCTAACAATTTGTATGTTTTTGTCAAATTCTGAAAACGTGAGTTTCGTGACTACGCGATCAGTTGCTACGTGCTACGTTGATCCCGTGCGAGGTGTTCATGCCACTTGGGGGCCATTTGGGGGTTATTTTGTATTTTCTCCACTCAACCTCATGTTTCCAACACTAACTCTAAGTATTTACAAGTTTTGGTCATATTCTTGGACCGAGAGTCCCGTGACTACGTGATCAGTTCCTATGTGTTACATTATTCCCGTGCGAGGTGTTTGTGTCTTTTATGCGACCCTTCAGGAGTGTTTTTCATATTCACAGTTGAAAAACATATTTTTAAGCCTAAGTTTAACTATTTACAAGTTTTGGTCATATTCTCGAACTAAAAGTCCCCAAACTATGCGGTCAGTTGCTATGTGTTACGTTGGTCTTGTGCGAGGTGTTCATGCCTCTTTTGAGGCCGTTTAGGGACGTTTTGAATTTTTTCCATTCAACATCATGTTTTCAAGCCTAAGTCTAACTATTTTCAAGTTTTGGTTGTATTCTCAAATCGAGGGTCTCATGACTACGCGGTTAGTTATTACGGGTTACGCTAGTCCCACACGAGGTGTTCGTGCCTCTTGCGAGGCCGTTTGGTGAATGTTTTGCATTTTTCCCGTCAATAGCATGTTTTCAAGCCTAAGTGTAACTATTTTTAAATTTTGGTCATTATCTCAAACCATTAGTCTCGTGCTAAGCAGTTAGTTACTATAGGTTATGTTGGTCCCATGCAACGTGTTCGTGCGTATTGTGGGAGCTATTTGGGGGATGTTTTGCCTTTTTTGCCTTTAACATCATATTTTTAAGCCTAAGTCTAACTATTTGCAAGTTTTTGTTATATTCTCGAATTGGGAGTCCCAAGACTACGTGATCAGTTGTTACATGTTACGTTGATCCCGTTTGAGGTATCCATGCCTCTGCCAGACCGTTTGGGGGCTCTTTTGCATTTTCACCGTTTAGTGTCATATTTTTATGCCTAATTTGATCAATTTACAATTTTTTTATCATATTCTTGAACTTGGAGTCTTGTGAATAAGGATTCCTACGTGTTATACTGGTACCGTACAAGGTGTTTGTGCTACTTGAGGGGCCGTTTGGGGGCTATTTTGTATTTTCACGCTTCAACGACTTGTTTTGAAGCTAAAGTCAAACTATTTATAAATATTTGTCATATTCTCAAAGCGAGAGTCTTGTGACTTGGTGGTCAGTTTCTACATGCTGCATTGGACCCTGCGAGGTCATTTAAGGGTTGTTTTACGTTTTCACCATTCAACTTCTTATTTTCAATCCTTAGTCTAACTATTCACATTTTTTGTCATATTCTCAAACCTAAAGTCCCGTGATTATTTGGCCAGTTGCTATGTGTTATGTTGATCTCGTGAGAGGTGTTAATGCCTCTTGCGGGGCTATTTGGTGGCTATTTTGCATTTTGTCCTTTCAACGACTTGTGTTCAAGCATAAGTCTAGATATTTTCAAGTTTTTGTCATATTATTGAATTAGGAATCCCATGACTATGTGATCAGTTGTTACGTGTTACGTTGGTTCCATATGAGGTGTTTTTTCCTCTTGCATGGCCATTTGGGGGTTGTTTTTGCATTTTCACCTTTCAACATCATGTTTATAAGCCTAACTCTAACTATTTTCAAGTTGTGGTCATATTCTTGAACAGGGTGTCCCGTGACTATGCATTCGGCTACTACATGTTACATTGGTCCCATGCATGGTGTTCGTGCCTTATGCACGCCATGTCGGGGCTATTTTGCATTTTCTCCCTTCGACAGCATGTTTTGAAGCCCAAGTCTAACTACTTGTATGTTTTGGTCATATTCTTGAATCAGGAGACTCGTGACCTGGAAGTTCATTACTATGTGATACATTGGTCCTGTGCGAGGTGATCATGCCTCTTGTAGATCCATTGGGGGATTATTTTGTGTTTTCTCCCTTTAACATCATATTTTTTTAGACTAAGTCTAACTATTTACAAGTTTTGGTCATATCCTCAAATCGGGAGTATGCAATTAGTTACTACATGTTATGTTCGTCCCGTGCGAGCTGTTTGTGCCTCTTTTGGGTCCGTTTGGGGCCTAATTTACATTTTCACCCTTCGACGGCATGCGTTCAAGCCTAAGTCTAGCTATTTGCAAGTTCTGGTCATATTTTCGATCTGAGAGTCCTGTGACAACACGATCAGTTTTTACGTGTTATGTTGTCTCATTCGAGGTGTTCGTGACTCTTGTGGGTCCGTTTATGGACTATTTTACTTTTTTCTTCATTCAACATAATATTTTTAAGCCTAAGTCTAACTATTTGAGAGTTTTTATTATATTCTCGAATCGAGAGTTCTGTGATTATGCGGTGAGATGCTACATGTTATGTTGTTCCCGTGCATAGTGTGCATGCCTCTTGCGAGGTCATATGGTGGTTGTTTTACATTTTTTCTCTTCAACAACATATTTTCAAGTCTAAGTTTTACTATTTTCAAGTTTTTCTAATATTATTGAACCATGAGTCCCGTGACTACGCGGTTAGTTGCTATGTGTTACATTGGTCCCGTGCGAGTTGCTCATGCCTCCTACGGGGCCAATTGGAGGTTGTTTTGAATTTTCTCCCTTGAATATAATGTTCTCATGACTAAATCTAACTATTTTCAAGTTTTGATCACATTCTCGAAATCGGAGTTAGTCCCGTGGGAGGTGTTTGTGACTCTCGCGGGGCCCTTTGGGTGCTATTTTGTGATTTTGACCTTAATCGCATTGTTTTCAAGGCTAGTTATTACTATTTACAAGTTTGGTTGTATTCTAAAATTAGGAGTCCCGTTATTATGTGGTCAATTGCTACTTGTTATGTTGATCCGATGTGAGGTGTTTGTGCCTCTTACAGGGCGATTTGGGGGCTATTTCGCATTTTCACCCTTCAACGACATGTGTTCAAATCTAAGTCTAGCTATTTTCATGTTTCGGTCTTATTGCCGAACAAGGGGCCCCTTGACTATGCGATCAGTTACTGCATGTTACGTCAGTACCATGCGAGGTGTCCGTTCCTCTCGCAGAGCCGTTTGGGGGATGTTTTGCATTTTTACTAACCAAAGTCTTATTTTCAAGCTTAAGCCTAATAATTTGTAAGTTCTAGTCATATTCTCGACCGGGAATCCCGTGGCTACACAGCTAGCTGTTACGTGCTACGTTGATCCCGTGCATGGTGTTCATGCCTCTCACGGGGCCATATGGGGTATGTTTTACGTTTCCACCCTTCAATGACTTGTTTTTAAGCCTAAGTCTAACTATTTGCAAGTTTTGGTCATTTTATTTAATTGAGAGTTTCATGACAATGTGGTCAGTTTTTACCTGTTACATTCGTCCCATGTGAGGTATTCATGCCTCTCGTGGAGCGGTTTGGGGGTTGTTTTGCATTTTTTTCCTTCAGCATCACGTTTTAAAGGCTGTCTAACTATTTGCAAGTTTTTTGCCATATTCTTGAATTAGAAGTCATGTGACTATACGGTCAGGTGTTACGTGTTATGTTGGTTTTGTCTGAGGCATTCCTACCTCTATGGGGAAATTTAGGGGTTATTTTACATTTTTTCCCTTCAATGTCATGTTTTCAAGCCTAAGTCTAACTATTTTCAAGTTTTGGTCATTTTCTCGAACAAGGATTCTTGTGACTACACTGCTAGTTGCTAGATGCTACATTGGTCCTACTCGAGGTGTTTATGCTTCTTGCAGGGCCATTAGAGGGTATTTTGTATTTTCTCCCTTCAACTTCATGTTTATAATCCTAAGTCTAACTATTTCCATATCCTAATCATATTCTCGAATCGAGAGTCCGGTGACGATGTGGTTAGTTTTTACGAGTTATGTTGGTCTAGTGTGAGGTGTTTGGGCCTCTTATAGGGCCGTTTGATGGCCATTTTTCATTTTCTCCCTTCAATGTCATGTTTTCAAGCCTAAGTCTAACTATTTATAAGTTCTGGTCATAGTTTTGAATTGGGAGTCCCATGATAATGTGGTCAGTTAGTACATGTTACGCTCGTCCTGTGGGAGGTGTTTGTGCCTCTTGCAGGGCTATTATGGTTTCTTTTTGCATTTTCGTCATTCAACATCTTATTTTCAACCCTAAGTCAAACTATTTCCAAGTTTCGATCGTATTCTCAAACCAATTGTCCCGTGACTATGCGGTTAGTTTCTAGGTGTTACTTTATTCCCGTGTGAGGTGTTTGTGCTTCTAGCGGGGCCGTTTAGGAGCTATTTTGTGTTTCACCTTTAAACGGTATGTTTTTCAAGCCCAAGTATAAATGTTTGCAATTTTTATCATATTATCAAACTGAGAGTCCCGTGATTACGATGTTAGTTGCTATGTATTATGTTGGTCTCGTACGTGGTGTTCGTGCCTCTTGCAGAGCCGTTTGGGGACTATTTTGTGTTTTGGCCCTTCAATATCACGTTTTAAAGCCAAAATCTAACTATCTGCAAGTTTTTCACATTCTCAAATCGAGAGTCTTGTGACTATGTGATTAGTTGCTATGTATTACATTTGTATCGTGCGAGGTGTTCATTCCTCTTACGGGGCCCTTTGGTGGATGTTTTGTATTTTCGTCCTTCAACGATAGGTTTTCAAACCTAAGTCTAGCTATTTGCAAGTTTTAGTCATATTCTCGAAGAGGGAGTCCCGTGACTATGCCGCCCATTCCTACGTATTACATTGGTTCTTTGTTAGGTGTTTGTGCCTCTTACGGGGCCATTTGGAGGTTGATTTACATTTTCACCATTCAACATCTTGTTTTCAAGCCTAAGTCTAACTATTTGCAAGTCATATTCTCTAATCGAGAGCCATGTGACTATGCAGTCGGTTGTTGCATGTTATTTTGGTTCCTTAGAGGTGACCGTGCATCTTGCTAGGCTATTTGAGGGTTGTTTGCCATTTTCTCCATTCAATGTCATGTTTTCAAGCCTAAGTCTAACTGTTTTCAAGTTTTGGTCATATTCTTTAACGGAGTGTCCCGTGACTTTGTGCTTAGTTGCTACATGTTACGATTGTCCTGTGTGAGGTGTTCGTGCCTCTTGCGGGCCATTTTGGGGCTATTTTGAATTTTTGGCTTTGAATGGCATGTTTTCAAGTCTAAGTCTTTTTATTTGCATTTTTTTGTCATATTCTCGAACCAGGATTCCCGTGACTACGTGTTAAGTTTGGCTATTTTGGATTTTAGCCCGTTACGCAAAATATCTTGGTAAGGACTTATAATTAGAAAGTTTTTTTTTGTGAAAAACTTATCTGCGAGGTATACGTTTCACTCCCTTATCTGAAATTATAATTTACTTCCTCTTCACTTTCACTTCTCTACATTTGAAGAGAATGCCATGAAGCCGTCGGGAAAAATATGGTAATTATAATGGAGAAGTTTTTGTTTTCATTATTGGTTAGATTTTTGGGTCTAAGATAATTGGTTTGTGTGTGATTTAGGTGTTTGTTGATAACTTTATTTAATAATGGTACATATTTTATTTGTAGGTTAAAATAGAGTCTTTATTCCTTAGATATTGAAGAATTTTAAAAGAGTGACCCTACACAAGTGTGTTTCAAATCAAACCAACTTTCACAAAAAATTATCCAACTTTTACTGTGCACCAAACCAAGTTATGAAAAACCATTTTTTACTTTAAACCAATTTATCTTGATTAATCCTAAACATGCATCTAGTGATTAAATCAAGTAAAGTAAAGTAGAGAATACTCACAATGCTGGATGTACGATGAAAAACACAAGACGGGAAAAAACTTCAAATGGCCCAAGCTAGACAATCATTATGAATGTGGAATTACAACGAACAAATAAAAGACTCACTCAACGACTCGATCCTCACGGGTCTTGCGCTCTTCTGATATTAAACCACTCCTCTCACAGTGCCCACGTAGAAAGTCCTTCTTCCACGTTATCCGTCCACAACACACGCGTCCATGTATGTCTCGATGTCCACCGAATGGCTTTGATACATCTATGATGTCGAACAAGAAGTCCTTCTCTTTTCTTCACCGCAAAACCCAGATGTTCAAGTATAGAACAAACCTTCTTGGTGCATTAAGATCACATAAACATATAGTAATGATAACTCGGATCTTTGTAAACTCTAAGGATGTGTTTATGCTTTGAGACCTTAGAAAAACATGTGCAAAACTCGTACTGGATTGAAAACTGTTTTCCAGATTGCATGGCTCTTTAATTCTGACGAAACCACGTTTTAAATAAGAAAACTTAATTGCCTCAAAAAGTGTGTCACTCTAACGAGAATGACCAGCCGTTCGCGAGACATAGCCATCTCGCTCGAACTAGCATAATTGTCGTTTGAACGACGCGCGTGTCAGTTTGACTTTTTCTTTAAAACATTTCTTCCAAAAGAGATCCAATTAAGTCAAACTCTTTTTCGAGCTTATCAGAATAAAACGTAGTGTAAAACATTTAAAACACTTTTAAAACATTTTCCTTATAAAAATTCATCCTTATCATTTTATAAAAATTATTCCGAGCTCCATTAATTATACGCATTCATTATTGTGCGATCTCGAAATGCAATAAACTTGAAGAGGAATAAACTTGCACCAATTAAACTTCGACATGATTAATTCGTTGAAGCTTCACCGCATCGACTTCAATATCTTCAATACGTCATAGACCAAGTGTATATTTGTTGATTCTGCAATAAAAATTTCTTTTTTAATGACATAAGTAGCGTTCTGAGTATGGTTATTAGTTTATTCACATATTATGTGCAGATGGATAAATTTTCTACATGTGATATGTTAATATTACTTTTTATGTGTTTATTACTCTCTTTTCAAATATACTTTACATATCAATTTCAATTTTTTTTTACATTCATGTATTTAAAATTTCTATACAATACATTCAAATGACAATTTTGAAGTTACAAAAGTACTGTAGGCATGAACAATTGTTTATAGTCAATATTATTCATTTATATTGTAGGTACAATGATGCTGAAACTTCGATAATGTAGTGTACCAGATATGTGTGGTTGGCAGTACGCAAGCGACATGTCATAGGCATTGGTGTATCCCAAATACTTATTTGTCTGGGTGTGGGGGTGATTATTATCTTTGCGATGATGCTATTGTGTTCAATGCCAACATACTGATTTATTTACTATGAACGGTGATTCAAGTGTTCTCTCTTCTTGAGTTAGTATAATTGGTATGGGTATTCAAGATTTAAGTGAAATAAACATGGCATTGGGTTCTGCTCAGAAATAAGTATGTTTTTCTCATGTTTAGGATTTACTGAATTATGTAAAGCATCCTCAAGTACAGATTGTAACTCACACTTTGTGAATCATTTGGGGAACTTGCAATGCTACTTTGGTAAGTTACCCTTTGTGGAGTTTTCATCCATTTCTTTTTAATGAGGTACGTTTTATGATTTTTCCTATTTGTTTCCTTAATCGTTTATGATTCTTTAGATATTCTAAATTCCCATTATCTTCGTTATTATTCTGTTTCATTATTTTAGTTTAGTTCGGCATTTTGAAAATAGTCTCCCCGCCTTCATCCATTTATAATTTTTTATGTTTATTTAAAACATTTTCGTACTCATATATGTTTGAGGATTACCATATCTTAAAAAAATGCACTTATTTTGATCGTCTAGGTATGTTATTTTATGGAGATTGGAGATTGAGTAATGCAACATCCATTGTATTGGCTTCTTCTCCTTATATGTGATAATCATATATATCATTAAAAAGAACCGTCAAAATTCTTAAAATTAGCATTGAGGGAAATAAAATAGCTTGGGTACTTCACTCATCAATCTATTATTGATCAAGGTTTCGATCAGTGAATGTTGATTAATAATTAGGTAATTGGATATCCTTTATAATACTTAATAGTTATATTATATCTAAGTCGATATGATTATGATATTATAATCCCGAGTATGTTGTGTTAGATTTGGTTTTGTGAAATTGGCAACCAGGTTGCAGGGAGAATGTGGATTAATGGCCCTTATATTTCTATCCATCTAAAGCTAGAGAAGGATATGTGGATGAGAATAGGTTGTCTCACCGATTTAGTCCAAGAATATGATTGGATTATAACCCATGATTGGGAGTCTTTCCCTGAATACCTAGAACCATTTGGGGGAAGTCCCACTTTGCAGCCTCTTATTGCAGAATTTCAATATTTAGTGATGAAAGATATGTTGGAACTAAGTAGTGAACTTGCATAGTATGTCGACAGGTAATCAGTTTTAGCAACCATTAACTCCATCGCATTACTAAGAATTTTAGGGTAGATATTAATTGGAATTTATGTAAAATATTTGTGTTTTATATATGGTCATTTGACCATTGCAAATTCGACGAGAAAAAAAAAAGAGAAGAACTCAAAATTTTCTTGATATAACTGGACACATATTCTCTATTGATTTTTGTAGGTTCATGATGTATTATGTAAATAGCTTTAAATTTCTTTATGCATAAATTTTCATATGTGTTCGTACATGTGTTTATTCATATTATGGCTACCTGTGACTTCATCAATTTCCATATCACACATGCATCAATTTTCATATGGTCATTTGACCATTGTAAATTCATATCATACATGCATCAATTTTCATATTTCCTGTGGCTGCATCCAATACTCCCCAATTGTATTGCTGCAGCTACAAAGATTCTGGGCAGTTTTGTGGCTACCTTACAGATATTAAAGATTCTTTTACGATGGTGTAATTTATTCTGTTATGAATTTTTAAGACCCAAAGGTTAAAATATGATTTTTAAGTGGCCCAACACTATCTATGGTTATGGATGATTAGGTCATGTGGCCATTCTCAATCGTCCCATCCATCTCATTTCTGAACCGGTTGAAAATTTCTCCCAATGATATTGATGAACATATTTTCAATATTGGGAATGATGAGGAAAATCAACTACGTGAGTGAAAATTCGTGTAAACATAATATAGTGTCTTTGTTAACAAACACTTTTCTGGGTTTGTAAATTTGACTAAGAGATTAATTTTTTTGGTTTTTTTTGGCATTCCACGTATTATCAACCAGATATACTTTATGTATTGCAATATGATTTTGACATATGGAGAACTGATCATGAAAATATCCCAGTTATTTCTTTTGACATATGGATTACTTCATGGTACTTATCATTTGAGTGTTTATATATTTTCCAAACCCACTTGAGTGTATATTTGATAGTGGAAACATCTTGTATGATGTGATTAATTTTTCCAAAAGTTAAAAAAATTACTAGCATAGAACTTCTTGGTTTGACATTTATCATAGGCCCGTAGTGTTGGACGGAATTAGGCATTTCCAACTGGATTATTCATTAAATGATTTTTGGGTGTGCAGAACTCATAATGAGATCTTGAGGTTGAGCATGCAGTGCATGTGTTGTGATTTATTTCCAAGTTTTATCAGTCTTGGTAGATGGGAACACAATTAGTCTATCTAGTAAACCAGTTTATCCAGTAAAGACCAATTGCAACAACCATTGCAAGTTTTATCAGTTTTTGTAAATTTGTACTATTTTGAAATTACGTATTCTGAAAATTCTACTTGACTAATGACTTGATTCCAATTTTTTTATGCAGGTCCAACCTGGAAACATATTGTAATTGTCATAAAATGTGAATGTGAAGGTAATGAACTTTAAGATTTAGGTTATATTTTCAAGTCCTAATATTTAGTAATGCCCTTTCAATTGTGTATGATCAAATACTATCTCTTGATGAGTTACAACACAATCTGTGATATCACCATCAGTACTCTGCACCGAAAATGAGAAAATAAAATGTTAAAATTTTATGTTTAAACAGAGCGAAACAAGGGAAATGAAAAAAGAAATAAAAAGATTCCTGGACTGTCTTTAGAGTATGCTTATTGATGTTGTTAAGATAATCTCTAATCATGTTTATTTTCTTTAACTCTTTTTGTTGCTTGAGAGTTTGAAAAAAGAAAACAAAATATTGATTAATGGTGTTCCTATTAACTATGTGCCCATGCCCATAACAATGGTTTCTAATGAGAGATCCAGTTAAATACCACATTAAACATATATATATATATATATATATATATATATATATATATATATATATATATATATATATATATATATATATATATATAGGGAGAGGTTCACAAGTGGACCAAAAGAATGGACTTTTTAATGGACTTAACAAAAAAGACTAATAAGTCTCGGTTATTGGGTGCCGCTGGTGCGGACCCATTACACCAAGGAATTAAAATTAGTGGGTTATTAGTCTTTTTTGTTAAGTCCATTAAAAAGTCCATTCTTTTGGTCCACTTGTGATCCTCTCTCTCTCTCTCTCTCTCTCTCTATATATATATATATATATATATATATATATATATATATTGTTCTTAATTGGATTAACTTATGTGCCTAGAGTTATATATGATAATTACACAGTTGGTATTTTATTCCCTCGGATTCACTGTAGTTTAGTGGTTATGCTCTAGATTAACAAACATATACAGTGTGTGTATATGCTTAATTAAATATTGAGGCGATATAATAAGGTTAAGTGTTGTATCGTTTATCAATGCAATGTTTTGCAAGCTGAACATGTGAGGTATTTTTTTTAGTATACTGGATGTTTGGGCGCAAAATATCTTGGTAAGGACTTCGAATTAGAAAGTTTTTTTCGTGAAAAACTTATCTGCGAGGTATACGTTTCACTCCCTTATCTAGACTTATAATTTACTTCCACTTCACTTTCACTTCTCTACATTTGAAGAGAATGCCATGAAGCTGTCAAGAAAAATAGGGTAATTAGAATGGAGAAGTTTTTGTTTTCATTATTGGTTAGATTTTTGGGTCTAAGATAATTGGTTTGTGTGTCATTTAGGTGTTAGTTGATAACTTTCTTTAATAATGGTACATATTTTATTTGTAGGTTGAAATAGAGTCTTTATTCTTTAGATATTGAAGAACTTTGAAAGAGTGGCCCTACACAAGATTGTTTCAAATCAAACCATTTTCACCAAAAATTATCCAACTTTTAATGTGCCACCAAGTTATGAAAAACCAATTTTTACTTTAAACCAATTTTATCTTGATTAATCCTAAACATGCATCTAGTGATTAAAGAAAGTATAGTAAAGAAAAGAATAATCACAACGCAAGATGTACGAGGAAAAACCCAAGACGGGAAAAAAGCTCGGACAACCCAAGCCAGACAATCACTATGAATGTGGAATTACAACGAACGGACAAAAGACTCACTCAATGACTCGATCCTCATGGGTCTTGATGCTCTTCTGAACTTCAACCACTCCTCTCATTGTGTCCATGCAGAAAGTCCTTCTTCCACGATACCTGTCCACAACACACGCGTCCACGTCTGTCTCGGTGTCCACCGAATGGCTTTGATACGTTTACGATGTCGAACAAAACGTCCTTCTCTTTTCTTCACTGCAAAACCCAGATGTTCAAGTATAGAACAAACCTTCTTAGTGCAGAAAGATCACATAAATATATAGTAATGATAACTCGGATCTTTGCAAACTCTAAGGATGTGTTTAAGCTTTGAAACCTTAGAAGAATATGTGCAAAACTCGTACTATATTGAAAACAGTTTTTCAGATTGCACGTCTGTTTAATTCAGACGAAACCACGTTAAAATAGGAAAACTTAACGGCCTCAAAAAATGTGTCGCTCGAGACATATCCATCTTGCTCGAACTAGCAGAGTTGTCGTTTGAACGACGCGCGTGTCAATTTGACTTTTTCTTTAAAACGTTTCTTCCAAAAGTAATCCAATTAAGTCAAACTCCTTTTCGATCTTATAAGAATAAAACGTAGTGTAAAACATTTAAAACAGTTTTAAAATGTTTTCCTTATAAAAATTAATCCTTATCCTTTTATAAAAAATATTCCGAGCTCCATTAATTATACGTATTCATACCTGTGTGATCTCGTATGCAATAAACTTGAAGATGAATAAACTTGCACCAATTAAACTTCGGCATGATTAATTATTTGAAGCTTTGGCGCAATGTCTTCAATTTCTTCAATACCTCATAGAAAAAGTGGGATCGTGATAAAATATAATCTCCATATGACATATTACAAACGGAGTTTTGTTCACGGAATTAAGTCAAAACAATACAAGGACTCAAATGGAAATTTATGTCCTTATAAATCTCCCCCTTTGACTATTCCGGGACAAAACCAAACCTGTGAAATGTCTAAGTGGGGCCTTCAAGCCCTATGATGCCTAAATCCCTTATCATAAACCCAAAATAAAAAATACTGGACACGGACTAGTATATGTAGCACCGACAAGCATGAACTGTATGAATGTGATGTAGACTTAAAATCTCGAATCTTGAAAGCATACCTACACACATGAAACAGATAAACAAAGACCTAGTGAAGTATGGTGGAACAAATGAAACCAATATATATATCCAAATGATACCTATTTTACAATAGATACCAATATGAATAAACTCTGAAAATTCATTTGTTAAACAATTGAGCAACAATATGATACCAATTTGTAAAATATGTAATCAAACAACATTTACATCAAATCTCAATAAACATGCTCAACAAATCTCCCCCTACATCATATACATCTCTCCCCCTTTTTGTCTCGAATAGACAACCTGGTGAGAAGATAAACTAATCAACAAGTATCTAGCATGAAGATATACAAATAAAAATCGCTAGATAATCATGAAATAACCAGCTAAATATGATCAAGTAATGACAAATCAGTAGCTAGTAAACAAAGGAATCACACAAAGAATATAGCAAACTAATCAGGTGTGATAAGAAGAATCATATGCAAAATATCAATATGAGACAATAAGACCTGCATATAAATCAATTAGTCCAAAAAGCTTCCAGCAGTACTAAAAAATATACCACAGTAACCAGGGTGCTGCAAATAAAAATTTCCAAACTATCGTTCGAACGAGCCACAGACGTCGCTCAAATGAGATGAGGACGTCGCTCGAACGAGACTTCTCGCGACATGCCAAACTTTCCCAGATTCCCAGAAATATCATAAATTTTTGCCCAGTGAAAAAAATTCAAGAAAATCACACTGGAAGGGCCTGACATCAGTAAAACAGTGCTAAAACAGTAAGCTTTTTACCCAAAATGCAAAAATGCATAAAAACTAACAATGCGAGTTACATGCAAACATATTACTGATGTGCTCAAACATGGACATGGAATGTATGGGCGTGAAACTACAACAAATGAGTCACAATTCCAACACATCAAAAAATCAAGAAGCTCTAATTGATAGTGATAAATCATCAAAGTTTATCATAGCCATATGACAATTAAAGTCTGAGCTTAATGAACTAAATATACTACATGCACAAAAATCCAGATTTTTGGCGATTCTACAAACAATAGCGTCAAATTGGAATGTTTCAACATTAGGATTAGATGTGCAAACTCGTTTAATTTTCTCCAACCAAACTCCCTCATATATACATACTTTTTAAAGTTATTTTGAGGTTTATAGCATTCTCAACTTAGAGAAAATCTTATTGGCCCTTTTCTTAGCATTATCCTATTTCTTTTGGGCTCTCTTAAACGATAGCTTTCACGACGAGTCAATTTTGAACTCTCGCAGTCCTTTCCCGTGAATCACTTATCATTTTTCAATTTTAAAACCAATACAATTCCTCATGGTAAATGATTCTTACATGCACACTTCTCCTTAAGCCTACTTACGCATAGATTACAAGATTGAGATAAGAACGCCTCACCAAATTCAAATATGCAAGATAAGTCAAACATCCATATAAACTTGTGCATGTGTGCATTGATGGATTATATACAAAGTCAAATCAAAATGCACATCAACTTTGAAACAACCCCATGTAAACAATGGTTAAGATCATTCTAAGCATCAATAATACTGACCAAATGTCCTAGCCACATGGATAATGAAACTATGGGGGGGGGGGGGGGGGGTCCAAGCACACCATTATGCCACATCCAACATGTAAAATCAAAAACATAAAACAAAAAATCTTTTTGGCTTTTCACCCATATTTTGACTCAAATAAAAGAAAATCTTTCTGGTTTTTCAAAAGTTTTCTCAAAAATAAAGTCTTTTTGTATTTTTCAATAGGACTCAAACAAATGAAAAACTATAATACAAAATGATACACAAGTCATTATACTAGCAATGAATATATCATGAAGCAAGCTAGCATATGACAAACATGGTAACACTATCATCCTTTAGATATAGCGTGGGAAGAATCAAGTGCACCCAAATGAGAATCATGAAGATTTATTCCTAAATCCACTAAATCCGATTTCCTAACCCAAGTAGGTGTAAAATGACGCATGGGGTTTGGGGAATCGGGGTAACTTTATTCCTAAACTTCCTAGGATCTTGTCTAAGGTGGTAACAATAATGCCTAAGGTGACCTTTCCTACCACAAAAAGTGCAAGTGTAGCGACGGTGGGAATGATTACCTATATGTCGACCTTTTCTAACCTTCCTAGTGTTTCTCACATGTGCGAGGGGAATGGGAAAAATTCTCTCATTAAAACCTATACCTCCCCTATCTCCCTTAATTTGGACGGCGGTTAAGATCTTATCTAACTTCTCCGACCTAGCCTCTAAATCAAACTTAACTCTAGACGAGTCTCTCAACCTCTCCTCCAACTCATGAATCCTAGACTCGAGCAAACACCTACACTCCTAAAACTCTAGAATTTCCTTTTTCAAAGACTCCATCAAACCACGGATATTATCTCTCTCACCCTCGACATAATCTAATTTCTCCCTAAGAGTCTTCTCTCGTGCCCGAAGATCCTCAGTCAAACTGTCATTATTTTCTATGGCACGCTCATTCAACTTAGCTTGTAATTTTACGTTTGCCTTTTTTACTTTCAACGTCTCGGTATATAACTCATTAAATGCAACTTGCAACTCTTTCACATCTACTTCCTCCTTGTCACTCTCTTCTCCCTCACTAAGATGGCATTCACTCAAAACCTCCTCGAAAGTGTCATTCACATGAGAATCATCGTCGCTCACATGACATGCCATAAACACAACAATGTTACGCTCAATGGGGGAACTCTCTCCCTCTTTCGGATCACTATCACTTAAGGTGGCACTATATGCAATGGGTTGCTTTCCCTCTTTCTTAAGTCTAGTGGGACACTCCTTAAATTTGCAACCATACCCCTCACACCTAAAACACTTATCTGACTCATCTCTCTTAGGCTTCTCAAACTTATCCTTAGAGGTGGGATCAACTTTGTTGTTCTTGAATTTTTCAAACTTCTTGGCATCCTTCGATTCCTTTAGAAACTTAATAAATTTTTTAAATTTCTTTACCAATAAAGAAACATCCTCAAAATCGTAATAGGAAACGGAATTCGAAACTTTAATTTCCTCTGTTCGAGTTTTCAAAGTAATACCCTTTTCTTTCTTAGGCTCTTGCTTGGAGGTAATCATGTCGATTTCATAGGTTTTAAGTCACCTACAATCTCTTCTAGTTTCGTCGACTCTAACTCACCCAATGAGTTTAAAATAGCCACTTTCGAATAAAATCTACTAGGCAACAACCTAAGGATTTTCTTAATGACACGGTTGTCAGGAATTTTCTCACCTAGGTTAAACGACAAGTTGACTTTATTGGACAACCTAGCATGAAACTCATCAAAAGTCTCACTCTCTGAAATCCTAATGGTCTCAAACTGTGTAGTAAGATTTTGAAGTTTTGACGCCCTAACCGTGCTAGTGCCCTCGTGAGTGAGTGCCAAAATATCCCAAGCCTCTTTTGATGTTTCACAAGTCATAATTCTATTATATTCTTCCGGTGTGACATGTGAAGAAATAACATGCAAACCCTTAGAATTATATTGTGAAAGTCTATGTTTAGTTTCGATGCATGACTCAAGAGGCTTTAAATTATTTACCTCACCTAAAATAGTGACAGGGGGTGTCCAACCTTTCTCAACTTCTAGCTACACACGCTCATCAATATATTTTAATGCACTTTTAATTCTCATCTTCCAATAGGTGTAATTAGTGCCATAAAAAATTGGATTTAAAAAAAGTTCATTATTTCCAAGATTCATCTATGAAAACACATAGGATCATAAAATGAATAAATTATGTTATCTAGCTCTGATACCAATTCGACGATGTGAGAAGTCAAATTGTATAAAAAAAATATTTGAAAAATTAGGCTCATGCGATAAATTAGCGTAACCTTCTCTGATACTAATTTGAAATAGTGGCCCTACACAAGTGTGTTTCAAATCAAACCAATTGTCACAAAAAATTATCCAACTTTCAATGTGCACCAAACCAAGTTATGAAAAACCAATTTTTACCTTAAAGCAATTTTAACTTAATTAATCATAAACATGTATCTAGTGATTAAAGCAAGTAAAGTAAAGTAAAGAACACTCACAACTCAGGATGTACGAGAAAAAACCCAAAAACAGGAAAAAATATCAGACGGCCCAAGGGAGACAATCACTATGAATGTGGAATTACAATGAACAAATAAGAGACTCACTCAATGACTCGATCATCATGGATCTTGGCGCTCTTCTGATCTTCAACCACTCCTATCACAGTGTTCATGCAGAAGGTCTTTCTTCCACGATACGTGTCCACAATACACACGTCCACATGTGTCTCGGTCTCCACCGAATGTCATTGAAATATCTACGATGTCGAACAAGAAGATCTTTTTTTTTTCACTGGAAAACCCAGTTGTTCAAGTATAGAACAGACCTTCTTGGTGCAATAAGATCACATAAACATGTAGTAATGATAACTCGGATCTTTTCAAACTCTAAGGATGTGTTTAAGCTTTGGATCCTTAGAAAAACATTTGCAAAACTCATACTGGATTGATAAATGTTTTCCAACTTGCACGTCTCTTTAATTCTGATATAACCACGTTTTAAATAGGAAACTTAATCGCCTCAAAAAATATGTTGCTCGTATGAGATTGACCAGTTGTTTGCGCGACATAGCCATCTTGCTCGAATAAGCAGAGTTGTCATTTGAACGACTCGCCTGTCAGTTTGAATTTTTCTTTAAAACGTTCCTTCCAAAAGAGATCCAATTAAGTCAAACTCTTTTTCAAGATTATCAGAATAAAACGTAGTGTAAAACATATAAAACACTTTAAATACATTTTCCTTATAAAAATTCATCCTTATCCTTTTATAAAAATTATTCCGAGCTCCATTAATTATACGCATTCATACTTGTGTGATCTCGGAATGCCATAAACTTGAAGACGAATAAACTTGCACCAATTCAAATTCGACAAGATTAATTCTTTGATGATTTCCTGCAATGTCTTCAATTTCTTCAATACGTCATAGACCAAGTGGGATCGTGACAAAATAAAATCTCCCTATGACATATTACAAGCACAGTTTTGTTCCCGAAATTAAGTCAAAACATTACACGGACTTAATTGGAAATTTATATCCTTACAAACTTTTTAATAAAGTGATGTCTTGAATAGTACACTGGACGTTGGAACCAAAAGATGGAGAGACAAAATGTAATTATCCAAGCATTTAAAAAGAAAATTGTGTTCATATGTATAATGAATTTTAAAGATTTTTTTATTTATTAGTCAAACATTTGTTTGTTGTTATTTAACATCGTCATTCTATAGGTGTATTTTCTTGATAATGTTGGTATGTGTAAATAAAATGAATTATGATGTAGATAGTTGTTTATAGACAAGAGTGTTCATAATATTCACTCATGGATTATTAATATTTTTGTTGTTGTGTATTTTTTATTTTCTTAAAGAGGGGGATAATACTATAAATCAAGAAAGTTTTGTCCAAATTTTCTAAATTGTTTACACTTTGTGATGTATAGTAAACTCACTTAAATATTGAATATTTATTTTAACTACATTTTTTTTTTAATTTTAACATAAACGAGTATTGTTATTATGGATTTTTGTTGTTATTGATTATAATGCCAACCAAATGTGATTTGGTGGTTGTTTTAAATTATAACTATCTTTATTAGTTTAAGTCTACGACCTAATGTAGTTGATATATCTTGCCTTTAGTTAGATCGATGTCGTTTATACGCGGTCCAGGAATGACAATTAGTGTTGGATTTTTTTAACATGGTGAATAGTCTACAAACAGAGGAAATATGCCTAAATTTTCTAAATTATTTACACTTATAATATATAAAACATTTATTACTTACACTATGCACAACTTTGTATTTTTCAAAATAATCCGTGTTCCTTTAGGCACAAGCATACCCTAGTGTGTGTGTGTGTGTATATATATATATATATATATATATGATAACTAAATTAAAACTCATCCAAGTTGATGCCAGTTTGTCTTGGAAATTATTGGTCCCTTTTTCTCGTCAAGCATGCAAGTACAAGTTGACCCGATTAGATTCTTGACTTTCTTTTGGAGTCCTCTTGGTCTGTTCCGCCCATTCACCCTTAATATAATCATAAGAATTTTCCCCGATTTTGTGGGGGGCTTCAACCTTTTTTGATCTGTTCACCTTATTTCTTACTCTCTCATTCAGTTTTCCCACCCATGACTTATTTTCCATGAAGTCGTTCTACTAGTTAGTGAGCATTGCAATATTTTGGGAAACTTTGCCTTGAAGCCCTAAAATATCATAACTCGTTCCCTCCTTGGGAAAAAAAAATCTTTCGAAGGTTCTTTCGATAGGTTTTCAAAGCATCAACTACCTTGGAAAGAACCTATGACTTCGAACCGGTTGAGAATGAAAATCTCTTATTAAGTTCCTCCAAAATATCATCCTTTAGAGCAGGATGAACCTTCTTCCAGTTGTCTGTACCCCCAATGCTCATAGTCATCTTTCCTAGAGAGTGATAATGGTTTTTAAAGCTGAACATCGCTTTTATAAACCTTTGGGTAATCCCCGCCAATATAGAAACTAATGCACTTCTTTGGGTTAGCTTGGGATTCCTCGGCAATAGAAGTTGGGTGTGCCGGATTATTAGGGGTTTCTTGAGTTTGAAGACTCAAAGATAAAGTAGAATGAATCTCTGACGGAGTAGAGTGTTGATATCCTTATGGCATTGAGAATTGATCTTGGGGTGTAGGAGAGCACCCATTTGGCGGTGTTCCCCTATTTCGTTGATTATTGTCATTTCAGTTTGAAATTTCCTTTAACTAAAAAAAATTAGCGACGTATGGAAGAAAGTACGATTTACGAATCTCTCTATATATATGTATATAACTTTTGGGGAGCTTTTAAAACATGCTCGATGTATCTGATTTCCATCCAATTAGTATTAGTTTTTAAATATCTATGTAATTTTACACGCGGAGAAGTAAGCAAAAGCGTATTTATGGTTGACGTATAAAGGTCCATAACATGAACTCGAAATCCTTTCTTCTTCAACTTATTCGCAATTTCATTTTTAAAATGCACATGTCGCAAGACGTCGCAATCTGGGTGAATGTTATCTTTATGGAATTGTATCCACAAAGGATGAATATTGTTTCACCTTTTTCAAACTCTATCACCAATGCCAGTGCCCTGTCAGGATTATGCATGGTAAATATATTGTCTACTGCCTCATCCCAACATTCTGGTAACAAAAATAGAATATCGTTGAACATGAATTATTGTGAGATATGAACTCCATGATTTGAAAGGTAATTAAATTGTTCAATTTTTTGAATACCATACATGTAAATTAGAGTTCTCTCTATATGGAGAGCACGGATGAAAGATGTTTTAGTGCAGTCAAATTGAACCCTCTTGTACTTTTGATTCCAGTAATTACAACCGTGATTTATTTTTCCTGACAAAATATATATAAGGGGGTTAATATGAGTCTTAAGGGTGAAGACACGACGAGTTATGGCTCTAATTAATCCAAAACAAATTATGAACTTACATACTATCAGTCAAACACAACAATTTAAGTTCATTTTAATTTAATTAATTCTAAAATTACTATTTGTCCACCAATTGTGCAAGCCCTTCCACCAATTTGTGTTCACTTAAACAACAATAATTTAAGGAAGTGGTAAACACAATCATACCAAGTTATCCAAATGAATCTATTATAAACATTTAGTCTTTAAGATAGGTTGAGCGCTTTAAGTATCATCATCCATATCAAACCATGATAATTCAACACAAGCCCCAACAACAATAAACCCAACAATCCAACATAAGTATACCTCGTACTCCTTCTAAATCGCCTACTTGACTGATTTCCAACACAAGTTTATCCCGTTCAACATTACTAACCTAAAAATTTTATATACCAACATTATAAACATTAATATAGGAAACACAAACTCAAATTTAATATACAAAAATAAACCCAGATGTATTACTAAAATCAATGCTTCATATCACTACGTATAATACTTCTTTGAATGATAAATAAAAATAAATGTATATCTAATGTCTTATGGTAAAAAAATAACATTTTTTAGTTATGAATATTTAGAGCAACTTAAATTCGAAACACACACACACACTGAAACACACACACACACACACACTGAAACACGTGCACACACATACCCCATTGAATCACACACACACACACACACACACGCAGAGTGAAACCCTATCTCACACACATGCACGATAAACACACATTCACACACTGAAACACATGCAATAAACACACATACACACATATATAGACAACAAATAGGGGTTTGGAGATGTACCTTTATAGGAAGTGGGAGTGAGAGAGAGAGACTGTCATCAGTGGTTGGTGTAATACCCAGACCCTTGATTTGTCCCTTTTTCGTCTAAAATTGTAATTTTGTAGAAGCCTTCAAATTCCAATCTTGCTGATAATTGCAGAGTTGTTGGTTATTGCATATGCTTGTGGCTCTTGTAGAGTTTGTTGGAAATTATTTGGGAGAATTTGGAATTTGGAGGAATTAAGTGGTTTAAATAAATATGAGAATCATTCGAACGAGAACGTTGTTGGTTTGAATAAAAATTCCATCGCGTTTGAAGTGCTCTTAAAATGAAGATCAAATGAACTTTATTTGCCTTAAGATTTCACCCTCCTTAGTATGTCTCTTGAAGGTCGTTCGAACGAGTGTCTAATCTCATTCGAAGGAGGTACGATATCGTTCAAATAACCTGTTTAGAAAATTTTAAAACGGGATTACCCTTGTGTGCTGTCACGTTTTGGGCCATTGGATCATTGATGTGTGAACTTCTAGTGAGTCTAGATGATCAGTTAAAGTTTATCATGTACGGGGATATTTTTTAAATGGTTTTGTGTGTTTTTTTTGGGTTATAAGAACAGGGAGTGAGGGTTGGTTTCCCCCCACCATTTTCTTCAACATATTTATTCTCTCTCTCAAAGTTCGAGGAACCCACATTCTTCTCTAACCATTTTCCCCTTAGACAAACCTTGCCACCCCCTACAAGCACTAGTAAACACCATTTACAAGTGTTGTGTATCATTTCAATCTTTTATTAAAAAAGAAAACGAGTGGAGCTAAGCTTATAGGATGGATTATTAGAGCTATTTGAAGAGCTTTTGGAGCCTTGGAGCTAGGAACTTCCATAGTTATTTTCTCCCGTGGTCTCCTCTTCAAACTCAAAGTAGGGTCTTCCTCTTCCAAAGTTTAAAGTTATTCTAGATTTAAAAAACATGTAGGATGAATTCTAGATAATATTAAATGCCTAAATCAAGTTATTTAATGAAAATATGATAATCTTGCAAAAAAATGGATTTTGAACAAGACAAAACCGTATAATGGGTCTTTTTTAAATGAATGACATTTTTACCTTGAAAATGGAAGAAAACATGTGAAAATACAAACCTATGATTATTACATTGTCTAAGTTCATTTTGAGGAATTTCTACGCTTGAAATCCTCTTTCACATGTGCAAAATCATGTAGTAATATTGATAATGATGTTTAGACTTGTTAAATCATGTAATAATGGGTTAAATGAAAAAAATGATTAATGAAAGAAAAATAGCCCTAATATGTGCTAAATCTTGTTAGAATGAATAAGAAAATGATATTTAGGGTCACATGTGATAATACGACAAAGTTATGGACAATTTGGTTAAAAAATTGTCTTGAAGGTTTAAATGTATTCTATGTGGAAAAACATAAAATGATAACCTCATTTTTAACATAAAATCATAGGTAGAATGTTTTGGAAGAAAAAGGTTGAATTCTAGTGCCAAATGAAGTTAAATATGTTTCTCACAAAATTATGATAAAAGGGTAAAAAGGGGATTTTGGTAATAATGAGGGTCCTAGTAGTTGGACTTCCTCTTTAGACCGCATTGGTCGATTTTTGGTGAAAACGGATAAAAGGGATAAATGGCACGTTAATAAGGAAAACAAACGGTTTTAATCATAGAAAGAGAAAAATGGTAAAATGATGGAATAATGTGGACATTAGATAAAATATTTTACACATTAAATTGGACTCGGATGATTCTGGGATAATTAAAGAGGGCCCAGAGCTCTGGGGTGAAAGATCCAAAATCACAAGCCAGAGCATATGGTAGCATAGCCAATGGTGTGGTGCACGTTAAAGTACGCAATTATTAGAAGATTTTGAGAAAAGACAAGACAAAAAGGAAAGGATAATTGTTGTACTTGATAATGCATAAGAAAGATGGCCTAATGAAATGTGATAAATGGGGATTAATGAATAAAATATGATAAATAGTCTCTAGACCCGGTAAAGGGTGGTATGAATCGGTTATGTTTGAGTGTAAGCTCATCGCTCAGGTGCATTGCATACAAGTTGAATTAATTATAGATAAATTATTAAACGTGTAAGGACATATTTTTAATAAGTCCGTTACAATTAATTATGTCGTATACCTCTACAAGTAGTCGAAGAATTGTGAAGATTGCATCTACAAAAGACGGATCCGAATTATCAGTTGCCTTCAACATTCATGCCCAATAATATGAACTTTGGTAAGATAGTGTTTTAAAGTTTCATTTACATTTCATATTAAGAGTGTTGGGATATTTTTAAAAAGGTTTTAAAAAGATTTTATATAAAAAAAAAATTTTAAGATGTTTTATAACTATTTGTGAAAAACTGCTTCAGCAGTTAACGTACTTCGGTTTCGACGCCAAGGTCGTTCAAGCGGGATCTCAATCTCGTTCGAACAACAATGGGAAGTCGCGCGTAGTCGTTTGAACGACATGTGATCTCGTTCGCGCGAGATGTCATTCTCGTTCGAGCGAGATGACTTTTTGTCTGACACGTCTGACTTCATCCTTATCATTGACCGACTCAAATTTCCTATAAAAAGGAATGTCAGCCTTTGCTTTTAGACGTGGATAACAGTTTCAACTTTTAAGAGTCTTATTCTTTTGAAACTTTTGCGTATCTGCCCAGATTTGATTCAATACCTTTTGGCAGAAAGTTTTTCTCCAACAATTTTAAGGGTTCATTTTAATTCACAAAATCCCAATTACTTTTATGTGAATTATTTTGTGGAACCCAAGAACATATTTTGTTTTTGTTCATAATTTGTGGGGAGATCTCTACAACCGACAGTTGCGTACTATTGTGGAAGGAGTCCTTATAAACTTCACATCTTGTGGAGAAGTCGTCTCTCTTCTTCACTACTGTCCTCCTGGAAGGGGAAAGTTCCAGCTGACAAACTTGTGGAGAAGCCATTTCTCTTCTTCATTGCTGACACCTGGAGTTCCGGTGGGGGATTTCAGTCGACGACATAGGAACCGACACCTGCAGGAATTTCTGTGTCACACTTATTTCATTGTAATCCGTGTAATCCGTTTTCTTACAAATTATAGTGAAATAAAAGGTTTTGCCCCTTTGGGGGATTTTTTCGAAAATTATTTATTTTATCCTACATGCTTTATTTTATTGGATAAATCATCTAAATGCATGTTTTAGGGTTTAATTAAAATTTGGGATTAATTAAAATTGAATTTTATTTGAGAAGTCGCAATATTTCCACCGTAGCGATTCTACAAATTGGTATCAGAGCGGGTTACACTAATTTATCGTGTGATCCTGATTTTTCAAGGATTTATTTTTTTGATACACTTTGACTTCTCACGTCATCAAATCGCTAGTTATGAATTTTGATATATTTTTAGCCAGCGTCGCGACACGTACTTTTTGTATAGATTTTTGTTTTTTGAAATATTTTGAAAAATACTAAAAGATTTTATTTTGAGAAATTATTTTGAAAAATCCAGAAATATTTTTGTATTTTGTTTACACAATTTATGGATAAACACTTAGGATGACCAAGTCACAACATCATTCCATTATTTTCATGTGACTATTTGATAGTGTTTTGAGACAGTAGGTCAATTCATCCTTATTCTTTATAATGTTTGGAGTCATTAAGATGCAATTAAGTGTTTCTTCCTACATGTTTGACCCATGTTTCCTTTATTGCACACACGCACGGATTTGTTTGATTATTGTGCTTTGTCTTATCACATCTTGGTTGGTTGTTTTCACTTGATTCCTGTCATTTAAAATTAACCAAGCGTGATAAATTTTGATAAGGAAATTGTGCATATGTGACACCCCGACTAATTAAATACCGGGTAGCTACTCCTTTATTAAATTAATTCAAAATGCCAAGTTGGCCCAGTTAATAGCATCACTGTCGAAAACATTTTAATATTACTAACCACCTAGTATTTAAAAAGAAAAATGCCAAATTTTAATTTAAGTCTGATTAACATGCAACAATGTAATGAAGAAATAAATAACACCATTCACCATACTGAAGTAAAATGAATAACCATCACATAACAGTAAATAAAGTCTGGAGGAAAAACTCCTCACTACAATCCCATAACTGAAATAAATAAACTGAAACAATACATGCTAAAGTCTGAAAACTGAAATGTAAAAGATGTCTCTAAAGAAATGGGCAACATGCCCTACAACTGATAGATAGTGACTCTGGAATCCAAAAGATAGAAGCGTCTGCATGCAAATCCCTGTAGCTTCCACAAGCAGCTACAGCTCGTCACCTGAATGGATAGTCTATGCTTGGTGTCCTTGTGGCTGGGCACCTAAAAAGGTTTTACAAGAAAAAGATTTGAAAAGCAAACGGGTCAGAGCCCGAATGTGGAGTTATATTTTAAAAACCTGCAAGTGCTTTAAAAACATTTAAAACATTAAATGCAAAGTACATGTTAGGACGTGCACTCACATGATATTCTCACCTCTCGTCTAACTGTGCACTCCTAACGCAAATACCCATCTATAACGACCCATACTACTAGCTAACTGACAACATAACTAGCTAGACTGCTAAAGGTTCTACCCATATTACTCGGTTCCATTTAACATAACAACGCTCGTAATTAAAATAGAGGTTTAATCGTAAACTCAGTTACTAAATATGCCATTGATATAACTATCAGTTAACTCATTATATATCTCAAAATAATACCGTAATATTTTTACAACATTAACATGAGGATTCCCATTAATTTAATGTATATTATTCATATCATAAATATACAATACAAGCACCCCGCAATCTAAGATATGGTGCACACATACTCTGCTATCCATCCCGGTACATCACGTACATAAGGATCACATATTCCGAATCTCTCAGGAATAGTCCAGATAACACAAATCACAAATAGTGGAGGCGAACACAGTCACCATCACGTGGGTCACGCACATACCTACGCTCCCACGGTCAGCGGACTTATTAATATCACAATAAGTCTTTCTATGACCTATGTTCATCGAAGTACCAGTCTATATCCCCCCCCCCCCCCCCCCCGTAGGCACACAAGGAATAGAGGGTCCTAAGCGAACGCAACCTCCCGTGATAGCAAGTATGGTAGGTATGTCATACACACAATCCATATACTAACACTAAGTAAACACACGTCTTAGTAATACCGTATTTTAATCGTAGTACATATTGCATACTCGTACTAGCTTATACTTATCACAATTCATACTATTCCGGTTTGTAATTATACGCGTCATAATTATCTCACGTCGTAGTAGATACTCACGTCTCAACCCAAACCGTCCATGTAATACACTCTCGTATGTAAATTCCTTCTCATAAATACCCAAATGTCCCAAACCTATCACTACATCATCATTGGAAGGCTAACTATATCCTCGACAAGTTTACGGAACTCCAAAAGTCAAAACAGTCCAAAAAGGACCAAACTGCCAGCTCGTTAGAAGTCTCGTTCGAACGAGGCTTCGAACGAGTTTGGACTGTCAGGTCGTTAGAAGTCTCGTTCGAACGAGGCTGTTCGAACGAGATCCCAGTTCGTTTGAACGAACTGTCACTTCTAACGATATCTCGTTCGAACGAGATATCGAAAGAAATACCTTCTCGTTAGTAACGACTGGTCAACTCGTTAGAAGCTCGTTCGAACGAGTTCGTTCGAACGACCTGGGGGCTGCTTCTAACGAGGTACCAGTTTCGGCCCAGATTTTTCCCCATCTCATTTTTCACCATTTTTTACAATTCTAATCTCTTCCAAAGTTCATCCAAATAACGTATTAAGGTCTCTAATTCATTCTAAACATATTTACATCATCTCCTAACATGTTTTCAAGGATCGAATCATCATAACATCAACCAAAATTACAAATCTCTACACTTTTCCCAATTTCTCTAGAACATGAACCCTAGGTTTATATCATCATCAAATCCCAGAATTTATTTCGTTTTACTTCCTTAAAATCACAATTATTATAAGGGAAATCATCTACCTAACATACTACATGCATTTCTCTTCACAATTTCTCAATTCCTATGATCTAAACTACATGGGTTTTCATATTTTCTTCAAGAACAAACCATAAATCCGAATTTTCTAACATGGAGGAAACATTCTCAGAAATTAAATGGAATAAATTCACTTGCCTTGGTTGTCTCTGAGTTTGGTGTAGATTCGGTGTAGAATTTCTGCAGAATTCCTCTCTCTTTCTCCTTCTCCAAGCTTTCTTCTCCAAAAAGCTATGGTGGCTAGGGTTTTCTTTAGGGGAACTTATGAAAACCTAATTTAATAAACCTCCATAGCTTGTTGGGTTTAATAAGGGTTGGTTGGTTCAATTCCTTATCAGATTACAACTCTCAATTTTCGTCACTTTTAGTTACCCAAAAATACCAAATTACTAAAATACCCTTTAAGTTACCGGTATGGCCTAAAAATACCCCGGGACCCAAACTATACCCCCGGCTAGTGTTTTCTGACTATCTCGACCCTTCCCGATGCGTTGGCGCACTCAAAACGACCATACAGATTATAGATTTTAAATTCACTTTTTATTAACAAAATATTATACCGTGACGCGGCGGTCCCACGCGTCTCAACAAAATTTCTAAAATGCCGTATATAAATCTCACGACAAATTTTATAATACCAAATACATATATAATCATATATGCACTTAATCAAATACCAATTCGCATCACATTAGTATTTATAACCCGGATTAATTTCCAATTAATTAAGCAATTTAATTAATTAATCCCAAAAATAATTATAGTCAAAAGTACGGGGTATTACATACTTCCCCCCTAATAACTGAATTTCGTCCCGAAATTTCGAAACTAGAAAGTACCTGCTAAAAGCAGCTCTGGATAACGCTCGCGCATCTCATCCTCGCGCTCCCATGTGGACTCCTCGACATTGTGATGTCGCCACTGAACACGTACTAACGGAACTATCTTTGACCGCAGTTTCCTCTCGCTTCGGTCCAAAATAGCAATTGGCCCCTCCTCGTAGGAGCTATCCGGATGGAGATCGATGTCCTCCACAGCAATGTGAGAATGAGCCAAATTATCTCTAAGGTATTTCCTCAGCGAGGAAATATGGAACACGTCGTGAATCCGATGCAAGTGCTCCGGCAGTCCAAGTCTATACGCAACCGGTCCTATCCGCTCAATAATAGGAAACGGCCCCACATACCTCAGTGCCAACTTCCCCTTCTTCCCGAATCACATAATCCCCTTCATTGGAGATACCCTGAGCAAAACCTGGTCCCCCACTTGGAACTCCCTGAAAAACCTCTTCGCATCAGCATAACTCTTCTGCCTGTCTTGAGCTACCCGAATGCGACTCCGAATCAACTCAATCCTTGCCGAAGTATCCTGAATCACTTCCGGCCCAAGTAGTTTGTTGTCCCCCACCTCCAACCAACATGCTGGGGAACGACAAGGCCTACCGTACAACGCCTCGAACGGAGCCATGCCAATCGTGAACTGATAGGAGTTGTTGTAAGCAAACTCCACCAGTGGAAGGTACTGCTCCCATCCACCCCCGAAGTCAATAATGCACATGCGTAGCATGTCCTCCAACATCTGATTGGTGCGCTCTGTCTGCCCATCGGTCTGCGGATGATAAGCCGTACTCAACCGCAATTCCGTGCCCATTGCCTCTTGGAAACTCTCCCAGAACCTCGAAACAAATATCTTGTCTCTGTCAGACACGATATTTAGGGGCACACCGTGAAGTCTCACAATCTCTGAAATGAAGAGCTGGGCATACTGTCCCGTAGTGTAGTCAGTCCTTACGGGTAAGAAGTGAGCGACCTTGGACAACCTCTCCACAATTACCCAAACGGAGTCGTGACCCCTCTGCGACGTAGGCAACTCCGTGACAAAATCCATGGATATGCTCTCCCACATCCACACCGGAACCTCCAACGGTTGTAGCAATCTTGCTGGTCTCTGATGATCCACTTTTACAAGCTGACAAGTGGCGCATTTCGAGACAAACTCAGCGATATCCCTCTTCATACCGCTCCACCAATACTGGCGTCTCATGTCCTGGTACATCTTGTCCCCTCCGGGATGTACTGCGAACCGTGAGCCGTGCGACTCTGCCATCACATCGTGCCGCAATTCCTCTCCTTCCGGAACTACCAATCTCCCATTGAAGCGTAATCCCCCGTCTGAGCTAACGGTATAGGATTCGGCTCCCTCTGCAAGTAATCGAACTATCTGCTCCTGACAGAACGAGTCATTAGCCTGTGCCCATACTACCTTCGTGACAATCTGCGGTGTAACGGTCATCACAGACATGAAAGATCGGGCCACTGCATCTTGGTGTCCCAATTCCTTCCACTTAGCCTTCCACACCTCTGCCACCTCATCTGCTGGCCTGCGGCTCAACGCGTCTGCTACCACGTTAGCCTTACCCGGGTGGTACTGGATGTCGAACTGGTAGTCTTTCACAAACTCAAGCCACCTACGCTGTCGCATATTCAATTCCTTCTGCGTGAACAGATACTATAGTGACTTGTGGTCCGTGAACAGCTGAAACTTCTCCCCCAACAGATAGTGCCTCCAAATCAGTAAGGCAAATACCACTGCCGCCAACTCCAAATCATGCGTGGGGTAATTCTTCTCATGAGGCTTAAGCTTACGGGAAGCATAAGCTATGGCCTGTCTCTCCTGCTGCAATACACCTCCAAGCCCTTGCAAAGACGCGTCGGTGTAAACCAAATACTCAACTCCCGGTCTCGGTAATGCTAACACAGGTGCTGAGGTCAACTTGTCCTTCAATTCATCGAATGCCAACTGACAGGCATCACTCCAGATATATGGCACACCCTTACGAGTAAGATGTGTCAAAGGACTTGCTATCTCCGAGAAACCCCGAATAAACCTCCTGTAGTATCCTGCTAAACCCAAGAAACTACGAATCTCCGTTGGTGTCGTGGGCTGTCCCCACTCCCTCACCGCTGATACTTTTCTCGGATCGATAGATATTCCCTGATCGGAAATAATGTGACCCAAGAACTGGACTTCCTTCAGCCAAAACCCGCACTTCTCATATTTTGCATACAGCTCGTTCTGACGAAGTGTCTGCAAAACCTGCCTCAAATGCTCGGTGTGCTCCTCCTCTGTCTGAGAGTAAACCAGAATGTCATCAATGAATACGATGACAAACTGATCTAGGAAATCCCTGAACACCCTGTTCATCAAGTCCATAAACACTGCTGGAGCGTTGGTCAAGCCGAAAGGCATAACCCGAAACTCGTAAGAACCATATCTCGACAAGAATGCGGTCTTCGAGACATCCTCCTCCCTGATACGCAACTGATGGTATCCTGACCTCAAGTCAATCTTCGAGAAGAAAGAAGCTCCTCTCAACTGGTCGAATAAGTCATCGATTCGAGGCAACGGATACTTATTCCGTATCGTGACCTTATTCAACTCTCGGTAGTCCACACACAATCTCAGTGAACCGTCCCTCTTCTTCACAAATAAAACTGGAGCGCCCCAAGGTGAGGTACTCCTGCGAATAAAGCCCTGCCCTAACAGCTGCTCTATCTGATCCCGTAGCTCTCGCATCTCAGCTAGAGCCATACGGTATGGTGCACGTGCTATAGGTCTCGTACCCGGTAGCAAATCTATAACGAAGTCTATCTCCCGACTGGGTGGTAAGCCTGGTATCTCCTAAAACACATCCGAATACTCCCTGACAACCGGGATCGAATCCAAAGGAATCACAACCTCCTTAGAGGTATCCTCCTCAATGTAATACAGATGAGCGGTCGATCCTCCCTCTGGGCGAGGCATCGCCACTATAAACATCTCCTGCCCCGGAATGGCAAAAACAATGCTCCCGCTGAAGCAATCAATCATGGCCCTATATGATACGAGCCAATCCATACCGATGATCACATCGCGAACATGCATGTCTAATACTAACATGTCCGCTGGCAATACCAAACCACCAACCTCTACCCCCACTCCCCGACATATAAAGAAAATAAGTGACCCACTCCCTAATGGTGAGTCGACACACGTCACTGTGCTCTCTGCCGTAGCTAACAATCCTAAAGCTTTCGCGAAGTGTGTAGCTATAAAGAAATGTGTAGCACCTGTATCAAATAACACCTGACCCATAGTGCCATGGATAGGAAACCTACCCTCGATCGCGGGCGGTGCCTGTGGAACTGCAGCCTGGTGGACGTTGTAGACACGTCCATACTGTAGCTGCCCCTGCTGAGCTGGGACTACTGGAATGGGTGGCAGTGCTGCCATCTGTGGTGGTGCAGGAAGAGCGGCGGGAAACATAGGTCTCTATGGCTCCTGGCGAGCACCCTGCTGCTGCTGCTGTGGGGCCCTGCCCCTATCAGGACAATCCTGCTTCTTATGGCCAGTCTTGCCACAAGTGAAGCACTTCCCTGGGAAATTTCCTCCCCTCTGCCCCTGCTGTCCCCGGCCCTGGTGGCCGTTACCATTCCTCCCTTGGCCCTGCTGGCCCTGATGAAACTGCTGTCCATTCTGTCCCTGTTGGCCCTGATGGCCGTTTGGACCCTGATGGCCCTGGCGGAAACCTCCCTGTCCCTGCCTGTAGTTCCCTGACCGGAACCTCTTATTATCCCCCTGCTGGGAGCTCTGCTCAGTCTGTCTCTGCCCCTGACCCGATTGTGCCCCGCTGGCACCATGTCCTCCGGTCCTGCCCTGATGGCTAGACTCCCCCGACCGCTTGCCCTCGGCCATATGAAAACGGTGGTCCTGGCAGTGCAACAACGCAGCGTTAACCACATCAGAATACGTGGCCAATGATAGATTCCCAAGCAGATGCTGACGGATCCTCCAATTCAACCCGTCGGTGAACTTCTCTATCTTCTTCTTCTCTGTTGGAATCTCGTCTGGAACGATATTCAACAGGTTAGTGAACTCGGCCTCATACTCGGCCACTGTCTTGCCCTCCTGCTTCAAACTCATCAGCTTCCTCCTAATCTCTGTATGAACTGCGGACGGAAAGTATTTGTGGTCGAACCGCACCCAGAACTCCTGAATCGTGAGGGTATCCCTCTCATCCGCGGTGGTAATAGACTCCCACCACTGTAATGCAGATCCCACTAGCTTGAAAGTAGCTAGCACCTGTTTCTGAACATCTGTGCACTCATGCATCCTCAAATGCCTCTGCATGTCCTTCCTCCATTGGCTCGAGACTACCACATCTGAGCTACCAGCAAACTCTGGCGGATGCGCTTTCTAAAAAGCGTCACGTACACGCTCCCAAGCAGACGGGAATGCATTAACCTGTACTGGCGCGACAACCGGCGCCTGAGGTAGTGCCTGCTGAATCACGGCAATCGCGGCATTTACCGATTGAGCTACTATAGCTGCAACCTCAGTGGCGTTCATCATGCCCTGAACTGGAGCGGGCTGGGGTTCGGGCATTGCATTCCTGGGAACTCGTCGTGCACGTCGTGGAGGCATCTGAAATAAGAACAAAGTTTATAAGTTCACGATTTATAAACTTAAAATAGCTGAAGAACGAAGCATACACAAAAGAATACAACAGTCCTAAAATATAGGGCTCTATATCAAAGAAACGTAGCGGAAACATAATAGCCGTACAGATCCTAAAGTACACTAGAACCTGATGCTCTGATACCACCTGTGACACCCCGACTAATTAAATACCGGGTAGCTACTCCTTTATTAAATTAATTCAAAATGCCAAGTTGGCCCAGTTAATAGCATCACTGTCGAAAACATTTTAATATTACTAACCACCTAGTATTTAAAAAGCAAAATGCCAAATTTTAATTTAAGTCTGATTAACATGCAACAATGTAATGAAGAAATAAATAACACCATTCACCATACTGAAGTAAAATGAATAACCATCACATAACAGTAAATAAAGTATGGAGGAAAAACTCCTCACTACAATCCCATAACTGAAATAAATAAACTGAAACAATACATGCTAAAGTCTGAAAACTGAAATGTAAAAGATGTCTCTAAAGAAATGGGCAACATGCCCTACAACTGATAGATAGTGACTCTGGAATCCAAAAGATAGAAGCGTCTGCATGCAAATCCCTGTAGCTTCCACAAGCAGCTACAGCTCGTCACCTGAATGGATAGTCTATGCTTGGTGTCCTTGTGGCTGGGCACCTAAAAAGGTTTTACAAGAAAAAGATTTGAAAAGCAAACGGGTCAGAGCCCGAATGTGGAGTTATATTTTAAAAACCTGCAAGTGCTTTAAAAACATTTAAAACATTAAATGCAAAGTACATGTTAGGACGTGCACTCACATGATATTCTCACCTCTCGTCTAACTGTGCACTCCTAACGCAAATACCCATCTATAACGACCCATACTACTAGCTAACTGACAACATAACTAGCTAGACTGCTAAAGGTTCTACCCATATTACTCGGTTCCATTTAACATAACAACGCTCGTAATTAAAATAGAGGTTTAATCGTAAACTCAGTTACTAAATATGCCATTGATATAACTATCAGTTAACTCATTATATATCTCAAAATAATACCGTAATATTTTTACAACATTAACATGAGGATTCCCATTAATTTAATGTATATTATTCATATCATAAATATACAATACAAGCACCCCGCAATCTAAGCTATGGTGCACACATACTCTGCTACCCATCCCGGTACATCACGTACATAAGGATCACATATTCCGAATCTCTCAGGAATAGTCCAGATAACACAAATCACAAATAGTGGAGGCGAACACAGTCACCATCACGTGGGTCACGCACATACCTACGCTCCCACGGTCAGCGGACTTATTAATATCACAATAAGTCTTTCTATGACCTATGTTCATCGAGGTACCGGTCTATATCCCCCCCCCCTCCCCCCCCCGTAGGCACACAAGGAATAGAGGGTCCTAAGCGAACGCAACCTCCCGTGATAGCAAGTATGGTAGGTATGTCATACACACAATCCATATACTAACACTAAGTAAACACACGTCTTAGTAATACCGTATTTTAATCGTAGTACATATTGCATACTCGTACTAGCTTATACTTATCACAATTCATACTATTTCGGTTTGTAATTATACGCGTCATAATTATCTCACGTCGTAGTAGATACTCACGTCTCAACCCAAACCGTCCATGTAATACACTCTCGTATGTAAATTCCTTCTCATAAATACCCAAATGTCCCAAACCTATCACTACATCATCATTGGAAGGCTAACTATATCCTCGACAAGTTTACGGAACTCCAAAAGTCAAAACAGTCCAAAAAGGACCAAACTGCCAGCTCGTTAGAAGTCTCGTTCGAACGAGGCTTCGAACGAGTTTGGACTGTCAGGTCGTTAGAAGTCTCGTTCGAACGAGGCTGTTCGAACGAGATCCCAGTTCGTTCGAACGAACTGTCACTTCTAACGATATCTCATTCGAACGAGATATCGAACGAAATACCTTCTCGTTAGTAACGACTGGTCAACTCGTTAGAAGCTCGTTCGAACGAGTTCGTTCGAACGACCTGGGGGCTGCTTCTAACGAGGTACCAGTTTCGGCCCAGATTTTTCCCCATCTCGTTTTTCACCATTTTTTACAATTCTAATCTCTTCCAAAGTTCATCCAAATAACGTATTAAGGTCTCTAATTCATTCTAAACATATTTACATCATCTCCTAACATGTTTTCAAGGATCGAATCATCATAACATCAACCAAAATTACAAATCTCTACACTTTTCCCAATTTCTCTAGAACATGAACCCTAGGTTTATATCATCATCAAATCCCAGAATTTATTTCGTATTACTTCCTTAAAATCACAATTATTATAAGTGAAATCATCTACCTAACATACTACATGCATTTCTCTTCACAATTTCTCAATTCCTATTATCTAAACTACATGGGTTTTCATATTTTCTTCAAGAACAAACCATAAATCCGAATTTTCTAACATGGAGGAAACATTCTCAGAAATTAAATGGAATAAAGTCACTTGCCTTGGTTGTCTCTGAGTTTGGTGTAGATTCGGTGTAGAATTTCTGCAGAATTCCTCTCTCTTTCTCCTTCTCCAAGCTTTCTTCTCCAAAAAGCTGTTGTGGCTAGGGTTTTCTTTGGGGGAACTTATGAAAACCTAATTTAATAAACCTCCGTAGCTTGTTGGGTTTAATAAGGGTTGGTTGGGTCAATTCCTTATCAGATTACAACTCTCAATTTTCGTCACTTTTAGTTACCCAAAAATACCAAATTACTAAAATACCCTTTAAGTTACCGGTATGGCCTAAAAATACCCCGGGACCCAAACTATACCCCCGGCTAGTGTTTTCTGACTATCTCGACCCTTCCGGACGCGTTGGCGCACTCAAAACGACCATACGGATTATAGATTTTAAATTCACTTTTTATTAACAAAATATTATACCGTGACGCGGCGGTCCCACGCGTCTCAACCAAATTTCTAAAATGCCGTATATAAATCTCACGACAAATTTTATAATACCAAATACATATATAATCATATATGCACTTAATCAAATACCAATTCGCATCACATTAGTATTTATAACCCGGATTAATTTCCAATTAATTACGCAATTTAATTAATTAATCCCAAAAATAATTATGGTCAAAAGTATGGGGTATTACAGCATATAAGAACCGTTTTATGAGTTTGTGTGCTTTGTTTGAACGGGGAAGGGCTGAAAAGGTTCATTTTTCCTTTGCGAATACTAATCCACCGTTAAATTGGACCTAAAAATGGAGGAATTTTATTATCCGGGGTCCAAAGAGGTTTAAAAGAGCCCGAAAAAAATTTAAAGGCAATAAAAAGAAATTTATGCCAATTATGGGCCAATTAGGTTTTTGCACCAATTCTCCAAAGTTTGAGAATTTAGATTACCTATAAAAAGAAAATATATATATGAGGATCTTTGGTTGGAGATTTTAAACGGGTTTGCACGTCCTTGAAAATATTGAAAAGCGCTAAATTGTTTTGGACGTTATTCGTGTGGAAATCATTTAGACTTTGATTTGTTGATTTCCATAAGACGATGTCATTTAAATTCAACAAATTTTTCCACCTAAGGATACTTTTAATGTTTATTCGTTAGGGGTACACATATGCATCGTGCACGTATGATTGATTGAGTTTATTTACCTATCGAATGTTTTCACACTCATACATTCCATTTTCATGACTTGGTTGTTTGAGCTTAAATCCATCGTGTGATTTCTTTTGTATCCTATTTTTGTATAAAAAAATTGAAAAATCAAAAATAGTTTGTGGATGTTTATGGGACATACCTTTGCATGTGCATAGCTTGATCTTTGTTTGCTATGCATTTTGTCGTGACACTCCATGTTTTGATTTTTTCTTCTTATCTGTCTATTTGGGGACATCATAAAAAGGGGGAGAAAGAATTATCATGTTATGAGGGAGTTTTTGCATTATGGGGGAGAGTTGAGTATTAATGATTTATTCCTATATTATTTCAAACTCGATGCGTCATGAGGGTTATTGCTTAATCTCATGTGTGTAGGTACAAAGATTGAAGATCATGATGTTGCACACCTTGAAGAGAAAATCTTTGAGAGTTTTGATGTTGAAGAAAAATTTGAGAACTTACAAATTTTACCTTTTCAATTTTGGGATTCATGGGAGGGAAGATTTGTATAGTCATTTTGGTTTTTGATAATTCAGATGTTTTTATGTATGTATCGGCATAGACATGGGGGGAGATTTGTAAGGACATATTTTTAATAAGTCCGTCACAATTAATTATGTCGTATACCTCTACAAGTCGTCGAAGAATTGTGAAGATTGCATCTACAAAAGACGAATCTGAATTATAAGTTGCCTTCAACATTCAAGCCCAACAATATGAACTTTGGTAAGATACTGTTTTAAAGTTTCATTTACATTTCATATTAAGAGTGTTGGGATATTTTTAAAAAGGTTTTAAAATTTTTTATATAAAAATGCTTTTAAAGAGGTTTTATAACTATTTGTGAAAAATTGCTTCAGCAGTCAACGTACTTGGGTTTTGACGACAAGGTCGTTCAAGCGAGATCTCAATCTCGTTCGAACGACAATGGGAAGTCGCGCGAAGTCATTCGATAGGCGATCTCGTTCGCGCGAGATGTCATTCTTTTTCGAGCGAGATGACTTTTTGGCTTACACGTTTGACTTCATCGTTATCATTGACGGACTCAAATTTCCTATAAAAATGAATGTCAGCCTTTGCTTTTAGACGTGGAGAACAGTTTTAACTTTTAAGAGTCTTATTCTTTTGAAACTTTTGTGTATCTGCCCTGATTTAATTCAATAACTTTTGGCAGAAAGTTTTTCGCCAACAATTTTAAGGGTTCAATTGTTTTGTTTTTAATTCACAAAATCTCAATTACTTTTATGTGAATTGTTTTGTGGAACCCAAGAACATATTTTGTTTTTGTTCATACTTTGTGGGGAGAGCTCTACAACCAACAGTTACGTACTATTATGGAGGGAGTGCTTATAAAGTTCACATCTTGTGGATAAGCCGTATCTCTTCTTCATTGCTGCCCTCCTAGAAAGGGAAAGTTCTAGCCGGCAAACTTGTGGAGAAGCCATTTCACTTCTTCATTGCTGACCACCTGGAGATCCCGCGGGAGATTTCAGTCGACGAGATAGGAACCGACACTTGCGGATATTTCTGTGTCACACTTATTTCATTGTAATCAGTGTAAGCCGTTTTATTACGAATTATAGTGAAATAAAAGGTTTTGCCCCTTTGGGGGATTTTTTCTGAAATTGTTTGTTTTATTCTGCATGTTTTATTTTATTGGATAAATCATCTAAATGCATGTTTTAGGGTTTAACTAAAATTTGGAATTAATTAACATTAGATTTCATTTGGGAAGTCGCAATATTTTCGCTGTGACGATTCTATAAATTGGTATCAGAGCGGGTTACGCTAATTTATCGAGTGATCCTGATTTTTCATGGATTTTTTTTATACAATTTGACTTCCTACGTCGTGAAATCGCTAGTTATGCATTCTGATATATTTTTTTCCAGCGTTGTGACACGTACTTTTTGTATAGATTTTTGTTTTTTGAAATATTTTAAAAAATACAGTGAGAACATGTGTGCTCGCGTTCAAATGATCAAATTATATATTAAACACCTTTTAACCCAAACAAACCCTAAAACATGCAACTAGGTGTGATTGAAACAATATGAAATCATGCAAAAGTTATTCAAACACACATAATTAAGGAAAAATCCTCCACAAGGGCAAAACCATTTATTTTCACTATAATTTGTAAAAAAAACGGCTTACAATGAAAATACAAGTGATTAAGAATTACCCTCAGGTATCGGATTCTGTAGTCGCGGCTGGAAATATCCCTTTCCAGTAGGGCTGGCGGCTGGAACAATCCCTGTCCAGTAGGGCTACAATGGAGAAGAAGAACGGTCTCCTCCACAAGGGTTTTGAACAGCGAAAGTGCGTTCTTGGGTTGCCAAGTGATTCACTAAGGTATGGAATTTGTGTGTATCAAAGGTATGAATCAATGGACTCAAATACCATGAAGACTTTAGAGTTTTGGAACTCAGAAAATCGTGTAGAAGTCTTAAAAAATAACTCTCCCGAAGTTGGTATAAATAAGAGGACTTGAGCCATAAAAATCGGAACACGATCTGTTTGAAGTTATCCCAGGCGGACCGGTCCAGGTCTGAGGCGGATCGGTCCGGTTGACATCGGATCGATTCTTTTATTGAAGGCGGATCAGTCCGGATGACATCTGATCGGTTCGGCTTTCAGCTTCATCGATTTGCCATCGGTCCGGGGTATACTGGCCTTCAGCATAATGGATCGGTCCGGTTGTGACCGAATCGGTCCGAATGACCGGATCGGTTCTTTTATTTTGGTCAGACAGGTCCGGTCCTTAGAAACCAGATTCCTTCGAGGAATTCTCTCCATCTTCAAAGGGCCATATCTTCTTCACCGTAGCTCGAAATGGGATGTCGTTTCTTCCAGTATCTCTGTTGCGACAAGCTCTTCAACTTTCCAGTTGACCAATCCTCTGAACGGTGGATGTACAATTACCAAATTTCCCTTGAACTTCCATATCGGGACTTCTTTCATTGATTTGACTTCTCTTGCATACCACTAGCATATAGTCCCTAAAAGCATGGTACGTGAAGTCGTTGAGGCCGATGTGGGACACATGATGGAGGTGTTGGATGCTTGATTCCCAGAATTCGGATTGGGGCCATCATATGTGATCGTGTCGAGGCGTGCCAAATGTAACGACGTACGACATACAAAACAGTAAGATAACGGACATGAAAAAAATGTCCTTACAAATCTCCACCTATGTCTATGTCGGTACATACATAAAAAATCCGAATTATCAATCATAAAAGTTGCCTATACAAATCTACCTTTCCATGAACCCAAAACTGAAAGAGTACAAGAGAATAAGACTACAACATTTGATCTTCAAATCTTCAGGAATCTCAACGCTTTTCTCATCAGGGTGTGCAATTCAGTGATCATCAAAGTAGTACCTACACACATGAGACAAAGCAAAATACCAAGTGACATATCTAGTTTGAAATGAGATAAACATATATACAAATTTATGAACAAACTCAAACTTTCAAATCTTCCCCATAATAAGATAATTCATTCTCCACCTTTTTATGATGTCCCAAAATAGACAAATGAGAGAAATAAATCAAATAAGCAAGTGCGGGGTGTCACAAGTATAAAAACACACCATGAATGAACACAAAGAAACCAAGTCGATGATAGCGTAAATGAAGAGGTGTGATCAATTTCGATAGGAAAATCAAAGCATGCAAACATGACATATGTGCACGATGAATATTGGATATTCCTAGCGAATGAACTCAAATGCTTCCTTTGGTGTAAAATAATGACAATATAAGATATTGACTCAATCAAATCAACAAATCAAAGCTCAAAGTGATTTTCACACCAATAACGTCCAAAACGATTTTATGCTTTTTCAGGACTTTCAATGAAGTGAAAACCCGTTTAAAGATTATCCAACCAAACTCCCTCTGATATAATATTGAATAGAGGCATTCTATATTCTCAAACTTTGGAGAATTGATGGTGAAACCTAAGTGGCCCATATTTGGCATGAATTGCTTTTTATTGCCTTTAAATTTTCGGGCTCTTTTAACCTCTTTGGACCTCGGATATTAAAATTCCTCAATTTTTTAGGTCCTTTTTAACGGTGGATTTTGCGCAAAGGATAGATGATTACCTTTCGCAGCCCCTCCCCGTTATACAAAAACACACAGTCTCACCAAAACGGTTTTTAACATGCATTCCAATCTTGTCAAGTTTTATCGCATATTGTACATTGTATAGACAGAATTGAGATGGAAACACTCAAGCCAATATGAGATAGACAAGTGCAATAATCAAATATAGCCGTGCATGTGTGCAATAAAGGATATAGGAGTCAAACATGTAGGAAGATATCACGAATTACATCTCAAAGACTCCATACAATGTAAAGCACATGGATGAAATGATGCAGCCTCTCAAAACTCTATCAAACAGTCACATGGAGATATGGAATGAAGTTGTGACTTGGCTATCTTAAATGCTCATCCACAAAAGGAGTAAAACAGAAAAATCTTTATGGTCTTTTTCAAAAATTTTATCAAAATAAAGTCTTTTTGTGCTTTTCAAAAAATTTTCTTAAAGGAAAATCTTTTTGTATTTTTTTTAAAAAAATTGAAAAACTAACTAATGATAGATGCTAGCAATAGGTGAAAAAAATGATAAACAACCTATGCTAGCAATCAAGACTAGATCTCAACCGGGAGTAACTGTGGAGTTTTCTAAAGATGGTGACATCTTTTGAACCAACTCCACTAGATCATGTGTAGTCTTGATCAAAAACTCCACTTGCTCGCGCATATGTGCAAACTCTCTATCAAAATGAGCAGGCAAAGTATCATGAGTGGGTGCATGTGCATGAATGTGTGAAGTGAAATGATATGGCACAAACCCCAACTTAGAACAAAATTCCCTAAGATGTCCTCGCTTATTACAGTGAGCAAACATAAACCGGTCTAGGAAGTAATTTATCAACAATTTTGGGACGAACATTCCTAGACGGACACCCATGGGACTTACTCACAATGGTGGATATAGGATCGTGTGAATTCTCTAATGTGACTTGAACCTCCCGTGCTTGTTTGAGGTCATCCTCGAGATGGGATACACGTGTCGTCAAACTAGACACCGTGTTGGTCAAGTCACCTTTTTCCCTTTTAAGCTCATGATTCTCTCACTTCAACTCACCAATCCGAAGACCTAGGATCCTATTAGTCCTTTTTGTTTCCATGGTCTCGATAAACTACTTTCTAAAGGCTTTTTGGATCAAACTATCATCACCATTATCATCCTCACTATCACTTAGAGAAGTGGGCATAGCAACTTTCTTTCCCACTCTCTTAAGTCTAGTGGGACACTCAAATTTCTTGTGCCCTGTCCCATCACACTCAAAACATCTTATCTTCTCAAGTTTTTTATTTCTCTCATTCTCACCACAACTCTCTCTCTCTCCAAACAATCTTAAATCCTTCTCTAAAGCAGTGATCCTAAGGACTAAAGCATTATTATGCTTCTTGGTTTCAAAAAACTCAGAATATAACTTGGCGTAAGGGCATGGGAGATCACACTCGTTCTCACTTGCCTCATCCTCCCCTTCACTCTCATCGCTCTTACTGTCGAGGTGTCCTTGTGACGTAGCATCCTCATCGTCGTGAGAAGCATTGGAGGTACTCACATGAATTACCATGAATGCGGTGAAGTTACGCTCATGCGGTGACTCATCTCCCGAGTCCACCGACTCGACCTCACTGTTGTCACTAAAGGTAGTATTCAGGACAGTTTTACCCTTTTCTCTATTCAGACGGGTGGCACACTCAAACGCTCTATGACCCTTACCATCGCATTCAAAACATCTCTCACTGTCTTTCTTAGGAGGGTCTTTGAAATCTTTCTCATTTTCCTTTTCAAAAATATTTTTCTCAACATTCCTTTTATCATTGAAATTTCCACTTTTCTTGAATTTGACAATTCTTTTGAAATTTTTTGCAAACATGGCTAAGTCATCTAAGTCAAAATCACATTCAGGCTTGGACTCAAAAACTTTTTCTTTCTTTTTCTGAAAATAAGTCTTTAAAGTAATCCCATTATCCTTAGCCTTAATGGTTTTGGGGAACATGTCAATCTCATAGGTTTGAAGATCTCCTACAAGTTCTTCCAACTTAAGTGATTTCAAATTTCCCAAAGAGTTCAAAACAGTGACTTTAGGAATAAAGCGTTTTGGGAGAGATCTCAAAATCTTTTTAACGACACGCGTGTTATCAATTACCTCACCCAAATTAAAACTAGTGTTAAAAATGTCCGACAAGCGTGCAAAAAACTCATCAAAGCATTCGGACTCAAACATGGTGATAGTCTCAAATTGGGTGGCCAAATTTTGTATTTTAGATTCTTTAACAGCGTTCGTACCCTCATGGGTAAGTTGCAAAACATCCCATGCCTCCTTTGACGTGGTGCACGTCATTATGCGTTTGAACTCATCAGGTGTGACAGACCCAGAAATAGCACTTAGACCCTTAGAATTAAAAGATGACCATTTAAATTCTTCTTCAGTCCAAGAAGTGATAGGTTTGAAGTTAATCGCATTATAAATAGTCACGGAGGGAGGAGTCCATCCTCGTTCAACCAAAATCCATACATGTTCATCAATGGCTTTTAAAGCCGACCTCATTCGGGCTTTCCAATAAGCATAATTTGTCCCGTAAAAAGCAGGCATTTTATTATATAGCTTCTCCATTTGAACACGCACCTTTTTTGAAAAATCAATTTTTTCAGAAAATTGATATCTAAGAAAAATTTTGCGGAAAATAGGATTACGCGATAAATTAGCGTAACCTGCTATGATACCAATTTGAGAACGTGTGTGCTCGCGTTCAAATGATCAAATTATATATTAAACACCTTTTAACCCAAGCAAACCCTAAAACATGCAACTAGGTGTGATTGAAACAATATGAAATCATGCAAGAGTTATTCAAACACACATAATTAAGGATAAATCCCCCACAGGGGCAAAACCATTTATTTTCACTATAATTTGTAAAAAAACGGCTTACAATCGGATTACAATGAAAATACAAGTGACTAAGAATTACCCTCAGGTATCGGATTCTGTAGTCGCGGCTGGAAATATCCCTTTCCAGTAGGGCTGGCGGCTGGAACAATCCCTGTCCAGTAGGGCTGCAATGGAGAAGAAGAACGGTCTCCTCCACAGGGGTTTGAACAGCGAAAGTGCATTCTTGGGTTGCCAAGTGATTCACTAAGGTATGGAATTTGTGTGAATCAAAGGTATGAATAAATGGACTCAAATACCATGAAGACTTTAGAGTTTTGGAACTCAGAAAATCGTGTAGAAGTCTTAAAAAATAACTCTCCCGAAGTTGGTATAAATAAGAGGACTTGAGCCATAAAAATCGGAACACGATCTGTTTGAAGTTATCCCAGGCAGACCGGTCCGGGTCTGAGGCGGGTCGGTTCGGTTGACATCGGATCGGTTCTTTTATTGAAGGCGGATCAGTCCGGATGACATCGGATCGGTTCGGCTTTCAGCTTCATCGGTTTGCCATCGGTTCGGGGTATACTGGCCTTCAGCATAACGGATTGGTCTGGTTATGACCGGATCGGTCCGGATGACCGGATCGGTTCTTTTATTTTGGCCGGACAGGTCCGGTCCTCAGAAACCAGATTCCTTCGAGGAATTTCTCCATCTTCAAAGGGCCATATCTTCTTCACCGTAGCTCGGAAGGGGATGTCGTTTCTTCCAGTATCTTTGTTGCGGTAAGATCTTCAACTTTCCAGTTGACCAATCCTCCAGACAGTGGATGTACAATTACCAAATCTCCCTTGAACTTCCATATCGTGACTTCTTTCGTTGATTTGACTTCTCTTGCATACCACTAGCATATAGTCCCGAAAAGCATGGTACGTGAAGTCATTGAGGCCGATGTGGGACACATGATGGAGGTGTTGGATGCTTGATTCCCGGCATTCAAATTGGGGCCATCATATGTGATCGTGTCGAGACGTGCCAAATGTAACGACGTACGACATACAAAACAGTAAGTTAACGGACATGAAAAAAATGTCCTTACATACAGAAAGATTTTAATTTTGAGAAATTTTTTTGAAAAATCCAAAAATATTTTGGTATTTTGTTTACACCATTTATGGATAAGCACTTAGGATGACCGAGTCACAACATCATTCCATTATTTTCATGTGACTATTTGATAGTGTTTTGAGACAATAGGTTAATTCATCATTGTGCTTTATAATGTTTGGAGTCATTACGATGTAATTAAGTGTTTCTTCCTACATGTTTGACCCATGTTTCCTTTATTGCACACATGCACGGATTTGTTTGATTATTGTGCTTGTCTTATCACATGTTGGTTGGGTGTTTTCACTTTAATCCTGTCATTTAAAATGAAACAAGCGTGATAAATTTTGATAAGGAAATTGTGCATATAAGAACCGTTCTGTGAGTTTGTGTGCATTGTTTGAACGGGGAGGGATGCTAAAGGTTCATGTTGCCTTTGCGAATACTAAGCCACCGTTAAATTGGACCTAAAAATGGAGGAATTTTATTATCCGGGGTCCAAAGAGGTTTAAAAGAGCCTGAAAAAAATTAAAAAGCAATAAAAAAAAATTCATGACAATTATGGGCCATTTAGATTTTTTGCACCAATTCTCCAAAGTTTGAGAATTTAGATTACCTCTAAAAATAAAATATATATGAGGGTGTTTGGTTCGAGACTTTAACCGGGTTTGCACGTCCATGAAAATCTTGAAAAACGCTAAATAGTTTTGGATGTTATTGGTGTGGAAATCATTTAGACTTTTATTTGTTGATTTGCATAAGACGATGTCAGTTAAATTCAACAAATCTTTACACCTAAGGATAATTTTGATGTTCATTCGTTAGGGGTACACATATGCATCGTGCACATATGATTGATTGAGTTTATTTACCTATTGAATGTGTTCATACCCATATAATCCATTTCCATGACTTGGTTGTTTGAGTTTAAATCCATGGTGTGATTTTTTTTGTATCCTATTTTTGTATAAAAAGTTTGAAAAATCGAAAATAGTTTGTGGATGTTTATGGGACATACCTTTGCATGCGCGTAGCTTGATCTTTGTTTGCTTTGCATTTTATAGTGACACTCCATATTTTGATTTTTTTTCTTCTTATCTGTCTATTTGGGGACATCATAAAAAGGGGGAGAAAGAATTATCATGTTATGGGGGAGTTTTTGAATTATGGGGAGATTTGAGTATTAATGAGTTACTCCTATATCATTTCAAACTCGATGCATCACAAATTTTTTTGTTTTATCTCATGTGTGTAGGTATAAAGATTGAAGATCATGATGTTGCACACCCTGATGAGAAAAGCTTTGAGAGTTTTGATGTTGAAGAAAAAATTGCCAACTTACAAATTTTACCTTTTCAGTTTTGGGATTCACGGGAGGGTAAATTTGTATAGGCATTTTGGTTTTTGATAATTCGGATGTTTTTATGTATGTACCGGCATAGACATAGGGGGAGATTTGTAAGGACATATTTTTAATAAGTTCGTCACAATTAATTATGTCGTATACCGCTACAAGTCGTTGAAGAATTGTGAAGATTGCATTAACAAAAGACGAATCCGAATTATCAGTTGCCTTCAACATTCAAGCCTAACAATATGAACTTTTGTAAGATACTGTTTTAAAGTTTCATTTACATTTAATATTAAAAGTGCTGGGATATTTTAAAAAAGGTTTTAAAAAGTTTTTATATAAAAATGTTTTTAAGGAGGTTTTATAACTATTTGTCAAGAACTGCTTCAGCAGTTAACGTACTTCGGTTTTCATACCAAGGTCGTTCAAGCGAGATCTCAATCTCGTTGGAACAACAATGGGAAGTCGCGCGTAGTCGTTCGAACGACACACGATCTCGTTCGCGCGAGATGACTTTTTTGCTGACACATCTGACTTCATCCTTATCTTTGATCGACTCAAATTTCCTATAAAAAGGAATGCCACCCTTTTCTTTTAGACGTGGAGAATAGTTTTAACTTTTTGGAGAACAGTTGCCTTCAACATTCAAGCCCAACAATGTGAAATTTGGTAAGATAATGTTTTAAAGTTTCATTCACATTTCATTTTAAGAGTGTTGGGATATTTTTAAAAAGGTTTGAAAAATCTTTTATATAAAAAAATTTTTAAGGAGGTTTTATAACTATTTGTGAAAAACTACTTCAGCAGTTAACATACTTCGGTTTCGATGCCAAGGTCCTTCAAGAAAGATCTCAATCTCGTTCGAACGACGATGGGAAGTCGCGCATAGTCGTTTGAACGACAAGCGATCTCGTTTACGTGAGATGTCATTCTCGTTCGATTGAGATGACTTTTTGGCTGACACGTCTGACATCATCCTTATCTTTGACCGACTCAAATTTCCTATAAAAAGGAATGTCAGCCTCTACTTTTAGACGAGAACAGTTTCAACTTTTAAGAGTCTTATTCTTTTTAAACTTTTGTGTATCTGCCCAGATTTAATTCAATACCTTTTGGCAGAAAGTTTTTCCCCAACAATTTTAAGGGTTCAAGTGTTTTGTTTTTAATTCACAAAATCCTAATTACTTTTATGTGAATTATTTTGTGGAACCCAAGAACATATTTTGTTTTTGTTCATACTTTGTGGGGAGAGCTCTATAACCGACAGTTGCGTACTATTGTGGAGGGAGTCCTTATAAAGTTCACATCTTGTGGAGAAGCCGTCTCTCTTCTTCATTGCTGCCCTCCTGGAAAAGGAAAGTTCCAACCGACAAACTTGTGGGGAAGCCGTATCTCTTCTTCATTGCTGACCACCTGGAGTTCCTGTGGGATATTTTAGCCGACGACATAGGAATCGACACATGCGGGTATTTCTGTGTCACACTTATTTCATTGTAATCCGTGTAAGCCATTTTCTTACAAATTACAGTGAAATAAAAGGTTTTGCCCCTTTGAGGGATTTTTTCTGAAATTGTTTGTTTTATCCTGCATGCTTTATTTTATTGGATAAATCATCTAGATGCATGTTTTAGGGTTTAACTAAAATTTGGGATTAATTAAAATTGAATTTTATTTGAGAATTCGCAATATTTACGCTATAACGATTCTACAAAATATTTTCGAAATTCATTAAAATACACGTTATATGTATAGTATTTTGTAGAAAATGTATATCTTAGTATTACCCACCCTGCTGAGAATTATCTCACCCCTTAATTTTTATGTTAAAACCCCTACCCCCACCCCACCCCACCCCTCCCCAAGTACATCAAGTAGGGAAACTGAAAAGGATGCTAGTAAGACCCCATAGGGCAACCATCGTCAATAGAAGTTGGGGACTTTATTTAAAATTTCAGTTTGAAACATTAGTAGTTCGGTATTTTTAAACATTTATTTGGGCCTCCGACCATGGTATGTAATAATATAGGGTTGATTTTGGTTTAATTCCCATTGATTTAATCTTGTGGATTAAATTAAATTTTTATAAATAAATCTTGTAAATTGACTAATTATATAAAGTGGTCATTCTTTTCCCAAATTAAAATTGGTAAATTTAGTCCTTAATTAACGGAATAATTAAAGGACTTTCTTAATTAAAGAAAATGGGCTCTCCCCCATCCCCCTTTTAAGCCCTTGACTTGGTGCAGGTTGACCCAAGGGTGATCTAAACCCGGGTCGGGGCATTACAAATGGTATCAGAGCAACAGGATCCTAATGTGTGATGAACTATTTGTGCTTTCTTAGTATTATTTCCTCTTGAATATCTACATATTAATGATTTAGTTCATGTTTAAATCATTTTCGCTATCGTTTTCAATTCACGTCATTTTGTATTAAACTATACATTATTTTGTAAATGCCTCCACCTCGTGACATAGCTAAGGGGTGGGAATTAACGAGATTAGAGGCATGGAGTAAGCAGTGCGCCAGCTCACCGACTCCCTCACACACAGCAGCGGGCCAACTATAGTGGGTCTGTTGAGAGCACCACCTCCGCCTTTATTCTTAAAGATTTTAGGAGATTGCATCCGCTTACTTTTTATTGGGCAGCTGAGGAGTGGCTCTATGAAGCCACCAGGGTCATGGAGATTCTGAATGTGCCAAAAGCACACAAGGTCAAAATTTCTACGTTCCCGCTCACAGAATAAGCACAGCGCTGTTAGAGCGCTTACTCTACCAGCACTACTGAGACAATTGACTGGGGTAACTTTCGGGTTGCCTTCCTTGATAGGTTCTTCCTGTGGGAATTTAAAGATACCAATAAGGACAAGTTCATTCACCAGATATAGGGGAAGACTTCTTTTAATGAGTGTATAGAGAAGTTCGAAAGTTTATGCAAGTATGTTTAAATTGTGCAGAGAGATGAGGTAGAGAACACGAGTGTTTGTTAAGGGCCTCAACCTAAGTATTTAGTGGATTCTAATATGTATGGATCTGCCCAATTTTAGTACTGGGGTGAACAAGGGTCCATAATTTTGAATAGGGAAGTGTCCGAAACTCTTACCATGGATAGGGTAGGTGGGGTACGACACAAAGTTCGATTGATTGTCCCCATAATCGAGGAGCTTCAGGATGAGGTGATGGCTGAGGCCCATCATTTGCGCTTCAGCTTACATCCCGGTGATACCAAGATGTATAAGGACCTGTGCAGACATTTTTTGTGGTTTGGCATGAAGGGAGATATGGAGACATATGTAGCCAAGTGCTATAAATCTAAGCAGGTATAGGTCGAGCATAAAATGCTAGCATGGTTATTACAACCACTATCCATATCAGAATGAAAGTGGTAGCGTATGATAACGGATTTCGTAATAGCATTACCACGAATTGAGCATGGTCATAATACGGAATGACTTATAGTGAGAAGTCTTCACACTTCATACCGATAAAGGTCATAGTTAACGTGGCTATGTGTGGCAAGGTTATATCTTAGGGAAATAGTCAGGCTTCACGGTGTTCCACTCTCGATTGTCTTAAATAGGGACCCTTGGATTGTGTCTCGATTTCAAAAAAATCTCAATAAGATTTGGGTACCGACCTTAATATGAGTATGAAATATGATCCCAAGACCACCAGATGGTCTGAGCGAACCATCAAAATTCTAGAAGACGTGTTAAGAGCTTATGCACTCAATTTTTTAAGTAGTTGGGGAGAGAATCGACATCTAGAGGAGTTTCCTATAACAACATCTAACAGGCAAGCATCGAGATGGCCCCCTTTAAGGACCTTTATGGGAGGCCATGCCGCTCTGTGATTTGTTGGTCTGAGGTGGGTGAGAAGCATCTCACCAATTCGAACTTGATTCAAGAGATGACAAATAAGGTTCGGGTAATTCATTAAAGGATTATGACAACTCAGAGCCAACAGAAAAATTACGTCCATAATTGTCTGCTACTCTTGGAGTTTGGGTTGGTGACCATGTGATGCTAAAATTTAGAGCAATAATTTGCATTCTATGATTCGAGCAGGAAGGGAAATCATCCCCACACTGTATTGGTCCCTTTGAGATCCTTGAAGGAATATGAGATGTTTAGTACCATTTGGCAATGCCTCCATAGTTGTCTAAAGTGTATAACATGTTCCACGTCACAATGTTAAAGAAGTATCTTCATGACCCTCATCATTTCATCGACTGGAACCTCATCGAGTTAGAATAAGATGTTATGTTTCCCTTGCGACCCATATAAATTATAGACTGCGAGGAGAGATCCTTGTGTGACAAGTCCATTCCTTTAGGTAAGGTGCTTTGGGAATTTCAAGGTACCGAAGGTGCAACTTTGGAACGCGACTCAGAGATGTGGGAGAACCATCCAAAACTCTTCCCTTAGTTGGATTTTCTTATTTCAGGGATGAAGTCTCCTAAGGTGGGGAGCATGTAATACTCGCGCCCACTATTGTATCTCTTTCCTTGTAAGAGTTGGTATTTATGAATGAATATTTAGATTAATTCATCATCGTAGCATTCATGCTTATCAAATCAAAGTTGTCATGATTCAAAGTTTAATTCTAGAAAATCAGAGGTCATTCGAACGCGGGACTTCTCGTTCAAATGAGTTCGAATAAGGCTTCTTATGACTTGAGTTTCAGCCATTTATCGTGCGCACTGAGATATCGTTAGAACATATTGTTCATAATGTCGTTCAAACGAGGGACCAGTCTCGTTCGAATAAAACTTAAAGGTCATTCAAAGGACTTGACCTGAAATTAGTCGAATAGAGTTACCCTTGTGTGTTGTCATATTTTGGGCAATTGGATTGATGACATGTTGACGTCTTGTGAGACCAAATGATCGAAATGTATTGAGCATGTGTGGGGAGAGTTTTTAAGTGGTTTTGTGGGTTACTGTGGGGTTATAAGAAGAGAGTGAGGGTGGGTTTCTCCCACCATTTTTCCTCATTATTTTCTCACTCTAAAGTTCCATAAAACCATCTTCTTCCCGAAGCTCTTTCCCCTATAACCACACCTTGACACCACCTCCATATACTAGTACACACTGTTTCCAATCCTTGTCTATCATCTTCAAGTTTCTGTCAAGGAAGAAAGCGGGTAAAGCTAGGCTTGTAGGATGGATTTTGGATCTATTTGAAGAGATTTTGGAGTCTTGGAGCTAGGAACTTCCATATATATTTTCTCTCTATTTTTCCTATTCAAACTTGAAGTAGGGTTTTTCTCTTCTTATGATTTCAAGGTTTCTAGAAATGAAAATGTGTAGGGTGCATTCTAAATGATACTTAATGCCAAAATAAAAATATTCGATAAAAATGTTATAGTCTTGCAAAACTGAATTTTTAACAAGACAAACCTTAGATGGGTCTTTTTTATAAATAATTTTTACCTTGAAAATGGAAGAAAGCATGTAAAAATACAAACCCATAAGTATTATCTTATCGAAGTGCACTTTGAGGAATTTCTAGGCTTGAAATCCTCTTTTACATGTGTAGAATCATGTAGTAAGTTAGACAATAATATTTTAAACGTGTTGAATCATATAAAAATGGATTATATGAAGAAATCATTAAATGTGAAAAAATAGCCCTAAAATGTGTTATTGTTAGAATGAAAAAATGATATTTGGGGTCACATGTCATAATAGGGCAAAGTTATGGGCACTTGGTTAAAAATGGTCTTGAATGATTAAATGTATTTAATGTGGTAAAACATAAAATAATGAACATGATTTTTGACATAAAATTATAGAAAGAGTGTTTTGAAAGAAAAACTTGGTTTTGGTGCCATAATAATTTATAAATGTTTTTCACATGTTATGATGAAAGAAATGGTAAAATGGTAATTTTTACTAAAATTGAGGGTCCTAGTGGTTGGATTGCTCGTTGGACCTTATTAGTCAATTTTTGGGTAAAAACGAATAAAGTAAATGAAATGGCACGTAAAAAGATGAAATGGAAATGTAAACCGTAGAATGATAAAAACAGTGAAGGATGGAATAATGTGGACATTAGTTAAAATAATCCAGAGCCTTGGTGTGAAAGATTCAAAATCACTGGCCGCATATGGTAGCATAGACGACGGTTTGGAGCCCGTTAAAGTATGCAGTTATCGGAAGATTTTGAGAAAAAGATAAAGAAAAAGGAAAAGATAATGGTTGCACTTTATAATGCATAAGTAATACAATGTAATGAGTTGTGATAAATGGAGACTAATTAATAAAATATGATAAATAGTATATAGACCCGATAAAGGGTTGTATGAATGATTAAATGTGAGTATGAGCTCATTACTTCGGTGCATTGCATATTAGTTTCATTAATACTAGCTAAATTGTTAAACGTTTTTGGAATTGATTAAAATATATGTTATATGTACAGTATTTTTGTAGAACACTTATGTCTTAGAATTACCCACCCTGTTGAGCATTCGCTCACCCCTACTTTTTATGTAAAAAATGCAACAGCTCCCAGGGTACATCGAGTAGGGACACCGAAAAGGGCGCTAGTAAGGCCCTAAGAAAATATCATGTATAAAAACTTTGGAGTGACATACTTCTCAAGTTGAAAATCTATTTATTTCACTAATTTCTTTACTATGAAGACCCCTTTGGAAACTACATCATATGAAAATATCATTTTCCCTTTATTTTCACGTGTAGTCTTAAATGTCCATTTATTACACTTTTCACGCCATTTAACGCACCTTAAAGGATGAAATTTCTATTTTCTTTATTTCATGTTTAAATCCACTAAACTTTCTTTAAACTTGTTTATACGTTTATTATCAAAATGCTTCAAGTTATATACATGAGAAGATGGATTTTAAGTCCAAAAATCTTATCAAATGGGTCTAGCATATGTTTTTTTTTAAAGTTCAAAATATTGGCGTAAACATGCCTTTCAAGATAAAAGACATTTTTATTTCTTCAAAAACTTGAGTAAATGTATGTTTATAATAAAATCCCAATTTTCACAAGAAAACCTTAATGTTCATAAAATATCTTTAACAAGATAAATATTCCTTCAACATTTTTATCCCATAAAAATGTTTAAATACCAAATTGTCTTGAAATATATCATTTTTCTCAAAACCATTGAAACTTTTGATAAATCTTTTTTTCAAAAATCATGAGAAATATCAATGTTAAACCATATATGAATTCTACTCTTACAACTCTAGATACAACACCAACACTATGAAAAATAGAGTTCTTAAACTAAGAGTGGGGTTTTCCCACCTCAAAGAAAGATTCGACAATGGAGGATGAAGTGTAGAAGAAGACGGAAACCTCCCACCATCAAAGGTGGCCTAAAATAGTTTGCCTCGCCCCACTAAGCTTATCTTCTTGAAAGCTACACTAAAACCTACTTCAAACTCCATGATTTCTTCCACCTTCTTCGTCAAAACCCCCAACAACAGCTCTAGAATTCTTAGTTTTGCTCAACAATGGTGTGCATGGGTTAATAAGGCTTATATGTGTTGGAATATGAGGGAAATATGATGTTATAAGCTATATGTTACACCCTGCCTAATAAAATATCTGGTGATTAGTCCTATACCAAATTAAAATAGGATTCACAGTTGGTTCATCCTTAGTATCACTGTCGAAAACCTTTTTAAAACTTACTAACCACCTCGTATTTCAAAAGTTGGTGCCAAATTTTATCTTATTTATTAAACCAAACAGTACATGCGGAAATAAATATAATCCATTCACATAACTGAATTAAATCAACTAAATAAATAATGATTACATGATGAATAAACCATCGGTCACCAAAGTAAATAATCCAATACAAATATTCAAGACCGAAATAAAATAAATCTGAAAACTGAAATGAAAGTTTGGGTGACATGCCCTAAATAAAACTGAAACTGATAAATTATTCCTACTCTAGGAATGAAAGAACGATACGTCTAATCTAAGATCCTGCTAGCATCCACATATGCCGCAGCTCTGTGTCCCTAGAATAGAATATCAATCCTGGCGTCCTTGTGGCTGAACACCTAAAAGGTTTTTGAAAATAGTTTTATAGCAAGGGTTAGAACCCAAAACATTTTGAAAATATTTAGCAAGTGAAGTAACTACAGTAATTTAAAATACATGAATGCGCTCCATATTTAAGTTAGTGTCGCACTCTCTTGAGGACATTCTAACCCCTCCACTAAAGTGCACACCTAACGATTACCTTAACCCCACCTAGTTGTACCACCTCGTCCAACTAGTCCTTCTAATCCTCCCTTGCCTTTCCACTCTAAACTGAGTATTATTATCCATGGGTTATAAGTTATCTCACTAATTAACTTTATTAATTTCCTTTAAATAATAACATATAACTGTGACACAAGTTATATAAAATAATTACATCACACACTGTATTATTACCCGCATATAATATTTACTACCATTATATACGTACCTTTACTACAACATCCACACATATATCATATGTATATCCATCCCTTCGAGTATAACCTCTCCGGATGATTTCCTTAAAGTGCTATCTTACTAGGTGTGCTCACATAACCTAGATACCTGAGTTGGAATCGCTCACCAACTTGGCCCAAAATATAAACGTAGTGGAGGCGGTCATATTCCTTCCCTGCAAGTGAGATAAACCCCTCACTCATATAACGGACGCTATAACCTGGGGATATATTCACCCTACTCCTCAAGCTAGGGGATTCACGTACATCACGCAACCTCCCTTGGTAGCACTAGAGTATATAAATTAAATAAATATTTAGTCACTGATATTTAATAGCACACACAATACACACACACACACACACACACACATACACACACACACATACACACACACACACACACACACACATATATATATATATATATATATACACACACACACACTATCAATACACCGTATATATATAATATAAACCCCGGCTTTATCGTTTATTCAAAAACTCGTAACACTAGACTGAAATTTCCCAAGTCTCTGTCCCGACTCAACTTAATTAATTTTCTCACTTATTAATTTATCCTCTTCCCGAGTCTGTGGTTCGACTCTAATATAATTAATTTACACAATATTTAATTACCAATCTGAGTCTATGGTCTGACTCTAAATTAATTAATTTATTACTCTGGTGTCACTAAACCCGTATACCCGCTTACTTGGTTCGTAACCTAATATTTCTCGAGTCAACATTGCCACTCCAAATTAACCTACTCCTCTCAGTAATTAATTTAACACCTTGGTGTCACTCAACCAATATACCTGAACTCATTCACTTAGCCCGTATCTTAAATCTCAGAATTTAATTCCCAATATTCTCCCATAATATGTCAGCGTCCATCCCTCCCAAATTTCCAAATTATATTTACCTAAAATTACCAAGAGTCACGCCCCTAATTAATTTTCATCATTTAAATAAACCCAAGAATGTTCCCTTAATGAAAATCTCCCATACAATTAAAAAGTGGCGTTACTGCCAAAAATCATGTATCATCGATCGATCGATTCCCCTTGGTCGATCGATCGATCAACACGGTCATCGTCTTCCCTAGCCTCATGTTCGGCCATGGATGAACCCTCAAGCTTTTATTTTCATTCCAAACCCTTACCCAATCACAATCAATATTACCCCCACATAATAAAAGGGTCTAAACATCCTAAAGACCTTAATTCATCATCAAATTCATACATAACCCTACGTATATCCGATTTGGGTTTTTTACCTGGCTCTCATTCTACCGAATTTGACCTAACCATTTTTAGTCCATTTAATCACTAATAAATATTGTAATCCACTCTACAATTCAATTTTGACAGTCCCAAATCATAACTTAACCTCCATTGAGTAATTAAATTTGTCCATTACTCTAAATTCAGAAAACCCTAGGTGATCACCTATTTTAAGAATCACAGTAGTTAACCACTTGCCTGGAATGATTCGTAGAGTATGATATGTTGGTGTAGTGAAGGTGTTGATGACGAACACTCACTTTGTCCCTCGATTTGACTCCAAAAGACCCCCAATTTGCTTCTTGAATTGTTTCCTCTGTGTCTCTCTCAAACCCTAGGTTTAGAGTTGTGTTAACTGCCGTTCACACTTCCCTAATTAGGATTAAAACTCCAAATCCCGTTTTTGGCCACATGGGCCTAATTAAAATGGCCCAAATCACCTCGTGTGGGTCCGGCTATGCCCAAAAATGTCCCAAGACCCGATCACTACCCTCGAGTACTCTTTTCTGACTATCTCGACCCATCTGGACTCGACCGCGCACTCAGAATTATCATTTGGAATAATTTATAACATTCCCAAATTTTGACCTCAAAATGCGACACACGAAATTTCGAACAATTTAACTTAAAGTCGCCAAATAATAAAAAATTCTTCCAACTCAAATAAATTCTCCAAATCATAAATTTAAGTTTCTCTAATTTAAATATTTTTATTTCTCCCAAAAATAATTAAATTTTAAATCCTCAAAATTACGGGGTGTTACACTATAGGGTTGGTGGTGTTGGGTGGTTTATGGTGGTGGGAAAGCTCTAGGAGAGAGAGAGAGAGAGAGAGAGAGAGAGAGAGAGAGAGAGAGAGAGAGAGAGAGAGAGAACAAATATGATTTAGGTCTCCCAAATGAGCCAAACACACCCTATATATGACCAAAAATCTAATCTTTAAATTCCACAAACTCCCCCCCACTTAACCCATTAATCCATGGTAAATCAAGTAATTTACCCCACATTTTGATTCGGGTCACTCAGAAGTCGACACATCATCAAATCCAACGATCCACATCGTGACAGCACAATAAAAAGGATAAGATTATCAAATTCAGCTTTGATCATTCGAATGAGGTCTAACACTTCTTGTAACGAGACTAATCATTCATTTAAATGACACGTAGAACGAGGTGTTCTAATAAGATGTTATCATGCACAAGTAATGGACCAACCCCAAGTCGTTAGACACTTCGTTCGAACCTTGTTAGAATGATATTGACCCCTTGTTCAAACGACCTCCAATTTTTTAACTTCAAACTTTGGGCCATAAAAATTCTAGTTCGACGAGCACTAAGGACATGAAGTTACCCAAATTTGACTTGTGGTCCACCACAACAAGTCTAAATACCAATTGGTCATACTGAATCATGAAATCAAACAAGTATAATTAAAGTCTCAAGGTGGGTGTTACAATTATAAACCATGCCATAATCTCCTTGCACAATCATTCTAGATTGGAATTTTTAGTGTAATGAATAGAACCTGGCCTTTATTATTAGACCACAATCCCATTATTTGTCACACACATCCCTAAGGTACTCAAAATTAACTTTCAGCCTCATAATTATGCACAATTTGCATATTGATCGCATACATATTTTAGGTCATTAGAATTGGATTTAGGAAATCAAACTTTGGTTAAAAACATCGTATTGTTAACACATACTCATTAGATAAACGTAATTATACCTTAACCCTGAAAATATGACAATAATCATTACCTTAGAATTAGGTCATGATCATCGCACACTATTTTTTCCTTTTGAATAAATCCTCAAACCCCATAATACATTTTTTGAAGACCTCAAGATTAGTATTCATTCCTCATATACATTTCAATCCATGGAATCTTACTTTAACCCACAGAATCAGACTTCATTCCTCATATACCTCTCAAAGCCCTCATAATCAGAATTCAAATACCTAAGTAAATAAAATTAGGCCTCTGACCTCAGCACAGACATATCTCACCTTGGGCTCTCTACATATCCATAAACTTCCAATCTCCACTAGAGTCCGACATATAATGACTCAACACTCACAACCTCTATCTGGGATCTATCTTTTGATGGAATTTCACTCATATTATGATCTCCCATTGATAGGATCAATATACAATCCATTTTATGACCCATACACTTTCCTATGGGTCTAAAAAAAGTCCTTCAAGTCTTGGAAACCCTAACCGTAGAAAAACTCCACACTCTCTGAGCCCCATTTGACTTTGGTTAAATTTTGAACCCAAGAGTCTCTCAACATACTTTCATAGAGATATAAATCATGTTTCCCATGGACCCGACATGCATGAATCGGATTTACGATTTACTTTTTGTGGACAAAAAACCATTTCTTCTTACCTATCGGCAGGACACCTGTGGAGGTTTCCTTGTCCATCATTTTTTATCGCCCAGTAGGCTGACAGGGCAGGAGCCATGTAAACCGTCATGTCCGTGAGGGAATCTTTGTCCTTTTATCAAATTAGGGATCTATTGTTTAGGGAAACCATAACCTCATTTGAGAGGGACCTTAACCTCGATTTTAGTGCAACATTTTTCCTCAAAATCAACATGCATCATTCTCACCAAATCCTTACCACATTCCTTTACATCACCCATGCCTCACCTTTAGCCACCATTCCACCACCATCATATAACCTCCAAAATCAGCCTATAAAACCCCCAAAACTAGAATTAAAAAGATATTAAAGGTCCAAACATATTTTTATTTCATTTTCTTTATAAATATTGTTTCACATACTATAGTGTTCTTAACATATTTTAGTCTTTTCTATTCATTTCCACACTAATGTCACCCATTATATTATATGTACATGTTTAAGTAGATTTGTATAAATTAATAAAACCCAAAAAAGGGGGTTTACACCATAATTTTCATTTTAGAGTTATTTCACTTTTTTCACAATCTCACAACATTTCATGCACTTTTTCCATAAATAAAAAGACAATCAAGATTCGGATTATAAGTTAGACCCCAACTTTAGTCTTATTATGAATTATGTGGACTTTAATTCCATATTTGGCTACATAGGTATCCTGAAGTTATTTTAGGATTCAAGTCCTTCCGTACTTGTTTTCTTTTGTTCATATACATATATTATCCTTTTATTCATATGTTTAGAATATGTTATCCATGTAGTTAGTTTTCTCATCATATTATCTCTTTAGCAGTCCTACACGTGCCTATTCACTTTTACATAATGATATTAGGATTCTGGTACATCTCTCACATTATAACCAGTTTTACACATTTATTTTGTCATGTTATTCACGCTTAGTTATCTCATATCCTCATAAGGATTCATTCCCATATTTTCCTGGATGTGGATATGATGATTTCACTCACACACACACTTGCACGCTCACGTATATTTTCATTTTGCACACATCTCACACACGACACATTTTATACAATATGAAACTGTTCACGTTTGTAGGTAAATGATAATATTTTGTAGTCCACGAGAGACCGAAAGGGCGGGGTGGGTACCTTACACCATCCCACTTCATAACAGTGTTCGAACCCACATCTTATTTGGTTTTTCACTAACTAGTTGACTTTTAGGTTGTCTTTTCAGAGCTCTCTACCTCTTTTGTCCATTTTCAGTAAAATAAGTTGGCGAATTGAATCTCTACACATTCACACATCTCACATCACCGATGAAAACTACCATATGAGTCCTTTTGGTGGCCTACAACATCCGTGTGAGCATAACGATAAGGGGTCAGGATGGTTGCATTTGTTAATGCGCCTTGTTTTATATCTTTGATTTGATATGTATGATTTTATTTTTCATATGTTCTAAAAATTAATAAAAACATACCAATCTTTTTATCTTAATGTATTGGTTTTGTAAATGAAAAATTGCAAAAATATTTTAATTTCTTATGAGTTATTTACGAAAACCATAAGGATTTCTATTTTTGAGTTTTGCGGATAGCTAGTGTTGAGGTGATTGATATTTTATGGAGCCCACATTGAGTCAAATTTCCATATTCTAGGATTAGATTTTTAGGAAGGTAATGCGAACCTATGCATAGTTTTCTTAAACATTTTATGAAATTCTTTTTGGTAATGACTCATGTTGACTATGTTTAGGTCATTGCTATATTGTACACATAAACACAAGTAAAGTAGGATGCATTTAATTTACTTTCACTTTTCCACTCAATTTGGTTATGTCTTCTTGGCAAGATTTTTTTAATGTGCATGTAATACCCATTACTTGTGAATTAAAAAAAACATAATAATAAAAAAATTATAATTGTGTGTTAATGAGAGAAAAAAAAATTAATTAGCCATGTAAATGCGTTCTCCCAAAGAATAAAAATATAAGGTGCACATTTTTTAGGGATTTATATGTTTAAACAAAAGGGTTTGAACATTTTTGTCTATTATGTGTTTTATTTTGGATTTATTGTACTATTAACACGTGAGGTTTATTTTAGTTCTTAATGAAATTGAACATATATAAACTCAACGTTTTTCAATATGGATAACTTCTAAATTATTTTTAACTATGACTTGAATCAAAAGGTTCATGAATAATAAAAGTGGGTCTATTTAATTTTTTCAGGTTTCGAGTTCACCTGTATTCACGTTAGATAACTTGTGTGGGATTTCATAGATGTAACATTATATTGCATTGATTAATTCACTTCTACTTGATATTTTTATCATGTTGTGATACAAATAGTTTTGGACTAATTTGATATATTCTTATGTTTTTCATATTTTCATATTACCATGTTTTATATGTCATTAATCTCACATAAGCAAATGCTTTCCCATATTATTATTGAAATGATTAGATTTGATTGATTTGTGATAAAAACAATTCGGGCTCTTCCCCCGGTATATTAAAGACAAAAATATGGTGAAATTCGATTCGGGGGGGTTATATGTTAAGGGGGAATGGTTTACTACACGCATTGCATATTTAAAAATTTTGTTTCTTTATTACTTATCCTTTGTACATCACGAGGTATATCTTTTAAGTGTTCAAGACTTACAAATCTCATGATGTTGATGATATCGTTGATTGGAATTTCGTACAAAGTATCGAGTCTGTTTCACAAAGATTTAGGATGTGTAGATTCATGTATAGGTTTTTAATTTAGTAATTTCTTTATTTTTTCCATTTTGTTTTCCCGAAGTAAAAATGGGGAGATTGTAAAGGCGTGGATTTACACTATTCATTTTTTGTGTTAAATTTAATCCAAAAAAATATCAAAGTGTAGTTTTTAGTGTCTTTTAATTTTTAATCTCATATCATTGAAGACAAATGTGACACCCCGACTAATTAAATACCGGGTAGCAACTCCTTTATTAAATCAATACAAAATGCCAAGTTGGTTCAGTTAATAGCATCACTGTCGAAAACATTTTTATAATTATTAACCACCTAGTATTTAAAAATTAAGTTGCCAAATTTTAAATTAAGTCTGATTAACATGCAATAAAAGAATAATGGAAGAACAACATAATCCATTCACCATAACGAAGAAATGAAATAACCAACAAATAGTAATAAGTCTGGAGGAAAACTCCTCACAACAATCCCACAACTGAAAATAATATGACAAGTCTGAATCCTAAATTAATTACATGCCAGAAGTCTGAATAACTGAAATAAATGAAGTGTCTAAAAGAAATGGGCGACATGCCCTACAACTGATAAATGCTGAATATAGAGTCAAGATAGATGGAGCGTCTACAAGAAAAGTCCTGTAACTTCCACAAACAGCTACAGCTCGTCACCTAAATGAGGATCCTAAGCATGGTGTCCTTGTGGCTGGGCACCTAAAATGGTTTTTACAAAAAGATAGATTTGAAAGCAAACGGGTCAGAGCCCGAAAGTGGAGAGTATTTTAAAAACAGCAAGTGCTTTAATAACATTTAAAATAATGAATGAAAAATACATGTTAGGACGTGCTCTCACATGAAATACTCACCTCTCGTCTAACTGTGCACTCGTAACGTTCCTGTACCCATTCATGTGTTTTCTCATAACTATCTAGTTCAAAAGTGTTTCTAACACTTTTACTCGGGTCACGTTTTAATTCCAACCTTAACAATTAAATATAGAGTTCTACTTTAATTCTCGAATTCCCAATTATTAACAAAACCATTTAATGATAACTATCCCCTTTTTATCTTTTCATATGGTTACAATAACTATACTCATAATTAAATATAGCAATTTGCGCTTCATTTAACCGTATATTATTCACATCATAAATATACAATACAAGCACCCCGAGACTAAGCTGCGGTGCACACATACTTCGCTATCCATCCCGGTACATCACGTACATAAGGATCACGTATTCCGAATCTCTCAGGAATCGTTCTCAGATAACCACATCACAAATAATGGAGGCGAACACAGTCACATCACATGGGTCACGCACATACCTACGCTCCCACGATCAGCAGACTTATTAACATCCCAATAAGTCCTTCTCTGACCTATGTTCATCGAGGTACCAATCTAAATCTGGGAAACACAAGGATTAGAGGGCCCTAAGCGAACGTAAACCTCCCGTGATAGCAAGTATGGTAGGTATGTCATACACATAAAATCATATGCTAAGCATTCACACATCTTAGATATCTCAATATTAATAAAGGTATTCTCTACATCCTTATACCATTATTCCAATTTTATATCTATTTTAAGTCTCCCGATAATATAGAGTTTAAACTGTCGACACGTCACACGTCATAGTTCTTATACTTAAAACCTATCTTAAATAGATTATTAAGTTCCTATTATTCCCACATATAACATCATCATTCCTAAGGTCCTTACTTCTTCCCCGAACCTCATTTCATCAATTATTCAAATTTACCATTTTAACCGAAATATTATCTCACTTATCGAATTCCAGAAGATTTAAAATAATTCCTCAAATTGAATTCTAATTAAGGTCCAAATTTCATAGCCATGCCTACTGGTCCTCCTTAAGATTAAGGGTATTCATAAGGTCTCCAATAATATATTCCAAGGGTTAACATCATTAAAATTTAAATAGGGAAAACTTACTCATTCAGGGAAGGTCGATCGATCCACCTTTACCTTCGATCGATCAATGGTGGTCGATCGATCGACTGATGAATGTCGATCGATCGAACGCACCAGGTATGGCTACGGACTGCTTCGTTTTGCAGTTTTCAAATTGTCACAAAACATCCTTTTAATGCATGAAACTCTAATATAACGTTATAATATCATCATACAACCATCCTACAACATTGTTAATGTTTTAAAACCAATAATTCATCAACCAAGGACTTTGTTTTGATCAAAACTTCATCAAGAACCCTAGTTTCCTATTTCTTTCAAGAACATTAATAAATCTCTTCTTAAATCCATTTTTAAATCATCAAGGGTCATAATTCGTCCAGAATGTTTCTGCATGCAGTCCCTAACATAGTTCATAGCTTTACATCTTCAAATTCATGGGTCTAATCAATCTTCCAAGATAAATTTGATAATTTCCTAAACATGGAAAAGCATAGCATTAAATCAATTGGAATTAAACCACTTGCATTAATCTTTATCTGAATTTGAGGTTGAATCTTGAAGGTTGAATCTGTCCTCTCTCTCTCTCTGCAGAATTCTCCTCTTTCTCTCTCTCTCTCTACAAGTTCTTCTCAAGGTGATAATGGAGGTGGGGTTGGTTTTTGCCAAGTTTTAAAGTTTCTAACTTCTCCCGTAGCCCACTACCTAAATTGGGGTTGGAAATGGCTTAGTGGGTTAAGACTAAGTCAGATTTTTAACTCTAATTTTCGTGGGTTTTAATTACCCAATTTCCGAAATTACCAAACTACCCTTTTTCGTTGCCGGTATGGCCTAAAAATGCCCCGGGACCCAAACTAAACCCCCGGCTAGTGTTTTCTGACTATTTCTACCCTTCCGGACTCGTTGGCGCACTCAAAATGACCATACGGGTGATAAAAATAAAATTCACTTTTTAATTAAAATAAATATATTCCTGACGCGACTGTCACGCGCGTCCCAACAAAATTTCTCAAATTGTCGTATTTCAATCTCGCGATAATTTCAATAGTTCAAATATTCATATATTTCCATATATACACATTATAATCAAATACTAACTCACATCTCGTTAATATTTTATCTGGATTAATTCTCAATTAATTCACATTTAATTCAATTAATTCCCAAGAATAAATATTATAAAAATACGGGGAATTTCATACTCCCCCCCTAATAATAGAATTTCATCCCGAAATTCGAAACTAGAAAGTACCTGGTAAGAACAACTCTGGATAATGTTTGCGCATCTCATCCTCGCGTTCCCATGTGGACTCCTCGACATTATGATGTCGCCACTGAACACGCACTAACGGGACTATCTTTGACCGCAGTTTCCTCTCACTTCGGTCCAAAATAGCAATCGGCCCCTCCTCGTAGGAGCTATCAGGCTGGAGATCGATGTCCTCCAAAGCAATATGAGAATGAGCCAAATCGTCTCTAAGATATTTCCTTAGCGAGGAAATATGAAATACATCGTGAATCCGATGCAAATGCGCCGGTAACCCAAGTCTATACGCAACCGGTCCAATCCGCTCAATAATAGGAAATGGTCCCACATATCTCGGTGCCAACCTCCCTTTCTTCCCGAAATGCATAATCCCCTTCATAGGAGATACTCTGAGCAAAACTTGGTCCCCCACTTGGAACTCCCTGAAGAACCTCTTCGCATCAGCATAGCTCTTCTGCTGATCCTGAGCTACTCGAATGCAACTCCGTATCAATTCTATCCTCGCCGAAGTATCTTGAATCACTTCCGACCCAAGTAGCTTGTTGTCCCCCACTTCCAACCAACATGCTGGGGAACGACAAGGTCTACCATACAACGCCTCAAATGGAGCCATGTCAATAGTGAACTGGTAGGAGTTGTTGTAACCAAACTCCACCAGTGGAAGATACTGCTCCCATCCATCTCCGAAATCAATGATGCACATACGCAACATGTCCTCCAACATCTGGTTTGTACGCTCGGTCTGCCCATCGGTCTGCGGGTGATACGCCGTACTCAACCGCAATTTCGTTCCCATGGCCTCCTGAAAACTTTCCCAAAACCGTGACACAAATATCTTGTCTCGGTCACACACGATATTTAGGGGCACACCATGAAGTCTCACTATCTCTGCAATAAAGAGCTGGGCATACTGTCCCGTAGTGTAGTCTGTCCTTACGGGTAGAAAATGAGCGACTTTGGTCAACCTGTCCACAATTACCCAAATGGAGTCATGACCTCTCTGTGACGTAGGCAACCCCATGATAAAGTCCATGGATATGCTCTCCCACATGCACATCTGGACCTCCAATGGCTGTAGAAGTCCTGCCGGTCTCTGATGATCCACTTTTACTAGCTGACAAGTGGCGCATTTCGAAACAAACGCGGCAGTATCTCTCTTCATCCCACTCTACCAATACTGTCGTCTCATGTCTTGGAACATTTTGTCCCCACCGGGATGTATCTCGAATCGTGAGCCGTGCGACTCTGCCATCACCTCGTGCCGCAATTCCTCCCCTTCCGGAACTACCAATCTCCCATTGAAGCGTAATCCCCCATCTGAGCTAACGGTATAGGATTCGTCCCCCTCTGCCAATAATCGGACTATCTGCTCCTGACAGAACGAGTCATTTGTCTGTGCCCTTACTACCTTCGTGACAATCTGCGGTGTAACGGTCATCACAGACATGAACTATCGGGCCACTGCATCCTGGTGTCCCAACTCCTTCCATTTGGCCTTCCATACCCCTGCCACCTCATCTACTGGCCTACGGCTTAACGCGTCTGCTACCACGTTAGCCTTCCCCGGGTGATACTGGATATCAAACTGATAGTCCTTCACAAACTCAAGCCACCTTCGCTGCCGCATATTCAACTCTTTCTTCGTGAATAGGTACTGTAGGGACTTGTGGTCTGTGAATAATCGAAACTTTTCCCCCAAAAGATAATGTCTCCAAATTCAAAGGGCAAATACCACTGCCGCCAACTCCAAGTCATGGGTGGGGTAATTCTTCTCGTGAGGCTTAAGCTTATGGGAAGCATAAGCTATGGCCTGACTCTCCTGCTGCAATATACCTCCAAGTCCTTGTAAGGACGCATCGGTGTAAACTACATACTCAACTCCCGATCTCGGCAATGCTAACACATATGCTGAGGTCAACTTGTCCTTCAACTCGTCGAATGCCAACTGACAGGCATCACTCCAAATGAACGGCACACCCTTACGAGTCAGATGTGTCAAAGGACCCGCTATCTTCGAAAATGCACGAATGAACCTCATGTAGTATCCTGCTAGACCCAAGAAACTATGGATCTCTGTAGGTATCGTGGGATGTCCCCACTCCCTCACCGTAAATACCTTCCCTGGATCAACAGATATCCCCCGGTTGGAAATAATGTGTCCCAAAAACTGGACCTCCTTCAGCCAAAACCCGCACTTCTCATACTTTGCATACAACTCGTTCTGACATAGCGTCTGCAAAACTTTCCTCAAATGCTCGGTGTGCTCCTCCTCTGTCTGGGAGTAAACCAGAATATCATCAATGAAGATAATGACAAACTGATCTAGGAAATCTCTGAACACCCTATTCATCAAGTCCATAAACATGGCTGGAGCATTGGTCAAACCAAAAGGCATAACCCGAAACTCGTAAGAACCATATCTCGATAAGAACGCAGTCTTCGAGATGTCTTCCTCCCTGATACGCAACTGATGGTAACCAGATCACCAATCAATCTTTGAGAAGAAAGAAGCTCCTCTCAACTGGTCGAATAGGTCATCGATTCGAGGCAACGGATACTTATTTCGTATCGTGACCTTGTTCAACTCTCGGTAGTCCACACACAATCTCAGTGAACCATCTCTCTTCTTCACGAACAACACAGGGGCACCCCACGGCGAAGTAATCCTCCGTATAAACCCCTAACCCAATAACTGCTCAATCTGATCTCGTAGCTCTCGCATCTCTGCCGGAGCCATACGGTACGGTGCACGTGCTATAGGTCTCGTTTCTGGCAATAAATCTATGACAAAGTCTATCTCACGACTGGGGGTAGGCCTGGTATCTCCTGAAACACATCAAAATACTCCCTGACAACTGGAATCGAATCTAAAGGAATCACAACCTCCTTAGAAGTATCCTCCTCTATGTAGTACAAATGAGCGGTCGAGCCTCCCTCTGGGCGAGGCATCGCCACTACAAACATCTCTTGCCCCGGAATGGCAAAAACAATGTTCCCAACGAAGCAATCAATCATGGATCTATAGTCTGCGAGCCAATCCATACCGATAATCACATCGTGAACATGCATATCTAATACCAACATGTCGGCAAGTAATACCAAGCTACCAATATCTACCCCCACTCCCCGACATATAAAGAAAATAAGTGACCCACTCCCCAATGGTGAGTCTACACACGTCACTGTGCTCTCTGCTGTGGCTAACAACCCTAAGGCTTTCGCAAAATGTGTAGCTATAAAATAGTGCATTGCCCCCGTATCAAACAAGACCCGACCCATAGTACCATGGATAGGAAACATACCCTCAATCGCGGTTGGTGCCTGTGGAGCTGCTGCCTAGTGGACGTTATAGACACGTCCATACTGTAACTGCCCCTGCTGCACAGGAACTGCTGGAATGGCTGGAAGTGTTGGCACCTGGGCTGGAGCTAGGAGGGCAGGTGGAAAAAGTGGCCTCTGTGGCTCATGTCGAGCACCCTGCTGCTGCTGCGGGGCCCTACCCCTATCAGGACAGTCCTGGCATTTATGTCCAGTCTTGCCACAAATGAAACACTTCCCTGGGAAGTTCCCCCCTCTCTGTCCCTGCTGTCCCCGGCCCTGGTGGCCGTTATCGTTCCTCCACTGGCCCTGCTGGCCCTGTTGAAACTGTTATTGACCATTCTGACCCTGCTGGTTCTGATGGTCGTTCGGACCCTGATGGCCCGGTTGGAAACCTCCCTATCCGTGCCTAAAATTTCCCGACCTGAACCTCTTGTCATCCCCCTGCTGGGAACCCTGATCACCCTGCCTCTGCCCCTGAACAGAATGTGCCCCACTGGCACCATTTCCCCCAGTCCTGCCCTGATGGCTGGACTCTCCAGACCTCTTGCCTTCAGCCATGTGAAAGCGATGATCCTGGCAGTGTAACAGTGCAGCGTTAACCACGTCAGAATAAGTGACCAATGATAGGTTCCCCAACCAATGCTGACGAATCCTCCATGTCAACCCGTCTGTAAATTTTTGTATCTTATTCTCTTCTATCGGTATCTCATCTGGGACAATATTCAGTAGATTTGTAAATTCGGCCTCATACTCGGCCACATTCTTACCTTCCTGCTTGAGGCTCATAAGCTTCCTCCTCATTGCCGTGTGAATTGCTGACGAAAAGTACTTGCGGTCAAACCGCACCCAAAACTCTTGTATCGTGAGAGTGTCTCTCTCCTCCACGGTGGTAATAGACTCCCACCACTGTAGTACAGATCCAACTAGCTTAAAAGTAGCTAGCACCTGCTTTTGAACTTCGGTGCACTCATACATCCTCAAGTGTCGTTGAATGTCCTTCCTCCACTGACTCGAAACTACCACATCGAAGCTACCTGCGAACTCCGGAGGGTGTGCTTTCTGAAAAGCATCACGTACACGTTCCCAAGCAGACGGGAATGCAAGTTCCTGAACTGGCTCGGCTGCTGGCGCCTGGGGTGGTGCCTGCTGTACAACTTCTAGAGCGGCATTTACCGCTTGGGCTACAATGTGCAATCTCAGCGGCATTCATGGTGCCCTGTACTGGAGCTGGCTGTGGCTCGGGTTGTGCATTCCTAGGAAACCATGATGCACGTCATGGAGGCATCTGAAATAAGAGTAAAGTCTATAAGTTCGCAGTTATAAACTCAAAATAGCTGAAGAACGTAGCATATACAAAAGAATACAACAGTCCTAAAATATAGGGCTCTACATTAAAGAAATCTCAGCAGAAACATAATAAGCCGTACAGATCCTAAAGGACACTAGAACCTGATGCTCTGATACCACCTGTGACACCCGGACTAATTAAATACCGGGTAGCTACTCCTTTATTAAATCAATACAAAATGCCAAGTTGGTTCAGTTAATAGCATCACTGTCGAAAACATTTTTATAATTACTAACCACCTAGTATTTAAAAATTAAGTTGCCAAATTTTAAGTTAAGTCTGATTAACATGCAGTAAAAGAATAATGGAAGAACAACATAATCCATTCACCATAACGAAGAAATGAAATAACCAACAAATAGTAATAAGTCCGGAGGAAAACTCCTCACAACAATCCCACAACTGAAAATAATATGACAAGTCTGAACCCTGAATTAATTACATGCCAGAAGTCTGAATAACTGAAATAAATGAAGTGTCTAAAAGAAATGGGCGACATGCCCTACAACTGATAAATGTTGAATATAGAGTCAAGATAGATGGAGCGTCTACAAGCAAAGTCCTGTAACTTCCATAAACAGCTACAGCTCGTCACCTGAATGAGGATCCTAAGCACGGTGTCCTTGTGGCTGGGCACCTAAAATGGTTTTTACAAAAAGATAGATTTGAAAGAAAACGGGTCAGAGCCCGAAAGTGGAGAGTATTTTAAAAACAGCAAGTGCTTTAATAACATTTAAAATAATGAATGCAAAATACATGTTAGGACGTGCTCTCACATGAAATACTCACCTCTCGTCTAACTGTGCACTCCTAACGTTCCTGTACCCATTCATGTGTTTTCTCATAACTATCTAGTTCAAAAGTGTTTCTAACACTTCTACTCGGGTCACGTTTTAATTCCAACCTTAACAATTAAATAGAGAGTTCTACTTTAATTCTCGGATTCCCAATTATTAACAAAACCATTTAATGATAACTGTCCCTTTTTTATCTTTTCATAACGTTACAATAACTATACTCATAATTAAATATAGCAATTTTCGCTTCATTTAACCGTATATTATTCACATCATAAATATACAATACAAGCACCCCATGACTAAGCTGCGGTGCACACATACTCTGCTATCCATCCTGGTACATCACGTACATAAGGATCACGTATTCTGAATCTCTCAGGAATCGTTCTCAGATAACCACATCATAAATAATGGAGGCGAACACAGTCACATCACATGGGTCACACACATACCTACGCTCCCACGATCAGCAGACTTATTAACATCCCAATAAGTCCTTCTCTGACCTATGTTCATCGAGGTACCAATCTAAATCCGGGAAACACAAGGATTAGAGGGCCCTAAGCGAACGTAAACCTCCCGTGATAGCAAGTATGGTAGGTATGTCATACACATAAAATCATATGCTAAGCATTCACACATCTTAGATATCTCAATATTAATAAAGGTATTCTCTACATCCTTATACCATTATTCCAATTTTATATCTATTTTAAGTCTCCCGATAATATAGAGTTTAAACTGTCGACACGTCACACGTCATAGTTCTTATACTTAAAACCTATCTTAAATAGATTATTAAGTTCCTATTATTCCCACATATAACATCATCATTCCTAAGGTCCTTACTTCTGCCCCGAACCTCATTTCATCAATTATTCAAATTTACCCTTTTAACCCAAATATTATCTCACTTATCGAATTCCATAAGATTTAAAATAATTCCTCAAATTGAATTCTAATTAAGGTCCAAATTTTATAGCCATGCCTACTGGTCCTCCTTAAGTTTAAGGGTATTCATAAGGTCTCCAATAATATATTCCAAGGGTTAACATTATTAAAATTTAAATATGGAAAACTTTACTCATTCTGGGAAGTTCGATCGATCGACCTTTACCTTCGATCGATCGATGGTGGTCGATCGATCGACTGATGAATGTCGATCGATCTAACGCACCAGGTATGGCTACGGACTGCTTCGTTTTGCAGTTTTCAAATGATCACAAAACATCCTGTTAATGCATGAAACTCTAATATAATGTTATAATATCATCATACAACCATCCTACAACATTGTTAACGTTTTAAAAGCAATAATTCATCAACCGAGGACCTTGTTTGGATCAAAACTTCATCAAGAACCCTAGTTTCCTATTTCTTTCAAGAACATTAATAAATCTCTTCTTAAATCCATTTTTAAATCATCAAGGGTCATAATTCTGAATTCATAATTCGTCCAGAATGTTTCTACATGCAGTCCCTAACATAGTTCATAGTTTTACATCTTCAAATTCATGGGTCTACTCAATCTTCCAAGATAAATTTGATAATTTCCTAAACATGGAAGAGCATAGCATTAAATCAATTGGAATTAAACCACTTGATCTTTCTCTGAATTTGAGGTTGAATCTTGAAGGTTAAATATGTCCTCTCTCTCTCTCTCTCTGCAGAATTCTCCTCTTTCTCTCTCTCTCTACAAGTTCTTCTCAAGGTGATAATGGAGGTGGGGTTGGTTTTTGCCAAGTTTTAAATTTTCTAACTTCTCCCATAGCCTACTACCTAAATTGGGGTTGGAAATGGCTTAGTGGGTTAAGACTAAGTCAGATTTTTAACTCTAATTTTCGTGGGTTTTAATTACCCAATTTCCGAAATTACCAAACTACCCTTTTTCGTTGCCGGTATGGCCTAAAAATGCCCCGGGACCCAAACTAAACCCTCGGCTAGTGTTTTCTGACTATTTCTACCCTTCTGAACTCGTTGGTGCACTCAAAATGACCATACGGGTGATAAAAATAAAATTCACTTTTTAATTCAAATAAATATATTCCTGACGCGACTGTCACGTGCGTCCCAACAAAATTTCTCAAATTGCTGTATTTCAATCTCGCGACAATTTCAATAGTTCCAATATTCATATTTTGCCATATATACACATTATAATCAAATACTAACTCACATCTCGTTAATATTTTATCCGGATTAATTCTCAATTAATTCTCAATTAATTGGGAATTAATTCAATTAATTCCCAAGAATAAATATCATAAAAGTACGGGGTATTACAACAAACACAAAGCGCTATGACAAAGAGATGCCGAACCAAATATATTTACTTTTTAAATTATTGGAGGTTTGGTAAGAATTTGTGATTTTTGTAATATCCTTGATATTATTATTAAGTAATTAACTGACATGATTGCTTTTTTAAATGCAAGGAAAATACTATTTATTTTCTTGATATTTTACGAGGGGAGGATTTTTCAATTTCTCAAACGAATGACATATCCCTCATGCGAAAGGAAGTTCACACCAGGGCATTTTTTAGTAACTAAAACACCATTGTAAAAAACATGTTTTTCACAAGGACTTTGTATGGTAAAAAAATTTCTTGTCAAATAGTAGTATTGTGGCATAACCTCTCGTTCAAAAGACCTCATTCTAGTGAGGTATCTCTATTTCTAACAAGGAGAATGTTTCTTAGAAAATGTGTTTTTGTTTCTATCTTATGAGAAAAAGTATAAATAACAATATACACGCGTCTTTCAAAGTACCAACCCCATTTTCACAGAACCCAAATTAGTTTTAATAGAGTGAGATCTTATTAATTTCGTGCTTTCAAAGTAAACTTACAGCTTATATTCCCCTCTAGTCTTCTTCATCAGTATAAGATTTTAACCTGAGCAATCATCTGATTGGTTAGCACATAACATACGTGAGTGAACATGATCTCTAATTAGAGAGACCGATGGATACCGAGGTCTGAGGTTTATGGAAGTTGAGTGCAAGCATGGAGAAGTTGTGACTACTATGGGTAGAGGCATAAAAAATGAGAACACAAAGAGAGTGACTTCGTGGTGGTCATCGTTATCATAAATGTAAGACATGTGTGTCGCTTTCTAAGTAGTTTAAACATTCTTTATATTACTAGTGGACTTCTTGTGTTACGACTATAGTTGTTTTTCTGATTAGGGTTCCCACTCTAATTCCTTTTCGCATTAGGTGTGATTATATTAGCTTTTGAATTTATTTTAGACTGAATCACCTACAAATTGACCTAATTACTTTTATTTGGTATGATCAAAATTTGGTTTAATTAAGTAGGATTTTATTTTAACGGGTTATTTAATTAACTAAGGTGAAAATTATTTTAACTAGATCCTCAAGGAAGATAATTTTTCACAATGAGTTAAAATATATTTTCGATATAATTTTGGAATTGTTGCTCATGTTTTTTTTAATTTTTATTTAATCCCTTTTACCCCCTTAAGGACTTATTCGTTTGTTAGTACACATATAACCCATTCTTCATTGCACACTTGATCATATAACTATTTACATGCCATGTAGATTGGGTTTATATCTTAGTTGATTCTTTTTTATACGTGGGTATATATTCAAGAGAATAAATAATTGTTTTTCTATGGTAATTTGATATTTGATAAAAATATGTTATTTCTGTAGATTGATTTTTTTATTTATGTTATTGTATAGATGCTAGGCATAACTTAGCCAAACATCAACATGTTAGGTTATTTTGTTCGGAATACTTACTTACCATTTATATCGTGAGTTTCACCATGGTTTCCATTGAGGTTGTCTAGACATTATATAGTTAAATGAGATTATCCACCGATACTTTTATTATTGTGGGTCATGGTATCTTTATAGGATGGATTGTAATGTGATCGATGACTGTTCACCGTAATAGGGACATGTGGTGATAATTTTTTATGTGAGGACTTTGGTAATGATAGTTATGTGTGATGAGATCTTAGGGATGATTATGTACCTTGGGACTTAGTTGTAGTTTCATGTTCATCAATGTATATATATTATGTAGACACAAGTATATCTCGAAATTTTTATCATTAATATGACCCACTAAGTTGTCCATCCTCTCTCTCTCTCTCTCTCTCTCTCTCTCTCTCTCTCTCTCTCTCTCTATATATATATATATATATATATATATATGGTCAGTTTCTAATGCGGATGCAACTTGCTGATTTAACTTGCGTACGAATTTTTGTGGGATTTTTTAAAAATAGGAAAAATCAAATTTGGACTTGATTATTTTTTGCGACATTTAAACATTTCAGGGGACCCATGTAAAAACCTCATCTCAAATGAATTGTTTTACTATTATTAAAAAATCGATCAAGCATATGTCAGTGTTTAAGAGCTTTAAAAATTGCCATATGTTTGACCAATTTTTTAAAAATAGCAAAACAATTCATTTTGAGCTGAATTTTTTTATACGTGTCCCCGAAAATGTTTAAATAGCACAGAAAAAAATCAAGTCGAAAAAAGTTTTTTTCTATTTTTAAAAAATATGAAAAAATTTGTTCGCAAGTTTAATCCGCAAGTTGCGTCCGCATTACAGTCGGCCTATATATATATATATATATATATATATATAATGTGAGTGAATGTTGTAGTATACTAGTGCGTATATAATATGAGTAGATAATTATATACGGGATTAATAAATAAGTGTGAATGTAGTTCATATATAACTAGTGTGAAAGTTATATGATTTAAAAAAGGTAGTTTCTTAAATAACTAGTGTGAAAGTAACTGATTTAAAAAGGAGATTTCTTATATAAGAACTCGGTTGATTGTATTGTTAATGTTGCATTTTATAATATTAGAATGTGTTGGAAACTAGGTACATTAATTTTGTAAAAATAATAGTACAAATATATTTTATTGTAAAAGAAAACGTAACTATATTTTATTTTAAAAGAGATTTTGAAATTAATGAGATACAAAGTTTTTTATTTTATTCAATTAGTTATTCTTCTGAAAGTTTTTATATTTAATCATTGGTCAGTAATACCCCGTGACTTTGGGATTGAGAAATTAAATTTTCGGGAGAAATAAAAATTTATTTAAACTGGAAAATTTTAAAATTTGGAAATAGAGGTCCAAAAATTGAGGACGTTATAAAGTATTCCAGATGATGATTCTGAGTGTGCCATTGATTCCGAATAGGTCGAGATAGTTGAAATGACTGTCCTTGGGTTTTATTTCGGCTCTGGAATATTTTTAAGTCAGTTTGACTCGAATTGGAGTAAACGAGTCATTTAAAGGGTGTATTATAAGTTAAGTTGGGTGTTTTGGGAAATTAGGCTTATAAAGCCTTTGGGAGATTAAAATCTCATTCTTGATATTTCGAGAGAGAGAGAGAGAGAGAGAGAGAGAGAGAGAGAGAAGCCTTAGAAAAAGAGAAAGAAAGAAAGAAATAAGAAGAAAGGAAGAAAGAGAGAGGAGAAAGCTTGGAGACTCCGGCCAACACGCGATCTCGAGGACGATTCAACCACTACGATTTCGAGGCAATTGTTTAATCTTGCTAAATAATTCATTTGTGTATTTTATTTCATAAATTGTGGGCAAACGAATTGGATTTTGGGTTATATGTTAAAACCTAGATTTTTGGGACAAAAATTTGAATTTGATGTTTATATATGGGATTGATGGCATTTAAGTTGATGAGATGAGATGTAGGTTCGGTTTTGATGTAAGGAATATGATTGAGTTAAAAAATGAGGGTTGGATGATCATATTTTGGGTGTTTGGATAGTTTGGGTTTTGTTCAAAAATGGAAAAAGGCCAAGATATCTGGTATGGCCGGTTGACCGCGCCTAACGGGACTAGTCGATCACGCCTCAAGGGAAAAGCCTACTGCATTCTTCGTAGGGAAAATTTTAGACCCGCGATCGATCGGGGGTATAGGACCGGTCGACCGGTCCTCTGTTTTTAGCCCAAGAATGGGATTTTCTTTTACCCCTTTCCTCTTGGGTTTTATTCTTAGGGGCCTTCTTAATGGACTTATTATGGAGGGTTATGACATAAAATTAAGGGACTAGTGCCTTAGGGTGATTAGGGGTATTCGTATCTATGCTAGAAATTGATTATGAGTGTGTGATACCTCTTTTAGTAAGGAAATTATTATGAGATTGAATGATAGGTGGATTATCTTAAAATGATGGTGTTGGGATATCATGAAATAGTTATAAAATGTAGATACAGTCCCTTTATGTTTATGTGAGTATTAATAATAGATATTTTGAGGTATAGTGGGGAATCTCATTGAGGATCGGAGTTCTATTTAGAGGTCAGAAGTGAGTTTAGATATGATTTACGGTTTAGGACTATTTGGGAGAGTCGTAAGGGTAAGGCGTGAAATTGTAGGCCGAGATTTGTGCCGAATCCTTATAGTGATAGGATTCTATTTAAGGTATGATTGGGGGCCAACGATAGAGAGAGAAGTCGCGTATCCTTAGTGATGACAAATTCAAGTAATTTATCATAAATGTGTTAATGTTAAGGGTTCATAAGGACAATTGAACAGTAGTCGGAATTGAGAGTAATTTGATCATACTATCAACTAGAATAGGGTGTGTTGTAAATCTAGTCGGGATAGTTGTTATATATCGGTGTATGATTAACAATGAGGATTCCAATAAGTGATGGGATGATGGAATGAATTTAGGATTGAGCTTGAGGTTCGTAGACTATTAGTTATGTGCATACCAATAGTCAAAATTATTACTAGAAATATCGATGTGCTTTCAGATATAGATGGGATGCGTAGTGATTGTCACATACATTAAATTTTGGATTGATAATCTTAATATAAGATGTATTGATATACTATTCATATCATATGGGTAATGGATGAATATGCTTCAAGTGAAGGATCGTATATATATAACTAATTAAGTTAATATGCTTGGAGTGACGGATAGTATAACGAGGACTATGTACACGTATGGCCGAGTTTATGAATCCCATACATACGGATGAGAGATAGTGTGTATATATGTGTACATGTGGATAAATATATGTGTGTAGATATGTATATATATGTGTACATATGGTGTGAATAACTATGCCATGCGCGATGGCTTGTATATATGATGTGATCATATGATGTATATATATATAGAGTGTGTGAATAATATATATACTTATGGTGTGAAGCATACCCGGCACATGCTATCGAAGTTGCACGATGAGGGTGAGCCCTTGTCTTGAGGAGCAGGGTGTGTACATTCCCCAGGTCATAGTCGTCCATTATTATTTGTGTGATTTTATATTTTTGGGGGTGAGAAGTCTTGGGTATGAGTTTTTCTAACTTGTCGGTAGAGAACTATGATTGCTTCCCATACGTTATGATTCATTTTGTGGCCATGGCGGTGTGATAATAGTTCAATAGGTTGTGACCCCACGAGAAAGTGAGTAATTCCTGGAAGATGATAGGATGGTGCAGTATTTTGGTATCCTATAACCGTTTATGTTATGTGGATTGCAAAGTGTGTATTGTGTGTGTTATGTATACGTGGTTATAGGAATGAATGATTGATTATATATATTTAGAGTAAATATATATATTTATCTATCCTATATGTGAAGAGGATATGGAGTTTCTATGATATACATATTGGGTGATTTGGTGTACTAGTTTATTTGGGTCGAAAATCGTACTTTGAGACAATTGCGATTATATCGACTTCGAGGAGCTAGATAGAGATTCTATTTATGTTCTTAGATAAAATACTCATTAATTAAGTAGTTACAGTAGTATAATATGTGTAGATGACATGATGGATCCCTACGATCAACATTGTTAAGGAGGAGTGTATCGGGGGGGTTCCTTGTTTGGATTTCGCTTTGCGAGATGCCCAACGCACGAAACGTAGTGCAATGTTGACAGTAGAGACAAGTTTTGTCTTTGTCTTTGTACTTGTATGTATGTTGTTTAGAGAATAAACTATTATATTAAAGCTTAATATTAATGTGTGACGTATTAAGACTTATAACTGGTTTAAGTTAATATTTGGAACCACTATAGCCTAGTAAGGCATATATGTGAAAATATATTTAAGTGTGATTAGAATGGAAAGGATTCGAGGGTTATGTTAAAATGGAAGGCCATGTGGGTATAAGTTGTGCGTATGGTAAGGTAGGTTGTCCTTATATGGGTGGGGTAACTTAATTAAGGTTCCAGGACGCGATTAGGTGCGTGTTGTAGTTGAGAGGTGATTTGGTGGTTCCACGAGAGTGCGATGCCACCCTAATTATGAAATAGTGCGTTTATACTTATTATGCACGATTAACACACTTGCTAAAAAAATTTACACCTCGGGCTCTGACTCGTTTATATTTCTTTTTACTATATATATATGAAGTCATTCAGGAGAGGACTCAAAGAACGGGTCTAGTAACAGACCACCCCCAAACGACGTAGTTTTTGGGGTGAAATTACAAGAAAGCCCTCACTTCACCCAGTTTTTATGTAATTTCACCCCCAAAACTACGTCGTTTGGGGGTGGTCCGTTAGTAGACCCATTGTTTAGTTTCGCTCCTGATTGACTCTGTATATATATATATATATATATATATATATATATATATATATATATATATATATATATATATACTGTTAATACAGGTGTCCCACCGCATGGATATTGGATGCTCTTCTTTCGAGAGTCTTGGGAGTCGTAGCAATTGCGAACTGTTGCGGGACTTAGATTGTAATCGCTTCCTACTTCTTGTAAATCTAGATATGATTCATTTTGTATACCGGGTTTACACCCATGGGTTATATCTAGATATTTATATTTCTTCCCTATGGTTGTTGTATTGTCTGTGACCCGACAGCTTACAAGGGTATATTTTTGTATGTACTTATGATGTATTGAGAGTATGTCCCTTCTTCATGTTGAGCATGTATATTTTTATTCATGTTAAAATTTATTTCATTATTGGTTTGAATTCCATTGTATGTTTTTATTTAAATTTTAGCATCCGCTTTTATAGTTTTGGGTAGTTAGCCTTATTTATTTTCGAATGGTCTGTTGATGCTGAGAATGAGCCATCTGAGATTCCTAATTTAATATAGTATAGGGCTAGCCACCCCTTATAATTTTAAGCAGGGTGTCAAAGATGGTATCAGAGCATTAGGTTCTAGTGTCTTTAGGATCTGTGCGGGTTTTTTGCATTCCTCCTCAAGCGTTCTTGATGCAGAGCTCTACTATTAGGATTGTTGTGTTCACTACATTTATCTCCTTCTACGAGGTGTATTCACTTCAACGACATTCTGACACAGTTGCTTTCATCTCAGACGTCTCCAAGAATAAGTCATCCCGAAAGGGGCAAGATGAGAGATGCAACACCCATAATAGATTTTGGGTATGCTTTGATTGGAAATATTTTATTTTCGCGATTTAGGCGGAGATAAGGAGGAGATTTCTAGCGGTGATTCAAGGTGATCTGACGAAGGTTGAGTGAAAAGGAGATTTGATTTGAATGGAGAATTCTTTGATCAATAAGGTAAGTGTTGAGGTTAAGCAAATAGTGAAGCCCGTGGGAGGTTTAGATTGAGAAACTCATCGACGTTTGTTTAGAAACTTGGTGTTGGTGACTCTTGTCGGTGAAAGGTATGTTGCATTGTCCTATTTTCATAAGTATTGTCTTCCTTTGAGAAGGGAGTGAGAAGTTAGAGAATTGGGTCCATTTAGTAGGAATGAAGGAGTTTTCAAGGGTAGCAATAGCGTTTTGTCCTTCAGGATGATTAGGAAGGATTTTAGGGAAGATGTTTCTCTTGTGGAGAAATAGGCTTTAGGAAGAAAGTTTGTCCTAGAAGAGGCGGAGGACTTTGAACAGGAATTTATGGATGAAATAAAGCAGTCAATATATGTAAGTATAAGGTAGAATACATTTCTTTGGGTTTAAGTCACGCTTTATATGGTATTGGTAGCGTTGCATGTAAAGTATAATGAGTGGTTAGCTGCTATAACCATAGCATGTACATAATTTCCTTTGAGGAAGGAGTGAGCAAGTGTGGCTTTTGTATGGAAGCTTTTAGGATGATAGATCATTTTGCGATAAGCTAGTAGAGAGCTATGCTATTGATTTCCAGAAGTGTGGATTGTTAAGGTTTATTGAGTAGTGGTTACAATGTTATTGTTTTATAGATAGGCTAGGGAAGGTAATTATAGTGTTCTAGTGAGGGAAGGGCTTGTCTTGTGGCAATGCTTTGATGCGATGTAAAGGATTTGTATAACTGAGAGGTTCAGAGTTTAGCAGATTCACTATTGAGCGAAGAATTTAGCTCATGGTTTTTCTAGTTTTGAGAACTATGTATTGGTGAGAGTATTGTGTTTGTTGAAGCCTTTTGTCTTGAACATAAGGTGTTTGTTTGTCATGTCGAAAGACATGGAATTATTTTATATTATATTGCTATATAGGCCGCCTTAGGGAAATATCTATAATTCGAAAACCTTTTATAAAACCTTAGCTCTAGTTTAACTAATCTAAATCCCCGACATAGCTACACAGTAGTGTATTGGGAGGGTTCCTTGTTTGGATTTCGCTTGCGAGACCTCCCCCGCACGAAAGTAGCGAATGTCAGGAATTGAGAAGAGTTCAACCATTGGAAATTTCAAACTTTTATATATATTTAATATGTCGTTATACAAATTTATTGAGAGCTATATCACGATTTTAAGGCTAGTGAAGCCGGGTTATGGTTTTAAGAGTTAAGCTTGGGTACAGGGTGTATGGGTGCCCTGGGTAGCTAGTTTGATTTTTAAAATCTATATGGTTTGATGTGAGAAGGGGAAGAGATGGGTATAGTGATCTTGAGGGTAGATGTAAGGACTAGATAAGATTTGAAGTCCTAGGCATATCTTAAATTTTGCGGACGAAATTCTTATAGGGGGTAAGTATGTAATAACCCGTGACTTTGGGACTGAGAAATTAAATTTTTGGGAGAAATAAAATTTTTATTTTAATTGGAGAATTTTAAAATTTGGAAATAGTGGTCCAAAAATTAAGGACGTTATAAAGTATTCCGGATGATGATTCTAAGTGCGCCATTGATTCTGGATAGGTCGAGATAGTCGAAATGACTGTCCTTGGGTTTTATTTCAGGTTGGGAATATTTCTAAGTTAGTTTGACTCGAATTGGAGTAAATGAGCCATTTAAATGGTGTATTATAACTTAAGTTGGGTGTTTTAGGAAATTAGGATTATAAAGCCTTTGGGAGATTAAAATCTAATTCTTGAGATTTTGAGAGAGACAGAGATAAGCCCTAGAAAAAGAGAAAGAAAGAAGAAGAAAGGAAGAAAGAGAGATGAGAAAGCTTGGAGACTCCGACCAACAGACGATTCAACCACTACGATTTCGAGGCAAGTGTTTAATCTTGCTAAATAATTTATTTGTGTATTTTATTTCATAAATTGTAGGCAAAAGAATTGGATTTTGTGTTATACGTTAAAAAATAGATTTTTGGGACAAAAACATGAATTTGATGTTTATATATGGGATGGATGGCATTTAAGTTGATGAGAAGAGATGTAGGTTGGGTTTTGATGTAAGGAATATGATTGAGTTAAAGATTGAGGGTTAGATGATCATATTTTGGGTGTTTGGATAGTTTGGGTTTTGTTCAAAAATGGAAAAAGGCCAAGATATCTAGTATGGCCGGTCGACCGCGCCCAGGGGATCGGTCGACCGCGCCTCAAGGGAAAAGCCTACTGCATTCTTCGTAGGGTAAATTTTAGACCCACGATCGATCGAGGGTCTGGGATCGGTCGACCGATCCTCTGTTTTTATCCCAAGAATGGGATTTTCTTTTACCCCTTTCCTTTTGGGTTTTATTCTTAGGGGCCTTCTTAATGGACTTATTATGGAGTGTTACGATATAAAATTAAGGTAATGATTCCTTAGGGTGATTAGGGGCATTTGGATCTATGTTAAAAATGGATTATGAGTCTGTGATACCTCTTTGAGTAAGGAAATGATTACGGGATTGAATGATAGGTGGATTACCTTAAAATGATGGTGTTGGGCTATCATGAAATAGTTATAAAATGTATATATAGTCCATTTATGTTTATGTGCGTATTAATAATAGATATTCCGAGGTATAGTGGGGAATCTCATTGAGCACGGGAGTTCTATTTGGAGGTCAGAAGTGAGTTTAGATATGATTTAAGGTTTAGGACTCTTTGGGAGAGTGGTAAGGGTATGGCGTGAAATTGTAGGCCGAGATTTATGCCGAATCCTTATAGTGATAGGATTCTATTTAAGGTATGATTGGGGACTGAGGATAGAGAGAGAAGTCGCGTATCCTTAGTGATGACAAATTCAAGGAATATTATAGTAAATGTGTTAATGTTAATGGTTCATAAGGACAATTGAATAGTAGTCAAAATTGAGAGTGATTGGATCATACTATCAACTAGAATAGGGTGTGTTGTAAATCTAGTCGGGATAGTTGTTATATATCGGTGTATGATTAACAATGAGGATTCCAATAAGTGATGGGATGATGGAATGAATTTAGGATTGAGCTTGAGGTTCGTAGACTATTAGTTATGTGCATACCAATAGTCAAAATTATTACTAGAAATATCGATGTGCTTTCAGATATAGATGGGATGCGTAGTGATTGTCACATACATTAAATTTTGGATTGATAATCTTAATATTAGATGTATTGGAATACTATTCATATCATATGGGTAATGGATGAATATGCTTCAAGTGAAGGATCGTATATATATAACTAATTAAGTTAATATGCTTGGAGTGACGGATAGTATAACGAGGACTATGTACACGTATGGCCGAGTTTATGAATCCCATACATACGGATGAGAGATAGTGTGTATATATGTGTATATGTGGATATATATATATATGTGTGTGTGTGTGTGTGTGTGTGTGTAGATATGTATTTATGTGTGTGCATATGGTGTGAATACCTATGCTGTGCGCGATGGCTTGTATATATGATGTGATCATATGGATGTATATATATAAAGTGTGTGAATAATATATATACTTATGGTGTGAAGCATACCCGACACATGCTATCATGGGAAGTTGCATGATGAGGGAGAGCCCCTAGCTTGAGGAGCAGGGTGTGGATATTCCCCAGGTCATAGTTGTCCATTATTATTTGTGTGATTTTATATTTTTGGGGGTGAGAAGTCTTGGGTATGAGTCGTTCTCACTTCCCGGTTAGGAACTATAACCGCTTCCCATACGTTATGATTGATTTTGTCACCATTGCGGTGTGATAATAGACCGATAGGTGGTGACCCCGGGAGAAAGTGAGTAATTCCTGGAAGATGATAAAATGGTGCAGTATTTTTGTAGCCTGTAATCGTTTATGTAATGTGGATTGTAAAGTGTACATTATGTGTGTTATGTATACGTGGTTATAGGAATGAATGATTGGTTATATATATTTAGATTAAATATATATTTATCTATCCTATATGTGAAGAGGATATGGAGTTTCTATGATGTACATCTTGGGTGATTTGGTGTACTAGTTTATTTGGGTCAAAAAATCGTACTTAGAGAAAATTGCGATTATATCGACCTCAAGGAATTATATAGAGATTATATTTATGTTCTTAGATAAAATACTCATTAATTAAGTATTTGCAAAAGTGTAATATATGTAGATGACATGATGGATCCCTATGATCGACATTGTCAAGGAGTAGTGTATCGGGGGGTTCCTTGTTTGGATTTCGCTTTACGAGACGCCCCACGCACGAAACTTAATGCAATGTTGGGAGTAGAGAAAAGTTTTGTCTTAGTACTTGTATGTATGTTGTTTAGATAATAAACTTTTATATTGAAGCTTAATATTAATGTGTGACGTATTAGGACTTATAATTGGTTTAATTTAATAATTGGAACCACTATAGCCTAGTAAGGCATATATGTGAAAATATATTTAAGTGTGGTTAGGATGGAAAGGATTCGAGGGTTATGTTAAAATGGTAGGTCATGTGGGTATAGGCCGTGCGTATGGTAAGGTAGGTTGTCCTTATATGGGTGGGGTAACTTAATTAAGGTTCCAGGACGCGATTAGGTGCGTGCTTTAGTTGAGAGGTGAGTTAGGGGTTTCATGAGAGTGTGACTCCACTCTAATTATGAAATAGTGCATTTATATTTATTATGCACGGTTAACACACCTTCTAAACATTTTTACACATCGGGCTCTAACCCGTTTGTATTTATTTTTGCTTTATATATATATATATATATACTGTTAATACAGGTGTCCCACCACATGGATACCGGATGCGCTTATTTCCAGAGTCTTAGGAGACATAGCAGTTGCGGACTGTTGCGGGACTTAGATTGCAGTCCCTTCCTACTTGTTGTAAATCTAGATAGGATTCATTTTTTATATCGGGTTTACACCCAAGGGTTATATGTAGATATTTATATTTCTTCCCTGAGGTTGTTGTACTGTCTATGACCCAACAACTTATTCGGGTATATTTTTGTATGTACTTATGATGTATTGAGAGTATGTCCCTTCTTCATGTTGAGCATGTATATTTTTATTCATGTTAATAGTCATTCTCATTATTGGTTTGAATTACATTGTATGTTTTTATTTAAATTTTGGCATCCGCTTTTATAGTTTCGGGTAGTTAGCCTTATCTATTTTAGTATGGTTTGTTGATGCTGAGAATGAGCCATCTGAGATTCTTGATTTAACATAGATTGGCATAGATGTTATTTTTGGAAAATTTTCAATTTGTTTATCTTACTAGTTCCTCATGGTTTTTCTTTGGGGTGTTACAAAGTCATATTAGAAATTAGATTACTTTAAACCATGAGTATTGGGTAGTGAACTATTGTGTTATATTTGTGTTTAGTTTTCGGGGAATTGTTTTGAAGGATATGGAGGTAGTAAATTTTGAGGATGAATTTAGTTCTAGGGAGGAAGAATGTAATACCCATAATTTTTTGTAATGTTTTTTAGGATAAATTATTGATCATAATTTATAATTTTTTGTGTTACTTATTGGATTAATGTTGTATTTGAGTTGGATTTATAAGGCATATATTCATATTGTGATAATTAGGTTTAAGAATGGGTTTTTGTGGGAATACTATAGTTCATGGTGAATTTTGGGGATTTTTAGGATCAATATTGGAGAAATTTATTTGACAAAATGTGGACATTTAGTTATTAAAGGGTCAGAATCGCTGAAAAGTCGATAAAATTCACATAAAATGAGGTATGAGGAAAAAAGGGGTTAAAATCCACTATCGTTATGGATCAGAAGACCCTGTTATGTTCACTATTTAGTGGATATAGTAGGCCTATGGCCAATGTTTCACTCCTATAAAGGGGAGGGTCGCAATTAAGGGTATTTAGACGATGCAGTTGGGTTACATGTGAATTTTTAATAGATTTATTTAAGTGATCTTTTGATATATATTATAATGTCTGGTTTTATTAAAATTAATAAGGCCACGTTATGAGAAATTAATAGGATTAATTTAAATAGATTATTTTTATTGAAGTTAAGGTTAAGAAGAAAAATTTGAATTATCACGTATTGCATTATGCGTGTTAATTAAGTTATGTATTTTAAATTAGATTAAAGAAGTATATAATTATTTTCATATTTATTTTATAATATCATTAGGATAAATAAGGTATTCGAGCAAAGAAAAATTATTATTGGAAAAATTATTCGCACTTGTCATATGAGAATCGATTCGGACTAGGATCGAATCGATTCGGCACCTGCAAAATGGGTTCTTTTGAGCTATCATCATTCGGATCATTTTAGGTCAGCCTCCATCCTTGTTTGAATAATTTTATATATTATATTTGGACCCTTTAGGTAGTATGATATCAACCCCTAATGGCTAGGATCCATTTGATATGGATAGGGATAATGTAGGGTGGCTTATAGGGGCTACCTACCAAATTTTTCTCTCATTTATGCTGAATGAAAATCTGCATTAAGTCAAATCAAAAAATACTCATCGTTTCTACCATCTTTACTCTACAGAAGCTTACTTATTCTCTCTATACTAAAACCTTATTATCCCACATAACTATCCTTCTATTATCAAGAGTTTCCACATGTTATAGAGGTGTTATTTTGGGTATGGAAGAGGATTGCTAGAAGAACTATATTTCAAAAGGTTGGAGCTTCTTAGGTTTTGTTTTCTACCTCTTCTTCAAAGTTATTATCTTTAAGAGTTAGGGGTTCTATACTATTTTCAAGTTTGAATCAAAGCATATTATATATATGTATATATGTATGAGTCACATCCTTATGTATGATAATTATCACCACATATTAGAAAATATGCGATAAAAATGAATAAAAGTTAAAGCTTGAAAGACGGATAAATTTCAGAATGTTTATTTCATGGCAATATGTTATATTGAACTTACAAAGAAATAGTAAGATGCATTTGTTGGATTTGTTTGGCATAAAACCCTCACTTCTATGAACATAAACTCATGTAGTTGGGCTAAATGGGTTAAGTATGTTGAAAGTGTATTAAAATGAGCTTTTGAACATGAAATGGTAAACTTGATAATTTTAAAATATTAATCACATAAAATAATACAATTTATGTGAAGAAAGTCCTCAAGAAACATGAAATAATGTATTAAAAGTGAAACTAATAAAGTGTTTGAGGCAAAAGTGTGAAATGGTGTAATATGAATACATAAAATGATAAGAAACAAGATAAAAAGTAATGAGTTTAAAATATAAGGCTTAAAATAACAGAAGTAATATTTTAGTACAATTGTGTCATTTTATGTAAAAGTTGAACTTATGAATAAATTCTCCAAACTAAAGGACTCTAGTTAAAGAGTTGGATTTTATCTGGTGAAAACTCATGCTTTGTAAAGAAAAGGTGAAACTAAGTATTTTTTAAAAACTGTATGTGAATAGTAAAAAGCCATAAAAGCATTTGAAACAATTATTTGAACTCAAACGGTTATGTTTCAAAAGAAATAGTAAATAAAGTTTTTTTCAAAAGATGAAATACCGAGTTAAAGTCGAAATGAAAACATACTTTTGATATAATGTGAAACTTAAAAAAAATTGCATTAGGACTTGTGTTGTCCTAGGTATTGGGCCTCATCGGTCGATTAAAAGAAAATAATGGAAAAGGCTTAAAAGTGGATAAGAAATAAAGATATGAAAAAGGTTTACAATGATGTAACAAGTAAAAGATACTCATAGGTAACATTAAAATTTAAGGAGGTATCGACACCCTAGGGGGATACTTAATTCTTAGAGTCAGACCATGGATCAGGAGCATATTGCGGCATTATGGCAAGCGGTGAAATACGATAAATATACATAGTATTAGTACCCCGATTAAGAAAGTGAAAAGAAGATTTTGATCACATCGCTTATTAATGTAAAGGCAAGTAAATTTACTAACTTGAAAAATATAAAAGTAAATCAATGGTTAAATTAATAGGATACGAGTAGTATTAAAAGAAAAATTAAGTGTGAGTGGGTTCATCGCCCGAGTTGCAGGCTAGTAGTGCACATTGAATGGTTATGATATATCTTTCGTGAGAACACTTAATAAAATGAAGAATGATTTCATAATTGCCAAAACATATTGTATATGTACATATATTCCTCGTACGATATATACACTTATAGTATTTCTCCTACTGGGCGTACGCTTATATACTGCCATTTGCCAAACCTCTCCCACGGGTACATCAACTAGAGGAAATAACAAGGAGAACGGAAAAGAGAATGAGAGTTATCCACGCAATTAGAGATACGCCACTATTCATTTTAATTATGTGATTTAATTGCGAACAATGGTTTTCATCATCTGACTTTAACACGAGCACTTTAATTTGGGAATGTAATGATTCAAGACTGTATGTATTCCACTTTAGTCATTTTTATTTATTGAACTTTCCAAAAATCTTTTATTTTAAGTGTTCTTATGAATTTCATAAGATGGATATCACTTATTTAATTAAATTAAATGAATTTTACGACATAAATGAATAAATCAAGTGTTTATTTCAAAAGAGGATTTTCTTAAATGAAATCAAAGTCTAAAAAGTTTTTGCGCATTGACACTCGGAATTGTGGTATCACAACTTGGTATCAGAACATAGGTTATGTGAGTGTCAAACTATATGCTTACATTCCTCTTCATTAAGTAATAGTTCATTGCGTATTTTATCCTTACTAAACTATTGTTCTTCCTTTTAGAATGTCTACGTATAGAGGAGGTGGATGTACTGGTGGAAGACGTACTAGTGGAAACTATAATGAGTTATGCAAAATGACTCAGGTAGTCAGGAATATGGATGATTTCTTTTCTCAATAGAACTAAGGCAACAGTATCTCAGTGGAGAGGAACAGGGTTGTCACTATACTAAAAGAGTCAAAGAGTCAGGAAACTCAATCGTTTAATGTTTAGAGACACTATAGGGCTCAAAGGGGAAAATGAGTTGATGCAGTGCATCACTCATATTTTTGAGGTCCTTGAAGGGTCTCCTTCTTATAGGGCCCATGTTGATACCTTTCAATTGACGAACCTGTACCAAAAGTGGTGAGGTAGTTCTTTGGAAAGATTTTTGAATGACATTTCTAGATCGATACTTTCCAAAATACCACCGTGATGGGAAGATTGATGAGTTATGTAACTTATTCCAGGTACGATGATCGTTGGAGAGTATGAGGTCAAGTCAGAGAGCTTGTTGAATTTAAGACCGATATATGAGTGGAGATGAGAGGGAGAATACTCGCCTTTTTATAAATGGTCTCAACCCTTTCACCTGGAGGCTTATCATTGGCCAATGTGTTAATGGGTCTTAAGAGATGGTGAATAAAGCCATCAGTTTCTAATTGGGGTATGAAGATGATCAAGAAAAAGAAAAGGAAAAATGGTAATAAGCGAAGCAATAATGGAGGCAAGAAACATAAAGAGAGTGGTTCCAAGGGATTTTTTTGCCAAGTTAAAGGCGTAGAGGGTAATGATTCCTCCCATATTAAGGGTAAGGGTTCATCACAACCATGAAAAGTGTGTTTCATATGTGGGGAAAAAAACCAATTCAAAAGGCATTTCCCCCTAGAGCCACAGTGGTCCCGAGCCATGCAATCAGGGTTCTAACTTTTAACTAGCATGGAACTCAAGCTTTGTAGTTCCTACCCAATAGCCTCAGCAATATAGTGGTTTTCAACAAGGAAGACAAAATTTTGGCATCTCACGACCCATCCAGGGTTACGGTGGACAAGGTCAGTAGAACTACTAGGGCGACCAAACCAACAGGTTTACACGAGGGTGTGCCTATGCCATTACTCAGCCAACTATTTAGCTAGATGTCATAGTGATGAAAAGTATGATTTTAATATTCAATACATGGGTTCAAAATTTATTTGATTTGAGCGCATTGTATTCCTTTATATCAAGTGAATTATCTTTCAGTTTAGGCTTAGAGATAGATTATTTATGTCCCCTCTCTTTGTGGGACTTTTGGTTGGCAAAGGTATTTCTTTAAAATGCATATGTCGTGTTTATGTCATTATTTCGCGAGATCATGTTCTCTAATATGACTTAATTGTCATGGATATGGGAGGTTTTGAGGTAATCCTTACGATGGATTTTATTTCATGCTTTAGTTCTACTATTGAATGTCATCAGCACTATGTGTCGATGTTATTGCTGAATGGATCCAGCTACAGATTTAACAGTGAGAAACTCATAAATTGTCACTAGCACCAAGGATAAAGAAATTATTTTAGGTGTCTTTCAAGACTTGTGGCATAAGATAGTCCCGATAATATGGTCCTTGATTATGTGATTGTACAAAAGTTCCTGAACGTGTTTCCAGAGTATCTTTTAGGGTTACCACTATAGAGGACAATAGATTTTACAATTGAGGTACATATGGATGTATCACATATTTCCATTCCTCCACACCATTTAGCACTAGTTGAGATGAATGAACTCAAGATACAGTCATAGGATTTACTATCGAAGAGTCTTATCGGGCCTAGTGTCTCACCATGGGGCGTACCAATCCCTTTTTCCAAGAGGAATGACAATACCCTATGGATTTCTATTGACTATAGGTAGTTGAATCGTGTTACGATTAAGAACAAGTATCCTATTATGTGGATTGATTCTCCCTTCAATTAGGTTTGGGACGCGGGGGTATTCTCTAAGATTGATCTTTGGTATGAATATAATTAGTTGAGGGTCAAGACTAAGGATATTCAAAAGATGACATTCCAGATGCGATATGGGAATTTTGAGTTCTTATTGATACCATTTAGGTTAACGAATGCACTACAGCATTTATGGACCCAATGAAGTAGATTTACCATTCGTACCTATATAGGTTTGTTGTGGTGTCTATTGATGATATCCTGATCTACTCAACTTCAGGAGTGGATCATGATGCTTCGTGAAAATAAATTGTATACCAAGTTTAGCAAGTGTGAGTTATGAAATGAGGTAGGGTTTATTGGCCATGTCATCTTAGGATAAGGGATTTTAGTAGATCTGATAACGGTTGAATCAATGGTGAATTGGGAAAAACCAAAGACATCCACATAGATGAGGAGTTTTATGGGACTTACCGGGTATTATAAATGTTTCATACAGGGATTCACACAAATTGCTTCACGTCTCGCCAGGTTGATGCATAAAGATGTTCACTTTGAATGGAAAAATGACTATGAGGTGACCTTTCAAAAGTTGGAGACTAGACTGACTTCAGCACTAGTACTTATCCTTGCTAAAAGAGGAAAATGATATTCTGTGAATTATGATGCATGAGTGGTAGGTTTATGAGTGTTATTGATGCAAGTGAAGAATGTGGTAGGTTATGCATCAAGGGAATTAAGGGTTCACGAGAAGAGCAACCCAGTGCATGACCTACATCTTGGAGCAGTTGTCTTTGCCCTTCAAATTTGAAGATTTTACTTGTGTGGGGAATAGTTTAAAATTTAGTAGGATTATAAAAGTCTCCCACATATTTTCATTCATAAAATTCTAAATCTCATGAAGAGGCAATGATAATGCTTACGGAAGATTCTAACTTGGGTTTCTATTACCACCCAGGGAAGGACAATGTTATAGCCGATGAATTGAGAATGAATACATGAGTATCTTGGGTGGAAATGAAATTTTACTGACATAATATGATGTAAGGCCTTTAGAGCTACGAATTAGTGGTTAAGCGAGGAAAGCATCATGCCTACATCTTCGTGATGGTGGGAAGACACGTAATATAATATAAGGTTCTTGGTGCACGTGCTTTTGGTGATGATTTAGCGAACTACCAAGATCGCATTGTGTCAAATTATACAATCAATGAATTATAACTTGAAAATTATAATGGTGTGAGTTTCAAGAAAGTTTTGTAGTTCTGGGTATTGCGGAACTCATGGAAGAAGTTATGGAAGAAATACACTAGTCTAGTTTCAGCATTCATCCAGGAAGTGCAAAGATATACAGAGGTTTATGCAGAGATAATGGTGGTCATGAATAAAATAGGATGTATATTTTTATGGAAAAGTTCTCACTTGTCAGAAATTATAGGTCGAGCACCAGAAGCCAACAAGGTTATTGCAGCCATTAGCAAAAGCACAATTGAAGTGGGAAATGGACTTCATTATAGCTTTGCTTAAGACTAAGGTGAGGAATAATGCAGTGTGGGTTGTGGTTGATCTACTTACCAAGTCAATGTATTTACTTCCTATCAAACTCACGAATAGTTTTGCCAAGATTGTTGTACTCAACATCCGCGAAATTAAAAGATTACATGGCGCACCTTTATTAAATATTTCGATAGGGATCCGAGATTTGTGTTCAAGTTTTGGTATAAACTGTAGCAGGATATGAGAAGAGATCTAAATCTCACTACAACCTATCATTCAAAGATGGGTGAACAGTCCGTGAGAACTATTCAAATCCTCAAAGATATGTTGCGATCTAGTGCTATAGATTTGCAGGGTAGTTGGTATGATCATCTACCGTTAGAAGAGTTTGCTTACAATAAGATTTTTCAGGACAGTATTGGGATGGAACCGTTTGAAGCTTTATATGGGAGACCGTTTGTTTCCTAGTTTATTGGGTGAAGCTGGGCAAGAACACCATCTCGGGGTCAAAGATGATTTAGGAGGCCCCTGAGAAGAGTTAGGTCATTTGCGTTAGACTTAAAACTCCTTAGATTCGTCATAAGAACTATGTTGATGTTCATTATTTCGATTTGGATTTTAGTATGGGTGATCACAAATTTTTGAAGAGAAAGGCTATACCATGGGTAATGCAGTTTCGCAAAAAGGGAAAGTTGGGACCAAGGTACATAAGACAGTTTGAGATTTTTGATAGGATTGGTCTGGTTCGCATCGTTTGACTTTCCCATCTCAGTTAGCTAATGTTCATAACATTTTTCATGTATCAATGTTACGAAAGTATGTTCTGAATTCATCTCATGTAATCAATTAGGTTCAGTTAGATCTCCAGAACGATGTTTCCTACAAGACCAGGCCAATAATAAGAGTGGACCACATGCAGAAAATGCTTCATAAGAAGACGATTCCTCTCCTCAAGATTGTTTAGGATAACAATGGCATTGAGGAAACGACTTAGTAACTTGAGTCTATGATGAGAATGATTCATCCCTAATTTTTTGCTTAAATATGTTTAATTTTTTGATTTTGAGGATGAAAATTCCCAAGGGCGGAAGATTATAACACACCGTTTTGTTAAAATCAATAAAGTCACGTTATGAGAAATTAATGGGATTCATTTAAATAGAGTATTTTAATTAAAATTAAGATTAAGGAGAAAAATTCAAAATGTTGCATATCGAGTTACATTAATACTTCTCTTATCGCCCATTGCTATGCAATATCATCAGTGGCATACCCTATATTTTTGGCAAAACCTCACATATATTAACATCCAGAGTTTTAATTACACCATCGATACCCTCATATTTTGTATCCCTATAGGCCCACCCATCTATATTTAGTTTAAAATAAAAAGGTGGGGGTTGCTAATGAAAATGGTGGATATGCTTCCTCAAAAAAATATTTATTTTTTTTTAAGTGTAATAAGGAGCAGGCCGTTTAAATTATACGAACGTTACATTTTATCAAAGATAGTTGGATAGGATCATTTATGAACATAGAATCATTACGAGCCTGCCAGGTTCTCTACGTGGCATAAATTTGTTCAACAGGGAGATTTTTATTCCTATAATTATGATTTTTAGTAAAACAAAACTCTTCATCAAGAATGAAGATCATAGCATTTGTAATGTTAAAGAAAATTGGCCAATCATTAAAATAATGTATATTAGAGTTAATGTTACCACACAACATGCAACAGTTGATATTAAAAATATGGAGGTGAAATAAAATATTAGCATTAGGTAAGTCATTATAATATAAAATCTATACAAAAGATTTATCTTTTTCATTAAAAGGAAGAGGTCGTATTCTATAACAAGGTAATTGCGGGAGAATATGTACAATTTTTCCTTATTATAAATCCATAAGTAAATGAATTTTATAGAAAATTGGCCACTTTTATTGGGGCCCTACAAGGGTGTGTGCCTCTTATCACAAATAGGCTAAGAATGCCCTTAATGTCATTAATAACATCTTTCGACAAACAAATAGATAAACTATCAATATTACACTTATTTATGACCATAATATGGAAATCACTCACTTTTAGATTTGCAATACTATTAGGAGGGATTCCTAGAGTGTTGGCTAAAGCCTTATTACCAACTCATATATCAGTCCAAAATTTATTAGGGACATTATGTAATTAGTCACATTTGTAAACAATTACTTGTGGCCACTCCCATGTTTTTATTTTTTTATTTGTTGGTCCTATTATAATAACACAAGACAAGTGTCATTCTTTGTAAAAACAAAAAGATGTGATTAAAGAGAAGTTATGAACGGTTTTAGGTGGTCCTGAGACTTGTTACAGTTTAAAAAAAATATGGAAGTGGGGCCTAACAAATCTTTTAAAATGGGACTAAATAAAAAAAACTAAAGTTATTATCCCCATAACTTATAGAACAATCAACGTATCAAAAAAAACTTATAGAACAATCAAGGGGTAGCTTGAAAATTATTAATTTGATTATGTATGCATCTCTAAGCCCGGGAACTCCAATTGGTAATGTTATACTCTAAGAAATTAGTTGTAGGGAATATTTATGATAAAAAACCGCGTCCATAGGGCATTATCTTTATTTAAAAGATTTCGAAGAAGTTTTTGCTAATAACAATCATTAAGTAAAATCAAATCTTGAAATCTAGGCCTCCCAAAGCCTGAGATGCTGCCACCTACTCCTAAGAAATAGTTAGTTTTTTGGTAGAGTCTTTAAAGGCTTTTCAAAAAACTTTTTATTATTATTTTACTCTTGTAACAAGGTGTCGGGCATTTTCAAGGAATATAAAAAGGGAAATATGTAATGACCATTTTGATAAGAGCGGTACGACTTGGGTAAAATAAAAATTTATTATTCGAAATATCTAAATTATGACCTAATCTAATCATGAAGTCTTAAAAATGAGATTTAGTAACTGGATCAGTGATAAGATGAATGCAATGATATTTATCAGAACCTTTGTAAATAGGCATGCCTAGCAAGTTATGAATAATTCCTTTCCTATTGCTAGGAACTTTACTAAAGAATAGGAGTGCAGATTTTGCATTATTGATACATTGCCTAGAAATATTAAAGAAACCATCAATTAATTGTTTAAAATTGATAATGTTACTATTTGTGGCACCTAAAAGTAACACGTAGTCATCCGTAAAAGCCAAAATTGGTATATGTGGACCATAGTTCAAGGCAGGTTAAGGGCATAATATTTTATTCCTAGTGGAACCAACAAAAGACCTAAGAAAAGTATCAAGCTTGAAAATATATAAGTAAGGAGAAAACGGATCTCCCTAGTGAATCCCCTGGAAGGAAAAAAATTATCAGGGGTATGACCTTTTATAGAGATTTAAATCTAGTTGATGTGATACACTACATAATACGTTGAGTAAAAAATGCAAGGAACCTATGATTATTCAAAACATTCCCAATGAAATTCCATCCTAGTTGGTCGTAGGCCGTTGAAAGATCAAGTTTGATAATTGAACCACCTATAATAAAATTAGAATGTTGCATCGAGTGAAACAATATGCGAGTTATTATAACATTATACTGTATATGATTACATTTAATGAAAGCATTTTATAAGTGGGAGATGAGTTTGGAAATAATTGAACACAGCATACTAATAATGATAGCATACATTATTTTATAAATAACGTAACAAAGGCATATTATAGGTCTATAAGACATGATTCGAGTTGTTTTTTTATGGATAATAATTATTAAATAAGTTTGGTTTAGTTCGCGTCAAACATGGCCAGAGTGGAAAAAAGCCATGACCAAATTTATCACATTATCACCAATAATATTTCATTGGTCCTTAAACAATTCAATTGCAAGGCCATCATAACCAAAAGATTTATTGGAAGGCATACACCAAATTTTGTTAATAATTTCTTATTTTGTGATTTCATTCATGATTACCCCGTAATCAATAGAGTTAACAACTAAAGGTTTTCTGGAAAAGTCGTTAAAATGAGTAGGATCATTACTAGCTTTATAGGGATTAATATAAATATATTTAAATTTCTTCCACATATCTTTTGGGTTAAAAATCCAACCTCTCTGTATGTGATATGATGGGTAATATAATATGTCACGCCAATTGTCTAACTTGGTACTATTTAATTTATCTCCTATACATTGAAAAAACAAAGTTAATTCTTTTGTTAATTTTGTTTTGATTATTGTAATTTTGCTTTGTCTACTTTTACCAAATCCATGCTAGTTAATAATATGACCATTTGATGGAAAATTCTTTGATGTTTTTTATTAACATTTATTACAATTATTTTTATTTTATGTTAAAAATTATCTCATCATATAAAACACCAATACACTTTTTCTCTTATTTAGATCATAAAAAAAAATTCCAAAAAAATAAATAAAAGACTTTTTAAACATATAAAATATAAGGTGAACTAAGTGAAAAACGTACTTAGCTCCTAGGAACTAAACATTAATTGTCCCAAAAGAATTTTTATCTTAATGCATTTTAAAATGATACATTAGCTAAAAATTCCTTATAAGTCTATTTATATTGTTGGTATTTTAAACCCATAAATTTTTTAATTTATTAACGATCAATCCAAACAATATAATTAGACTTATTAATGTAGATACAATTGCAATTGTAATTCTATCTACATTAATAAGTGTAACTTTTACATTAAGAGTATTGATCATCTCTTAGTACAAATTAAGTGCCAAATGTGCTTTAAATGCATTGTACCATAATGGGATCCACACTGGGATACAATGTATTTAAAGCACATTCGGTACTAGATTGGTACTACCAGTAGGTTTATGTATCTTTATTCTTACATTAATAAGTATAATTGTATTTATATTCATGTATATACATATAATACAACCATACAAAAGATTTTCATTGAATTGCACAAACCATCCAGCCCTCGATGCCAGACACTAATTTTTATTTCTTATATTTTTCTCTCCTAAAATCGTTTAGAGACGATACGTGAACTGGTAAAATGTTATTTATTTTAATCTTCATGGGAAAGGATCATTTAATCTCACTCTTTCCTCTCCCCTAATCATACCCTTTGTATCTCTTGGGTACAAATCCATCTATCTTCCCTCATCAGTAGCACAAACTCTCTCTATCTGAATGAATACTTTTCAGAAAATCCTCGACGGTGGCTATAACAACATGGAAACTCTATTAACTATTTCTGATAGTGGATCCCACTCTATATAGGATGATACATGGAAAAAACTCACTCTTTCCCATTCAATGAATACCAATCGAAGAAATTATTATAATAGGGTGAAATGAGTAAGAGGTACAATTATTTTTATATATGTTACTCATGATGATCCAAACAATTATTTTGAAATTAGGAATGTTGTAGTACATTCAATTTCAAGTATTTTTGGAAAATTCTTTCTGTTGCATCAGCCATAGTTATTTTTCTTTACATATGAAGTAAATGGCCTTTGTGTAAAAAGGGACTAAAGGAAAGACCTTTATTTAAGCTCAAAATCATAATGGTTTGCAATAATTTTAGTTGTTGTTTTTTTCAATTTTGTATGATTGCGGGCATCAATTTTCATTGAAGTTGCTTTGTTTTTTCATTGAATATACTTGAGGGTAAATGTATCTTTTATTAGAGATCGAGGATTCGGGTGGAAGATGTTGACATGAAATATTCTCATTTGATGGGAAAATGCAAGAAAAATAAACTATATCATTAACGACACTTTAGAGATGTTGAAGTTGAATTAGTTAGGGTTGAACGGACTCTTACATTGTCCCAAACTTGCATCCATGTTGGATGGAAGATGAGATTTAATATCAGGTTTTACTTTATATTAAATTCACTAATGGCTCTATATTTACATTTTTTATATTTGGGGACCATTTGTGAGATTTTTTTTTTGTTAAGGATGGTATCAAATAGATTCTTATTTGGTATATCTTTACTCCACCAACTTCTCGTTTGCGTAAATGAGTCAAAGAGCTTTAGTTTGTCTAGGGCTAGTCTTTGAATTCCATGATCCCATTTATAGCTTTTGTCTTTCGATATTGGAAAATAAACCTTTTATGTATTAGTGTTACTTATCAATTTTGGGTGTTAATTCTTTAGTAGTGTAACACCCCGGAATTTTATTGATTTTTATATTTGGAATGGATTGGGATTAATTAAATTATATTTGGAAATTAATCAGGTAAAATATATATTAATTAGTGAGACAAGGGTTAATATTTATTTATATTGAATATTAATTAGTGAATGATTAATAATAATGATAAGTAAATATTATAATTATCGTGAGTGAGAAATATGACAGTTACGATAAATTTAGTTGGGTCGCGCGTGTCAGTCGTGTCGGGATTAAATTTTAAAAATAACATATAATTTAACTTTTGATATTCCATATATTCATTTTGAGTGCGTTAATGTGTCCGAAAGGGTCGAGATAGTCAGAAAAGTCTACTCAAGGGTTTAGTTTGGGTCCTGAAGCACTTTTAAGCCAAATTGACACCCCGGGAGGGTATTTTAGTCATTTGCATTTTTGGTGAAAAGAGACCCACGAATTTTATAGGTTTATATCATCAATTAGGATGAGAGAGTTAGGTTTAGTATCTACGAAACCACAGAGAGCTCATAAGAGGGAGAAGAAAGGAGATCCCAAAACCAAATTATACCATTCTTGCACCACAATCACGACCATCGCGTAGATCGGGAGAGGATCAAAACCATACCATTATTCTACAAGGAATTAGACCCTCAAACAGAGGAAAGTGGTTAATCTTGCTAAACTATGATTTGATATCATCCATGTTAGCATAGGGTGATAATCTTGCGAATTTCATGAAATTTGGCTTTAAAATTTGAGATATAAATCACGTTCTTGGGTAGGAATGGCGTTATACTTGATCCCTTAAACATGTAGGCTGAAATTGATGAGAAATATCACGAAATTGGGGAGGAAATCTGGAAAAATGGTGAACTTATTGAACATGAATGATAAACTATGGTTTTGAATGTTTAATCCTTAACTAATTGAATTTATGGGTGTTCTTTGATAATTTAATGATTCCAATACATCAAAAATCATGTATATGTGTTGGTATAATGTTTAGTATGTTTAGTTGGGAGATTGGGAATGAATTATGAAGGTTTTGAAGTTAAAACAATAGAATCCCGTAACTGTTATTTTTGAAGAAGATGAGACCTATTATAGGCAAATCGATTCGGCTTCTTGGCCGAATCGATTCGGAAAGAGAATCGATTCGGACCAAGGCCAAATCGATTCAATTTCCCAAAATTGCATAGTTTTTCCCCTTTTTACATAGAACTCATGGAAAATATTTGAGTTGACCCTTGAATTAATTGTAAGATTCTATTAAGAGATATTCTAATTACCAATATGCTAATTTGGGTTTGAGGTTGGTAACTCGAGGAGGGTTTCAGACTAATAATTAATTTAGCTTAACAAATAATAAAAGCTTATTCGGATATTGATTTCTTATTATGGAAAATTTGGGGAATGTAAGACCAAGACCAGTAGGCCTTGAGTGGGATTGCTAACTAAATTTACTTAAGGGACACTTGGTAACCATTTGGGTATTGAGAAACACTCGGGAATTTACCATGAGAAGTACTATGTTACATAGAATATCCGAGAGATACTATGCTATGTACAGGGCATATGATATAGGTTATGTGAATACCTATAACTACATTATATATATACATGGGTGGTGTGTATACATGTTGTTTGATTTGTATGTGTAATCATACCTAGGCTACTTGCTATCACAGGAGGTGTCGCATCGTGGACAGTCTTATCCTGATGAGCCCATTTGGGGGGGGGGGGGATATTGACTTGTACCTAAAGACATAAACCTTAGGGATTGAGCACCACTTATATGAATGAGGGTGTGACCGGTCATTTGGGTGCATTATGTATAAGCGTATCCAAAGGCTTAAAGCTATGTTCGCCTCTTATGTTGTGTGATTTGATTTTTGGTTCGAGGGAGACTATCCGACCCAGTGTCCTTATATAGTGTGTGATCTATCGGAACTTGATATCAGAGTATGACCACACCGCAGGTCTCCACTTATGGGTGTTGTATACGTATATATGATAAGAGTGATGTATATATGTACGTGTGATTGATTCTTCTACGAGTATGTTAGTTGATACGATAGATCATGATATTTAAATTATTCAAGTGTATGAGAAATAAATCAGTAACTGATATATTATATCTAAATTAACCAAAGTATACGAGAACTAAATCATTTAGTAGAGTTTCCTAATAAATCAGTAACTGATAGATAGTGCATTTAAATTAACCAAAATTTGTGATTGGGTTTTTCAAAAATGATCTGTCAGGAGTTCTGTACCTCGTGATGACCCTCTAGTGGTCAAATTCAGATATCAAGATACAATCATGTACATGTTGTTGATTGACAATGGTAGCTCGGAAAATATTATGTTTTATTCCTTCTTTCCAAATTTGGATTTGAAGCTCAGTCATTTATATCCGTACAACAGGCCTTTGATCGATTTTTCTAGTGAAAATTTTATCCTTTAGGCGCAATCAAGATGGAGGTGTTGCTCGACACCTATCTAGAAAGTCAGGTCGAGAAAATTCATTTCTTTGTGATGGACAAGAACATGTAGTCAGCCTACAACGTCATCATGGGTAGAGTAGGGTTGAAGAAGTTTGAAGCAGTTCCCTTAATAGTCCATCATTGTTTGATGTTCCCGGCTAAATTTAGAGTAGGTGTAATGAAGGGTGATCAAAAACTAACTGGGGAATGTTATTATTCCTCTGTTGAGCAAGAAGATCTTGAGGAAATAAATAAGAAAACCACCACTTACCAAGTGGACATTACTGAGCCAAAAATCGAATCTGAGGTTGAAACCTTAGATCCAAAATAGGAGATAGAGCTGGTGAGAGGCCAAATGGTGGAAGCAATGGGGAATATCATCTTAGATGACAACAAGCCATAGAGGACTATATAGGTAGGTTCAACATTGGATCCTGTTCTTAAACAGGAGCTAATGACGTTCCTGAGCTATGCTTGGGACTGATCCTAATTTCCTCTTCTATGAATTCAACGTCAACAAGGATGTCAAACTAGTGAAACAAAGGCACGAGGAGTTTAAACCTGAGAAGAATCAGGTTATTTTGGAGGGTCTAGAGAAACTTAAAAAAATATTCATTCATTTAAGATGTGAAATATCTAGATTGGTTGGCCAACATTGTTATGGTCAAGAAGAAAAATAATAAGTGGATAATATATGTGGACTTCACTGATTGAATAAAGCATGTACAAAGGATCATTTTCCTTTGCCCAGGATTGACCATCTTGTGGATGATATGTCGGGACATGAGCTATTGATTTTTATGGACGCCTATTCTGGTTACAACTAGATTAAAATGAATCCTAGAGATAGGAAAGGTACTTCTTTTATTACTCCTCAAGGAACTTACAGTTATAATGTTATGCCATTTGGTTTGAAAAATGCAAGTGCTACCTACCAAAGTTTGGGAAACAAGGTCTTAGAACATCAAATAGGAAATAACATGGAATTTTATATGGATGATATGCTGACGAAGAGTAAAAAATCTTCTAATCATATTGTCGACTTCTGCCAAACCTTTGATTAGTTGGAAAAGCACCAAATGAAGTTGAATCCAACCAAGTGTGTCTTCGCTGTGCATGAAGGAATGTTCCTCGAGTACATAGTGAATCAGAGGGGAATTAAGGATAATCCTAATAAAATAAAAGCACCGATTGAAGTGAAGTCTCCGACTTACAAGAAGGATGTTCAAAGGCTCACTGGACGAGTAGCTGCTTTGAATATATTCATGTCCCGACCAAAAGACAAGTTTTTGCCATTATTTAAGGTACTGAGGAAGACCTTTGAATGGAACAACGAATGAGAGAAAGATTTTTAAGAGTTGAAAAAGTATCTAGGCTCACACCCATTTCTCTCCCGACCAATTTTAGGATAAAATTTTATTTATACTTAGTTGTTTCTGAGTCGACTGTAAGTTCTGCTTTGATAAGGCAAGATAATGGAGTTTAGAAGTCACTCTACTACACCAGTAAAGCCTTTCGAGGATAAGAAATCAGATATCCACGATTGGAGAAACTTTCTTTGGCTCTTATAGAGTCATCTCTACGTATGAAGACTTATTTCCAAGCGTATACTATAGTGGTGTACACTGACATGCCTCTTCGACAAGCTCTTCATGAACCTGAGAAGTCTGGGAGATTAATGGATTGGGCAATAAAACTGGGGGAGTATGACATTATGTATGAGCTAAGGTCCTCATTAAAGGGCCAAGCTCTATAATACTTCATTGTATAATTCACTTGTCTGGAGGTCCCTGAGAAATAAAGAGTTCAGGCAAAGAAAACCCCAATAAGGGAAAGCTCAATCGAAGTCATCACCGATTAATGGTCTAAGAAGACCCTAGCAGGGGAGATCTTAGAAGAAGTTATTACTGGCCTACCGAAATAATTAACCAGGATACAGGAGATGGATCAAAGATATGATGAGGTAAGAAAGAAGGTATTCCACTATGAGACATTGTCAGACTAAGGCTTTGACAAAAACATCCAAGTATGGAATCTATACGTGGATGGATCTTCATGTGCTATAGGAAGTGGATCAGGGATTATACTCAATACCCATGAAGGGATTGATATTGAGTACGCACTTAGATTCCAGTTCCAGGAATCAAATAGTGAAGCAGAGTATGAAGCATTAATTATGGGATTAAGTATGGCTAAAACACTAAATGCAGAGAAAGTTGTGGTGCACCGTGATTCTTAGTTAGTGGTCAATCAGATCTGAAGTTTATACGAAGACAAAGGAGAATTGATGACAAGGTACCTCGTCAAAGCACTGGAGATCATAGTAAAATTACCAACTATTCGGATGAGCAGAATTCCAAGACTAAGGAATGCCAGAGCATACACACTTGCTCGGCTTACATCAACAACTAGGATTAAATTTAGGAGAATAATCCCCATTGAGATTCTGGCGAGTAGGAGCATTGATGAAGGCCTGATGGTTCATTTCAGTGAAGTAGATATAGGACCTTCCTAGATGGATCCCTTCAGAATTTACATTGAGGAAGGAATTTGAGATAAATATATTTGTCTTTGGCTTGATTTATGGCATTCGCCCCGAGGAAGTTTGATAAATCCTCCTCGAACAAAGTCATATGACCAAATTTGAACAAACTGTTGCAGTACTACAGTAAATCTGAATCAATGGAAGAGAGTTGTTCCACCTTGTCCATGAACTAGAAAATAAATATATATCCAATCAACAACAAGAAAAGGAATACATGACAGCAATCAAGAAATAATGAACAACCAAGAAATGATTTATGAAGGGAAATTACAAGTACGATAGAAAAGAAACAAAAGAAAGGAAAAAATACAAAATCCAACTGCTGAGCAAATTTATACCTTATCTCTGTCAGTTTCAACTCTAGCTTGGTTAACAGAGGGGATGGATGGAGTGACTTGCCCGATGGATGGGAGGACTGACTCAATAATATTCTTAGGTTGGTAGGCTGAAGACTCAACCACCAGAGATGGCTCCTTAGAACCAACACCATTGTCCATGTTTCCAGGAGAGCCAAGCTCATGCCTCTGAAAGAGTTCAGAGTTTCTACTGTGTCAACCTCCGTTAGTGCAGCAGACCAACCATCCTTAAAAAATTTCTTCTTTACATATTCAATCTGAGAAGAGGCAACAGTGATAAATTTATCCCAAACTTTATTGAAGGAATTTTCCCTAGCCTTCCTTTTTTTGCCTTCTCAGCAGTTAGGCCCTTATCCAGCTCAACCACGTACTTCTGAGCTTTTGTAGCATCATTTTCAGCCTTTTGTCGAGCTTCCTCAGCAGCTTTAATTTTGTTCTCCCAAGTTTTCTTTTCAATCTCCAATGCTTGCTGGGAGTCAAGCAAGGATTTCTTGAGACCAGCAAAGGCCTCCTCAACATCGATTGAAAAAAAATAAAGAGCATCATCCTTCTCCAACATCTAGTTAAAATCAACTAGGAACAATAAAGGAGAAGGGAAAAATCAATACAAGAAGTCAAAGACAAAGTACAAATTACGAAAGAACAAAAGAAGACTTCTCATCATAGCAAGGCTTTGAGCATCCCTTTCAGAAATTTTAATTCGGGACATTGAAGATGCAATCCCCCTGTGGTCTGAAAAAGTGGCAGACTTAATAAATTTCCTGGCTAAGCCAGGACCTATGGATACAGAGGAGCTAATAACAGATGGAGTAACATAGACCAAACTCTGTTGGTATGTATCAACAGTTTCTTCAACCTGCTTAGGAGCAGGACCTCTCGTCAATATTTTTAAGAGAGAATCATCTCACTTGGTGGATGGGGGATTCTTCTCAGTGTCATCCTTCTTCTTGTCCCCACCATCCACAGAATTGTGGGTGCTAGCAGCAGCAGCAGCATCTCTAAGAAGGTTAGGATATTTTATTTTTTTTCCCATGGCTACAGAGAGAGGAATGTTTTACTCAAGGGAGTAAGAAGAGACAACAACAAGTTCATCATTGCCTGATGAAGTGGACACTGGGTCCTGGTCTAAGTCAAGCACAATAGTAGGAAAAATAATTGAAGGTTGGGTAAAAAATAAAGTGATAGAGCTCTTGTATTTCAGCATGTATGACGCCAACCTAGTACGCTCCTCACCAATTTTTTAATGAAGACCCTAGAGAAACTTGAGCTCGTCAAGATTAATATCACCTTACTTGGGACACTTTCTAATCCTACAATCTTCAATTTAAAAAAAAACTGATGTTAATTAACATTTCATCAGGTAATTCAGCAGCATAAGCATATAAAATATATTTAGTACAACCTATGATATAATCCTCTTGAGGGAATCTTGGTCTAGTATATACTTCTTCCCCTTTAAGAGGTACCTAATACCAATTTTTGGAAAAAAAAATCCATGATCTAAGTAATCCCTATTGGAATCTGGTAGATTGACGACTAGAGCTTTATTAACAAACTAAGTTTTCAAATAATATGTACTGTCACTGGTGACCCATTGTAACAGAGCATGATCTCAAGGATACCGATATGGATCCCATGGATTTTATTAAGCCTATGGACACCATTAATTATTCTCCATGTGTTGGGGGCTACTCTAGCCAGTACAATATCAAAGTATTGACAAAACTCTATGCAAAAATAATTTGGGGGAAAAGTGAAGCCACATTCAGCTATGAATAAGGAAGGAATGCAATGACCTTAAGGCATAGAGAAAATATCTACACGGGGATTAGGAAACTCTAAATCTACCCAATCTGGTATATTCCATTCCCTTTTAAACTCATTTAGAGAGACAATAATGTAAACCATGGTTCAATACGAAGAAAAGAAGAAAGAGAAAGAATTCTTACAAAAACTTAAGGATTCATCAAGAACTAGAAGATAGGAAGAATGATCGCACGAAAGCTCAAGAATTTACAGCAAAAACATAGAAGTCTTGAGGTAAAAGACAATAAAAAAATGTACCGCCTTTTATAGATTTCCTCAAAAATTGGTGAGCGCAATGATTAAAGAGAAACGACGATTGAAATTTTGGCGGTGAGTCAGAAAAAGACATATTTGCCCTAAGACTATTTGCTAAAGATCATAATATTTACAAAAATGCAATTAACAAAACACGCTACCAGTAAATATCAACGAAAGTTTACAAGTATGGGAAGTCGTTAACTGGCCAAGCATCAGGAATGTAGCCCAAGCTACTATCAGGACTAAATGCTCCATACTTTCAAGCAAGGATCAAGTATGTAACTTTGGGGGCTTCTGTTGATGCCAAAAATTATCCACCTACGAGGACCAATAAAAAACGGACACATGTTATCCAACATGGCAGGAATCCTAGTTATTAGACTCGTGGACCAACACATGGGAGGCCGACCAACATGCAGAATGCCGACCAATAATAAGAAGACCGACCAATGGGGTCAACAAATCGTCAACAATCATGTATATTATGAACGCCACATACTGATGTAAATGCCTAATTTATAAAGGCATTCCTCCCTTTTACATTCCACCTTTCTATCTCCTTATGGGACTATAACTACATTGTAATCCCTTCATCAAGGGTAGGAAAAAAACCATTCAAATACAAGAGGCAACACTGAATATAAGAAACACAGCGGATGAAGGATTTTCCTTTATAGCTGAACCTCTTAAAAAACCTTTATGTCTCTTTTACATATATTTATCTGTGATTAAATAATTAGACCTAGTCTAGTTTTTTACATCAACAAGTATAATGAATTTGGGAAAATATAGTAGCGTATTGTATGGCAATACAAGTGGGAACTATAATTGATTAGATGCAAAGAGATGTAAGCTAGACTAGTTAGGCGGGGATCATAACTAGGTGGGTTAGAGTAATACGTTAAGCATGCAAATTAATTGAGGGGTGAGGATATCAAGTGAGGGCATGCGGTAATAACATGTATTAGTATTGTTTGTGAAGAAGAGAGATGGGTCTTTGTGCTTATGTGTGGATTACCAGGAGTTGAATAAAGTCACGATACGGAATAAGTATCTGTGACCCTGAATCGATGACTTATTCGATTAGTTGAGAGGATACGCCTACTTCTCTAAGATATATTTGAGATCCGAGTATCACCAATTATGCATCTGGGAGAATGACGTGTCTAAGACAGCCTTCTTGACGAGATGTGGGTCCTACAAGTTTCGAGTTATGCCATTTGGGCTAACTAATGTGCTAGCCGTATTTATGAACCTGATGAATAGGGTGTTTAGAGAGTTATTGGATCATTTTTTTATCGTCTTCATTTATAACACTCTAATTTATTCCCAAACCGAGGAGGAGCATGTCGAGCATTTGCGCCAGGTCTTACAGACACTACGTGACAATTAGTTGTATGCAAATTTTGAGAAATACGGGTTCTGGCTATGTGAGGTACAGTTTTTTGGGCATAACATTTATGAGTTGGGGATATCGGCGGACCTGAGTAAAGTGTCAGCAGTGAGGGTGTGGGGACAGCCCACAACAGCGATGGAGGTGCGTAGTTTCTTGGGGTTAGTCAGGTAATACAAATGGTTTATTAAGGGATTCTTAAAGATTGCGGGTATATTGGCAAATTTGGCTCGCAAAGGTTTACCGTTTGTTTGGGATGATGCTTGTCAGTTGGATTTTGATGAGCTAAAGGACAAGTTGACTTCAGCACCCGGACTCGCACTTTTCATGGAAGGAGTAGAGTATCATGTTTTCACTGACACATCCCTATAGGGACTTGGGAGTGTTCTACAACAGGATGATCAGTCTATAGCCTATTCTTGCCATATCGTTAAGCCTCGTGAAAGGAATTACCCCACCCATGACTTGGAGTTAGCGACAGTCGTGTTTGCATTGCGAATTTGGAGGCATTATTTTATGGGAGAGAGATTTCGCTTGTTCAAAGATCATAAGTCACTACAGTACTTGTTCACTCAGAGAGAGTTGAATATGCGATAGCGCTGGTGGCCATAATTTGTGAAAGATTATAAATTTGACATCGAGTATCGCCCGAGACGGGCTAACGTGGTGGTAGACGCGTTGAGCCACAGGCCAGTAGGGGATGTAGCTGAAGTTTGGATGGAAATATGGAAGGAATTAGGACATCAGGATTTAGTTGATGTTCATGAAAATGGTGAATGATATATTTATTCCAATTTATTTATTGCATGATAGTAATTGAGATTAAAATTTTGACACCGAGCTATTAGGGTATTTGTAATTAATTTAAAATTCGATAGTGATGCTAAGAATTACACCATTAATGATTCCTATTTAATATAATAATGGACTAATCACTAAGGGTTAGAATAGGTGAGATGTCGCAAGTAGTTGCGGCTTTGAGTAATTAAGTTCTTAGAATGGTGTAGTTTAATAATTTTATTTATAGTTTCCTTAATCAGAACTAACACAAAATTTTATTTATATAAGAACAATTTCCTTATATAGCATTATTACATAAATTGTAAAAAAAAGGTACATCCATATGTTGATACCAAAATTTACCACCCTACGTGGACCAATTACAAGCCAACACGTGTCATCGAATGTGGCACAAGTCCAAGTCAGCCTGGTACAAAATCCCAACTAATAATGAAGCCTGACCAACTGGAAAGCCCGACCAACGACCCGTATTGCCAATAAAGAAACAGCGGTCTTACAACCTGTATTGTCAATGAAGCGACATCATTCATATATTCAATTCTCACTATGTATTGATGTAAATGCCTAATGAATGAAGGCATTCCATCCTTTCACACTATAACTATCAAGCCCCCTCTTGGGCTATAAATATAGAATGTATCACCCTCATTGCAAGGGATCAAAAAAATAACTCAAGGCAATTATTACATAACAGTGGACATAGGTTATTCCATTGAGATGAACCACTTTAAAATTTCTTGTGTCTTATTTATTTTACTTATTTTATCTGTGATTAATTAATTAGGCCTAGTCTAGTTTTTTGCATCAACAGATTAGCGTCGTCTGTGTGAACGTATTACTAAATATTTTCACTCATTCATCATCCATGGATGAAACTCCAAAATCAAGTACCAGAAATGAGGGAATTTTACCTACTCCCTCTGTCCCTTTAAATAAAAATGATTTAACATGAATTTTGGCTAGATTGGCTAAGGGTCAAGAAGCTATACAGGATACTATATGACAGTTGGCTCAAACTCTGCAATTTAGAGTTCCGTCACAAGTTAATCAAATGAATATGCCACCACCGCTAACAAGGAGCATTGGGCAAAGCCGTTCCAGAACTTTTAAGGATCCATCACACCTTCCTAGAGCAAATTTTTCTATTAGGAACACTAATTCCACTGATGGACAATCCCTCATCCCAGAAAGATTGAGTGTCGTATAAAGGCTAAGTAAGGCCTCTCCTTTCGATCGTTTGGGACACCACAGAAATGCCCTAGAAGTTGCATTAAGAAATACTCGATGACCAAAAGACCTCAAGGAAGGTTCAGCCCAATCCATATTAAATACCCGATGAATAGATAGGTTCAGTCAGAGAGAAGGTTCGCAAGAAGAAAGCTCAGCACGATAAGTTGGTCGATATAGAAAAGCCGCCACCCATATACTTGGTGTTGGCAGTGATGCTTGGAAAGGTTCTATTCAGCATTTGGAAGACAGATTGGGAGAAATGGACAAGGCCAAGAATCCCCTCTAAAGATGTTTTATTAAGGTATCCCCCTTTGTGCATACCATCGTAGTTTCCCTAATGCCGACCAAGTTTAAAGCTCCGGTGGTCACTCCCAAGTATGATGGGAAGACTGATCCAGTTCTTCATATAGAACAATACCAAGCAGTGGTTGATATTTATGATGTTCCTGATGAGATGAGATGCAGGACATTTTCAAGAATAATCACTCGATTTGCTCAAATGTGGTATAATAGTCTTCCTCGGGGACAAATTTCTTACTTCGAACAACTCACTGAGCTATTCATTAGTAATTTTTGCTTTAAAGCAAAACCAGTGAAGTGAGTAGCTCATTTGCTTAGTGTAAGACAGAAGGAGGGAGAAAGTACCAGGGATTACATCACTCATTTCAGCAACGAGAAACTGAAAGTCATTGATTATGAAGAGAAGAATCCAATCACTACCCTCATTAGTGGTTTACTCCCTAAAAAACTGTACTATACTTTGGTTAAAGATCCCCCAAAAATGATGACAGAATTAATGGCCAAAGCAACAAAGATTATGAATGTTAAAGAAGCTATGGCTACCAAAAATAATTCAGACGCAAAGGTTGAAGCAAAGATAGAAGGGGAGTTAGATAAAATTAACCACAAGAATTACAATGAACACAAGAATTCAAAACCAAAAGAAAGCCTAGATCGGCTTAGGAAATTTACCAATTACACTCCCTTAACGGTGGATATACATCATGTTTTGGAAGAAATCAAGAGCAATAATTATTTGAGTTGGCCTGAAAAGTTAAGGTCACCTGCTGATAAAAGGGATAAGTCCAAGTATTGTGAATTTTACAAAAATCATGGTCATACGACCAACCGGTGTATTGCCCTCCAGAATGAGATATAATCACTCATTCGAAGAGGAAAACTGGATAAATTTGTTGATCGACAGGCTGGTGGAAGAACTGGAGGTAGAGGTCGATAGAGATCTAAATCACCAGCTAAGCCCAGAAAAGATAAGAAGAGGAACCACGACGAAGATCTAGAAGATGATCCTGATCTTACCAAGAAACCTAGACAGCCTGAACGCGAGGTATTCACACTCATTTTTGGATTTTTTATTTCCATATGATTACATGTGGGGATGCATGAGGAGGAGATCATACCACTGAAAGGAAAGCTTACCTCAATGAGGCCCGGGCTTATTTTTATATCAAGCGAATCAACCTTGTCGAGGAAGACCGACCAAGAAAGATTAACAAGGATAAGCTCACCATTGGCTTTTCCAAGAATGATTTATCTAGAGTGTTGTACCCTTATGATGATCCATTAGTGATCAGAGTAAGGATGAAAGAAGTACTGGTGGCAAGAACATTAGTGCATAATGGCAGTTCGGCACACATAATGTTCTATCCTTATTTTGATAGTTTAAGATTAAAAATCAGCCAACTGGAGCCTTACCATGGGCCACTCATTAGTCTTAAGAAATTCAAAGTTGTACCCTCTACTATTCATCAATGCCTGAAGTTCCCGACCAACTTTGGAGTTGGAGTAGTGAAAGGAGATTAGAAAGTAGCCCGAGAATGCTATTATTCCTTTGTCGAGGAAGAAATTATGTTGGAAACAAAGAGGAAAACCCCCACTTATCAAGTGGATACATCTGTGCCTAATAGAGAATCTGAGGTTGAAACTTTAGATCCATGAGATGAATCTGAGCTTGTAAAAGGCTAAGTGATGGAGGCAACAGAAATCATTGTTCTGGATGATGATAAACCAGAATGAACTACTCAAATAGGAGTGTCATTGGAACCGGTCCTTAAATAGGAGTTGGTGGTTTTCTTGAGACAAAGGAAATATGTGTTCGCATGGAGTTATGAAGTTATACTAGGTATAGACCTAAGTTTCCTATGCCACGAGCTTAATGTTAATAAAGAGGTCAAATCTGTAAAGCAACAAATAAAAGTTTTTAGCCCGGAGAAAAACCAGGCTATACAAGAAGAAGTGGAGAAGCTTCAAAAAGCTTCCTTTATTGAAGTAGTGAAGAACTCAGATTGGTTGGCCAACGTAGTTATGGTTAAGAATAAGAACAATAAGTTGAGGATGTGTGTGGATTTTACTTACTTGAATAAATAATGCCTAAATGATCATTTTTCTTTGTCGTGAATTGATCAACTGGTGGAATCTACTTCAGGGCACGAGCTGCTAAGTTTCATGGATGCATATTTTGCTTATAACCGGATCAAAATCAAGCCAGAAGATAAAGAGAGTACTTCATTTATTACTCCCCGAGGAACTTATTATTATAATGTTATGCCATTTGGTCTAAAAAATACAGGTGCTACTTATCAGAGATCAATGAACAAAGTGTTTGAGGAGAAGATAGGCAAGAACATGGACGTGTATGTTGATGATATGCAAACTAAGAGCAAAAAAGTTATTGATCATATCGTCGACCTCAGCCAGACGTTTGATCAATTGGAAAAGCACCAGATGAAGTTAAACCCCACCAAATGCATCTTCAAAGTTTAGGAGGGAATGTTCCTCGGATATATAATGAATCAAAGGGGTATTGAAGCCAATTCGGATAAGATTAAAGCTCTAATCGAAATGTATTCCTCGACCTGTAAAAAGGACGTTCAAAGACTAATTGGGTGCGTAGAAGCACTCAATAAATTTATGTCCCGAGAAAGGATAAGTGTTTACCATTATTTAAGGTTCTCAAAAAAACCTTTGAATGGAACAATGAATGTGAAAAGGCCTTTCTGGAATTGAAAAAGTACCTGGGAACACCCCCACTACTCTCTCGACCAGTGTTGGGAGAAAATCTATATTTGTATCTGCATGTATCTGAATCAACAGTTAGCTCTGCCTTGATCAGAGAAGATAATGGAGTCCAAAAGCCAGTTTACTATACTAGCAAGTCTTTTCGAGGAGCATAAGTTAGATATCCCAGGTTGGAGAAATTTACACTGGCCTTAATTGAGGCTAGTAAACGAATGAAGCCATATTTTCAAGCTCTCACTGTAGTGGTATACACTGACATGCCACTAAGGCAAGCTTTTCGTAAGTCGAAAAAATATGAGAGATTGATGTATTGGGTTGTGGAGTTGGGGGAATATAAACTTGTATACAAAACAATGACTTCTTTAAAAGGCCAAGATATAGCTCATTTTATTATATAATTAACTTACCCAGAGGTTCCCGAGCAATAAGGGACTCTAACTGAAAAACATATAGGAGTTAGCAGACCTACTGAAGATATGCCCGATCAATTCTAAGCAAGAAAAACTGCAAAAAAAAGTAATCACCGACCAACCATAACCCTCTAGTGGAGTACAAGAGCTAAAGAAGAAATATGAGGAGGTGAAGGATAAAATCTTCCGTTAAGGGATTCTGACAAACCAAGAATTTGACAACAATATTCCCATATGAATTTTGTATGTTGACGGGTCATCCCGTGCAATCGGATGTGGTGCTAGAATCATTCTTAATACTCCAGATGAGCTAGATATAGTGTACGCTCTATGATTCCAATTTCTAGTCTCTAATAATGAGGCAGAGTATGAAGCTATAATTATTGGTCTAAATCTAGCTAAATCATTGAATGCTGAGCAAGTTATGGTATACAGTGATTCACAGTTGGTGGTAAACCAGGTGTTGAACTTATATGAAACTAAAGGATAACTGATAACCAGATAATTAGCCAAAGCATTGGAGATAATTTCCACTTTGCTAGCTGTCCAGATTATCAGAATTCTAAGATTAGAAAATGCCTGAGCAGATGCACTTGCTCGACTAGCTTCAGCAACCAGAATTGAGCTACGAAGAACTATTCCTATTGAGTTACTTGGTAATAGGAGCATTGATGAAGATGTGATGGTCAATTTTATTGCAGTTGATATGGGACCATCTTGGATGGACCCCATAAGAGCATATATTATAGAAGGGATTCTTTTAGCTTACCTATTTTAAGCTAAGAAGCTGAAATACAAAGCCGCAAGGTATGTGCTAGATGGTGGTGTGTTATATAGAAAAGGATTAAATGATGGTCTACAACGGTGTGTGCATCCAGCTGAAGTGAAGGATTTTATTGAAGAAGTCCATAAAGGGTCATGTGGATCCCATGTAGCAGGAAGAACGTTGTTACTAAGAATTCATACACAGGGGTACTACTGGCTAACTATGTGACCAGATTGTGCAGATTTTGACAAGAAGTGTGATAAGTGCCAGAGGTTTTCTAGCATACGCAAGGCTCCACAAGCTCTCCTAACAACAATCACTTCACCTTGGCCCTTTTCTATGTGGGGAATTGACTTAGTTGGGCCTCTACCAACCACCCGAGGAAGGTTCAAGTACCTGGTTATAGCTGTTAAAAACCTTACTAAAAGGGTGAAGGTTAAACCATTGATCGATATGTCCTATGAAAAGGTTTATCAGTTTATTTGGAAGAATATCATATGCAGGTATGGCTTACCCCGTGCCTTTATCACTAATCATGGTACACAATTTGACAATGACAAATTTATTGCTTATTATGCCCAGTCCAACGTTCAAAAAATTCATTATGCTCCTTGCCATCCTCAAAGCAACGGCCAAACATAGGCAAGTAATAGAACCTTGCTAAATGGGTTGAAGAGAAGGTTAGAAAATGACAAAGGGAATTGGATCAATGAAATGCATTATGTCTTGTGGGCTTACCGAACAACTCCCAGAATAGCTACTAGAAAAACTCCCTACCTATTAGCATTTGGTATTGAAGCTGTAATTCCTGTCAAGCTAGGTTTACCCACACATAAAGTTCTCAACTTTAATACCCCAGTCAATGATTTGATGAGAAGGATGGATTTAGACATGCTGGAAGAAGTTCGTAAAGATATAGCTTTAAGAAATGCAGCCTATCAACATTGGACTGCACGTTTCTACAATAAGAGGGTCGTGCCGACCAACTTAAAAGAAGGTTATTATGTCTTGAAGAAAGTAATTCAGAAGAGCAATAAGCTAGAATCCAATTGGCATGGGACTTATCGTATTACTGCAGTCATCCGACCAGGCACATATCGAATTGAGCCTTTAGAAGGGAAAGAATTCAAGAATACATGGAATGCGGAACACTTGAGGAAATACTATCAATGATGTAATCATGTTGTATTAAGATTCATTTCAATATTAATGAGAACGCAATTTACCCAACATTGTTATTTTTTTTGGAGTACTAGTGCTATGAACTACACTACGCATCTGCAAAAATACCAACAAAATTGGTCGGTATCAATAAAGGCCACCAAAAAAGTTGGTCGGTATCAACAAAGGTCACCAACAAAGTAGGTCGGTATCAATAAAGGCTAAAGTTGGTCGGTATCTTTAAAGGCTACCAATAAAGTTGGTCGATATCAATAAAGGCACCAACAAAGTTGTTTGCCAAAAACCATGCAAAACAAAATTATAAGTCCCAAATGCTTGGTTAACGAAAACCAGATGAATAATTTTTATCTAAGCTGGGCTAAAATATGGACAAATGTTCCACTCGCGCCTAGGAACCGAGGTAACTAATGCAATTATCTAAAAACTTTGGGCATATTAGTACAACCATGGTGATGCATTGGTAATTGATGTAATACCTAGGATAAGCCTAAGGATACCAATAGAACTAGTGAAAAATAAAAAATTCACTAAAGGTTGATCTATTCATAGTCAAATACTAAGAAAACATTCCTATATGAAAATGATTAACTAAAAGTTGATCCATTCATAAAATAAACTTGTCAAATGATTACATATTGTTGTTTAAGCATGCAGAAATAAACTACAAAGCCTTATTCTACAGGACGTTTTCCTTCGGCCTGAGAAACAGGATCCATGCTAGCTGGAGGATCATCCAAGTAAAAGGGGAGTTAATGAAATTAAAATTTTGAAGCATCCTAGTGTTGCTACTACTAGGACGATCAAGAAGATGAGGTGTTCGGACGATCCTTAGTTTATCATATATCTTGTAATCTCCTAGGTATTTTGAAATCAAGCATTGAGGAATACGATGAACAAAAATCTAGTGAACATCTAACTTGAACGGAGGATTATCAACCTGCAGTAATCCTGAATCATACCAATCCCATAAAGAGTTGTTTCGATCCACCTTCATCATAGTTAAAGCGGTCATCCAACCCCATTTATAGGATTCGTCCTGGGCATGTTGAAGTCTATCATCAAAATGTCCTAAAGTTTCATTATACCCATCCATCTAAACTTTCCTTGGCTTCTTGTGAAATTGAAAGGTTAATTTATCAACCTGTGAATGCAGCCTTTTCAGTACTCCATCCTTAACCTCTAATTGGGAAGATTGAGTGGATAATTATTCAATCAAGGTCAACATCTTTTGAGACATATCAGCAATAGCTCGGTCTTTTACTTTTAACTGTGCATCTCGATTGGCAAGGGCCTGCTGGGTCCTAATTTATTTTGCAGATCCTTAGTCAGGCCTATTTTATGCTCGGGAAGAGGATGTAGGCTTAATCTTTCTTAAAGCTTCCAATTCATCTCTTAAGGTAGCATTTTCAGCCTCCAAAAAGGAGTAACCTTCATCAGTAGTAGCAACAACAGCTCCAGAGGTAGACTTCAAAAGATTCACTTCTTCCCTCAAATTATTATTCTCCTCTTCCAGGAGTTTGCCAATAGTCCTAGTTTCAACAACTTCAAGCTTAAGTAAAGCTTCATTTTTATTGTAAACATAAACAAAATTATCAAAACTCTGGCCTACACTTAAGCTTTGATAATTCTGCTCATAGCTTTGGTGCAACATTGTAGTGCATTCTTTATACTATTTTTGAAGTTCTTCTATCATCTTATAGTAGGCAACATTATTTGCTACCACCCGATCAAGTAAGTACTTAAAATACTTGTAGGATTATTTAACCTGCTCTAATGCATCATCACTGAGCAACCGAGTTATTTCTTCTTTGGATAAGTTCGTATGATCAACTTCAGAAAAAGCATTGCACTTCCTTAGTAGCTCGGTATTATGGGAAGACAGTTGTTCAATCTTCACTATAAACTAGCAAGAAGAAATAGCCACCAATCAACAACAAGGATGGAGAACAGGTATAATCAACAAGATATAAAAGGAACAAAAAGTTCTTTTATTGATAACAAAGAGTTCAAGTATAATCAAAATGAAGAAAAAGAAACAAAAAAGCAAAAGGGCAAATGCCGAACAACTTTACACCTTCTCCCTATCATTATTAACCTTCTTGCCCCACTCAGATGAAGAGGCTATAGGCTGGAGTTACTCATTTTTCTCGCTGGAAGAAGAGAAGACTCAGAAATTTTAGGTTGGTCTGCAGCAGACTCAACTGCTAGGGAAGACTCTCTAGAGCCAGCTTCATCTTCAACCTCCTCCTCAATGGATGGAAAAGGACCATGAATGTAACTTTGAAAAATTTCAGAGCCTTCAGTTGTGTTCAACTCCTGAAGGGTAGCAACCTAACCATCTTTGAAGCATTTTTGTTTTGTATACTCAATTTGAGCAGAGGTAGCAGAAATGGCTTTGTTCCAACCTTTGTCCCAACTAGCATAGAAGGAGGCCTTCACATATCCCTTTCTCTTAGATCTGGCAGAGGATACAAGCTCTTTAGCAGCCTATTCCCTGTGCTCAGCTTCCTCTGCCTTGCGCTTAGCTTCCTCTTTCTTGCCCTCATCTTCCTCTTTCTGGCGCTCAGCCTCCTTTGCCCTGCGCTCCACTTCAAGGGCATTTTCATCAGAAGTTTGATGAGCAGTTTTAGCCGTGTTTAGTTTATCCGCCCAAGTAATCTTCTCAATCTCCAGGGCTTGCTAAGATTTAAGTAGATACTTCTTCAAGACAGCCAGGTCTTCCTTCATATCATTTGAAGAAGAATCCTTAATTGCATCATCCTTTTCCAGCATATTATTAAAGTTCACCAAGAATTGCAAGAGAGGAAGACCAATATGACTATATGAGAAATATAAAAGACAACTAAATCAAGAAAATGAAAACTACTTACTAATACAAGGCTCTAAGCAGCCAATTCAGGAACCATTATTCGAGGGAGTATGGCATCCACCCCCTATGGTGTGGAAGAGTGCTAGACTTGATCAACTTCCTGCCCAAACCAGGAGTAATAGCGATCGGATGAGGAGGAGAATCATAGGAAGGTAATTTAACCAAGGACAATTAATCAGTCACCTAGTCGGCCTGCATCTCTGCAAGCCCTCTCCTAAGTCTCCACAGAGGAACATCAACATCCTTGGGGGATGTATCTTTGGGGATTGGGACTTTTGGGGTTGGGTCATTAGGAACTGGGGGCTTTATAACATCCCTTATTTTCTTCCTAGCTCCTTCAACAAGTTCCTGGGAGCCAGAAATGCTACCACTGAGGAGGTTAGGAAACTTCATCTTCTTCATAATTTCAGATAGAGGAGTGTCTGAGCTAGCATCAACCACTTAATTAAGATCAATTTCCATAATAGGAGAGACAGGAGGTCTGGTAATAAAGAAAGAAATAGTGTTCTTGTATTGAAGCAGATAGGAGATAGACCTAACGTGCTCCTCAGCAACTACTTTGTGAAGTCCCTAGATAAACTTCAATTCCTTCAAATTTACTTCACTCTCTTTGGGGGACTTTATTTTCTGGTCAACTGCAAGTCAATTTATAAAACAAAAGTCAGTATGACATTTGACCAAATATAAACATGACAAAAATATTAAAACATAGAACAACCTATCCCGTTTCCAAAGAGAGGACATCTAGGTCCTTGGTATTTAGCACCTCCAGTTAAGGGAGCATGTTCCCAATTTTTTACAACTAACCCATGATCAAAATAATCCCTATTAGAATCAGGGAGATTAACTACTAAAGCTTTACTAACTTCCCTAGTTTTCAAGTAAAAAGTGGTATCACTAATTACCCATTTATAACAAAACATTATTTCTGTAATCCCTATATGGGTCCCATAGATTTGATTTAACCTATAAACTCCATTTACAACTCTCCATGTATTATGAGCCACTCTTGCAGGTACAATGTCAAAATATTGACAAAACTCCAGACATAGGGGATTGGGAGGAAATGTGAACCCACACTTAGCAATAAAGATGGAAGGGAACCAATGGCCCTTAGCTAGAGAGAGAAAATCAGAAGGAAAAGTGAGATGTTATAGTATAACCCAAGATAGAATATTAAAGTCGATTATGAACTTATCAAGTGACTAGGTAGAATAAACTATGATGAAGAAAACCCAGAAGAAGAGAAGAAAAATTCTTACAAAAGTTTAAGGATTTAGCAAGAACTGAAGAGAGAAAAGAAAACGATCGCACGAAAGTTTAAAGAACACATCAGCAAAATCAGAAGTGAGAGGCATCAAATGATCAAAGTTTTACTACTCTTTTCATAAGATGCATCGAAAACTGGGAAAAGTAATGATTAAATCGAACAACGTTTAGGTTTACGGCGGCTAACAAAGGAAAAGACGAAGATACCCCATAAAAATTCGCTAAAATTTGAAATATGTACAAAACTGTCATTCGTGTCTAAAAATCGTTCAAAAATTGGATAAATTTCACAAGTTCGGAAGGTATGTAGCCAAACCAAAGAACCTGAACTAATGTTGAAGCATAATATTTCACACTTTCGCATCAGCTCCAAGTATGAAATATTGGGGGCTTCTGTTGATACCAAAATTTACAACCCTACGTGGACCAATTACAAGCCAGCACGTGTCATCCAATGTGGCACAAGTCCAAGTCAGCCTGGTACAAAAGCCCAACCAATAATGAAGCCCGACCAACTAGGAAGCCCGACCAACAACCCGTATTGCCAACAAAGCGACAACGGTCTTACAACCTGTATTGCCAATGAAGCGATAACATTCATATATTTAATTCTCATTATGTATTGATGTAAATGTCTAACAAATGAAGGCATTCCATCATGTCACGTGACAACTATGAAGACCCCTTTTGGGCTATAAATACATTGTATCACCCTCATTGCAAGGGATCGAAAAAAAGACTCGAGGCAATCAATACAAAACAGTTAGGGGTGTGCACGGTCCGGTCCAGTCCGATTTTGAGGTATTTTTGGGACCGGGCCGCATTAATCGATCCTAGAAAATTATGGACCGAGATCGGACCGGAATATACGGTCTCGGTTCTCTTCGGTTTTCAGGCGGTTCGGGTTCGGTCTCGGTCCTATTCGGTTCATAAATGACTAATATAAAAAATATAAAATCCCCTCCATCGAAGCCTCTTTATTATTTCAATATAAATTTATGAAATAAGGTAGAAAAAAATATTAATTCACAAAGAAATAAACATCAAGAAACTTCTAAAACCAAATCCCAAATCCCCTGTTTCAGTTGAAAAACAACCAAAGGAAATGCCTTATGTTGAAAGTCAAAGCCCAAAAATTTGGTAATTTGCTTATACTCTAATGTTGGAATCAGTGTAGTGTGTTAAATGGGTTGGTATATATGATTGTAATTTACATGATTTAGTAAATTCTACTGTTAAAAAAAGTGTACAAAAATATTATTACACAAAGCAATTAACGTTGGAAAATGAGATGTGAGAAAGGGAACCTCGACTTACCGGCGGATGGTAAGGGTTCAACCTCGACTGCTGGTCGGTGGGTTTATGCCGGTGGGAGTTCTCTAGGCCGGTGTGGGTTTGGGTCTGCAGGGGTTATTTCGGTGGAAATTGCTGTTCACGCCGGTGCAGGTTTATATCGTCGGGGGTTGTTAGGGCGGACCAAAGGGAGGGAGAGAGAAAGTAGATGAAGAAGAAGAGATGGTGGGAGGAGGTAGGCTATGTGGAGTGGATAGGCGTACAGCTGCTGAGAGTGAGAGAAGTGAGAAGGAAATTGGTTTTTATCTTTAGGGTTCTATTTTGTTTTTGGGCTTAGGAAGCACTAATACGTGGGTTGGGCTTGGTTTGGTTTTGAAATATAAGCAACTTAGCGTATTTAAGATATATAAAAGAATATATAAAAATATTTAATAATAGCGATCCGGTCCGGTCCAGACCCACTTTTTATGACCCAAGGCCAAGACCGAACCGAATAATGCGGTCCTCCACATTTTCAGACCGAATTAAAACCGAATTTAAAAAAATTCGCAAAAGTATGTTCGGTTCGGTTCAGTTTTTTCGGTCCGTTCGATCCATTTGGGTTCGTGCACACCCCTAATAACAGTGGACATAGGCTATTCCATATTGTCGAACCCCTTTAAAATTTCGTGTGACTTGTTTGTTTTACTTAATTTATTTGTGATCAATTAATTAGGCCTAGTCTAGTTTTTGACATCAACACCATCCATGATTTATACATTCCTAGAATACCTTCAATCTGTTAAAGGTGATATATTTACATCTCTTAGAGTCATCGTCGGATTTGATGAAAATGCGGAGGTGATTTTGGGGTGGGATTTTTTACAACGCTAGAGAAGGAGTTTGGGGGTGGGGATGATTTTGGGTAGGGTTTCCTACCATGCCGAAGATGAGTTTTAAAGTGAGGATGATTTTTAGATGGGCACCATTTTGTCACAGCTGTTTTTTTTTCTTTATTGTGCTATATTTATTCATGTATGCAAGTTTTCTTTTACAGTTGGTTTTTTGCTTGATTATTTCAAAAAATTATTGTATTTTTAAGAAACATTATATTATGTCCGCCCATCACGTGAAAAGTTATTTTTAACTTATCCTTATCATTAATTTCCAAAAGTTTAAAAATTTATTACCATGTTACTCTTTTAAAATACTAAATAAAGCAGTGATGTTTATTTGGTGGATAGTAGCACTAATAGTAAATTATGACGTAATTATGAGACATACATGTTGCCTTGAAATGTCACTTTTAATTTACTTTTAGAGATTAGATTTTTAACGGAGTGATCCACATATTTTTCGTGCTCACCCCCCTTGTTTTTCTAATCTCACTAATATTCTTTTATTATTATTTAAACAGAAGGGGGAGGGGAGCAAAATCATGAGTAATTTCACCTTAAATGATAAATGGAATTTGAGAATTAATTTAGCTATCTTTTGGGATGCTTACAGGAAACTTACATAGTACTTTCTTTTTGTTTCTTTCTACGCTTCCATTGGGTTTAGAGGGTAAAAGAGATTTTGGTTAGGTGTGTTTCTAAAGTGGTGGGGCATTGGGCAAAAACTTTTGGATTTCCATTTATAATACAGAAGCATTGCTCTTATCTTATCCATTGGTTCGAGAATTTCTCTTAAAGAGACACTTTGTTACGCCTTCTAATTTGATAACACGGAATATTTTCCTTGTCTATTGATGTATCTCTATGCCTGGATCTCAGAAATATAAAGAAAAAGTAATAAAAGGAAAAGGGAGGTACTAAAATTATAATCAATAAAATTATATATTTTCTTGAATTTATTACACTTTCCATCTCTAAACTTTTCATTTATAAAAGTGGAGTAGCGTATATGATGCCATTATTAGTCTTATACTAAAATTATTGCTTTCTAACTAAATATATTAATTAAAAAAATCTGTGTACTATATACCTGTAGATGACAAGGAAATGAGAATTGATGCCTTTTAGTTCTCGGGGAATCTAGAATAAGTTAAACTATTTACATATTTTACGACTACTTTATTGCTAGTTTGATTCCATCAAGTTTTTGTGCTTTCTTGTAATCTCAAAATAATAATATCTCACACGTATTTTTAGCCTTAAATTGAACTGATAATCAAGACTTTTTATGTGATATATTTATTACGGGATTTTAGGGAAAGTTCCTCATAGTGATCAAAGTGTATAAAAATAGGACACTTCATATAATTTTATAAATTTAGTCTCTGTACTAAAAATATCATGAAAAATAATGAAAAATAGTGTCGCTGGCGCGGACCAAAAAAATAAAGGTATTGTACCACAGGGACTAGATTTATAAATGCTATTGTACCACAGGGATTAGATTTATAAACTTGAAAAGTATTATCCTGAAAATCCAAATATACGAAGGAAGATGCCCTTTACCTTAATTCTCTAATTTATTAATATTAAACTTTTTGAAATGTACAAAAAATTGAACTGAGCAAAATATAAAGTCAGAGGATAGATATTTATACACTAAATTGACACAAACCATTAAAATAATTTTTCAATGTATAAAATAATGTGGTGTTAAAGAGAGAAAAAACTCGGTGCATGTGATAATACCCTATTGATAAATTGAAGGATAACTTAAAAAAAAAAACACCCTATAGCTATGTATAAATACTTGGTAACTTGCAAGTGATTAATACTCCATCTTTCAACTCGAATTAGAGTAAGTCTTCGAAACCTTAACTTCTTCTTTATACAAGCATATGTGCTTTTATTGTGATTTTTGCATCAAACTATAAAAATATGATTCATAAAAAGTGCCCATATTTTCATAAAAATCCATGTATTTTCATTAAAAATGAACTTCGAACTTAATAACATTTCTCTACGGATAGTCTCAATTCTTTTTTCATTAAAAAAAATCAAATTTAACAATTTTTTGTGTAAAAAAATTTAAACACCATTTTGCAAATTATGATCCTAAAAGTCCACATTATTCCATATGCTCTAAATCCCATCTTCTAACTCAACGAACAAAAACCACCAAAACAAAACACCAAAAACCAAGGTTCTAAAAAACGCGGGGCGTGATCGAGGCGTGGAGGCGAAGCCTTAAGCCTTAGAAGCCTAGGCGGGCCTTGGCGTAAAAATGAGTGAAAAGGCGTTTAGGCCTTTTTAATATTTTTTAACCATAACAAGGATATTAAAATACTAAAATTGTACATATCATAAAAATATGTCTGAATATTTGCAAATAAAAATAGTATTTGATTTTTTTAGATGAGATAATGGTTCGGTTTGTAAAAAAATCTTTAAAAGGGGATATCGTTTCACTAAAGCATTATTGTTTTTAGAGAAAAAGTATGCCTTAAGGGTTTTACCAAGCATAAGGCGTCAAAATCTTAAGGCGGGGCGTTTCTCTCAAGCCTCAAGCCTAGGCGAAGCCTAGGCGAGTTTTTTAGAACAGTGCCAAAAACCATTAATATAAAATGTTGGGTGGTGAAAATAAACTTCAAAATTGTTTATGTTTCATGGATCTCCATTAAAAGATCTCGTTGAGATCCTTTCAGGAAGTCATTGTGTAAATCGGAAATGTATTTTGAGAGGGATTTAATTTAATGTTTATAAAACACAACATGTTTGGTGCAAATGAAATTGTGAAAATTTCAAAATTACATATCCCTATTGTTTCCCTTTTGATATATATCTCATTAAAAACCTTTAGTATATATAAATTTCATTAAAATCAAACTTAGATGTTGAGAGATATTCAATTTTAAAATTAAAATATATAGAAAACAAAATTTAAATAAGGGTAAACTATTGATTTTTTAAGCATAAAAATGTTAAAAATTTATTGAATACGGGTTGAATATAAATATCGGTAGTTCGGGGAGATTTACTGTAATTTACCCTATAAATAAAGACATTATAATTTTTATGATATGATACTCTAAACTTAAGGACTCTAGCGTTTAAAAATAATTAACAAGTGCCACACCTTTCAAAAAAGTATAATAAGAATCTGACCGTAAAATTTATAAATGTTTTTATTTATTTCAAAAAGTGATTAATATTACTGAATAAGTAGAAGGTACAAGTTAGACATTGTCTGATCCAGATGAGATATAAGTATAACAAATTGCGCAAGGTTATAGAGATTTATTTGTAGTGTCGTACAAGCCTGTATTTTGAGGAAAAACGATTCTTCGTAGCCTATTCCATATTATGCTTCTAGCACGTATTAATTTCGGTTACTTTTTGTCAACTCAGTTGAAAAAAATTCAATTGAATTAACAATTAGAAGTACATACCCCGTTCTTTAGTTATCACTTTACAATGACAATATATACTAGCCATTAATCGAAGGTATATATTCTCATAAGTCACGATCACTATCATTGTTCCTGGGAAAAAGAAAAATCGATAAAATAATCTTGATCTTTTCTCGGGGGGGAAAAAAATTGAAGACCAAGTTAGCCCGCTTCAATTTTGAAAAGTAAATAACACAAATGGAACCTCGGCTGTGAATCGTTTTATAGTTTTATGCAATTTTTAAAATTAAACATTTTTAATTAATTTTAAATTTTATTGTTCAAGTGTTTGTACCGAAATTTGAACACTAGTTAATAGTAGTAATATAAATAAATTAATAACAATGATAAAATAAATTAATAACCACGTTAAAATAAATTGAATATGTTTTCTACAAACATAAGTTACTAACAGTGATAGTTTATCAAAAAGACAATTATTAACAGTGATAAAATAAATTAATAAAATATGAAATTACGAGTGATAAAATAAATTAAGTATGTTTTCTTGCGAACATTTTTTTATCCACAGGAAGTAAATTACAGCAAAAACAATAACAAAACTAAAATCAGAGCAAAATAGTGTCTAAAATAGAATGAACATTAGTTACTAACATAACATAACATAATTTGTATTATACCTCTAATACAATAGTATTAAAGGTTAATTACACGTAATAAATACGCCACTCCTCCATTCATTTCTTTAGCTTTTCAATATATAAAAACTTTTGAAAAAACCCTTTACTTATCCATTCATTTCAATTTGGTTGTACGACTGTCCACATACCAAAGAGTGACTTGCATATATACATTCAATGACAAAAACTTTACAAGTACCTGATTTCCTTATTTACCGTTGCAATGGTAGAGGGTGTAAACACCATCTTTAGGTTTATATTTTGCCCATAAACCTTCACTTGCTGCTTTATCTTCTTGAAAATTGATACCTGCCAACAAATAATTTAAGATATTCACAGCATCACCAATGAGTTAAACAGTGGCACAAAATCTTTAGCAAAATCTTTCAACCCCGTTGATTTGTTCATTGCATCAATACAACAATACAAATTCATGTCAACATGAGAATATGCATACAAACCAATCGTCAATCCAAGGGTATATTCTTTTGTGTATATGAAACATGGAAATCATGTATGTTATACAAGTCCCATTTACAAATGTAAGATTTGGTTTCGATTTATAAGGTAGAGTATGGTTTTGATTATAAATTTGATACTTAAATTTGATTCTTTTTCGTATTATTTGAATTTCTATTTTTATTTCAGATTTAAAGAAGAAAATTTTCAAATTTAATGCAAAAATTACGTATTTTGTCCATCCGCCTTTGTTTTTAAGTGCCTCCTTACATCTTTATCGAGCAATTGTTTGATGAAATATTTGAATTAACTTAACTTCACTTATTGATTGTACTCATAACTTGATATGATTAATTTTGTAACCATCTTTTTACTTTGGAATAGAATCACCATGAAACATGGCCAAACAAATTTTCCTACAAATTTTGTGTTTCCTTTTTTCTAGATGATTATATATAATAGTTTTTTGAATTTTCATATAACATTTTAAAACAGTAAATTTCTTGAGAATTGATAATATAATGTTATTTTACTATTGTTTATATAATCTGAAATGTTTTTTTAATGCTTAGTTCCTGTAGCAGATTTACATTTTCATTCCTACTTGTTCTATTACCCAATATTATGTGCGTTTATGTGTGTGTATAATTTTGTTATATATTTAGGTAATGAGTTCCTACAGTAGATTCACATTTTCATTCCTAATTATTCTACTACCCACTACTATGTGTGTGCATGGGTGTGTGTGTGTATATATACTTTTGTGTGTATATATACTATTATAGTCAAGGCGTACGTTCTTTTTAAAAAAAAATATTTGTGAAATTATTTACTTCATAAATGGTATTATTTTATACAAAACTTTTCTCCATAATCTATTACATATTTTTTTCTGTCATGAAAAATGAAGTATACTATTATTTTATACTAATTTTGGCATTAAATGATCTCTTGATTTGGTGCCTCCTTTTTCTACATTTAGTTTTAAAAGGAGGGGATCTTGATTTTCATGTTTGAGTTAGTGTTGAGGTTTGAGTTTATGTTTAACTAATTTTGAGTTTTTATTGTGTTGAAACAAATGCCATGCTATTGTTGTGGTTGTTATTATAGTAGTAGTATTAGAATTATAATTTAACAATTAGAGTTACAGAAACAAAAAATATATTAGTAGTGTTTGTTGGTTTTAATAATTGTTGTATGAAAAAAGGTATATCTTAAGAGTAAGACATGGGGCATGAGTATATCCAATTTGGGAGAAACTCTGAATGATTCTCAATATAGAAGAGATACATATCACTTCTCATTTCGACATATGTTGTGTAAGGATATATTTTTATAAGTTCGTTATCAATTTAGTATATCATATACCGCTATACCGTCGAAGAGCATTCAAGCAACAAAGACGGATTCAAATATCAAGTTCTTCATCAAAAAGACTCCGCGATGTTTACTTTGATAAGGTTTTGTTTTAAATACCTTAACTTTACACTTAGAGCTTTTGGAATATTTTTACAAAATATTTTCCACTGTTCTAAAAAACCCGCCTAGGCTTCGCCTAGGCACGCCTAGACTTAAGGCTTGGGAGAAACGCCTCGCCTTACGCTTTTCACGCCTTATTCTTGGTGAAAACCTTAAGGGGCACTTTTTTCTAAAAACAACAATGCTTTAGTGAAACGATGTCGCCTTTTAAAAAATTTGTTTACAAACCGACCATTATCTCATCCAAAATAATCAAATAGTATTTTAATTTGCATATATTCAGACATATTTTTACGATATGTGCAATTTTTGTATTTTAATAGCCTTGTTATGGTTAAAAAATATTAAATTATATTAAGAAGGCCTAAACGCCTTTTTACGTCTTTTTACGCCTAGGCCCGCCTAAGCTTCTAAGGCTTAAGGCTTGGCCTCCACGCCTCAATCACGCCCCGCGTTTTTTAGAACCTTGATATTTTCTAAGTGTTGGAGCGGACTTTTTCGTCAAATTTTGTGAATGAGTATTTTTTCTAAGTGTTGGAGCGAACATTAAAATAATATTTTTTGACGCAACACTCGTTCAAACGACATAGAACTGTCGTTCGAACGAGATAACCATGTCGCGCGATCTCGTTCGAGCGACACGTGTCCTTCGTTCGAGCAACATGCTTATCTCATTCGAACGAGCTCTAATACCGAGGCGACACAGTTTTGTATAAATACTCATTAAATGGTTTCGTTTTTATTAAGAAGTCCCAACATTTTGAAAGATAGAAAACTGCGAAATTTCAGAATCCTTTTGACTTCTTCTTTTAGTGTTTAATCCCTTTTTGTTTACAATTCACAAAAATCCCATATGCTTTGGTGAATTGTTTTGGTGTTCAAGAACACACTTTGCTGTGGTTTATTCTTTGTGGGGAGAACTCTATAACCGAAGAGCTACATGTTATTGTGGAGGGAGTCCTTATAAAGTTCACACTTATAGAGAAGCCGTTTTCTTCTTCATTGCTGACCATTTGGAGTTCTTTCGGGAGATTCCAACCGACGACATTTCTAGCCATTGCTTTGAAGGTTTGAGGAAGATAACGTGCATTACACTTGTGGGCGATTATCAGGTTGCATGTAAGTCAATGGTCTTGTGAATTCTTCGAAGTTCTAGAAATAAAAGGGTTTTGCCCTTCGGGGATTTTTCCTGAATATTTCTGTCACATGTTTTATTTATTTATGGGTTAACACACGCACACACATAGTTGCATGTTTAGGGAATAATTAATTTGGTTTAAAAATAGTCTCTAATTAAATAAGTGTGCCAAATTTGAAAGTTGCGAATTTAATCAATTATCACACTGACACGTTTTTACAAATTGGTATCAGAGCGGGTTACGCTAATTTATCGTGTGATCCTGTTTTTTCAAGGATTTATTTTTTTTGATACAATTTGATTTCTCACGTCATGAGATTGGTATCAGAGCAGGTTACGCTAATTTATCGTGTATTCCTATTTTTCGCAAAATTTGTGTGATATTAATATTTTTGGAAAATCAGTTTTGTGAAAAATCGCAATTTTCAATGGAGCACTTGTTTAGTTTGATGCCCCCTCCTATTGACACGAGTCAGAGTTTTAATGATTTAAATAGTTTGAATTTGACGTTTGCGAAAATAATTGATTTTTTGGAAAAATAAAATTCTCATTTTAAATCTGCGATAGATCTTTTGCAAACGGTTCAAAATCAAAGAGATTTTTATCGTGAAAAATTCGTTTCCTTAGAGCATTACTTTGTTGCTTTAAAATTGTCCAAGTAGGATAGTGTTGATAGGGTCCTATTGTTAGAAAATAATTGGAGGACCTTAAAAATTTTGGTGGTTTGTTTTTGTGCCAAAGAGGATAAAATTATTTTAGTCAATGAGTTTATGGAACGTGAAGAGACTCTTAGGGAAAAGTTTTCTTTAATTGAGGAAGAGAGAGATACCCTACTAGGAATTGTTAAAAATTTGAAAAAGGCGTCCCTTAAATTGGAAGAGTCTAATTCTTTGCTTGAGTCAACAATTTTGAAGTTAAAAAATGATTTGACAGACTCGAGTAGGTTTGATAGTGATGATAATGGCTCATCTTTTTCTCATGCTTCAAGTGCTAAAGCCAAAATTATTATTTGTTTTATATGGTCAACCAATTTCAAGGATGTTAAAAAAGGTCAACCCATAGGTGTCGTTCAACCCGTTTACACATGTTCATATTGTGGTAGGAAAGGTCACCTTAGGCATTTTTATTTTGATCTTGGAAAATGTCCTAAGAAGTTTATGTCTAGTGTTCACTTGGTTCCTAAATCCCCCACACGACGTTTCACATCTATTTGGGTTAGGAAATATCTTTTAGAGGCACTAGATTTTAGACAAGTTGATTCCCGTTTGCTTGCACATGATTCTTCTCTTGCTATATCATATAGATGATTGTGTTCGAATGTTTGTCATACACTAGTTTTTGTTTCATGATATTTTTGTTTGCTAGAATTCTCACATGTACATTTTGTATAAATTTTTGCTTTTGAAATTTTATGAAAAATACAAAATGATTTAATTTGATAAAATTTTTGAAAAATCCAAAAACATTTTTGTATTTTGTTTGCATCATTGATGGATGAACACTTAGGATGACCAAGTCACAATTTCATTCCATTTATTCATGTGACTATTTGATAGTGTTTTGAGATAATATGTCAATTCATCCATGTGTTTTGAGATAATATGTCGAGAAGACTGTGTGTCTAGGATTGCGGTCCTTGTGGTATAGCTGCGCGTGAACCATTGTTGTTTTATTTCTAGATGTTGTTTTCGAGGTTTGTCGAAGACACCGTGCGTTACTCTTGTGGGCGAAATCAAGATTGTATGTAAGTCAATGGTCTTGTAAACTTATCAGAGTTCTAGAAATAAAAATGTTTTGCCCTTCGGGTATTCTTCCTTAAACTTGTGTCGCATGCTTTATTTATTTATGGATTGACACATTCACACATGTAGTTGAATGGTTTGGGACTGATTTCAATTTGTTTAAAAATAGACTCCAGTTAAATAAGGTTTAATTGTAAACTCGTGAATTTATTTAATCAATTATCACACATCGCATCATTTATTCGGCTTTACAAATTGGTATCAGATCGGGTTACGCTAATTTATCGCGTGATCCAGATTTTTTGAGGATTTACTTTCTGACACAATTTGTCTACTCACGTTTACAAATTGGAATCAAAGCGGGTTACGCTAATTTATCGCGTATTCCTATTTTCTGCAAAATTTGTGTGATATAGATTTTTTTTAAAATCAATTTTGTGAAAAATTGTAATTTTTTCGATGGAGCACTTATCTAATCGAATGCCACCTTTTGATGACACGAGTCAGAGTTTTGATGATATAAATTGTTTGAATTTGACGTTTGCGAAAAGAATTAAAGTTTTGGAAAAAGAAAATTCTCGTTTTAAATCCGCGTTGGATCTTTCGCAAACGGTTCAAAATCAAAGAGATTTTTACCGTGAAAAATTTGTTTCCTTGGACCATGACTTTTTTTTCTTTAAAATTGTCCAAAAAGAAAAGTTATGATAGGGTCCTATATTTAGAAAAGGAATTGGAGGACCTTAAAAATTCAATGGTTTGCGTTTATGCCAAAGAGGAGAAAAATATTTTAGTTAATGAGTTTGTGGAATGTGAAGAGAATCTTAGGGAAATTTTTTCTTTAATTGAGGGAGAGAGAGATACGCTTTTAGGAATTGTTGAAAATTTGAAAATGGCGTCCCTTAAATTGCAAGAGTCTAATTCTTTGCTTGAATAAAATATTTTGAAGTTGAAAAATGATTTAAACGATTCAAGTAGGTTTAATAGTGATGGTAATGGCTCATCCTGTTCACATGCTTCTAGTGCTAAAGCCAAAACCAATATTTATTTTAGAGGGTTAACCAATTTCAAGGATGTTAGAAAAGGTCAACCCATATGTGTCGTTCCACTTATTTACACATGTTCATACTATGGTAGGAAATGTCACCTTAGGTGTTTTTATTTTGATCTTGAAAAATGTCCTAGGAAGTTTATGTCTAGTGTTCCCCTAGTTCCTAAATCCCCCACACGACGTTTCACATATATTTGGCTTAGGAAATCACTTTTAGAGGCACTAGATTTTAGACAAGTTGATTCCCGTTTGCTTGCACATGATTCTTCTCTTGTCATATCATATGGATGATTGTGTTCGCATATTTGTCATACGCTAGTTTTTGTTTCATGATATTTATGTTTGCTAGCATTGTGACATGTACTTTTTGAATAAATTTTTGTTTTTGAATTTTTTTAAAAAATACAAAAATATTTTATTTTGATAAAATTTTGAAAAATCTAAAAAGATTTTTGTATTTTACTTGCACTTTTTATGGATGGAAACTTAGGATGACCGAGTCACAACATCATTCCATTTTTCATGTGACTATTTGATAGTGTTTTGAGACAATAGGTCAGATCATCCATTTTCTTTATAATGTTTGGAGTCATTATGATGTAATTAAGTGTTACTTCCTACATGTTTGACTCATGATTTCCTTTATTGCACACATGCATGGAATTTGTTTGATTATTGTACTAGTCTTATCACATGTTGGTTGGGTGTTTTCACTTCTATTATGTCCTTAAAACGAATCAAGCGCGATAAAACTTGATAAGAAAGTTGTGCATGTAAGAGCCGTTTGTGAGTTTGTGTGCTTTATTTGAAAACGGTAAAGGGCTACGGAAGATTATCATTTATCCTTTGCGATTAAGCCATCGTTTGAATTGGACCTAAAAAGTTGAGGATTTTTATTGTCCAGGGTCCAAAGAGGTTTAAAAAGAGCCCAAAAAATTTAAAGGCAATAAAAAAAATCATGCCAATTATGGGTCATTTAGATTTTTGCACCAATTCTCCAAAGTTTGAGAATTTAGTTTATACATCTCTAAAAGAAAATATCTATGAGTGAGTTTAGTTGGAGAATTTAAACGGGTTTGCACGTCCTTGAAAAAGCGTTAAATAGTTTTGGACGTTATTGGGGTGAAAATCACTTTGACTTTGATTTGTTGATTTGCATGAGACAATGTCATCTAAATTCAACAATTTTACACCTAAGGATACCTTTTGATGTTCATTCGTTAGAAGTACATGTATGCATCGTGCACACATTATTGATTGAGTTTATTTACCTATTGAATGTGTTCACACCCATACATTCAATTTTCATGACTAGGTTGTTTGAGTTTAAATTCATGGTGTGTTTTTTGGTATCTTATTTTTGTATGAAAAATTTAAAAAATCAAAAATAGTTTATGAAATTTTTGAGATACTCCTTTGCATGCGCGTTGATTGATTCATATTTGGTATGCAATTTTATCATGACACTCCATGTTTTAATTATTTCTTCTTATCTGTCTATTAGAGGACATCATAAAAAGGGGGAGAAAGAATTATCATGTTATGGGGGAGTTTTTGCATTATGGGGGAGATTGATTTATTAATGCTTTATTCTTATGTTATTTCAAACTCAATGCGTTACGAAGGTTTTTGCTTTATCTCATGTGTGTAGGTACAAAGATTGATGATTATTATGTTTCACACCCTGATGAGAAAAGCCTTTAGATTTGATGAAGACTTTTTGAAGAATAGTTTGAGATCTTGCAATTTTATTCAATGGGAGGGTAGATTTGTATAGGAATTTTGGTATTTGATAATTCGAATATTTTTATGTATGTAACGGCATAGACATAGGGAGAGATTTGTAAGGACGTATTTTTATAAGTCCGTTATCAATTTAGTATGTCATATACCGCTACACCGTCGAAGAGCATTCAAGAACATTCAAGCAACAAAGACGGATCCGAATATCAAGTCCTTCATAAAAAAAACTCCGCAAAGTTTACTTTGATAAGGTTTTATTTTAAATACCTTAACTTTACACTTAGAGCTTTTGGAATATTTTTACAAAATATTAAGTGTTGGAGCGGACTTTTCCGTCAAATTTTGTGAATGAGTATTTTTTCTAAGTGTTGGAGCGGACATTAAAATAATATTTTTTTGACGCAACAGTCGTTTGAACGAGATAACCATGTCGCGCGATCTCGTTCGAGCGACACGTATCCTTCGTTAGAGCGACATGCTTATCTGATTCGAACGAGCTCTAATACCGAGGCGACACGTTTTTGTATAAACACCCATTAAAAGGTTTCGTTTTTATTAAGAAGTCCCAACGTTCTGAAAGACAGAAAATTGCGAAATTGCAGAATCCTTTTGACTTCTTCTTTTAGGGTTTAATCCCTTTTTGTTTATAATTCGCAAAAATCCTATATGCTTTGGTGAATTGTTTTAGTGTTCAAGAACACACTTTGTTGTGGTTTATTCTTTGTGGGGAGAACTCTGCAACTGGAGAGCTACGTGCTATTATGGAGGGAGTCCTCATAAAGTTCACACTTGTGGAGAAGCCATTTTCTTCTTCATTGCTGACCATCTGGAGTTCTTGCGGGAGATTCCAGCAACGACATTTCTAGCCATTGCTTTGAAGGTTTGACGAAGACATCGTACGTTACACTTGTGGGCGATTATCAGGTTGTATATAAGTCAATGGTCTTGTGAATTCTTCAAAGTTCTAGAAATAAAAGGTTTTTCCCTTCGGGGATTTTTCCTGAATATTTGTGTCACATGCTTTATTTATTTATAGGTTGACACACGCACACACATAGTTGCATGTTAAGGGGCTAATTAATTTGGTTTAAAAATAGTTTCTAATTAAATAAGTGTGCCAAATTTGAAAGTTGCGAATTTAATCAATTATCACACCGACACGTTTTTACATGTTGGAAACATATATTTACTCATTTTTATACTGTTTTTAACCATTTATTTTTTTTGCTAAGTTCATAAATAAAAGACACCTTAAAAATATATACTAAATTAGATATTGGAGAGTTTAATCTTTATAAATATTTAATCTTTAAATTCATATGCGTATGCATGTTTAACTCTATTTACTATTTGTTGAAACTAGGTAATGTATAATGTATTTAACATAAATACATTATCATTATAGGATTGTTTTTCTGGTATTCGTAATTTTTTTAAATATATTTTTTAATGTTGTTTTGCATAAATTTTGTTTTTGATATATCATATCTATGGGGTTGATTACTATATGAAGGATAAAACTTTGAACATTTAGGAGAATGTGAATCATATTTGCTATCAACTAATGTTTTAAGTTTCAACTTTTATAATGGTTACATATAATGGAACGTTTTGTAATACTTTTATAAATTCATCTACACAACATTATATAACCGGGTCTATAAAATAATAGTTAAAAGGTTTTTATAAAATGTTTTTAATTTAGTGTTTTTATCAAGATTAGTAAAATAACAGTTTTTTTTATTATTTTTTAAACACTTCAATTTTTCTTACTATTTTTATAAACTATTTATAAAGAGAGTCTAAAAATTTTATAAACTGTTTTTACTCTTTACTATCAAATTTTTAATAGTAAAAATAATATTTTTATGTTTTTCATAAACTATTTATAAATATTTTATAACTATTTTTACTATTTTTAATAGTAAAAAAACTTTTAACACTTAAATAGTTTTTAAGTTGTTTTTACTGTTAATTTTTTTTTAATAGTTAAAAAGTTTTTTTAATTGTTAAAAAATACTTAAAACTGTTTTCCCTTGTTTTTACTATTTTTATATATATTTCTAAAAAATAGTTTTTAAACATATTTATAAAAAGACAATTAAAAACTCTTTTATCTATTTTAAACGTTGCCAACAACGTTATTTGAAAACCCTGTTATTAAAACTTTTTTTTTACTCATTTTGCCTCATTTTGTTATAAATATATACTATAAGCACGTTATTTGAAAACCATAATATTAAAACCACATTGCCATTTTTTATAAATATGTATAAAAACCATTTCATTTTATTAAATTATTTGATTAAAAAAATATTGCATAATTTTTTTTATTAAAAATAATTTAGAATTTATTTTAATACACTAATATATACTTATATTATTGTGTATTAATGTATTAAGGTGTGTATACCTAGGTATCGATATCTATATTAAATTTATATTTTTTTATTATATTATTATAACTATAAACTCGAAGCTTGGCATTTAATTTTCAAAGAAATCTAGGTACTCCACGTGGACCTCTAATTACAATAAAGGGTGAGTTGGATGTTATCTATTTATCAGTCTCCTCATATTCTCTCATTTGAAAGGTCGTCAGTTTTCTATATATTTAACTAGAGTGTTTATTTCCTCAAGTAAATATTCTCTTTTATACATGTATCTTGAAATTAAAAAGAAACGAGTTGCCCTCTTTGTTTTTATTTATTTCTTCATAATCTCACATTCGACATAACAATTGCCAGACAATGATTATACTCACAAAAAATAGGTGAAATGGAATGGGCCAAGAAATCACGATTACTGGTGTTCAATCTCTCTCTCTCTAGCTTTCTATTTTTTTAATATTCAGTTTATTGTGATCAGATGCCTCATGTAGTTGGAAGGATCTGTGATACCTCACATTTTTTCTCTTAAATAATTGGTGGAATATTTTTTTCGAATAAATAATTAACTTTGGAAATTTAATCTAAATAAATGTTTTATTCGAATATGTTAAGTAGAAACTTGTTATTTAGTCTTCTTGTGTATATTATTCATTTTTGTGCATGAATATGTCATTTGCGTATAATAAAAAGGAAATTATAAAGATTTATGTGCGACACAAATAAAAAGTAATTATTTTGGCATAAATAATTCGGAGCACATTTTGGGACTTATATGAACTCGTTTAAGTGGTTTAAACCTTTAAAAATTATCTTGGGTAAAAAACATAAGGGTTGGGAAAGTTTTGGGCTAATTAAATGATGGATTCGGGCTTATTTGGGGGTCCAAAAGTTAGACTCATAACCTAACTCAGGATTTAACACTTAATGAGTGATTTAGTGGGGGTAAACTACTTCCCCATTATCACATTAATCAAACCTTAATAGGAGCCATAGGAGAGAGAAGTTAGAATCACCCAAGAACAGAAAAGAGGAAGAACAAGAGGGAGATGAGTAGCTTCCAAGGGTTTCTCCACTATTAATTTCAGGCAAGAATTTTCTTGTATAAATTATGTTTCTAATGTATTTCTTAATGCATAATTTTACTCTCGTAGACTTCTTGAAATTAAGGTTTATTATATTTGATTTCATGATGAATAACCACATGTAGAGGAATGATAAATAGAATTTGATGATGATATGCTTGTAGAGGAATGATTACATGTAGAAATTATTTTCAAAAATTAGGAATCTAAATCTGAATACTTGGGGTTAGAAACCCGTAAGCCGAACCGAACCCATAGAGAGAAAAAAGAACTGATCTGGTTTGGGTTGAATTTTTCTGTAAAGACAGAACCGAACCGATGGAAAAGAAAATGACCCAATCCTATAGAGTAAAAACCTCTTGTAAATGGCGAACCGAACCGATTCATCTGGACTGGATCGGTTCGACTGGTTATACATTTGGGGCATGAATGTATAGCTATTGCGGATGTGATGGGTGATCTATAGTGAATTGAAATATATATAAACGTCTTGGTAAATACAAATCTGGTTCTGAGTATTAACTAATGGGTATCCTCATGCATGTTTGAAATTAACTTGAGACTTAAAAATGTTAGGGTTGGGTTAATTAAACTGTGGAACTAAATTATACACATATCCAAATTAATAATAATTACCTATGACTAGAGGGTTAAGTAATTATTTATATTATAAATGATTGAAGGATAAATGATGGTATGGGATTTGGATTTTGAATTTAATGGTAATTTACGAATAATTACCTTACATATTATGGGAAAAATAATATGTATTATATTATAATTTTGTGTGGACATACAAGTGGACTTTCCTATCGACTCGGGGGTTCGCGTGTTCGGGCCAATGACCACACATCGGCACAGGTGGGCTTAATGATGGAATGGGGACACCCACTACCCCCATCGAGGTGCGAAGCTTCTTGAGATTGGCTAGGTACTACCGTCGATTTATTCAAGGGTTCTTGAAGATAGCTGAGCCCTTAACGAATTTGACGAGTAAGGGTGTACCTTTTGTTTGGGATGAGGTGTTCCAACAGGCATTTGAGTAGCTGAAGATGATATTGACTACAACACCTGTTCTAGCATTGCCTCAAGCGGGAGTTAATTATAGGGTTTATACTGATGCGTCCCTGAGGGGACTTGAAGGGATTCTAATGCAGGAGGAAATACCGATAGCTTATGGTTCCCGAAAGCTTAAGTCTCACGAGGGACATTACCCCACCCACGACTTGGAGTTAGCAATCGAGGTTTTTTTCTTATGAGTGTGGAGACACTACCTTATGGAGGGAAAAGTTTCAGCTTTTCACAGATCATAAGAGTTTACAATATTTTTTCACACAGAGAGAGATGAACATGCGACAGAGGAGGTGGCCCGAGTTTGTAAAGGACATCCAGTTCGACATTCAGTACCACCCGGGGAAAGCGAATGTCATCATGGATGCACTGAGCCGTAAGCCATTTCTGGAGTTGGCAGCGGTGTGGAAGGTGAAGTGAAAGTCACTTTGTGGAGATAATGAGTTGATCTGAGCATCTATGTCAGCCCTCACCACCACCCCCGAGATCATTATTCGGGTGGTGAAGGCACAGGCGGAGGGTCAACTCTGTCAGGAGCGGTTGAGACAGCTGCAAAACGAGGGGATGGATAACCTTTCTATCGGGTATAATGGAGGTTTGAGGTTCCATGGGAGACTGGTTGTTTCGAATGATGCAGAGTTGAGACGATCCGTTATGTCAGAGGCTCATGATTCATTAAACACGGTGCATCCCGGTGGGGATAAGATGTACCATGATATGCGCCGTCAGTATTGGTGTACTGGTATGAAGAGAGAGATATATGCGTTTACATCCATATGTGCCACTTGTTAGCTGGTGAAGGTGGATCATCAGCGTCCCGCAGACACTTTGCAGCCTTTAAAGATGCCAGTATGGAAATGGGAAAACATATTTATGGACTTTATTACAGGGATACCTACTTCACAGAGGGGCCATGCTTCGATCTGGGTGATTATTGATAGATTGACAAAGGTGTCTCATTTCTTTTCGATCCGAACAAACTTTAGCTCCAAGCAGTATGCCAGACTCTTTATTGAAGAAATAGTTAAGCTACATGAGGTGCCACTTAACATAGTGTCAGTTAGGGATAGGATGTTTGTGCCCCACTTTTGGAGGAGTTTTAAAAAGGCCTTGGGGGGAGAGTTGAGACTGAGCACTTCCTATCATCCTCAGACCAATGGGAAGACGGAAAGGGTGAACCTGATCCTCGAGGACATGTTGTGTATGTGTACTTTGGACTTTAAAGGAAGATGGCAGCAATATTTACCGTTGGTGGCGTTCGCCTACAACAACTACCAGTTCACTATAGGGATGACTCCGTTTGAGGCACTCCACGCGAGGCTTTTTCGTTTGCCCTCATTCTGGTTAGAAGTGGGGGAGAAAAAATTTCTAGGGTCGGACTTCATTCAAGATACCTCAGAGAAGGTAGAGATAATTCGGGCCAGAATACGAATTGTCCAAGATAGGCAGAAGAGCTACGTGTATTTGGGAAGGAGACACTTCAACATCGACATGGGAGACCAGATGTTGATTAAAGTGTCTCCCATGAAAAGGGTGATGAGATTTCGGAAGAAGGGGAAGTTGGCACCTCGATATGTGGGGTCGTTCCCTATTTTGGAGAGGATTGGGCCCATAGCATACCGGTTAGGATTACCGAAACAATTATAGTGGATTCATGATATCTTTAATATATCATCACTGCGGAGCTTCCTTAGAGATGAGGGGCGTACCAGCACATCAATGCCGACGATATTGAGCTCCAGCCAGAAACTACTTACGAGCATAGACCAGTAGCCATTTTGGATAGACGGGAGCGCCGACTGCGGTCCAAGATTATTCCTTTAGTTCGGGTGCAGTGGAGGCACCACCGGGAGGACGAGTCAACTTGGGAGAGAGAGGACAACATGCGTGCAAAGTATCCAGATTTCTTCTAGCTAGGTACGTACTTTCTTGATTTCGAGGACATAATCCTATTATTAGGGGGGGGGGGGGGAATGTGATACCCCGCATTTTTTCTCTTAAATAATTAGTGGAATTTATTTTTCGAATAAATAATTAACTTTGAAATTTAATCTAAATAAATATTTTATTCGAATTTGTTAAGTGGAAACTTGTTATTTTGTGTGCTTGTGTATATTATTCATTTTTGTGCGTGAATATGTCATTTGCGTATAATAAAAAGGAGATTATAAAGATTTATGTGCGACCCAAATAAAAAGTAATTATTTTGGCATAAATAATTCGGAGCACGTTTTAGGACTTATATGAACTCGTTTAAGTGGTTTAAACCATTAAAATAGTCTTGGGTAAAAAACATATGGGTTGGGAAAGTTTTGAGCTAATTAGATGATGGATTCGGGCTCATTTGGGGCTCCAAAAGTTGGGCCAATAACCCAACTCGGGATTTAACACTTAATGAGTGGTTTAGTGGGGGTAAACCACTTCCCCATTATCACATTAATCAAACCTTAATAGCAGCCACGGGAGAGAGAAGTTAGAAACACCCAAGAAGATAAAAAAGGGAGATCAATAGCTTCCAAGGGTTTCTCCACTACTAATTTCAGACAATAATTTTCTTGCATAAATTATGTTTCTAATGTATTTCTTAATGCATAATTTTATTTCCGTAGACTTCTGGAAATTAGGGTTTATTATATTTCATTTCATGATGAATAACCACATGTAGAGGAATGATAATTCGAATTTGATGATGATATGCATGTAGAGGAATGATTACTGCATAAATGATTACATGTAGATGATGATATTCATGTAGAAGGGGCTTAAAGGTAAACCTGAGATTAGGGATAATTCCCCAATAAGCAACAGTGTTTGAGATTGAGTAGCCGAGGCAGCTCAAGTATGGCAACTCAAGCGAGGCAGCTCAGCGTGGCAACTCAAGCATGGCAGCTCAGGCATAACAACTTGTATTTTAGCTTGTTATACTAGTCATATTGTATCTTTGTTTATATTGACTGTAATCTATAATGGTTGTAATAATGTAACGAGAATAATAACGAGTTTTGGTGTGAGGTTAAACGGTACTCGCGAGAGACCAGGCTTGGCCGGGCTTAAGAGAGCTTTCATGCTCTATCGAATGACCTCGCCGTGGGAAATTTAGAGGGACTTGGTTTGGAGGATTGAGAAGTGAGGAACCATTAGGAGCTTGTCCTGACCATCTTAGATACACCTGGTAAAACACCGAAGGACCCTGGTCGTAGAACCTCGGGTGAAATAGCTTGGAGTTCCATCGGGCGTTGAGTTGTGAACCAAATAACCCTCTACTTAATATCACATCTACTATAAGTGATGTCACTAGCCAGCTAAAATAGTGTCAGACATGCACTTGAGTAAACCACCGTGGTATTTGGGGCTGTCAGGCAGTTGTTGAGCCACCTCTGTGACAATAACCCCCTGACACACAGTGGTTATGCAAAAGGCATGTCTTTTCATTTAATGTTTATGACGTGGAGACAACTAATGCATCAATCATTTAATGTTATGACATAAAGTATGAGGGATGTCTTTCATAGTCTTTAATGATTGTGTTGCCTCGGGGGTGGTGTGGGGGGATATTTAAGGACCCCAACCACCTTTGAGGGGAGATAGATCTTTTGGGAGTTTAAGAAGTTACTACTAGAGAGAATACAGATCAGAGAGATTTATTACAAACCAGAGGGTTTCACTCATTCACCATTGTTATTTATTACAAAGATTTTAATACTTGACAGAGATTCTTGAGGGTGTTGGGTGTGTGTCTACCTGCCTACCAAGGTGTATCTAGGGTGCTTACTTCTCTCCCCCTCTAGATAAGTTACTTCTAAGTTTCATTACTACTTTCTGATATATACATGAGAGGTTTGTGAGTTTAAATTGAGTCTTATCTTCATTAAGTTTGTGCTTCCATTCCCTATCATTAATCCAAATCTTTGGCTAATTATCTTATCATTACCACACTCAAACAGGGGTTACGCCTCCATCCTATCTAAACTGCCCTCTTACATTTGGAGACTCTGCTCAGGAGGCATTATTATAAGTAAGGAGTATGGCGCAAGATAATGCTAATCGAAGGCTCAACTTTGATGACATCCAACATAATGAAGAACAAGTTGCGAGAGAATTAGAGGCCCTAAGGGATGGGGCTCCTCGAGTAGAGGTACCTCTGGTTCCAGTGACGTCAGGTGTTCCGGGGGTGACACAACCTTCCACGAGTGCGGGGTTAGGACCTACTTAGGTCGCGCTCCTCATGAGCAAGTTTTATGAGTTTTTGCAAACTCCAGTAGCTTCAACTATGTTGGGAGGATTGGAGGCTAATGCCTTCGTAACACCAGGGGTAGCTCCAACGGCCCCACCAGGTGCAGGTATTGTGGGAACGGTCCCAGCAAGCATACCCTCTGTTGTGAATCCATTAGTGGGAACCTCAAGGGTTTCAACGACCCTGTTGTGATGTTTGTGCCAGCTACAACGGGCACCCAGCCCATGGTGCCATTGGCTGTTGCCCAAGTGGCATCACCCATGGAGGAAATGAGAAAGGAGATGCAAAAAGAGATGTTTAAGTTCATGGAAGCCTCCTCGCAATCCGCTGGCGAGGTAGCTTCAGTTTATGATGACTTTCGATCACCCTATCCTCAGGACTACAACGATGAGCCCTATCTAAAGGACTATATTCCTCTAATTTTTAAAAATTACACAAGAAAGGGTAGGAACCCAAAGGAGCATATTAAGAGCTTTGTTGAACATTTGGGGGTACATTGTAATAATAAAAGGCTTAGGTTAAGGGAGTTTTCTAAGTCCTGGACCGATAAAGCCTATACCTGGTATTCCCATTTGGCTCCCAACAGCGTTTCTACATGGGAAGAGATGCACGCGTTGTTTGTCCAAAATTTCTTTCTGGCAGAAGATGAGTTTACTTTCACTCAAATGGGTAGGGAGAAGCAACGACCTGGGGAAGAAGTGGTGGCCTATGTTCGAAGATTCAGAGAAAGATCCATCGACGTGAGGGAGGAGTCCAAAGAATCCAAGTTATTGCAGATCTGCGCTGAGGGGCTGCTTACTGAGTACATCTGCCATCTCATCAATGAGACGCGCGAGGGGAATTTTACGACGTTCTCAAAAGAAGCGAGAAATATCTCCTTGGTGGTGAGACCTAATTCGGTGGTGGTGACCATGATGTTTAGGCAATCGATGCAACCCACGGGGGGGAGGTCTCAGCCCCCATGGGTAGGGTACACTGAAGGGGGAGATAGGGGGAAAGCACCGAAGAAGGATAATAAGAGGAAGTTCAGAAGAGACAGGGATGACCCACCACCATTACCTTGTACAGTGGAAGAAACTGTTAGCTGTTACAATGCGATGGCCCAAGGGGGAACGATCTATGAGCCAAAGGACGTTACCACCGGGGAGCCCGATGCGACAACAAAGGCGAATCCAAAGTATTGCCAAGTTCATCGAAGGATCCAACATCCAACCGAGAGCTGCTTTATGTTGAGAAGAATCATCGATAAGTACGTGAAGGTGGGGACATTGCAAATCCCTCCACAAAACGTCAACAACAACCCCTTGCCAGAACATGGGGACAATCTTGTGGTGGCTTATGATGAAGAGGCTGAGAGAGGGGGGAACAAAGTCAACAGCGAAGCAAGAAGAGTACGAGGAGGCTCTAGAAGATTGTACGAGGGGAATGGATAATGTAGTGTTGGATTATGAATAAGAAAGCGCCAAGGATGTGGAGGATGTATATGGTGTTGAAGGTGAGGAGGTAGACCCAACTCTAGAATATTGTGCAATTTCGAAATCCCCGAAGTTCGCCTGGTTCTTTGACCAAGTGGGGATTCCAAGGGAGAGTAGGTTGGAGATAACCTAGGCAATACTTAAAATTATGAGGAAGAACACAGTCCCTTTGTTGAGATAGAAGGGGCCCATGGCCAGGTTGGTAAGGAGGTTTCTGTCAAAAGTAACCTTCAGACCATTGTATGTGACTGCCAGTGTCAATGGAGTTAGCTTTGTAAGGACTCTTATGGATGGGGGAACTTCCATCAACATCATGCCAATCAAATCTTTCCATGCAGCAAATATTCCAGAAGAAAGGTTTACCCCCATGCCTTCGGTAATTTTGGGGTATGATAACCAATCTTCCAAATCCATTAAGTACGTTAATGTTGGGATTGTGATGGAAAATCTGAGTTCCCATATCAAGTTCCATGTAATAGAAAGTGAAACTTCCTATCATCTTCTAATAGGAAGAGTGTGGATGCACAACCAAGGGCTAGTTCCTTCTACGTACCACCAATGCGCTAAGGCGAATATCAAGGGGACATAAGTGACCATTAGGGCAACGAAAAGGCCCTTCGTTGTCAAGGAAGCTCACTTGGTGGACGTAGCATTCTACACAAAGTTAGAGGAAAATGTTTGATTTCTAACGAGAAGAATGGAGGGAGCATGGGTTCCCTCGATTAGAGAAAGTATGGGACCCGTGAATGAGCAAGGTAAGGAGGTTGTAATGAGCACGAGGGTAATAGTCGAAGAGTCTCACCAGGTGGTCCATCGACTCCAAAGCATCTCTAAGCACCTCAAAGATAGGATGATGCCCAGAGCAGACCCAATGGAGCATGAGGTTCAATGAAAAAGCGTGCTGAGTCGGTTCTCAGGAGAAAGAATGGTCAAGGATTACAGAGAAAAGAAGAGGAAGCCATTCACTACTACTAGCAGGCAATGCAAGAAGGTCGTTACCAAGGAAGGAAAGGTGGTGTATTGATTATAACGGTGTGAACGAGCGGCTGATGAAGTTGATGATGAGGTTGACCCGATATATGAATGCTTTTTGGTGGATCAACGGGGATAATGCATGGTGATAGACAACTCCAACATACAGGAGTTCATAGAGGATGTCGCTGAAGAGCCACACTACAAGGTAGGTCAGCCAAAACCACAAGCAGAAGAGTTGAAGAAGTTAAACCTGGCAAAAGAAGGAGAGGATACAAGGCCCATCTTTATCTAGAAGGATCTCAGTAAGGAGAAATGAGGGGCCTTGGTTGAGTTGATTCGGGAGTTTATAGACGTCTTCGTATGGAAATACACAGAGATGAAGGGATTGGATGAGGAAATAAGCTGCCACAAGTTGGATGTAATGCCTTCAGTCATTCCAGTAAAATAGGTGATGAGAACGTATAAGCCCGAGCTAGATTTGAAGATCAAGGAAGAGGTTCAACACTTACTAACGGCAGGATTCATCACATCGATACAACACCCACTCTGGTTATCCAGTATTGTCCTAGTGGGGAAGAAAGACAAAAATTAGATAAGGATATGCGTGGAGTTCATAGATTTGAATAGAGCCTGCCCCGAAGACGAGTTCCCTCTGCCCTCTATCGATAGCCTGATAGATGCACCGGCAGGTCATGAGATGTATAACTTCATGGATGGGTATGTAGGGTACACCCAGATCAAGATGGACCCCATGGATGCAGAGAAAACAACATTAAGAACCTTATTGGGAAACTTCATGTACAGGGTGATGCCGGTTGGACTCAAGAACACAGGGGTGACTTACCATAGAACAATGATGGCCATTTTCCATGACTTCTTCCACAAATTTATAGAATTCTATGTGGATGATTTGGTCATCAAATCGAGGAAAGAGAGTCCCATCTGAGCGATTTGAGGAAGGTGTTTTCCCGTTACAAGAAGTTCAAATTAAAGATGAATCCATTAAAGTGTGTTTTTAGAGTGACAACTGGAAAGTTCCTAGGCTTCGTGGTTAATCGACAAGGGGTGCAGATGGACCGGGACAAGCAGTGGGCAATATTAGAAATTCCATATCCAAGAACGGAAAAGGAACTGAAGAGTTTCATCGACAAAGTCTCCTACCTTAAGAGATTTGTGCCTCGATTGGCCAAAATAACACATCCGTTGATGCAGCTATTACAAAAAAATACAAAGTTCAAATGGGAGGAGGTTCATCGGGAATCTTTTAACGGGTTAAAGAAATTGCTCGTTTCACCACAGACCGTGGTTCCCCCAAAGGTAGGAATACCGTTGAAATTGTACCTCACATCTACCACGAGGTCCGTGGGAGCTTTGCTGGCACAAGAGATTAACGAGAAATAACGACTAGTTTACTACCTCAGCAGGATCATCCATGGTCCAGAAGCCAGATATAGTAGCTTAGAAAGGCATTGTTTAGCCTTAGTCTTTGTAGTGCAAAAACTTAGGCATTATATGTTATCTTTTACAATTCATATTGTAACTAGATGTGATCCTATTAAGTATTTGCTAGCTAGATCTATTTTGATTGGTAGGGCAACTAGGTGGTTCCTCATCCTATCTGAATATGAGTTGAAGTGCGTGGTTCCTCGCGCAATCAAAAGCCAGGCGTACATCGATCTGTTGGCTATTTTCCTTTTAGGAACATTTGAGCCACCCAAAGAAAATATTCCAGGAAACGATTTGCAGGCGAACCACCTAGACGCAACGGATGAGGAATGGACAATTCAGTAAGATGGATGAGCGGCGGAAAAGAAAGGAGGAGCGGGGGTTATTCTCTCAAAAGGAATGGAGGAGATTTGCCTTTCCTACAAGTTGGATTTCACTTTCTCTAATAACGAGGCAGAATATGAAGCATTGGTGTTGGGATTTTTAGAGGCTCTTCGAAGGGGGATCCGTTCACTTTGCATCAAAGGGGATTTAAACTTGGTGGTTCAGTAAGTGAATGTAGAATACGCATTGAAACATATGATCCTGGCACCATACAAAATAATCATTCAAGAGGCTCCTCGGCTAGTTCCATTGAACCAAGATCAAGATGCAGACCCATATGCCACCATTGCCCAAAAAATAATGATGAGGAGCGATACAACTACTGTCGTGATCCAAAGAAGAATAACTCCTTCGATGGTACAGTCAATTCCACTAATAAAAGAGGATGGGGACTGGAGGGGAGAGATTAGAAGGTAACTGGAGGCTAGTGAAGGAATAATGGGGCTCAAAGAATTGGCCTGGTACTTTACAAACCAGGGAAACCTCTACTTTAGAAACGCAGGAGGATGGCTGTCGAGATGCATCGGTCCAGAAGAGGCAGAGAAAAGATTGAAGAAAATGCATGAAGTACACTACGGAATAACTGAGATACCCCTCTACCGAAGAATACAAAGAGAGGGGTATTTTTAGCCTAAGATGAAAGATGATGCGACAGAGATGCAACGAAAATGCGATAAATGCCAGTTGTTCTTTGAAGCAGATGAGTGTCACTTCATGGAGGCTCAACCTGACTAGAGACAACCCTATATTGACTTCATTAAGGATGGAGTTATCCCAATGGAGAAAATTGATGCGATGGAACTCCAATGAAAGGCCCCGAGATTCTATGTTCAGGAGGGGCAACTTTATCGAAGGGGATACTTTAATAGGCCTTTGTGTTGTATCACGAGAGAAGAGGCAGCGGAGGTCCTCAAGTAGGCACAAGATCCATCTCACATAGGATGGGCCAAGTTATTTGACCAGTTGATGACTTTGGGATACTATTGGCCAACGATGGAAAAAGATTCGAATGAGTTCGTTCAAAGGTGCAAGGCTTGCCAACTTTATGGAAATATGATCCATTCCCCGTCAGAGGACTTACACTCCCTGGCAATGCCTTATCCTTTTCACACTTGGGCGTTCGACCTGGTAGGGGAAATACACCCTTCCTTAAGGGGGAAGATATGGATACTAGTAGAAATAGAGTGCTTCACAAAGTGGGCTGAGGCGACACCACTAAGAAGGGAAACAATGGGAGTGGTGAGCAACTTCATCAGAGAATACATCATTTGTCATTTCGGGATCCCAAAGGTTATCCTTTCAGATAATGGAACCCCTTTCATCAATTTAGAAGTAACAATGCTCACAGATAAATACTCCATTATCCATCACACTTCGACGGTGGCATACCCAAAGGGAAACGGTCAAGCCGAGGCGACTAACAAAACTTTTGTTAATATCTTGTCTAAAATGTTGGAGGACATCCGAGGATCATGTGATGACAAGATACCAACTATTTTATGGGCCTATCGGATGACTAAGAGAAATCCCATAGGGTATACACCGTTTTCTCTTATTTACGGGGCCGAGGTGATTCTCCTAGTAGAGCTGGAAGTTCCCTCTGCTCGATATGCTCTATGAAGTAGTATGCTCCCTCAGAATAGACATGTACAGTTGGAAGCGTTGGATGAACACATAGATAATGCAATGCAACACTTTTAAATGTATACGAGATAACTCTCTAAGGCGTATGATAACTTAGTGAGACCAAGGAAGTTCGTGGAGGGAGACCTTGTATTGAAGGCAGTAGTGAAACATATTAGGGGGCTTCCTCTACCTAAGTTTTCAGCGAATTGGGAGGGACCCTTCATCGTAAAGGAGGATCATGACTCAGGTTATTGCTTAATTTTAAAAATGGAAGAAGATAAACCATTCAAGATTAATAATAAATCGTTGAAGGTTTATCATGTGTATGCAGATATATTTGACAATTGATGTAGTTGGCTGTTATGAATACACAAGTTCTTTATTTTTTAATTATGATGAGTGTACAAGTTCTTTTTATTATGGCTCAAGAAGAGATGAAAGAATTACATAATTTCACACTTCATAATATAAGCAAACAGTTGTAACACAAAGAGATGGCATAAGGAAATAAGTATGTTTTTCCGTTCATAAACTTTGGGGGCATTACAAAATTGGGAGCTATTGTCCATAATTACATGAGAAGAAAAGAAAAATATATATACAAGTTCATTCGCCAAGAAGGAACCACAGATCTCGAAAAGAAAAAAAATATCTAGGGAGAACCAAAGAAGCTGCTTGGAAAGATAGTTGAGCGTTGATAGAAACCTCCAACCTTGTCTGAGCTTGTGTACTCTCAATCAGGAGTTTCTCTCATTTCGACTTCGCCCCATGTAGAGCTCCTTCGAGGTCCCCCACCTCTTTATCATTGGCTTCAAGAAGAGGTTCTAGCTCGGCCAACTTGGCTTCCTCGGCCCGATAATCCTCCTGATGTTTTCGCAAGATCTCCCTTTGGCTATCCAACCATTGGCTCTTCAAAGTATTCAAATGCGCGATGAACAAGTCAAAACTGAACCCGTCGTGACCCATCTCCTTCAGATAACCTAAGAATTGGTTGAGGAGGGGTCTGGTAAAGTTTGCAGTTGGAGTATTGGCGATTTCAGCAACGACGGTGGACATACTTTGAAGCTTGTAACTCATAACTGAGATGTTAGAACATAGGCAGTCCACCGTTAAGGTTTCAGGATGATAGCTCACAAGTTTCTCAATCTCTAAAAGGTGGTTGGAAGGCATTTGGGGAGAACGTTGGAGTACCATCAGGCAGAAGGTGTGAGGAGCCAAGTCGAGCAGAGGAAGCTCGCACCCAGATTCGCTCTCTACAGCAGCACCTCTCGTGGAGCCTTGATCATTATGGCTAGATTCCTCGGAGGCGACATGTTCAAGATGTGTCAAGGAAATATGCGAAGAAACTGGTGGAGAATCCTCCCGAGAAACCTGAAAATAGTTAGAATAAATAAGGAGTTTTTGAAAAAACCTTAACAAGTGTTTTTGTTATTAAGTCACCGATATAGGTGGAGTTTATAAAAAACCTTAAAAGTGTTTTCTTTGTTAAGTCACCGATATAGGTGGAGTTTTTAAAAAAACCTTAACAATTGTTTTCGTTATTTAGTCACCGATATAGGTGGAGTTTATAGAAAAACCTTAACAAGTGTTTTCGTTGTTAAGTCATCGATATAGGTGGAGTTTATAGAAAAACCTTAACAAGTGTTTTTGTTGTTAAGTCACCGATATAGGTGGAGTTTTTTGAAAAAATCTTAACAAGCGTTTTCGTTATTAAGTCACTGATACAGGTGGAGTTTATAGAAAAACCTTAACAAGTGTTTTCGTTGTTAAGTCACCGATATAGGTGGAGTTTTTGGAAAAATCTTAACAAGCATTTTCTTTGTTAAGTCACTGATATAGGTGGAGTTTTTGGAAAAACTTTAACAAGTGTTTTCATTGTTAAGTCACCCACATATGTGAAGTTCGAGAAACTGAGAAATACTGAGAAAACTAGCGAAGTACCTCAGCAGTAGTAGGAGCGGGAACGAGAATCACCACGGGAGCCATAATGGTAGAAGACGTTGGAGGCGGGCTCATTACCTTAGAAGCCTCAATGGGGTCCTTAGCTGAAGAAGTCTCAAGGGTGGTAGGAAAACTTCCCTCGTCGACATAAGGTACTGAATCCAACACGGGCGCATCATCATCAGAAGACGTTGGACCTTCAAGAGATTCCCCAATGAGAGCAGTAGCACCAACCTGGGCTGGGAAATGAAAAGGCCACTCAGAGCAAAGGGTGGAGAGAGACTCGGAGAAAGATGCAAATATAAAACCAAGTCTTAGACGCAAGGGGTAAACACAAAAGAATAAGAGGAATAAATGCACCTAACTTACCCCTGTTATGGCATCGAAAAGAGGAACTGCAGTAAGGGGTCTTGACAATGCAGGAGGAAGGAGAATGTTAGCTATCAGTGACGCCACTTCCACCTAAAATGGACGAACATGTTAGAGTTGATAAACATACAAAGGAAACAAATAAAAGATGTAAGACTTGTCAAGAAATTTACCTGCGGGGCACTCTCTTCGACCACAACGAGGGGCAGAGTCACCTCTTGCTCCGATGGCAACTCAGAGGAGGCAGCAGTAGTTCCCTCTAGTTACCCAGGCACTTCAGCAAAATCAATGGTGGCAGCCTCCGTCGCATCTTCTTTGGCCCTTTATGAGGATAAACGGCGAGAGTAATTCAGACTTATCAAGGGGGAACGGGGAAGAGTAGTGTCTGCTGGAGAAACACCGCAACGCCCCCCCATGAAGCGGCTTACAAGGGGACTGGGGGACATGGTTTTTCTTTTTCAACTCCCTGCACCAAAACATTTTCTTATTAAGAAATGAGCAGACGCAACACACCTTAGGAGAAGGGGAATAAAATAAAATAAAGAATGCACACATACCTCATATCCAGAGGGAGAACGAGAAGGTATAATTACTAGTGAAGGCGACGAGGAGGCACCATCAGAAGGAATTGGTGATGAAGGTTTATCAAGTGTTTGTCTCTGCTGGGTCTTGGTACCCAGCGTTTTCTTCCTGGAGCTCGTTGCACCACCAGTTTCAGGTACCCTCGTCCTTCTTCTCCTTTTTCCATTGGCTCCGTGGGATCAACCACGATCACGGGGAATGCACCCGAAGGAGGAACGATGATAGTGCGCCGTTGAAACTCAGTATGTATTCTATCAAATTCAGCTTACACCTGTCTCCTCAACTCTTCATCCATCTCTGAAGACATGAGAGGAGGAACATAGGCAATAGGAAACGCCTCCAAGGGAGTTTGTACTTGAACCTAGGGCTTAGAATTCGAGGACTTATACTTCTTGTCCTTTTTAGCAGGTGGCTCAGAAGGCCCTTCACCTATGGAAGCTTTGATCGAGGGGGAAGATAGTTTGGGGGTTGCAACGACCTTGGGTTTGGGCGTGGCAACAGGGATCATGGGGTAGTATGGAGAAAGTTCAGTGGGAGGTTCTTTGGGGGTCTGGCTTAGAGGGAACTCAACCCCAAGAACAAAATTTCCCTTCAACCCCAACTCCAGGGAAGAAAATTAAAGAACCGGAGGATACACATGATCTCCCTCGATGAATTCAAAAATTTGGACCAGTTGCCTCAACCAATACTTTATCGTAAATAGAGGGGTTACGTCCCCTTCTTTGGTGATACTGGGGATAGTGACTCACCCAACCATTGTAGAACTTACTCCCCACGCAACAGTTGAGGAGAACAAAGAACATGCCTCGCTAAAGGAGACCTTGGGGTTGGATAATTAAAACACCGGGCGAGGAGATCCTTGGTCAAAGCTAAATTGACGACTACATCGGTTGGGATTGTAGTGCTCATTGGTGTATCCCCATTTGGTGTAAGAGGGTAGATATCCGGGAAAAAATATAAGGACCACGGCTAGTGATGGGTCTTCAGTAATGAGGTATACAGTAGTGGCCTGGACCACTCTTGCCCCATGCATGAAAAAATCACAAGTGTAGAGAAAAATATCCTCTCCATAGGGCCTCATCACAAAACTTGAAAAGTCATCGATAAAGGAGGTCAGCTCCTTTCGGCTTTGCCTCTTGTGGTAAACAAAGGAGCGAGGGGGAAGGATTATTTCCCCTGAAGGAGGTCGGTTGGTCTTGGCTGCTACGGCCGACAAATGCACATAGAGGAAGCCCGTTAGGAGGACACAGTTTGTAAAGTTTACCAGGTTGTAACGTCCTAATGACCGCTCCATGTTAAGAGGGACTCTATCAAGCCACGTGTAGAGGGATCCCAAGGAGATTGCAGCTAAAGGAAGCTTGATACCCCGAGCTAAATGAAGAGATATGTTGATGAGATCCCTTCGGTGATGGTCGTTGGGATTTCCCTTTAAAAATAAGCGAGAAAGAATGGCAAGGATATAGGCAGGAAGTTCTAGCGATGTACCTTGTCCAGGGGCAGCCTCAGAGGAACAGCCTTCAGAAGGATCCTTAAAGACGTAGTTGATAAGAGGAGTGAAGGTAGCCTTATTTGAAGTACCGATACACCTTCGGCATATACGGTCAAACTCCAAATGGTCAGCAGTCTCTTATTTATCCAGGGCTTCATCGAAGTAGGGCTCATGGCGTGTTACCTCAAGGACTAGGAGCTCGCACACGTCCTCCAATGTTATTATAAATTCTCCCCATGTAGCGATGAATGTATGAGTGGTAACGTTCCAGCGAGATACTAGAACGAGGAGGGCATTATTATTTTTAGAAAGGGTGAACTCACTAAACCACTTGGCCTGATGAAGCCCAATCTTAGTGAGGGTATTAGAATGGGAACTCTGCATATAGGATTTCCAAGCAGCAAATTGAGCAGGAGTGCCCCCAGGACCTTCAAAGTCGGTGTGAGACCATGGGAAGTCCCCTCTCTTAAGGCGAAATCTGAGAGCCCCCTCGGGAGGAAGAAAGCCCTAGTTATAAGAATTCTCATCTTTATCACCAAGCTTCATGGCATCATACTTGGCATTAAAAATGAAACTCTTACAAAACCCAGTAAAGTCATCACCTTTGCCAAAAATAGGGGACCGACGGTAGAAATGCAACTGTTCTTGATGAGCAGTCAATGAGGCGGCAGAGGAGGGGGCGATAATGGGGGCTACGAATGGAGCACTAGTGGCAGTTGTGGCGGGGTTACTTGAAGAAGCCATCGCAGAAAATAGAAGTACGAAAAAGCTGGGTAAAAGAAGAATTAGGAATGAAGAGGGATATGCATAACCAAAGGTGATGGCGTAAAGGAGGAGAGAAGGAAGAAGCTAAGTAAAAGCTTGGTAAATAATGGAGTCCGCATAGAGTTTCTCTCTCTAAGGAATATGGGAGCTTGAGGAAGAAGAAGGAAAGAGAATGGTTTGAAAAAAGAGACGTTTGAAACCTTTTAAACCTGTCATTTGAGTTTCCCACCACCGCACATGCAAGGCCGCCTATAATCATTTCAAATGAACACGTGGCACTTCGGGAAGTGTTTTGATAGCTGCAAAGACAACGCTACATCATCTACAAAGTGACGCCTGGGGAATAGAAAAGGTTTCCTTCCTAAGCAAGTTCGAGTTTTGATGCCATTTTTTTGTCAGACATATCCAGTAAATCCCAATGGGAAAGATGTCCCAATGGTTCAAAAAGATACGATATCCCCTTGCCACAAGTCCAAACGTTGTTTAATTTGTGACTCAGTTACATCATGTAGAATTTCTACTTTTTTCGAACATAACGAAGCATTACAAGGGAGAATTTCACTAACTAAAAGTCCAAACGAGTTTTTGAGAAGGTTAGTAGGACTTTCGAGAGAATTTTAAATAGTAAAGCTAGAATAGTTGAGGCTCATCATGAGGAAAAAGTGGCGATGTCCTTTCTCCCAAGCACCAATAAGGTATGGCGCTTTGGCTCAGGTACATCGGGGTGAATTTTACTTTTTCCAGGAGATTATAACGTTGCGGTTCTAATAAGGGAAAGAAAGCCATGATTTTTTTCACACAGAGAAGGTTCATCGGATTGAGAAGTTTCATGCAGACATTTCTTGTTCCAACAAACCTCTCCACGAAGGGGAAAATGTAAAAGGGTTTTAAAGGTAATCCTGAGATTAGGGATAATTACCTAATAAGAAATAGTGTTTGAGATTGAGAAGCCGAGGTAGCTCAAGCATGGCAACTCAAGCGAGGCAGCTCAAGCCTAGCAACTTATATTTTAGCTTGTTATAGAAGTCATATTGTATCTTTGTTTATAGTGACTGTAAGCTTTAATGATTGTAATGATGTAACGAGAATAATAAGGAGTTTTAGTGTGAGGTCAAACGGTACTCACGAGAGACCAGGCTTGGCAAGGCCTAGGAGAGCTTTCATGCTCTATTGAATGACCTCGTCGTAGGAACTTTAGAGGGACTTGGTTTGGAGGATTGAGAAGTTAGGCACTGTTGGGGGCTTGTCCTGACCATCTTAGATACACCTGGTAAAACATCGAAGGACCCTAGCCGTGGAACCTCGGACGAAGTAACTTGAAGTTCCATCGGGCGTTGAGTTGTGAACCAAACATCCCTCTACTTAATGTCACATCTACTGTAGGTGATGTCACTAGCCAGCTAAAATAGTGTCAGACCTGCACTTGAGTAAACCACTATGGTATTTGGGGCTGTCAGGCAGTTGTTGAGCCACCTCTGCGATAATTGCCCCCTGAGACACAGTGGTTAGGAAAAAGGCATGTCTTGGCATTTAATGTTTATGACGTGGAGACAACTAGTGCTTCAAGCATTTAATGTTGTGACATAAAGTATAAGGGATGTCTTTCATAGTATTTAATGACTGAGTTGCCTCGGGGGTGGTGTGGGGGTCTATTTAAGACCCCAACCACCTTTGAGGGGAGAGAGATCTTTTGGGAGTTTAAGAAGTTATTACTAGAGAGATGTATTATAAACCAGAGGGTTTTACTCATTCACCATTGTTATTTATTACAAAGCTTTTAATACTTGACAGAGATTCTTGACGGTGTTAGGTGTGTGTCTACCTTCCTACCAAGGTGTATCTAGGGTGCTTACTTCTCTCTCCCTCTAGCTAAGTTACTTCTAAATTTCATTACTACTTTTCGAGATATACATGAGAGATTTGGAGTTTAAACTGAGTCTTATTTTCATTAAGTTTGTGTTTGCATGCCCTATCATTAACCCAAAGCTTTGTCCAATTAGCTTATCATTACCAGACTCAAATAGGGGTTACGCCTTCGTCTTATCTAAGGGGATAATCAATTCTTATCATAGTATGTGTATCAAAAACATGTTTTGGTTATGGATTAAATAGCTAAAAAGGGATTTTCCAGATTTGATTAGTATATGTAGATTTGAGACTAAATTAATGGTGAATATGGATATGGGATTGCTGGAATCAATTGTAGGATTCTAATTAGTAAGTATTGGTGACAAATTTTGAATCAGTGTGACGTAGGAATATATTTCTATGTAAATGAAATGTTGGTTGTGATTGGGTAAGGGTTTGGAATGAAAATAAAAGCTTGAGGGTTCATCCATGGCCGAACAGAAGGCTGGAGAAGATGATGACCTGGTCGATCGATCGATCGACCCAGGGGGATCGATCGATCGATGATATGGAAATTTTGGTAGTGATGCCATTTTTCAATTACATGGGAGATATTTATTGAAAAAGGGTCTTCGGCTGATTTAAATGATGAAAATTAAATAGGGGCATGACTCTTGATACTTTTAGGTAATTATATTCGTGTTTTGGGAGAAGGTAATGAGGGTCAAGTTATGAATAAATTTCGGGAAATATTAAAATATGGGCTAAATGAGCGAGTCTGGGTATGTTGGTTGAGTGGCACAGGGTAATAAAATGAATTGATGTGTAAATTGATTAAATTAGAGTCTAATCATAGACTCGGGGAAAATATCATATTAAGTAATGTGTGAATTAATTAAATTAGAGTCGGACCGTAGACTCGAAAAGGTAATAAGATTTATTAATAAGAAAATTAATTAAGTTGAGTCAGGCCAGAGACTTAGGAAATTACAAGCTAGTGTTACGGGTTTTAAGTACATGGTAAAGCCGGGGTTTATATATATATATATACGGTGTAGTGATAGTATATATATATGTGTGTATATATTGTGTGTGCTATTAAATATCAGTGACTAGATATTTATTTAATTTATATACTCTAGTGTTATCAAAGAAGGTTGCGCGATTTGGGTGAATCCCCTAGATTTAGGAGTAGGGTGAGTATATCCCCAGGTCATAGCGTCGGTATATGGGTGAGGGACTTATCTCACATTCAGGGAAGGAATATGATCGCCCCCACTACGTTTATATTTTTGGGCCAGGTTGGTGAGTGATTCCAACTTGAGGAACTAGGTTATGTGAGCACACCTAGTGAGATAGCACTTAAGAGGGAATCATCCGGAGAGGGTATACTCGGAGGGATGGATATACATATGATATATGTGTGGATGTTATAGTAAAGGTACGTATATATATGGCAGTAAATATTATATGCGGGTAATAATACGGTGTGTGATGTATTTATTTTATATAACTTGTGTCACAGTACTTAAAAGGAATTGATTAAGTTAATTGGTGAGATGACTTATAACCCATTAATAATAATACTCGGTTTAGAGTATAATGGCAAGGTGAGGTTATACCAGGATTAGTTCGATGGGGTAGTACCACTAGGTGGTGTTAAGGAAACCGTTAGGTGTGCACAATAGTGGAGGGGTGAGTATGTTCTCAAGAGAGTGCGACACTAACTTAAATATGAAGCGCATTCATATATTTTTAATTACTGCTGTTAATTCACTTGATAAATATTTTCAAAATGTTTTGGGCTCTAACCTTTGCTATAAAATTATTTTCAAAATCTTTTAGGTGTCCAGCCACAGGGACACCAGACTTGATATTCTATTCCAGGGACACAGAGCTGCGGCACATGTGGATGCTAGAAAGAGATTGGATTAGACGCATCATTCATTCTTTCCTATAGTAGTAATCATCTATCAGTTTCAGTTTTATTTAGGGCTTGTCGCCCAGAATTTTCAGTACAGTTTTCAGATTTATTTGTTCAGGTGTTGGATGTTTGTATTGGACTATTTACTTTGGTGATCGATGGTTTATTCAACATGTAGTTTATTATTTATTCATTTGATTTATTTCTGTCGTTGTGTATGAATCATATTGTATTTACTTATGTTTTTGGTTGTTTAATTAAAAGATAAAATTTGGCACCAACTTTTTGGAATGCTAGGTGGTTAGTAAGTTTTAAAAATGTTTTGGAAAGTGATGCTAAGGATGAACCAAATGCGATTACTATTTTAATTTGGTGTAGCACTGATCACCCAGTATTTATTAGGCGGGGTGTCACAGATGGTATCAGAGCATCGGATTTCACAGATGGTATCAGAGCATCGGATTCTAGTGTCCTTAGGATCTGTGCGGCTTTTCACGTTTCAGCTTAGCGTTCTTTGATGTAGAACCCTATCATAGGATTGTTGTATTCTCATACGTATCCGAATTTACGTTCTTCTGCTAATTACTTTATATTTAAGGGTGAACTCATAGGATTCGATTCTCATTTCAGATGCCACCCAGGAGAGATAGATCAGCTAGGGTAGTAGGGGGAGATGAGACTAGAGAGGCTCATCAGGAGCCAGAGTTACCGCAGCAACTGCCAAAGATGATTTTGGCTACATAGGTAACTGAATTAATGGTGCAGGCAGTTGAAGCAATGATGATCGCAATGGCAAGGTACTTTCCACGAGATCATCCATAGGCATTAGTGGAACCAGAAGTTCAGGCCCACTCGGGGCCGTCGGGGTGGCAGCAAGTACGAGAGGTTTTTCAAAAAGGGCATCCGCCAGAGTTTCGAGGGGGTTCGGATATGGATCTAGCGTGTCAGTGGAAGAGAGATATCCAGCATCACCTACGCATGGTAGATTGCAATGAGGTGTAGAAGCAAATGCTAGCCACTTTTAGGTTAGTGGGAGCAACGCTATAGTGGTGGGAGTCGATCACCACAGTTGAGGAAAGGGATACATTAGCTATTGCAGAGTTTTAGGTGCGGTTCGACCGCAAGTATTTTTCGCCAGTAGTGGAGACCGAAATGAGGAGAAAATTCAAAGAGGTGACTCAGGGGGGACCGTTCAGTGGCCTATTACGAGGAAGAATTCACTCGTTTGGCAAATTTTGTACCAAATGAGGTAAGCGATGAAGAAAGAAAGAAAGCAAGGTTCATGGATGGGCTAGTCTAGAGGATTAGAAAACATTTGATTCGTAATCCTGCATTAGTAACTTATGCATATGTCGTTAATGCAGCACTCCTGCACTGCCATGAATATTACTTCCACGTGAAAGGAAGCAGGAGGGGAGTGGGAACCAACCAGTTGGATAAAGCAAGAGGGAACAATACCAGTTGGGTATCCCAGAAGAAGACAGGGGGACATCAGGGGCAGGATTTTTGGCAAGGGAATCAGGCCAAGCAATTTAGATCTAGGGGATATCGACAAAATGACCAGGACTTTCGGTAAGGAGAGTAAGGAAGGGATCAGTGGCAGGGTGAAATTATTAGGAGATGTTTCATTTGTGGGGAAGCAGAACACGTGAAGAGATATTGTCCCAAGTGAGGTAGGGGTCAACTACAGGATGAGGTCATGTATGTACAACCACTACAACAAGTCATGTGTGCGTTTGGGCAAGGGTAAGCTCCTCAGGAACCTGAGGATTAGCCATTGCAGCTAGAGTATGCAGGTAATTATCTTTTATCCTATGGGCATGGGGTATGTTTTGGGTGACAGTGAGGGTGTCACAATATAAAATTATTTTTACTAAAATTCGCGAGTGAGTCGGATTTAGTGGGTGCGCTGGATGTAGCAGCCATAGTATGTAGATAAAATGTTTCCATGGGAGTAGCGGAGTCCTTTGGTGTTAACCACAAGAGAGTGGAGGTGTACACTGAGAGAAGGTTTGAATTATGCGAGGGGCCACTACTTTTGAGAATTATGGGAGTAGGGTTGATGATTTTTCCCAAATATCAACAGTATAGCGATGGATTTGAACTATTGTGGATAGTGGGGGGTAAGTTTTGGTGTTCGCGACACTAGGGTATGAATTTTACTAGGTATCACCTAAGAGGGCGTGTAGCCTATATATATATGTGTGTATATATGTTGTATTGCGTGGTGCGATAAACACATAATGAGGTCTTGTATTCTCATATTTTATCCCGGTAAGTAGGGTGTTTACTGAAGTGAATCAGGGTGGTTAGATTTATTTTCGAGCAGGGAGAGATAGCTCAGAGTTTATTTTGTGCAAGATCTAGTGACAGTAAGGGCGCGGTATTTTATGTTGTCTTTTGTAGCATAAGAGTAAGTGTGTATACTTTTGTGTTAAGAGACAAGTATTTTGGGGTACGTACTATGGACTGAGGGTCTAACAGATCTCAACGATCGACAATGTTAGGTAGTAGTGTATCGGGGGGGGGGGTCCTTGTTTGGATTTCGCCTACGATACATTCAACGTATGAAAATTAGCACAACATTGGAAGTGGGGAGATGTTTGGTCATTAGTACATGGGTTGGGTACCCCGATTATTATTCATATATGTGATATGAATATGGGTTGGAAGTTATATTAAGGGTTACGGCTAACATAGTCGGGGAACTTACGTGCGGTTAAGCACGGGGACAGGGTGTATGGGCACCCTGATTAATAAGGATAACTTTTGTGCGGTTAAGCATGGGTATATGGTGTATGGGCGCCCTGGTTAATTAAAATACATAATTGTGTAACTCATATTTATAAGAGGGAGAGATAGATGTAGAGATCTTAGAGGCACAGGAATAGGGAGTGATATTCGAGACTTGGAGTACTAAATTTATCTTAATTTTGAGGACGAAATTCTTTTGTAAGGGGGAAGTATGTAACACCCCATAATTTTGAGTATTTAATATTTAATTATATTGGGATATATAAAAAGATTGAAATTGGAGAAACTTAAATTTATAATTTGGAGAATTTATTTGAGTGGGAAGAATTATTTATATTTGGTGACATTAAGTTTAATTGTTCGAAATTTCGTGTGTCACATTTTGATGTCAAAATTGGAGAATGTTATAAATTATTTAGGATGACAATTCTAAGTGTGCGGGTGAGTCCGGATGGATCGAGATAGTAAAAAAAGAGTACCCAGGGGTAGTGATCGGGTCTCGGGGCATTTTTGGTCATAGCCGGGCCCCCACGGGGTGATTCTAGCCATTTTAATTAGGCCCATGTGGCCAAAAATGGGATTAAGGTTTTTTAACCTAATTGAGGGACTTATTGAACGGCAATTAACAATTATAAACCTAGGGTTTGAGAGAGACACAGAGGAAACAAATCTAGAAGCAAATTGGGAACCTTTTTGAAGACAAATTAAGGGACAAATTGGGTGTTCGCCATTAAATAATTTTCTACACCAACGGATCAGACTCTACGAAAAATCAGAGGAAAGTGGTTAACTGTTGTGATTTTTTAAATTGTGATAATCAATTCATATCATAATATGTGTATCGAAAACCTGTTTTGGCTATGGATTAAATAGCTAAAAAGGGGGTTTTCGGGTTTGATTAGTATATGTAGATTTGAGACTAAATTAATGGTGAATATGGATATGGGATTGTTGGAATCAATTGTAGGATTCGAATTAGTAAGTATTGGTGACAAATTTCGAATCAATGTGACGAATTCATATCTTCGTAGGATAAACCCGGGTGAGACCCAATTCAGGAAAAGTTTGAAATTTTGATGAATTGATGAACAATTTAAGTCTTCTAGGAAGATTATAATATATTTCTATGTAAATGAAATGTTGGTTGTGATTGGGTAAGGGTTTGGAATGAAAATAAAATCTTGAGGGTTCATCAATGTCTGAACAGATGGCTGGAGATGATGATGACCTGGTCGATCGATCGATCGACCAAGGCGGATTGATCGATCGATGATACGAAATTTTTGGCAGTGACGCCAGTTTTGAATTACATGGGAGATATTTATTGAAAAAGGGTCTTGGGCTGATTTAAATGATGGCAATTGAATATGGGCATGACTCTTGGTACTTTTAGGTAATTATAATCGGGTTTTGGGAGAAGGTAATGAGGGTCAAGTTATGAATAAATTTCAGGAAATATTAAGACATGGGCCAAGTGAGCGAGTCCGGATATATTGGTTGAGTGACAAAGGGTAATAAAATGAATTGATGTGTAAATTAATTAAATTAGAGTCTAATCATAGACTGGGGGAAAATATCATATTAAGTAACGTGTTAATTAATTAAATTAGAGTCGGACCGTAGACTTGGAAAGGTAATAAGATTTATTAATGAGAAAATTAATTAAATTGAGTCAGGCCAGAGACTCAGGAAATTACAAGATGGTGTTACGGGTTTTGGGTACACGGTAAAGCTGGGGGTTTTATTTTATATATATATATATATATATATGTGTGTGTGTGTGTGTGCTATTAAATATTAGTGACTAGATATTTATTTAATTTATATACTCTAGTGCTATCAAGGGAAGTTGAATGATGTGGGTGAATCCCCTAGCTTGAGGAGTAGGGTGAGTATATCCCTAGGTCATAGCATCCAGTATATGGGTGAGGGGCTTATCTCACTTTCAGGGAAGGAATATGACCGCCTCCACTACGTTTATATTTTTGGGTCAGGTTGGTGAGCGATTCCAACTTGGGGAACTAGGTTATGTGAGCACACCTAGTGAGATAGAACTTTAGAGGGAATCATCCAGAGAGGGTATACTCGGAGGGATGGATATACATATGATATATGTGTGGATGTTGTATTAAAGGTACGTATATATATATTAGTAAATATTATATGCAGGTAATAATACAGTGTGTGACGTATTTATATTGTATAACTTGTGTCACAGTTATATGATATTACTTAAAAGGAATTAATTAAGTTAATTGATGATATGATTTATAACCCATTAATAATAATAGTCGGTTTAGAGTAGAATGTCACGGGGAGGTTATACCAGGACTAGTTGGATGGGGTAGTACAACTAGGTGGGGTTAAGGAAATCGTTAGGTGTGCACAATAGTGGAGGGGTGAGTATGTCCTCAGGAGAGTGCGACACTAACTTAAATATGAAGCGCATTCATATATTTTTAATTACTGCAGTTATTTCACTTGCAAAATATTTTGAAAATGTTTTGGGTTCTAACCCTTGCTATAAAATTATTTTCAAAACCTTTTAGGTGTCCAGCCACAGGGACGCCAGACTTGATATTCTATTCCAGGGACACGGAGCTGCGCCACATGTGGATGCTAGCAGGATCTTGGATTAGACGCATTATTCATTCTTTCCTAGAGTAGGAATCATCTATCAGTTTCAGTTTTATTTAGGGCTTGTCGCCCAAACTTTTCAGTACAGTTTTCAGATTTATTTATTCATGTGTTGGATGTTTGTATTGGACTATTTACTTGGGTGACCGATAGTTTATTCGTCATGTATTTTATTGTTTATTCAGTTGATTTATTTCAATGGTGGTGCATGACTCATATTTTATTTTCGCATGTTATTGTTTGTTTAATTAAAAGATAAAATTTGGCACCAGCTTTTTGGAATACTAGGTGGTTAGTAAGTTTTAAAAAGGTCTTCGACAGTGATGCTAAGGATGAACCAACTTCTATTCCTGTTTTAATTTGGTATAGGACTGATCACTTGGTATTTTATTAGGTGGGGTGTCACACCCCTAGGTTACCCTAGTGGACGAAGTTTCCTCAAAATGTATGCCCCATCAACATGGGACAAACTCGACAATATGAAAAATCTTTCAAACATGTTATTAGCATATCGAACGAATTCAAACAAAAGTCCGTAGTTATTAACATTATTGAACAAACTTCATAGAATTGAAACCTTAAAAGTGGGAGGGGTGCGATAACATGCATAGTATGTGTGGCCATCCCGTGCGCGGTGTTTGTTCGGGGGGGGGGGGGAGGATCCCTCGAGAAAGAACTGCGCCGTGGTATCTCACCCTTCTCTTCGAAAGGTTCTTCGACCATCATCGGTGTGGGGTGAATGTGAATAGATGGATTTGCCAGCCTATTTAGTACAAAACATGCAAAAGAACATGTTGCCACTTCGAGAGAGCGGCATTGAGGACAAACTGATGCATACGGAACCAATAGATCGGAGGTCCGAAGGCTAAGTTACGGAATGGGAAGGTGTTAGGAACCCATCCTTCCCTTTCGGTCCCTCATGGGAAAATGTTAAGATTTTTCTTTATCCCCGTGAAGTGTGTGTATGTGTTTATATAATGGAGATTGGAATCGTTCAACCCATACCATGAAGAAGGTGGGGTGAGGTCATCCACATGAATATTCCTAAAATAATAATAAATGTAGAAGATAGAATATGAGCGATCATATTGATCGTTATTAGAAAACGATAATATGTGTTGGATGAAACATGAACAAGCATATTATATATATATATATATATATATATATATATTATGAAAATGAGGGATTTTGAGAAATTTGGAAAATAAGAGAAGTTGGAAAATTGAAAAATTGGACATGAGTCTCGAATTTTAATCCGAGACGCCTACGTAGCCTATAAAGGCATCAAAGTTCACGTAGTTCGAATGTAGAATACGGGTGGGGTTTATCCCATAGATTCAAACGAAATTTTATTATGTGTATACGTGTAGAAAATGTGTTTTTGATTTTGAAAAAAAGTGTGATGGATAATTCCGTTTGGAATTTACGAGTGTAACCCTCTTTTATTTGTTTTTGGTTTTTTTATGGAAAATAAAGTATGTGCAATATACTAATAAATGCATAGATTTTAATATGTATGAACTAAAGTGAAACTAGATTATGAATCTAATGTAACTTATGTGAATACAAGAGATGTAAAAGAGAGGGAGGAGGAATTTGATCTTCCTTGGAACTTGATATTGGATCTTGGATGAATTACTTTTAATATTGATGAATGTTTATGAGAGAGAAGAAGATTTTCCAAATTGGGTTTGAAAAGGATGGGTATTTAGGCTTGAATGGAACTTCTCATATGGAACTTCGCTGATTTCGAGAGAATGTTGCTGATATCACTGATGCTAATGGATTTCTTCTATGTCTTGGGACTGAGGTCATGGATCCTATTTATAAGTCAAAAAGGGGGGGAGGGGGTGATGATCGTCTTAGCCCAGAGTGTGCCTATCGAAAGGTAACCCTTGACACTGTGCCGATAAGCAGGGTTCAGGACCTGCCAATTGGCAGTCTCGTGCGGAATTTTCTAGACAAACGATCGTAGCACATGAATCGTTGATTTGAATCGCGCAGCGGAATACTATTAGAAAGGTACTTTAGAGACCTGAGATTCCTTCGAACCTCTCTCGGGTCCGAGAGTTGACTATGGGTCAAATTTGGCTTGGAAGAGCACATCGGTCTTTTGGACGAGGGATTGTCAGACGAAAACGAATCGTTCGTCCGTATGGTAATTCAGAATTGTGCACGGAGTGGACCGTTGGAAATGTTAGGAGGTTTACTTCGACATTCCAAAGAGTTTCGCTTGGTTTGGAAAGTTGGCCTTGGTCAATCGGGGCCTAGAAGCATCCGGTGACCTCTCGGAGTAAAACGAATCGTTCGTCTGTACCATTGGTTAGAATCGTGCATGGGTTGGATTATTAGAAAGGAAATTCAGTGCCCTTCAAAGATTCATTCAGTCTCATTCGAGATGAAGAGTTGACTTTGGTCAAACAGAGTCCAGGAGCGCCCGGTGGCTTCTAGATCGATTTTTGAGGGTAACTGGTCGTTCGTTTGAATGGTTATGCTGTTTCATGCACATGGTGGACTTTTGGAAAGGGTTTTTAGTTCCCTTCTAAGATTCAAAGATCTTCTTTGATGGCGAAGTTGACTGCGGTCAACTCGGGGGGGGGGGGGGATAGGGGGCGACGACCTCTGAATCAATTTTTGGTAGAGAAATGGTCTGTTTATTCGAATCGTTATGACAATTCATGCATGGGGTAGACCGTTGGAAAGGGTATTTGGAGCCCTTCAAATATTTAAAGAGGTTTTTCTCGGACTAGAGAGTTGACCGGAGTCAAATGGGCCCCAACGGAGCCATTGGCCTCTAGATCGGTACTCAGAGTGTGACCTAGGTTTGCGGTGGAAAGGGGAAGTGCTAGGGGTCTAAGTAGAGACTTAGGGGATCCTATAATGTAGTGTCTAATGAGCCCCTCGATGGGTGAGGTTGGAACACGTGATGGTCATTAAATAGACACCACATGATGGAGGGAGACCAATTCTGTGGACCTAAGGGATGTGGATGACCGATTCAGACGGTCGAGGTTAATTCTTACCTAAAAAGGTAACTATCAAGGACCAAGGTCAATTATGACCTAAATGAGGTGACAATCTAAGCTCGAGGTCAATTCTAACCTGAAAGGGCCTAGGACCGAGGTCAATTCTAACTTAACTGAGGTGATGATCCAAGACTAATGCCAATTCTGACCTAAAAAGAGGTGATGATCGAGGATCCAGGTCAACTCTGGCCTAAAAGAGGTGATGACCAAGGACCGATGCTAATTCTGACCTAACTGAGGTGGCAATCCAAGATCGAGGTCAGTTCTGACCTAAAAGAGGTGATGATCGAGGACCGAGGTCAATTCTGACCTAACTGAGGTGACGATCCAAGACCGAGGTTAATTCTGACCTAAAAGAGGTGATGACCAAGGTTCGAGATCAATTTTGACCTAACTAATGTGACAAATCAAAACTGTGGTCAATTCTGACCTTACTAAGGTGACGACCAAGGACCGAGGTCAATTCTAACCTAACTGAGGTGATAATCGAAGACCGAGGTCAATTCTTACTTAAAAGAGGTGACGATTTAGACCTAACTGAGGTGATGAATCAATATTGAGGTTAATTTTGACGTTACTGAGGCGACGACCAAGGACCGAGGTCAATTCTGACCTAACTGAGGTGATAATCTAAGACTGAGGTCAATTCTGACTTAAAGAGATGACGACTGAGGATCGATGTCAATTCTAACCTAATTGATGTGACAATCCAGGACTAAGGTCAGTTCTAACCTCAAAGAGGTGACGACTGAGGACTGAGGACTGAGGACTGAGGTCAATTCTGAGCTAACTGAGGTGAAGATCCAAGGTTGAGGTGAATTATGACCTAAAAGAGGTGACAACTGAGGATCGAGGTCAATTATGACCTAACTGAGGTGACAATCCAAGACCGAGGTTCATTTTGACCTAAAATGAGGTGACGACCGAGGACCGATTTCATTATTATGCCAAATTGAGGTGACGATCCAAGATCGAGGTTAATTCTGACCTAAAAGAGGTAACGATCGAGGACCGAGGTTAATTCTGACCTAACTGAGGTGACGATCTAGGACCGAGGTTAATTTCGACCTATCTGAGGTGACGACTAAGGACTGAGGTCAATTCTGACCTAACTGAGGTGACGATCCATGATAAAGGTCAATTCTGACTTAAATGAGGTGACGACTGAGGATCGAGGCCATTTTTTACCTAAATGAGGTGACAATCCAAGGTCGAGGTCAATTCTGACCTAAAAGAGGCAACGACCGAGGACAGAGGTCAATTCTGACCTAAAAAGAGGTGATGACCGAGAACCAAGCTCAATTTGGACCAAACTAAGGTGACGATCCAAGATCAAGGTCAATTATGACCTAAAATAGATGATGATCGAGGACCGAGGTCAATTCTAACTTAAGTGAGGTGACTATCCAACACCGAGGTCAATTTTTACCTAAAAAGAGGTGATGACCAAGGATCGAGGTCAATTCTTGCCTAAAAGAGGAGACGACTGAGGACTGAGGTAAATTTTGACCTAACTGAGGTGATGATCCAAGACTTAGGTCAATTCTTGTAAGGACATATTTTTATAAGTCTGTTATCAATTTATTATGTCATATACCGCTACACCATCGAAGAGCATTCAAGAGCCATCTACATCAAAGACGGATCCGAATTAATCAAGTTCTTAATAAAAAAGACTCCGCGAAGTTTACTTTGGTAAGGTTATGTTGTATATACCTTAACTTTACACTTAGATATTTTGGGATATTTTTACAAAATATTTTCTAAGTGTTGGAGCGGACTTTTTCGTCAAATTTGAGAATGAGAAATTTTTTCTAAGTGTTGGAGCATACCTCAATTTTGACGCCCAGGTCGTTCAAGCGAGATATCCATCTCGTTCGAGCGACATAGAGATGTTACGAGATGTCGTTTAAATGACATCTGTACGTCATTCGAATGAGATCCTTATCTCTTTTGAACAAGCACGTATTCTGAGGCAACGCATTTTTATTATAAATACTCATTAAATGGTATCATTTTCTTAAAGAAGTCCCAGCGTTTTACCGAACAGAAAAACAACAAAAGAAGAATTTTTTTGGCTTCTTCCTTTAGGGTTTAATCCCTATTTTGTTTATAATTCACAAAACTCCCATATACTTTAGTGAATTGTTTTGGTGTTCAAGAACACACATTTTCTGTTGTTTACTCTTATGGGGAGGATAACCTACATCGAGAAGACTGTGTGTCTAGGATTGCGGTCCTTGTGGTATAGCTGCGCGTGAACCATTGTTGTTTTATTTCTAGATGTTGTTTTCGAGGTTTGTCGAAGACACCGTGCGTTACTCTTGTGGGCGAAATCAAGATTGTATGTAAGTCAATGGTCTTGTAAACTTGTCAGAGTTCTAGAAATAAAAATGTTTTGCCCTTCGGGTATTCTTCCTTAAACTTGTGTCGCATGCTTTATTTATTTATGGATTGACACATTCACACATGTAGTTGAATGGTTTGGGACTGATTTCAATTTGTTTAAAAATAGACTCCAGTTAAATAAGGTTTAATTGTAAACTTGTGAATTTATTTAATCAATTATCACACATCGCATCATTTATTCGGCTTTACAAATTGGTATCAGATCGGGTTACGCTAATTTATCGCGTGATCCAGATTTTTTGAGGATTTACTTTCTGACACAATTTGTCTACTCACGTTTACAAATTGGAATCAAAGCGGGTTATGCTAATTTATCACGTATTCCTATTTCCTGTAAAATTTGTGTGATATAGATTTTTTAAAAATCAATTTTGTGAAAAATTGTAATTTTTTCGATGGAGCACTTATCTAATCGAATGCCACCTTTTGATGACACGAGTCAGAGTTTTGATGATATAAATTGTTTGAATTTGACGTTTGCGAAAAGAATTAAAGTTTTGGAAAAAGAAAATTCTCGTTTTAAATCCGCGTTGGATCTTTCGCAAACGGTTCAAAATCAAAGAAATTTTTACCGTGAAAAATTTGTTTCCTTGGACCATGACTTTTTTTTCTTTAGAATTGTCCAAAAATAAAAGTTATGATAGGGTCCTATATTTAGAAAAGGAATTGGAGGACCTTAAAAATTCAATGGTTTGCGTTTATGCCAAAGAGGAGAAAAATATTTTAGTTAATGCGTTTGTGGAATGTGAAGAGAATCTTAGGGAAATTTTTTCTTTAATTGAGGGAGAGAGAGATACGCTTTTAGGAATTGTTGAAAATTTGAAAATGGCGTCCCTTAAATTGCAAGAGTCTAATTCTTTGCTTGAATAAAATATTTTGAAGTTGAAAAATGATTTAAACGATTCAAGTAGGTTTAATAGTGATGGTAATGGCTCATCCTGTTCACATGCTTCTAGTGCTAAAGCCAAAACCAATATTTATTTTAGAGGGTTAACCAATTTCAAGGATGTTAGAAAAGGTCAACCCATATGTGTCGTTCCACTCATTTACACATGTTCATACTATGGTAGGAAATGTCACCTTAGGTGTTTTTATTTTGATCTTGAAAAATGTCCTAGGAAGTTTATGTCTAGTGTTCCCCTAGTTCCTAAATCCCCCACACGACGTTTCACATATATTTGGCTAAGGAAATCACTTTTAGAGGCACTAGATTTTAGACATGTTGATTCGCGTTTGCTTGCACATGATTCTTCTCTTGTCATATCATATGGATGATTGTGTTCGCATGTTTGTCATACGCTAGTTTTTGTTTCATGATATTTATGTTTGCTAGCATTGTGACATGTACTTTTAGAATAAATTTTTGTTTTTGAATTTTTTTAAAAATACAAAAATATTTTATTTTGATAAAATTTTGAAAAATCTAAAAAGATTTTTGTATTTTACTTGCACTTTTTATGGATGGAAACTTAGGATGACCGAGTCACAACATCATTCCATTTTTCATGTGACTATTTGATAGTGTTTTGAGACAATAGGTCAGATCATCCATTTTCTTTATAATGTTTGGAGTCATTATGATGTAATTAAGTGTTACTTCCTACATGTTTGACTCATGTTTTCCTCTATTTCACACATGCACTGATTTGTTTGATTATTGTGCTTGTCTTATCACATATTGGTTGGGTGTTTTCACTTCAATCCTGTCCTTAAATCAAACCAAGAGCGATAAAACTTGATGAGAAAGTTGTGCATGTAAGATCCGTTTGTGAGGTTGTGTGCTTTATTTGGAAACGGTGAAAGGGTACGAAAGATTATTTTTTATCCTTTGCGATTAAGCCGCCGTTTAAATTGGACCTAAAAAATTGAGGAATTTTATTATCCGGGGTCCAAAGAGGTTTAAAAGAGCCCAAAAAATTTAAAGGAAATTGTGGTGACAATTAAGCTCAACACAAATTAATATGAAAAGGCAATCACCAAAACAAATAAACAATGTAAAGAACGCCAATCACACAACACAGTATTTATGTGGTTAAGCAAGAATGCCTACGTCCACGGTAGTTCTCTCGATATTATTTCACTATACTTCTGGGAGGTTTTTACAGGAAAAATAATTCATGCCCTTTTGCCCCGAGCAGAGGGTTTGTTATATACATGTTATCTCTGAGGGTAGAGGAGTGGAACTCACCCACGTTAGCCCACAATCCCTAGGATATCTCTGAAGAGAGATTTTAGTAACTGATTGTAAGGACACAAATTTCCAATTGAGTCCATATATAGTTTTGGCTCAATTCCGGACAAAAACATTTATTCATAGGATAGTATGTAATTGTAATACTCTCAAGCCTATGAAGTGTTTGTTGAAGACGTAGTGGCAAAGAGTATAAAGCTTCATCAAATGTGTCGGTTTGCGTGCCTCGTTTCTACATCATCAATCATTGTTCCATGCTCCCAAGGTATGAATGCAATTATATATATATAGGGGCTTGGAACAAAGTTTATTGGGTGTTAGGTTTAATATAAACTGCGATTTTATATTTTCAGAAAAATTTAATTAGAACTTTAAATTATAGTATATAAAGTTTCTGGGCCAAAATTGAATTTTACAAAATTTCTGGAAGTCGTTCGAAATGTCGTTCGAACGAGTTTTTCGTTCGAACCAGGTTTCGTTCGAACGAGTTTACCAACGAGTTCTCACTAACCTATACTGGTCTGTCGTTCGAAATGTCGTTCGAACGAGATTGTTAGTTCTAACGAGGTTTCCAATGAGATTCTAACGAAGTCCATACTGGTGTGTCATTAGAAGTCTTGTTCGAACGAGATCTTGTTCGAACGAGATCTCGTTGGAACGAGAGGCCAGGCGGGAACAATTTTTGGCAATTTTTTGGCAGTTTTGTACCCACTTCCCCACTTGGTTTTTAACCAACTTTTACTGACTTTAATATGTGCGGGAATGACATTTTCCAACTTAACATTTCCATAACTTTTCCAACTTAGTTTATCTCTTAGAGAGAGTTTGAGAGCAAAAATTGTTTAGGAAAATGTTCATGTTTTGAGTGAAGATTTTTAGAGAAAAATATTTTATCACTCTAGTGTTTTACACCCATATTGTTTATCCAAGTTCTTATATAAATATCAATTGCTTGGAGTTTGTTGGCACCGGTTTATCTCTACCGAATTCAAGAAGAGAAGTTTTGGTTTACTTCTACATCCATCAAATAAGAAGACATTTTGTTGCAATTCTACCCACTTGAAGAAAGGCTCCATGTACGGGTGACGGTGACCATATAAAGTCCCATCGGTGGATTCCGAGACCGCGGGGGTGTTCCAAGGTTATCCGCTAGGAAGAGGTGTCTACAAGAAGAAGCGTCGAGGCATGAGAGGGATCGAGTCAGTCGTTGTAAGTCTATCTGTCTTGTACTTGTAATTCCGTATCTAGTGGATTTGTGGCTAGGGCCGTCCGAGGTTTTTTCCCGTCTTGGGTTTTTCCTCGTACATTGCGGCGTAGTGTGATATTGTTTATTTTATCTTTCATTATAACTTAGAACGCATGCTTAGGAAAATTCAAGATAAAATTCAGTTTAATTATCACACTCAATTTAATTTGGACTTAAATTAAATATTGCATAAAGTTGTTTAATTCAAGTCTCTTGCTCAAATTGGTTTCGCCGAACTTTGTTTAATTGAAAAATATGACTTAGGCAAATTCTAGGACTTGGATTAATGAATCGGTTTAAGTGAATACATTACTTGATTAATTTTATTGAACCATCATCTTCCTAACGCTTCCGCATATTTCTAAAAAGGAAATTCAAGCTTTTACAAATTGGTATCAGAGCTTTGATTTAGAAAAGCTCGCGTTTACACTGACTGGGTCAAAACTAATTTGGTTGAGGCGCGAGGCCTTTGGACTCTGGGCCGCGTTTGATTGGGCTTGTCATCTAGGCCCAGGTGACAAATCGAGGTACCCACAACAATAAAAAGAAATTCATGCCAATTATGGGACATTTAGGTTTTTTCACCAATTCTCCAAGTTTGAGAGTTTAGTTTTACACCTCTAAAAGAAAATATATTTGAGGGAGTTTGGATTGAGAATTTGAATGGGTTTAAACGTCCTTGAAAATCTTGAAAAAGCGCTAAATAGTTTTGGACGTTATTGGTGTGGAAATCACTTTGACTTTGATTTGTTGATTTTTATAAGACAATGTCATCTAAATTCAACAAATTTTTACTCCGAAGGATACTTTTGATGTTCATTCGTTAGGGGTACACGTATGCATCGTGCACATATGATTAATTGAATTGATTTACCTATTGAATGTGTTCACACCCATTCATTCCATTACCATGACTTGGTTGTTATAGTTTTAGTGTGGTTTTGTTTGTATCTTATTTTGTACGAAAAATTGAAAAATAAAAAATAGTCTGTGAAAGAGAAAAATTAAAAAAATAGTTTTAGTGTGATTTTGTTTGTATCTTATTTTGATACTTCTAAACATGATAAAAGCGAGAAGATTTTTAAAGCCGAGAAAATCCCTAAACCTAGTAATGAAAATTTAGATAGGGCGAGTCTAATAAGTGTTTTGGTTGTGAAGGTTATGGCCATAGGGCTTATGAGTGCCCCACTAAACTAAGGAAAGATGATAAGCGACCCATTTCATATAATGCAACCCTTAGTGATAGTGATAAGGAAGAGAAGCCCGATTCCCCCACTAAGAAAAATTTTGTGGCTATTATGTCTAGTCATGTGAGTGATAGTGAGAACTCATCGATTGATGAAACGATAGCACATGCCACTTTCAAGGTCATTGTACATGATTCTCTTGTTTTTGATGATAGTGAGAGTGAAGAAGAAAGAGAGAGTGAAAATGAAGAAGAGGTTAATGTGAGTGAACTTCAAAATGCTTTTCAAGAACTTTATAAAGAAACTATTAAATTGAAAAGAGCTAATTTGAAGTTAGAAGCTAGTGTAAGAGAAAGTGTCAAGGTCATTGATGAAAATGTTTTAATAGAAGACCTTAGGACACATGTGAGGACTCTTCAAGAGAAGCTTGAATATGTAGAAGGAGAAAGAGGTAGCCTTAGGGGTTTAATGGAATCCTTGAAAAAGGAGCTTCTTGCTTTTGAAGAGCGAAATGTTTTACCAGAATCTAACATTGTAGAATTGGAAAATAAATTAAAAGATTCTAGTAATGTCAAGTTTGATTTGGAGTGTCATTCGGAAAAACTAGATAAAATGTTAGGAACGGTCCAAATTAAAAATGACACTTGTGGTTTAGGCTTCAATACTTGTAATGAATTTACTCATAATGGCCAAACCAATGTTTTAGGAGAATCTACTAGGAATACCTTTAAAGATCACTCCTTAAGTAAATCTTTTCGACATGTTATCACTTGTACACATTGTGGTCGACAAGGTCATCTTAGGAAATTTTGTTTTGATCTTAAACGATTTCCTAGAAAATCCCATAGTAAAGTAACCACGGTAGTTAAAGTTCCTACACCCCAAGATAGTCATTCTTCATTAATTTGGGTTAGGAAATCCGACTTGGTTGCTTTGCAAAATAGGGTTTTTGATTCTCATTTACTTTCACATGCTTCCTCCCTTGCTAAATCTAAAGGATGAATGTGTTAGTATTTGCATACTTTAGCATTTGTACTTCATGCTATATTCACATGCTAAATGTATGCCTGTTTAGTCATTTTCTAGTCATTGCCTCATTTCATATCCTATGCTAGAAATTATGACTTGTTTATCTTTTGGTATTATATTTTGTGTTTGAATTGAATGCATAATATAAAAAGATTTTTGTTTATCATTTGTGTTTTATTTATTTCATGTAAGGTTAATGAAAAGTACAAATGATTTTTGTTTGTCCTTTTGAGTAAATATTTATTTTTGATTAAAAATGTTAAAAACTCAAAAAGATTTTTTTTTTGTGTATTTTTGTTTGACACACTTTATGTGGCATATATTTGTGTTTGAATCCCAACTTTTACGCTTCCACGTGGCTAGAACTTTTGGTTTAGATTTTCAATCCTTCAAATGTTCTTTACCATCTTTTATTTGGAGTAGTTGGATTTTGTATTGTTTAAATGGATTCTATTTTTATATGCCTCTATTCACACATGCACGAGCTCTTTTGAAATCTTAATGTCACATGTTATATTTGAGCTTTTTGAGGTGTTCTCCTACCATTCTAGTCATCTACATATCTATGACCTAGGAGGACTAGTGCATGTCAAAATCCGTTGCATATGAGATTTGTGTGAAAAATGAAAACATGATAAATAAAAATGTGCACGGGGAAGGGCTCCGAAAGGATGAATTAAATCCTTTGCGATAGTAAGCCACCGTTTATTGGATCTAAAAGAAATACGTGATCCAAAGGCCTAAAAATAGAATATTTGGTATTAAAAAGAAAACAATTTCCAAGGCCTATGTTTGTTTGATATATTCATTCAAAAGCAAAAGAATATATATGCTTATTTAGGGAGAATTGGATGGTATATCAACGGTTTGCACAATGTCCGTTTATCCTAGTTGTCTTTAATGTCATGACTCTATTTTGTTTGTAGAATCATCATCATGCTAGGCTTGTATGCATTGTGTATGTTTGTTCATTGAGTTCAATCTTCATATTGTCACATGAAGTTATATTTAAATGTGATAAAGTTTGCAATCAAATGAGAACTCCGTGAATGTTTATTAAGTGTTTGGGTCTAAATCTAATTGTTGCTAGTTCACACCCCTACACTTCCGTTTCCATATGACACATTGTTGCCATACGAGTGTGCAAACTTATTGTGTTTTTGTGTCATGTGTGTGTTTATATCTATATATACATGCAAGTGTTTCATTGGTATATTTCTCGTTTATATATATATATATGATATTTGTTTTGTCTTTGCCTATGCTTTTATTCCCCACATGCTTTCATGTCTTATCACTTTAAGCTTCAACATGCTTTTCTATTTATTAGTTCTTTATCCTTTGCCTATTCCTGAACAAAAAGGAGGAGAATGATGATAGGGGGAGAAATGGTATCTAATCCTATTATTATCGTATCTTAGTTTGGGGGAGATTTATCTTAGGGGGAGACGTCTTTCTAAGTAGGTCATGTGTTTGATAAAGGGGAGAATTAATTTAGGGGGAGTAATTAGTGTATTTAATATTTTGATATTCCCTATGCATTTGATCAGTTTGCTTAAGTGTGTAGGATTTCTTCTAAAGCGGCATTGTTTAATGGCAGAGCGTTTGATCCTTGGGTTGAGTCAAGTTTGGGTGGCTTATGTTTGAGTCTAGTTGCGCTTGACGGCCCTTTAGGATTTTTGTTTGGTTTTTGTCCTGGAATAGCCAAAGGCGGGGGTTTGTAAGGACACAAATTTCCAATTGAGTCCATATATAGTTTTGGCTCAATTCTGGACAAAAACATTTATTCATAGGATAGTATGTAATTGTAATACTCTCAAGCCTATGAGGTGTTTGTTGAAGACGTAGTGGCAAAGAGTATAAAGCTTTATCAAATGTGTCGGTTTGCGTGCCTCGTTTCTACGTCATCAATCATAGTTCCATGCTCCCAAGGTATGAATGCAATTATATATATATACGGGCTTGGAACAAAGTTTATTGGGTGTTAGGTTTAATATAAACTGCGTTTTTATATTTTCAAAAAAATTTAATTAGAACTTTAAATTATAGTATATAAAGTTTCTGGGCCAAAATCGAATTTTACAAAATTTCTGGAAGTCGTTCGAACGAGTTTTTCGTTCGAACCAGGTTTCGTTCGAACGAGTTTGCCAACGAGTTCTCACTAACCTATACTGGTCTGTCGTTCGAAATGTCGTTCGAATGAGATTGTTAGTTCTAACGAGGTTTCCAACGAGATTCTAACGAAGTCCATACTGGTGTGTCGTTAGAAGTCTCGTTCGAACGAGATCTCGTTCGAACGAAATGTCGTTCGAACGAGAGGCCAGGCGGGAACAGTTTTTGGCAGTTTTTTGGCAGTTTTGTACCCACTTCCCCACTTGGTTTTTAACCAACTTTTACTGACTTTAATATGTGCGGGAATGACATTTTCCAACTTAACATTTCCATAACTTTTCCAACTTAGTTTATCTCTTAGAGAGAGTTTGAGAGCAAAAATTGTTTAGGAAAATGTTCATGTTTTGAGTGAAGATTTTTAGAGAAAAATATTTTATCACTCTAGTGTTTTACACCCATATTGTTTATCCAAGTTCTTATATAAATATCAATTGCTTGGAGTTTGTTGGCACTGGTTTATCTCTACCGAATTCAAGAAGAGAAGTTTTGGTTTACTTCTACATCCATCAAAGAAGAAGACATTTTGTTGCAATTCTACCCACTTGGAGAAAGGCTCCATGTACGGGTGACGGTGACCATATAAAGTCCCATCGGTGGATTCCGAGACCGCGGGGGTGTTCCAAGGTTATCCGCTAGGAAGAGGTGTCTACAAGAAGAAGCGTGGAGGCTTGAGAGGGATCGAGTCAGTCGTTGTAAGTCTATCTGTCTTGTACTTGTAATTTCGTATCTAATGGATTTGTGGCTAGGGCCGTCCGAGGTTTTTTCCCGTCTTGGGTTTTTCCTCGTACATCGCGGCATAGTGTGATATTGTTTATTTTATCTTGCATTATAACTTAGGACGCATGCTTAGGACAATTCAAGATAAAATTCGGTTTAATTATCACACTCAATTTAATTTGGACTTAAATTAAATATTGGGTAAGTTGTTTAATTCAAGTCTCTTGCTCAAATTGGTTTCGCCGAACTTTGTTTAATTGAAAAATATGACTTAGGCAAATTCTAGGACTTGGATTAATGAATCAGTTTAAGTGAATACATTACTTGATTAATTTTATTGAACCATCATCTTCCTAATGCTTCCGCATTTATATAAAAAGGAAATTCAATCTTTTACAAATTGGTATCAGAGCTTTGATTTAAAAAGCTCGCGTTTACACTGACTGGGTCAAAACTAATTTGGTTGAGGCGCGAGGCCTTTGGACCGTGGGTCGCGTTTGATTGGGCTTGTCATCTAGGCCCAGGTGACAAATCGAGGTACCCACAACAATAAAAAGAAATTCATGCCAATTATGGGACATTTAGGTTTTTGCACTAATTCTCCAAGTTTGAGAGTTTAGTTTTACACCTCTTAAAAGAAAATATATTTGAGGGAGTTTGGATGGTGAATTTGAATGTGTTTAAACGTCCTTGAAAATCTTGAAAAGCGCTAAATAGTTTTAAACGTTATTGGTGTGGAAATCACTTTGACTTTGATTTGTTGATTTTTATAAGACGATGTCATCTAAATTCAATAAATTTTTACTCCGAAGGATACTTTTGATGTTCATTCGTTAGGGGTACACGTATGCATCGTGCACATATGATTAATTGAGTTGATTTACCTATCGAATGTGTTCACACCCATTCATTCCATTACCATGACTTGGTTGTTATAGTTTTAGTGTGATTTTGTTTGTATCTTATTTTGTACGAAAAATTGAAAAATAAAAAATAGTCTGTGAAAGTTTTTTTGATATACCTTTGCATGAGCGTAGTTTGATCCTTGTTTGATATGCATTTTATCATGACACTCCATGTTTTGATTGTTTCTTCTAATCTGTCTATTTGGGGACATCATAAAAATGGGAAGAAAGAATTATCATGTTATGGGGGAGTTTTTTCATTATAGGGCAGATTTGGTTTATTAATGCTTTATTCGTATATCATTTCAAACTCGATGCGTCATGAAGGTTTTTGCTTTATCTCATATGTGTAGGTACACAGATTGAATATCATGATGTTGCACACCCTGATGAGAAAAGCTTTGAGACTTGATGAAGACTTTCCGAAGAATAGTTTGAGAACTAGAAAATTTATTCATGGGAGGATAGATTTATATAGTTATATTGGTTTTTTGATAATTCGGATGTTTTTATGTATGTACCGGCATAGACATAGGGGGAGATTTGTAAGGACATATTTTTATAATTTCGTTATCAATTTATTATGTCATATGCTGCTACACCGTCGAAGAGCATTCAATAGACGGATCTGAATTAATCAATTTCTTCATCAAAAAGACTCCGCGAAGTTTACTTAGGTAAGGTTATGTTTTAAATACCTTGACTTTACACTTAGAGCTTTTGGGATATTTTTACAAAATATTAAGTGTTGGAGCGGACTTTTTCGTCAAATTTGAGAATGAGTAATTTTTTCTAAGTGTTGGAGTGTACCTGATTTTGATGCCCAGGTCGTTCAAGTGAGATAGCCCTCTCATTCGAGCGACATAGGGATGCCGCGAGATGTCACTTGAACGACATCTATACATCGTTCACATGAGATCCTTATCTCATTCGAAGGAGCACATATTCCAAGGGTACGCATTTTTATTATAAATACTCATTAAATGGTATCATTTTCTTGAAGATGTTCCAGCGTTTTACAGAACAGAAAAACTGAGAAAGAAGAATTCTTTTGGCTTCTTCCTTTAGGTTGTAATCCCTTTTTTGTTTACAATTCACAAAACTCCAATATGCTTTAGTGAATTATTTTGGTGTTCAAGGACACACCTTTGTTGTTGTTTACTCTTGTGGGGAGGATAACCTACATTGAGAAGACTGCGTGGCTAGGATTGCGGTCCTTGTGGTATAACTACGTGTGAACCGTTGTTGTTTTGTTTCAAGTCATTACTTTAGAGGTTTGTCGAAGACACCGTGCGTTACTCTTGTGGGAGAAAGTAACGTTTGTAAACTTGTCAGAGTTCTAGAAAAAAAAAGGTTTTGCCCTTCGGGGATTTTTCCTTAAACTTGTGTCGCATGCTTTATTTATTTATGGATTGACACATGCACACACGTAGTTGAATGGTTTGGGGCTGATTTAAGTTTGTTTAAAAATAGACTCCAATTAAATAAGGTGTAACTTGCGAATTTATTTAATCAATTATCACACACCGCATCGTTTATTCAGTTTTACAATTCTGACCTAAAATAGGTGATGCGTGAGGACCGGGGTCAATTCTGACCTAACTGAGGTGACGATCTAAGATCGAGGTCAATTTTGACCTAAAGGAGGTGAAGACCAAGGATCGAGGTCAAATTTAACCTAACTGTGATGACGATCCAAGATCGAGGTCAATTATGACCTTACTGAGGTGACGACTGAGGGCCGAGGTCAATTCTAACCTAACTGAGGTGGCGATCCAAGAACGAGGTCAATTTTGAACTATAAGAGGTGACGAGCAAGGACCGAGGTCAATTTTGACCTAACTGAGGTGACAATCCAAGAGCGAGGTCAATTCTGACCTTATTGAGGTGACGACCAAGGATCGAGGTAAATTTTGACCTAACTAAGGTGATGATCCAAGACCGAACTCAATTCTAACCTAAAAGAGGTGACGATCGAGGATCGAGGTCAATTCTGACCTAACTAAGGTGACAATTCAAGACCGAGGTCAATTCTAACCTAAAATAGATGACGATCGAGGTCAATTCTGACCTAACTAAGGTAACGATCTAAGGACGAGGTCAATTCTAGCCTAAAAGAGGTTGCGGTTGAGGCCCGAGTTCAATTCTAACGTAACTGAGGTGACGGTCCAAGGCCGAGTTCAATTTTGACCTAAAAAGAGGTGACGATCGAGGACTGAGGTCAATTTTTACCTAGCTCAGGTGACGATCTATGATCGAGATTAGTTCTGACCTTAAAGAGGCGACGATGGAGGACCGAGGTCAATTATGACCTAAAAAGAGGTGACGACGAAGGGTCGAGGTCAATTCTCACCTAACTCAGGTGATGATCCAAGATGAAAGTTAATTCTAACCTAAAAGAGGTGACGACCGAGGACCGAGGTCAATTATGACCTAACTGAGCTGACGATCCAAGACCGAAGTTAATTTTGACCTAAAAATAGGTGACTATCATGGAGAGGTCAAATCTAACCTACCTGAGGTGACAATCCATGACTAAGGTAAATTTTGACCTCAAATAGGTGAAAATCGAGGACAGAGGTAAATTTTGAGCTAAAAAGGGGATGACTAAGGAATGAGGTCAATTATGTCCTAATTGAGGTGACGATCGAAGATCGAGGTCAATTTTGACCTAAAAAAGGTGACTACCGAGGTCAATTCTGACCTAACTGAGGTGATGATCCAAGACTGAGGTTAATTTTGACCAAAAAAAGATGACGACCGAGGACCGAGGTAAATCCTTACCTAACTGTGGTGACGATCCAAGACCAAGGTCAATTTTGACATAAAAATAGGTGAGGACCGAGGTCAATTCTGGCCTAAAAGAGGTGATACTCCAAGATTGAGGTCAATTCTGACCTAAAAGAGGTGATGATCAAGGACTGAGGTGAATTCTGACCTTACTGAGGTGATTATCCAAGATCGAAGTTAATTCTAACCTAAAAGAGGTGACGATCGAGGCCCGAGGTCAATTTTGACCTAACTTAGGTGAAGATCTAAGATCGAGGTCAATTCTAAACTTATTGAGGTGACAACCAAGGATCGAGGTCAATTCTAACCTAATTGAGGTGACGATACAAGACCAAGGTCTATTATAAACTAAAAGAGGTGACGACTGAGGACCGAGGTCAATTCTGACCTAACTGACTTGGCAATCCAAGATCGAGGTCAATTCTCACCTAAAAGAGGTGACGATCTAGGACCGAGGTCAATTCTGACCAAGCTGAGGTGATGATCCAAGGCTGAGGTCAATTATAACCTAAAAGAGGTGGCGACTGAGTACCGAGGTCAATTTTTACCTAACTAAGGTGAAGATCCAAGGATGAGATCAATTCTGACATAAAAAGAGGTGACAATTGAGGACCGAGGTCAATTCTAACCTAAATGAGGTGACGATCCAAGACCGGGGTTAATTCTGACCTAAAAGAGGTGATGACCGTGGACCAAGGTCAATTTGACCTAACTGAGGTGATGATCCAAGGCCGAGTTCAATTCTAACCTAATTCAGGTAACGATCAAGGATTGAGGTCAATTACGACCTAACTGAGGAGATGATATATGATTGAGGTCAATTCCGACGTAAAAGAGGTGATGACTTAGGACCAAGGTCAATTTCAACAAAATTGAGGTGACAATCCAAGGCCGAGGTCAATTTTAACCTAAAAGAGGTAAGGTTGAGGATCAAGGTCAATTCTGATGTAACTAAGGTGACGATCCATAATCGAGGTCAATTCTGACCTAAAAATAGATGAAGATCGAGGACCGAGTTCAATTCTGACATAACTGACATAACGATCAAAGACCGAGGTCAATTCTAACCTAAAAGAGGTGACGACTAATGATCAAGGTCAATTTTGACCTAAATGAGGTGATCATCCAAAACCGAGGTCAATTCTGACCTTACTTTGGTGACGATTGAGGATCGAGGTAAATTTTTACCTAACTGAGGTGACGATCCAAGACCAAGGTCAATTCTAACCTAATGAGGTGACGAGCGAGGATCGAGGTCAATTTTAACCTAACTGAGGTGACGATCTCAGACCGAGGATAATTCCTACCTAAAATAGATTACAACCGAGGACCGAGGTCAATTCTGACCTAACTAACGTGAAGATCCAAGGATGAGGTCAATTCAGACCTAAAAGAGGTGGCGACCGAGGCCCGAGCTCAATTTTGACCTAACTCAGGTGACGATCCAAGATTAAGGTCAATTTTGACCTAAAAAGAGGTGATGATCGAGGACCAAGGTCAATTCTGACCTAACTGAGGTGACGATCCAAGACCGATGTTAGTTCTGACCTTAAAGAGGTGATGACGGAGGACCAAGGTTAATTCTGACCTAACTGAGGTGACGATCCAAGACCGAGGTTAATTGTGACCTAAAAAGAGGTGACGATCGAGGACTGAGGTTAATTCTGACCTAACTGAGGTGACGATCCATGACTGAGGTAAATTTTGACCTAAAAGAGGTGATGACCGAGGATCGAGGTTAATTTTAACCTAACTGAGGTCACAATCTAAGACCAAGTTTAATTTTAACCTAAAAGATGTGGCGACCGAGGGCCGAGGCCAATTCTGACTTAAAAAAGGTGATGATCCAAGATTGAGGTCACTTATGCCCTAAAAAGAGGTGACGACTGAGGTTAATTCTGTCCTAACTGGGGTGACGATCCAAGACGAAGGTTAATTTTAACCTAAAAAATATGACGACCGAGTACCGAGGTCAATTCTTACCTAACTAAGGTGACGATCTAAGATCAAGCTGAATTTTGACGTAAAAGAGGTGAGGACCGAGGTTAATTCTGGCCTAAAAGAGGTGACGATCCAAGATCGAGGTCAATTCTGAGATAAAAGAGGTGATGACTGAGGACCAAGGTGAATTCTAACCTAACTGAGGTGATGATCTAAGACCGAGGTCTATTCTGACCTAAAAGAGGTGACGCCGGAGGCCTGAGGTGAATTTTAACCTAACTTAGGTGAAGATCCAAGATCGAGGCCAATTTTGACCTTATTGAGGTGACGACTGAGGATCGAGGTTATTTTTGACCTAACTGAGGCAACGATCCAAGATCGAGGTCTATTCTGAACTAAAAGAGGTGACGATCGAGGGTCGAGGTCATTCTGACCTAATTGAGTTGACAATCCAAGATCGAGGTCAACTCTGACCTTACTGAGGTGACGATCCAAGATCGAGGTCAATTCTGACTTAAAAAGAGGTGACGACGGAAGACCAAGATCAATTATGACCTAAAAGAGGTGGCGATTGAGGACCGAGGTCAATTCTGACCTAACATAGGTGACGATCCAAGGTCGAGGTTCATTCTGTCCTAAAAAGAGGTGACGACCGAGGGTCGAGGTCAATTCTCATCTAACTGAGGTGATGATCCAAGACCGAGGTTAATTCTAACCTAAAATAGATGACGACCAAGGACCGAGATCAATTCTGACCTAATTGAGGTGATGATCCAAGAGCGAGGTTAATTTTGACCTAAAAAGAGAACACGATCGAGGACTGAGGTCAATTATGACATAACTGACATGAAAATCAAAGATCGAGACCAATTCTAACCTAAAAGAGGTGACGACTAATGACCGAGGTCAATTTTGACCTAAATGCGGTGATGATCTAAGATCGAGGTCAATTCTGACCTTAAAGTGGTGATGACCGAGGACCAAGGTCAATTCTGACCTAACTGAGGTGACGATCCAAGATCGGGGTCAACTCTGACCTAAAAATAGGTGATGACCGAGGACCGAGGTCAATTCTGACCTAACTGAGGTGACGATACAAGACCGAGGTTAATTTTGACCTAAAAGAGATGACGACTGAGGACCGAGGTCAATTCTTACCTAACAGAGGTGACGATCCAAGACTGAGGTCAATTTTGACGTAAAAAGAGGTGAGGACCGCTGTCAATTCTAGCCTAAAAGAGGTGACGATCCAAGACTGAGGTCTATTCTGACCTAAAAGAGGTGATGACTGAGGACCGATGTGAATTCTGACCTAACTGAGTTGATAATCCAAGACCGAGGTTAATTCTGACGTAAAAGAGGTGACGACCGAGGCCCGAGGTCAATTTTGACCTAACTTAGGTGAAGATCCAAGATTAAGGTCAATTCTGACCTTACTGAGGTGACGACCAAGGATCGAGGTCAATTATAACCTAATTGAGGTGACGATCCAAGACCAAGGTCTATTCTAAACTAAAATAGGTGACGATCAAGGACCGAGGTCAATTTTGACCTAACTGAGTTGATGATCCAAGACCGAGGTCAATTCTTACCTAAAAGAGGTGTCGATTGAGGACCGAGGTCAATTTTGACCTAAATGAGGTGACGATCCAAGGCTGAGGTCAATTCTGACCTAAAAGAGGTGGAGATCGAAGATTGAGGTTAATTCTGACCTAACTAAGGTACGATCCAAGATCGAGTTCAATTATGGCATAAATAAAGGTGACAATCGAGGACTGAGGTCAATTCTGACCTAAATGAGGTGAGGATCCAAGACCGGGGTTAATTCTGACTTAAAAGATGTGACGACCGAAGGCTGAGGTTAGGTCGAGGTCAATTCTGACCTAATTGAGGTGACAACCAAGGATTGAGGTCAATTCTGACCTAACTGAGGTGATTATCCATGACCGAGGTCAATTCTGACCTAAAAGAGGTGACGAATTAGAACCGAGGTCAATTCTGACCTAACTGATGTGACGATCCAAGGTTGAGGTCAATTTTGACCTAAAAGAGGTGACGATCGAGGACCGAGGTCAATTCTAACCTAACTGAGGTGACGATCCAAGACCGATGTCAATTCTGACCTAAAAAGTGGCGAAGATCGGGGACCGAGGTTAATTATGACCTAACTGAGGTGATGATCAAATATCGAGGTTAATGCTGACCTAAAAAAGGTGACAACTGAGGACCGAGGTCAATTTTGACCTAACTGAGGTGATGATTCAAGACCGAGATCAATTCTGACCTAAAAGGGGTGTACCCTTCCTTTGGTAAATTTGGGGACTCCATTGGGGATGATATGTTCTTTTTGGATATTGAGAAAGGGTGAATGATCCGAGGATTTTTATCTGGGGAAAATTTGGATCATTCTTTGGAGATATTGCTGAGGAGAATGATTCTCTGGAATTTCGCTAGGGGTGAAAAAAATGATTTCCTTGGTGAACAAGGTGCTAGAATGGATTTAGAAATTTTAGGAAATTTTCGAGAATTGTTCTGGATTTTCTGGTACTTTTTTAGACTTTTTGTACAAAATTTTATAGGGTGTACTGACTGGCATAGATAGAGGTGTGCCAATCAATATTGGCACGGTATTTTAGGGTACCCCAATCAGGTGAAAGGATCAGTGCAGATCGGGGGGACAACCGATCGTCATGACCCTTAGCCTCCTATAAAAAGGGGGAGGGTTCTTCTCATCTTGCACAACTTTTTGACTTCTTTTGTTCTGCTATAAACCTCTGCAAATCGTCCTAACATCCGAAATGGCTGACTTCTCGAGTAGTGCAACACATATGGCATGGCTTAATGCTTATGACTGGGCAGGGTTAGAGTGGAGGGCTAGGGTGCCCCTCGCATTGAATAGCGAGAACTCTTTTGACTCGTTTGAGCCGATCGCAGATGATCAGACTCTTCTGCATGAGCCTTCGTGTCATCTCTCTTCAAAGGGGTGAATCCTGGTGGCTATGTAAGTATTGCACGACTCTTGGTATTCCTTTCTTCTTTTCTTGACGAGATTGCATTATTTCTTGAATCTGACAAGGGTTTTCTTGCCCGTGGTACGACGAGGCTCAAGGACGTTACCAACTATTCTTGCCCGTGGTACGACGAGGCTCAAGGACGTTTGGGAACACCTTCCTCATGTGGTACGCTGGATGGTTTCCTTTGCTAGTTTTGGGAGGCTAGCGTCGGCTTTAGATGAGACACCCCGCTCCACTGCATTTCTATGTGCTGGGAGTGAGGTGGTGGGACATTACCAACACCTTCCATTTTGGCTTCGGGGAGATGACAATGACTCCCATTGATGTGCAGTAGTTTCTGGGGCTGGACTGCGAGGACAAGACAATAAGGGTGACGCTGAAGGCGGTGACGGTGGCTCTGTGCGATGTGGAGAGGGAAGTTTTCAGGGACTCTCTCCGCTTATCTTTTTTGAAGGATCTTTTGATGAGGAGGAGGGTTGATGAGGATGATGGGCAGAAGGTGTGCCAGATGGACTTCTTGTTTATCTTGTTGGTGTTGTGAGGTTTTCTGGTGGCGACGAGTGTCGACGTTGTCCACTTGTGGTTTTCGTAAATTTTTAGGGTGTTTTTGAACATCCTCTTCTATAACTGGGGGAGCTTGACTTTGGCGACCCTTTATTATTCTTTGGATGCATTTAGCTGGTGCTGCCGACCAATTTTTACTGGGGCCACATATCTTCTGGAGGTATTCGTTATTTTACGCATTTTCCTTTATGCATTATCATTTTCCATTCATGCACATTTTTTTTATTTCTTGAATGTTGATCCTTATCCTTTGCAGACATGCATCTATGAGGGGGACATCTGTCGGATGTTCCCAACTAATTTCTTTGAAGTATGACTCTATGGGGGACATCTGTCGAATGCTCCGGTGGCGAAGGTCTAATTGGTAATAGCAGAAGAACCTTTCTCTGGAGACCGTACATTAGATCCTGAATGGCTTGACGAGCGAGCGGGTATGCATTCTTTTGTCTTTAGGAGTGTTCTTTTCCTTTAATCTTTTATTGATACTGACCCTTCACTTTTGCTGGGGATTTTGAGGTGACCTTTTATTCTTAGGGGACGGACATTCAGCACACCGGGGTGACTGGGGGACATGCTCAGATGCGGCGCCTGCTGGCGTATGAGTTCGGCTACTCTTGGTATCTTGGGGAGAGGGTAATCCGATAGATCGTGGAGGATGACATTGCAGTGCCACCGGTGAAGCCCCCTATGTTCATGAGGCGCATGCAGGAGATGTCTGATGATGCTCAGGTGGCTACGATGATGGGAGAGCCATACTCTCTGTACACTTACATAGCGGTGATCTACGACTATCTGGACTTCATCTCGAGTTAGTTGACGACCCCTAGTATATATGATGTGATGCCTCTCCCTAGGGAGAGATCGAGTTGGCAGGTGGGCTCCTCTCATTGCGCAGGTGGTGCGGCTATGTCAGCAATGAAAGTGATGACGTTAGAGCCTTCTCTTGTGCGGCTGCATTACCCTAGTTATAACCTTTGATGAGCTGATGGGGGGTCGGTGCGTTTATAGCATCGTCCTCATGCAATGGACCCAGAGGAGTTGGTCCTGACGGAGGAGGTCCTTTGGCCTGTGGTACGTCTTTTTTGATTTCCTTGATTTCATCCTTCTTCTCATGCTTGACTGATTTGATCTTCCTCACAACATATCTGTGTTTTGACCACTTGGATGAAGGACATCAGGGACTAGATATCTTCGGCGAATGCTCATATTCATGAGGAGATTTTGGTCCCTTCTTTCTTGGATCTGTCTTCCTCGTTCGGGGAAGGTTCTGGCTCTGGAAGTGGGGGCACATCATCTCACCGCAGGGGGAAGAGGGCGCGTTATAGGGATGGGGGATTAGAGAGAGAGAGAGAGAGAGAGAGAAAAAAGAGAGAGAAGAAAGAGAGAAAGATGAAAATTTGGTGTCGGGCTGAGTCCCATTTTTTTTCTTCTTTTCCTGCAAAATATTAATGTAATACAGTAAAATATATGTGATATGGAAAATATAGCACCCTTCCGCGGATGTTACTCATGCATACGCAGAAGCTTATAGGCTGTGGCCCTATTTAGCACAGGGTGCGGCCCTACTCAGCACAGGGTGTGGCCCTACTCAGCACAGGGTGCCGCACCCATGGCTTCAGCCTCATATACAGGATGCAGCCTTATGCTATACAGGGTGCAACCCTATACTATATAGGTTGCGACACCCACAGCTCTAGCCTCACTAATAGGGTGCGACCTTCTCGTTCAGAGCTCCCGTATGGGGTGCGGCACATACCAGTTGGTCTTACATATAGGCCGCAACCTTATACTAGAGGGTGAGGCACCCACAACTTTAGATTCATGCCGGATGCAGCCTTGTGCTACGCTGGATGCAGCCTTATACAAAACAGGATGCGACACTTAATATGCCTGCCTTACAGTTTGCTTCCCCCTCATTGACGGCTACTCTAAACTTGATATATGTCACATGCTCAGGGCACGTGACACAACTCACATACCTCCTATAAATAATGGTCCACACCTCGAGATAAGGGGATTCCCCCTACCCGGGTAGATGCCACAATACCTGGTGAAGCCTTGCCAAATTCTATCTATACAACCTCAACATACAGCTTGGGGACTACTCACCTACATCATAGTCATATCTCCGGCACTCCCGAAACCTCTACAGTCATGTATTCTTTTCTATCATCTATCTTGTACGCTTCTAATGGCATTATAAACTTGTACTACAATATGAATATAATGAGAGTAGAGCACCAAAATGGACGTAGGCTCATTTTTATAGCTGAACCACTCTATATTTTGTGTTCATGTCTCCTTACTTGCTTTACTTATTTATCACGCACTTTACTCATGATTTACTGATACGAGAATGACAAGTGGACGATTTCTCGTATCATCAATTTGGCACCGTCTGTGGGAAAGAGATATTTTAATTTTGTTTCTCTATGTTTCGAGTTGTTAAACACCGTATTTTATTCGTGGGGATGCTTTGGACCATCGTCTCACAAGTAAATTCTAGTTATTTAGCTCTATTTTATATTTACACCCTTAAATGGGTATTTCGTATATTCAAATATGTTCTGGTCTCTCTTTAATGACTTTAGATCTATTTTACATACCCCTATGATATCGTCTCACTTAGATTATAAGGCTGGAAAGCTTGATGGGCTTTAGCCCCGTAAAGGTTGGTGATTAGGGAAGAGTTATATTTACTCCCTTTTTGTTGTTCTTTACCTATGATCTAGGGTTTATCATTATAATTGTGCCATTTTATGCACAAAGAGGTTATTCTCTCATTGATAGACCCTAGTAGGTATGCTCTCCACGAGTTTCGGGAGAAAACTCAATTTTTGGGTTTCAATTTTGGTACTGTACCCTTCACTGCCTAGGTATGATGCGGCCCGGTAGTTCAACTGCCATTCTTTTCGCGGCCTCTACCGGTGCAGTTGCATTACATAAGCTTCAAAACATCATGGAACGAACTCAGGTGGTCTCCTCTTCAACCTTGGTGAATATCATTCGAAGGCCACGATAATGCACTTATGTGCCTTATTGTCCGCGACCTCATCAGTAATATCATTCAAAGGCCACGGTAGTGCACTTATGAGTCTTACTGGCCGCGGCCTCATTAGTAATATCATTCGAAGTCCACGGCAGTACATGTATGTACTTCGATGGTCGCGACCGTGGCCTCAGCAGTAGTATCATGCAGCAGTGCAAGCGCTGTATCCCAGCTTTATATTTTGTTTATCTTATATTTTGTGAGTACTCACTTCTGCTAGTCTTATCTCAGATTATATATTTTTTTAAAGACTAACAAAGAAGAAATGGAAGGGAACTCTAGCCAAAATGCAGAAATAAAGAATGAGATTGCTCAACTATATGACCACATCAACCATCTCTATGACCACAAGGCCTCACTACAGGGACAAATCAGTTTCCCAGTGTAAAGGGTCATCAAGATAGAGTATGCAGCCTTTACCTCTATGACAAAGGCTGCAGCATCAAAAATTGAAGAAATATCCCAGCTAAAAGTGGTGGCCATGGAAGGTAAGGCCGCGGCCAGGTCCCTAAAGAGGATGAGGAAACAAGAGGAAAAGGAGCTATGTAAGAACTACACATCGCTGAACTCCATCCGGAGGATATCCATGGAAGCATTGAGGAAAAATTGCTCAGGTGGCCAGAGATGCTGAAGACTCCACCTCATAAGAGGAACCAGGCCAAGTGGTACAAATTCCATAAAGATCACGATCATGATACCGAAAAGTGTTTCGCACTGAAAGATGAAATTGAGAGGCTGGTTAGGTAAGGGATGCTGCAGTGATTCCTGAAGAATGCATAAAGGATGCAACCAAACCTGACAGAGGCTGCATACCGCATCTCATCCTTAGTTTTTCCAATTTCAACTATTTGTGCTTATGTTTTATGAGGCTCATTATTTCCCTAATCTTCAATAATTTATGTTTTACTAACAAAGTCATTTTCTGGAGTATGCATATATAAATTTATAAATTAACAAATTTTTCCATATCTGATTTCTCTCTTATTTTCATAATCTGTAATCTCACAAAAAGACCTTTTGTCTTAAACAAATTCCAAGGGAAGAATAGTATATTATCTCGGAAGATTATTATTATTTTGGGATGCACCTATGGAAGGATTGCGATCTTAATTAGCTCACAAGTTCCCCTTACAATGTGCAACTATATCTTATCATATGATGATCATATTCACAAAAGCATATGAGGATTCAAGGAGATTTTATTAGCCATAGGGGCTTATAATGCCCGTTCTTAGCTTTCGGGAAGTGTCATTTGCCACGGGGGCTTATAATGCCCAGTCTTAGCTTTTGAGAAGAGTCATTAGCCTCGAGGGATTCCAATGCCCGTTCTTAGCTTTCGAGATGCATCATCAATCTGGGAGGTTTAAAATATCTAGCAAAGAATGGCTTTATATATATTAGCACCTGTGGGTGGCTCAATAATATAACCCAGCCTGGGGAGGCTTGATAGTATCCCGTATATTAGTTATGGGTGGCTTAATAACATAACCTATCCTAGGGAGGCTTGATAGTATCCCGTATATTAGTTGTGGGTGGCTTGATAACATAACCCAGCCTTGGGAGGCTTAATAGTATCCCGTATATTAGCTGTGGGTGGCTTAATAACATAACCCAGCTCGAGAAGACTTGAAAATATCCTGTATGTCTACGGAGGTCCATTGTTCAGATGCAAGGGCCAAAAAAGTGTCGTAGCCACCGCAACTTTATTAGTATAGCTACAACTGCTAAGTTAATTCATTTAGAAGACATTGCAGAGAAAGACGAACGTAATTATGATGAAACCCAGCATAGAGCCCACAAGAATGTTACCTCAGATGCTACGGCAGGAGTGCAACCCAGCCGCAGCCCTAAAGTTGCTATTGGTACCATGACTTCGGGGTTCATTATGATGAAAATGATAGAAGAAAAGGAAAAAATGAATGGCCATAGCCAGTCACCAAGGCGTAATTAATTTGGACATAATTTTGCAAGAAGTTGAGCTATTAGTAAGATTTAAGAAATTCGATGATGCGACACATTCTTCAGTACTTGAGCGCCGCCTGAGTCCATACAGGTCGCGACACATTCTTCAGTACTTAGATGCCTCTTGGGATCAAACAGACCGAGGCACATTATTTAGTACTTAGTCTCCGCCTGGATTCATACAGGCTGCGGTATATTCTTCAGTACTGAGCCGCCGCCTGGGATCAAACAAGTCGCGGCACATTCTTCAGTACTTAGCCGCCGCGAAACATTATTTAGTACTTAGCCGCCGCCTGGGTTCATTTTGTACCTAGCCTCCACCTAGGTTCAAATGGGTCATGACACATTCTTTAGTACTTAGCCACCGCCTGGGATCAAACAGGCCGTAGCACATTATTGAGTACTTAGCCACCGCCTGGGATCAAATAGGCTGCGGCACTTTATTTAGTACCTAGCCGCCGCCTGGGTTCAAACACATCGCAGCACATTCTCTAGTACTTAGTCGTCACGTGGGGCCAAACAGGATTTAACACATTTTTCAGTACTTAGCCATCGCCTAGGATTAAACAGACCATGACACATTATTTAGTACTTAGCCACCGCCTGGGATCAAACAGACCACGACACATTCTTCAGTACTTAGCCTCCGCATGGGTTCATTTATTTTTTAGCGGTCTCCCAGGTTCAAATTGGTCATGGCACATTCTTTAGTACTTAGCCTCCACCTGGGATCAAACAGGCCGCAGAAAATTATTGAGTACTTAGCCTCCGCCAAGGATCAAACAGGATACAACACATTATTTAGTACTTAGCCGCCGCCTAGGTTCAAACAGTCCATGGCACATTCTTTAGTACTTAGTCGTCGCCTGGGACCAAACAGGCTCCAACACATTCTTTAGTACTTAGCCGTTGCCTGGGTTCATACAGGTCGCTCACATTCTTCAGTACTTAGCCGTAGCGTGGGATCAAGTAGGACGAGACACATTATTTAGTACGTAGCCGTCGCATGGGTTCAAACAGGATGCGACACATTCTTTAGTACTTAGCCACAGCCTGGGACCAAATAGGCTGCGGTACATTCTTCGTTACTTGGCCACCCTTTGGTATCAAATATGCTGCAGCACCTTTTTTAGTACTTGGCCGCTGCCTGGCATCAAATAGGTCACGACACCTTCTTATGTGCTTGGCTGCAGGCTGGGATCAAATATATCGTGGCACTTTCTTAAGTACTTGGTCCCCGCCTGGGCTCGAACAGGCTGTCACACCTTTTTTAGTACTTGGCCACTGCCTGTCTCAAATAGGCCGCGACATATTCTTCAGTACTTCGCCTCCGTCTGGGCTCAAATAGGCTGCGGCACCTTCTTCAATCCTTCTAAATTCTCTTGGTATCAAACGGTCCACAACATGGCTAAATCCCATTTATGTAAGAGGGCACCGAAATATGAGACTTCTCCTCACAGTCTCTGTGGCAGTCACATAATTCAGCCGCAACCCCAAATTGCTCCCTCTTGGCACTACGACTTTGGGGCTTATTGATATGGAAAATATATCACCCTTTCACGTATGTTACTTAGGCATGCGCAGAAGCTTATAGGTCGCAGCCCTATTCAGCACAGGGTGCAGCCGTACACAGCACATAGTGCGGAACCCATGGCTTCAGCCTCATATACTGGATGCAGCCTTATGCTATGCAAGGTGCAACCTTATACTATATAGGGTGCGACACCCACAACTCTAGCCTCACTAACAGGGTGTGGCCTTCTCGTTCATAGCTCCAGTATGGGGTGTGTCACATACCACTTGGCCTTACATACAGGCCGCAACCTTATACTATAGGGTGCGGCATCCACAATTTTAGCCTCATAATGGACACAACCTTCCACTATGCTGGATGCAGCCGTATACAAAGCAGGATGCGACACTTAATAAGCCTACCTTACAGGCTGCATCCCCCTCATTGACAGCTACTCCAGACTTGATATATGTCACATGCTCAGGGCACATGACACAACTCACATACCTCCTATAAATAAAAGTCCACACCTCGAGATAAGGGGAGTCCCCTTACCCGGGCAGATTCCACAATACCTGGAGAAGCCTTGCCAAATTCTCTCTACACAACCTCAACATACAACTTGTTGGCTACTCACCTACATCGTAGTCATATCTCCGGCACTGCCAGAACTGCTACAGTCATGTATTATTCTCTCTCATCTATCTTGTACACCTCTAATGGCATTGTAAACTTGTACTATAATATGAATATAATCAGAGTAGAGCACCAAAGTGGACGTAGGCTCATTTTTATAGCCGAACCACTCTATATCTTGTGTTCATGTGTCCTTACTTGCTTTACTTGTTTATTACGCACTTTACTCGTAATTTGTTGATACGAGAACGACAAGTGGACGATTTCTCGTATCATCAATATGCAAATGAAGAATGAAGTTTTTTGTTAATTTTCTTTGTTTAGTGATTAATGCACATGCTCTTTTTACCTTGCTTCTCAGACCGTAAAAAGAATTTTGAAAATTTATTTGAGAAGGATTTTAATTAAAATGAGATTAGTAAAAGTATAAGTATAACAAAAATTCGCAAATTCCTTAAGATAAAAAATATTTTTATTGGGTTTTTTTAATTTTGACAAAAGAGGAAAAGGTGAATTTTTCCAAAATAGGGGATTGCCGATAGGCATGACCCTTGTCCTGCATATCGGTATATAAGTCGAGCCTAATCAATCCAAGGCTTTGATTGCACTTTCTTCAATTTCTTGGTACTACTCTGATTTCTACAGGATTTCTTGTCCATGCTTGAGAGTTTCCAAGTATAAATAGGGGTGTGAATGGGGCTTTCTTCCTCACACTTTCATTTTCTTTCTTTTTTCACCTTCTTACTTGATTATTATCTTTTGGTTTTTCAAGATGGCTCTCCCTAGTAGCATTGAGTTCACCAACTACATCGAAGCCTTGGAAGCAATGTGTTCTTACAATGTCGATTATGATGCCTTCCACATGCGGAGAGTCTATTTGTGCCGCAATTGGCCCATTAACTGGAACATGCTAATGACGGCTATCGAGTTTTGGTATCCCGAGGATCAGGCCTTTTGCTTCGTGTTGGATGGAATTTTTCCTACCTACGAGGAAATTTTTTCCATGTTGTGGATAAATCCTAGTGTTGCTGCGGCTCTGCCTAAGTTTTCCTATTCTCCTAGGGAATTGCTAGCTGGACTTCTTTATATTTTACCTTCAGCGACCATGCCACTGGTTACGCGCGAGAATGGTTTCCCTTTCGGTGGTGTTACGATTCGTGCATTCGCAGGACGTGGGTGATGCTTGATATGATTGGTCCATCATCCTAGGTATTATTTCAAAGGTCCTGTTGGTGACTAGGAGATGCTGGTGGAACCCCAAATGGTTGCTATTATTTTATAGATGTCATAACGTCGTAATCCTGTGGCGGAGACCCTGAATGTCCTGGATGTCGGACGAGAGGGTTGTTTTGACTTTCTGAGAGGGAGCCCTGTGATGTTGCTTATGTGGTTGTCTGAGAGATTCCTCATGGTGGTGCCACCTGAGTATCCCTTGCCAATGGTCCCAAACTTATTCTCGCGCTATTTCATTAGCGTAGGCATGGACATTAAGAGCTGGGAGAACTGGTTTGTAGAGCATGGAGATTTAGGCATGCACTGGTTTGTGCCATGGTGGGGAGAACTGTTGCCCATTCTGGAGCTTGGAGATTATCAATACGTTAGTCTGGTTGACCTCAAGCAGACCTCTTTCTATTTTCCCTAGTGACTTCTGCGTCAATATGGTTGGGAGAAAATTATGCCACCGCAAACACTGGATTTCTTTCTCGTGGAGGACCTAACGTAGTGTATGCACATGCGGCTGGGCTATTTTTGGGAGAACCAATGTCCATTGACTCGTCCCTATAAATCTATTGGTAAATCTTGGCATGTTTCAGGGGACTATATGAAATGGCTGTGGTGGAGAGTGGTCGCTAAGATTCTGGTTGTGGAGAACGATCAAAGGTGGCTTGACTTCTTTGATACTTTGGAGGGAGGTATTATGTTTTTTCAAGGCTAGTCTAGGCTTATCGCTCAATTAAGTGTCAGAGGCATTCCATCCAGTTAGGGGAGGTTTGGGCACCCTAGGATGTGGGAGATGGAGGCAGTTCTTCTAGCAGTTGTGGGTAGAATTTGTGAAGCTTTTTGTATGGTGTTTGGTTTTGTTTGTGGTTATTCTGGTTGTTTAGGAGTAGTGGGGGTTTGTTTTTAGGAAAGTAGGTGTTGGATGGAAATGGAAGTCATTTGACTCCTTATGCCAATGTAATTGTACCAAAATTTCAGATAATGAAATAAACAAGTTTTTGATCATCTAGTTGTGCATCTTGATGACTTTTTCATTTTGAACTATCTATACTCATCGGTAAGGCATACATAATCCTTTTGTTCACGTACATATTAAAATAAACTATCGTTCTTGGGGATAAGAAAAGGATAGTATTTTGTGAAAAGAAGGGTGCCGAGCTCATGTGAAGTGATGAGCTACCTACGTACCTCTAAGGGTTTTAAAGAATTTTGAAATTCTTTTTTGAAAATGTTTTTAGAGGATCAGGCCCACGTAGTTCTGGATAGGGGAAATGAAGAGATTTTTTCTATTTGTAGAATAAAATAGAAGGGAGATGAGAAGAGTCGTAGCACGCTAAGATTTCGAACTATGGGTAGAATTTCTTGAAATGGTCCATGTTGACTGGACACACTATTTCTTCCCCATCAAGGTTGGTGATCACAACGATGCCACTTGATAGGATCTTCTTCACAAAGTAGGGGTCGCTCCAATTGGGCTTGAATTTCCCTCTGGGATCCTAGATGGGCTTTACTATTTCTTTGAGGGCTAAGTCCCCTTCTCGAGCACTGCGGTCCTTGACTCTTAAAGGATCGCTCTATGTGGTGATGGTACCCTTGTATATGATAGAGACATTTCAATCTCCCCTCATCTAATAGGGATAGCTCGTCAAGGCGGCTTTGGTGCTAGTCTTCCTCGTTGACTTTGCTTCTAGGCATGACGCGCATTGAAGGGATTTCAAGCTCCACGGGTAGGACTGCTTCCACTAGTCAAAGTATTATGGCAAGGTAATTCCACTAGTCAAAGTATTATGGCAAAATCATTCCGTTGAAGAAGAAACATGGGATATAGAAGATGAAATAAAGGAGCGATATCCATACCTATTTAAAAATTAATTAATATCAAGTTTGGGGACCAAACTTTTTATAAGGAGGGTAGGATGTAATGACACCACTTTTATATGTTCATATATAGTTTGTTTTAAATGTTGATATGGATAATGTGTTGTTATTGTACATAATGTTAATTTATTATTTTTAGTCTAAATCCTACCTTCAAAAATCATAAAATATCAAATTAGTTACAACCATAAAATTTTGAAGATTTCACTAGGAATATTAATGTCGGAGACTAGTTTTGACCATTATAATATAACAATTGACTTGAGGTAAAAACTAAAAAGTTATATATATATGAATTAGGTTTGTAACAAAATAAACTTCGTGTTAAACAGAGGTCCGATCAAGAAGTTATTCGGAAATTACGAAATAAGGGTAAATTTGTCTATCCTTTAAGTCGTATTTTGTCTTATTACCACACCATGTGTTATATTTTGATTGTTTGGAAGGGGAGGCTGGTTTGGCCTACTAAAACACTTTGAAATAACCTCCTTATTCATCAAAATGGATTAAATCAAAGTCTTATAGCATATCCTAAACACTTTGAAATAACCTCCTTATTCATCAAAATGAAACTTTAGGGACTTGATTTTAAATAAAAAAGTTTCAAGGACTAAAATGAAAATATAAAAAGGACCTTTTTCGATACAAAACATTTTCAAGGAGCTCTAAGAAGTATTGAAAACATAGTGTGAAATTACCAAAATGCCCTTCATGTGTAAAATGACCCTTATACCCTTAATAACTTTACACCTCGTCCTTGGTTTTGACACCTCCACTGCACACATGTCTCCTATAAAGAAAAGGACAAAACACATGTCATGAATTAGACAAAGCCAATACACGTGTCGTCGTTCGGTGAATTAAAACTGTAAGATAGCTCCGTTATGCGGCACATTAACGCCGACTCCAAAATGAATGGTTAGTCACTAGGACACATGTCAACACCCTAATAACTTTCAAAAACTATAAATGAGGCCTTTAGGATTAGTTATTACACGAAATTCATTCAAAAGATTATATATAAATAACGAGAGAAAGTGCGGGAAAGTTTAAGAAGTAGTTTCGTCTTAAGATTAACGAGTAATCCAAGACTTATCATCTGTAACTTCGTACTTCTGTTTTAGGCGAGTAATCTATGACATTCCTTCTGTATTTTGATTATATGATATTATGTAAACTATATATATTTTGTAAAATGCTTTTATACTCAAAATACATCTGATACCGATGATTCCGTCAATTGTTATATGTGTATATCTCTCGATCTATAAATCTAATTTGAATTCTGAAATTATTTATTCGGCCTACGGAAACTCTTTTACTATTTTGGCCTGGACTATTGGGTAGAAATATTTGGGTGGTACCTTCCTAGCTAGTTTATCGCTGGTGTGCCCTAAACATGGCGTTGTTCCAGAAATCATGAGTATCTGTCTGAGTTGTTACCGGGTGGAAACATCTGGTGACACTATCTGTTTATCTGGGTATTAGAGTGTACATAGCCATTAAAATTGAAATTTTAATTATTGACATATTGATCATTTGCTTATCCGTTCTGTTCTGAACCTTTTATTCTGAAAATATGTAATGTGAGTTACTTTATATAGTATTGCAAATTCGTATTTCTCTATATATATGCCTTATGTTCTAAATTGGATAGGTATGAATTTTTGGAAAACCCTGGAATGTCTGGAGATTAAATCTCACACGGATTTTAGCTGATGTTATATAAATAACAATTTTTTAGGAATTAAGTAGGCTTGCGAGGGGAACATAAAAGGACTATTCAACTTTTAGATCTCTTTTTGTTATCTTAATTAAAATGTTTGGTTTATCATATAGATTATGTTTGGCTCTCTTGTAATAAGTTTTATATTATGTCTTAAGTTATAACTCGTTGTTAATTTTAATATAAATAAAGTTTCCTTTAGAAAGCTCTGATAACGTAATTCCTTTATTTTATAGTTTATGATTCATGACCATCTGAATGTATTTTTGCTACATTTATTTAAGGAAACAGTTTAAGTCGAAATATTTTTTTGCCTTGGTGGCATGTCAAGATACTCGTTCCCTACTATTAATATTTGGGATGGGGTCGTGACAGTGGCGGCTAGTTAGCAGGAGGATCTTGTGGAGCATGATGGTATTCTTCAGGAACCAAAATAGGCTCGGGTGCAGGAGGACCCATGGCGCAACAAAAAATGACCTCAAGACCTTCGGGGATAGGGACCCAGTTTCTTTTCATCTCATGAACCTCAGTTTGAAGGTTGTCAATTTTGGCAGTGAGGTGAGACATAACCGTTAACAAATCTGGTTGTACATTCGTCACTTGATCCGTGTTATCCTTCGATGGCCTGTGAGTGTTGAACTCGGAGGAAGTAAGTGAACTGATAGAACTTCGGGGCGATTCGACTGAAGATCGAAACCAATAGGGAGTCAGGCCAAGGGTATGCGATCAACTTGAGAAGGAGAAAAATTAGAATTTATTTTTGAAAAAAGCAAAAGGGGAATTCATTATTTTTTGAAAAGGAGGAAAATATTTTTGACTTTTTTTAGAAAAAATGAGGACGAAAATGTTTTTGGTATTTTTGATAAAAGAGGAAAAATGTTTTTGGACACTTTTTTTTTTGGAAAAAGAGAGGAAAAGATCAGAGACAGGTCTCAACATGATTATTATATTTATTAGGTTCTCACTTGTATTAAGTTTACCAAAATGCAAATTGGAATGTTAGACGGGACCCGAGCCTGGAAAGATTGGGTTTGCAACATATGTAAAGCTATGGTTGGACTTGTCACCAGGCTCACGGGTAGGGTCCCATTTTAAAAATTGCGCATAAATTTGGGTGACAGACTGACCCAAAATTTCGGCAGAGTTTCGGGTCGAAACTGACAATGTAACATGTGTGTCCTAGGCTTGACACCTATATGAGGGTATGCAGTTGGTTGGGTTAATTGAAAGGGTTTTCCCCCTTTGGCGTGACTTCCATGATATACGTCTTGCTTTTGAGGGCCATCGGTAAGTGTGGACAAGACATTTGATATACCTGAGTGTACGTGAATTGCCTCACTACATACCTCATGGGGACGGTACGTGTGAGAGAAAATTTGATATAATCGACGTACGTGGATGAGTTTCCTATGCTATACCTACCGGTATGACCTCATTCGTGCCATACAATACGGGGGAACCATTCGATATACCTGCCGGACCCCACCACAAAGTGACTCCCGTGTTATGCAAAAAAAATTTGGCCAATAGCAATGCCCTTTGGTGATGTCGTGTGAATCATGCATGATTCTTTTATTAGTATCTTATGGAGAGAGTATCTTTTTCTTGATCATGCCAAACAGGGTGCAAGGTACAAGTACCAATAGTAAAGCTATACTAAACATGGATAAGTGATGTGTAATTATCTACAAGTGAGTGTGTGATAATGATATATACAAGTGGAGGTGTGTGATAGTGACACCTAAGCTTGGATTTCTAAGTGATGTGTGCAACATGTTGATATACGTGATCCTAGGTGCACATGGTGTGAAGTGTACATGGAGAGTCTTCTACAAGTGTGTGAATAGTAGCATAAGCATGAGGTACATATGTATAATAAAGGGGAACATGCAAATAGGGGGATATATAAGAAAATAAAACACCCATGTAAATAAATTCTAGCCCTTTTAAGATAGTCCCCAACAGAGTTGCCACTGTGGCCATCCCAGGCGCAGTGTTCATTTGGGGGGAGGAGGAGGATCCCTTGAGAAAGAACTGTACCGCAGTCTCACACCCTTCTCCTAGAAAGGTGTTTCGGACATCGTTGGTGTGGGGTGAATGTAAAGTTATGGAGTCGTCAGCCTATTTTGCACAAAACAGTCAAAAGAACATGTCGTCAAATCAAGAGAGCGACATCGAGGATAAATTGATGCATACGAAACCAATAGATCGGAGGTTTCGGGGCAAAGTTATGGAATGTGAAGGTGTTAATCACCCATCCCTCCCTTTTGGTCTCTCATGGGAAAATGTTAATATTTTTCTTTATCCCTGTGAAGTGTGTGTATGTGTTTATATAATGGATATTGGAATTGTTCGACCCATATGATGAAGAAGGTGGGGGGAGGTCATCCACATGAATATTCCTAAAATAATAATAATAAATGTAGAAGATAGAATATGAGCGTTCATCGCGATATTGATCGTTACTTGGAAACAATAATATGTGTTGGATGAAACGCGAACAAGCATATTATATATATATGTATGATAATTATGAAAATGAGAGATTTTGCGAAATTTGGAAAATAAGAGAAGTGGGAAAATTGGAAAATTGGACTCGAGTCCCGGATTTTAATCCAGGATGCCTATGTAGACTATAAAGGCATCAATGTTCACGTAGTTCGAATGTAGAATATGGGTGGGGTTTATCCCATTGATTCGAACGGAATTTTATTTTGTGTATACATGTAGAAAATGTGTTTGTGTTTTGGAAAAAGTGTGATGGATAATTCCGTTAGGAATTTACGAGTGTAACCCTCTTTTATTTGTTTTTTTATGGAAAATAAAGTATTGCAATAAACTAATAAAAGTATAGATGTTAATATGTATGAAATAAAGTGAAACTAGATTATGAATCTAATGTAACTTACGCGAAAACAAGAGAATAAAAGAGAGGGAGGAGGAATTGGACCTTCCTTGCAGCTTGAGCTTGGATCTTGGATGAATTCCTTTTAATGTTGATGAATGATGATAAGAAAGAAGGATATTTTCCAAATTGAGTGTGAAAGGGCTTGGTATTTAGGCTTGAATGGAACTTCTCATATGGAACTTCGCTGATTTCGAGAGAATGTTACTAAGATCACTGATGTTGATGGATTTCTTCTGTGTCTTGGGATTGTGGTCATGGCCCCTGTTTATAGGGTAAAAAGGAGGTGGTGATCGACCTACCCCATGGTGTGCCTATCAGTAGGTAACCCTTGACACTGTGCCGATTGGCAGTGTTCAGGACCTGCCAATTGGCAGTCTCGTGTGGAATTTTTTGGAAAAATGATCGTAGTGCATAAATCGTTGATCCAAATTGTGAACGGGTCATACCGTTAGAAAGGAACTTCAAAGACCTTCGAGAGTCCTTCGGACCACTACCAGATACGAGAGTTGACTTTGGGTCAATTGTGGCTTGAAAGCACATGTCGATCTTTTGGACGAGGGATCATCGGACGAAAATGGATCGTTCGTCCATATGGTAAGTCAGAATCGCACATGGGGGAAGACCATTGGAAATTTTAGGAGGTGTACTTTGACATTACAAAGAGTTTCACTTGGTTTGGAAAGTACACTGTAACACCTCGTATTTTTGTACATTTAATATTAAATTGATTCGGGAATTTTAAATTACTTATGTCTTGTAATTTTAATTGAATTAATTATGGCAATATATATTTTTAAATATTAATCGGGGAGTGAATGGTTAATGTTTAGGGAAATTTATTTACTAGGTGAATAGAAATAATTTAATTGCGTCATTTCGGGTATTAATGACGGGGTATGCACTTATCCCAGCCAGGAGTCGGTATAGAATAAATTGGGTGTGAGATAAGGATTTTTTATAAATTAATTGGAATGCCAATTCTGAGTGAGCGGTTGTGTCCGGATGGGTCGAGACAGTCAGAAAAGAGTACCCGGGGGTAGTAATTGGGTCTCGGGGCATTTTTGAGCATAGCAGGGCCCACACGAGGTTATTTGGGCTATTTTAATTAGGCCCATTAGGTGAAAAACGGGATGGAGGGTTTTAACCTAAGTGAGGAATTAGGAAATCAGCAGCCAACACAATTCTAAGCCTAGGGCTTGAGAGGAAAATTGGGGGAAATCTTAGCAAAAGCCAATCTGGGGATTTTGGAGACAAATTGAGGGACTACGCCAACGGATCAGACACTACGAACACTTACAGGCAAGTGGTTAACTGTTGTGATCTCTAAATTGATGATAATCAATTCATATCATAGTGATGTGTAAACCAAAATTCGTTTTGGGGATAAATGCGTATAAAAATGGGGGTTTTGTTCATGTAGCTATTGAATGAGATTCAAAGTAAGAAATGGGGGTATTATATATCCCTAAGTAAAGATAAAATGAAATTTGAATATAATTGATGATTAACATGGAATCTTTATGAGTTCTTGGATGAAGAACATGAATCTTGAATGACTTAGGGTTTAATTGATGAACACAAGATGTCAACCTGCCATAATTTTTTACACAAATTTAAACGTATGCCATTTGAGTTGTACTTCGAATTAGAGTGTGAACCATACATTCCGGGAAAGGTATTTCTCTTAGCTATCCAATGAACTTGGAATTAGATCAATCGGAGTTCTGTAGAGGGAGTAATCGACATTTTACTACATGGTGTTTGATCTGTTAACATAGTAATCTGCCAGAATTTTGACGTGACTTTAAACGTGTGCGATTTGAATTCTACTTCTAATTAGAGTGTGAACCATACATTACTGGACATATATTTCTCTTAGCTATCCAATGAACTTGTAATCAGGTCAATCGGAGTTCTGTAGAGGGAGAAATCAAAATTTTACTAGAGGGTGTTTAATCTGCCAGAAAATTTGAGATTTTTCTTTTTAAGCCTCAAATGTCTAAAATTTTATCGGGGAAGTGTTTGGGACCTTGATGAAATATATTGATGGAATAATTATATGGATGTAGGTCTATGATTGAGTGTTGAACTTTAATTTTGTGAGAGATTTAAGGTGGAGATTCATAGGCATGATTGTGATGTACTCTAATTCGAGATGATAAGAATATAATTACGAAAAAGCGTGAGCGAGCTTAAATTCATTAGGTCAGTGGGTTAACAAGGGTAACTACTGAATTGATATAACAAGGGATAACTAGGACCCTTAGAGTTATGTGAATACTTGAATTAATACGAAAGTGAAATAAATTCGTAAAGCAAACAAGTACGGTGAATATTATAGAGAATATATTACGTACAAGTATAAAGAATTGGGTTGTGTAAATACCTACTGTTTTATAGGATTACTTGGGTTGTGAATGCCAATTGTGTGTATCCTTGTTATAGGAACAAAGACTCGGGAAATATTAAGTTACGAGCTAAGTAAGTGAGTCCGGGGATAATAGTTGGGTGACACCAAGTTATTAAATTAATGGATGTGATAATTAATGAAGGTAGAGTCGGAGGGTAGACTCGGAAAAGTATTAAATTAATTGATGTTGTAATTAATTAGTTTAGGGTCGGGTTGTAGACCCGGAGTTTAGTATAAATTAATTAATGTCTAAATTAATTAATTGGGAGTCGGACCACAGACTCAATTTGGTATAAATTAATTATTGTGTAAATTAATTATATTAGAGTCGGACCACAGACTCGGATTTTTGTTGATTAATTAACGTGTAAATTAGTTAAATAAGAGTCGGATTGTAGACTAGGGTGGGTATTAAATTAATGTGTGTGTTAATTAATTTAATTAGAGTCGGATTGTAGACTCGGGGAGGTATTAAATTAATAAGTGTGTTAATTAATTTAATTAGAGTCGAATTGTAGACTCGGGGATGTATTAAATTAATGGGTGTGTTAATTAATTTAATTAGAGTCGGACCATAGACTCGGGAAAAATATTATATTAATTGAGGCATGAATTAATTATATTAGAGTCGGACATAGACTCGGGAGGATCATAAATTATTAAGTGAGAAAATTAATTACGTTGAGTCGGGCCACAAACACATGAAATTACAAGCAGTGTACTGGATTTTGAGTGCACGGTAAAGCCGGAGTTTATATTATATATATATGGTGAAGTGACAGTATATATATACGTGTTCATATATTGTGTGTGATATTAAATTACAGGCAGTGTACGGGATTTTGAGTACACGGTAAAGCCGGGGTTTATATTATATATATACGGTGTAGTGATAGTATATATATATACGTGTATATATTGTGTGTGATATTAAATATCAGTGACTAGATATTTATTCAAATTATATACTCTAATGCTATCAAGGGAGGTTGCACGATGTGGGTGAATCCCCTAGCTTGAGGAGTAGGGCGAGTATATCCCCAGGTCATAGCGTCCGGTATATATGGGTGAGGGATGTATCTCACTTTCAGGGAAGGAATATGACCGCCTCCACTACGTTTATATTTTGGGCCAAGTTGGTGAGCGATTCCAACTTGGATAACTAGGTTTTGTGAGCACACCTAGTGAGATAGCATTTTAGAGGGAATCATCCAGCGAGGGTATACTCGAAGGGATGGATGTACGTATATTATGTGTGGATATTGTGGTAAAGGTACATATATAATGGTAGTAAATATTATATACGGGTAATAATACAGTGTGTGATGTATTTACTTTATATAACTAGTGACACGGTTATATGCTAATATTTAAGAGGAATTAAGTAATTTAATTATGAGATAACTTATAATTCAAGAATCATTATACTCGGGTTAGAGTAGTATGGCAAGGGATGGTTATACCAGGACTAGTTGAACGGGGTAGTACAACTAGGTGGGTTTAGGGTAACTGGTAGGTGTGAACAATAGTGGAGGGGTGAGAATGTCCACAAGGGAGTGCGACACTAACTTAAATACGAAGCGCATTCATGCATTTTAAATTACTGCAGTTAATTCACTTGCTAAATATTTTCAAAATGTTTTGGGTTCTAACCCTTGCTATAAAACTATTTTCAAAACCTTTTAGGTGTCCAGCCATAGGGACGCCAGGATTGATATTCTATTCCAGGGACACGGAGCTGCAGCATATGTGGATGCTAGCAGGAGTTTGGATTAGACGCATCGTTCATTCATTCCTAGAGTAGGAATCATTTCTCAGTTCAGTTTTATTTAGGGCTTGTCGCCCAGACTTCTCAGTACAGTTTTCAGATGTAATCCTTCAGGTGTTTGATGTTTGTATTGGATTATTTTACTTTGGTGGCCGATGGTTTATTCGGCAAGCTATTTAAATTAATTATTCAGTTGATTTATTCAGTTGTGTGAATGGTTTATATTTAATTCCGCATGTACTATTTTGTTAAATTAAAAAGTTAAAATTTGGCACCAGTTTTTGGAATACTAGGTGGTTAGTATGTTTTAAAAAGTTTTCGACAGTGATGCTAAGGATGATCCAAATAGGATTCCTATTTTAATTTGGTATAGGACTGATCACCCGGTATTTTATTAGGCGGGGTGTCACATTCACCTTGGTCAACCAGGGCCTGGAAGCATTCGATTACCTCTTGGAGTAAAACAAATCGTTCATCCGTACCATAGGTCAGAATCACGCACGGGGAGGATCGTTAGAAAGGGTATTCAATGCCCTTAGGAGATTCATTTTTTATCGTTTGATCTCAAGAGTTGATTTTTGTCAAACAGAGTCCGGGAGTGCCCAGTGACCTCCGGATCGATTTTTAGGGAAAAACTGATCGTTCGTCCAAACTGTTATGTTGTTTTACGCACAGGGAGGACCGTTGGAAAGGGTTTTCAGTTCCCTTCGAAGATTTAAAGATATTTCTCTATGATGGTGAAGTTGATTAGGGTCAATTTGGGTCCCGGGGGTGCCCAATGGCCTCTGAATTAATTTTTGGTAGCGAAATGGTCCGTTCGTCCGAACCGTTATGTCGATTCACACATGGGGTGGACCGTTGGAAAGCGTATTCGGAGCCCTTGAAATATTTAAAGAGTTTTTGCTCTGAAGGTTGAGTTGACATGAGTCAAATGAGGCTCCGGGGGGCCCGATGGCCTCTAGATCGGTACTCGGAGTGCTTCCTAGGTTTTCGGTGGAAAGGGGTAGTGCTAGGGTCTATGGAGAGACTTAGGGGGTCCTAAAATGTGGTGTCTATAGTATAATTTGGCAAAAAATTAAATAAACTAGATAAGCGTTAAAGTATGCACATAATCTGATCCTCATCGGGCATTACACTTAACAATTGAATTTACTATAAAATTGGAGGTAACACATGGGACATGAGGGCATAAAGAGTAAATATAAATGGAAGCTAGGTTGCGCACATGCCACAAATGAAGGCTTCTATATAGAAAATGAAAAACTGTATTCTTAATGAAAGATACCACTCATTAAAGGAGGCGAAATTCATTTTCACAGATTATCAAACTATTTTAACTTTTGACTTAAAATCACCCTAAGATCACATAGGACTTGTATAGGGTTGTAATGTAGGTTTGGGGTTAAGGTACGAAATGAAAGAAATATATACGGTTTCAAAGTGTTCGGGGATAAAAAGTCGAGATACCGGGATATTGTGGACAATTACAAAATTGGAAAACAAATTCCCACATAAGCATTAAATATGACAATAGGAGAGCGATAAGGATTATTGAACATAATATACAACATATACAACTTTTTTTTTTCTTTTTTTTGTAAACTTTTCTTTTGTTTTCTTTTATTTTTCGCTTTTTATTTTCTTTTTCACTACACTTTTTTCCTACTTTTCTCACTCTTTTCATGCTTAATTGCAACCACAAGAAAATAACATCATTCAATCCCATGTAACATTCCAAACAAAGTTATGGAAGGTAATATGCATGGTTTATAACTCCAATGTGGAGTTGGTTATGGGATTTCGGGTGATGAAAAGAAAGGCTATATTTAGGCTCAAACGGGTTGACTAGGGAAAGATATAAGGTGAGGTCAAGGCTAATATGGGTGATATAACAAAGATTGCCTATGAGCATTTCATAAAGTTTACGCAATTCTCAAGTCAATTTTTTTTAAAATCATGATTAAGTTACCCATTTCAATATATAAAATCATATAATGAACGATCAATGAAAGAATAGAGAGATTACTGGTGAATTTAGTATTTTCAAAGAGGAAAGAATAGTGTATAACACTCACAAATGAAGAAAAGCCCAAAGCTCACACGGTTTAAGTATATACAATACAATAAAAGATTACCTAGTTATAAAAATCTTAAATCAAATCAATATAATAAGGAAAGCGCATGTGCTCATGGGATAAGGTTTAATTCATGAAGTTATTCGTAATATCAATGATTTGAGGACTAAAGTCTAACAAGTTCAAAAATCGAGAACATGCATCATTGAGTTGCAGTTGGATCGAGCATTTATTGAAATTTCTTATCGGAAATAAGACAAAATGCCCAACAAAGGAAAAATAAAAGAAAGAAAATATTTTTGAAATTTTCATTTTTTAACAAAAATCATGCTTTGTAACTAACATGTGATCAAATCCATGGACTAGACATGAAATGGATAGAATATCCTACACCCCCTAACTTAAATGTTTCATTGTCTCAATGCAAATCAAGAAGACAACACAAATATTGGAAAATAATGATATTACCCAAAATTTGAGCAATCCCCGTTGAGTACGAGTCCGAAGAATCTACAAAACAAGTTAGTACCGAGCATAACGAAAATCAATAACAAAAATTTTAACTAATTACACTAGACTAAACTAAAAACAAAGAATAAATAAAGAAAGAAAATTAAAAAGCAAACTATTTACAACACACTATTTGGACTTCACACTAATTATACACTAGAAGTCTAAATAGTTGAGGATCCACCCAAACAACAACTTGACTTTGGAAGATTAACGGTGGACCCTCCCAAGAAAATATGCCTCCCGAAATATATGAATTCCATTTGAACAACGGAAGGCATGAGGGTGGTGAAAAAGGTGAGCCATCGCCAATTATAAATTTTTGGGGGACGATTGGGGATTTGGATAATAAGGGGGAGAGGTACGCTTGGGGTCCAAGAAAAATCGATTCACCTCCCCAAGATTTTCAAGGGGAATGGGAGGTGGTGCACACATGGGGGAAAAATCCATCTTGGAAAACAAGTCCAGCTAAGAGTACTTGTCTACAAAAGGTATAGAAGTTTCAATAATTTCTACCGACTCATAGGAATCAATCGGTACCTCTAATGGTTCGATCACGGAAAATGTATATGGTAATGAACTAAATTCAATCTCAATCAACTCATCGTCAGAAAGAGATTGAATTTCGGGTGAGAAAGACTCACTTTCAATGAAATGTTCTATTAAAAGTTGGGGTGAAACACAAGTTTCCACATCCTCGTTGATTTCCACAAAATAATCAATTTCATTGCAAAGTGCTTAAAATCTCAATCCAGTACCAATAATGTTATCCACACCTTGGGTGAAAAGAAGAAGGTTTTCTTCCAAAGTAGGCTTAGCCGGCTCTAGAACCTCAGATTCCTCATTTGGTTTAAACTCTTCTTCAAATTTATAAGCAGTGGAAGAAAAATCGTCGTTGGATTCGAATATGCATCCAACTCAAGCTCCCAACAACGGTTTTCATTCCGATAAATGATTTCAGGCCTTTCATTCTCAAGAAATTCTTGAAAATGGAAAACTTGAAAACTATCCCCAAAGTAAGAATCATTAAAATAACCGAAAAAGTTATAGAAGTAGGACATGGTTACCTAATTGTTTGTAGATGCAGAATACAAGTAGGAAGGTCTGCGATCGAGAATCAAAGTTTCTTAGAGCTCAAATGTGTTATCCTGTACAAAAAGTTAAAACAAAGACTACAAATACAAACAAAAAAATAAAACAATTACAATCTAAAACACAACACTCCCCGACAACGGCGTTATTTTAATCGGGCGCGAACTGCGTGCTTGTGTAAGGGCAATGTCGTTGTTTTCAGTTTACCGCCTCAGTGCAAAAACCTAAACTACAACTACACTTGTGAAACAAGTATAGCAGTAAGTCAGGTATCGTAAGAAATCCATAGAAAGTGTTGGATAGACTTTAATTGATTTATTACTTTAATAATAAAAGTGTAAAAGGTGATGGGTTGGTTTAAAAGAAAAGGGAAAAAATTAAGAAGTTAAAGCTAAACATGAATTAATAAAATGAGAGTCAGGGTCATATCCCCTCCATAGGATAAACACACGAAAATATTTAACCGAGAATTTTTAGTTAATTATAAACAAAACACTTGAACCAATTTAATCCAAAAATGCGAGATAAAACATTTAATAAAAAATGGCCACACACGTCTTAAAATCGGATTGTGGCTATAAACATTAACGTTGCGTGACAAAGAAAGTTAAATGCATAATAAACACATTTTAATACGCGACGTTTCGATTAAACATGATTTTCCCTAAAAACTAACTTTTGGAGCTCGACGCCCATTAATGACGGACACATGACCCAAACCATATTTAACTAGTTATTAGACATGAATAAACTAATTTAAACAATAATTAAACTATAGAAAGAAAGAAATAAATACACTAAACTAATTAGTCAAGAAAGAAAAAGAGGAAGAAGAAGATGAATAGTAACTTACATTAATGGTGGTAAACCAAAGAAAAAGGAGGAGAGGGGAAAAGCTCCAACAAAATCCACAAAGTTCTAATACAAAATGAAAGATATCTCATCAAAATGAGTTGAATTTGATTTATACATAAACCCTAATGGAAAACTTGCAATTAAAAGGAAACTAAAAATAAGGAAACTGAAAATAAGGGACTAAATTGATTCGGGCCAATCCGAATCGATTCAGTAAGATAAAAGCAACTTCTGGTGCTAAATCAAATCGATTTGGCCTTGGTTGAATCGATTCGGTTTAACATGTTTGCAATTCTGTAGCTTTATCCAACAATACATAAAGTGCCATAATTTCTTCGTTATAACTCGAAATTAGGCACGGTTGGAGGCTAAGCGAAGATAACTCAGAGGGATACCACTTCCAAGGAGACATTGAGACAAAAAACCAAATAATGAAATGACAAAAATGCCCTTGAGTTTGGTTTTGAAGACAAAACCATCCTAAAAATTGCATAACTTCTTCATTATACACAGGAATCATGCACCATCGGTGGCCACGTGAAGAGAAATCAAAGGGCTTTAACTTTCGTGAAGATGTCGGGATTAAAATTCGAATGGTGAAATTACTAAAATGTCGCCGAAGCTGCAATATTCAACGAAACTTTTTCGAAAGCGACCAAACTTCACACAAAGCACCGAAATACCAACAAAAGATCAATTATACCTCATATACCATGTTACATATAAAATGGAGGTTTTCTGATTTACGAGCATAAATATAGGAATTAAGGTACCCAAGGGGACTAAAATGCATAAGTTTAAGGGTGAATAAATACAATATTCGTGTCGAATTATATAAATATATATATATATAACTAAGGTACAACCTACTAATGCATCCAATTTAGTTTTTCATCATAAAATCTTATAACAATCAAGGTACAACATAACAATGTACTAGATTCAAACCTAGAATGTGTATAATCCCAAAATATATGATGAAGACAATCGATTAGGAATTAGTTACATAAAATGCATAGTAAAACAAGTTATTTCTTTTCAGAATATGAAAGATTGAAGTCCTTTATTTGATTCCTCATGGTGCATCCTCTAGTTCTCCCATAACACTCCTTTTGTTGACCTCTCTAAAGCCCCTATACTACCTAAGGTTTGTGTTATGTGTAAAGACATTGTATAATGAGGGTTAAGTCTATTTTAAACCATAAATCCCATGGGTATCCTATGGCCATAGTTTGAGACCTTCAAATAAGCACAAAAAGCTATTCAAACACTCCTAAAACTTAGCCCAAACGGGTACTCACCCTTGAGCCCAAAATCAACATACTAAAAAAAACTCTTGAGAACTCTGTACTCTTTAGAGTCCAGTCCAATGCTACCAACTTGCAACATAAAAATATATGAGTACATTACTATTAATTTTAAAGTCATCCACATATAATTTAATTTCACCAATTGAAATAAGTATAACATGAAATAAAATAATTAGAATACAAAATCAATAATTTTTTATAACTTAAACAATGAGTAAAATTAAATTATTTAATAAATAACCGTTTATTTAAATACTTGAAAAACGGGGTATTATAAATCATTAGGAATAAAAATAAGGTATCTAGGAGATTGGTTTGAGCAAGATTGTCTAAAATTCAAGCAAAGAAAGTAAATGAAAAAAAAAACATAAATTGTTGGTAAATCCAAATACTCGGGGTTGTTCAAATGATAGAAATATGTATCGAAAAAGAAAAAATACACAAAAAAAAAGTTTCTAAATAAACATAGAGTTGAAAAATACCAAAATAATATTATAAAAACCCATTTTTTAAGAAAATAATATTTTTTGAAAGAATAATTACTGTCCATAAGGAAAAATAATTTTTAAATGTTGGGGATGCTGATAGATAAGACATTATGAAAATCAATGAAAAAACAAAAAGTATTCAAGGTGTTTTTATTACATGTAATTAGAAATAGAAGAAAAATGAAGGGATTGTTAGTCGAATACGCCACATGGTGTGCCATGTGGAATATGATGAGCGAAGCGATGTAGTGACCAAGAGATCACCGATCTACTAATGGAGAATAAAGAGAAATGATGATTAGACTTGACCAAATTCAAGCATACTATAATTCTAATACTTTAGAGATAAGATCAAATATGATAATAAATCACCATGAGGAAGAAATAGAAGTATATGACACTTGAATCTATAAATAGGAGCAACCCCCATAGTGCGGGACACAATCAACCACATTATTTTAACCATGGCTTGGACTGTCAGCTATTAATCCTAGAACTCCTATTTTCCTCTCTTTTCTGCATAAATAAAGATATAACTCCCTTCCCATTGGATGTAAGCAAGCCGACCTACCACACCATGTAAACTTTGTGTGTTCTTTCCACACTGTAAACATTTACTAAGTGCAAATCATAATATTGCAATTATTGTGGGTCTGATATCCCATACATTTTGGTCTCATCTGTGGGAAATCGATTTCAACTCCCACCATTAAAATACAACAACATTGCTCATCAGTCTTACCGTTCCCATGTCAGGAGTCGTATTCAATCTGAGATACAAGTCTTATGTAGGGAACAATCACCTTCAAGATCCCCCACCTCCTAATGAAACAAGGTCAAAGGGGCTTATTCTAAGCATATAAACAACAGACCATGTCTTCCCTAACCTACAAAAACTACTATAGGAATATACCTCAGGGATCTCCTAATTCTTATCATCTCGGTGTTCTTTATATAAAAAAGGAAACAAAACGTACATGAAACTCAAATCCAAAAGAGTGTGCCACTCAATAAGAGATATCAAAGAACGACATGCAAAATACTAGCATATAAATATAACCCTCAAGACCTAGGGCCATACTCTTATACAAATTATAATAACCCATATATTGTAATATCAAGCTTGATCAAGTCCCAATAATAAAATATACAATATTTTATAATTTAAAGTATCATTCTTAGCATGTGACATAAACATGAATCATTTAAAACTTTTTCCAACAATAAAAGATATGATAAATAACAATATGAATAAATCATCAAAAATGAATTGCAACTACAACATTCTCCAATAGTCCAAGAATAATACAAAGATATCAAAACAATATCCCAAATACAATTGTGGAGTCACAAGAAACTCATAAGTCCAAGAGATATCTCATAACAAATGTACAACGAAAATGAAACTCAACTGTACGTTAAATAAATATCGAAAATCTAACCTACTCTTTAAGATCCAGTCTGCTCCTAAAAGCTCAAACCTAACTAGAGAGGTTAGTCAACGCAAGGGGTCAGGGTCCATTGAAAGAATACTAGCTATCTTCCAAAACAAGTAATATAACCCGGATAATAATACCAAATTAAATAAATTCCATAATAGAAACTTTAATGTAACCTTAACATTTAGGCCAAAAATCTTCATTATTGTAATGACCCCGCTTTTATATGTTCACATATAGTTTTAAATTTTTTATTATTTCATATGTGATATGGATAATGTTAATTTATTATTTTAGTTTAAACTCCCCTTCAGAAATCATGAATTTTCAAATTAGTACAAACATAAAATTTTAAAGTTTTCGGTAGGAGTGTTCATATGGGAGACTACCTTTGACCATTATAATATAAAAATTGACTTAAGGTAAAAACTAAAAGGTTGTAGATAATTGAATTAGTTTTGTAACACAACAAACAGTTTGTTAAACGAAGGTCTAAACAAGAAGTTATGCTAAAATTACGAAACAAGGATAAATCTGTCAATCCTTTAATTTGTATTTTGTCCTATTACCACACCATGTGTTATATTTTGATTGGTTGGAAAGGAAGGCTAGTTAGGCCGACTTAAACACTTTGAAATAACCTCATTATTCATCGAGATGGATTAAATCATAGTCTTATAGCATATTCTAAGCTAAATGATAAGTTTTGGGGTAGAAAATAAAATTTTAAGAAACTTTAGGGACTTGATTTTTAAATAAAGAAAGTTTCAAGGACTAAAATGAAAATATAAAAGGACCATTTTGTAAATAAAATATTTTCAGGGACCTCTAAGAAATATTGAAAATGTATGGTGTAAAATTACTAAAATACCCTTCATGTGTAAAATGACCCTTATACCCTTAATAACTTTACACCTCGTGTTTGACACCTCGTGCTATACTTTTTCCACCACACCTTACACGTGTCATACATATAAACAAGGATAAAACAAATGTCATTCAATTAAATAAGGATAAAACACGTGTTGGAATCGGGTGAAATAAAGATTGCAAGATAGCCCCGTTACGCGACACGCGACATGCTGACTCGCCAAAAGGAGTGCTTAGTCATCGGTGCACGTGTCAACAGCCAAATAACTTTGGGAAACTATAAATAGAAGCCTTAGGATCATTTCTTACACGAAATCCATTCCAAATATCAAAGATAAATAGTGAGAGAAAGTGTGAGGAAGTTTAAGAAGAAGTTTTGTCTCAAGATTAACGAGCGATCCAAGACTCTGTTTCTGTAACTTTGGATTTATGTTCTAGGTGAGTAGTCTATGACATTCCTGGTGTATTTTGATTATATGATATTATGCAAACTATATATATTTTGTGAAATGATTTTATTCTCAAAATACATCTGATACCGATGATTCTGTCGTTTGTTATATGTGTATATCTCTCGATATATAGATCTGATTTGAATTATGAAATTATTGATTCGGCCTATGAAAACTCTCTTACTGTGTTGGCCTTGACTACCGGGTGGAAATATTTGGGTTGTACCTTCCCAGCAGGTTTATCGCTGGTGTGCCCTAAATAAGGCATTGTTTCAGTTATCATGATTTTCTGTCTGTGTTATTACCGGGTGGAAACATTTGGTAAGACTATCTGTTTATCTGGGTATTAGAGCATACATGGACATCAAAATAAAAAAAAACTGAATAATTGACATATTGCCCAATTATTTTATATGTTCTATTCTGAACTGATTATTCTGATCTATATATTGCCAGTTTACTTTATATATTTTACTGCAAATTCTTGTCCATATATGTATATGCCTTCTGTTGGAAATTGAATAGGTATCAATTTTTTTAAAAAACTATGGAATGTCTGGAGATTAATTCTCACTCGGATTTTAGCTGATGTTGTATAACTAACAATTTTTCAGGAAATAAGTAGGCTTGGAGGGAACGAAAAAGGACTGTGTTGAAGATTCAGCTTTTAGAGATCTCTTTGTTATTATGTTTGTTATATCATTTTAAACATGTCAGGCTCCCTTGTAATAAGTTTTAAATTCCTTTTTAACTTGTAACTCGTTGTGACTTTTAATATAAATGAAGTTTCCTTTTAGAAGGTTCTGATGACGTAATTCTTTTACTTTCAGTATTTTACGATTCATAACCATGTGATTATATTTTCGTTGCACTTATTTAAGGAAACAATTTAATTCAGAATATTTGTTGCTGTGGTGGCATGTCAAGACACTCTTTTCATACTACTAATTTTGGGGACGGGGTCATGACAATTATAGTTCAGCAAATTGTATAATAGATTCAATTGTATGAATAACAACAAGGTTTATTAATGTTTCGTAATACCAAGAGTATAAAGATCTATCCAGTTACTAAACATGATATACTAAATAATCATATAATGTCGAGCTAATCATAACTACCAAATTATTAGTTAATATCAATAACATCTCTTTATAAAGGAAAATATCAGCAACTATTTATTTACCAACTAATACAAAACAACCCATAATGTTAAATTTATAAATATCATTACAAGTATTTTATCTAGTTTCACGATATTCAAATGTGATCTAATTGATGTGTATGATCAAATGTGTGCAAATAAAGGTCATTCATAATCATCTACAAGACAAGGTTTATGAGTAAAACTCCTCACCAAGGGTAAGAACCTTAGCGCACTTTAATTTTCATTTCTATATGAAAGGATGTTATACACAAGACAAAAAGATACCTCTCATTATGTGCCAATGGCTATGGAGCGCACTTAATAATCACAACAACTAACGGGGATGATGTGGAGTATGCCCTCGGGTTCCATTTTGAGACTTGAAATAATGAGGTCGAATATGAGTCCCTTACATAATGATTGGGATTGGTGTCATCACTGGGTGCTGAACTGCTATCGACCCACAGTGACTCCCAACTTGTAGTGAACCAATTCCTCAGAGTGTATGAGATAAGAGGAGATTCAATTATCAAAATACTTGGTGAAGGTGAAAGAGTTATTATTCAAATTCTATATGGTGTGAATTATCAAAATTCCAAGGGTTGAAAATGTACGAGCAGATGCACTTGCTCGTTTGGTGTCATCCACGAGGATAGAGCTGAGAAGAAAAATACATGTAGAGGTCTTAATTCAGCGTAGTCTAGAGTAAGAATGTGTCTTTGTTATGGAGATAGACTTAGGACCATCCTGGATGGACCCCATCAAGGCATATTTGGAGACCGACTTAGTTCCAACGGACCAAAAGAGGCATGAAGAATCCCCTATAAAGCATCAAGGTATGTGTTAGGAGGCTGAATTCTGTTAAGATGAAGGTTCATGATATCACTTCTAAGATGTGTTCATCCTACCAAAGTTGATGATTTTATAAAGGAAGTGCACAAAGGCTCATGTGAAGCCTAATCAGCGGGTAGATCATTGATAAATGAGTGGCCACTTAGGTCAACTGTTAATCCTCTATAAAAGAGGACCGTGAAAACTTTACGAAAGAGTATGATAAGTGCCATAAGTATGCCATGATCCATAAGAGTCTAGGAGACTCATTGACATCGATCACATCCCCTTATCCCTTCTCCATGTGGGCGATTGACTTGTTTTGTCCACTTCCTAAGACGAGAGGCATATTTAAGTTCCGAGTCATAGCATTGGACTACTTTACCAAATGGGTAGAGGCTAAGTCCCTAATTGAGATGCCATATAAAAAAGTTATCCATTTTATATAGAAAAATATTATCTGTTGTTACATGATGTCGTACGCTTTCATCACTGGCCATGGTACCCAGTTCAACAACAAAGAATTCGAGGATCACCGTATACTTTACAAAATCTAGTAGCTATACTCAGCAACTAGTCACCCACAATGCAACTGACAGACATCGGTGACGAATAAAACTTTATTGGGCGAGATAAAGAAAATGCTCAATGACGCCAAAGGGAACTGGATCAATGAGCTGTAGGGTATTCTTTGGGCATACATGATGACATAAAGAACGACAATGTGTATCCCATATATGATGTCATTCAGTACAGATGCAGTATGGGGTACTCAATTTTAACTCACCAAAGAGCGATATGATGAGGAGACTTGATCTGGATCTTGTAGAGGGAGTAAGGGAGAGTTCATCTCTATGATTAGTGGCCTATTACAATAACATTATTAAATCGAACACTCTAAAGGGAGGGGACTACATGCTCAATAAGGTCATTCGAACCTAATTGGCATGGCCTGTACAAAATATCCTCTATCGTATGACCTAAAACCTACAAAATTAAGACTTTGAAGGGTGAACAATTTAAGAACTATCGAGCACTGAGCACCTGAGAAAATATTACTAGGCATGAACATATTATTAACTTTAAGGATTGAAGGTGAGCAAGCCCCCAATTTTTAAATTTAAATATAATGAAATGTTTCAAATTTTAACTTTCCAATAGTTATTTAAAATTTTCTTTTCTTAAAGAGAACAAACCAACTTATAAAAAAAAACAAAACCAAACTAAAAGTGAAATTAAAACTACACACACAATTTTCATTTCGACTTAAACACACATTAATCCAATTCAAGTTAAACTTGCATGTTATCAAGATAAAGTAATTTTGTACTTGAATTAAATTGAACATACCCAAACATTAAATTTGCCCCAAATTAAATAGATTTTGATTTTGAACTAAATTTATCTTTTAGTCCTAAGCATGCATCTAGGTGATATAGCAAGATAAAATAAATCTCAATCGCAGTACACCGGATGTACGAGGAAAACCCTAATGGGAAAAACCTCGGATGGCCCTAGCCTTAAGTCCACTAAGTACGGTTTTACAATTACAAGATAGATGACTTACTTCCTCGACTTGACTCCCTTCAATCCTTGACGCGTCTTCTTGTAAACACCTCTGCCTAGTCGATAACCCCAAAACTCCGCCGAAATCTTGCAATCCACCAATGACACTTTTGGACATCCGTCAACCCTCAATGAAGCCTTTCTTCGAGTGGGAATGTCACATCCAACAAAGCTCTTCTCCTTTATGAGTTGAAAAGAAAACTCAAACTCTTTTCTTCAATGGTGTAGAGAAAATCGGTGTCAAACACTCCAAGCAATATATATATGTTGAAACTTGGATATAGACAAACATATGGGTGTATATGTGTTTTGAAAGGAATTTACTCCATAAAACTTAACACAAAAAACTTTTTCTTGAAAGTATTTTGCTCAAATGACTCTTGGAAATGTGAAAAAGTTGTCTTCAAAAAGTTTGTTCTCGCACTTAAGAAGTATGTCAAAAAGGAAGTGGGGAAAGTAGTGGAAAAGTGAAAAAAACTGGCTTACAATTATTTTCGTTGTTTTTTCGTTAGAAATCTTGTTCGAACGAGACTTCTAACGAAGAGACAGAAAGAAAAAAAAATCTCATTTGAAAACACGTTCGTACGACTTACCGTTCGAACGAGGTCATTCGAACGATCTATCTAACGAGATCTCAGACCATGGTTATAGATAATTTCGATTCGAACGCGTGGCCACCAATTTTGTATTTTTCTGATTTTTTTTATTTGATATGATTTTTCTACTGAAAGGTGTCCGATAAAAAAATATTTAGAACTATGAATTCAAAAAACATTTAACAAAAAAAAATACTAACACCCAAAATAAATTTCTAAAATACACCCAATAAATAATGTTCCAAGCTCCTATATATATATATATATATATATATATATATATATATATATATATATATATATATATATATATATATATATATATATATATATATATATATTAAAATGCATTCATACCTTAGGAGCAATGGAACCAGGTTGATGACGTAGAAACGAGGCACAACACACACGGCATTTGATGAATCTTTAATATCTTGGCCGCTATGTCTTCAACAAACACGTCATAGGCTTGAATGGATAAACTTGAACTCTATCCTATGACTCAAATGTTTTTGTCTGGAATTGAGCCAAAACTACAAAGGACTCAACTGGAAATTTGTGTCCTTACAAATCTCCCCCTTTGGCGATTCCGGGACAAAAACCAAAGAAAAATCCTAAAGGGCCATCAAGCTCTACTAAACTAAAAAATATCCCACCCAAAATAAAAATACAATGCTTGACTCAAACAACCCAAGGATCAATATCTTTGCCCGATGATGAACGTTGCCATTTAGATGAATTCCTGCACACTTAAGCAAACTATCAAACGCATAGGGAATATCAATATATTAAATGCAAAAATAAATACTCCCCCTAAATGAATTCTCCCCTTTTATCAAACAAATGACCTACTTAGAAAGACGTCTCCCCCAAGATAAATCTCCCTAAACTAAGATACGATTATAATAGGTTTAGTTACCATTTCTTCCCTATCATTTTCCTCCTTTTTGTTCAGGAATAGACAAAAGCTAAAGAATCAAAACTTAACTTATCTCCCCCTATTAAAGCATATACACCCCTTAAACTAATCAAGGGATAAATAAAATGGGATAACAAGCTAAACACGCATTAGTGCATAAAGTGATGAGAATATTAAAGCACATAGGCAACTAAAATTCAACTAATCCAAAAAATAACATCGGATACCAACTATGATGCAATAAAATGATACCAATATGATATATAAAGTATTAAACATGTGATATCAACAAATAATGCAACAAGATGGATACCAATTATGAATTAAAGCATATATGGACTAGAAAAGCAAGGCAAAGGCCAAAAACAAACACAATATCATATATATGTATATATAATATATTCAAACTAAGCATAAGTACACACATATAGATATAAACACCAAAATGACACAAAACATAATAATTTTTTCACACTCGTATGGTAAAAATGTGTCATATGGAAATGGAAGTGTTGGGGTGTGAACTAGAAACAATTAAATTTAGACCCAATCACTTAAAACATGTTCACGGAGTTCTCAATTGATTGCAAACTTCATCACATTTCAATATAACATCATGTGATAATATAGATTGAACTCAATGAACAAACATACACAATGCATACAAGCCTAGAATTTTGATGATTCTACAAACCAATAGAGTCATGACATTGAAAACGCAACTAGGATAAACAGACATTGTGCAAACCGTTGATATATCATCCAAACTCCCTCAATAATCATATATATTATTCTTTTGAATTAATAAATCAACTAAACATAGGCCTTGGCAATTATTTTTCTTTTTAATGCCATATTTTCTTTTAGGCCTTTGGACCACGTATTTATCTTAGGTCCAAACAAACGGTGGCTTACTATTCGCAAAGGATAATAAATCCTTTTAAAGCCCTTACCCGTGCACATTTATATATCACATTTTTTATATCTGAAAAATCTCATGTGCAACGGAATTTCACATGCACTAGTCCTCCTAGGTCACATAACATGTAGATGACAAGATTGGAAGGAGAACACCTCACAAAGCTCAAATATACATATGAAGTTAAAATTTCAAATGAGCTCGTGTATGTGTGAATTGAGGCATATAAAAATAGAATCCATTTAAATCGATATAAAATCCAACTACTCCATGTAAGCATGGTAAAGAACATAATAAGGATTGACAATCTAAACCAAAAGTTCTAGCCACATGGGAGCATAAAAGATGGGATTAAACACAAGTATATGCCACATATAGTGTGTCAAACTAAAATACACACATAATAAAAATCTTTTTGAGTTTTTGAAATTTTTAACCAAATATAAAAAATATATACTCAAAAGACACACAAAAATCATTTGTATTTTTCATTAATCTTAAAGTGCTAAAAAGATAAAATGCAAATGATAAACAAAAATATTCTTGTATTTTTCATTTGATGCAAACAAAAATGAAAGAAGTATAATACAAAAGATAAACAAAAATCATTATTCTAGCATGTGTTTAAGCATGGAGCATAGACTAGAAAGTGATTAAACAAACATACATTTAGCATGAGAATATAGTATGAAGTACAAAAGCTTAAGTATGCAAATAAAACTAACACATTCAACTTTTAGATTTTGCAAGGGCGGAAGCATGTGAAAGTAAATGAGAATCAAATACCCTATCTTGTAAAGCTACCAAGTCGGATCTCCTAACCTAAACTAATTATGATTGACTATCTCGGGGTGTGGGAATCTTGGCTACCTTGGTTTCCTTACATTGGGATTTTCTAGGAACTCATTTTAGATCAAAACAAAATTTCCTAATATGACGTTTTCGACCACAATGTGAACATTTGAACTTACGGCGAAAAGATTTTCCTAAGGAGTGATCTCTAAAGGCATTCCTAGGTGATTCTCCTAAAAAGTTGGTTTTGGCTTTTTGAGTAGATTCATTACAAGTATCGAAGCCTAAACCATAAGTGTCATTTTTAATTTGGACCGGTCCTAATATTTTATCTAATTTCTCCGAACGACACTCCAAATCAAATTTGACTTTACTAGAGTCTTTTAATTTATTTTGTAATTCTAAAATGTTAGACTTTAATAAAATATTGCGCTCTTCAAATGCGTGAAGCTCATTTTTCAAGAATTCCATTAAACCTTTAAGGCTATCTCTCTCGCCTTCTAAATATTCAATCTTCTCACGAAGAGCTCTCTCACGTGACCTAAGGTCTTCAACTAACGCACTATCATCAACGACCTTGACACGCTCTTTTAAACTTGCTTCTAACTTCAAATTATCTCTTTTTAATTTAATAGATTCTTCATAAAGTTCTTGAAAAGCATTTTGAAGTTCACTCACATCAACCTCATTCTCACTTTTACTTTCTCTTTCTTCTTCACTTTCACTAACATAAAAAATAAGGGAATTATAAAATTTGACCTTGGAAGTGTCATGTGTTAAAATTTCATCAATAGAAGATTGCTCACAATCACTCACATAACTATCCATAAAAGCCACAAAATTGGGCTCGGTGGGGGAATCGGGTCCCTCTTCCTTATCACTATCACTAAGGGTTGTGTTATATGAAATAGGTTGCTTACACTCTCTCCTTAGTTTAGTGGGGCACTCAAAAGCCCTATGGCCATAACCCTCACAACCAAAACACCTATTTGACTCGTCCCTATTTAAATTTTCTTTAGAAATTTTAGGGATCTTTTCGGCTTTGTCATGCTTAGAAGTTCCAAATTTCTTAAAATCATTTTTAAATTTATCTTTGTTAAATTTAAGAAATTTTCAAAATTTCCTAGCAAACAAAGCCATATCATCCGAGTCACTATCACCCTCGCTCTCTACTAGTTGTTTTTCCTCTTTTCGGGCTTTTAAAGCAACGCCCTTTTCTATTTTCTTTTCAGTTTTAGAGAGAAACATGTCTACTTCATAGGTATGTAAATCACCTACGACCTCTTCTAATTTCGTAGAGGCTAAAGTTGGCAAAGAATTTAAAATGGTTACTTTTGGAATAAATCTATCGGGTAGGGACCGTAAAATTTTCTCTACAACTCGATTGTCGAGTATTTTCTCTCCCAAATTAAACGATGAATTAATAATATCGAAAAGACTAGCATAAAATTCATCAAATGTTTTTTTTTCGTTCATTTTTATGGTTTCAAATTGAGTGGTGAGGTTTTGGAGTTTCGAAGCTTTAACGACACTAGTACCTTCATGAGTGAGTTGTGAAATATCCCAAGATTCTTTAGCGATTTCACACGTCATAATGCGTCGGAATTCATCCGGTGTGACTGCGCTAAACAAGGCATTTAAATCATGGGAATTAAAATTTTAAAGTTTAAATTCATTCTCACTCCATCTATCAGCGGGTTTGGGAACATGTTCATTGTCTACTAAATGTGTAGGCAGGGACCACCCGTTAACGACAGACAACCAAACAATCTGATCGATAGAATTTAGTGCCGATTTCTTCCGTGCTTTCCAATACGCGTAGTTAGAACCATTGAAAATAGGAATTTAGAAAATGAGGAAAATTCCATTTTAGCCAAAAATATTGAAAGGATCTTAACGAAGTTATTTATCATTTTTGGCTCTGATACCAATTTGAAAGTGCGCAGCCCCCAATTTTTAAATTCAAATATAATGAAATGGTTCAAATTTTATTTTTCCAAAAGTTATTTAAAATTTTTGTTTTCTTAAAGAGAACGAACCAACTTATAAAAATAAATAAACTAAACTAAAAGTGAAATTAAAACTACACACACAATTTTCATTTCGACTTAAACACACATTAATTCAATTCAAGTTAAACTTGCATGTTATCAAGATAAAGTAATTTTGCACTTGAATTAAATTGAACATACCCAAACATTAAATTTGCACCAAATTAAATAGATTTTGATTTTGAACTAATTTTATCTTTTAGTCCTAAGCATGCATCTAGGTGATATAGCAAGATAAAATAAATCTCAATCGCACTATACCGGATGTACGAGGAAAACCTAAATGGAATAAACCTCGAACGGCCCTAGCCTTAAGTCCACTAAGTACGGTTTTATAATTACAAGATAGATGACTTACTTCCTCGACTCGACTCCCTTCAAGCCTTGACGCGTCTTCTTGTAAACACCTCTGCGTAGTCGATAACCCCAAAACTCCACCGGAATCTTGCAATCCACCAATGAGACTTTTGGACAACCGTCAACCCTCAATGAAGCCTTTCTTCGAGTGGGAATGTCACATCAAAAAAAGCTATTCTCCTTTATGAGTTGAAAAGAAAACTAAAACTCTCTTCTTCAATGGTGTAGAGAAAGCCGGTGCCAAACACTCCAAGCAATATATATATATATATATATATATATATGTTGAGACTTGGATATAGACAAACATATGGGTGTATATGTGTTTTGAAAGGAATTTACTCCATAAAACTTAACACAAAAAAGGAACATTTTATTCAAAGTATTTTGCTCAAATGACTTGTGACACCCCGTGCTTAATTAAACATCGGGTGATCAGGCCTTCATTAAATTAAAACATGTTTCTCAAATGGTTCATTATTAGCATCACTGTCGAAAACTTTTTAATTACTAATACCCTAGGTAAAATTAGACCGGTGCCAAATTTTATCTTTCTTAAAACAGATAAATCAACCATGCGGAACAAAGTACAATTAATCATGTACCATAATTCAAACAACAAAGTAAAAGTATAACAGAACAAAAGTATTACCGAATAAACCATCGGCTAAAAATCCCAAACAACAATAGAATAACCACTAGTCTGAAACTAACATCTGAGACTAATACCAGACCACAAGTCCATACATAGAAGAGTGCGAGATCCTGTGCTAGATCTGAATGAGAGATATCGTATAGTCAAATCCTGTAAGCATCCACTGTGTTACAGCTCCGAGTCTGGAATGGAATCATCACACATAGCGTCCCTGTGGCTGGACACCTAAAAGGTTTTAAAAATATTTTATAGCAAGAGTTAGTACTCAAAACATTTTGAAAATATTTAGCAAGCGTTTATCACAATATAAAATGCGGTTATTGATTACACATGTTAGGTTCTCGTACACTCTCTTGAGTTAACTCACCCCTCATCTTTCGTGCACACCTAACGTTCTACACTTAGTTTATCTAGCCATACTTACCAAGCTAACTAAAACCAAAGTAGTCAACTGAACTTATCTGTACCCAAGTTCCAGTACCGCCCATACAGTACAACCGTTTTACTAACATCTCGCGTATGTTAATTAATTCTCAAGTAACATTTCATCTATGTTATTTTACAAGACTTATCATTTAGCTTCACTACTAAAATTACTACAATTTTCACCATTGTTGACTTTCCCACTTATGTAATTAAGTTTCGCTACTTGAATTACTAAATACATTTTCTCTATCTAAAGGTTCATTTCGTAATTAAGTTTCACTATTTAACTACCAATTCAGTATGTATCTTTAAATACATAATATATCAATCTACTAATACACGGAAGTAGAATATCATCAGGTGTATATATTTCACACACAATATATACTAAATATTAGTCACTGCTATTTTGCCCCTTTTATACACATAAAGGACTCTTGGTTCGGAATGATTCATCGACCCCAAGTAAGAATTGGTTCGGCATGATACATCGACCCCAATTATTTTAAAAATATATATATACACATATTCTGGTTCGGGACTCTCTCATCGCGACACCAGTTCAAAGTTTGGTTCGGTATTTCTCATCGACCCCAAACTTATAATAACTTTATGTTAGTTCGGAATGTCTCATCGACCCTAACATAATTAATTTAGGTATAATCTCTCTACCTAAAAGATCACATAATTCAGTAGGTACACGCCCGACCTATTAATCATATACGTATGTAATATTTTAATCTCATATGTCTACTGTATAATATTCTCTTTACGATTTATCTCATTAATCGTATTTATTTGAGTATTCACACAACTCTAAGGGTCCTAGTTACCCCTTACATAGAATTTCAGTAGTTATTGCTCACCCTACTGGTCTATTACTTAAATTGAATTTACTTTGCCCCGCAACTCAATTTTTGAAGTCCCCGATACTCTACTAAATCGGATTATTCTCCTCGGTCCATAATCCAAGCCCTACACCCAATGGCCTTATTGGACCTCAACAATATACCTATTGGTCTTATTCTTACTCCCATATCAGTACAATGTAAAACCTAGAATACCCATTCATTCCCGAACTCAACGAAGGATTAAACACAAAATTTTCGAGAAAACAGCTTGCGTCGATCGATCGACGGCTAGGTTCGATCGATCGACATAGTCGATCGATCGATAGTTCCGGATCGATCGAACAGGGACAGACGCAGTCTGTCTTCTTCGTTGAACCTCTCCTCCATTAACAAATTTCCAAACTCCATTATTGTCCACAAAACTTCGACCCAACGATCCTAGCATGTTTCCACATATACTAGGACAGTTTCTAACGTATCAAATACCTCAAAACTCCAATTCCTTTAAAGAAATAATGAATTAAAACCCAGAATTTCTTGAAACCCTAGTTATGGTGTTCTTCCCATATTATCATTCAAAATCCAAATTTTTATTTCGAAAATCATCAAGTCTAATATGAATATTAATCCTCTACATAGTTTAAATCATTCTACATGCGATTCCTATCCCAACATGCATAAATATCATCTTTCTCCAGTCAAAATATTGATTTAAACAAAACTATTCAAAAACCCTACACATGGGTATTATAACTTTATAAATTTTTGCAATAAACAACTTGCCTTATGATCAGTAGGGTCTGATTTCGTGGTTCTTTTTGATGATTGATGATCTTCATCCTTCAATCCTTCTTCCCCAACAAGTTGATGGTAGAAACCCCTTTGAATCCTTCCCAAATCTTCTTGCTGCTTTAGAAAGTGGTGCCTCTCCTCTCTCTAATGGTATTGGTGTTGTCATGGGTGTTCAAACCCTAATTCCTCTATCATACGGCTGATATAAAACTCTAAATTTCGTAGGTCTCCATACCCTCTTAAGTTAAAAGACCAAAACGCCCCCGAACGGTCTCGGTTTAGTTCAAAATTGCCTCGGGACTCAACTAGTACCCCCGGGTATACTATTTTGACTAATTTGACCGGACTCATTGGTGACCTCTAAATTATCATTTGAGTCACTTAAAAAATATTACTCGTTCTCACCCCAACACGGTCTACACGCGTTAAGTAACTATTTACCACTCGCACTAAGTAAATAAAAATGATGCAATATATACCGGTATCTATCTTTCGATTAATATACCATAATTACAATTTTAAATAAAACTCTTTAAATTACTACTCTTACGTAATTTAAATCAAGACGATATTTTCTCATTTAATTCTCCGATCTAATTAAATGGAATATTCAGAAATACGGGGTATTAGAAATACGGGGTATTACATACTTCCCCACTTGCAAAGGAATTTCGTCCTCGAAATTAGGATAAGGCTGGTATTAAGGCTAAGGACCTTAAATATAATTGCACCCTCTAATACCCAATACCAAATCATAATATCCTAACGGTCATCGCAAGCACATGACCATTTCATCATAATTTCTTATCGCACGTTACCCATGCCGCACATATCATAATTAAGTCCCACTACTTAATTTCTCCATAGATTTTCCCAATCCAACGTTAATTCTTGAAATTAAGTTTCTCCCTACTTAATTTACCCATTTGATGTATATCTCTATATAACATCTAAGTGTCTACTATCACTCATAAGTAGAGTATTATAAGGTATATATATTTCCCACACTATATATACTTTAAGGTAAAATTGGTCCGACAAAAAAAAAAAAAATTTATCGGCCCAAATAATCTTATCATTTTCTTTGGTTCGGGAATTCCTCGACCCCAAGGTAAATGTAATGCACATGTAGGTTCAGAGCTTTTGTCTTTCCCAATATTTATCATTGATTTGGTTAAAAAAAAATCGGCCCCAAATCGATTCCCCATGTATTGGTCCGAAACATCATCGACCCCAATACAGAGATTAAGCACACTTACTATCGCACATAAGTAGTAAAAATCAATAGGTATATATATCTTAAACATAACATATACTACCAACACTTATTTTATAAACACCCCCCTTCTATAACACTTTTGGGGTTATTGGCTCGGAATTCCACCTCGATCACCAATAGTTATTAATTACTTGTCTCGGGATCACATCTCGAGCACCAATATGTGTATATATATCTCATCGCACATGAGTAGACAATTTGTGAGACATATTTTTCACATTTCATATACCTTAAAATGTCACACTCCAATAGAATGTCCTCATATCACGCGTTAAGGACTAAAGATTCGAAATGTCTCCTCGAACCACACCCAAAGTACATGTATTGTTCGTAATCGGTACCCACGAACCTAATCCTCATGTACAGTCCATATAGGCGCTCCCTCTACCTATAAATATGCTCTTATAGGCATACATTCAACCTATGAATTGATCAGTGGGCTTCTTCAAAATTCCACTATCATAAGGGCGGATTATCATTCTTTCTCACTAACATTGAGTCGTAGGTAGCACAACGTACTCAAAATAAAACTTTATCTCTATTCCTTCCTGACCTTCTCTCACAGGGTGGAATTTTGGGATTTCATCCTGATTCCCAATCATGTAGAGCGGCACTGTGCACTCTCCCTTATCAACTACATACTAATCCATCCCGGTCACCCCATTTCGCTACCCCCAACGAAATGTTGGCTTAATTATGATGTTCACAACCCATCAATAATTTATAAGTCTGTCTCCTCATTCCATCATTGGGAATGTGGGTTCACTACCACATTTCGGTTGTTCATTACGAGTCTATCTTTTCTATTAACTAGAGGTGTATCTAGAGACAATCTCACTATGTCTCTCCTCAACATCGCTTCCCACTTACGTCATCTCTCCTCAAGTGGTACTCTATTCCCCTTTCTCTCCGGGTTTATTATACTTTACAATCCGTGCACTCTTCGCAATTGGCGCACTTATGGGGGTTGGTTACTTTATAAGAATCAACATTTTAGTAACACGTAAGTCACTCACAACACTCAGTCAAGTAGCACCTCGCGCTACTTCTTCACCACATTTAGGTCTCCCATATCAAGAGATGACCTTTGAACGGTTTCCCACCGACTTTCATCCCATAAGGTGTGCTGGATCTCTCAGCACATATAATCTTGGATCATCGTCTATCTCCCATGACGTTCAACCCATTTCATCAATACGACTTGTTTCCTAATTTCTCCACCGTCGTACTAAATTTTCGCATTCCTTTATCTCGGAGGTCTAAGGAATCCAATTGACTAGGGCGCCCATACACCCTTTTCTCTGTGCACATTTGCAAAAACAGTGCAAATGTCGCACCCGTAACATGATTTTCTTCAGCTCCATCCTAGTCTACACGACGTGACTACATTCTTGTGGGTATTCTCAATACCTTATAGACCAAAAATCAAATCTTGGCCCACAAAGTCTCACTTATCCCTTCGTGGTGAGGTAAGCCTTTCAGTGTTTCTCCACAACACTACCGGCTCCACTGATGCCCTAGCATCTAATAATGCCACTTCTCCTGACGTGCAAAAATTCAGTCGTATTCCCTTCCGCAACCGAACTTAAACAAGGGACTTCTCCCCATGTATTCTTACTGAGCATTGTCGGAACAACCCATAGTCAAGATACTCAAATTCGATTCCTCGAACATATGTGCAACCATACTCCAGTATTTCTAACGGAGTCAAGTGGCACCGCGCTTATACTATCACTAAGTCTTAAGCACTAACTACAACAGTGAGCTCGATCTCTCCGCTCAGTAGTCATACAACAAACATTTACTCACATCATTTAGGTTCCCATACACCGAAATCAATTACTAAGAGATGTTCATAATCTCCGAAGCTTCTCACATTTTGGTGAATAATTACAACTCGACCCTTTTTCAGGTGAGGAGTCGTCATATACCCCATTCACTCGAGGCTAAAACTCATATACTTCCTTATACATCTCTCTAGTGATTTAGATGGTTCCCGGACATAACACGCTTGTCCTCTCCGGAATGCAAAACTTATTGGAGTTATTATTTCTTCAAATAACTTCCAGCTAAAAATAAAACGCGTGGCCCTAGATACCACACTAGACATCTTTTCAAAAATTCCTGACTCCAGGCCATGCTGACCGATTTGGGTACCCCTCCTCTCGGACTGGGTAGTCTCGATTCTGAACACTATCATCTTGGTTCCCTTAGTTCTGCTGACCAAGAGGAACGCCCTATGAGACTTAACAACCCCAACTTAGATTATAATCATTAAATTCTCTAGTGGGTTTCCACTTATGGCTTGCAGCAGCCCCATTACATTCAGTCTTACTCTTTGACTAAACCTTTAAACTCTTTTAATTTCGTCCCTTAGGAGCATTAACCTCAACCTTATAGGAAGTACCATATTGTCTTCATATAAATAAGTCGTTCAAGAAAAGTTTTACTAAAAGTTGCGAGCTATAACTTGAGAGTCCATTTTCTCAAGGGCTCTTTTCCCTTATACATATCTCATCGGTACAAGTTCACTTCACAGGATAAATTTCTCTCTCACGATTGGCCTCTACCAGCTTCGAGCACTTCATGCACAATCCTAACCACACCTTGTATATGACCTCCCCCTTAGGTGTGTCACAGTCAAAACATCTTAGCCAAATCTAGGAAATCCAGTGTAGTCATTTGGATGATAAGATCCCATAATAATTGAATAATGCCAGGATAGATTTCAGTTGATTTGGTCAACTCTAGTAACCAATGATGACATAAGTTTAGGCCAATAAGACCCATCCTTGTTACAAGTAAGATGGAATGAGAAGTGGTATATCCTAAGTGTTGACAACCGAAGTTCATCCAAAAATGGTAGTTGTAAAGCAGACCCGGTTGATAAGATCCATCCATATGATCATAAGTCTAAACTACTAGCAGACCTATCTCAACGCCTAACAAATAACAAGTCAACATGGCAGGTGGGAATGATCCCACCATGAGTCCAAATGAACAAAACAAACTATAAGGCTGATGAAATCTGACCAAATTAAATATACTATTTCAAATAACACTTAACTATAAGTGGGGACTAAGAACTTTATCGATATATATAATTGGCGAAGTCAAAACATGCACATACATGCGGGTAATAATTATAATCATAAGTTGACTGGGAATTCGTAAGCATGTATAATGACTAATGTTCGGTAAAAAAGATGATCACTACAAAGATTTATAAAAATAAAGGTTCAGAGGGATTAAGACAATGGAGCATCTCCAGCTTCAGGGTCAACTCCAAGAACGTGATCATCTTCTTAGTCAACTGAGGGAATAATAGTGTTAGTGACATCGACCATGATGGTATCCTGAGAAATAGGGGGAGTAGTCTCCTCACTGACGGCCTGATCAACTCCACTAACCTGATCATCCTCAGCAACAGACTCATCAACATCATTCAGATGCTCAAGGCCCAAAGTTATGACATCATCATTACCACATTCTCACTTGATAACTACGTATGCTACTTTAGGATAGTACTTTACGAACCTCTTATTGATCTCATAACCATCGAGAAATAAGGACACAATTTTAATATTGTAGTCAATAGATTAGTTAAATTTTTCCACCGTGGTCATCTTATCCTTTAACAAGCTCATGGTTCACCTTGGTCAGATTGAAGTTGGCCGTTTCAATGCTTATTTGAACACTATTAGCTTACTATTGGCCTATTTAGGGACTTTTGAAGTTGATGACATCATTTCTAGCCTGGTCCTTCAACTTGCAGACCTCTTCGTCTAACTTTTTGAAGGACACATTTTTGCTAACCACCTGATCATCATTATCTTTGTAATCATTATGAGTCTTTCGAAGATCGTTAGTCATTTTCTTCAGGTCCTCCTTCAACTGGTCATTCTCCTTGGGGAACTCGAAGATGGTACTCTCGCGCTCCTCTTATGTCATGTAGTTGGTCATAAACTTCTCCCTACAGATAGTGGCATCCATCACACTTTAAAAGATAAATAAGAAGAGTCACCAATAAAAATAAAGTTTGGAATAAAATAAAAAAATTATAATCTTAGAAGACTTACCATAGCTAGAGATCCTCTGTAAACCCCCACAAGGCATTGGGGTTATAACCCCTCAAGAACTCGAAGTCCTTATTGTGCATATGGTACTCGAGCAGATCTGTAGCATTTCTCATGTGCTGGAAAATTGAGACCATATCATTGCGCAGATCGTCGATTGTGATAGGATCGTTAGCGTTAAACTTATAATCCTGGATCTCTCCATAACAAGAGGCCAACCCCTAACCATGGATGAGTTGACAAGAGGGATGTCCTTTAATCTAGATCCTCTCAATGATAATCCCAGTTGGTATTAACTCGATCGCCCGTGGTACCTTAGGATCACCTTGAGTTGTGGGCGTTTCAAGGGCCTTTTTGTCCCCCACTGCAGCTGGAATGGAGGACATATGAGATTTTCATTTTTACTTGGATCGAGAGACGACCTTGACCAAAATCGTCTCATATGAAGATTAGATAAAAAAACCCGAATTAGTAGGAGTGAAAGCTACACAAAAAATAATTTTTAGTCATCTCACATGGGTTGAGTAGAGTATGAACAAAAATGGCAAAGTATTATTACCCGCTTCAACTTCTTCCTCAGCACCCTAATCGACCTTTTTATCTGATCAGATTTATGTAAATCCTCTTCTACCAGTTATATTAGTGTCTCCGTTGGAGATCACTACCAGGAGTAGTGTGATACCCAACCCTAATTAACTTCGTCGTAGAGAAAATTTCTTCAAACTTTAGGGGGATGGGCACAGAGTAAGTCTCTACTAGGTCCAATAGCACGGTAGGAAGCATAGGATCTTTCTTTACTAAAAAGCTGAATGAAGATATTAGCATAATACAAATCATAGGGAAAAAAGCATAGATTTGCCCATTTTATTTGGCCCAACCCATTTGCGGGGAACCTTAAATGACCTATCCTTCTCATGAACTCGAAATTCCCAGTCACCCTCCATGAACACGAACTGGTTCTTCCAAATATGATTACTGGTATAGAGAACCTTAACTATCCTCAAATGGGCTTTCCTATGGCAAAATAGTAATACCTCAGGGCTTTGGAATTATCCTATAGGCTATGGAGATACTTAAATATGTCTGTAGTGAGGTCAAAGTTAGTTCGGTCGTTCCAGAACATCATTGAACTTAGAATTTTCCTACAAGCATTGGGGGGAAGTTGTGTAAGAGTAATTCCATGACTCCTCAAGATGGACCTAATGAAAGGGTGCAAAAGTAGACGACGTCCAACTTGGAGGTCCCAAAGAGGGACGCAAACCTCACTGAGTTCAGGGTATTAAAAACTCTCTCATCGTGGTCTGGAAGCCCGGTTGAAATTTTAATGGGGATGTTGTATTTATCTCTGAAGTCATGCAACTCGTCCTATAGCACATCACCGACATTCCATATAGCTTAGGTGTTATAGGCTTCATACGAGTCAGTAGAACTCCCAGAGGTACTCTCCTTAACAAATGGAACCTCAATAAGAGAAGAGGAGTTCACAGGTTTCTCAGACATGGTCCTCTTAACTGATGATCCCAAATAAATAATGGAGATACCCAAAATTTTATTTGAAAATTACCAATGCCAAAATAATGTTCAACTTGGTCAGCCACTTCAGGCCCTACAAATTCTGAACTGTCCGACATGAAACTAATAGGAAAAGGGGTAGAACCACCAGAAAAAGCTATAGTTTTAGCATATTTAAGATAGCCAAGCTCATCTTGAGGTCTAACACCCTGAAGGGGTTTTGGAAAGCTCATGGAAATAATGCATGGGAAAGACAATCCCATCTCGATTAAATATTCAAACCAATTCTGGACATAAGTCTCGTAGCTCATAAAGGAAAAATACAATTTTGGATATACAAGGTCTTGGGGTCTATTAAGTGTCAGAAGCTAAAAGCTTGGGCTAGACTAAAACCTATAAAGCCAAAAAAAACCTAAAATAGAGAAACCTTAGGCCAGACAGCTCAATGGACACCAAAGATGAATCAACCTTATATCACTGTTCAAATCAACCAACCAAAATAACCAATAATAAAAATTGAACCCATAAAGAAAAAAATGGAAGAAAAACTATTTTGGAGCCATAGAAGAGAAAACAGCATACCTAGAGCCCTAAACGTTGAAGATGGGAAAAAATGGCACACAATCTCCATTTAAAATAGAAGTCATCGGAGAAAAGATTGTCGGAGAAGGAAGAGATTTGAAAGAAAATGGATTTTCTCTCTCTAAAAAGAGAAAGAGAGTGTGGAATGACGTCGAATCTTTGAGACGGTTTGATTTAGGATATTTTATACTTTTTTGGCAGAAATAATTACCCACACTTATGACATACAACGTCACACCTGGAAAAGGGGATAAACATAGTAAGACTGACATGCGCACTACCTAAATGCATATGATTATGACAGATGCCAAATTCTAGCAGTTAATTCATTGAAAAATCAATCCCAAATGGAAATTTTACAAGTTTTCTCTGTGCACATCGAGAAGAATTTGAGATAACGAAAACTGCCAAAACCGATAACTTTCCCACAAATTAACACTTCACTTACTCAATCTTCTTGACACACACTCTGGATGTGTAATACCTCAGAGAATCTGCTGCATTCATCAATCGCGAGAAAAAATATTGGGGGTTTTATTGTACCATGAATATTGTGCGGCCCAGGAACCAATTAGAGCACGACAACTGAACTATCCCATTTCTAGAAAGAGGCTAGATCAGCTACTATTCTGGTTGGCCTATGTAATTCTTGTTGTCCCCTACATCACAAGATGTTAACTTGACCTAGTTACTTTACAACAGTCCACACCGTTACTTAACACCATCAGAGAAGGCACCTTCCATATGAAGAGGATGACGTTTGTGACACTTACATCACGTGTATGTATAGGAGATCTGTAAATATTCTCCAACTACGTGCACATAGCCAATCCTTGATTATCCTCCCCAATTGCACGTAAAGATGTAACTTCTCTCCTATAATAACCTATAAAATAATGCATAATTCCTCATTTCAGGGGATCGAGTTATACTTTTCCTATTATTATGCTTTTGAATTATAAAATGAACTATGAGAGCTTGTAACTATCATTCATCCAAGTGTTTTGCCTATTGAGATTAATATAATCAACATTACTATTGTGGATGTAGGCACCACTTCAGGCCAAACCATGTAAATTCAATTTTCACCTCTTTGTATCGTCTCTCTCTAATACTTGCTCTAGATTAATATAATAATGACTTGTATCTCTTTATATGTTATAGTTTAGGTTTAGTGTCTTCAAGCTAATGATTTAATTCATATACTAGTTTTATTTGATAACAACTTTTATTATCGTCAGCTCTCCTCTCAAAATACTTATCGTGCAAATGAGTTAGAATATATGACAATGGTCTTTGTTTATAAACATGATGTGTAACAAATTTATTTGTTAAGAAAAAAATCTCTGAGAAAAAAATCATCTTCATTTTTGTACCTCAAGGTAATCGAATCACATATTATTTAATCTTTTAAAACTTGTAACAAAAATATTCTAAATGTCCTTTTGTGTGACAAAATGTATAAGAGAACGATTTTGGATGATCCTTTGAAATTTTTTGATCGATAATTAACATTCTCTTTCACTCTCATTTTTCTTCAATATCAAAGAATCAATTTCCTTTTAATAATGTGATGAACATTCACTCGATGTTTCAAATTGATAAGAAGGTGACTTATTTTTTAATTTAAATGAGTCAAATTCATTTTTAAAGACAAAAAACTTTTCTCAAGTGCACTTTTAGCACTTTCACAAACAAGAAGTCCCGGCTTCACTTTTTCAAGTTCAGGAGTCAAATAATTTTTTCCCCTTGTATTAACAACCTTAGGTTTTATAAATAAAATCTTAAAGAACTATTCGATTTTCTCAAATTGAAATTTTGTTCTCTCAAGGTAGTATTATCTTCAAATAACTCACCCTTCTCTCTTTCAATCATTTTCAACTAGTGATTGGTAAGTTGACTTGTCTATTCAAACTTTTTAAACGTTTGTTTTTCTTGTTCTTAGAGTTTTATTTGATTAGGAAATTTAACATTCAACCTTTTCATTTTGATATGCTGAGCATTTCACTCTTCATTCTTTTGAATCACTATTTGACATTTTCATCAAAGTCATTTATAATAGACTTCAACTTTTCAAAAAAATGATAAAATTTTAATATCTTCTTTTCCTCTTTGGATTTCACTTGTTTTATCTTTTCAATAGGATACAAAGGAATAGATAAATTAATATTAGTAAAAATAGGACAAGAAAAATCCATGATCATTAACAAAAGCTAGATCTACACACAATAAAGAAAAATCTAACAAACACATGACACAACAAGGATCACCTCAAGCACAGTAATGCATTAATAAGAGAACGTTTCTCTCTTACCAAAGAGAATGTGTGTTATAATCGCAAGTGTTTAACTACAACATACCTAGAGGGTGAGGGGGAGTGAATAGGTTTGATTGCATCTTATGGTCAATTTTTTTAATTTAATGACATTTCATGAAAATTTGAATCACATAACATATGTTTTAACATAATGACTGGAAAATGAATAGATTAACTCGTACAACAAAGAAATTTGGGAAATCTAGACGAGAAAACTAAATCTAACATACCTAATTCAATTTTAAGTTAAATAAATAGATTCAAGTGTGATATAAGTTATGAGTATGATCAAATGTGTGAAACTGAATAAGGAGCATTCATAATTATCCACAAGACATAGTTAATGAGGAAAAAACCCCACTAAGGGGTAAAAAATATCGATGCGCTCCAATTTTCATTATTATTTGATAAGATGATTTACGCAAGGAAAGAAGATACCTCTAATATAAGGCTTATCGTGTAGTTACCTATGGACCTTATAACTACCCCCGTATATGATGGAAATACACGACGAACTCCATAGTATGAAAAAGGAACTCCAATCTCCTCCTTGGAATAAACACCACACTTCAACTCCTCAAATGAAGTAAATTGCCTCCTCATTTAGATCTAGGAGTATGTGATCATAGCAATTCAAAGTAGATTTTTGAATTATAATAGGCTAATGATGATATGATTAAAATCACTCTCAATTCACTCACAACACACTAAGATCGAGACATAAATCTAGGTTTGAAATAGTCTTTAAGGAACATGTGAATTTTATGGAAAATAAAAGAAAAAATATCTCCCATGTTTGAAAATACATTCACAGAGGTTTTCCAATCGCAAAAAATTGAGATCTTATGAAATGGGAGGAAAATGACCTATTTGAACAAAAAAATCAAAATTCAGCTCCTATGTGCGCATGATTGATCGTTTTCTATGTGCCCAAAGTCAAGCAGTAAGGACTTCAATCGAATGTCGTTCGCATGGGGCCAAATAAAGGCTGTGTGAATGAACCTATGTGCACGGGCTCAAAATAAAGTCGTGCGAAGGGTTAAAGGCAACACATATAAAGAAAATTCCTTTAGATTATCCAAAACAGAATGGTCAACTCCTAAACTTATTTTCTCAAACCCCTGAGTCATTTAAACACCTATCCATTAAAATTTAATACTAACTCACAAATTGTGAAAAATGATGCGCATATGTGTTAGCCGTTGGCAATAAACAAAAGCTACAAAAAAGGATATAGTCTTTACATGATGTGTGAGTCACAACATAAGTCTTTTGTTGAAAGTCTTGCAAGATCTTCAATATTCAAAGTCCATCTAAGACAAATTACTATGCCTCACTCAATCTTATCAAGTCTATATGACTTGAATGATTCAATGACTCAAATGTCTTGTCACAAGAAATAGCAAACTAATATATAATAAAAGTTATATTTTCACATCTCATCACATATCCTTTTGTCATCTTTTATTATCCTTGTAGTAATTCCATAACTAGTTTATTGCACCAAAAGTCCATATCAAATCATACCCTATAGGCACATTACACAAATTGTAGCCACCAGCTTTACAGTGGCGAAAAACCCATCGCTACTTTATATGAAGTGCCAAATTTCTACCATATTGTGTGATGTACACACATTCATGTCAAATCATACTCATCGAGTACGCAAGCATAAAATTACAATTTCTCAGACCAAAACTAAAATCCACATTCATTCACTTTCTACAAAAGTTTTAAAACATCTTAAACTCCCAAGTACAAACTTCTCTAAATCTATAAATGGGACTTATCATAAACAAAATTCGAAGAAGGAACACCCCGGATACAATCTTATCTAGAGTAGGAAACCATCGAGAGAAAAAACTACCAATTATCATTATAAATACCAAAGGATCTAACTCAAATGATTAATCACATATTATGTGAAAAACACAATAGATTCACTTCATTACCATTTCATTCATTTATTTTCAAAGTAATTCACTCATTTCCTTAACATCTAATAATTCACAATTAAACTCTAATCAGAAGTTACATATCCCAATAATCACTTACCTAATACTTATAATCTTAAGCATTTAGATTTCTTAACTAACATGCCCAGCCTAACTCGAAACCTCTACCTTCTCAATACTCCGTGCATAGGGTATCTCATAAAATAAGTCCAAACATGGAATCCCCTCAACACAATTATGTCTAGATTCGGTAGTTGTTGATAGTAGACAAACATGAAGCTTAATATTCTATACCCACCACCTTAACTTCATTTAATTAGATACAGACAGTTCACATGAAACCTATAGTTGACTCTATGATTAGTAATGCAACTCATTATATAGCTTAACCTCAAAAACTTATCATACTCCTAAGAATTCTAATTACTCTTAAATACCACATTCACCTCAACTATACCTTTCTCTCACCATCATTTATCCTAAGAATCCTTATAGAGGTTTCTACATTAAATCTCAAGTCAACCCCTTAAGTTAAAACATGTATCCTCAAACATCATGCCCTTCATTAATTTCAAAACCTATAAATACATATCCCATGCAATTACCATTTTGTACATCTATGATTTATATTCATTTTACATGGGGTTCACAACATTCTCGAAAAATTAAATATCACATAACATGTATACTCATAACTCATATTTCATTTCTTAATTTCATAAGGCATAATGCTCAAATATTTGCCATTTAACATAATAATATTCTCATCTTTATAACAATTACAATATTTATCCCACATAGGTATTTTCTAGGCATTATTATTATAAAATGGGCTTTCACCATTTTTAATAGAAAGTAATAAGAATGGGAAATTAACTAGGCTTATTTTTTTATAATTCCAAGCTTAAGGTCATTAAATGGGGGGTTTGAAGGTGGTGGTTAATGTGGATTTAAGGATTAAATATTTTTTTATTTCAGGAAAAAAATGACACAAAGAAAAGGGAAAAGATCTATACCCTCCTTAAAAAGAAAACCCTACGCGCCTCATTAAGTGGGCTATAACCGCTAAGAAGTCAGGGATCACCACTAGAATGAGAACCCTCTCTGTGGGTTCCTTTCTTCTCTTTCTCTTATATTTTTTTCTTTTCCTTTTGTTTCCTTTTTCTCTTCTCTAGGGTTTCTTTCTCACAACTCAATTTCAAATAACATCGCACACCTTTAATCTCTAACTTCTAACTCAAGTCTTACCAAAGGAATCTTATTCATCTAGAGTTCTAACCGAAATAGAATAATGCAACCAAATTAAATATGTAGGAGGGGATTATAATTAATCCGACTTACTCAAAGATAAACCTCATCACTAAAAGACTAATGGAAAAATCAATACAATGTCAAGATTCATCAAAGATTATTGAAGGATTATAGAAGAAGATGGATTATCCACCATGTATTTTGTCTAATTTGTTACAATTTTTCTTTATATTGTAATATTTCTGAGGTTACTCGGTACCAGCAATGGACAAGTTTTGGAAGTACCAGGGAGAGATTTCATGCTCTATCGAGGAAACTCACTACATGGAATCTTCGAGGAAATTGGTTTGGACCATTCTAAATATACCATTTAAAACACACAGCTTGGCCCGAATGAGCATTTCTCGAGCAACCATAAACAAGTATCCTATCCCGAATGACCATTACTCAAGCAACCTTTGGTTTTACTTAGCCAAAAGTTTTGGTGCCAAAACTAGTATCTTTTCATAAAAGATTTATGTGACGCCATACTAGAACTAACATGACCAACCAATTGTGCCCCAAATAGTGACTGTTTTTTGAAACAATTGGTTAAAATGGTACTGACGCACTTGATATGACACCAGAAAAAATCACTAGTCACTCAAGAATTTCAATTAATATTTAATGCTAATGACATGTTAGTTATGGTAGTATAACCCATAATTTAATAAACCTGAGATTCCTCGCATGCAGCCTAAGATTATATACCTTACTTATCCTTTGATAAACGATAAGATCTTTGAGACATAATATAACTTTGATATATTTATTATAAACAAAATATTTTACTCTCCTCCATCGATATGCTTGTTCTAGTTCTCACCAATAACTTAAGCTATATTGACCTTTAAACACTGTCCTACCCATATTTTGGTGTTTTCATGACTACCTTGGCCATGTTTGGAGTGCTTGTTTATCTCTCCGTTTGACTAACATCCATTAGAGGTTCATTTATTATCTAAAAAATTTGTATGTATTACTTATTATTGTAATATATACCTGAGTTTTTTCCTTATCATTTAGAGTACACTTATTACCGTTTCATTACAAATAAAATAAGTTACGCCTTAGTTTATCTAGAAACACCCTAGCACAAACTGCTTTATTACATTTAGAGACTCTACTGGGAGGTATTCTCTTTGAAATGGTGAATGAGAACGTTAACCTTAATCTCTTTGATAGTAATCTACATGAAGGACAACATGAAACTCCTGCTAGTGAGATTACTTTAGTCACTAGAAGAATTCACATAGGGCAATCTTCCACGAATACTGTGATGGGGCCCAATCAAATGACAAAAATCATGGATAAGTTATTGGAGTTCTTACAGACTCAGCAAGGGATGATGATGTTTGGTTCAATGATGGATGAAAATTGATTTCTCTACACCAGTGGAGTCACCAACAGTTCCATTGACAAAGGTGCCCATTCAACCTTCCAGACCAACTGGTCTTTCGACAACCAACCTTTACACTACTTGTAGGGAATATGAGGGTGTTAACACCTAACCTGAGTTTGACTCCCCTAAAATGTAAGGAAATAAATCTAGTTGTGTCACCATCTTTGACCATTAAATTTGGCCAAGAGAGAAATGATGAAAATGATGGAAATTTCCTTATAATCTCCTAGTGGGGAAGTGTACATATAATATGATTTTCATAATCCTTATCCAAAGGAGAACAAAAAAAACCATGCCCTTGGGGTTATGTACTCCAAATACGTGAAACATTCAATGGAAAAATAGGGTAACCTAAAGGAACATATCAAGCATTTTCTTGAGCACTTTGGAGCTCACTAAAATAACAAAATGATCCATTCATGGAAGGTTTTAAGTCTTTTATCGAAAAATCTTACACCTAGTATTCTCACTAATGTGACACCCCGACTAATTAAATACCGGGTAGCTACTCCTTTATTAAATTAATACAAAATGCCAAGTTGATCCAGTTAATAGCATCACTGTCGAAACCATTTTAATGATTACTAACCACCTAGTATTTAAAAATTAAGTTGCCAAATTTTAAGTTAAGTCTGATTAACATGCAATAAAAGAATAATGGAAGAACAACATAAATCCATTCACCATAACGAAGTAATGAAATAACCAACAATAGTAATAAGTCCGGAGGAAAACTCCTCACAACAATCCCACAATTGAAAATAATAAGACAAGTCTAAATTCTGAATTAATTACATGCCCGAGGTCTGAATAACTGAAATAAATGAAATGCCTCTAAAAGAAATGGGCGACATGCCCTACAACTGATAAATACTTTCAAGATAGATGAAGCGTCTATAATCAATGTCATGTAACTTCCACAAACAGCTACAGCTCGTCACCTGAATGAGGATCCTAAGCATGGTGTCCTTGTGGATGGGCACCTAAAATGGTTTTTACAAAAATAGATTTGAAAGCAAACGGATCAGAGCCTGAAAGTGGAGAGTATTTTGAAAACAGCAAGTGCTTTAACAACATTTAAAATAATAAATGCAAAATACATGTTAGGACGTGCTCTCACATGAAATACTCACCTCTCGTCTAACAGTGCACTCCTAACGTTCCTGTACCCATTCATGTTTTTTCTCATAACTATCTAGTTCCAAAGAGTTTCTAACACTTCTACTCGGTTCACGTTTAATTCCAACCTTAACAATTAAATAGGGAGTTCTACATTAATTCTCGAATTCCCAATTATTAACAAAACCATTTATTGATAACTGTCCCCTTTTATCTTTTCATAATATTACAATTACTATACCCACAAATTAACATAGCAATTTCCTTTTCATTTAACCGTATATTATTCACATCATAAATATACAATACAAGCACCCAAAGGCTAAGCTGCGGTGCACACATACTCTGCTATCCATCCCGATACATCACGTACATAAGGATCACAAATTTCTAATCTCTCAGGAATTGTTGGAATAAACACCACACAAAAAAATGGAGGCGAACATAATTCAACATATCCATGGTAACGTACATACCTACGCTCCATAGTCAGCTGGCTTATTAACTCACAAATAAGTCGTTCTCTTGAACTATGTCCTCAAGGTACCAATCTAAATCCGGGCAACACAAGGATAAGAAGGCCCTGAGCGAACGTAACCTCCCGTGATAGCAAGTATGATAGGTATGTCCTACATATAAAAATCATATACTAAGCATTCACACATCTTAGATAATTCAATATTAATAAAGGTATACTCTACATCCTTATACCATTATTCCAAATTTGTATATTTTACGTCTCCCGATAATATAAAAGTTAAACTGTCGACACGTCTCACGTCGTAGTTTCTTATACTTAAAACCTATCTAAAATAGATTATTAAGTTCCTATTATTCCCACGTATAACATCTTTATTCCTAAGGTCCTTACTTCTGCCCCAAACCTCATTTCATCAACTTATTCAAATTTACCCTATTAACCCAAATATTAACTCACTTATCGAATTTCATTAGTTTAGAATAATTCCTCAAATTGAATTCTAATTAAGGTCCAAATTTCATAACCATGCCTACTGGTCTTCCTTAAGGTTAAGGGTATTCATATGGTCTCCAAAAATATTATCCAAGGGTTAACATCATTAAAATTTAAATAGGGAAAATTTTTTACTCATTCTGGGAAGGTCGATCGATCGACCTTTTCCTTCGATCGATCGACTGATGAATGTAGATCGATCGATAGCACCAGGTAGGATGCGGACTGCTTTGTTTTGCAGTTTTTAAATCAACCCAAAACACCATTAACAAGCATGAAACTGTAAGATAACGTTATAATATCATCATACAACCATCCTACAACAGTGTTAACGTTCTAAAACCAATAATTCATCATTCAAGGGATTTGCATGGATCAAATCTTCATCAAGAATTCCAGCTTTCTATTTCTTTCAAGAACATTAATAAACTTCTTCTAAAATCCGTTTTTAAATCATCAAGGGTCTACATGCAGTCCCTAACATAGTTCATAGTTTTAAACTTCCAATTCATGGGTCTATATCATCTGCCAAGATAAATTCGAAAATTCCTAAACATGGAAAAGCATGGCATTGAATCAATTGTAATTAAACCACTTGCCTTAATCTTTCTCTGAATTTGATGTTGAATCTTGAAGGCTGAGTTGTTCTCCCTCTCTCTTTCTGCAGAATTCTCTTCTCTCTCTCTACAAGTTTCTCTAAGGATGATGACAATGGAGGTGTGGTTGGTTTTTGGCATGTTGGAACTATATCTTAACTTCTCCCGTAGCCCATTAAGTCCCTTAGTGTAGTTAGTGGGTTTAGTGGATAAAAAATAAGTCAGATTTTTGTTTCTAATTTTCGTGGGTTTTAATTCCCAAATTTTCGAAATTACCAAAATGCCCTTTTAAGTTACCGGTATGGCCCAATAATGCCCCGGGACCCAAACTTAACCCCCGGCTAGTGTTTTCTGACTATTTTGACCGTTCCGAACACGTTGGCGCACTCAAAATGACCATACGGTTAATAGAAATGAAATTCACTTTTTAATTAAATAAATACATTCCTGACGCGACAGTCACACGCGTCTCAACAAAATTTCCCAAATTGCCGTATTTCAATCTCGCGACAATTTCAATAGTTACAATATTCATATATTTCCATATATACACATTATAATCAAATACCAACTCACATCTCGTTAGTATTTTATCCGGATTAATTCTCAATTAATTCACATTTAATTTAATTAATCCCATAAATAAATATCAATAAAAGTACGGGGTATTACAACTTAACCCCAAGAAGTATGGCTATATGGGAAGACGTATATATCCAATTCCTGTAAAAATGTTATACACTGACCCATCTCGCTTGTGAAAATGAAAGGCCAGTGAGGAGTTAATGACTTACATTAAGAGGTTAAGAGAGAAAGATCTAGACGTTAGAGAAGATGCCACAAAGAGTAAGTTCCTTCAGATTTATGCTGAAGGAATTAGACCCGATTAGATTTGACATATGATAAATGAGACTAAAGAAGGTACATTTAAAGATTTCACTAGGGTTGCACACAAGATTTCTATGGTTGTTTTTCGTAGCCCCATTGTGCCAAATTTAACGTGGAAACAAAAAGTCAGTCTAACTATGTGGAGGAGGTGAGACGCAATAAGCGAACTATAGAGGGGAGATGAATAAATAGTTGGTGGAGAAGGAAAGAGGAGGAACAACAAGAAATAATTTCACCTGAGGATCCACCCCCATTTCCTTTCTCTATTGAAGAGGTAATAAGTTGTTACAATACTATAGTGGAAGATGGTCTAGGTTTTCCACCAAAGGACTATCCTCCTTATTCTCTCGCGGCAGAGGTGTATGCTGGACCCAAATATTTCCATATACATCGGCATGTTTATCATTCAAAATTTTCATTTTTTACTTTGAGGAGGATAATTAACAATCACATTTTAACTGGAAACTTACAGATTAATCAAGGCAATGTCAACAATAACCCTCTACTATCTCGTAGGGAACATATCATGTTTGCTTACGACAAATATGTAAAAAATATAACGAGAAAAGAGAGAAAGGTGGAGGAAGATTTCCAATTAATGTACAACATTTGTTTTATAAGAGTGGCCATCACGGTCATTTCCTATGATGAACTAAGTGCTAGAGAAAATGAGAAAGCTTATCAAATGGAGGAATATGAGGTAGATCCTAACTTGTAGTACCATGATGTGTCGAAGTCACCAAAGTATTCATGGTTCTTTGATCTAGTTGGTATACCCCAGGACACATTACACCAAATTAGGCAAATGGTCACGAACTTTGTCCCTGACCAGTCCTATGGGTCATTGACCATATTCATGACTAAATCAAGCTTGAACATTTTTGTGGGACATGGACCAAATCCATGATGAAACAGGTGGTCACGGACCTTTTTATCATGGAGTATGGTTGCGGATAAGGTCCGTGACCAAGGCATGACGAGTCATCCAACTGATACGACTATATGTCGTGATCTAACTTAAACCACGATGAAAAAAAGTCACACCAAAGAATCAAGGCCAAAAAACTTATGACCATTGGTCATGGCTAATGGCCGTGACCCTATTTAAACGCTACAAAAAAATTATAAATGGTCATGCGAAATAACCAAGACCAAAAAAACTTACGACAGTTGGTTACGACTATATATTGTGACCCCATTTAAACATCGACAAGAAAATGGTCACACCAAAGAACTGAAACCAAAAAACTTACAACAACTTGTCATGGCTAAGGACCGTGACCCTATTTAACCAAAACAAAAAAATAAAAAATGGTTATGCCAAATAACCAAAACCAAAAAAACTTACGAAAATAAGTCACGGCCAATGGCCATGTCCCTATTTAACTGCGATGAAAAAAATGGTCATGCCAAAGAACCGAAATAACAAAAACACACGATCAAGTGTGCTTGATTTCAAATTATTATCCTATTATATAATTGGGAGTTCTATACGTCCAGTTGCTATGTGTACGTTGGACGCGCACGAGCTATTCCTTCGACCCGTGATGCCATTTGGGGGCCGGTCGTTGTCACGAACTACCCAAGGCACATTTTCAAGCCTAAGTGTGCCTGTTTTTAAATTTAGGTCCTCTCCTTAAATAGAGAGTCTCTTGACTGTGTAGTCGATTGCTACATGTTACTTGGATGCGCATGAGGTTTAATGCCACTCATAGTGCCATTTGGGGGCCAGTGGTGTTCTCGGCTCGCTCGCAGCACATTTTTAAGCTTAAGTGTGCCTCTTTTCAAATTCGTGACCTATTATCATACAAGGAGTCCTGCGAATACCTGACTTATTGCTATGTTTTACGTTGGATATGCACGAGGTGTTTGTGCCACTCGCGCTTTCGTTTAGGGGTTGTTAGTGGTCATGGACCATGGCCCCCCGTGACTTATTTTCAATCCCAAGTGTGCCTATTTTCAAATTCGGGTCATCTCCTAAAATTGAGAGTCCTTTGATTGTGAAAATGGTTGTTACGTGTTATGTTTGATACATACAAGGTGTTCTTGATACTCGCGGTGTCGTTTTGGGGGCCGGTGGTGGTCTCGGCCCGCTCGGGACACGTTTTCAAGCTTAAGTGTGTATATTTTCAAATTCGTGTCTTATTGTCAAACTGGGACTCCTGAGACTACACGGGAAGTTACTACATGTTACGTTCGATGTGCAAGAGGTGTTAGTACCACTCATAGTGCTCTTTCGGGGCCAATAGTGGTCACAAACCATAGGCTCCTGTGGCACACTTTTAAGCCTAAGTGTTTTTATTTTCAAATGTGGGTCCTCTCCTCTGGCCGAGAGTTCCATGATGATGTAACTAGTTGCTATGTATTATGTTCGATGCACATGAGGTGTTTGTGCCACTTGCGGGGCTGTTTGGGAGCCGTTGGGGTTACCCGGCCACATGCATCACGTTTTCAAGCCTAAGTCTGTCTATGTTTGAATTTGGGTCCTATCCTGAAATCAGGAGTTCTATGACTGTGCATCCAATTGCTAAATGTTATGTTGAATGTGCACGAGGTGTTTATGCCACTCCCGGGGTCGTCTCATCCTGCTCGCGACATGTTTTTAAGCCTAAGTGATCCTATTTTCAAATTTGTGTCGTATTCTCAAACCGGGAGTACATTAATTGTGCGTTCAGTTAGTACGTGTTACATAAGATGCACACGAGGTGTTCATTCCACTTGGGGTGACATTTAGGGGCTAGTGGTGGTCTCAACCATCCCCCGTCACGTTTTAAAGCCTACGTGTGCCTGTTTTCAAATTCATGTTCTATTCTCATATCGGGACTCCTATGGCTGCACGACTGGTTGCTACGTGTTACATTGGATGTGCATGAGGTGTTCATTCTACTCGTGGCTCTATTTGGGGACCGTTGGTGGTCACGAACCATAGCCCCCGCGACACGCTTTGAAGCCTAAGTGTCTGTTTTCAAATTTGGATCCTCTCCTAAAATTGGGAGTCCCGCATCTGTGGTTCCATGTATAATGTGTTAGGCTAAGTTCCCACGAGGTTTTCATGCCACTCGCGATACCATTTGGAGGTTGGTGATGGTCTTGGCCCACTCGCGGCTTATTTTCAAGCTTAACTGTGGGTATTTTCAAATTTGTGTCGTATTCTCAAACCGAGAGTCTCACAACTTAATGGTCGGTCGCTACGTGTTAAGTTTTATGTGCACGAGGTGTTCATGCCACTCATGCTGGCATTTGGGGGCCGGTGGTGGTCATAAACCATGCCCCCGCAGTACGTTTTGAATCCTAAGTGTGCCTATTTTTGAATTCCTATCCTCTCCTCAAATTTGGGTCCTCTCCTCATGCCTCAGTGTCCATCTTTTATAGTCTTATAAAATGCCCCATTTTATTAAATACAACTCAACATCTTCCAATCATTTATATTTTTCATTCATAAAATGGGTGCACGGACACGGAATGTAGTCACTTATAAGATATTTGGAAGTGTATTTAACAAATCCTTGAACGCCCTTAACATGATTATTTGATATTCAGCTAATCTCTAACATCCACTCTTTGTAGTATGGGAAATCCATTTAATAATGTTCAAACTTTAGTCTTGTGGTGTTAATAGGTTAAAACAAATGTCATGTTGCATACAAGAAAATAATATCATCACGAAAATATTATTACAACAGAAATAAAAAAAATATTATTATAACTCAAACAAAAATAATATTCTTAGATATGAAACAAAAAAATATATTCTTACACCTGAAACAACCAAAAATATTATTACAGCCGACACAAAAGAAAATATTATTAGAATTTGACCGACAGATAAACTGGCTAAGTAATAAAAGAATTTGGATAATTCCTCAGTTCCCTCCCTTTCCCGTTGTTAAAGTACACAAGTACATCTTTGCAGTTGTTGTATCTTTCATCGACCATTATTTGAGCCTCACCCCTCTGTAAAACTCGATCGTGTACTAGAGTTATGGATGCTATGGATATGATTGTGCAGAACCCAACAATCATCTTATTGGCCACGTCCTTGAAATAATATTATTGGCCATAGTCACTGTGAGTTATTGACGATGATCCAAGTCCCGTGAAAGGTGGAGGAATATGGAAGGGGAATATTAGAGGAGGCAACATTTGGGAGGACATGTTGAAGGAGGCGACATTTGGGGAGGGAAACTTAAGGCGAAGGATATGAGAAACCTTAAGGAGGAGGGTAAGGGAATCTTAAGGAGGCATTGGGGGCGTTGGAGCAACGAGAGTGCTATATAGGGGCGTTGGAGCACATGGAATTGGACTTCGTGTGGAGTGAACCATTGGTGGAGTTGTGAATTACTTTTCCATTGGTGTTGAGAAATTAGGTTGTGCACAAGATGAGGAACCTCGTTGGGGTGTTGCCTCCCCACTTGGTACTTTTTGGCTGTTTCCTCCCGGCATTATCTAAAAAATGAAAAACCATAAACGACTAAATAATTATAATAATATGAAATTATAACTAATTAGTCAAGCTTATGACTATATATATATACACACATACCTTTTAAGAGTAAGACTTTAGAATATGTTTAATGTGTCCGATCTCCATCCATTTATTATTAGTTTTTACAAACCTATGAATATTTACACATGGCCAACTAGGAGGAAGTGTATTTATGATTGTTGTATAGATGTCACCAATAAAAGATTTATATGCATGGTTCAATTACAACCTCTTGAACTCTTGTTGCCAATGATTATCATCGTGCTCATTTTTCCTGAGAAAAGTATATGAGGACGTGAATACGAGTCTTACAATTAAGGGATCTAATTAATTAATAGATATTAATTCAAACATATAAGGTATAAGGGTATATTAGTTTAATTAAGGTTTTCATTCATCATCACCCTTCTCTTAACCCCTTGCATTTTGGATCTCACCGATGTAAAATCCAAAAAACAACCCACTGTAAGTGTTAAGACATATTTTGTTAGGGTTTATTACGTGAGAGTTGAAAAGTTATGTGTATTATCTATCTAAAAAATCCAACATTGTATCCAACAACAAATAATTATCCCTTACTCCTTCTATCATCTATATGATAAAACACATACCCATAATCATAATATCTCACTATAGTAGGGTCATTTGTCATTAAAAGTATACATTAAGATTAGGGTTTCAATTTTGTACATGATAAATTCATAAACGACACAATTATTAATGTGCACACGTATTTGCGATTCATATTTAAAGTAAACAATTAAAGAATTGGTGAATTTTTTTGATAATTTATATGTTTAGCATTGCTAAAGAATTCATTTATATGTTTAGCATTGCCAACAATTTCACAAATAATACACATAAAAAATTGTTCTATCAATTTAACATACATTTTTAGCATTGTAAAATGAAAATAAGAGAAGAAAAATTATTTGGTAACCTCTAAAATAAAATTTCCTAAAGACCCAATTTGAAACCTATATTTAGTTCGAAATCGCTTATCTTGAAACAAATAAAATACACATGCATATATCACGTTTGAAACAAAGAAAATCAAATACACACATAAATAAATTCATACCCAAATACACACACACAAAACACACGTAGACATAGAAATACACATGATATACACACACATAAACATGCACAAACATTTACACATATATACACAAAAATACATACATATATATACAAAATATTAGGGTATAAGTGTTACTTTTGAGATTGAGAGAGATATTGAGTGAAAAATTTGAGGGAAATCGGTAGAAATCGCCGGAGAGAGAGGGTTTTACGTGTTTGGACGCACGATTGAAAATCAATTTTTTGTGCGGGCGACTTTAAGCATAAGGACGCTGGTCATGGCCTAGATCCATGACCAACCACTGTGGCCCATTAAATTTTAACACGTCAGCATTGTGAGCAAGTGTCAGGAAGGAGATGGTCACGACCTCTAGCTGTGACCCATGCACGTGAATAATTGGATACGGTCATGACCCAAAGACATGACCCACTATGTGTGTATTTTGGCCTTAATCATGCACATGGTCACGCGCTTAGTTCGTGACCCCTCCATGACCACACTTGGAGGGAATTTTGGTGCAAATTTAGTGCCATGATGGTCACGCAATGGTCAAAGATATGGCTCGTGACCCACACTGGTTGGGGATTTGGTCCGTGACCATTTCCAAAAGCATCAATGATCGCACTGTGTCATGGAAATGGTCTCACCAAAGGTTGATATGGTCAGGACTTTGGGTCGTGACCAGCTAGTCACAAATTTAGGCTATGACTCTAGTTATGAACATTTGCAGGATTTGGTGTAGTGACAAATGGTTGGAGATTCCACATGCAATCATGGAAATAGTAGGAAATATGTTGTTCCTTCACTCACATAGAAAGAGTTTACGGTTAGGTTAATATGTCAATTTATTCATGACATAACTTTTTTAGACGCAGATAGAAAAATCGGGTTTCCTCGCAATAGGCTTTTATATGTGACAAAGAGCATTAATGAAACCATCTTTTACTTGGCATTGATGGATGGAAGTGTGCTGGTTAAAATCATGTGTATTAATTCTTTCCTTGAGGCTAACATCTCTAAAAATAGGTTGATCACAATGCCTCTCTTAATCCTAGGTTGTGATAGCCATACTTTTAAGTCCATTGGATATGTTAATGTTGGGACAATAATGGGAAATCTCACATCATATTCAAAATTTATGTGATTCAGTCGCGAGTTCCTACCATATTATAATCGAAAGAGTCTGGATGCACAAACATAATTTGGTCCATTCGACCTAGCACAAATGTGCTAACTCTAATGTCAAAGGAACGGAGATCGTGATCTGAGAAACTAGGAAGACTCTTTGCAAGGATGAAGCACACTTGGTGGGTGCTTAATTTTACAAAGAGTTAAACAAGGATACATACATTTTAATTAGGCGTATCTAAGGTATAAGTTTGCCTACCATCAAGGACAAGTTTAGTTCTATGGCGGATCAAGATGAAGAGTTGATAGAAGTTAAGAAAGTTGAGTAGGTGAATGAGGATGTTCCCAAAACCCATTATATCTCTAAACAACTAAGAGATAAAATGAGGCTAAGGATTAACAAGATTAAGAAGCAAGCAAGACATTATAGTGTGTTAGACATAATTACCAGATCAAAGTTTGAGGAGCTGGAAAGCTCCAAGAAGATAAATGAACCTACACCTCCTAAGCAAACATGTAAAAAACATTTTTCTTATTGATGAAAGGGTAGTATATCTTCTTTGAAGGTGTGAGTTGGTAGTTGATTTTGCTGAGGAAGCTCACCTGGATTATTAGTGCTTTTTGGAGGATAATCAAGGGAAATTTATTGTCATTGATAACTGCAATATGTAGGAATTTGTTTAAAATCTAGAAGATAAACTGAAATGTATGAAAGATCACCTCAATCCACAAATACAAGTGTTGGAACAAATTGATCTGGCAGAGGGTAGATAAGAACCAAGGCTAATCTTAATTTTGAAGCTCACGGGGAAGTGAAAAAGCCAGAGATAATTAACCTCATTTAATAATAGAAGGGTGGCATTGCATGCAAGTACACTGATATTTTAAGGTTAAACTAATATGTTATGTCCTCCTTAGGAATCCAGATAAAGCATGTAACTAGAAGATAGAATCTTGAGTAGGATGTAAGGACATGATTTTATAAATGTCCGTTAACAATTGTGTTTGTCGTATACCGCTACAACCGTCGAAGAATGATTCAAGATCACATATGCATCGAGACAGGTCCAAATATCAAGCTTCTTCAATATTCAAGCCTCTGTAAGGTTAATTTCGGTGAGAAATTACTTACGTCCCTTTACGGTTCACTTACAAGTGTTGGGAGAATTTTTAAAAGAGGTTTGAAAATTTAAGCCTCTAGAAGGTTAATTTCGGTGACAAAGAATTATTTTTCATCAAAATAATTTTCCCAGTATTTAAAAACGAATTTTCAAAAATCAAAAAATGAATTTAGTTTTTGCGTTTTCTCATTCGAACGACATGGGATCTTGTTCAAATGACATGGGATCTCATTCGAATGACATCCTATCTCGTTTGAACGACGCGCCGCCTCAAATTTTTTACATAAAGCGCGTTAAATCACTATGTTTTTATGAAGGAGACCTGATGATTTTTTATACCAGTAATTTGCAAACGACAGAAAATTTTGTCTTCTTCAGTTATATTTTAATTCATAAAATGTCCCAATCTTTATGTGCATTATTTTCGAACCCAACATAAAATCTTATTGAAGTTTTCTCTTGTAGAAAGGATCTCTACTATTGACATAGGTACCACTTGAGGGAGGTACTGGGATGACTAATTGTGGTCATTGAGGTTCGATGCGTGTGGATCTTGCTGAAGATAGAACTACGTGTTCTTATGGGGCTGCTGCGCTTGTTACGTTACTGACGCATGTGGGTATTTGTGTGTCACTGTATTTCATTGTAATCGTTGTAAGTTGCGATTTACAAACTATAGTGAAAAAAAAGGTTTTTCCCTTCGGGGATTTTTCCTAAAATTGGGGTCCTTTGCATGTTTATTGATTTATGATTCTAAATCACCTTGATGCATGTATTAGGGTTTATTTAAAATTTGAGTTTAATTAAAACTGGTTTGTTTGTCACATAATTAAAATTGGATTTATTTGAGAAGTCGCATTATTCCACTGCAGAACACTCCCAAATTGGTATTAGAGCGGGTTGTACTAAGTTATTGTGTTGTGATCCTAATTTTCAAAATTGGTTTGAAAAAGGATTTTCTTAAAGTTTGTCTTTTAGCGATTTTGATGATTTTAGATGTCAACTTTTTGAAAGGTCTAATTGAAAAGTTCACATGAATTCATGTTTTATAAATCATCGGTCAAAAACGACTCTGAGAGGTATCTTGGTTATGAGGGAATTGGTCATACGGTAGATGTGTGTCCCACTAATATAAGGAAGATTTTTAATAAACCGACTGCTTCTTCACTTAGTAATAATGATTCTGAAAAAGAAGTTTTTTATGCTACAAAGCGAGAGCTCCCTACCCCTATGACTAGTAATGATACTGAAAGTAATGAGAGTGAGGAGGACGAGGAAGAATTGAGTGAGTTGCAAGTTGCCTACAATAACTTCAATGTGGAATCTGTGAAGTTAAATAAGGCAAACTTGAAACTTGAAGCTAATTTGAAAAAATGTGTCTTAGATGAAAATAACACGAATGCATTAATTCAGCATCTTAGGACACATGAGAATATTCTTATAGATAAGCTAGGGTATGTTGAGGGTGAGAGAGATAGTCTTATAGGGATTATGGAGACTATGCAAAAGGAGCTTTTAGAGTTTAAGGAATCTAGACGTGTACTTGAGTCTAAGATATGTGATCTTGATAAGATGTTGAGAGAGTCACAAAAGGTGAAGTTTGATTTGGAGTCTAGGTCAGAAAAGTTAGATAAGATTGTAGGCAGTATCCAAATCAAGAATGATAGGTGGGGTATAGTCTTCGATAATACTATTGCACCCATTCCCAAAGTCAACACTGCACGTGTGAGAGAGCCTCTTAGGGTTGTTCAGAGAGAGGAGCCTAGGTTCATTAGGATAGATCCACCTACGAACATCGTGAGAGATCCACCTAGGAACATCGTGAGCGATCCACTTAGGAATTTTAGGAGAGAACCACCTTGAAACTTTAGGAGAGGACCGCCTTTAGGTAACACTCACCGTCCGATTTACATGTGAACACACTGCTATAAGTAAGGTCATCTTAGGCTTTCATGTTACAAACTTTTAAATGGACGTAGGAAGTTTAATAGAAAATAAAATTGGATTCCTCAAGCCCCCACTTGTCGTTACAATTTTGTTTGGGTTAGGAAATCGGATTTAGAGGCGTTTGGATTGATTGTACATGACTCTCGTTTGCTTGCACATGATTCACACCATGATACATCCTTTGGTTGATCGTGTTGGATGTTTGTCATACGCTACGTGTTCTTAATGATATATTATTGCTAGTGTTATGACATGTATCACTTTTGTATTTATGTTTTCCATTTTATATTTTTCGAAAAACCAAAAAGATTTTTATTTTTGAAAAAAAGTGGAAAAATACAAAAAAAAAAAATTGGAGAAAAAATGGAAAAAGACAAAAATATTTTTGTATTTTGTTTTATACCATATATGAATGAACATTTAGGATGACCAAGTCACAACATCATTCCATATCCATGTGACTGTTTGATAGTGTTTTGATATGTGTCATTGATAGACAAACTTTTGGTATATCATCGTTGCTGCAAGCCTATCTAATAAAAAATCTTAATTAGCTACAAAATTATAACAAAACTAGAGCATATAGTGGTAAGTGAGGTATCAATCCAAATCTAAGGGTGAAAGATGCAAGAAAGGAAAGATGTAATTCATTTGTTTATTTGATTTCTATTTCAATTTTTCACTTTTTTTAATTTTTTTAGATTTTTCAATATTAAAACAATTTTGAGGTAAAGGTGAATTGAGAAATAACTAAACTAAAATCAAAGATCTAAAGACTAACTAAAAAGTGTGATGAAAATGAAGTGAAATCTAACTGAATGAACATGTAAAATATGAGATGCGTGAGAAAATCAAAGTGAGAGATAACAAGACATAGGGTTACACCATATTTTTCAGTTAATTTATTAATTAGTTCATTCAAATTAAACATCCCAAGTTAGTATCAAAATTACAAATCAACTCTCGTTGCAAATGTAATTTTAATAATAACATTTTAAAGAATTAAATTTAGCACTCCTAAAACTCTTGAAACGTCGATCCAAACGTCATCTAACAAATCATCCACTAGGATCGATTTGCTAAATTAGTTTAAATCATAAAAATAAGTGTAGAGTTGAAATTCAAAGAAATAATTTCACATTTTAGAAAAATCGATCAGTAGTTCGATTCTAAAAGGGAAACTAAAACTAGAATCACGATTGATATGCCCCAAGTGTCACCTCGGCTCAGAGACACCAACCTCAGCCGAGGACATGGCCGACGTTGGAAAAGCCTTGGGTTAGTGACTAGAACCCTCGGCCATTGAAGGGTCGGACCTCGCCGACATCACTACCAACCTCTTCACTGGAGACTGCATGGATCAGGAGGCTAACAGTTTATCAGTTCACCCGGGAATGACAACCTCGACAGGGGGTAGACCGAGGTTACGGGGATACATATCTCTACCAAGGTCAACCCCATCAGTGAATCAGCCGATGTTCCAAGAACATTCCAGCTTAACCTCGGCCCAGGCCGACCTTAATTCCTTACCTCGACTTCACTTAAGCCGAGACCATAATGGCTCATCTCGGATTGGATGGACAGCTAGACCTTACCAACCTCGGACTCTTCCAGGTCGAGGTTATGACCAAGCATAGCGGCCGAGCACTTATTGACATATGGATAAGGACACGTGGACACAAATAAGTTATAACAAATCATTCCCCCCACGTGGGGGGAATATTTCATCATCATTCTTTACATGTGACAGTGATAGATGTCTTCATCAGATTGGCTAGATCAACACACACATGCACATTGCATGCATAGGGGGTACATTACACCCCCTAGGTACTATATATAGAGGTCATCCTCTACCTTGCAAAATATCCAAAGTTAGCAACCCTAGCTGAAACTCTGTTCAAATACACAGTAGAGAGAGAAAGCTTGAGAGTTTGTATCTATGTCCATTAGAGCCCTTACACATTGATACACATCATACACTTGCACAATGGACGTAGGCCTAATTGGCTAAACCACTTATATTCCGGTGTAAATCCTCTTCTCCTCATCTCCTTCTACTATGTGTGTATATACCCTATGCAACCATTGTTAACATTGAATTGAGCTCACAAACACCTTGAAGGGTGGTGCTCTTTCTCAGTATCATCATTCTGGCACCGTTTGTGGGAATGAGAAGCTGTCTCTTCCTCTTCTTCAGCTTAACCTCACCAGAGACTCTGGTGGTGAACCAGGCATCACCCCTTGTGTGGAGCTGCTTCACCAATGAAAGAGGTCCTTAAAGGTATTAAGGTCACCTACAACTCAAGATCTTTATTGTTAACACATGGCACCAGAATTACCATCGCCTCTTCCGCCGCCTAGTGGGGGGGAGGGGCCAGTTACATCCAGGCTCCACCTCAGTCCGAAATGGCAGAGGTAGTTGCAGCCTTGAGGTCTTTGGCTGCAATGCAACAAGCTATGCAGGAGAAGTTTGCACAGCTCAGCCAAACTATGATGAGGCCACCTGAGGTTTCACCGGAAATGATCACTTCGGCAGCTATCCAGCCTCATCCTGATGCCAGGGGACCCCCCCAGGCACTAATGAAGGACCAAACTGCGCCCCAATGGAGGAGGGACGTTGCTGACCCTAGGCGCTTACGCTGGGGGAGACAAGGAAACCCTTGCGCGGAAGATGTGCAGGAGGAATGTTGGGAGCCGTATGAGGTTTCGAATAATACGGTACGTCCTCTTCAGCAAGGCCGATGTTGTGTCAGTCGAAGGGGTGAAGAGGCCCAACCACGAGGATCATCTTTTGATTAATTAAGCAGAGGGTCAGCCTTTGAAAGTCTAGGCCCAATAAATGACCTAAGATAGAGATTATCAAGGTCGAGAAGTGCAACCGGCTAACAAAGAGGAGATGGACAACGTCGGCCTCATCAAGGCCGACCTCATGCAGGAAGAGGTAGAGATGAGGAAAAGGTCAACAGCCGACGTTGTGTTGCGGCAAGGGAACCCTCAGTCCATCCCTTGGAGGTGGCTGGGGACAACCTCGGCCAGGTCTATGGTAGGAGACCATGGAATGACTCTATCCAACGTCTTAAGGAGAAGATAACAGACCTCATCAAAAGTAGGGATCCATTGCAAAGGGGTTACTCAGAAGGCTCTCCATTCATGGCTAAGATAGTGAGCTTCCCGACCCCTGCTAAGTTCAAACCACCCATGGTGTCTCCTAAGTATGATGGTAGCACCAACCCTGTACGTCACATTAAGATGTATCAGTCGACGGCGAACATCTACTCGATACCTGATGAGATGAAGTGTAGGACCTTCTCTGGGACCTTGATAGGAGCAGCACACAACTGGTTTACTTATCTTTCGAAGAATTAAATTAAGAACTTCAAGGGCTTGGCTGAATGATTCATTCACAACTTCTTCTTTGGGGTAAGACCTCAAAATAAGACCACTCATCTACTGTATGTCAAGCAAGGCAATGACAAGATCATAAGAGACTACATCGCCAGGTTCAATAAATAGAAACTTGAGGTTAAAGATTACGAAGAGAATATAGCCATGACCACCCTCATAGGAGGTCTTCAGAAAGGGAAATAGTTGTGGAAACTTACGAAAGACCCTCCCAGGTCTATGGCCGAGCTGTTGGCAACTGCGGGGAAAGTCATGAATGCCAAAGAGGCAATGGCCGCCAAGTATGAGGATGAGAACCGCGGTAGTGGCGGGAAGTCCCAATGAAAGAAAGATGGAAAAAAAGGTCAGCCGATGACAAGTTCGCTCACTATACTCCTCTAACTGTGAGCTGTGAGCATATCCTCAACGAGATCAAGAATGACAGGACTCTAAGATGGCCGGAAAAACTGAAGGCCCCTCCATATAAGAGGAACAAAAACTTATGGTGTGAGTTCCACCAGGACCATGACCATGTCACAGACAGATGATTCTCCTTGAAGGATGAGATTGAGAAAATGTTAAAATCCGTAAAGCTGAGGAAGTACGTTGATGGCAAGGCTCCTAAAGGGGGAAGAGATGACCCTAAGAAGAGGAGAAATGATAGATGCCGTGACGATGCCCCAACTAGAAGAGACAATAATTCAGAAGGTGATGATGAAGACGATCCGGACCTTCCGTCGAAAGATGACAACACCACGGTGAAGAGGGTTGGTATGATCTCCTTTGGTTTTGACACCATATGCGTAGGACTCACGGGAGGTGGCTGACAGGAAAGCTCATGTGGCAGAGGCCAAGTCAGTGGCCAAACTTGAAGTTGTAAATCTAACGTCTTATGATACAGCACAGAAGAGAAAAAAGGTGGACATGGACACCCTTATAGTTGGGTTCTCTAGACTCGACTTCAAAGGTATCTTAGCCCCACATGATGACCCTTTGGTTATAACAACAAGGGTGCATGGATGCGAGGTACAGAGGATCCTCGTGGATGGGGGGGAGGGGGAGTTTAGTAGACGTGATGTTTTGGCCTTGCTTCAATAGCCTAGGTCTTTGCAGAGATGGGCTGGTACCCTATCATCATCCCTTGATAGGCTTCAGTGGCGAAAAGGTCCACCCATTGGGCATGTATGAGATAGATGTACGGATGGGTGACGAGTGGCCTAAGAGGTTGACCAGGAAGATAAATTTTTTCGTTATGGATGAGAACGTCTTCTCGGCCTATAACCTCATCATAGGAAGAGTGGCCCTTAAGAAGTTTCAAGTTGTGCCGTCGATGATCCACCAGATGCTAAAATTCCTAACCCCTATGGGGTAGGGGAAGTGCAAGGCGACCAGACCATAACACGAGAGTGTTACTTCAACTCGATCGAAGAGTGAGAGGCCTATAAAAGGGCAACCACCACCTATAGCATTGATACATTGGACCCAAGAGATGAAACAAAGTTGAAGAAGGGAGAGGTCACGGAAGAGGTAGAATCCATCATCCTCAATGAGGATGAACCAGAAAAACCATCCAGGTCGGCAAATCCCTAAAGATAGAAATCAAGGAAGAGCTGATAAACTTCCTGAGGAAGAGGCAGAGTGTTTTTGCTTGGAGTCACGTAGACATGCCCGGCATCAACTCTGAGGTTATGAGTCATAAGCTCAGCGTGACCAAAGACGCCAGTCCTATCAAATAAAGATGAAGAGTTTACTCCAAGGAGAAGTACGATGTCATCTGGGAAGAGGTTAAAAAATTAGAAAAGGTTGAGTTTATAAGAGAAGTCATATATCCGGAGTGGTTATCAAATGCAGTCATCGTGCCCAAAGCCAATGGGAAGTGGAGAATGTGTGTTGATTTCACTAGCCTGAACAGGTCTTGCCCAAAAGACAGCTATCCCTTACCTCGAATAGATCAGATGGTAGATGCTACTGCAGAGTATGAGCTTCATGGACGTGTATTCAGGCTAAAACCAGATCTTCATGGAAGCGAAAGACTCAGAGAAGATAGCCTTCATTACCGACAAAGGGACGTACTGCTACAAAGTGATGCCCTTCGGTCTGAAAAATGCGGGGGCAACATACCAACGTCTTGTGAATAAGATTTTCGAAGATCAAATAGGCAAGACTATGGAGGTGTATATAGACGATATGCTGACGAAGAGCTTAAAAGCTTGCACTCATGTGGCAGATCGCGAAAAGACCTTCGATACTATGGACTTATACAGAATGAAACTCAACCCCGCGAAGTGTGTCTTCGGGGTAGGAGCTGGGAAGTTCCTTGGATTTATCGTCAATCAAAGAGGAATCGAAGCAAACCTTGAGAAAATCAAAGCTTTGCTTGACATGAAGACACCAAGGAGCATTAAGGACGTCTAAAGACTCATGGAGAGAGTAGCGGCACTCAACAGATTTGTTTCTAGAGCAACGAACAAGTGTCTTCCGTTCTTTAAAGTTCTTAGAAGGGCCTTCCAGTGGGACAAAGAGTGAGACAAAGCTTTCAACCATCTCAAGTCTTACCTTGGGTCTCCCTTGTTGTTATCTCGGCCCATAGTAGGAGAGAAATTGTATGCGTATCTAACAGTGTCTGAATCGGCTATCAGTGCAGCCATAGTACGGGAAGACGATAGAATCCAAAGGCCTGTGTATTTCAACAGTAAAGCCCTTCAAGGGTCTGAACAAAATTACCCTCGTATGGAAAAGTTAGCATACGCCCTGATACATGCTTCAAGGAAGATGAAGCCCTACTTCCAAGCCCATTCCATGGTTATCCTCACCGACTCCCCACTAAGACAGGTCCTATATAAACCTGAGAAATCTGGAAGGTTGATGACTTGGGCCATTGAGTTGGGGGAGTATGACCTTACCTACCAACCTAGGACAACCATCAAGGGGCAGGACCTTGCACACTTTATTTCAGAGTTCACATGGGAAGAGGCCGAGGCAGAGAATGACCTAGAAGGTGCTGAAGGGTCAGACAGCAGTGTCTTCTGAGAGCAGGAAGAGATGACATCAAACTTCTTCCGAGAGCAGGAAGAGGTGGCACCGAACGCCTTCCAAGGCCAAGAAGAGGTCGTATTCAAAAAGATCAGGGGAAGAGTAGCGAATAACGAGGAGGATCGGAAGGCGTTCTCATCAGATATAAACATTTGGAATCTCTTTGTTGATGGTTCCTCCTGTGATAGTGGAAGCGGTGCAGGGATGATACTTTCAGCTCCTGATGGTGCCAATATTGAATACGCTTTGAGATTTAACTTCCAGGCATCTAACAATAAATCAGATTATGAGGCCATGATACCAGGTCTCTCATTGGCAAAGACTCTGGGAGTAAGACGACTCCTACTTCATAGCGACTCAAGATTAGTTATCAATCAAGTATTGGGAGTCTACGAAACTAAAGATGAAAGGATGTCTAAGTATCTTAAAAGGGTGAGAATGATGTTAGAATATTTCAAAGAGACAAAACTTAAGAGAGTACCTCGGCAGAATAACAGCCACGCAGATGCATTGGCAAGGTTGGCTTAACCAATAAAGACAGACATCAGAAGGACAGTTCCGGTCGAGGTCTTATCAAAAGTGGCCATTGAGGAAGAAGAGGTTAGCAACCCTTGTTTCAATCTGAACCTAGGAGACTCATGGATGGAGCCCCTCGTCAGATATATCAAAGATGGGGAGCTACCGGAATCCAAGATAGAGAGGAGGAAGTTAAGATATAGGGCTGCCAAGTTATCCATAGTTGGAGACGTCCTATATAAGAAGGGATTTCCGTTGCCTCTCCTCAGATGTGTCCATCCTACCGAAGTTCCTCGGGTCTTATAGGAAGTTCATGAGGGTCCTTGCTCCAGTCACATAGGAGGAAGACATTTGGCCAAGAGAATCATTACACAAGGATACTGGTGGCCAACCTTGGCCAACGATGCTGTAGCTTACGTGAAGAGGTGTGATAAATGTTAGAGATTATCCACTATTCCTCATCAACCTATGACGTCAATCACCGCTACATGTCCATTTGCAGTATGGGGAATTGGCTTAGTAGGACCCCTACCAAGAGATGCCAACAGTTACCGGTTCCTGATAGTAGCCATTGACTACTTCTCAAAGTGGGTGGAGGCAGAGCCGATGATAACGATCACAGAATAGAAGACCTTCCAATTTATTTGGAAGAACATCATATGCAAACATGGCCTCCCAAACACTGTCATCTCAGATAATGGAACCTAGTTCAAGAGCTCCTCTTTAGAAAAATATTGCGTAAGAGTTGGGATAAAGCAGTTCTTCTCATCTCATGGCCGACCTATGGCAAACGGGCAGACCGAAGTCACGAACAGAACAATCCTCAAAGGAATCAAGAAGAGGTTAGAAAAAGTGAAAGGAAGATGGACTGAAGATTTTTACTCTGTGTTATGGGCCTACAGAACCACGATAAGAACACTAACAGGAGAAACCCCGTTCATGCTAGCCCATGGCTCAGAGGTCGTCATACCAACGGAAGTGGGGCTCCCTGCTCATAGGTTTCAGACCTATGACCCTGATAAAAATGGGGAAGAGAGGAGACTAAACCTAGATCTGATTGAAGAGAGAAGAGAAGACATAGAGATCAGACAAGTAGCTTACCAACAGAGAGCAGCAAAATTCTACAATCAGAGGGTGAAGTCAAGACCCATTGCCGTGGGAGACTTGGTACTGAAGAAGACCTTACAGAAAATAAACAAACTCCACCCAAACTGGCATGGTCCGTATAAAGTGAAAGAAGAGGTTGTACCTGGGACCTACAGGCTAGAAAACCTAGAAGGGGAACCTTTTGCCAATCCCTAGAATGCTAATCATCTGAAGAAGTATTACATATAATGTTTCATAAAGTTATGTAAATGTACCATCTTATGAATAGATTATTAATAAGAGATCAGTTTCCATGTCGATTCTTGCTTCATTATGCTCTAATTGTAGAAGTATGAGGATAACATCTTAGGTGATGACCTCATCATCATTAAGTGGTGAAAAGTTCTGAGGTCAGACACCATACTTGGATGACCTCAGACCCTTATAGCATCATTAAGTGGTGACAAGGTCTGAGGTCAGACACCATACTTGGATGACCTCAGACCCTTAACATCAATAATTTGGTGAAGAATTAATGAGTATAACATCTTAGGTGATGACCCCAGACTCTTATAACATCATTAAGTGGTGACAAGGTCTGAGGTCAGACACCATACTTGGATGACCTGAGACCTTTAACATCATTAATTTGGTGAAGAATTAATGAGGATAACATCTTAGGTGATGACCTCAGACCCTTATAACATCATTAAGTGGTGACAAGGTCTGAGGTCAGACACCATATTTGGATGACCTCAGACCCTTAACATCATTAATTTGGTGAAGAATTAATGAGCATAACATCTTAGGTGATGACCTCAGACCCTTATAACATCATTAAGTGGTGACAAGGTCTGAGGTGAGACACCATACTTGGATGACCTCAGACCTTTAACATCATTAATTTGGTGAAGAATTAATGAGGATAATATCTTAGGTGATGACCTCAGACCCTTATAACATTATTAAGTGGTGAAAAAGGTCTGAGGTCAGACACCATACTTGGATGACCTCAGACCCTATAACATCACTATGGTGACAAGGTCTTAGGTCAGACCATTGATTTAGTCCAAAGAAAACATCTCATGGTAAGGAAGCATTCAGGAAACAAAACAAACGAAGTAAAAACCCTCCTCAGAGGTTGTCATCCAATTGTGATTCAAAAATATATATGCTGACAATATTCTTCATAGATTACAACTGACGAGTTACAAAAGTACAAAGAAATTCACAAAATAGCCTAAGGGTTAGAAGGGAGAGTGATGATGTCCTCGGCCTGATTCTGTTAGACGACGTTGGTCACCTCATCCCCATCCTCTCTGGGGTTATCTCCATCAATCTTCGTACCATCTAGTGGAGTAGTCTCTGCAGGTGCAGCGACCTCCACCTCTTGAAGGGCTTGGGCAAGCTGTGGGTTAGCAAAACCTAGACCTATAAAGTTAGAGGCCTTCAAACTTCCTGCCTCCTTCTCCTTAACATCCGCCCATTTGATAGTAGGTTTAATACCTATTTTAAGGTACTCAAAGCCGAAGCTTATGAACTCGTATGAGACTTTATAATCAGCCATTATCCCCTCAGAAGCATCCTCAAGGGTTTCCTTCACTGCAGAATCGACCTTTTACTGAAGAACATCATCCTTGGCCTTCAGAGCGACAACATGGTACTTTTTATCTTGGAGATCTCTATTTCCAGCCCTTTAACCTTCTTTTAAGACTCGTCAAACTCAGACTTCAAGCGATCAACTTCGGCATTCAGAGTGCTTTGCACCTTCTCGGCCTCTTGACCCTTCTGGATGAGGGGTAACTTCCTCAGAGTCCAGTTGGCGAGATGATGCATATCGGCCAGGCCCTGTAAATTATGTGATCGTGTATATGAGTTGAAAGTCAAATCAGAGGCTACACTTTGAAGATAATACTAAAATCTGAAGTCATACCTGAATAGACCTATGGAGGCCAAATTTAACTAGCAGAGGTGTGTCCATTGATCGGAAAAAACATTTATCAGCCTCGGTCATGGTAGAGCTGATGGCATCTAGTGCCTGCAGACTGTGGCCTATTATGCTGTCATTGATTTTTAGTTACTCTGTGCGACCAGCCAAGGCATCAACAGAAGATATTAGGACGATAGAGTCCCCACCTTTCTTTTTTTCCTCTGATCCTTAGGGGAAGGGTCAGTAGCATTTCTCTTCTGTGTGGCCTGAGCCTTCGAGGTTGAGGGAGGGGAAGGAGGAGCATTCAAACCTGCCCTCTTAGAAAGTTTTGTCAAACTCGACGCGGCCATTTCTTAAAGTTCGTCTGATATTCCCTTAGGACGCTCTATAAAATAGAAAGGTCTGAGTTAGACAGTCAAACATGCATGAACTTAGAGGTATAATTTAAATAAAAAACACTTACCAAGCTCTAAAAGAGGACTTCCCCCTAAACCAGTCTCAGAGAGGTAATGGGGGTAATTAGGTGTTTAAATTTAACGAGCAGACCATGCATCCCCAGATCCTGAAGGTCTTTGACCTTCTGAAGGTTTTATAGGCTCAGACCAGGGTCGGCCTTGGCAGACATTATGACCTTACCCCATCTTATGGGCATTCGTGGCTCTAGTGGAGAAGAGGGGGCACATGGACCAAATTCCCATGGCCCTGAGGCAAAGAAATAGCGAGGCTTCCAGTTGTGGTTAGAAGTCTGAGTTATCTGGAGCATCTTCTTCTCAGGTTTCCGAGCTACAAAATGATAATATCTTGGATGGTTTTTGGCAGATGAAGGGACATAGCAACCTACAAAGACCTGGACTGGAAGGTCTGAGTGGTGAACATCCCTCCATAAGATGATGGCCCCAATTATTACCCTCCAGGCATTGGGTGATAACTGGGAAGGGTCCAAGTTGATGTAGGCTAATATAGACCTAACGATGGTGTGGATGGACAAACGAAACCCTAACTTGAACATCTTCTCGTACAAACAGATCTCACCATCTTGGCTGTGGTAAGCCCTATCTTCCCTCAGAGGTCTCTTGAGATTTATGGAGGGGCTGATGGAGTATAGGTATATGAAGCAAAGAATGTCTACCTTAATAACTGAACTCTCAATTTGACCGCCTCTGAGATGTCGACGTCACTCTCAGCATCATCGTCATCATCATCATTAAGCTCAACATCGGCTGGAGCAGACATTGGAGGATTACCTGGGAACCTCTGAGCAAACTCAGCCCCAGTGATAGCCGACAGTGGAATGGCGTCAAGTATTGGTGGAATAGCCATGCTCGGTTCAATAATCTCAACCTCTGAGGAAGATGAAGATGTGCTTGATTTTTTATGGGACGAGGCCCGACTGGAGACCTCTGCTTGATCAGGGTCCTGATCTTGTTGATTTGAGAAGTCCATGGCCTCTTGGAAAGAATCCACAGACATTGGGTCTGATGTGGAAGACTCAGACTCAGATATTGGAGAGGGATCAGCAGGTACCTCGACTTGGCTAGCTGGCTCTGAGGGTTCAGGGTATACTACCTTCAAAGGTGGTGGAAAGATAGGTCTGAGGGGGAATTCCTCTGATCTACGAGCCTCCTCCCGTGCTCTTTCTATTTGCCTAATTTTCTTCAAAGTCTTCTCTCTGAGAGAAGGGAACTCCTCTAGGAGTTGGTAAAGGGGTCTGAGCATAAGAGGCAGACCTCACACTTACAACTCTCCTAAACAACAAACAAATACTGGCTAATGGAATGATTCACCTAAGGATCAACTATAAAAATTTAAACAATTACTATGAAGAACATAAAGAACAGTTCGCCGAAAAAAATGGAAACCTCGCCGAAAATCTTCAAAAGCTCACCGGAGTATGCAAAAGTAAGAAAACTCACAGTAAAAATGAAGAAGAATGAATGGAGGAGGATACCTGAAGATGAAATGGTAAGAGATGAGGAAGAGACTGCGAGAAATCACCACCAAAGTGCTTCGAACCAAAGCTTTTCTAGAGAGAGAAATTGTTGCTGAAATGAATGGAACCAGGAAGGAGAAGTGAGGAAGAAAGAGGGAAAATGGGGGTTTAAACCGTTAAATATGGATGCATGCTTCCCAAGGCCCATCATTGCCTTGGGATCCCCAAAGGACGGTTGATATCACATGCTTGCCAGGAACGCCTCACTTCAGCAATGGACAAGTGTCAAATGAATATGGGCACAAAGAAGAAAGGCCTCGGAGGTGTAGAGATCCCACAGTCACCTGCTCTGACATGTAACTAAGGGCTAGGGGTGATTGATATGCCCCAAGTGTCACCTAGGCTCAGAGACAACAACCTCTTGAGGACATGGACGACGTTGGAAAATCCTTGGGTCAGTGACTAGAACCCTCGTCCATAGAAGGGTCGGCCCTGGCCGACATCACTACCAACCTCTTCACCGGAGACTGTGTGGATTAGGAGGCCAATAGTTTATCAGTTCACTCTAGAATGACAACCTCGGCCGGGGGTAGGCTGAGGTTACGGGGACACATATCTCTACCAAGGTCAACCCCATCAGTGAATCAGCAGATGTTCCAAGCACATTCCAGCTTAACCTCGGCCCAGGCCGACCTTAATTCCTTACCGAGACCATAATGGCTCATCTCGGATTGGATAGGCAGCTAGACCTTACCAACCTCGGACACTTCCAGGCCGAGGTTATGACCAAGCACAGAGGCTGAGCACTTATTGACTTATGGATAAGGACACGTGGACACAAATCATTTAAAACAAATTATTCCCCCCACGTGGGGGGAATATTTCATCATCATTCTCTACATGTGACAGTGACAGATGTCTTCATCAGATTGGCTAGATCAACACACACATGCACATTTCATGCATAGGGGGTACATTACACCCCCTAGGTACTATATATAGAGGTCATCCTCTACCTTGCAAAATATCCAAAGTTAGCAACCCTAGCTGAAACTCTGTTCAAATACACAGTGAGAGAGAAAGCTTGAGAGTTTGTATCTATGGCCATTAGAGCCCTTACACAATGATACACATCATACACTTGCACAATGGATGTAGGCCTAATTGGCTAAACCACTTATATTCCGGTATAAATCCTCTTATCCTCATCTCCTTCTACTATGTGTGTATATACCCCATGCTACCATTGTTAACATCGAATTGAGCTCACAAACACCTTGAAGGGTGGTGCTGTTTCTCAGCATCATCAATGATTTTCTCTCAAAAATCATTTACCCTCTCTCGAGGCGCAAATCAAAAGTAAGAGTGCAAATTTATTATGAAATTGAAATTTAATTTAATTAAAATGATTAAATTCAATTAACATCAAATTAATGGGTAATCCGGCCCCTTGAAAGGGGTTTTAGCCTAACATAGTATGAATCACAATAATCAAATAAACAAGGCAATAATATAAAAGTGGAAAAGAGAACAATAAAACCAAATCTCTTTGAATAAGGTTGTGATCCAATGCTTCATTGAATTTGCACATCATCTATTCAAATTGAGCGTCCAAATGATTTCTAATAATATACACACACTCAATTGAATCTTTCACAAATTGATTTCCCTAAAATATCTAAAAATTAAAAGAAAAAATAATGATTTACAAAGTGTTTCTCTCCCTCTAGTCTCCTCCCTCAAAAACCACTTAGGGTTTCTAGGTGATCCCCCTTTTTTGGTCTAGGGTCTTCTTCTTAAATAGTAGGCAAGGGGCTAGGGGTATATTGGGTATGGGTTAAAAGTGTGCATGGAATGTGAGTGTGGATGAGGGGATAAATTTAGGGCATATTGGGAAGTTGGGGGTGTAAGGGTATTTTTGGAAAGTGGTAAAGGTGGTTAAGACACATGTGGGTTTTGAATTTTATTCTTGGTTTTGGCTTGGTTTTATGCAGGTGAAAATTGGGCATGAATGTATCTTTGAAAAGGGAAGATGGTTCGGATTGTACTTGAAAGTGGGTCTGGCAGGGAACTGGGAAAAATTGGGTTCGTGGGTATAGACAGGCTGGGGGATTAAATCGGGTTTTGTCGCGATCGGGTAGGTGGCGCTCGGTTGTACTGAGATGGGTTGCTAGGTCTAAGTTGATTTTGGCAACGAGATACGAGCAGGGATCACTGGATTGGGATCCTATATGGTACGAGGGAAGGAGGTTCTTGGCGAGGCAGGTTGTGCTTGGGTTTGAGTCTAAGGTTTGGGTTTGCGAAGTTAGTATCTGGTGAGGGAGGGAGTGGGTCAGAGGTGCTGGTCTCGGGTTTTGGGCGGGTGTGATTCAAGGATATGATGGAGGTATGATGAGGGAGAAAAGTGGGTGTGGAAGATCGTGGGAGATGGGTTTGTGTGTTTGTGGGTGTATAGGATAAGTGTGAGTGTGTGTGTGTAACTTTGTACCTTTTCAAAAAAAATGAAAATAAAACTATTTATGTGTTTAAGACTTAATTAAAAATAAAACTAAGAAAACTAAACTAAGAAAATATAAAACCTACTAAAATTACATTCCTAACCTATAAATAAATTCAACATAAAATGAAAAGAAATGAAAATAAAAATAAAAATTAAAAAATCTATTAAACTAAAAATTAAAATCCAAAAAAACTAAAATAAAATAAAGACTAAAAATTAAAAACTAATAAAAATAAAAATACACTAATAAGAAAATAGAAAATAAAACGTAGAAATTTCTAAATAAATCTAAATTAAATCCTAAAAATAAAAAAGACTTAAATAAAAAAATCTGAAAAATATTAAAGTACAAACTAGACACACACGATGTTCGGGTTCGGTTTGGGCTCGGTCTGGAATAGGCTAGGGTTATGGGAGAGGTTATTTTATCATTTCTTGTTGCAAGTTGCCTCGAAATAACACTTTTAAAACCACAAACAAGCCTGCACAATAGACAGTTACGCACATAAGACCCAATTTTGTCGAGAATTAGCAATTAAAATACGTCTATTCGGGGTATACAATATACACTTTTGGGTGCTTATCACACCACCCCCAAAAAGAACATTTCTAGTCCTTTAGCAAAATATAGAGAGAATGAAAGATAAGAACCAATAGTTTATCACTTTCGCGGGCACTTGAGATTGCACTTAGCATGTGCAACAAACATTTAAACCTATACGTTGCACTACAGGACGAGTTGTGTCTTATGAGGATTTGTAGAGAATATACCCATAAAATTCTTTATTTGCAAATGGCTTTCAATCTTTTATTAGACGTAGAATAATCGCACAATCAATCTCGAGATAAATACTTTGAGAAATATAAGCTAGAAGAGTGTAAAAATATTTAGCTAAGTAAATACTCAAGGCACATCTTTACTAGAACTCAACGTGTGTAGTGTGAATTAGTCAAAACGGGTAGAGCATCATAAGAGTAGTTCCTAGATTGCCTTTTCGGAATCAACGCTTCAACTTCAAAATCTCATGTGATATAGCTCTCTCAAACGAACTCAAGAGATTTGGGTTAGTGTATCGCTCTTGTGTGTGAGGAGGTGAGTAAATGTAAGGAATGTCAAACGTCTCACACACATATAAGAAATAATGATCATTTGGAAAGAAAATCATTTCTTGAAAGAATGCTAATTACTATAGAGAGAACGACGAGTTATTCACCACGTTGAGTTTCATTTACCTGAACACCTAGGGGAACAGGAATTATTATTAGTGAGGGGAAAATAAAATGGGAAGGATAAAATAAGATGAAGTATGATGGTGATGGATGGATGATGGATATGCGATGCGTGAGAAGAGTGTTCTATACATGAAGAACAATTGTATTTATTACATAAGAACTAACTAAAAACTCTCATTTTTTTTTCTTTTATTTTTTTTCTCTCATTTATTTATTTATTTATTTCAATTTTTTTTCTTCTCTTTTATACTCTCAACACTGAAGACATTTTATATTTGAAAAATACACTATTTTTCTTGAAAATGAAAGATGATATGGAGATGATGAATGGATGGTGTGGAAGATATGTGGGAATATGAAGAATATTGGAAGGTAATGGGTGAAAATCTAGTGATCGGGACAAATTTCAAGACACATGTTTCTTACAACTCGAAAGTGACGTCGTTCTCAATTATCAAGCTAAAAAAATTTAATGAAAAATAATGAGATCATACAACGATTTAAAGTGCGGACCGAAAAGAATTTGAATCAACTTATGACTCGGAGATTGCGTAAAACTCTTTAAAAGGATGAAAGGCACAAATCTCACAAGCTAATGTCTCTACTAGTGATCCTTAAGGTTTTCTTCAGAATTTTAGTACTCTTCAACTCTAAACCGTAGTGATGTAACAAGTGTGCAAATTTTGTTGAGTCTAAAAATTCATGGTGCAACATGCATTGATACGTATTAAATACGCTATTTATAAAAAGAATATCCTCTAGCTTGATTCCTAAACTTAAAGGATGGATGATAGAAATTCACATCAATGAGTGAGATGAAAAAACTGCACGAAAATTTTAAAAAATAGGTAAAATCAAAATCTTTCAAAAGAGGTACGATTTTGATAAAATTTCCTACCCCCCCCCCCTCCCCCAAAAAAAAAAAGGAACATCTTCCTCGATGTTAAGTAAAATGATTTTTAAAATTGAGAGAAAAGGGGAGGAAAGATATTACCAGAATGAACCGCTAATGAAGTGGACAAATGTGGTCAAAATGAACCTGAATAAATGATAAGAGAGAAAAAATGTGTACAAGTATATAAACATGGAAAGCATAGGGTGATGTGAAACACCACCCCCAAACAGGATGAGACTCATACAAGAAATCACGGGCTGCCTCTCGGTAGTGATAAGTTTAATGTCTTCAGCCATATCGAACCATTCTCACCCTAAATACACTCACCCTCAAACAAGAAGCATCACCCTTGTTGGATAAAGGCTAAAACGGGTCAATGCACTTGTATGGAAAGCATCGATGGACCATGGGTGGGTGGGTATAGGGTAAGGATAAGAAAGGCGGGGGAGAATAAGCAATGATCACGGGACTTATTGAGCCGGAAGGTGATGGAAAAAAGGGCCCTGTAAGAATGGTGCTCTAGTTGGTGTGGAAGGTAGAATGATGTGACCAGTTGAATGGGATGGGAGACATAGAAATCACACGACCATTCTATGAGTGGGTGATGATAATGGTCGCACCGTGACATGTAAGGGAGATGAAAGGAGGAAAAATCACCACTACAGATAAGTGGTGAACATGGAGAAACAAGCTCAGTGTCACGGGAGTGGAGAGTAGAACCACAAATACTCTGGTGAATGGTGGGATGGACGATGGGTGGAGGATGCAAGTAAGGACCTAGATAAAGATATGTTAACTGTGGATGTATACTGACTAGGTCTAAACAAGGTGTTGGGGAGGGTGAAAGAATGGGTGGGTCGGGTGGTTCAAATGAGACACCAAGATCGGAGATAGAGTAATCATTAAAAATATTGGGATCAAGGGGATCCATGCATGGTGCAACATGATCCATATTCAGAGAGGAAGAAACCATCTCGGATTCAATCTTGAGAAAATGGTGAGCACTCACAGTCGGAGATAACCTATGATGAAGTGGTTCCTGGGGAACACACGCGCTGGTTTTAATAGGTGTAGGCTCAGGCATATTTTGGATTTTATGGGAGGGAGAGTGTGAACGTCAATGGTAGGTTCATTTGGATATAACGGGAGTAGATGCGACACCCCGCCTAATTAAATACTGGGTGATCAGTCCTTTATTAAATTATAACCAAGGTGAACAGTTAGTTCATTCTTAGCATCACCGTCGCAAAAATAACTTTTCCAATTAAACACCCTAAATAATTAAGCTAAGTGTCAAAACCATTTTTAGACATCAATTTCCAAATTTTATCTTAAGAAAAACAACATTTAAAAACTTTACATAATTCATAGTTAAAGAATCACACAGCCACTATACTGGAACATATAATCCAAACAATTAAACATCCAACTAATTAATTCCAACTTTAAAACTTAAAGAAAAACGTCCTGACAATAATAAATCCCAAAGTATAATTACTGGAAATAAATAAATCACAATCTCTGATAAAACAACTGAATAATGGAAAAGGGCGACACATGCCCAACTGAATAAATAGTGCTAGAAGTGGAATCAACAAGGAGGTCATCTAAGCAAGAGGCCTGCAACTCCCACCTAAGCTGCGGTGCGTCCCTTTCAAAGGATCCTATGCAAGACGCCCCTGAGGCTGGAAACCTGTAATATATACATATATATATATATACAAGAGAGAAGAGAAAGTAGAAAACGGGTCAGATCTCGATTGTAAAAAAGTTTAAAATTAGTTTAGCAAGTATTTAAAATGCTTACCGGCCAATGCAACCAACATATTAGTGCGGCACTCCCTTGGGAAATTGTCACCTCTCTTCTAATGTGCACACCTATCGCACTAATATTCTCAACAGTTTAACTTATCTTATCTTAAGTTACTCGTAAGGTTTCAAGCCGACAATTTCCAATGTTAAGGAGGTCAATTTTAGTTAACAGCACAATTCTCACATAAGCCTTATTTGATAATAAAGTTTCTCAGTAATATATCATACTTTCCCAACACTTATTCCCAAGTTGAATTAATTATTCTTTTCTTACATACCATAGTCACAGTAGGTAGTTCCCAAATTCCAGATTTAAATATATATATTAAATACTCATATAATATATATTTTCAAATAGCACCCCACATAAAATCTATGGTGCGGGCATACTCTGCGATCCAGTCCCCGTATCACTCGTACTAAGGGAAATACTAGTTCGGAATCACTCTCGAACTGTATTAACGTAAAACACATACAAAATGAGGCGAAGCATAGTTCCAAGTCACTAAGAGGTCAGCACATACCCTCACGTCTCTTAGGACCGTCTGACTATCGATCCGATAGCCGGTACCAACGATTCCTATGTTCTAGGGTACTAGCCAATATCCCCCATAAAGGTCCCATCGAGATAAGACTGTCCCAGTGCGGTAACCTAAGGGATAGCAAGTAGCGCGGGCATGATTTTTACACGTATATAATATATGCATAAACACAGTCATATATGTATACTACTATTCCCATATCAAATTTAGGTACACTCTCACGACCCATAATTATGAGATTTATCCTTATTACTCATTATTTAGTTATCACGTATAACGGTTTGTCTATTATTTTAATTTGTGGGATTATTCCAACTTATTAAGTGACACCCGTGGATTCCTATCTTTCCAAGTGAAATTTCAGTAAGTACTCATTTATTTTACAACGTAACTTCCTTACGAGTCTCACCCTTTAACACATATTCCCGTTGTCCCTTATATGTAAAACATCCCCGTGAAATGTTAATCTCATCTTACATTAAAGGTTCCATATTTTTAATAAGTCCTACTGGTCTTCTTTAAATCCCAAAATGTTCAAACATTAATATCCAAGAATGTCTAATCATTTAAGTTGGAACAACTTATAAAAAGGGGAATGTGAGTTATGCCGAAGGGGTCGATCGATCGATGGCAGGTGTTCGCTCAATCGAATCATCGATCGATCAATGCTCTAAGGTCGATCGATCGATCAAGCAGGTATGGCAAATCTGCAGAATTTCCAGTTACGGGTTATCTCTTACAAAATCATCCAAAACGATACATTTGACTACCAAACTCCCAATAATTTATACTACAAGTATTATAACCACAAATAAGTGATTTCTTACATCAAGCGTGTGGATTTTCATCATGAATAACGAATTAAAAGGGCGTAATCCATAAAAACATCAAGAACCCTAATATTTCTTTTGTTTGGTTTCTCCCCATTCTTTTACCAGATTTCATACTCTTTATTCACTATAATTTCATGGTTCAATCTCTACATATGAATTGGGTTTCCAGAATAAATCTATTTCTCATATAACATGAGAATTCAAATCTCCAAAATAGGTTTTTCTTTCACAAAAACTAATCCTAATCAATCCTAGGCTAATATTATTGGAGCATTAACTGAAATAGAGCAAGATAAATACTTGCCTGAGATTTTTTGGTTCAGATTTGTGGATATTTTGGTGTGGTTGTGATACTCATTATATGATCTAACGTTTGGCGGCAACGACGGTGCAAACGGTGGAGTTCTTAGCCTAGAACTCCTTGGAAAACCTCTCCTCTTCCTCTCCAATGGTCGTCTTTGGTTTATGGTGTTTCTAACCCTAGAAGGTGACTCTTACCATCTGATATTCTCTTAGAATTTTTGTGAGTTTTCAGGCCCAAAAATGTAAAATGTCCAAAACGCCCTCCCGGGATGTTAATTAGGCCTAAAAACACCCCGAGACCCAAACTAAACTCCCAGGTACATTATTTTGACTATCTCAACCCTTACGGGCACATTGATGCAGTCAAAATGACCATACGAGTGGCTTATAATTTATTCACTTTATATAATAATAATTTAGTCGTGACACGACACAGGCGCGTCCCGACTTAAATTTCCATAATTTCCATTGAATTCACTCATGACAAATTTATAATAAAATGAATATCATATATTACTTTACTCGTCTTGTAATATTCAACAATTTTCCCATAATTACTAACTCACATCATGTTAGTAAATATAAAAAAAATCCGGATTAATATTAAATTAATATCTCAATTTAAATTTAATAAATCCCCAATTTTAAAAGTCATAAAAATACGGGGTATTACAGTAGATCAATCTCGCTAACGAAAGGTAAGTCAACACAATTGTTGACTTCGGGCCCGGACCACGGAATGGTCTCAACGTCGAGATTCTTGGGATAGTAGGGTTGGTCACACTCAAAATCAGTGGCACAAGACGACGTATCATCATCACTCCACATGGGGGAAACAACGGGTTGACTTGGGGTGAAATCCGACTCTCGCTCACACTCAATTTCATTTAATCTTTGTTCAAGCCGTTGGAGGGCTTCATTTTGAATTTGAGTGGCTTGCTCTTGCTCGACGATGAACTTTTGCAATAGGCTTTTGAGAGAGGATATGGAGGATGGTGGTGGAGTGATGGGTGGGGTGGTGGTTGAGGTGGCCACACTTGCTATGGACAAGATTATAAGGAGAATATTCAAAGAAAGTGTGGGGAATGGGGTCATGTTGGTCATATGTGGGAGAAGCATCTCCGTGAGAGACAAAAGGTTGATAATCATTGGTTGCGTAGTAAGGGAACTGATCGGGAATGGGTGAACTTGATAGCCATGATGACTGTTGGAACGTGTGAGGATCCACAACATCGTGTTGGGATTCGTATTGAGTGGAAGGGTGATCGGCCTCCACGAATACCTAGGGTACTCACACAACTCGGGATTAGATATATCGGGATAATAGGTCAGAGTGGGTTCCAAAACAATGTCGTATGGATACACTTGGTCCATGGTGAGTTCAGAAGGATAAGGAATGTACGAGCACTCACAGGGAAGTGACTGGATAGAAAACACGATGTGCACAATGAAGCATGTGACACATTGATACTCGTCATCGAAGGCGATTGAATATTAGATACGTGCATGGGCGATGCATGAGTATCAATGGCATGAGTTTGGCAGTTAAAGCCACTAAGTAAAGTGTGAAAATGGGATTTGGGCTCAACGTCAAACATGCTTCGAGAGAGTAATAAATGGCCAAAGAAATCCCATAAAGTACGTTATTCCGCCATGACGACGAGAAAATATATATATATATATATATATATATATATATATATATATATATATATATATATATATATTTTTTTTTTTTTTTTTTTCAAAAGCAAAGAAAATATTTTTGTATTTTTATAGAAAATGAAGGAAAGATAATATTTTTTGGATGTTTTTTAAAAAAGAAAGTAAGAAAATATTTTTGATTTTTATTTTGGAAGAAAAGATGGGGAAAAATATTTGGACTCTTGAATTTGGACGAACTCACTAAAATTGACTATCGAAAAATTGAATTGGACACACACAAGTCAAGGATAAATCCTAACTAGCCAATTTTTATCTTTAAAATTAGGTGAGAGATTAGTAAAATTTGAATGAAGTCCATGGGCGATAAAAATAACAAAAATCTTTATGATTGCCTTTACAAAAATGTTCTCCTATTGGGATACCTAGTTGATTAATTTTAAATTTAGTGATATCTAGGGTTGCACACAATTGGTAAAGGAATGAGTCAGGTGATGAAATCCCTTTTCATGAATGACCAGGTGTAGGTCTTAGTAATTTAATTCATCACACCATTCGAAAATATATGCGAGAATAAAATCACACAAGAGCACGTAATCACACATAAAAATTAACTCGCTAACAGGAGAGGTGTGAGGGTTTTAGAAATGTACCTCCCACGGTTTTACATCGTGGGGTGATGAATAATTTGAGTCGATCGAGAGGAGATCACGCCTATCTCAGTCGGCCCCGGGAGTCCTACCGACCCAAGGAAGACATGTTTCTTTTCCTCTCCTTTGGGCGCCCTCTCTCTACCTTGTTTGGTTTCCCTATCACGTCTTTCTTCGCAATTAATTAGTACAAAATTAAATGAAAAATAAATGGTGTCTCCAAGCACCGCAATACAAGCCAAAAATAAAAATAAACCTAATATAAGCCTTCCAAAATAATGAAAAATGGTGCGAAAAAGAAAAATGCAAATGAATCACAAAATAAATCATCTCAAGTTGTTCAAGCTCTAAAGATTGGAAACGACACCATTTGATAGACATGCCATTGGTATATCCTCGTTGTTGCAAACCTATCTAATAAAAAATATCAATTACCTACAGAATTATAACAAAACTAGAGCATATAGTGGTAAGTGAGTGATCAATCCTGTAGAATCGCTACAGCGAAAATATTGTGACTTCTCAAATAAAATCCAATTTTAATTAATCCCAAAATTTTAGTTAAACCCTAAAACATGCATCTAGACGATTTATCAAATAAAATAACGCATGAAGGATAAAACAAACAATTTAAGGAAAAATCCCCGAAAGGGACAAAACCTTTTATTTCACTATAATTTGTAAGAAAACGGCTTACACGGATTACAATGAAATAGGTGTGACACGGAAATACCCGCAGGTGTCGGTTCCTATGTCGTCGGCTGAAATCTCCCGCAGGAACTCCAGGTGGTTAGCAATGAAGAAGAGAAACGACTTCTCCACAAGTTTGTCGGCTGGAACTTTCCCTTTCCAGAAGGGCAGCAATGAAAAAGAGACACGGCTTCTCCACAAGTTTAAATAAAAGCAAACGTTGTGTTCTTGAAAACCAAAACAATTCACTAAAGCATATGGGAGTTTTGTGAATTGAAATCCAAAAAATTGATTAAAACCCTAAAGGAAGAAGCCTAAAAGAAGTCTGCTTTCGCAGTTTTTCTGTTCATCAAAATGTAGCGACTTCTTAATGAAAATGGAACTAGAGAATGAAATTTTATAGAAAAACGTGCTGCCTAAAAAATAGAGCCCGTTCTAATGAGATCATCAAGTCGCTCGAACGAAGGGAAAATGTCATTCGAATAAGATCTAACGAGATGCTATGTCGTTTGAACGATAATTGCAGGTTGTTCGAATGACCTATCAAACGAGATTCCATGCAGACTTGTAGAAAATTTCGATACGAGCGCGTGGCCGCCAGTTTCATGTCTTTCTGGTTTTTTATGAATTAGTTATGATTTTTCTACGAAAAGGTTTCCGAGAATAAAATGTTTAGAAAAATATTTTGTAAAAATATCCCAAAAGCTCTAAGTGAAAAGTTAAGGTATTTAAAACATAACCTTACCAAAGTAAACTTCACGGAGTCTTGAATGATGAAGAACTTGAGTAATTTGAATCCGCCTTTGATGTAGATGTCTCTTGAATGCTCTTCGACGGTGTAGTGGTATATGACATAATAAATTGATAACGAACCTATGAAAATATGTCCTTACAAATATCCCCCAATGTCTATGCCGGTACATACATATAAAATTCGAATTATCAAAAACCAAAATGCCTATACAAATTACCCTCCCATGAATAAATTTGCAAGATCTCAAAACTGTTCTTCAATCATCTTCATCAAATCTCAAAGCTTTTCTCATCAGGGTGTGAAACATATCAATCTTCAGTTTTGTACCTACACACATGAGATAAAGAAAAAACCTTTGTGACGCATTGAGTTTGAAATGACATAAGAATAAAGCATTAATAAATCTAATCTCCCCCATAATGCAAAAACTCCCCGATAACATGATAATTCTTTCTCCCCTTTTTATGATGTCCCCAAATAGACAGATAAGAAGAAACAATCAAAACATGGAGAGTTACGATAAAATGCATAGCAAACATGGATCAAGCTACGCGCATGCAAAGGTATGTCCCAAAAACATCCACAAACTGTTTTTGGATTTTTCAATTTTTCATTCAAAATAAGATACAAAAAAAAATCACACCATGGATTTAAACTCAAACAACCAAGTCATGAAAACGGAATGTATGGGTGTGAACACATTCGATAGGTAAAGAAACTCAATCAATCATATGTGTACGATGCATATGTGTACCCCTAACGAATGAACATCAAAAACATCATTTGGTGTAAAAATTGTTGAATTTAGATGACATCGTCTTATTCAAATCAACAAATAAAAGTCAAATGATTTCCACACCAATAATGTCCAAAACTATTTAGTGTTGTTTCGAGAACTTTTCAAAGGGCGTGTAAACCCATTGATATATCCATCCAAAACTCCCTCATATATAATAATGCAATTTTTTTTATATCTAAAGAGGTACAAAATTCTCAACTTAGAGAAAACCTATTGGCCCAATTTTTTTTGCATATTTCATCTTTTTATTGCCTTAATTTTTTGTGTGGGCTCTTTTCAAACGGTGGCTTTCACGACGTGATTATTGTTCACTCGTTGCCCTTTCCCGTGTTCGCTCATCATTTTTTCAAATTTAAACAAATTCCTCACGGGCAATGGTTTTTACATGCACTTATTTTATTACTCTCGTATTATTGTACTTGGTTCGTTTTAAGGACAGGATTGAGATGAAAACATCCAACCAACAAGTGATAAGTCAAGAACAATAATCAAACAAATTCGTGCATGTGTGCAATAAAGGAAAACATGAGTCAAACATGCAGGAAGTGACACTTAATTACATCTTAATGACTCCAAACATTATAAAGCACATGGATGAATTGACCTATTGTGTCAAAACACTACGAAATAGTCACATGGATAAATGGAATGTAATTGCGACTCGGTCATCCTAAGTGTCTATCCATAAACGGTGTAAACAAAATACAAAAATCTTTTTAGATTTTTTTTAAAAGTTTATCAAAATAAAATCTTTTTGTGTTTTTTCAAAATTTTCAAACAGAAAAAATATAACTACAAAATGATACAACCAGCAATAGGCATATAATATTGATATGCGCAACATCCTATGCTAGAAAATAGTAATCTCACAAGAGAATCCACAATGAAAGTAGATGTGATAAACGAGCAATGCAGTGTTATCAATTAAGCATGGAAACCAATTTGACGACATGAGAAGTCCAATTGTGCCAGGAAAAAAAAACTTTAAAAATCAGTACCAAAATATTAAAATAACCCAGAGGACAGTAAACCAATCAGAAGCAAGATTCAACCTGTCGTTCGAACGAGTTGAGGAAGTCGCTCGAAGGAAGGAGAGATGTCGTTCGCGTGACATGTAATGTCATTTGAACGACTTCTTGCGACCTGCCTAAATTTCCTAGATTCCCAGAAAAATAATATAATATTGCCTAGTGAAAAAATTTCGTGAAAATAGTACCTGTAAGGGGCAAACATATCCAAAATAGTGCTAAATCAGTAGCGAAACACACAAATGCAACAAATATACCAATGTGCTCTACATCAAAGTGAGTCATAACACTAGAAAGAGTATAACATGATGCGTCTCTAGTGTATGACAAACATCCAATACAATCAACCAAACGATCTCACATGGGGTGAATCACGTGCAAGCAAACAGGAATCGTGGACAAGTAAACCATAAGCCTCTAAATCCGATTTCCTGACCCAAATTGATGTGTAACAAAAGTGCCTAAGATGACCTTGCCTACCGTAATGTGTGCAAGCGTAAATCGGGCGGTGTGTGTTACCTAAAGGTGGCCCTCTCCTCAAATTTCTTGGTTGATCTCTCCGAATTTGCCTAGGTGGGTCTCTCCTAATGATCCTAGGAGGTTCTCTCACGATGTTCCTAAGAGGCCATTTCTTAACAATCCTAGGAGTCTCACTCACACGTGTGGGAATGGCTGCAACATATTTTTCAAGACCAATCCCACCCCTATCCTTTTTTATCTCGATGGTGCCTAAAATCTTATCAAGTTTTTTAGACCTAGACTCCAAATCAAATTTCACTTTACTTGAATATTTTAATTTCACCTCAAGTTCACTTATCCTAGATTTAAGTACACGTCTAGAATCCTCAAAATCTAAAAGCTCCTTTTTCATAGTCTCCATCAACCCTCTAAGACTATCTCTCTCACCCTCGATGTATCCTAATTTCTCTTTAAGCATCTCCTCACGTGTCCTAAGATCCTTAATCAACGCATCGGTATTATCATTATTTAAAGCACGTTTCTTCAATTCATCTTTAAGTTTCAAGTTTGCCTTTTTTGTCTTTAAAGATTCAAAATACTAATTATTGTAGGCAACTTGCAACTAACTCAATTCTTCTTCTTCCTCCTCACCCTTTTCACCCTCACTCTCATCACTAATCACATGGATGGGACACTCATCTAACATGAGAAATCGGTTTATTCAATTTCTTCTTTAAATTTGTGGTACACTCATCTAACATTTGACCAACACCCTCACAACATGGGCACCACTAAGAAGTGTTTTCAACAGAAGATTTAAAACAAGAGTTCGTGTGAATTTTCCAATTAACTTTTTCAAAAATTTGACATCGGAGATCATCAAAACCATAAAAAGCCATTTTTGGGCAAAATCAGGATCAAAACACAATAACTTAGTGCAACACGCTTTGGCACCAATTTGTAAACGTGAGTAGACAAATTGTATCAGAAAGTAAATCCTCAAAAAAGCAGGATCACGTGATAAATTAGTGTAACCCGCTTTGATACCAATATGTAAAATCGCTACAGCGGAAATATTGTGACTTCTCAAATAAAATCCAATTTTAATTAATCCCAAATTTTAGTTAAACCCTAAAATATGCATCTAGATGATTTATCAAATAAAATAACGCATGCAGGATAAAACAAACAATTTTAGGAAAAATCCCCGAAAGAGGCAAAACCTTTTATTTCACTATAATTTGTAAGAAAATGGCTTACACGGATTACAATGAAATAGGTTTGACACGGAAATACCCGCAGGTGTTGGTTCCTATGTCATCGACTAAAATCTCCCACAGCAACTCCAGGTGGTCAGCAATGAAGAAGAGAAACATCTTCTCCATAAGTTTATCGGCTGGAACTTTCCCTTTCTAAAAGGGAAACAATGGAGAAGAGAGACATCTTCTCCACAAGTTTCAACAAAAGTAAAAGTTGTGTTCTTGAAAACCAAAACAATTCACTAAACGGAACCAGAGAATGAGATTTTATAGAAAATTATGTCGCCTCGAAAATAGATCTCGTTCGAACGAGATTAGCAAGTCGCAAGAACGAAGGACAAATGTCGTTCGAACGAGATGCTATGTCATTTTAACGACAATTGAAGGTCGTTCAAATGACCTATCAAATGAGATTCCACGCAGACCTGTAGAAAATTTCAATAAGAATGCGTGGCCGCCAGTTTCGTGTCTTTCTGATTTTTTATGAATTAGTTATGATTTTTCTACGGAAAGGTGTCCGAGAACAAAATCTTTAGAAAAATATTTTGTAAAAATATCCCAAAATCTCTAAGTGAAAAGTTAAGGTATTTAAAACATAACCTTACCAAAGTAAACTTCGTGGAGTCTTGAATGATGAAGAACTTGAGTAATTCGGATCCGCCTTTGATGTAGATGTCTCTTGAATTCTCTTCGATGGTGTAGTGGTATATGACATAATAAATTGATAACGAACCTATGAAAATATGTCCTTACAATTCCAAATCTAAGGTGAAACATGCAAGAGAGGAATGATGTAATTCATTTGTTTATTTGATTTCTTTTTCGATTTTTCACTTTTTTTAGTTTTTTCAATATAAAAATAATTTTGAGATTTAGGTGAATTCAGAAATAACTAAACTATAATCAAAGATCTAAAGACTAACTAAAAAGTTTGATGAAAATGAAGTGAAATCTAACTAAATGAACATGTAAAATATGCGATGAGTGAGAAAATCAAAGGGAGAGCTAAATAGAAATGGGACTACACCATATATTCTAGTTAATTTTATTAATTAGTTCATTCAAATTAAACATCCCAAGTTAGTATCAAAATTACAAATCAACTCTCATTGTAAATGAAATTTTAATAATAAAATTTTAGAGAATTAAATTTAACACTCCCGCAACTCTTGAAACGTAGATCCAAACATCATCTAACAAATCACCCGCTAGGATTGATTGGCTAAATTAGTTTAAATCATAAAAATTAGTGTAGAGTTGAAATTAAAAGAAATAATTTCACATTTTAGAAAACCTATCTCTAGTTCGATCCTAAAATGGAAACTATAAAAGAATTTTGATTTTCTCTCGAAAATCATTTACCGTCTCTCGAGGCATAAATCAAAAGTAAGAGTGCAAAGTTAATTATCGAAGGTAAATTTAATTTAATTAAAATAATTAACTTCAATTATCATCAAATTAATGGGTAATCCCACCCCTTGAAAGGGTTTTTAGACTTACATAGTATGAATCATGATAATCAAATAAACAAGGCAATAATACAAAAAACGGAAAAGAGAACAATCAAACCAAATCTCTGGAAGTGAAATTGAGCTCGAATCCTTCACTGAATTTGCACATCATTCATTCAAATTGAGCATCCAAATGATTTACAATAATATACACACACTCAATTGAATCTTTCACAAATTGATTTCCCTCAAATCTTTAAACATTAAAAGAAAATAAAAAATACTCTTTACAAAGTGCTTCTCTCTATCTAGTCTCCTACCTCAAAACCCACTTAGGTTTTCTAGGTGATACCCTTTTTTGGGCCTTGGGTCTTCTTCTTAAATAGTAGGCAAATGGCTAGGTGTATATTTGTTATGGGTTATAAGTGTCCATGGAGTGTGAATGTGGATGAGGGGATAAATTGAGGACATATTAGGAAGTTAGGGGCGTAAGGGTATTTTTAGAAAGTGGTTCAAGGAGGTTAAAACACATGTGGGTTTTGTATTTTATTCTTAGTTTCGACTTGGTTTTATGCAAGTGAAAATTGGGCATGCCTGTGGCTTTGAAAACGGAAGATGGGTCGGATTGAACTCGAAAGTGGGTCTGACAGGGAACTGGGAAAAATTGGGTTTGTGGGTGTTGACAGGTTGGGGGATTAAATCGGCTTTGATCGTGATTGGGTAGGTGGCGCTGGGATTTACTGAGATGGCTTGTACAGGTCTGAATCGGTTTTGGCAATCGAATAGGAGAAGGGATCACCGGATTAGGATCCAAGACGGTATCGGGGCAGAAGGTTCTTGGCGAGGCAGGTTACGATCCGGTTTGAGTCTAGGGTTTGGGTTTGGGAAGCTAGTATCGGGTCAGAGAGGGAGTGGGTCAGAAGTGCTGGTCTCGGGTTTTAGGCGGGTGTGATTCAAGGATTTGATGGAGGTATGATGAGCGAGAGAAGTGGGTGTGGAAGATCGTGGGAGATGGGTTTGTTTGTTTGTGGGTGTATAGGATAAGTGTGTGTGTGTGTGTGTGTGTGTGTGTGTGTGTGTGTGTGTGTGTGTGTGTGTGTCTGTGTGTAAGTTTGTACCATTTAAAAAAAATGAAAATAAAACTATCTATGTGTTTAAGACTTAAGTAAAAATAAAATTAGTAAAACTGAACTGAAAAAACATAAAACCTACTAAAATTAAATTCCTAACCTATAAATAAAAGATTCAATATAAAATAAAAAGAAATGAAAACAAAATATGTTAAACTAAAAACTAACATCCTAAAAAAAAATTAAAAATTAAAAACTAATAAAAATAAAAATACACTAATAAGAAAATAGAAAATAAAACCTAGATAATTCTAAATAAATCTAAATTAAATCCTAAAAATAAAAATGACACAAATAAAAAATTTAAAAAATAATAAAAGTGCAAATTAGACACACACGATGTTCGGGTTCGATTTGGGCTCGATCTGGAATAGGCTAGGGTTATGGGAGAGGTTATTTAGTCCTTTCTTGTTGCAATTTTCCTCGAAATAACACTTTTAAAACCGCAAACGCAAATAAGCCTGCACAATAGAGAATTACGCGCATCAGACCCAATTTTGTCGAGAATTAGTAATTAAAATGAGTCTATTCGGGGTATAAAATATACACTTTTGGGTGCTTATCAGTCATCAATTAAATTGGTCCTTTATAATTTGTGGAGTCATTAAGATGTAATTTGTGATTATTACTTACTTGTTTGACTCATATTTTCCTTTAATGCACACTTGCACGGATTTGTTTGATGATCGTACTTGTTTATCACATATTGGTTGGAGTGTTATCATCTCAATTCTATCTTTAAAATGAACCAAATCCGATAAAACTTGACAATTGAAGTAAAGAATGTAAGAACCGTTTACCGTGAGGATTTAATTGCAACAAAATATGATGATTGATTCATGGGAAATGGCTGCGAGAGTGTAAAATTGACTCATCATGGTAGCCACCGTTTAAAACAGCCCCAAAAAAATGAAAGGCAATAAAAAGATAAATATGCCAAAAATGCGGGCCATTTAGTTTAGACCTCCTCAAGAAATAATAAAGATTTATTATTTACGAGGGAGTTTGGTTGAAAAATAATACACGGGTTTGCTCATCCTGACAGTGTCTTGAAAAATCATTACAAAATTTTAGACGTAATTGTGTGAGAATGACTTTTGACAATGATGTGTTGATGGATTGAGTCGATATCATTTAAATTCAACACTTTTTACACCTAGGGATGATTTTGAGATTCATTCGTTAGGAGTACACGTAGACATCGTGCACATATGATATGTTTGATTGCTTTGATTTGCCTATTGAATTTGTTCACACCCATTAATTCCGTATCCATGATTTGGTTGTCCTAAAGTAAATTCATAGTGTGTGATTTTTTTAAAATTATTTTTGCATTTTGTTTGAAAAAAATTGAAAAATAAAAAATAGCTTGTGGAAGTTTTGCATATTTGTCGTGACAACACCATGTTTATTTTGTTTATTCGTTTTCTTGTCTATTTCAGACAAATAAAAAGTTGGAGAACGAATTATATGGGAGTTTTTGCATTATGAGGGAGATTTGATTATGATGATAGATATATTTTTATATCATTTCAAACTCGATGCGTCACGATGTATTTGCTTTGCCTCATGTGTGTAGGTACAACAATTGAAGATTATTGGATTGCACACCCTACCGAGAAAATCTTGAAGATTTCAAGATTAAATGTTGAACATTTTGAAGAAAAGTTTTGAGACCTACATGTTTAGAACCTTTTCAGTTTTGGGTTCATCGGAGGGTTTTAGATTTGTATAGGCATTTATGTTTTGATAATTCCGATGTTTTTATTTTGTACCGGCATAGACATAAGGGGAGATTTGTACATACATGATTTTATAAATGTCCGTTAACAATTGCGTATGTCGTATACCGCTAGAACCGTCGAAGAATTGTTCAAGATCAGATATGCATCGAGGCCGATCCGAACATCAAGATTATATAACATTCAAGCCTCTGCAAGGTTAATTTTGGTGAGAAAGTACTTAAGTCCCTTTACAGTTCACATACAAGTGCTGGGATAATTTTTACAAGGGGTTTGAAAATATTTTCCAAATAGTTTTTAAGTGTTGAGGCATTGTTTTTCGTCAAAATAATTTTTCCCGGACTTAAAGACAAATTTTCAGAAATAAACAATTAAATTTATCTTGTGTGCTTTCTCATTCAAACGAGATAGGATCTCATTCGAATGACATGGGACCTCGTTCAAGCGACATGGGATCTCATTCAAATGACATCCTATCTCGTTCGAATGATGCGCTGCCTTAAATTTATTATATAAAGAGCGTTAAATAACTTCATTTTTATGAAGGAGACATGACGATTTTCGATACCAGTAATCTGCAAACGACAGAACACTTTGTCTTTTTCAATTTTAGGGTTTAAAACCTTGTTTTTCATTTAAAAAAACATCCGAATATTTATGTGAATTATTTTCAAACCCAAGATACAATCTTGTTGAAGTTTTCTCTTGTTGAGAGGATCTCTATTGCTGACATTAGTGCTACTTAAGGGAGGTGCTAGGTTGACTGACTGTGGTCATTGAGGTTTTCTATGTGTGGATCTTTGTTGAAGATAGAAATGCTTATTCTTGTGGGGATATTGTGATTGTTCCATTACTGACAATGCCGAACGACACATGTGGGTATTCATGTGTAACCGTATTTCATTGCAATCCGTGTAAGTTGTAATTTAAAAATTATAGTGAAAAAAAAGGTTTTTCCCTTCGGGGAATTTTCCCGAAATTAGTTTCCTTTGCATGTTTATTGATTTATGATTCTAAAACACCTAGATGCATGTGTTAGGGTTAATCTAAATTTTGGGTATAATTAAAACTGGTTGGTTTGTCACATAATTAAAATTGGACTTATTTGAGAAGTCGCATTATTCCATTGTAGCACACTCTCAAATTGGTATCAGAGTAGGTTGCACTAAGTTATTGTGTTGTGATACTAATTTTTCAAAACTCGTTTGAAAATTAATTTTCTTAAAGTATGGCTTTTGGCGATTTTGATGATTTTAGATGTCAAGGTTTTGAAAGGTATAATTGGAAATATCACATGAATTCAGTTTTAAATCATCCGTCGAAAAAGACTCTGTCCATTTGGTATATTAATGTTGGGATAAAAATTGGAAATCTCACATCATATTTAAAATTATATGTGATTGACTCACCACTTCCCACCATATTCTGAGCGAAAGAGTCTGGATGCACAAACACAATTTGGTCCCTTCCACCTAACACAAATGTGCTAACTCTAATGTCAAGGGAACACATATCGTGATCTGAGAAACCAAGAAGACTCTTTACAAGGATGAAGCACACTTGGTGGATGCTTCATTTTACAAAGAGTTAAACAAAGATGCATACATTTTGCTTAAGCGTATATAAGGTATAAGGTTTCCTATCATCAAGGATAGGTTTGGTTCTATGGAATATCAAGATGAAGAGTTGATAGAAGTTAAGAAAGTTGAGCAGATAAATGAGGTTATACCCAAAACCCGTGATATCACTAAATAACTAAGAGATAGAATGAGGCTAAGGATTAACCATTTTGAGAAGCAAGCGAGACACTATAGTGTGTTAAACATAATTACCAGACCAAAGTTTGAGCACGTGGAAATCTCCAAGAAGATAAATGCACCAACACCTCTCAAGCAAAAATGTAAAAAATGCTTTTCTTATTGATGGAAGGGCAATCTATCTCCTTTGAAGGTGTGAGCGTGTAGTTGATTTTTCTGAGGAAGCTCACTCAGAGTATTAGTGTTTCTAGAGGATATACACGGGAAATTTCTTTTCATTGATAATTTCAACGTCTAGGAATTTGTTCAAAATCTAGAAGATAAGACGAAATGTATGCAAGATCAACTAAATCCACAAATACAAGTGTTGAAACATATTGATCTGCAGAAGGTAGATAATAACCAAGGCTAATATTAATTTTAAAAGACCAGGGGAAGTGAAGAAACCAAAGGTAATCAAGATCATTAAATAATATAAGGATGGCTTTACATGGAAGTACACCGATATTTTAGGGTTAAACCAATATGTTATGTCCTCCTTAGGAATCCCAATCAAGCATGCAACTAGAATATACAAGCTTGAGTAGGATCTCAAGATCAATGGTGAGGTGGAATAATTACAGGTAGCTGGATTCATCAAGATTATTCAACATCTGATCTGGCTTTCTGAAATTCTTCCAGCGAGGAAGAAAGATAAAACATAAATTTACATTTGTGTGGAATTGAAAGATTTTAACATAGCATGCCCCTAAAAATGAGTTCCATTTACCATCGTTTGATATCTTGATTGACTTAATAGATGTCCATGAGATGTGAAACTTCAAAGATGGTTATGTAAAATATAACTAGATCAAGATGGATCCAACTCACACAAGGAAAACATATTTTAGGTCCCCTTTCGGCAACATCGTATTTACTATTATGCCTTTGGTTAACAAATATACAGGAAAACCTATAAGAGAACATTGGTGGACATTTTTCATGACATTTTTCATGAAATCTCAGAGTATATTATTGATGATTTGGTCATTAAGTCGAAGAAGGATGAATCGCACTCAGCTGATTTGGGAAGATTCTTTAACAGGCGCAAAAAATATTATCTAAAGATGAACCCACTCAAGTGCGACGTTAGTGTAACGGGTGGGAAAATCTTCAAATTTATGGTGAATTGGAACGAGGTTCATATGGACCAAGATAGGAAAAATAAATCCTTCAAATACTATACCTAAAAACACAAAAACTCAGAGGGATCTTAAAACTTTCCATAGAAAATTTCTTACCTAAGAAGATTCGTCCCAGGTCTAACTGAGATCACTCACTTATTAATGGAGCAGCTAAAAAAGGCCACCAATTTTCAATGGGAGGAACCAAACAAGGAAGACATTGACAAGATTAATATACTTATCACTTCTCCACAAATAATGGTTCCAATTAAAAAAGGAATATCGTTACTAGTCTACCTTAACTCCACTACAATGTCCAACGGTGCGTTATTGCCACAAAAGGTCGACGGACAAGAGAGACATGTCTACTATTTGAGTAGAATTATTTGTGGTCCATAGACAAGGTACTCTAGCATTAAAAGTCATTCTTTGACATTAGTCTTTGTTGCCCCAAAGCTAAGACATTACATGTTATCTTTCGATATTCACATAGTGAAAATATGTGACCTAATCAAGTTTTTTCTTCCATGAATAGTTTTAATCGGGAGAGCATCAAGGTGGTTACTCTTCCTCTCAGGGTATGGTCTAAAGTGTGCAGTCCCTCGTGTGATCAATATCCAAGGCTATGAAGATCTCTTCGCCATTTTTCCTTCAGGCTTATTCGATCCACCTCACAAAGATATACTAGGTGATGATTTACAACCCAATCGTTGTGAGGTTGATGTAAAATATTGGTTTATGGAATTTGACTGTTCATCTGCTAAAAACAAATGAGGAGGTGTTATATTGTCAAGATGGAAGGAGGATATTAATCTATCTTTTAATTTTTCTTTCATTATTCAAATAATTAGATACAATATGAGGCAATGGTTTTGGGCTTGCTCGAATCACTTTGAAGAGCCATCCATTCCCTTTCCATTAAATGAGATTCTAATATTGTGGTCAAGAAAGTGAATGGTGAATGTGAATTGATGCATCTCAGTTTGGCACCTTGAAGAACGACTATCCAGAGGTTGATAGGGAAATTTCATGATGTCAAGGTGGAGAGACACCCAAGGACGATGAATCGACATGCTGATGCCTATGTCACAATAGCACAAAAAGTGGCCCTAAATGGTAGTTTATGACAATGGTGATCCATCAAAGAAAAAATCCATCATTTGTACTCTAAATCATTCTTAGTGATGATGATTTAGATTGAAGGGGAAATATAAAATGGAATTTGGAAATAAGAGATGTCAAGATAAATCTTATCGAGTTAGCACAATACTACAAAAACCCTGAGGTCATACTGTCTAGATGTACGGGTCGAAAAAAAGGAACAAAATAGGTGAAGAAAACTCACAACAAGAATTACAAAACCATTGGTATTACCCTCTATGGGAGAATTCAAATAAAGGGTAATTTTTAGCCAAAGATGAGGTAGGACCAAATAATAATATAAAGAGAATGCAATAAGTATCAAGATTTATTTTAATCATATGAGCATAATTTTTTGGAAGCTCAAACGGATTGGATGGAGCCGTATACTTATTTAATCAAAGATTGAGTTGTACGAAGTGAGAAATAAGATTCAATAGGATTAAGAGGAAGGCCCCCAAGATATTACCTTTTGGAGGAGATGATCTATCATATAGGATATTTCAATAGGCTGTTACAATGCATCAGTAGAGAGAAGACACAAGAAGACCTCAAGAAAGCTCATGACCCCACTCACATTAGAGCATCCAAGTTATATGATCAACTCATGACACTGGCCTATTATAGGCCAGCGATGGAAAAATATTCGTTTAAGATTATCCGTAAACCCAAGGCTTTTTAACTTCAGGGTAACCTCATTCATGCTTCGTCGGTAGAACTCCATTAATTAGCAACACCTTATCATATCCATAGATAGTCCTTGACCTTTGGGGAGTAATCAAATCTACTTATAGGGGAAAATGTGGATTCTAGCCGCTATTGAGAGCTTCACATAGTAGGCATAGGCAATACCTATGAAAAGGTCAATAGTAGGTATGGCAATACTTTTCATATAATACCATATAACTTAAGTGCTTTCAATTACATAAAGTATAAATTATTATATATTTTCCCGTAATGACGTGTAGTGTCACTATTTAAATACGTTATCTTTGTTTAAATTAAATAAATTATAAATTGTTATATATTTTCCTGCACTTACATTTGATGTCACTATTTGAATATGTTATCTTTGTTAGATGTGTTAATGTTATTAGAAATTTAAATCGAATATAAAATACAATAATTTGATAATTAAATATTTTTTAATTAATTATGTAAGTTGATGAATAATTTAATTATTGAATTAAGACATTTTTTAAGTAGATAATATTATGATATAATAAGGATTTTGGAGGCATGTAGAATGGTTAGTTAAAACTTAAAATAATGGGTTTTAGTAACTATGGGTTGGACTTCGAATTTATTTTAGGTAGTTTAGAAAGGTATTTGGGCTCATTTGGTTAAGGTTTAGAATTGGCCTAAGACATATTTCTAAATTAACCTAATAAAAAGATTATTTGGCTAAACCTAATTCATTCAAAATGTTTTTGAGAGAAATCCTACAGTTATAGAGAGGAGCCTACTTATACAAGAGGAGAATTAGGTAAACTAGACTTAGATTTCATCCCCTTCAATCAAGGAAAGTTTACTTATTATAGAATTATAATTGTTTTTTTATCATGTAATTGTTCATTTGAATAAAAACATAATTTGATTAAAATTTGATTTGGAGATTAAATAATTTGTTTAGTAATCAAATTAATATCATAATATAGATTACAATTCATCTTCTTGACATACATTAAAGTTAACATAATCCTTATTAAATTGGAGATAAAATTTATATGAAATTGGTAGGAAGAAGGTTAAGAATGTAAGTCAAGCCCCTTAATTATGTAACAAATTGATATTTAATTTGAGTCAAATTGATATAAGATAACATTCTAGGGAACTTGGGTGAAATTAGAATTTAAACTAGTAAATCTTATTGAAATCATGTAAAAACCTTAGTCATGGGTTAGACATTATGTTAGTACACTTTATATATGAATATAGTTGGTTAATTTGATGATTTAAGAGCTTATAAGTTCATCCATGGATATTTTTTAGGTTAAGTCCCATAAAGAAGATGATGAATTGTGTTCTGGAATGATTGATCGACCAACCGTGTTCAATCGATTAACCCCCCCCCCCCCCCCACACACACACAGTTTAGTTACAGGCTTGGTTAAGATTTTTTTTGTTAGGTTTGATACTTAACACCAGTTCGGAGATTTTGTTTTCTTAGTTATAAGAGGATAATTTAGTTAATGAATCTGAATTTATGACTTAAAATCTTTATATGGTTAGGATTACTTATTTTTTGTTTTAAATGCAACATACATGGTGTGATCTATCATGGGATACTTACTAGAGATTATATCATGATAGGGATGGTGTGATACTGACCACTTCGCTACCTAGGTAGATAGAGATTAGTAAACCCTGGGCATGATTACCTCAGAAACTACATGCTGAAAGTACCCATTGTATCATACGGAGATGTACATGGGGGGATCCTTTCATATATATTTTGGGTATGAGGATATAATTGTTGTTAAGGCCTAGTGATTATCCCTAAAAGATGTAATACTCGTGCCCCTGATTTTATCACTTCTTTGTAAAGATATAATTATGTAGGAATAATGACATTAGACTTCATGCTTGTCAAATCTCGATTTATACAACGTAAAGTTTAATTCAAGGAAAATAGTCATTCGAATGAGGTGTTATTCTCGTTCAAATGGGTCGTTTGAACGAGGTTCAAATGGACTTCTGACGACTTGAGTTTGATCGATTCCTCGCGCACTCTGGAATCTCATCAGGAAGGCTTCTTCGAACAAACTATCAATCTCATTTAAAGGAGACTTAAAAGTCGTTCGAACGACCGGACCTGAATTTGATTATTTCTAGTTCCCCTTGTGAGTTATCACATTTTGGGCCCTTAGATTGATGACATGTCAACTCTTGGTGAACCAAAATGATAAAAAATGTGAATAACATGTGTGTGAGGAGACTTTAATTCATTTATCTGGGTTTCTTTAGGTTATACGATAACATAAGGTGTGTGCCTTCTCCCCACCATTTTCCTTCAAAATTTCTCTCTCTCCCTCTCTCTAAGTTCCAAGAACCCACCTTCTTCCCCAAACTTTTTTTCACCATGCCACCACTTTGAAACACCATTAAACACCACTTCCAATATTTATCTATCATCTTCAAACTTTTACCAAGGGTGGAAGTGGGTAGAGACAAAGTTTATAGGGGGAACTTTGGAGTTATTTTAAAGAGCTTTTGGAGTCTGTAGAGCTAGGAACTTCCATATTCATCCTCTTAGTTGTCTCCTCTTTAAACCATATGAAGAAATGTTAAAGAAAATATGGAGTTTGAAGGGTGTTTTCTTGGATCATTCAGGGATACAAGCTTAATGGATCCAGGCAACCTCTTTAAGGCCATCTTAGAAGGTGGCACGTTACCATCTTCTTCTACATTCATCCTATAATTTTGGAGCCTATTTGAGATGGGAACACTACTCTTATCTTAAGAACTCTATATTGTATATTATTGGTCTTCTAGTTAGAGATTGTTAGATTAGAATCCATATCTGATTAAGAAAGTAATTTATTAAGGTTTTGTTAAAGAAAAATATGATTTACGAAAGATCCCAAGAGCTTTGAGAAAAATGATATTTCTCTTGTTGAAAATATTTTATGAACAAGTGTCTAAAGGTTTTCTTATAAAACTTTGGATTTTTGTACAAATAGACATTTACTCTAGTTTTGAAGAAATAAAAATATCTTTTAGCTTGAAAGGCATGTTTATGCCATTATTATGAAATTTATGGAATGAATCGTTTGTTAGACCTATTTAATAGGATTTTTGGAATTAAAATCCATCTTCTCATGTATATAAACTTGCATTATTTTGATGATAAACGTATAAACAAATTTAGTGAAATTTTTATTTGGTTTGAACACGAAATAAAGAAAAAAAAATCAGCCCTTAAAGTGTATTAAAAGGTGTAGAAAATGGATATTTTAAGACTAATGTAACACCCCACCCGCCCGGGGAGAGCGAACGGAGCGCTACTATCGATAAAAACTATACTATATCCACAAATCATAAGGCGTAGAGCATCTAATTCCACAACAACAAAATAGAAACTACAAATCTCAATCTCTTCAAATTAAATACCAACTCTCTCGAATTACATACAACAACTAACTCGAAAAATAAATATAAATCTCCAAAGCTCTATACATCAAAATAATACAAATCTTTCCCAAACAATCCTCGCTAAAATCAATCTCCATAGCGCCCCAAAATCCGCGCTAACCTTCCACTAAAAGAAAATATGGGGAAGTACACAATACGATAGGAAAGATGCTCAACAAATATGTATTAGAGATGAATAAAGCGTAACAACACGAGTATGAATATTCAAATCAAAATGAAAATCTCAAAGCATTTATCAATATAATTTCTCAACAACACATCAATGGGTAACCAGACCTCGCCCCATTCGCATATGCTTTATCAAGCCATAGCCCGGGAATAGGTATTTCGGAGGGTACTCAACATCCGTGCCATATTAAAATCTCATGACAATGTTCTCAATAACAATATAATGATACCACATGAATCAAAATAATTTCAACAATTATTTTCCAGATTTCAATGAACTTATCAATTCAAATATGAGTTCAATTAACAAGAATTCAAAGAGAATGACACTCGCGAGATTTAAGGAGCTTATTGTGTAAAACCCCATACCTTAAACCATGATGAGAAACCAATGATCACATCCTCAAAATCAACAAAAAAGATCTACAAAAGCTCCTCCAAGAACATCCAACAAAATAGCCCCAAGAACACCTCTAATCTAAGGTTGGAACTCACAAATCTTAAGCGCCAATGTGTATATAAAAAAAAGAGGAATATAAAATATATTTGCTGCCAAAATTTGTGCCAAAAGTAGGTTAAAAGGGTTGCCCACGACTTCATTTTATAATGCAAATAAATGAAGAGTTGGAAGCCAAAAGACTCCTATAAATAAGGCAAATAAATGAAGAGTTGGAAGCCAGAATAACTCTTGAAAATTACTTAATGTTCTCCGTCTTAGAATTCCAAGAGTTAAAAACATTTAAAATCATTTTAAACACTGTTTTCGAAACCGTTTGAAATTCTCTCCTTTAAAAATAATAGCCAACATATTTGAGCAATAAAAATAATTTTATCAAAAACTTTATTTTTCTCTTTATTTTGAAAATACCCCAAAAATTACGCGAGTTATTACACTTTCCCACTAATAATGGAATTTCGCCCTTGAAATTCGCCGAATGCCTAACTCTAAAAAATCAGGCCAACAATCTCAAAAAATAATCTCATCTCCAAAAATAAATTCCTCACATCTAATCTTGAAACCTATCACGAATATCACCTAAAATTTTCTATCTTCAAAAATTGTTATCCACGCAATGAACCCAAAACTCAAGCCCGGAGGGTTTCCGTATACCTAAGCTCTGATACCATTTGTAACACCCCGACCGCCCGTGGAGAGAGCGAACGAAGCGCTACTATCGATAAAAACTATACTACATCCACAAATCATAACGCATAGAGCATATAAGTCCCACAACAACAAAAGAGAAACTACAAATCTCAATCTCTTCAAATTAAATACCAAATCTCTCGAATTACATACAACCACTAACTCGAAAAATAAATACAAATCTCCAAAGCTCTATACATAAAAATAATACAAATCTTTCCCAAACAATCCTCACTAAAATCAATCTCCATAGCTCCCCAAAATCCGCACTAACCTTCCACTAAAAGAAAATATGGGGAAGTACACAATACGACAGGAAAGATGCTCAACAAATATGTATTAGAGATGAATAAAGCGTAACAACACGAGTATGAATATTCAAATCAAAATGAAAATCTCGAAGCATTTATCAATATAATTTCTCAACAACACATCAATGGGTAACCAGACCTCACCCCATTCGCATATGCTTTATCAAGCCATAGCCCCGGAATAGGTATTTTGGCGGGTACTCAACATACGTGCAATATTAAAATCTCATGACAATGTTCTCAATAACAATATAATGATACCACATGAATCAAAATAATTTCAATAATTATTTTCCATATTTCAATGAATTTATCAATTCAAATATGAGTTCAATTAACAAGAATTCATAGAGAATGACACTCGCGAGATTTATGGAGCATATTGTGTAAAACCCCATACCTCAAACCATGATGAGAAACCAATGATCACATCCTCAAAATCAACACAAAAGATCTACAAAAGCTCCTCCAAGAATCTCCAACAAAATATCCCCAAGAACACCTCTAATCTAAGGTTGGAACACATAAATCTGAAGCGCCAATGTGTATATAAAAAAAAGAGGAATATAAAATATATTTGCTACCAAAATTTGTGCCAAAAGTAGGTTAAAAGGGTTTCCCACAACTTCATTTTATAATGCAAAGAAATGAAGAGTTGAAAGCCAAAACAACTCTTGAAAATTACTTAATGTTCGCCGTCTTAGAATTCCAAGAGTTAAAAATCATTTTAAAATCCGTTTTAACTCCGTTTTCGAAACCGTTTGAAATTCTCGCCTTTAAAAATAATAACCAACATATTTGAGCAATAAAAATAATTTTATCAAAAAATTTATTTTTTCTCTTTATTTTGAAAATACCCCAAAAATTACGCGAGTTATTACACTTCCCCGCTAATAATGGAATTTCACCCTCGAAATTCGCCGAATGCCTAACTCTAAAAAATTAGGCGAACAATCTCCAAAAATAATCTCGTCTCCAAAAATAAATTCCTCTCATCTAATCTCAAATCCTATCACGAATATCACCTAAAATTTTCTATCTTCAAAAATTGTTATCCACGCAATGAACCCCAAACTCAAGCCCGGAGGGTTTCCGTATACCTAAGCTCTGATACCATTTGTAACAACCCGCCCGCCCATGGAGAGAGAGAATGGAGCGCTACTATCGATAAAAACTATACTACATCCACAAATCATAAGGCATAGAGCATCTAAGTCCCACCACAACAAAAGAGAAACTACAAATCTCAATCTCTTCAAATTAAATACCAAATCTCTCGAATTACATACAACAACTAACTCAAAAAATAAATACAAATCTCCAAAGCTCTATACGTCAAAATAATACAAATCTTTCCCAAACAATCCTCACTAAAATCAATCTCCATAGCTCCCCAAAATCCGCGCTAACCTGCCACTAAAAGAAAATATGGGGAAGTACACAATACGACGGGAAAGATGCTAAACAAATATGTATTAGAGATGAATAAAGCATAACAACACGAGTATGAATATTCAAACCAAAATTAAAATCTCAAAGAATTTATCAATATAATTTCTCAACAACACATCAATGGGTAACCAAACCTCACCCCATTCGCATATGCTTTATCAATCCATAGCCCCGGAATAGGTATTTTAGCGCGTACTCAACATCCGTGCCATATTAAAATCTCATGACAATGTTCTCAATAACAATATAATGATACCACATGAATCAAAATAATTTCAACAATTATTTTCCAGATTTCAATGAATTTATCAATTCAAATATGAGTTCAATTAACAAGAATTCAAAGAGAATGACACTCGCGAGATTTATGGAGCATATTGTGTAAAACCCCATACCTCAAACCATGATGAGAAACCAAAGATCACATCCTCAAAATCAAAACAAAAGCTCTACAAAAGCTCCTCCAAGAATATCCAACAAAATAGCCCCAAGAACACCTCTAATCTAAGGTTGGAACACATAAATCTCAAGCGCCAATGTGTATATAAAAAAAAGAGGAATATAAAATATATTTGCTACCAAAATTTGTGCCAAAAGTAGGTTAAAAGGGTTTCCCACAACTTCATTTTATAATGCAAATAAATGAAGAGTTGGAAGCCAAAACAACTCTTGAAAATTACTTAATGTTCGCCGACTTAGAATTCCAAGAGTTAAAAACATTTAAAAATCATTTTAAAATCCGTTTTCGAAACCGTTTGAAATTCTCGCCTTTCAAAATAATAACCAAAATATTTGAGCAATAAAAATAATTTTATCAAAAACTTTATTTTTGCTCTTTATTTTGAAAATACCCCAAAAATTACGCGAGTTATTAAAACTACATGTTGAAACAAAGTAAAATTAGTATTTTCTTGTAAAGTAATCACCAAAAGGCCAAAGGGGTTTTCTTAGTAAAGAAAGTAATGAAATGAAGAGATTTTCAACTTAAAAAGTATGTTACTCCTAAGTGTTAAATAAGTGTTAACGAGTTAAAAATATTCAAGAAGTTAGTGCGGGTAACTTAGTAATGTCTTCTGGGAAATAACACTTATGAAATGGAGTAAAAGACAAGTTTGCAAATAAATGAGTCAAATGGTAATTTTGTATAAAGTGGATTGTTGTACTTTCTAACTGGGCATTTGGCTCATTCCATCATCTTTGTTATGGAAGGTTGGGCGCGGTTCCATATTTTAAGAGTGTTGTATAGGTAAGTATCCTTATTATATTACGTTAGTAGCTCTATATGCTTGGATTCCAAGGACGCTTCCCGGGGTCCCTCACGTAGTCTGATTTAAATGGAAATCGCATTCTAAACAAGTGAAACTCCAATTAAATAAAACTGAACTAGCACCTAATGTTCGAGACGAATCGGGTTGACCGTGAGTGATCCATAAATCCAAATGGAATCAGATCTCTAGGTTCAAAGTTCCTTTCGAGAGTGACTTCAGGAGGTCGATAGTTGATCTTTGACCTCGGTGTTAGTTTTGAGCCTTTCACACTGGATTGGTGATCCTTTCAGTTCGTGTTCTCGATGGTGGAGTCAAATAGAATAGGAAGATAAATAATTTATTACCAAGTGGCATGTGGCCAAGTTAGTTATCATTAATCGCTTCCACGCTTCTGATTCAGATATGTTAGTAATTTGCGAGTGTATGTGCGAGCCGATAGTGGCAAGACCATAGTTTTTAGTGTGAAGTGCTTGTAAGTCAACCCTTAATGATATTAGAGGTCTATTAAGATGTTAATAAATCTAAATGACGTCTATTGAGTTATAGACATAAATTTCATGAAGTCAACCATGGAGGTTAGGTGACTAGAGAATCATGCTTAAGCCGTGTTGATTTGGGATAAGGATACACTAAGTTCCTGGGTGCGGTACTCACGGGTAGATAATGTCGATGATGTGATTAAGAGAACTTGTCCCTTGGGTAGTGTCATGTCATAAGTAATTGATAAAATGGTAGGCATGTACAACCGTGTTGGTCATCACTTGAGGATGTGTACTCGTCCATAGTTGATAGGATATTATCATTATAGGTAATTTCCTCGGTAATATGACACCCCGCCTACTAAAATACGAAGTGGCTAGCCCGTGATCAAAATAAAACATTGGTCACATACAACTCATTCTCAGATTCATTATCGTAAATCTTTTTAATGTTACTAACCACCTAGAAATTTAATTAGACAAGTGTCAAATTTTATCTTTCATTAATTAACAACATGCAAAAATAAATAATAAACCATCAACACAAACTGATAACTGAATCTAACATAGATGAGTAAACGTGACCGAATCAATTATCGGTTCAATAATAAAATACAACAATAATCTAAAACTATAACCTGGATACAGAAGGTCACAATAAATAAACCGTATACTAAATCTGAGGGATACATGCCCAACTGAGTACTGAAGTAAAGTCCCTAAACTAGGAATGAATGAACAAAGCACCTATAGCAAAGTCTTGAAACTTCCATATGAGCTGCAACTGCGCATCCCTGGATAGAATCCTCAAACTGGGCGACCCTATGGTTGGACACCTAAAAGGTTTTGAAAAATATTTTATCACGGGTGGGAGCCTAACTAAAACATTTTGAAAATATTTAACAAGCATTTAAATTGCAATAATTAAATATGCATGCACACTCTTCATATTTAAGCTAGTGTCACACTCACTTGAGGTATAAATCACCCCTCATCTAATGTGCACACCTAACGCTTTCCTACTAGCCTTCCTAGTTAAGCTACCCCCTAACCAGCCGTATCACACCTCTTTCTTCCCCACTACTCTAACCCGAATACTACAACCTTGATTATTAAGTTATCTACTCATTAACTTATTAATCGGTTCAATTATATAATTTTAATAAAACATTCACTCTAGTTATATAAGAAATCCCCTTTTTAAATCATATAACTCTCACGCTAGTTAAATAACAACCAACTTTTTAAATAATATAACTTTCGAACTAGTTATATAAGAAGTACATTCACATTTATGTGTTAATCCCCTATATAATTATCTACACACATTATATATGTACTAGTATACTACAACATTCACACACATGTCGCACATAATAACCATCCATTCCTGAGTAATAACTCATCGAATTCTTTCTCTAAAATGCTATCATGTCCCCAAGCATGCTCACTCTAACCCGAACACCTCAAGTGGGACTATCTCACACAGAACTTGGGCAAAAATATCGCAAGCGTAGTGGAGGCGATCATATTTCCCCGAGAGTGAGACTGAATCATACCCAAGACGTCTCATTCGAAAATAAATCACATAATAAAAATCATGGACGATATGACCTGGGGACTATACTCTCCCTGCTCCTCAAGCTAGGGGAATCACCCACATCACGTAACCTCCGATGATAGCACTAGAGGGGTATGTATTCCTATAAATATTGTTCACAGCGATATCTATAGAGCACTCATATATATATATATATTTAAAATAAAGGAGGAGGGCTTTTTTTGTCTCCTCCAACTAACGGTTGAGATTATATCTTGGGGGATTTGGTGTTTATCAACTAGCGGTCCAGATTGAATATCTTTAACAATTGTTGATTGAGATCTAAAGGTGAAATTGAGAGCCATATGTCAAATAGTTTATGTCACCTTGAAACACGAACACGTCTAAATAAAATTACACGCCTCTAAAAACTACAACGCGTGGCTCTAAGAACAGAAATTATAACTTTAATTTGAAAGTTATTGTACTATTCTCTCATTTCCTACTCAAAACCCCCAAAAAGGACGACGCGTGGCTCTAAGATTTGCTACTTTTCATCTGCTCACAATTTTTGTCTTTTCAATAAGAACTCTCATCTTAGGGTCTCTCATTTACTCTTCATTGGGAACAAGGTTTAGACGCCAACACAGTCTCTCAAGACTTTATATCGTTTAAACTTTTTGGATCGTTGGAAACTTCAGGTTTTGTAGACACCGGCGCCAGAATCGAAGTTGCGGTGGAATATTTCGCGGAAGGTGTGTCGTAGTTATAGATGCGGAGAGGTGGAGGATAGTTGGGGTTTTATTGATTGGAGTCGTTAAGGGTTTGTAGGGGAAAGTTTTGTTCCATGGGGGGTCAGTTAGAAAAGGGGTTTTGGTCTTGAGAGGGGATGGCCCACGATGAAGAAGGAGATGGGGGATGGGTGGTTACCAGTGCCTTCAACATCACCAGATAAAGGTATGCAATGGGTCCAACCATATGCAATGGACTAGTGGTTATCGCTTCTCTTGCAGATACAATTGTCTCTCTATCTTGCTCTCCTTCATAACCGGATCCAACCATATGCAACGGATTTGATTTTTCTCTCTCCGGTCTGCAGTCGAAAACAGGTGCGGGTTTAACCCGAACTCGGTGATTTATCTCTCTCCGATCTGGAGTCGTTAACGAATCTGATGTTTTCTCTCATTCACTATACCTTTAGTTTTGTTGTGATTTAGGAGGTTGAATCTATTTATTTTGATGGTTTTGTGGTTGAATCTGTTTGAGTACCTTAAACTTGATCAAGCTCTATGAAATAGCGGAAGAAACTTTAGAGCAAGACGGGGTTGTTTCCACTCCTAATGACGCATGTGCATAAGATGATTATGATTTGGATAATTTTAATGTACGTGTCATTTTAATGTAAGTTTGTATATTTATATGTTGGTTTTTATTTTAGATAGCTTTGGTTTTTACATGTATGTATATGTGCTGGGTTTTTTATATTTTCAAATGATAATTTGGAGTTTTGGGGGTTATCGTGGTGTTTTTGTATATAAAATGGTGTGCAACTCTGGCCACAATGAAATATGGAGAAAAAACATTAAGGTTATTACTCATTTTTTGAGTTCTTGGTTTAGAATTTTTTTGCATCATCCATTATATATATATTTTTTGTATTCTCAAATCTAATTTAGAATTACTAATTTCTTAGGTCTGTTTATGTTTTAAAAAATAGCTTTTTATAACTGTTTTAAAAAATGAAAACTCATTTCCACTATTAAAAAAAATTAACTGATGTTTGTAATGTTTGTATAAAAAAATATTCTATATAATATAAAATTTTAAAAATTTAGAAAACTATGATATAAATTATTTAAACAATTTTAAATTATATCCAAATAAAAAATAAAAATATATTTGTGTACAAGAATGTTTTAACTTTCTATGTAAAATAAAAAACTATTTTTACAAATGTAACCTGTTTTTTCTGTGGTGTGCTATAGACAATACATTGAGTGTGTTTTTTTTGTGGTGATGTGTGTATTTTTACACATTTTGAATGATTATTGTCATAAAAATTATGATTTTTTTATTTTAAAAAACATGTAGTAGAAATATGTCAAAGTAACTTTTCAAGAGCACCGAGGTGTCAGTTCCTTATGTATACATGTAGCTTTGTTTATGTTTTGTGTCTAAGAAATATTGATATAGAGAAAGCAGATAAAGTCAATTAACGTGGGGAAATGGGTAGTCAACAAAAGTACATCTCCACATGGGGGGTCCTTAGCCGCACACTAATGCCCCTATGCGTCGAACTAGATGTGATTTATCCATCTTTTGAGTAAAAGGATATCTTGAGCATCACAAAGATTTTGATAAAAAAAACAATATCTTTGAGGCAGACATGCTTACTGAGATTATTTTTTAAAAAACTATCCAACCATTTTAATTCATTGTTTCTCTCACAAATTCAGTCCAATCGTTTTTTTAAACCCACCTTAAAACCTGTGTACAGTTAGCCTTGAACGAATGCTTGGTTTGTATTCATGTATTTTTTGTTATCTAAGGTATAAAATTTGGATACCTCAAGCTTTCGGGTAAAAAGGTATTTTAATATTAAAGTTATAAATTAAAAACTTTTTGTGAATCACCACATGTGTAGATAAAGTGAGGTATAAAATTTCTGACATTATTTTTGTAAGAAGGACAAGTGGTATATCGTATTATTTTTTACTTTATTTTTGCGAATGAGCACATGTGTATGCCATGCATTAGTATATTTATGTAAAACAATTAAATGTGATATTCATATGATTTTTAGGCCAACACATGTTAGGGTTATGCTAAACTTAGTTACTAGGCATGGGTTATATTTTGCTGACAATGACAAATTTAATGTTTGTTTCTTTGATAAGAAATTTAAAAACATTTGAATGACATAGTAGGAAACAAAATTGTATTATTTTTACCCAATAATAAATTTTTACTAAATATTTTTTTAGGTAGAATATGTACTGTTTACAAAAACATGTACCTAGAATGTGTAGCGTTACAAAAGTGTCAAATTAATAACACCATACATGGGAGTGAAAGTTTTCTATAACCACAAATACTCGGGACGAAGGTAAGAGTGCTATACCGACATATATCCGGGAGCAAATTTATCACCGTGCCATCGGCACGTGTACACCCTAGTATATATATATATATATATATATATATATATATAGATAGATATATATATAGAGGCAGGCTCCTGTGCACACTAAGTTTGCACATTACATTTTAAAAGTGTGCAAACTTAGTGCTGGCGCACACCAATTTTTTTGTGTGATTTTTAAACATTTCAAGGAACCCATATAAAAAAAATTAGCTAAAAAAAACTTTTTTTCCTATTTTTAAAAAATCGGTCAAACTTTCGCAGTTTTTAAAGGGCTTAAAAACTGCGAAAGTTTGACCGATTTTTTAAAAATAGCAAAAAAAGTTTTTTTGAGCTGATTTTTTTTATATGGGTTCCTTGAAATGTTTAAAAATCACACAAAAAAAATCAACTCAAAAATAATTTTTTTACCACATTTAAAAGGTAATGTGCAAACTTAGTGTGCACAGGAGCCTGCCTCTATATATATATATATATATATATATATATATATATATATATATATATACTGTCACACATAACTGTATACATATATTAAATAAAGTCCGACTAACTCATTCCTAACACCCATAGCACTAGACCAAAAATACCCAAGTTTATGCCCCGACTTGTAACTTAATTAATCACACATTAATTATATTTTCATTAAAGTTTTGTCATCGAACTACAATACCCACGCTCACTCATTCGTTCCATAACTTCATCTCTTATAATTTATTACACAAAGTCCCACTATCAAGTTTAACACTCCTCATTAATTTTAATATTCGATAATTTGTTATATATCTCTAAAATAAATTAAGTCGGCTACCCCGTGTCTAACTCTTGTAGCACTTCGTCTAAAAATATTTGAGTCATAACCTCGACTCTTAATTCATAAGTATTAACTTACACTCATATTTTTATTCAAGATACTAAGCACATCTCAATCCATCCCGTATCCTAATTTCATCCAAAATTTCCGTTCGAATTTGTTCATATATTTTCGAGTATTGTTAATCTTAAACACTCTAAATTCATACCCCAAATTCATTACCATACAATTCCAAGGTAAAAATAGTGTTCCCTAATATTTTCTAGAGTCCTACACTTATCTACGGACATTCCTAAATACTCCAGATTTGATTCCTCACAAAGGATTTTGATTTAAGACACCCTTGTATAATAAATTCCTACCTAATTAAAAAAATGAAAAAAATACGAAACTGGCAGCCACGCGTTCGTAATGAAAAGATCTATCTACATGTAAAAAAACTAGGGTCTTTTTAATGAGATAACATTATTTTTCGAAGGAGATACTAATCTCGTTTGAATGACTTTCTGTGTCGTTCGAACGACCTTCTGCGCTCAGCCACTTCTCCTTCTTCCCCACGATGCTGGTTTCTACCATTGTTGTTCATGAAAGATTCTCGATTTCATTCCAGAACTCCACCCAACCAAAGTTCATATAATTTAGGCCCCTAAAAATGTTTCTAATTATCACCAAAACCTTTAACCATCATTATTTCTCATCAAAACTCAAAAAATTCCAAATTGGGTTCATTACAGTTAATGCCAAAACTCATCCTAGGCTCGATTTTAAAATCATAAATTAACTGAATCTAACGCTAGGATTTCAAATATAATCGTGCTTCAAATAGAGATTTACATTATTCCATCACCAATTGATTATTAAATCTATGTAAAATCTCCAATTTACCCCAAACCCATCTATGTAACTCGAATTAATTAAATCTTAACCCATTTAATTAAATCCTCCCGATTAATTAAATTCCATATCTTCAGAAGTACAGGGTGTTACAGGTAATTGTCAATTAAAATTCTTGTCTTGCAAGCTATGATGAGAGTTAATGGCCACTTGTGGAAAATATGTTATGTATTTACTAGTGATGGCGAAAGTGATGTAGGAGTGAACCCTAAATAGTATTTTATGATGTGATTTTTTAGAATATGATGCATGTTTGAGGAATAGGTTTCCTATTGATGTCAATGATATAGACCTAGAGGCTTATAGATTGTATACTTCGTCCCAAATCCCACAAGAATCCTTAGTAGTGTCTGTTCATGGTTTAATGCATGGTTTAGGGGCATCATCATTTTGGAAAAATATTTTCGGACCTTTTTTTGATCTTATGAAGAGAACATAGATTAGACTTACGTAGGAGTCTCGGTAAAAATAAAAATAAGTTTCTTTTCTAGGTGTTGTATCCCGTCCTATCGGCCTAAGTGATCATGGAATGTGAGTCAGTTTTGGTGTGGAGATGATTTAAAGAACTCCTTGGAGTGTCCTTGGGACTTATTGCACATAGAATCCTTGGGAAATGTAGTCAATTTGATGTGACACCTGAAGTGTTCAATGATTATAGTAAATCATATGTAGAGACTTATAAGCTAGTATTTGGGTGAGTATCTAACAGTCATTTGAGACGAATATTGGGAAATCCATAGGGCATACCTACAATGAGAGGATCATAAATGACGAGACCTCATAAAATATTCGATGATAATTATGTTGAGGTTGCTTAGTGTATTTAAGGAACCAGTTAATTTTATTTTAAGGATCATGTGATGATCTCAAGTTATTGATCAAGGTTTAAAGAGTCGAATAGTGTACATCCTTTGTACCGTCGTTAGAATTGGCAAAAATAGGTGATGAAACCTTCTAAGTGAAATTAAAGGTTTATGTCATGGTTGGAAATGATACTTCTTCACTATAAGATGATTAATATAGAAATTTTGTACTTGACTTCGAGGAGTACTGAGAAATGCATTAGAGACTTAGATTAATGAAGTCGTGTTAGGGACTTAAAAATGTTAAACCTAAAAGGATATTGAAACATGATTGGGACATCGATGTGGGTCAGTAGTGTAAGTTAAAATATCCTTATAAGGTCAAGGACTAGTTCTTGGCTTGTCTTTTGAGACTGATACGGGTTATGAAGCATAAATCGATGCAACAATCGTTATCCATATAGAACTAATGGAGATTTATGTGTCTGTCACATAATTTTGGATTGGGTAAAATCTAGAGATAGGCACAATGAGAACCTTGTATCAGTGGAGGTTACAATAATATGAATGCTTCACTTAGTTGGGGCACTACTTAAAAAGACGTTTAGGATGTGAACATGGTACGATAAAGTAAAATAATAACCTTGGTATGTTAGGTTAGTCAATACGTCACGTTAACCTTAAAAATGGACAAAGTCAGTGTGGACAAAAGCATTGGCATTCGTCAATCGGAGTGGCTTGAGTTTGTCAATGATGAATGTAGTAAGACTTATTTCTAAGGAGGGAAGTTCAGTGTTTGACTTCTCAAAGGATAATAGGTTCATATGTATCTCTTCTCATATGGGGATGAATGGTTTGTGATCCAATCCATCATTAATGGTGACTCTAGCCAGGTGTGTAGCTAGGTTAGGATCTATTGAGAACATCAGAGAATACTTGTAGACTTCATTAAATGTTGCGTAGGTTCATGTTTTTTAAGCCATAATCCATTGAGTGTGAATGGTATTTTCTCAGAATGTTTGTTAGTTTTTTCTGATTCTTTTTTTCCTTTTCAATTACCGTAGTCGGGGACTATATTCCTTCAATTTCGATAGTTGATGATGGTGCCCTTTAAATTTTGGTAATCTGCTATTGTTCCATGTTGACGATTTGGTCACGGCCGTCTCGACTTAGTATGAGTGCAGATGATCCTAGTATGGTGATTGCAGCTTGATAACTAAGTGCTATTTTATTTGAAATATCCCTTTACATGCACAAGTTTTATGTTCATGTGGTTGTGCATTCTACGACATAGTTTACTCATAGTACCCTTTTCCTTAAAACTCACGACCTTATGGATTAGTCGTCATGGAAATTATTAGCTCTAGTCATAAAGAGCAAGGTCATGATTTGAGGACATCGTATAATTTTAAAACTCGATGGTGTACAATGTTCTTTTTCCATAGTGAGTGGATTGGTGCAATACTAGAGTGAGTGTTCCTAATTAGACGTCTAGAATGATCTTAGATTCATAGAAGGATCTCGTGGAAAGTGTCAGTCGGATGTATGATTTTGGTCTTAGTTTTATTGTCTCCCCTTGAGGTAAGAGATTAGTGATGCAAAGTTAGTGTCAAGTTTAAGTGAATTTTCATGGTCAGGAAGACCCTAGCATACGCGGGAACATGATATGTAGTCTTAAGATCGAAATAATTTACGATGATAGATTAAGTGTTAGTGGTATGTCATTTTTCTCCTAGGTGAGTGTCGATAACTTGAGAGCATTGCCCCGTTAGAGGCGTCGGAATGGTAAAGTGTTAACAAAGATGCCATAGGACTTGATTGATCATGGTTATCGAGCAAGTGGAGACTCGAGGACTATTACGTAATTTTAATGGCTAGCCAAATGGTGTGCGTTAGAATACGTTGTATGTCGAGTTATTTGGTGACAACCTCTTGTGAAAGGATGTATGATGTATTTTTGGCGATTGAGGATTTCGAGGATCTAGATGTGGAAGATTCTTATAAATTAAAATAAGAGTTTATAACCCCGAGAATTTGAAGGATTGATGGGTCAATAATTTCGAGGATGAAATTCCCTAAGGATGGAAGAATGTAATACCGTGCCCCCGATTTTATTCCTTATTTGTAAATTTATAATTATGTAGGAATAATGATATTTTATCATCGTTTTAGCCTTTGTACTTGTTGACTCACAGTTTCTTTAATGCAAAGTTTAATTGAAGAAATATAGTAGTCATTCGATCGAGGGATTATTCTCGTTCTAATGGATCGTTCGAATGAGGTCCGAATGAACTTATGACGAGTTAGGTTTGATCAATTCCTCATGCAATCTAGAATATCATTATAAGGGATTGTTAGAACAAAGTATCAATCTCGTTCGAACAAGACTTAGATGTCATTCGAACGATCAGACCTAAATTTGACTCTTGTGTGCTGTCACATTTTGGGCCCTTAGATTAATGACGTGTCAATTTCTGGTGAGCCTAGATGATCAAAAACGTGTATAACATGTTGGGGGAGTTTTTAATTCATTTGTGAGGGTTTATCTTGGTGGTTGAGCGAGAGAAGGGGTGAGTCTTCTCCCCCGTCATTTTCGTTCAGCGTCTCTCTCTCTCTCTATGTTTCGAGAACCCATTTTCTTCCCCAAGATTTTTCCACCATAGCCACACATTGACACCACTTTGAAACACAATTACACTCCACTTTGAATCTTTATATATCATCTTCAATATTTTATCAAGGGTGGAAATGGGTAGATCCAAAGCTTTTAGGAGGAGCTTTAGAGTTATTTTGAAGTGCTTTTAGAGTCTTTAGAGCTAGAACTTCCATCTTCACCCTCTTAGTTGTCTCCTCTTTAAACCATAATAAATGTAGAAGAAAGTATGGAGTTTGGAGGGAGTTTTCGTAGTTTGGTGGATCTAGGCAACCTCTTTAAGGCCACAATAGGAAGTGAGAGGTTTCCAACTACTTCTACATTCATCCTATCACTTTGAATCTTCTTTGGGGTGGAAACAAATCTGCACTTAGCTTAAGAACTCTATTTTGTATTTTATTAGTCTTCTAGATAGAGCTTGTTAGAGTAGAATGCATATGTAATTAAGAAAGTAATTTCTTAAGGTTTTGTGAAACAAAAATATGATTTATGAAATATGCCAAAACTTATGATCAAAATTATATATTTCAAGAAATCGTGATATCTAAACATTTTATGGAATAAAATGTTTGAAATGATATTTCTCTTGTTGAAAATATTTTTTTTTCAAATGTCTTATGGTTTTCTTGTAAAAATTGGGATATTTGTGTAAATAGACATTTACTCTGTTTTGAAGAAATAAAAGTGTCTTTTAGCTTAAAAGGCATGTTTATGCCACTATTGTAAATTTTTTGGAATGAACCGTGTGTTAGACCCATTTAATAGGATTTTTGTATTTAAAATTCATCTTCTCATTTATATAAACTTGTAGTATTTTGATGATGAACGTATACACAGGTTTAATGAAGGTTTTATTAGATTTAGATACGAAATAAAGAAAATATAAATTTCATCTCTTAAAGTGTGTTAAAAAGTTTGGAAAATGTGATAAGTGCATATTTTAAGACTACATGTGGAAACTAAGAAAAAATACTATTTTCTTGTAAAGTAGTCTCCAAAAGGCCAAAGGGGTTTTCTTAGTAAAGAAACTAATCAATTGAAGAAATTTTAAACTTGAAAAGTATGTTACTCGAAAGTATTAAATAAGTGTTAATGAGTTTTGAAAAGTATGTTACCAAAGTGTTAAATAAGTCTTAATGAGTTAAAAACATTCAAGAAGTTTGTGGGTGTAACTTAATGTCTTTGGGAAATAACACTTGTGAAGTGGAGAAAAAGACAAGTTTGGAAATAAATTGGTAAAATGGTAATTGTACATAAAATGGAACATTTTATGAAATAAGAATGTGGAAAGGGTGTTATACAAATGAAAGTGATTTGTGTGATAAAATCAATGCAAGTGTATAAACGATAAGAAACGGTAAATTTTAAAGTGTAACATAAGATTGGGTGAAATCCCCGGGTTTTGGCTTGGCCAGTAAAAGGTGGAATAATGTGGACATTCAAAAAATGTTAAAACACATTAATATGGACTCTGATGGTAACAAGAATAATTAATAATGGCATGAAGCCCTGGGGTGAAAGACCTAAAATCACTGCCAGAGCATAGGGAAGAATAGCCGATGTTGTGGAGCCCATTAAATTGTGCTAATATTTGGAGGATTTTGAGAAAAGATAGTGAAAAGTGGAAGATGTCAAGAAATTGGCACAATTGTGAATATACGAAAAGACAACCTAACTTGAAAGAAATAATATGTGTTCTGGTTGAAAGATAATATGGACAAGTAAAGTGAGAAATCGACCATTTTCCAGGAAATAAAAGAATGGTAAAGTGAAGTAATTTATAGGGTAATTAAGTGGCCTAATGAAGATTAGTCCAAAACTAAACCAACAATGTATTTATGAAAGGTTGTAATGATAAATAAGTATTTTCTAACACGGTGCGTGCATGTATTGAAAGGTTATTTTAAAGGGAAATAGCAATGTAAATTGGTATGAGTAAGGGGTAATTTCGTTGACAAAATGATTTCCTTAATCAAAGGGTGTTTGTTAAAGGTGTTCAACTGGGTGTGTTAAATCAAGAAATAAATGTCAAGTTAAGTAAAAATGGGTTCTTTGTAAGATTAAAGAAAATTTATTGCAATAAGTAACATTTTTAGAATAAAAACAATTTCATGCATTAAAGTACATATATGTGTGTTTGTGTGTGTAAATATATATAAAGTAGTTGCATGTTCACATATATATCATGTGCTAGATTCATTTTTTTGTCATTCGATTCTGTGGTGCATTGTTGTATTTTCTCACTGGTCATTTGGCTCATTCCATCCTTTTTGGTATGGCAGGTTGGGTGCAGTTTCGTATTTTGAGGGCAGTGTACATGTAAGTATCCTTTTTATTTTATGTCAATAGCTCTGTATGCTTGTATTATGGGGACGCTTCCTACGAGTTCCTTAGTTTGATTTACAAGGAAATTATATGCTAAATAAGTGAAATGCTAATTAAATAAAACTGCACTAGAAACATTATTTAGGTTGTCGCACTTCACCCATAAGATTTATGTCGAATCGAGTTGATTATGAGTAACCCATAAATTCGGTTCGGGGAATTCCAGCATATTCTTTGATGGTTATAGGTGTGGGACAACCTATAACTATGCCTAGTATGTGCGAGTGATCTCCAAGGGAAGTCAGAATAGGCCTTTATGATGTGAGAGCTAGTGACTAGCCCATTTTAATATATGTGGTATGAGCTGTACTTATTTGGATGTAGACTTAAAGATTGTCTGTTTTCCTATGATATATTCATATGCTTGAGATATATAGAATTTATAGTATTGTAACCTTTACCTATGTTAAGTTGAGATGAATAACACGTAATCATGGGTCTCACTTTGGTTCGGGAGTAGATGCATGAGATATTTAAGATGGTTGGGTTGGTATAAACTTAAAAGCAACCAATATACATGAGGGAAATCTGTAGTTTCATTGTTTCCCAATCTCAGTTGTAATCTTAATGTTTATAAATTTTTTGTTAATGTTGTTGTTGAATTATCTTTTCAGAACCCCCGACCTAATCTTATATCCCTTCCAGTTGCTACTCAGATATAATGCTGGTGTCAAGCCTGCATTCTCATTCTCTTATTCCCGTTTATTTACCTACTGTATCGAACTTATGTTTAGTAGCATTAGGTAGATATTATTATTCTTATTCTTATTCTTATTCTTATTATTATTATTATTATTATTATTATTATTATTATTATTATTATTATTATTATTATTATTATTATTATTATTATTATTATTATTATTATTATTTTGTTATAGGATTTAATCATGAGACATTATGAAAGAGTTATAGTATGCGATGATTTTATTATTGTTGGGTGATTTGGTATCAGAGTTATTGCGCACCACTATTATACTTAATTATTTATATTTAGATTCATTTAGTGTTATTTCCAGTCATGATTAGCATGACTCAAATGTTTAGACTCCTACTTTATTTATTTTAGACTTTATTAATCTAGATTAGATTTTATGGGGTATCACACGTGAGAGTAAATCATTTGTCGATTTGGCATTTCCAAGGTTGTTCCTTCTTATAATGGAACTCCATTGATTTACAAGGAAGTGGCATTCCTAACTGACAAATATTCAAGCATCCACCTCACTTCAACAGTTTCTCACCCCAAAGGCAATGGTTAAGCTGAGGCCACAAACAAGACATTTGTTAACAGTTTGGTCAAGATGATTGGCTCTTTTCCTAGTGCATGGGATGGGAAATTTCCATTAGTGCTTTGGGCTTACTGAACAACGAAGAAGAAATCAACAATATGCACACTATTGTCCTTAGTCTATGGACATGAGGCAATTCTTCCATTAGAGTTAGAAGCACCCTCTTCTAGGTACGCCTTGTGAAGTATCATGCTTTCACAAGTTAGGCACTTTAACTAGAAGCATAATATGAACAAAAAGACAAAGCGAGAAGGGACTTACACATCTACACGAAACAACTCTCTAGATACAATGAAAATTTAGTGAAACCAAAAAAATTAATGAAAGGTGAATTTTTTTTAAAGATGTTATCAACCACATTAAAGGAGTCCCTTTACAAAAATTTGCAGAAAATTAAAAGGAACCATATAGTGTTAAGGAGGCACATGATTCGGTTATTATTTTATCTCAAAGATTGAGGACGATATATAATTAAAAGTTAAAAACAAATGGTTTAAGTTTTATCATGTATGAAGAACGAATGTAAATTTTTTGTTCTTATTTTTGTATTTAGAATTTTCGACGAAACACATGCAAATTTTGGGTTACATTTTACAATATATAGATAAGTGTTGAAGCAAGAAAAATGATAAAAGTACACATATGTTCAAGAAAAACACTCTTGTATTCCAATTGTAATTAGTTACAATGTAAAAATGTAACTACTGAGCAGAAATACATCAAAGAGAATCTACCTTAGGAGGAATTGTAAATCTGGAGAAGGGAAGAAGCCCTCCTTAATCAAAGCATCACATTAAAGGAAAATTATATTTGGTAATCAAACACAATAGATATTTTTTATTAAGTTTCTACCCTTAACCTCATATTAGATGTATGCTTCCTTTTGAACAGGGCCAGATCTTCTTTGGCCATCTTCACAGCGTGGGCACTCTATTTAATTTGAAGGGGAAACTCCCGCCCCAAATTTTTCTTCATCAGCTCTTAGGTCCTCTATATTCTCGAGCTACTTAGTGCAATAAGTCATCAAGTGGGGATCATTGAGACATATAAAATTATTGATGATACATGAAAAATCAAACCCATGCTTCCTATGATCTTTGCGGGTACCGAACTAACGATTAAAGGTGGACCTTTCCAGGGAAGAAGTTCATATGTTCATGATTTCAGATACCAATCGATAACCCATTATACAACTTTTGGGCCTCAGACATTCACTAGTAAAACTCTCAGGATGAGAAGAAAGAAGTCGACCACGTATGGTGGGAAAAGAGAATAAAGGCATCACCTTTTAGTACCCACTATAAATACTCTGTTGGTGCAACGTTTGGCATAAGGGAACTACTAGAAAATTCACTTTCCTCTTTATTCACACTGATCATTTGTTCCATAATCACTATGGTTGGGTGACTCAACTTCTTCAGGATCATCTATGTCGTGATCAACTTACACTACTTGCTCAGGCACATCAACCCACGATGTGCCACCAGAGGTTCCTCGGGAGGGTTACTCGCTGACAAAGGTTGGACAAAAGAAAGAGTATAAAAGTTAGGCAAAAATTTAAATGTTCTCTACCAAATAGGTAAAACTATAAAATATTTGTAAGAATGTAGCCATCTCACCTAATGTTTATATTTTTTTTAAAGAAACCATACATAGGAATGCTAGACCACCAATAAAGTGCATGTTAGGAGAAATAATACCCAAGGAGGGTATATAACTGAGAATGTGACACAATTTCACTCTTTGTGAACATTACTAAAAAAAAATAGAGTAAAACACTATGAAGGTGAGGTTTTTCCCTAAGTTATATTCGTGCAGGATATAAAAACAAAAAAAATCATTCATACTTAAAAATCCCTATGAGAACTAACAAAGTTACATACAAATATAAGTGTAGAATTTACCTCATCAACCTCTGCAATATTCTCCAAAGGTGGGGGAACCCCCATATTCCCAGATTTATTTTGAGTCTGAGCCTCCGGAGCAACCTGAAGAGACAAAATAATAGGCTCCACTATAGGAGGACTAACCTTGATTAAAGAAGAAGAAACATTCACTTCGAATATATCAACCTTAGTTAAAAGAGCTAATTGCTCACTTTATTCACTAATGGCAGGATGAAACCAAATAAATAAAAAATCTTAGAATTAACGTGCATATAAGAAAGTGAAATAAAATTTGAGACATTATAGATGAAGCTATCACTATTGGAAATTTCAAAGAGATAACTGATGATGCAATAAATAACACCACCAGATGATGTGTTGATAAGCTCAAGCTAGAAATAACAATCGAAGCACAAGAGTAAATATCTAGTAGAGGGAGGTGAGGAGAAGAGGAGAAACACTAGCATATAAGTGGTTCATCCAATCTGTCCTACGTCCACTATGAGTGTGTGTGAGTAATTTCACTATCATGAGGGCACTAATGGCCTGTGATGCAATCTATCACTTTCTCTCTCTATTATGTATATACACAGAGCTTTAGCTAGGGTTACAATTATCCATCCCCCTCCAAGGTAGGAGAAGACATGTATTTATAGTGCTTGGGGGTATAATGTACCCCCCAAGCATGCCATGAGTATGTGTGGGTTTAATACACCAATAATAGGTGGACACCTAGCTGTGTGGCATGTAAGTAATGATGACCAAATATTCCCTCACATGAGGGGAATTATTTGGTCATAACTGATTTGCTCACGTGCTCCAAGTTTTCCATATGCTTGTGTGTGCTTGGACTTGAGATATTATATGTCGTAACCTCGTCCTGGCCGAGCACGAGGTTGGTAAAGTTAGATAGTTACTTTTTACTGTCAATCATCAGTACGACCTCGACCTGGTAGACAGGATAAGGTTAGGCATGAGGTAAGATGTAACGTAGGCTGAGGCAGAGTATGATGTGGGTGATCGATTGATCTCATAAGATGCTATTAGCCTCGTTTGCTAGCCAGTTGAGGTTGATCAATGAAGAGCCAACCTTGTAGAAGATGACCCTTCTGGTGGCTGTTGTGAGATTCCTATCAACTCGGCTGTGAGATAGGCCAAGGTTAGTGACCCAGGGTACGAGGGTACACTTTGGGCATATCAATAACCCCTAGCCCTTAGTATCCGATGTGAGTGGGTGACTAAGGGGTATAAGAGTCAGGCTAATTAAGGGACGTTTTGATATTTTGGAGTTTGGAGTGGTGGCTTTGACATATGTCATTTACTGAAGTGGCTAGTGTTTTTCCCAAGATATGACAGTTTTAGGCGGCACCTTTTTGGTTTCCTAGGATAATGATGAGGGTATTAGGAATCGTGCCCCATCATTGTGAAGGTTTAAAAGCCCTTATCTTTCATCATTCTCTCTTTATTCTTCCTTTAACTTTCCCGCCTATAGTTTGCTGCAAATGCAATTTTCTCTCAAGACCTTCATTGTTGTGTTGTGATTCAAGGTTTTCTTTTCTTCTTAATATCTTCCTCCCTCACTCGCGACCAGTCAGGTATTGCTTTAGACCTTTCTTTTTTTATTTTTGGACATTACTTTTACAGTTTTAGTTTTTCGATGATCTTTTCCTTTTTTCGACGAGGTTTTTTGCCGCTGTTGAGTGGCTATAAGGGTTAGCTTTGTAAAACTTGAGTGACTTGGGGGCCATACTAGGTCATCTAGGGGTTATCTCAGTCGAAAATATTTCCTTTTTACCTTCTCAACGACCCTCCGTTCATCTTCTCCGGTGACCTATCTTTGGGAGTTCTTGGTGTTCTTTTTTGAGATCCTTTGGATTACATGTTTTGATCTTAGTTTCAGTTGTATAAGTTGTTTGGCTGTTTGTCCTTCTTTAGTACGAACTCTCAAAGTATAACATCATCCTTTGAATGTTCAGACCTTTGTATAAACTAATTGAAGAATTCTCGTATGTGCGTTAGAAGAACTTTTAAAAGATTAGGCAGATAGAGTTAGCTCAGGAGGAGGCTCGTAAGGCTGAGGACTTTCCCATCAGACCTATTTTTCCTCCACCCTTGAAGATTATATACCCTGATTCGGTTGAGCCTGCTGAGCTCGTAGAGGTTCCTGAGGTTCCTGTACCAATGTCTGAGTCATCTTCCTCAGACCCTATGTCCACCTATGAGGTTTCTGAGTCCATAGACTCATTCCTAGAGGCTATGGATTTCTCTCCCAAGGGAAGTGTAGTCTCTGAGGAAGTGGAGGGGTCTGATCATTTCTCATCCTATCAAGAGGCTATCACCTCTCATATGTCTTCTTTCGTTGAAATCCTAGAGCCCAGTGTGGTAATTCCCCCTATTATTGATGTCATTCCTCTATTGGCTGCTACCGATGTTGAGTTTGTGAAAAGGTTTCCTGGTGGTGCCCCCTCCGAGTCTCAGGGTTAGACAGTTGATGATAAAGGGAGTGAACTTGACACTTCCAAGGTTGATGGTCCTGAGTCTTCTGTCACTGAATATGATCTTCTTGTCTTCACACATCTGTTTAATATTCCTTCATCCGTTACCTTAAGGAAACCCCTGAAGGATGAGAGGGCCTTCAACGACCGAAAGGGAGAGCTCTACGTCTATGAGCATATGTTCAAACTCGGCTCCTATCTCCTAATTCATCCCACTATTCGAGCCGTTATTTCTAATATCAACCTCAATCCTTCTCAATTTTCCCCCAATGCCTGGAGGTTCTTGGTTGGGGAAATCGTACTCTAGAAGGTGGTTCATTATACCAACTTTACAGTTAGGGTATTCTTAGCTTGTTACATACCCTCATCGGCTAAAAATCACACTGAATACTATCACTTTTTATCCAGGAAGTCTGAGAAGAAGATGTTACTGGTGACTCAGACCTCTAACCATAATTGGAAACCTCGGTTCTTCTTTGCCTCAGAGGCTTGGGAATTTATCCCTAATGAGTCTTGTGGAACATCTGTTCCAAGGACACCTCTGAGGTGGGCCAAGGTCTTTTCCTCGGCCAAAACTGACCCTGGCTTGAGCCGAGATAACCATAAGAATGTTGAGGATGTTCATAGTCAGAGCGAAGACGGTCACCTCATCAAATACGAGCATCTAATGACCCCTTATTATTTATCTCAGACGGGTCTTAGGAGTGGCCCTCTGGTCGAGCTTCATAAGTATTCTAGAATATATAATTTTACACCAACTCTAGTCTCGTAGATTTCATGTGTCTGATCTTATAGCTCTGATGTTTTCTTTTTGCAAAGAAAATAGAAGGAGTTTCTGAAGGCCTTTGGAATATGTCTGCTCCCATTATAACAAAACTATTAGATAACTGTACAACCCCCTACCCATATAAAGAAGGGAAAGTTCCCTGCTGTCGCATCTAAGAAGAGGAAGGCACCTGCAGACCCTTCCCACATAAGGCCCAGAAAAGCTCCTAGTATCGAGCATGGTATCCCCATCTCATCAGAAGATTCTTTAATGACTCAGCTTTCTCAGCTAAAGATCGGTGACAACCTCATTGGAAATAGTGTACAGGCTTCTGATGCCCACGGCCACGCCATAATCGAGGATGATAAACCCTGTCTTCATTCAATGGATGTCCCTCTGCTGGCAGAGTTTGCAGTCCATAGGGTGGTTCAGGTATTTATTTGCTATTTTTCTCAAGTGTTAGCTTTTAACTTAGCTATTCATCATTACTGATGTGTCTTGATTGTTTTTTCTATAGAGTGCCCTCTTTGTTCATCGCCTGGCTGATTATACTCTGAAGAGGCTGTCGTTGATTCAGAAAGGAAGGGATGCTGAAAAGCTTGAGGAGGATCTAAAGAAGAATATTGATGACTTGAAGAAAGATCTGAAGCAGAGATATTCCAAGATCTCCCGCGTGAGAGATGATCATGCCAAGGCTCTGAAGGAAAAGGATGATAGCCTTCAGTCCAAGGTTGATGTGGCCGTTGAGGCTGTCCTCAAAGATTCTTCAGAGACAATCATCAGAGAATATCAAACCTATGATGAGTTTGTTAGCTTCAGCCTTGACTACCTATAAAGGGGCATCAAGGCAACCAGTCGATGGGCTACCATGAAGCAAGAAGGTTTTGGCAGTCTAATGACCACGGACTTTATTAGCCTCATCTTTGGCAATGCCCAGATTGCTAAGGCCCTATAGGAGGTTGAAAAGGGTGGTCCAGTCGAGAGAAGCTAGCTAGAGGTGACTGAAACCGAGGATGCTGGACATCAGGATGATGGGGTTAAAGTTATAAATCAAGTTCCAGAGCCAAGAAACCCCGCTGTTGGTGGGTTGGCTGAAGCCAGAATGTTTGAGTGTCTCTTTTATACGTCTGAATTTTTGTAAAGCTTTTATATAACCCCTTCTATTTGATGAACTATAACCTTTTCTCTTAAAATGATGTAGCACTTTTTTGTTTGAATGAATGCAATTCCATTTCCTTCACTTGTTGCTTTCCTTTACTTGTTGTTTTCCTTTAGTTTTTTCTTTGCTATTTCATATCTATGATGTTTCATTCATCCACCATATCACAAAATTTAAATAATGAGAATTAGTGCAAGTAACAACGGATATATAATTCACCAAATTAATGATGTTTAAAGGTCTGAGGTCACCAAATTAATGGTGTTTCACCTCATGATTTACCAAATTAATGATGTTTAACGTCTGAGGTCACCAAGTTAATAATGTTTCACCTCATATTTCACCAATTTAATGATGTTAAAAGGTATGAGGTCACCAATTTATTGATGTTTCACCTCATGATTAACCAAATTAATGATGTTTAACGTCTGAGGTCACCAAGTTAATGATGTTTCACCTCATATTTCACCAAATTAATGATGTTAAAAGGTCCGAGGTCACCAAATTAATGGTGTTTTGACTCATGATTCACCAACTTAATGATGTTTAAAGGTTTGAGGTCACCAAATTAATAGTGTTTTGCCTCATGATTCACCAAATTAATGATGTTTAATGTTTGAGATCACCAATTTAATGATGTTTCACCTCATATTTCACCAAATTAATGATGTTAAAAGGTTTGAAGTCACCAAGTTAATAGTGTTTCACCTTATGATTCACCAAATTAATGGTGTTTAACGTCTAAGGTCACCAAGTTAATGATGTTTCACCTCATATTTCACCAAATTAATGATGTTAAAAGGTCTGAGGTCACCAAATTGATGGTGTTTCAATCATATATATTATAACAAAAGTACAAAATTATGAGAATAACATTGTTGTCTTTTCGTTAACATCTTCTGTATAAACTGATGTATGTATTACAAAAAAATAAGAATAATTGTAACATCACAAAGTAATATTTCTTTAAGTGATCGGCATTCCAAGGGTTGGAGAAAGGTTATCCTTCAAGATTTTCTAGTTGGTAGGTACCTGGAACAACCTCATTAATGAACGTATAAAGATCATGCCAGTTGGGATGGAACTTATTAGTTTTCTGTCACGTCTTCTTAAGGACTAGGTCTCCTACAGCTATTGGCCTTGACTTTACCCTCTGATTATAGAATCGCGTAGTTCTCAGCTGATATGTTACTTGCCTTATCTCTGCATCCTCTCTTCTTTCTTCAATTAAATCAAGATCAAGTCTTCTCTCTTCTCCATTCCTCTAAGGGCCATATATGTGAACTCTGTGATTGGGTATCCCTATCTCTGTTGGGATAACAGCCTCTGAGCTATAGGCTAGCATTAATGGATTTTACCCTGTGGGTGTCCTCAATGTCATCCTGTAAGCCCAAAGCATGACATATACTTCCTCTATCCATCTTCCTTTGTCCTCTTCCAGCCTCTTTTTTATCCCATTAAGGATTGTTCGATTTGTGACCTCAGTTTGGCCGTTTGCCTGGAGTCAGACAGGAGAAGAGAAGAAAAACTTGATGCCTACTCTTTCACAATATTTTTCTAAGGAAACATTCTTGAATTGGACTCCATTGTCTAAGATGAGGGTGTTTGGAAGACCATACTTGCATATGATGTTCTTCCAGATTAACTGGAAGGCTCTCTGCTCAGTGATTGTGATCATTGGCTTTGCATCTACCCATTTGTAGAAATAATCAATTGACACTATTAAGAACTTATAGTTATTTACAGATCTTGGTAAGGGTCCTACCAAGTAAATTCTCCATACTACAAATGGCCAAGGGGAGATGATAGAAGTCAAAGCTTGGTGTGGCTTATGGGGAATGGTGGAGAACCTCTGATACTTTTCACATCTCTTCACATACGCAGCTGCGTCTTTAGCCAAGGTCGGATACCAGTATCCCTGAGTAATTATCCTCTTAGCCAATGGCCTCCCTTCTCTGTGGCTTTAACAAGAGACCTCATTCACATCAAGAAAAATGTGTGGAACCTCTAAAGGGTGGACACATCTAAGGAGAGGGAGCAGGAATCCCTTTTTTTAACAAGACATCACCTACAATAGAGAATTTTGCAGCTATGAACCTTAGCTTCCTCCTTTCTAGCTTTGATTCTAGTAGTAGTCCATCTCTGATGTATTTGATAAGAGGGTCCATCCATGAGGCCCCCAAACCCAAATTTAAGCAAGGCTTAGAAACCTCTTCCTCTTTAATTGTCGACTTAAGAAGAATCTCGAATGACACTGTTCTCCTTGTGTCTATTTTTGTTGTTGAGGCCAACCTCACGAGTACATCAGCTCGACTGATGTCTAGCCGATGTATTCTCTTTATCTTTACTAACTTGAATCTTTCTAGCATCGCTCTCACTCTCTTCAGGTTTCTGGCCATCCTTTCATCTTTGGCCGCATACACCCCCAGGATTTGGTTCACGACTAATCTTGAGTCATTGTGGACTAGGAGTTGGCTGACATTGAGGGCTTTAGTGAAGGAGAGGCCTGCTGTTAATGCCTCGTACTCAGACTCGTTGTTGGAAGCTTTAAATTTTATCCTCATTGCATATTCAATATCAATACCATCTGGTACAGACACTATCATCCCTGCTCCACTTCTGCTTTCACAGGATGACCCATCAATGAAAAGGTGTGACACCCTGCCCAATTAAATATCGGGTGATCAGTCCATTATAAAATTTATAACAGAATGTTCGGTTGTTCCATTCTTAGCATCACTGTTGAAAACTTAAATCTATTTAATTACCTAACATTTAATTAAGCTAGTGTCAAAAGATTTTCAAACTAAACTTTAAACCAATTGATTCATTAATTTCTGAACATATGATTACAAACCATACACAAGAGATGAATACTGACTGAAACAAATGTTGAATAATTAAGACTGGATAAAACCTTCCAGTTCAAAGTCACAAACCAAACCATAATCAATACTCGATCCAACTGAAAAGAACTACGAGGGAAACTAAGTACAACCCCTCTAATGAGAATGGGCAACACAAGCCCGAACTGAAATATCTGAACCAGGAACTGAATGAAATGAGAGAAGCGTCTAATCTCAATGACCCGTAACTTCCACAATAGTTGTAGCTCGACAAACCATCCAAGTATCTAGAACCGGTGTTCCTGTGGCTGGGCACCTGTACTAATACATATATATATATAGCAAAAGAGAAAAGAGATGAAAGAAACGGGTCAGAACCCGATGTGTAAAAATATTTATTAGGAAGTATTTAAAAATGCATTAAAGCAAGTATTATATGCATGTTAGTTCGAACTCTCACATGAGATTCTCACCTCTCAACTAGTGTGCATGCCTAACGCACATCTAATCCATCCTAGCCATCTGAAACACTTCTAACTAGGAAGAGTCTTATCCTTCAATTTATCCCTAGTAGTATTCCGTATTTGACCTCAACATTTATCATTTTAAATAAGTGTTATCACACTAAAGTCAAGTATTTACTATTTACGTTACTGAAGATTTCACTATCTTAATAATCTGATATTATCTCATTTTAGGTGTACCAAAAGCATATATATATATATATAATCTTAATGGCCTACAAATATCACATTGTAAGTATAACACAAGTATACATATTTATCCACCACTATTATATATATGTACTAACACAGCACCCCAAGGATACACATGTATTGCATTGCATACTATGTTATCATGTCCTGGTACATCTCGTACTCAAATAAGGACTATCGGTTCGAAAATCACCCATGAACCAAATAACAAATCACACATATTGGCGGCGAACATAGTTCGCATACCTATGGGTCACGCACATACCTACGCTCCCATAGTCAGCGACTTACGAACTCACAAATAAGTCTTCAGAGTACTATGTTCTAAGATACAAGTCAAATATCCCCTGAAAGTCACTCAGGATAAGACCGTTTCTACACAACCCCCCGCAATAGCAAGCAGCTAGGTATGTCATACACATAATATCAAATATAGGTATACACACAACCCATCAATCAAATGGTATACACACAACCAAATGTCGTATTTCATACGTAGTATTTTTATCACTAAATACTATCAAAGTATTTTTAAATTATGATATTCCCTCTCTTATAATATATATATGTAAGGATAATATGCCACCCGAAAATCCTTAATACAAAATCATAAGAAGTCCTATACGTAACAACTAATTTTTATTGTTATAAGTTCCATATCTTCAGAACTAATGTCGTAAGTACTTATCACGTAATAATCTCGATGCATTTACAATTACGATTATCTCTCTCTCATAATTTTCAAGGTAAACTCACTATTGATGTAAAAAATTATATCACTCTAATTATTCAATCACAGATAAATAAATAAGACAAAGAGTTTTTAAAATGGTTCAGCCTTATAAGAATGGCCTACGTCCACTGTTTTGGTATTGTTGTTTGTATGGAAATTCTCGATTACAAGTTATCTCAAGAAATTCCAGTCCCGGGGTTCCCTTACAATGAGGATTGTACAATGTATTTATAGCCCTGAGGCTGTAAAGTGAAAGGGTACTACATTAAATGATATACATATGCAAGGGTAATACATTCAATGCCCTTTAAGCATATGCGTCTGAATGATAAGCATTTAATGAACAATCAAATTGTTGGTTATCCCGTTATTAATGCTTTGTTCGAGGTGCATCTCGGACCACCTGAGTTTCTCGGACCGCCTAGGCTTCTCGGTGCACAAGAGTTCCTCGGAGAGTTTTCGTTCCTCGGAGCGTATGAGTTCCTCGGGGAAACAGTGTTCCTCGTTGTAGTATGGTTCCTCGGAGCGTGTGAGTTCCTCGAAAGTGCCTGTTGTTGCCACGTAGACTACCACGTGTCTTCGTTTTATTGATCCATGTCAGCAGACTAAATTTGGTATCAACAGAATCCCCTAATGTTTCATAGTTCGAATTTTGAGGAGTATGCAACATTCTTTCTCGGAATATGATAGCTTTAAATAGTCTTCCTGATTTTTAGGAGTGTTTTCCCTTGTATTTATTTCTCTTTCCAAATTCGTAGAATCAGGTTTTTGAACTTTTACAACCGCCTCGATCTCTGCATACTTTTTGTCCTTTTAGCCACCGGTAGCGTAATCATTTCTTCTCGCTTCGATTGCCGCGCCCTTTTTGTTCCTCTAGCCGCCGGTAGCGTAATTATTTCTTTTTGTAATCATTACTTCACTATTTCCCAAGGCAAGGTATTAAAACTTCACAGACGCTCTCATCATCTTCTACCTTTTCAAATTTGTATTCTCGAGTTTTCCATCGTCTCTTTCTCTCCTATGTATTCATCTCTTCCATCGTCCGTGGTCATCAGATCCACTCTTTTTCTTTAAGATTTTCTTCCTTCTTCTTCATTTCTTTTATTCATCATGGTTTACCCTGTTGAATCTCTTGATAAATTTCGCTCTGATTTTTTCATCCCCTCCTGGGTTGTTTTGAAAGAGCTTTCTGAGCCTTCTAATTACTTTCGTTTGGCTGAGGGACATTGGTTCCCCGATCTCTTTATTACTGAGTGCGGATTTTCTTTTCCACCAAATACCTTGCGTCTAGAATTATGTCATTACTTTGACGTTGTGCAAGAATAGCCCCCAACACATGGAGAATAGTTAATGGGGTGCATAGATTAAATCAGATCCATGGAACTCGCATAGGAATTCCTGAGATTATGTTTTGTTATAGATGGGCAGTTAATGATAACATTTTTTATTTAAAAACTAGAATTTTGAATAGAGCCTTAGTAGTCAATCTCCCTGATGCCAATAGGGATTATTTTGAACACTGAGTTGTCATAAAAAATTGGCAACACCCTCCATTAACTGGAGATGAGGTTTACCACGGTCCCAGATGCCCTCCTTATGGCAATGGGATAGGTTATTTTTATTTCGTTTTATTTATTTTGAAATTATGCTTCCTTTATGTTTGATAAAATGTGTCACTGATGGCAATGTTTATTTATTTGCAGTTGATAACAAAAGAAAGTGTCCAAAGGAAGCAGATGTTAATATAAGACATTTGAAACTTATCTAGAGTCTGCATCAAAGTGTTGCCGACGAGCACATTAGATTAGCCTCATTTCTGTTGCAATACAAGAGCTACACCACTTCTTTCACTGCTCGTCCAGTGATAAGTGAATTAGAGCCAGTACCAGCTTCCCCCAGTTCCTCGCCTGAATCTCACATCCCTTTAAGCGAAAGGATGAAGATAAGAAGACCTCCCACTTTGTTCTAGAAACCTACCTCTGGTTCTGGAGAGGTAAAAAGAAATAAAGTTGATGTCCCAGGGGAGGGGACAAAGAAGAATGATGTGCCTTCCTCGGCTGCTGTCATGAAGGTTGTAGAGAAGCCCGCAGCGGCTTCGAGCATGTCTGCTACTTCTGGAGAGGTGATTGTAGTATCACCGACCAAGGGTTCTTCCTTGGTTGAATTTTTTCCTGTTCCCCCGAGGAGGCTGAAGAAGAGCTCCTCGGTCAATTTGGCTGACACCATCACTCAACCCACAACTGCTGGGACAGGGGTTCCCACTTTTGTTCCTCTGAGCTCTCCCATGAGCTCGGTAAAGTCCTAGATCATTCTCGAGGTCCGAGGTACTAAAGAAAACCTTACTAGGAACATGGTCACCTCGTTAGCTGCTCGTCACCTTGCTTCTGTAAGTCTTCTTACTTTGAATTTTTCATATTTCCTTTGTTATTTATGTTTCTGACTTGCTTTCTTTTTACTTTCACAGTTGATGAGCTGCTTTAATATAATCCTGAAGAAGGATGAAGCGATTAAAGCTTCATGCTCCTCGTCCAGTGTGGAGGGAGCTCTGGCAGAAGCTATCAAGTCTTTGGACGATTCTCAGTAGACATAGCTACTAATAAGGTTGTCTAGGAGAAAAAGCTTGCCTCCACCGAGCAAGAGAAAGCTCGAGTTGTTGATGCCTCCAAGGAGTTGGAGAAGAGAATAAATGCCCTGGATAAGGCAAATAAGGAGCTCGAAGAGAAGCGCAAAACTGCTGGGGAGCTTGAAGATAAGCTCAAGGCTGCTAAGGAGGAGCTGGCTCAACTTAGGGAAGTAGGTCGGCAGAAGGAGGAGATTGAAAAAAAATTGAAAGCTGCTGATAACCTACTGTCCGAGAAGCTCTCCTCGGAGAAATGGAAGAGGAAGATGGCTGTGAAGAAGTCCTTCAGTGCTGGATGGGACAAGGGGTGGAACAAGGGGTTGGCTGCTATGGTGTCGCGAGTGGACTATAGCGGTCTCAAATACTTTAGGGATGGATGGGTTGTTGCTCTCCAGGAAATTAAAGTTGATGAATCTTGTGAGCTTTTCCAGCAACGCATTCCTGGTCCCCCTCCAACCCCAGAAGATCTTGAAGAGGACGAAGCTGCCTCAGAAGAGTCTTCTATGGTTATGGGAGATAATCCCCCAGCCATTCAGCCAGCTGCCAAGGAACTTCAGCAGATTGTTACTTCCTCCGAGCAGCTGCCCGTGCTCCTCATGCAACAATCCATTCCCTCCGAGCAACCTACTTTCTCGTCCCAGCCTCCCGAGAAGGTTTTGGGAGATAAGGAAAAGGTGTAGAGCTGTTCGGGTTTCTCTTTATCTTTTTCTTTTTCAAATGTAACCCACATATGTAACTCTGAACTTTATTATCTAATAAAACTGAGACTTTTTTGCATACTATTGTTATTTTTCTATTCATACTCTACTTATATTTCTTATTGATGATTTCCCTTTCTTTCTCTGCTAGTTTCTGGCCAGGATGGAATTACTATCTGCCCATGATACTAAGTTGATGCGACAATGTAATGAATATTTTAAAGATGGTCACACAGACCTGAGTGCAGCACAAGTTGTAGACATCCTCGGCCAAGATGCTTCAGAACAGGCAGTGGAAGTATATCATTATCTGAAGTGTCTACTTGATCGAGCGGTGTCCAATAATGTGGCCTATTATGATATGATCGAGGATCTCCAATGCACCCTCGAAAACCTTCAGCTTCAATACAAAGAATCCACTGCCTTATTTCATGATGGGTATGAGAAGAAGTACAAGTTGATCATTGCCGACAAGGGCTACGAGAAGCTTTTTGTTGGGTATGATGTGAGGGAGAGAACCCTAAAATGTGAGGTCGAGGAATGAAGACAGATTGTCGAGTTGCTGGAGCAAGAGAACAACAACTTGCAAAAAGAGCTATCACAGTTGAAGTCTGCAGCCTCTTCTTCAAAAGCCTTAATCCCAGTGACCAATGAGGGATTTTCGTTCTTAGAGGTCAAGAATGCCAACTTGGGGGACGAGTTGGAAACCTTGAAGAGGTTTGTTCCTTCCACATCTTCTCAGGGACCAGCAAGAGCACCTCGGGGATGAGCAAGAGCAGCTCGAATTCCTGTCGAGGAACAAAGGACTCAGTCTGCCCTAGAGAACCAAGCCTTCCAGTTAATGGCGAAGAACCATGCGTTGGCTAAAATGTCAAAGAAGATCAGAGACCTGGAAGAGCAACTCTCCACACAGAAGTCTACCTTGGAGGACAAATAGATCTTCATCAAAAATCTCCACGAGCAGCTAGACGGACTAACATATCAGTTCCACAAGCAGCCTAGGGAATTCTGGATGGCTGGATACAACGAAGCTCTCTTTCACTTAGACGACCGTATCCAGAATGCCAATAACGAGGGCTACAAGCAAGGCTGGTTGAATGCCTTAGGTGTGCTGCATCTCGAACAGGATCATTACCCGTGGGACTACCATGATCCCGAGCTTCTCGACTTACCCGTGCCACCATTCAAACTGGATATGAGTTGGATCCCAGCTCGGGCCATTCCTCGGAGCTTGATTTCTAAGTATCTCAATGACTACAATCTCCATTCAATTGTTGAAGTATCTCGTACCGAGCATCTTTTAGATCGACCATCCGTAATGAATGTCAGGATGTTAAAGGATCTCAACTTCATAAATTCTCCTCTGGCTTTAAATGATCCACTTGCTGGCGAGGAACCTGTGTCAAAAGCAGAAGGGAAAAGACCAGTAGAATAGGAATTTTGATGTAATTGTTAGTATACATATCAATGTAACTTTCATTTTATTATCAATGTAATTTATTTTTAATTCAATGAAAGACTTTCATTTTTATTCGCTATTGTCTTATAACACTTTATATTTGTGCATGCATATCTGATAACAATATTGTGTAGTTTGAACTTACGATAGTCATTTGGCAAAAACAACATTTTGTTTTTCGACCAACTTAGTAATAATTACTAGTTTCAAAAATGTTACTCGATCATTTAATAATTAAGTTTTGTTTCTCGATCAACTTAGCAATAAGTATATAGTATAAAAATGTTTAAAATGTTTCCAACCAACCAAGGTTGTTAAATTCTTCATGTCGACCACCTACGGTTAGTGGGTTTTTCTCCCCGACCAGCTATAGTTAGTCTTTTTGAAATAATTTTGCCCATAAAATGTTTCCGACCAACCAATGTCGGTAAATTTTCCTAGTCGACCAACTACAGTTGGTGGGTTTTTCTCCCCAACCAGCCATAGTTAGTAGACTTTGGCGCTTTCTGGAATAATTTTACCTCCCAACCAACATAAGTTGGAATTTTGGAGAACATATGTATGTCCTAACCAACATAAGTTGGCATTTTTAGGAATATTTTGTTTCCTAGACAAACAGGTTGGCATTTTTAGGAATAGTTTGTTTCCTAGACAAACAGGTTGGCATTTTTAGGAATATTTTGTTTCCTAACCAACCGAGGTTGGCATTTTTAGGAATATTTTTGCTGAGTAGTCTGAGCTTTGCCAAGTTTTGCCAAGTAGTGTGTAGCACTAGTATTCCCCAAAAAATTCTCAATAAAAGGAAAAACTTTGGCAGAATATCTTCATTTTATTCATATTGATGGAACTGCATTACATGGGAATTTACATCACTGATAATACTTGCGCAGGTGCTCTGCGTTCCATGCATTCTTAAACTCCTCCCCCTCTAGAGTTGCTATTCGATAAGTTCCTGGTCGAACAACTTCTGTAACTCGGTATGGTCCATGCCAATTTGCCTCCAGTTTATTGTGCTTTTGAATTACTTTCTTCATCACGTAGTCTCCTTCTTTCAGGTCGCATTTCTTCACCCTCTTGTTGTAAAACAAAGATGTTCGCTGCTGGTAAGTAGCATTTCTAATGGCTGCTTCTTCTCTAACTTCCTCGAGCATGTCTAAATCCAGTCTTCTCATTAAGTCGCTGACAGGGGAATTGAAATTCAGTACCCTATGTGTTGGGAGGCCCAACTCGGTAGGTATAGCAGCTTCACTTCCAAATACCAGCATATATGGTGATTCTCCAGTTGCTACTCGGGGAGTAGTTCGGTAAGCCCAGAGTACTGATTGTAGCTCGTTGATCCAATTCGATTTTGCATCATCCAGTCTTTTCTTCAAGCCATTTAGCAGCGTTCTGTTTGTCACTTCAGTTTGTCCATTGCTTTGAGGATGGCCTGGTGCTGAGTGGACCTTCAAAATGTTTGATTGATGGCAATAGGCAGCGAACTCCTCGTTATCAAATTGTGTTCCATGGTCAGTGATGAAAGCATGAGGAAGACCATATCGACAAATGATGTTCTTCCAAACAAATTGGTACACCTTCTCCTACGTCATATCAATGAGTGGCTCAGCTTCTACCCACTTAGTAAAATAATCTACTACGACGACGAGGTATTTGAACCTTCCTCGGGTCGTTGGCAGTGGCCCAACCAAATCAATTCCCCACATGGAAAATGGCCAAGGGGAAGTTATGGGTGTCAACAATGCTTGTGGAGTTCTTCGGATGGAGGAAAAGCGTTGGCATTTGTCACATTTCTTGGCATAGGCTACACAATCGGCTCTCATCATCGGCCAGTAGTATCCCTGCGTCATCATCTTTTGCAAAAGCATCCGACCTGCTATATGTGCTCCACAGGACCCTTCATGGATCTCTTCAATCAAATCTTTCACCTCGGAGGGATGTACACATCTCTGTAAACCTGCCATAATTCCTCGTCTATACAGAATACCGTTAGTTAATACATACCGAGTAGCTTTAAACTTCATGTTCTTGGTTGCGAGCTTGTCAATTGGTAATTCTCCCTCTTCAATATATGCCCTGATGGTATCCATCCAAGATGGTCCTAAATCAAGGTTAATAAAGTTCATCGTCAGATCTTTATCTATACTCCGACCAGTCAACACTTCAATTGGGATTGTTCGACGTAGCTCGGTGTGAGTAGCTGATGCTAGTCGAACTAGGGCGTCTGCTCTCGCATTGTCCATTCTTGGTATTCTGACTAGCTGAACAACGATAAATTCTGACACTAGCTCATTTGACTTTGTATGATATCTGATCATTAATTCTCCTCTAACAGCATATACTCCAAACATTTGATTTACGATCAATTGAGAATCACTGAAGACAATAATCTGTTGCGCCTCCATAATTTTTGCCAAACTAAGTCCTGCAATCATTGCCTCATACTCAGCTTCATTATTGGAAGCTTTGAATTGGAAACGTAGGGCATATTCCTTGTCGACCTCGTCCGAAGTGCTCAAAACTATCCCCGCGCCACATCCTGTAGTGCAAGATGAGCCATCTACATATAGCCTCCATATAGGTAACTCGTCTTAAAATTTCTGATCAGTTAGAGTTCCTCGGTGAAATATTTGTTGCTTCCTTTCATCCTCCCCGGATATTTCTCGTTCTTCGTCGATCATTTTTTCTTGCCCTTTTACCAACCGGAGTTGGTCTGAGCTCGAATTTAATGATCCTGTAACATCCACTTGCCCTTTTACCAACCGGAGTTGGTCTGAGCTAGTGTTTGTTGATCCTGTAACATCCACAGGTTGATCAGCGAGCAACTTTTGCTCCTTGGGGGTATCAGGATAAGTGAACTCTGCTATAAAATCTGCAACAGCCTGCCCTTTTAGCGATGATCTGGGTTCATAGACTATATCGTATTCACCGAGTTATATTGCCCAGTACATCAATCTCCCTGATTTTTCTGGCTTATGAAGGGCTTGCCTCAATGGCATATCAGTATATACGACTATAGAATGAGCCTGGAAGTATGGCCTCATTCTTCTACTTGCCTCAATAAGCGTCAGTGCTAACTTTTCTAGCCTTAGATATCTGATCTCTGCTCCTCGGAAGGCCTTACTTGTGTAGTAAATTGGTTTTTGCACTCTATTCTCCACTCTGATCAACGCCGAGCTAACTGCATTCTCGGATACTGCAAGGTACAAATATAATTTTTCTCCCATCACTGGCCTGGATAACAGTGGAGGTGCTCCCAAGTATTTCTTCAAGTCTTGAAAAACCTTCTCACATTCATCATTCCACTCAAAAGTCTTTCTGAGTGTCTTGAAGAATGGGAGACATCTATCAGTTGCTCGTGACACAAATTTGTTGAGTGCTGCTACTCGTCCTGTGAGACTTTGCACTTCCTTCTTCGTCGTTGGAGATCATAGCCCTAATAGAGCTTTGATCTTTTCAGGATTTGCCTCAATTCCTCGTTGATTGACAATGTACCCGAGGAACATGCCTTCTCGTACTCCAAATATGCACTTCGTCGGGTTCAGCTTCATTTGATATTTATCCACTTGATCAAAAGTCTGTCTTAAGTCAACTAGATGATCGGCAGCTTTTATACTCTTTGTCAGCATGTCGTCAACATAGACTTCCATATTGTAACTGATTTGTTCAGCAAAAACCTTGTTCATCAGCCGCTGATATGTCGCAACTGCATTTTTCAAACCAAAAGGCATAACATTATAACAATAAGTTCCCCTAGGGGCATTGAAAGAAGTGTTTTCCCTATCTTCAGGTTTCATTTTGATCTGATTGTAGCCAGAATAAGCATCCATGAAGCTCAGCAACTCGTGTCCCGAGGTAGCATCCACCAGTTGATCAATTCAAGGCAGTGAAAAGTGATCCTTTGGACATGCTTTGTTGAGGTCGGTGAAGTCTACACACATCCTCCACTTGTTATTTTTCTTCCTTACCATCACCACATTAGCTAACCAGTCTGGATATTTAACATCTTCAATGAAACAAGCCTTTTGTAGCTTCTCGACTTCCTCCTGTACAGCTTGATTCTTCTCGGGACTAAATACTCTTCTTTTCTGCTTCACAGGCTTGATATCCTTATTCACATTGAGTTCGTGACATAAGAATTTTGGGTCTATCCCAGGCATATCTTCATGACTCCATGCAAAAGTTTGTCTTCTGCTTCTAAGGAAAGTTATCAATTCCTGTTTTAATGAGGCTTCCAGCGACAAACCTACTTGAGTAGTTCGCTCAGGGTGTTCGTCGTCCAGAATGATGTTTTCTTCCCCACCACTTGACCCTTCACGAGTTGCGACACGTCTCGAGGATCCAATGTTTCAATCTTTTCACCTTCATCAACTTGATAGGTAGTAGTCTTTTTCTTTGATTCCTCCAATTCTTCTTGCTCGGCGGATGAATAATAACATTCCCGAGCTACTTTCTGATCACCTTTCACAACCCCTACTCCAAAGTTTGTTGGAAACTTTAGGCATTGATGCACTGTAGATGGTACAGCCTCGTACTTCTTCAATCCTACTCTTCCCATGATGATATTATATGATGATTGGATATTTTTATCCATCACGAAGAAATGTATTCTTTCTGTCCGACAAGCAGGCCACGTACCAATGAATATATCCAACTTGATTGTCCCAAGTGGAAATACTTTCTCGCCGGAAAAACCGATGAGGGGTTTGTGGTAAGGCTCCAATTGAGATAGCTTTAGATTTAAACTATCGAAGCACGAGTAGAACATGATGTTTGTCAAGCTACCATTGTCGACCAGTACTCTTGAAATCATAACCTCCTTCATCCTCATTTTGATCACCAGTGGATCATCGCGAGGATATAGAACACCTGCGAGGTCATTTTTTGAGAACCCAATGACGAACTTATCTTTATTCACCTTTCTCGGGCGATCCTCCTCAACTAGATTTATTCGCTAAATGTACGAGCAAGCCCGAGCCTCACCGAGGTAAGCTTTTTTCTCCGCAGTAAGGTCTCCTCCTCCTGCATCTCCACCTGTTATAACATTACAGTCAAACGACCCAAAGCGTATTGAAAATACCTCTCGTTCTGGCTGCCTTGGTCTCTTGGGAAGATCGGGGTCGTCTTCTGGATCAACTTCATGGTTTTTTTTCTTGTTATCCTCTGCTCGACGAGGAGATCTAGACCTCTCTCTTGCTCGGTCATTGTTTCTTCTTTTGTTTCCACGATCAACATACTTTGACAGCATTCCTCGTCGAATGAGTGTTTCGATCTCATTCTGAAGAGCTATGAAATTTTTGGTCATATGGCCATGATCTTTGTGAAACTCGCAATATTTTTCCCTATTCCTCGTGTCAGGGTCTGCCTTTATTTTCTTTGGCCAGTTTAACTCCTCGCTGTTCTTAATTTCTTCCAGGACGTGGTTGATATCTACCTTCAAAGGAGTGTAATTATCAAATTTCTTCAATACCTCCCATGATGACCTATTTTTGGATTGTTTGTCACCACCATTGTTCTTATGTTCTTTTTTCTTGGTTTTGTCGACTTCCACCTTGGTTTTTTTATCCATATTCTTCTTCGCAGCCATAGCCTCCTCGGCATTCATGATTTTGGCCACTTTTGCCATCAATTCTAACATAGTTGTGGGTGGATCTCTGGCCAAAGTGTAATACAACTTGTTAGGAAACAGCCCACTCATCAAGGCAGTGATCGCTGTCTTTTCCTCATAATCAATGACTTCACGTTTCTCGTTATTAAAACGAGTTATATAATCTTTGGTACTTTCACCAGCTTTTTGTCTAACACTTAACAGATGTGCTACTCGTTTAACTGGCTTTACCCCAAAGCAGAAATTTCCAATGAATAACTCGGCCAGTTGAAAGAAATTTGAGATCTTACCCCGAGGAAGATTATTATACCATATTTGAGCAGATCCGGTAAGAGTTCCCGAGAATGCCCTGCATCTCATCTCGTCTGGGATAACATAGATGTCGGCAGCAGCTTGATATTGTTCTATATGAAGAACAGGGTCAGTATTTCCATCATATTTGGGGGTTACAATAGGTGCTTTGAACTTTGATGGTGTTGGAAAATCTACAATGGCCGGGAAAAAAGGTGTTCCTCGAACAAAGGTTCATTGTAGAGGGTTCTTGGTTTTAACCATTTCCCCTAATCTATCCTCCAGACTTTGAATAGAGCCTTTCCATGCATCATTTCCTTCTTCGGGCCTGTTGGTTTGATCAGCTGATCACGTTGAAGTGTCTTCCTAGGATCTATCCTGATGAGCAACTAGTCACGACTGGGCAGATCCTTCCCTTAAGGTTGTTAATCGTCGAAAGCTCCTCGACGCTGTATTAAGTGGACTTTTGTTCCTCCTAGGGCCTAGTCGGTTGAAAGGAGAAACCCTACTTAATCTTTCCAATGCGCTGGTCCTTTCTGGGGAGAGAGTGACACGTTGATCAGTATCTGTGGCTCGCACCGACGAAGTTCGCCAAGGTTGATAAGAGAAATCATCAGATTCCTCATTGCGATATGAATTGGTACGCCTAGTATGTGAGGATGGTGCACGGGTGTTTCTTTGAATACTTCGTGGTCTTGATGGGCTGACGCACCGCCATGGAGAGTTTGGATGAGTTGTCGCATTGTTTCTAGCATGACGGTCTGGCCCTGAGCCAGATTTGTCATTATTCCAGCCAGATCTGGAATATTTGGCAGAGCAGATGGGTTTGGAGGGGTTCCAGCGTTTCGATTGATGGATTTCGGAATGTCATCCATTCGTAATGGATTATTTTTTGGTGAAAAACGATATTACCAATCGTTTCCCACAGACGACGCCAATCTGTTGATGTAAAAAATTAGATCACTCTAATTATTCAATCACAGATAAATAAATAAGACAAAGAGTTTTTAAAGTGGTTCAGCCTTATAAGAATGGCCTACGTCCACTGTTTTGGTATTGCTATTTGTATGGGAATTCTCGATTACAAGTTATCTCAAGAAATTTTGGTCCCGGGGTTCCCTTGCAATCAGGATTGTATAATGTATTTATAGCCCTGAGGATGTAAAGTGAAAGGGTACTACATTAAATGATATACATATGAAAGGGTAATACATTCAATGCCCTTTAAGCGTATGCATCTGAATGATAAGCATTTAATGAACAGTCAAACTCTTGGTTATCCCGCTATTAATGCTTTGTTCTAGGTACAGCTCGGACCGCCTGAGTTGCTCGGACAGCCCAGGCTTCTCGGTGCACAAGAGTTCCTTGCAGAGTTCTCGTTCCTCGGAGCGTATGAGTTCCTCGGGGAAATAGTGTTCCTCGTTGTAGTATGGTTCCTCAGAGCGTGTGAGTTCCTCGGAAGTGCCTGTTGTTTCCAAGTAGACTGCCACGTGTCTTCGTTTTATTGATCCATGTCAGCAGACTAAATTTGGTATCAACACTCACCGTCCCATATATTTAAATCATTACACCTAAACAACTCCTAATAATTCTGCACTATTTTGGGTTCATCGAACACTAATGTTTTGTGCATGGTAGCACCACCGTACTAGACGTTTTATATAAATAACCAATTATGCCCCATATACTTGGCATGACTATATGGTAAGGTCCTACTCAGTCACCCTACCTTTCCCACCTAATCATCTTAGGTTGCCCCACCGTTCTGCTCGTGGTGTCAAAGATTGGTAACATTATCAAATATTAATCTTATACGGCTCTATCGGCCTTGGTTTGTAATATAACCATTACTTCATAGTTATAACTACAAATATTGCAATCACTACGATAATAAATCCATGTACTAAAGGCAAACTTCTCCCAACTTCCGACGTTCGCTAAATTTCATGCGTGGGATGTCTCGCAAAGCGAAATCCAAACAAGGAACCCCCCGATACACTACTACCTAACACTGTTGGTCATCAAGATCTTCTAAGTCCTTAATACATAATATATATCCCTTATTTCCCATCTACGAACATAAAAAGTCTACTCGTCCACTCTCATGCCACTAAAGACGACATACAATCCGGCTCTCTCACTATCACAAGTTATTAGCATTATATGATTAAGGAGTTATGTCCCTCCTCTCTATAATAAGTCAATATACCCTGAATCACATCAGTAGAACATCCCTTCTCATCGGGATCAACATAGTAGGACAACATACTAGCTGAAGTCTATAATACTATACAACACATATGCAGGCTCATTCGTTTTTCGGGTGATGCCTCGCTAAAACCATGTATATAAAATTTAAATTGTTTAGTACGATAGTCTTATCAAGCAATTTACTACTGTTCAAACCCTCGGTAACTAGTAACCGTACAATATAATCATAATATGCTCCACTATCATAATGCTCAAAGGAGCACGAATCGTTACATAATACCATATACAAATTTCTCTTAGTGTCCACACTTGCTCCTCCTCGCAGGTGGCACGAAAATCTTGCTACCAAATGGTACTCATTTACATAATAAGGTTGTTGCCGTCAGCGTACCCACTAAATCGAATGCACACTGAAATTCTTAGTGTTAACTTTTAACATATGTTTTGACATACCCACGTCAATTGAACTCATCATTTATTCACAGGGATCAAACTAAGATCCATCAGTCTATCCTAATCGTAGGGTCCCCGTACTCACGTTTTGTGACCCATAATTATGTATAATCGTTATACCTTTCGAATTCCATTCATTAGATTTTCCCTTCCTTTTTGGTGGGTAAATTATTCTATTTTACATCCCACCCGCTCGACATCGACACATTGGCCCCATATCTCTAGGCCTCAATTATGGACTTACTGGCCTTCCCTTGATTTTTTGGGCCCCGTCGACCCTGAAATACTGTATGCTACAGTTACTGAGGACTACGTTGGTCATGACTAGACCCACTACTCTTGGTTTATTAGTTCCTGGTCCCAATTCTCTTGACCCGATTCCTATACTGGACATTTTACTTCTCCAATTGGTATGCCTTACAGGCACGATTTATTACTCCCGATACTATCAATTTCACTTCTCATGTGATCACATTCAATATTGGTAACCCTTATCTCTACATACAGGCTAATTTCCCTTTTATGGGTCCTCCTGGCCTTATTGGAATGTCCTTCTCTCAAACCTGACAGTCTTAACTCCCAGTTGTTATTCTCGTTGTTCCTTACGCTCTACAGGGCATATGGAACACATGGTCGACCCTCTGGTCTTGACTGAATCCATCCCCATTTTGTTAAGATTTAATCATATCATTTAAATAGGTTTCCCCCATTAGGTATACGTTCTGGTGATATTCTACTAATACTATTGAATTTAACCTTGCCCTTCGGCTAGGTATCATAACTTGACTGGCTTCCTTTCTTCTCAGGCGTTGACATATTCTAGTAAACATATACTTTGATGGCATTGCACCTAGTCACCTTAGTGGAACCTCCCATTCACACTAGGGCATTCTACCCACGAGTTAATTTTCATCTTATGGACCCTTTTTATCTTCCGTGACTCCTACTTCGATTACGAAGTTCGCTTACCAAGTTAACGCATCCTTTATTGTTGGTCCTTACCCGACCAACTAGTGGAAGATTAAACGGTCAACCTGTACCGAATATCTCGATTTGATTGACTATTTTACTCTTGTTGTTTCTCTGAGATGGAAAATTTTATTATGAATTTAAAATTCTGAGTGTTACTGCACTATACTTTACATAATTGCCTTTGGATTAGCTCCCTCAGTTGGCCCATAACACTTAGATATTACTGTTGGTGACTTCTACCTCGATCACTGTTCCTAGAATCCTTCACAACTTTCAATTATTTTCCTCCTCATGCAGTCCCGCTAACGGCCTTCACTGGTCATCCCATATTGTTCGGAGTACCAAGTCCAATCACTCTCGCATGTAAATTGGATTCACTAAACTAAATCGCAGAAGAGCATAAATCGCATACGAAGTGGAATACAACAATCCTAGTATAAGGCTCTAAATCAAAGAACGCTAAGCTGAAATGTGATAAGCCGTACAGATCCTAAAGGACACTAGAACCTGATGCTCGAATACCACCTGTGACACCCCGCCCAATTAAATATCGGGTGATCAGTCCTTTATAAAATTTATAACAGAATGTTTGGTTGGTCCATTCTTAGCATCACTGTCGAAAACTTAAATCCAATTAATTACCTAACATTTAATTAAGCTATCGTCAAAACATTTTCCAACTAAACTTGAAACCAATTAATTCACTTAATTTCTGAACATATGATTACAAATGCTACACGAGAGATGAATACTGACTGAAACAAATGCTGGATAATTAAGACTGGATAAAAACTTCCACTTCAAAGTCACAAACTAAACCAAAATAAATACTCGGTCCAACTGAAAAGAACTACAAGGGAAACTGAGTACAAACCCGCTAATGAGATTGGGCGACACATGCCCGAACTAAAATATGTGAACCAGGAGCTGCATGAAATGACAGAAACGTCTAATCTCAAGTACCCGCAACTTCCACAATAGCTACATCTCAAAAAACCATCCAAGAATCTAGAACCAGTATCCATGTGGTTGGGCACCTCTACTAATACATATATATATATAGAGAAAGAGAAAAGAGATGCAAGAAACGGGTCAGAGCCCGATGTGTAAAAATATTTATTAGCAAGTATTTAAAACTTCATTAAAGTAAGTATTATATGCATGTTAGTTCGAACTCTCACATGATATTCTCACCTCTCAACTAGTGTGCACGCCTAACGCACATCTAATCCAACCTATCCATCTGACACACTTCTAACTAGGAAAAGGCTTATCCTACTATTTATACCTCATAGTAGTGTTCCATATTTGATCTCAACATTTATCATTTTAAATAAGTGTTGTCATACTAAATTCAAGTGTTTACAATTTACGTTACTGAAGATCTCACTATCTTAACAATCTGATATTATCTCATTTTAGGTGTACCAAAAGCATACATATATATATCCTTCACTATTAAATATATATATATATATATATATCCACCACTATTATATATATGTACTATTATATTCACCACTATTATATATATGTACTAACACAACACCCAAGGATACACCTATAGTGCATTGCATACTCTGTTATCATGTCCCGGTACATCTCGTACTAAAATAAGGACTATCGATTCGGAAATCTCCCACGAACCATATAACAAATCACACATATTGGCGGTGAACATAGTTCAGATACCTATACGTCACGCACATACCTACGCTCCCATTGTCAGGGACTTATAACCTCACAAATAAGTCTTCACTGTACTATGTTCTGAGATACAAATTAAATATCCCCCCGAAGGTCATAAAGGATAAGACCGTTTCTACACAACCCCCCGCGATAGCAAGTAACTAGGTATGTCATACACATAATAAAAAATATATGTATACACACAACCCATCAATCAAATGGTATACACATAACCAAATGTCATATTTCCTACATAGTATTTTTATCACTAAATACTATCAACGTATTTTTAAATTACGATATTCCCTCTCTCGTAATATCAACGTATTTTTATCACTAATTTTTATTGTTATAAGTTCCATATCTTCAGATCTAATGTCGTGAGTACTTATCACGTAATACTCTCGACTCATTTACAATTATGATTATCTCTCTCTCGTAATCTTCAAGGTAAACTCACCGTCCCAAATATTTAAATCCTTACACCTAAACAACTCCTAATAATTCTACACTATTTTTGGTTCATCGAACACTAATGTTTTGTGCATTGTAGCACCATAGTACTAGACATTTTATATAAATAACCAATTATGCCCCACATACTTTCCATGACTATATGGTAAGGTCCTACTCAGTCACCCTACCCTTTCCACCTAATCATCTTAGGTTTTCCCACCGGTCTGCTCGTGGTGTCAACGATAGTTAACATTATCACATATTAATCTTATATGACATCGATACATTGGCCCCATATCTCTAGGCCTCAATTATGGCCTTACTGGCCTTCCGTTGATTTCTTGGGTCCCGTCGACCCTGAAATACGGTATGCTACAGTTACTAAAGACTACGTTGGTCCTGACTAGACCCACTACTCTTTGTTTATTAGTTCTTAGGCCCAATTCTATTGACCCGATTCCTACACTCGATATTTTACTTCTCCAATTGGTATGCCTTACAGTCACGATTTATTTCTCCCGATACTATCAATTTCACTTCTCAATTGATCACATTCAATAATGGTAAACCTTATCTCTACATACAAGCTAATTTCCCTTTCACTGGTCATCCTGGCCTTATTGGAATGTCCTTCTCTTGGACCTGGCAGTCTTAACTCCTAGTTATTATTCTTTTTATTCCTTGCGCTCTACGAGGCATATGGAACTCATGGTCGACCTGCTGGTCTTGACTGAATCCATCCCCATTTAGTTAAGATTTAATCATATCATTTAAATAGGTTTCCCCCACTGGGTATACGTTCTGGTGATATTCTACTAACACTATTGAATTCAACCTTGCCCTTCGGCTAGGTATCACAACTCGACTGGATCCCTTTCTTCTGGGGAGTTGATATATTCTAGTAAATATATACTTTGATGACATTGACACTAGTCACCTTGGTCGCACCTCCCATTCGCGCTAGGGCATTCTACCCACGAGCTCATTTTTAACTTACGGACCCTTTTTATCTTCCGTAACTCCTACTTCGGTTATGAAGTTCTCTTACCAAGTTAACTCATCCTTTACAGTTGGTCCATACCCGACCAACTGGTGGAAGATTAAACTGTCAACTTGCACCCAATATCTCGATTTCATTGACTATTTTACTCTTGCTGTTTCTCTGAGCTAGAAAATTTTATTATGAATTTAAAATTCTGAGTGTTACTGCACTCTACTTTACATTATTGCCTTTGGATTAGCTCCCTCCATTGGCCCATCACACTTAGATATTACTGTTGGCGACTTCTACCTTGATCACTGTTCCTAGAATGCTTCACAACTTTCAATTATTTTCCTCCGCATGCAATCCTGCTATCGGCCTTCGCTGGTCATCCCATATCGTTCGGAGTACAAAGTCCAATCACTCTCGCATGTGAATTGGATTCACTAAACTAAATCGCAGGATAGCGTAAATCGCATACGAAGTGGAATACAACAATCCTAGTATAAGTCTCTACATCAAAGAACGCTAAGTTGAAACGTGATAAGTCGTACAGATCCTAAAGGACACTAGAACCTGATGCTCTGATACCACCTGTGACACCCCGCCCAATTAAATATCGGGTGATCAGGCCTTTATAGAATTTATAACCGAATGTTCGGTTGGTCCATTCTTAGCATCACTGTCGAAAACTTAAATCCAATTAATTACCAAACATTTAATTAAGCCATTGTCAAAACATTTTCCAACTAAACTTGAAACCACATATGATTACAAATCATACATGAGAGATGAATACTGACTGAAACAAATGCTGGATAATTAAGACTGGATCAAAACTTCCACTTCAAAGTCACAAACTAAACCATAATAAATACTCGATCCAACTGAAAAGAACTACAAGGGAAACTGAGTACAAACCCGCTAATGAGATTGGGCGACACATGCCCGAACTAAAATATCTGAACCAGGAAGTGAATGAAATGAGAGAAGCGTCTAATCTCAAGTACCCGCAACTTCCACAATAGCTAAATCTCATAAAACCAACCGAGTTTCTAGAACTAGTATCCCTGTGGCGGGGCACCTCTACTAATACATATATATAGAGAGAGAGAAAGAGAAAAGAGATCCAAGAAACGGGTCATAGCCCGATATGTAAAAATATTTATTAGCAAGTATTTAAAACTGCATTAAACCAAGTATTATATGCATGTTAGTTCGAACTCTCCCATGATATTCTCACCTCTCAACAAGTGTGCATGCCTAACGCACATCTAATCCATCCTATCCATCTGACACACTTCTAACTAGGAAAAGGCTTATCCTTCTATTTATCCCTCGTAGTAATGTTCCATATTTGATCACAACATTTATCATTTTAAATAAGTGTTATCACACTAAAGTCAAGTGCATACTCTACTATCATGTCCCGGTACATCTCGTACTCAAATAAGGACTATCGGTTCGAAAATCTCCCACGAACCATATAACAAATCAAAAATATTGGCGGCGAACATAGTTCATGTACCTATAGGTCACCCACATACCTACGCTCCCATAGTCAGCGACTTATCAACTCACAAATAAGTCTTCACTGTACTATGTTCTAAGATACAAGTCAAATATCCCCCCGAAGGTCACTCAGGATCCCTCGCGATAGCAAGCAACTAGGTATGTGATACACATAATATCAAATATATGTATACACACAACCCATCAATCAAACGGTATACACACACCCAAAGTTTCATATTTCCTACGAAATATTTTTATCACTAAATACTATCAACGTATTTTTAAATTACGATATTCCTCTCCGGTAATATATATAAGGATAATATGCCACCGGAAAATCCTTAATACAAAATCATATGAAGTCCTATAAGTAACCACTAAGTTTTATTGTTATAAGTTCCATATCTTCAGAACTAATGTCGTAAGTACTTATCACGTAGTACTCTCGACTCATTTACAATTATGATTATCTCTCTCTCGTAATCTTCAAGGTAAACTCACCGTCCCAAATATATAAATCATTACACCTAAACAACTCCTAATAATTCTACACTATTTTTGGTTCATCGAACACTAATGTTTTGTGCATTGTAGCACCACAGTACTAGACGTTTTATATAAATAATCAATTATGCTCCACATACTTGCCATGACTATATGGTAAGGTCCTACTCAGTCACCCTACCTTTTCCACCTAATCATCTTAGGTTTTCCCACCGGTCTGCTCGTGGTGTCAACGATAGTTAACATTATCACATATTAATCTTATATGACATCGATACATTGGCCCCATATCTCTAGGCCTCAATTATGGCCTTACTGGCTTTCCCCTAATTTCCTGGGCCCCGTCGACCCTGAAATACGGTATGCTACAGTTACTAAGGACTACGTTGTTCCTGACTAGACCCACTACTCTTGGTTTATTAGTTCCTAGGCCCAATTCTCTTGACCCGATTCCTACACTCGACATTTTACTTCTCCAATTGGTATGCCTAACAGTTACGATTTATTACTCCTGATACTATCAATTTCACTTCTCAAGTGATCACATTCAATAATGGTAAACCTTATCTCTACATACAGGCTAATTTCCCTTTCACTGGTCCTCCTGGCCTTATTGGAATGTCCTTCTCTTGGATCCGGCAGTCTTAACTCTTAGTTATTATTCTTATTGTTCCTTGCTCTCTACGTGGCATATGGAACACATGGTCGACCTGTTGGTCTTGACTGAATGCATCCCGATTTTGTTAAGATTTAATCATATCACTTAAATAGGTTTCCCCCACTGGGTATACGTTCTGTTGATATTCTACTAACACTATTGAATTCAGCCTTGCCCTTCGGCTAGGTATCACAACTAGACAGGATCCCTTTCTTCTGGGGTGTTGACATATTCTAGTAAACATATACTTTGATGACATTGCCACTAGTCACCTTGGTCGCACCTCCCATTCGCGCTAGGGCATTCTACCCACGAGCTAATTTGTAACTTACGGACCCTTTTTATCTTCCGTAACTCCTTCTTCGGTTATGAAGTTCTCTTACCAAGTTAACTCATCCTTTATTGTCGGTCCTTACCCGACCAACTGGTGGAAGATTAAATGGTCAACTTGCACCCAATATCTCTATTTCATTGACTATTTTACTCTTGTTGTTTCTCTGAGCTAGAAAATTTTATTACGAATTTAAAATTCTGAGTGTTACTGAACTCTACTTTAAATTATTGCCTTTGGATTAGCTCCCTCCATTGGCCCATCACACTTAGATATTAGTGTTGGTGACTTCTACCTCGATCACCATTCCTAGAATGCTTCACAACTTTCAATTATTTTCCTCCTCATGTAGTCCCGCTAACGGCCTTCGCTGGTAATCCCATATCGTTTGGAGTACAAAGTCCAATCACTCTCGCATGTGAATTGGATTAAATAAACTAAATCGCAGGAGAGCATAAATCGCATACGAAGTGGAATACAACAATCCTAGTATAAGGCTCTACATCAAAGAACGCTAAGCTAAAACGTGATAAGCCGTACAGATCCTAATGGACACTAGAACCTGATGCTCTGATACCACCTGTGACACCCCGCCCAATTAAATATCGGGTGATCAGTCCTTTATAAAATTTATAACAGAATGTTCGGTTGGTCCATTCTTAGCATCACTGTCGAAAACTTAAATCCAATTAATTACCTAACATTTAATTAAGCTAGTGTCAAAACATTTTCCAACTAAACTTGAAACCAATTAATTCATTATATTTCTGAACATATGATTACAAACCATACACGACAAATGAATACTGACTAAAACAAATGCTGGATAATTAAGATTGGATAAAAAATTCAAGTTCAAAGTCACAAACCAAACAAGAATAAATACTCGATCCAACTGAAAAGAACTACAATGGAAACTGAGTACAACCCCGCTAATGAGATTGGGCGACACATGCCCGAACTGAAATATCTGAACCAGGAACTGAATGAAATGAGAGAAACATCTAATCTCAAGTACCCGCAACTTCCACGATAGCTACATCTCAGAAAACCATCCAAGAATCTAGAACCAGTATCCCTATGGCTGGGCACCTCTACTAATACATATATATATATATATATATAAAGAGAAAAGAGATGCAAGAAACGGGTTAGAGCCCTATGTGTAAAAATATTTATTAGCAAGTATTTAAAACTTCATTAAAGTAAGTAATATATGCATGTTAGTTCGAACTCTCACATGAGATTCGCACCTCTCAACTAGTGTGCAGGCCTAACGCACATCTAATCCATCCTAGCCATCTGACACACTTCTAACTAGGAAAAGGCTTTTACTTATATTTACCCCTCGTAGTAGTATTTCGTATTTGATCTCAACTTTTATCATTTTGAATAAGTGTTATCACACTAAAGTCCAGTATTTACTATTTACGTTACTGAAGATTTAACTATCTTAATAATCTGATATTATCTCATTTTAGGTGTACCAAATGCATACATATACATCTCCTTCACTATTATATATATATATATATGTATGTATTAACATAATCTTAATAGCCTACAAATATCACATTGTAAGTATAACACAAGTATACATATATATCCACCACTATTATATATATGTACTAAAACAGCACCCCAAGGATACACCTATAGTGCATTGCATACTCTGTTTTCATGTCCTGGTACATCTCGTACTCAAATAAGGACTATCGGTTCGAAAATATCCCACGAACCATATAACAATTCACACATATTGGCGGAGAACATAGTTCACATACCTATGGGTCACGCACATGCCTACGCTCCCAAAGTCAGCGACTTATCAACTCACAAATAAGTCTTCACTGTACTATGTTCTGAGATACAAGTCAAATATCCACCCGAAGGTCACTCAGGATAAGACCGTTTCTACACAAGCCCCCGCGATAGAAAGCAACTAGGCATGTCGTACACATAATATAAAATACAGGTATACACATAACCCATCAATCAAACGGTATACACACAACCAAATGTCATATTTCATACGTAGTATTTTTATCACCAAATACTATCAACTTATTTTTAAATTACGATATTCCCTCTCTTGTAATATATATATAAGGATAATATGCCACCCAAAAATCCTTAATACAAAATCATAAGAAGTCCTAAAATAACCACTAATTTTTATACTTATAAGTTACATATATTCAGAACTAATGTCGTAAGTACTTATCACGTAATACCCTCGACGCATTTACAATTACGATTATCTCTCTCTCGTAATCTTTAAGGTAAACTCACCGTCCCAAATATTTAAATCATTACACCTAAACAACTCCCAATAATTCTTCACTATTTTGGGTTCATCGAACACTAATTCTTCTCACTCAAATTGACTGTTTACAGAAATAGGGGCAAAATAGGAAATTCTCTAAAAATTTGGAATTTCGCTCGAACTAGAATGGATCTCACTCGAACGACTTCCACGTGTCGTTCGAACGACTTCGCATGACGACAAATCTCGCTCGAATGACTTCGAGCGACATCTCGCAACCTGGGATGTTTCGTCTTCAAGCTTAGACAACCTCATTTTTTGCCATTTTTCAACCCTAAAACCTCTAAAATATTATCCCAAACTCCAATCAATCAGTCCCAATTCGAATCCTAACATTTGTAAATGAATTCTAACAACCTAGAATCATTAAATCATTACAAATCGTTAATGAAATATGAAATCCCCAATTTAATTTCACAAACCCTAGTTATTCCAATTTTCATTCGAGAACTTATAATTCCCGGATTTGTTCATAACATAAAGTAATCAAAACGTGATTTGAAATCTACATACACGAAGGGTTCAACCTAATTTACTTTCAAATTAAAATCATGTATATCCAATCTCCAATTTTCATTAATATTATGAACAATATGTTGGTGTTTCATCCCTACACAAACGTGAACATGGTTATTTGTAAAGAAAACAAAGTAATAAACACTTGCCTCAATTTTGAAGGTCTGATCCGTTGGTGTTGTTGGTATGGATGCGCTCCTTACGTTTTGATCTTTACGATGGTGGTTGTGGTTGTGCAAGGTGGTGTAAATTGACTCTTCTCCTTTGAAATTTGCTCTCCCTCACCCACTGTGGCTTTATCTTGATTTTGGTGTAACCTAATACTAATTATCCCCAATTAGCTGATATATTATTTCTCCAATTTTTGTCCATTTAATTCCTCCACAAATACAAATTACAAAACTACCTCTATTGGGTGCCGGCTTGGCCTAAAAATATCCCGGAGTCCAAATAGAATACTTGGGTGGAGTTTTCTAACTATCTCGACCCCTACGGACTCAACGAAGAATTTGAAATGATCATACGAGTTACTTAAAATAATTTACCTTTTTATTCAACTTAATTAGTCTTGACACGACTCACACGCGCGTCCCCGACTTAATATACCAAACTGTCGTATTTCACTCTCACGACAAGTTATATAAAATTGTCATTCCATATTACTTATTCTCATAGTAATATTACTAATTACTAACTTCTCGTGATGCTAGTAAATATTCAAATTTAATCCGAATTAATAATTAATTCTCACATTTTAATTTAATTAATACCAAATAATAATAATAAATCACATAATTATTTAAATCTTTGAAAATAAAGGGTATTACAAAAGGTTCCATACGGTTTCATTAGAAGAGAAGTTTCCCTCTACTAGGGTCCCCTGCTTTAAGAGGTGTCTCTCTTATTCATTCTCAACTGTTCTTTGTTTGTCAGTACTTGTCTCGGCCTCGTCTGATGTTCGACCGACGTTTCTCTCTACTATCTCATATGTCGCCTCTTAATTCTTCTCAACCTCAGCCTCGTCCCAGGTAAACTCGGCCATAAAATCTACGAGTACTTGTCCCTTGATGGAAACCCTATGTTGATAAACAACATCGTATTCCCCCAACTCGATTTCCCAAATCATTAGCCTTCTTGACTTCTCAGGCTTATGGAGGACCTGTCTTAGTGGGGAATCAGTGAGGATGGCCATGGAGTGGGCCTGGAAGTATGGCTTCATTTTCCTAGAAGCATGTATCAAAGCATAGGCTAACTTTTCAATCCAAGGGTACTTCTGTTCATACCCTTGCAGTGCTTTATTATTGAAGACTAGTCTCTGCACCCATTCCTCTTCTTTTATTATTCCAGCATTGATGGCTAACTCTGAGACAGCTGAGTATACATATAGCTTCTCACCCTGAATTGGTCGAGTTTGGAGTAAGGGGAACCGAGGTAGGACTTCATCTCTTTAAAATCTATGTCACATTCCTCCCTCCATTCGAAGTCCTTTCTAAGAACTTTAAAAAATGGAAGACATTTATCTATAGATCTAGATACGAACCTGTTAAGTGAAGCCACTCGTCCGGTTAACCTCTAAATGCCTTTGATGGTTCTGGGTGTATTTATTTCTTGTAAAGCCTTGATCTTCTCAAGGTTAGCCTCTATTCCCATTTTATTAATGATGAAGCCCAAAAACTTTCCTGCTCCTACCCCAAAGACACATTTGGCCGGGTTGAGCTTCATTCTATATTTTTCCATGGTGTTAAAAGTTCTTTCAAGGTCGGCCACATGAGTGTCGACCTTCAGACTCTTCGCCAACATGTCATCCACGTAAACTTCCATGGACTTGCTTATCTGATCTTAGAAGGTCTTATTTATAAGACATTGGTATGTAGCCTTTACATTCTTTAGGCCGAAGGCCATGACTTTTTAGCAATAGGTCCCCTTGTCTATAATGAAGTTTGTCTTCTCTAAGTCAGCCGAGTCCATAAATATCTGATTATACCCTAAATATGCATCCATGAAGCTCATGAGATCATGTCCCACTGTGGCATCCACCATCTGATCTATAAGAGGCAAGGGAACACGGTCCTTTGGGCAAGACATGTTTAATTCGGTGAAGTCTACATACATCTTCCATTTTCCATTACTTTTGGGTACTATGACATCGTTAGATAACCACTTAGGGTATATAACTTCTTTGATAAACCCAGCCTCTTTAAACTTTCGAACCTCATCCCTAATGACTTCATACTTCTCCCATGAATATATATGCTTCTTCTCTACTTGATAGGCTTGCCATCCTCTACAACATTGAGTTTATAGCACATAATCTCATGATCAATACCTGGCATGTCTACATAGCTCCAGGCAAAGATGCTTTGCCTCTTCCTTAACAGCTTCACTAGCTCCTCCTTCACATCAGGCTTTAGGGTTTAGCCAATTTGGATGGGCTTTTTTTGCCCGTCCTTATTGATGATGATGGATTTTACCTCCTCCATGGCCTCTCCCTTTTTGAGCTTTGTTTCGTCTCTGGGATCATGTGTGTTAATGTTGTAAGTGGTTGTATCCTTCTTATGAGCCTCTCTTTCTTCTGCAGAGTTAAAGTAGAACTCACGTGCCGATGTTTGGTCACCTTGCATTTACCCTACTCCATATAAAGTCGAGAATTTTATTATTTAGTGGATCGTTGAAGGCATGGCCTCAAACTCCTTGAGGGGTACTCATCCCATGATGAGGTTGTAGGCTGAGAAGACATTTTCATCCATCATAAAGAAATTGATTTTTCTAGTTAACCTCTTAGGCCATTAATCTCCCATTCTTACATCCATTTCATACCTACCTAATGGATATAACTTTTTACCGCTGAAGCCAATCAAGGGATGATGATCAGGGACAAGCCTAGCTCTGCTGAGGCCCAAGCTCTTTAAACAGGACCAAAACATAATGCCTGCAAAACTTTCCCCATCAATCAGGATCCTATGAACTTCACACCCATGCACCCTTGTGGTGATAACTAAAGGGCCATTGTGGGTAGCTAAGATAACTTTGAAATCAAGTCATGAGAAGCCGACCATGAGGGTGTCTGTGTCTACCTTGTTACTCTTCTCACGTATAACTTCTGTAGATGCCAAGTTCATAACCTCGGCCTTAGTTACTGCTTTTACCTCTGTCACGTGAGCCTTACAATCAGCTACCTTTGAGCCACCCCCTATAAGCCCTCCACAGATAGTTCTTACACTAAAATAGATCATACCGACCCTCTCTATTGGGACATTGACGTCCTTTGGTAGGAGGTCAGGGTCATCGTCATCATCATCTGAGTCATCAGCTCTTCTGGCAGGGGCATCTTCTCAGAATTTATCAATTCTTTTCTTTTCAGGTTCGTCTCTTACCCCTTTAGAAGCTCTACTATCCACATACTTTCTGAGCTTTCCAGACTTCAACATTTTTTCAATCTCATCCTTCAAGGAGAAACACTTGTCAGTTAGATGGTTGTGATCCTAATGAAACTCGTACCAGCAATTCTTATTTCTGTTATGTGGAGGATCCTTCATCTTTTACGTCCATCTCAAGGACCTATCATTATTTATTTAGTTGAGGATGTGTTCACAACTCATAGTTAAAGGAGTATAGTTTGCAAACTTGTCATATGCAGCCCTCTTCTTTCCATCCATTTTCTTTTAAAATTTCCCACTGCTACTTCCATTCTCATCTTTATACTTCGCAGCCATTGCTTCTTTTGTGTTCATGACCTTTTCAGCTATTGCTAACAGCTCGGCTATTGACTTAGGAGGGTCTTTAGCAAGATTCTAGAGCAGCTATCCCTTTTAAATTCCTCTAATAATGGTTGTCATGGCTATACTCTCTTCATAATATTCTACCTCTAGCTTTTCCTTGTTAAACCTCACGACGTAGTCTTTGAGGCCTTCATTCTTCCCTTGCTTTACATAAAACAAGTAAGTCATCTTCTTCTGAGGTCTTACCCCAAAATAGAAGTTATGCATAAATCCCTCTGCCAAACCTTTAAAATTTTCAACTGAATTTTTAAGAAGATAAGTGAACCAGATATGTACAGCCCCAGTCAAAGTGCTTGAGAAAGATCGACACCTCATCTCATCAGAGATTGAATAAATGCCTGATGTAGATTAATACATTTCTTTATGATGGACTGGGTTGGTACTTCCATCATACTTTGGAGACACCACTGGAGGTTTAAATTTGGTAGGGTTGGGAAGTTAACAATCCTTGCCATAAATGGTGAGCCCTCTGAGTACCCCCTCTATAATAGGTCTCGACTTTTTATGAGATCCCTTATCTTCTCTTCCATCCTTTGAATGGAATTTTTCCATGGTTTAGCAATGTCGACCTAACCGAAGGTTGTCCCTAGCCACCTCCAAAGGGTGGATTGAGGGTTCCCCAGGTGTTGCACAACGTCAGCTATTGACCTCCCCCTAACCACAGTCTTAACTATATGGGGGTCGACCATTACTGGAACCATAGTCACCTCCTTCTCTTCTAGATCCAGCAAGACTTCTTGATCTAGACAACCTCTCCCTCAGATCATTAACTGGGTTGATCCTTTAAAAGGCCGACCCTCTACTTAAGCGATCAAAAGCTAATCCTCTTTGTTGTGCATCACCATCTTGTCTTGCACATTGACCTCGGCTCTACTGAATAGGTCGTATAGTGTTTTTTGAGACGTCATATGGCTCCCAACAGTCTTTCGGAGCATCCTCTGCCTCAATGTCATCGTACCTATCCTTAGAGCAAGGATTTCCTTGCCTGCCTAGGTATAAATGCCTGGCCTCATGATATGGCTGAGCAGCTGCCGAAGTAATCATCTCCGGTGAGACCCCACGTGGTCTCATTATTATGTTCTGGCTTAGCTGGGAAAATTGCTCCTGCATAGCTTCTTGAGTTGCAGCTAAGGACTTTAAGGTTGCTACCACCTTATCCATCTCGGACTGGGGTGGTGCCTCGATGGAACTAGGCCCTCCAAAACCAGATGGAGGAGGTGATAACTCTGGTGCCATGGAAAAAGACTAGTTATCTTATAGATGAAAATACTAGAGAGCTTGATACCTTTAAGGATCTCTTTCAATGGTGAAATAGCTTCACACACGAAGAGGGAGGGCTGGTTCACCACTAGAGTCTCCGGTGAGGTCAAACTGCAAAAAAGGAAGAGATATATCCTCTCATTCCCACAGACCGCGCCAAAATGATGATGCAGTAAATAGTACCATAAGATGAGGTGTTGATAAGATAAAGCTAGCATATAAGTGGTTAAGCCAATCTAGCATATGTCCACTATGAGTGTGCGTGAGTAATTTCACTATCATGAGGGAACTAATGTCATGCGATACAATATCTCACTTTCTCTTTCTACTATGTATATAAACAGAGTTTTAGCTAGGGTTATAATTATCTATCCCCGTCTGAGGTAAGAGAATACATGTATTTATAGTGCTTAAGGGGTGTAATGTACCCCAAAAGCATGCCATGAGCATGTGTGGGTTGAATACACCAATCATAGGTGGACACCTGGTTCTGCCGCATGTAAGGAATGATGACCAAATATTCCCTCACATGAGGGGAATGATTTTGTTATAACTGATTTTCTCACGTGCTCCAAGTTTTCCATATGCTTGGGTGTTTTTGTACTTGAGATATTATCTGTCGTAACCTCGGCCTGGTCGAGTATGAGGTTGGGAAAGTTCGATAGTTGATTTGTCCTGTCAATCATCAGTATGACCTCGGCCTGGTAGACTGGTCGAGCTTAGGCATGAGGTAATATGTAATGTCGATTGAGGACGAGTATAATGTGGGCGATCGGTTGATCTCATAGGATGATGTTAGAGTCATCTGCTAGCCAGATGAAGTTGGTTAATGAAGAGTTGACCTTGCAAAAGACGACCCTTTTGGTGGTGGTTGTGAGTTTCCTATCAACTCGGCTGTGAGATAGGCCAAGGTTAGTGACCCTGGGTATGGGGGTAAACTTTGGGCATATCAATAATTGTCCTCACAAGACTACGAGGAATTATTTACTCACTGATAGCCATCATAAATTCTAACATATCCACAGATGGATCAAGGTGAAGAATGTCTTTAGTTCCCTCCATCAAACACGAGTTCTGAGAAATCATAAAGATCAATGATAAAATTATCAAGTAAAACTTCAGATAGAAGTACCTCATCAGATTGAGCAGGGGGAATAATGACCTGACTTAGATGAAACTAGAGGAATAATTAGATTTGTCTCTTCTACAGTTCCACCTAAATCCCACACAATCTTTTCATTAATTGGCAATTTCCTTTCCACCACTGGTACACACTTAGAATAAGCACATCTCAAAGAAGCTCATATAGCCATTGAATATGGTTAAAAAGAAGGAGTTGGAGGATGTCATCAGACTCGAAGGGCCTCTCATGGTAGTAGTGCCAAAAGGAATGAACACAATTTCTACAAGTGGTGGAGAGGAATCCCAAGGAAAGAGAAATAGTGTTATAAAGAATTTTTTCAATGAGAAATGACTCAACACTTGGAGAAATTTTGTTATTAAATTTGAAGGAGAAAAATGGTAACCTATTGAAATGCAAAAGGTAGCACAAATATCACAACCGGAGTATAGGTATCCACTATATCATCATCATTGAGGACATCCAAAGTTTTCTATAAATAAGCTGAACTCGTGGGAGTTCGAGCGACGAATTTTGAGTATGATTCCTAGTCAACCTATTCTTTCATTGAGGAGGTATAATATTTGGATGAATCTTCCCCACCTAACCCACCTGAGCAACCTTATTCTTAATAGGGTGAAGAGGAACAAAATCACCACCTTGATGGTGTCTTTCTAAACAAGATATGATCTTATTTATAGTCATAACAATAGACTCCATCATAGAATTAACTTCAAAAAGTAAGGTTTTTCCTTTTTTTTATTAACTATGGATTCGGAGGAATAGCACTAACAAGGTTAGAGGAACCATTAGTGGCCTTGAAGTTTTGGATGCTTTAGGAGCATACCTACCCCTTAGATGAACCAGAAGCTAAAGAAGCTTTACTTTTCATTCCGCCAGCAGTCAAAGAACCTTTCTTCTTCTCTTCATCTGGAATGGGAGCAACCTGAACGATTGATTCCAAGGGAGGAAACTCCATCAGATAAAGTCTTTATGTAATACTTAAAGGAAATTCCATATATTCTGTAGAGAGGTTCTTTAGTGCAATTTTAAAATGACCAAATCTCTCTATAGGGGATATGTGGCCTCCATTTGTAAAAAGTACTCAAATACTTTAAGTTGCATCGTACAATGATGGAAATAGTAACCTAAAGAAGGATCTCAAATGGCATCCTTAATAGATGACCAAATATCTCTATAAGAGGGTACGCGGTCTTAGTTTGTACAAAGTCCTTAAAGACTTTGAGTTACATCGGACAATGATGGAAATACCAACCAAAAGAATCATCTCAAAGGCATCCTTAACAGGAAGTACCAGATTTTGACTCTTTCTGCACAGAATAACCACATTTTGCCTTGTGAAGTCAAAATTAGCAGATAAAAATGACTCATTTACTTTATTTGTACTAAAGATAGATTTGGATATTCCTTGGTCATAATCAAATTTTCTAGCACATTTGTTAAGGTTTTAGGCTTCACTCTCAACCTCCCATTCGCTATGAGTTACAGGACTATTAGGCGTGATTAGAAGAACCACGACTATTAAGGTATCTTACACAATAGCTTGCTCTCTCTCAAGAAGAAGTTGCACCAATAAAACTTCCTTTTTGAAGAACGATCAAGTTTGAAATTTGGCTTCTCTAGCATATAGAAAAAACTCAAAGTAGTTAATATCATTGATCAAAGGCAATAATTTCTTTTTGCTTTGATTTTTATTCCACTATGTTATGAGTGGAGATTTTAAAGGAAGGGGGATAATAGTTTGAGATTTTGTGGAAAGCTAGAGGAATTTAGCATACAGGAACCCCATTTAAAAAATGGTGTTAGGAAAATTTGACACATCAAAATAGTCAACTGAGTATTCCATATCGACATAACACTTGTCCAAACAAGTATATAGTGACTAAAGAGTTATAACTTCCACATTAATGCTAACTCCATGATCCAATCTAGCATAAGTTTTATCTAAGTCCTTGTGAGGTTGATCGTTGGGTTTTTCAGGGATAAAAAATATTGGGAAAGTAGATAAAGCATATATGCAACTAGTTCAGAAGAGTTGCCACCACCTTCACTAAAAGGCAAATCTTTCTCAAATTTCTGATCTTTCTACTTCTAAATGAGATTAAGACATGGGTTGTAGAAATACTTGATCTATTACTTGATCTATTGCCAAAAATGGCCTTCGTAGCGTCACCCACAGAGTCCCAAATAAGCCTTTCCAGCTCACATCCTTCCTTTGTTTCAGAGTCTTTGAGTTGCGTGGAATTATAAGGAAAATATCCTGATGGATCTAATCTCAACAACTAACACACATATATAAGTGCGATGGTAAATTCATCATAAGCACTCCATAGTGAGAACAACATATGACAGGAAATGTTGTTCTTCGACAATGCAAAATCTTTAAAGAAGCGAGTTGCACAAGCAAGACCAACATTGATTATCTCACCCTTATATTTTTTTTTTTTATAGATTTAGCTTGACCAAACATCAAATCCATTAGGATTGACACATTCTCCCTCAAACTTAATGTGGAAATAAGGAAAATCTCTCCAATTAAGGTTTAATCTCATAATGTCAAAGGAAGAAAGATATCCCCTTTTAGTGTGGTCTAGGGGTTCCTCCACCACAAGCATTGTTTCATTAATACCCTGAGAAGTATTTTTGAAAATCTTATCCATCTCATCGAATATATCATGTTTCCCAAAGAAGTGAGCATGAAGTCAAAGACGTATAGAGCTTGTCTCTCCACGAATTAGCAATGGCATCCTTGTCAGAAACATTGTTGAACTTACAGGTAGAGGAGGCCATCGCAATTTTGAAGGGTTTTAATAATGAAAATGTAATGGGAATGGTGTAATGCCGATATAAAATGACCAGTGAAAATGAGGACAAAATAGGTTTTGAAGGAAGTTTAAGGAAATACAAGACACTTTCTCAATCTCTCTCTAGACAACAAAATCTTTGAGGTCTTCAATGGAAGATGTTTTAAGAAGTTTGAAATGAAAATACAAAAAGATATTTAAAGGTATAGGAGTGGAGGATCCTTGATGATTCATTTTCCCAAATATGTTTTGAGGATTGATGAAAAAATGTTAATTACATTAACCAAGGCAGTTTCGAGTTCACCCAAGGCACCATTTATAAAAAAGGGAATAAAATTTGTTTGGAGAATAGAGAACAAAGCATCGTTAAATCATGACTTAACCATTTTACGTACACTAAGTAAAACAACCAACTAAGCCTGAATAAGCATTTCTTGAGAATTCATAAACAATGAGCCTATCCCAAATGAGCATTACTTGAGAAACCTTGGATTTCCTTAGCTATACAGTTTTGGCACTAAAACTAGTTTATTTCCATAAACAATATGTGTGACATCATACCATAACTAACACATGTCAAATAAAACGTGACTCAAACAGTGATGATTTGTTGAAATAATTGGACGAAATGGTGCTGACACACTTGTTGTGCCACCTAGCACAAAGACTCAGCACTTGAGAATTTCAATCAACATTTAAGGCTAATTACATGTTAGTTATGGGAGTCTAACTCAACATTGAATGTACTCGAGGTTTCTCTCGTGAAACCTGGACTTATATCTACCTCACTTATCCTTCGATAAATGAAGAGATCTTTGAGCTATAAAGATAATTTTGGAGATAGTCATTGTGAACTAGAGATATTAATCTCCTCTATCAATATGCTTCTCTTGTTCTCACCAAAAACTCAAGCATTTATTGATCTCTAAACACTATCCAACCCACGTTTTGGTGTTTTTTTGCCTATCTTGGGTGTATTTAGAGTGCTTTCTTCTCTCTCCATGTTACAAAATAATAACCATTATAATGGGTTATGCCTCATTTTATATATAAACACCCCAGTACAAACAATTCTCTTGCAAAATAGTAAACAATTTCATGCATCAATATATACAAAAATGAGTACAAATTCTAAAAAATCAATTTCACTCAATTAGTTAAATTATTACATCCATTAAATTATCATGATTTATATATTCCACTTAATAAGTAATCACTATTAAATTATTTATTTAGTCAATTAAAAATGGAGTATTACTGTGGCCATCCCGAGGGTTTTTCGGGGGGTTTTATCTCCCATAGTGGATCCTTCCTTTCTTCCCCTTTTTTTGGCATGAGAGAGGGATTATGTCCTTTCTCGAGGACCTCGATCGTCATTGACATGAGGTGATATGTAAGGATAGAGTCGCCATCCTATTTTGCACAAAACAGGAAAAATAATGTTGTTGCCTCGAGAGAAAGACATCGAGGACAATACTAATGCTCGTAAAACCAAGTAGTTCAAGGGTCCAAGGATTAAGTTTATGGAATGAGAAGGTGTTAGGCACCCATCCGGACTTTTCGGTGTCTCATAGGCATGTGTTAATCTTCTCTGTGATGTATGTGCTTATGTGCATAATATAAATGGAGGATGGAATCACTCGAGTCGTGTCATGGATAAAGGCAGAGAGAATTCATCCCTAGGAGTGTTCCCAAAATAGTAACTAAAAATATAATGTAAGTGTTTGTTAATTCCCAAGTCATTATAAAAGAGCGATTGCGTATATCGAATAAGACAGAAACAAGCAAGTACATAAAATATATATTATGAGTATATGAGAAGAACAAAGTAACAGATATATGTTGGAGGACTCGAGTTTAGGGATTTACCAAAGACACCTACGTTTCCCAAGAGGGCATCAAAGTCCACGTAGTTTGAAGACAATACGAGGTAGGGTTTGACCCATAAATCCAATCGGGGACTTTATTATATTCCTGTTTAGAAATAGGTGTTTTAGTGTGAGAAAATATGATGTGAAAGTTTTCTTTGGAAATTACAAGTGAACCCTCTTTTTATTTTTTTGGGTTGTCTGTGAAAATAAAGTATGCGTGAATACCAATAATAATAAAAAGTTTGGAATTAAGATACCTGATGTAATGAAGTAAAGTCTTAAAGTGAAAATGAAGTAACTGATGCTAAAATAAGAGAATTTAAAGACAAATGGGAAGAATTAGACCTCCTTATGAAGATTTAAAGTGGATCTTGGTTATAGATGTGTTGATCTCACAATGAGATGATGGTGGTTTGAGGAGATGGGTGGGAATTTACTCAAAAGAGTATGAAAGGGATGGAAAGAATGTGGGAAATGGGCTTTTAAGGGAAAACAACTCTGAATTTGAGAGAATTCTCTCTGAATTGCTGAGAAGTATGTTCAGGGGTACTTTGCAAGGTAAGGTCATGGACTCTATTTATAGGTCCAGGGGGGGTGCCAATCATAATGATCCTAAACCTACCTATTAGCATAGAATGCTATACACACTACCGATAGGTAGGGTTCTGGGGTTTCCATTCGACTATCCGAGGTAGGTTTTTTAGAAAAATGGTCGAAAATGCGAACCTTAAGTCTGAATTTGAGAGAATTCTCTCTGAATTGCTGAGAAGTATGTTTAGGGGTGCTTTGAAAAGTGAGTCCATGGACTCTATTTATAGGTCAAAGGGTGGTGCTAATCATAATGATCCTAGACCTGCCTATCAGCATAGAATGCTAGACACACTACCGATAGGCAGGGGTCTGGGGTTGCCATTCGACTGTCTGAGGTATGTCTTTTAGAAAAATGGTTGAAAATGCGAACCCTAAGTCAAAATTGTGTATGGATTTTATCATTTGAAAGGTTATTCAGATCCATTTAAAAATCCATTAAGCTTCTCCCAGGTTCGAGAGTTAACCGAAGTGAAACGTGGCCCAGCAGCACCCATTAGTTACTAGACAGGAAATTATCAAATGAAATGGATCTTTCGTGCGAGCCATAAGGCTGATTTGCGAACGAGATGGACCTTTGGAAAGGGTATTCAGTGTCCTTCGAGATTTGATTTATCTTCGTTTAGTTAGGATAGTTGACCTAGGTAAATCGGGACCTGGAAGCACCCGATGAACCTTCGAAGTAAAATGGGTCATTCATTTGTGTTGTAAGTCCCATTTGTGCACAGGGTAGACCATTGGAATGGGTATTTAATCCCCTTCAAAGATTCATTGAGATTCATTCGAGATGAAGAGTTCGCTGTGGTTAAATGGGGCTCGGGAGTGCCTGGTGGCCTCCATATCAGTTTTTAGGGTAAACAAATTGTTCGTTCGAACTGTAGGGACAATTCGCGCATGGGGCAGATTGTTGCAAATGGGATTTAGAGTCCTTTAAAGATTCATTGAGCTTCTAGTCATGTGAGAAAGTTGACAGGCGTCAAACGGTCCCGAGAGCACCCGATGGGCTTTAGATCAGTTTTTGGGATAAAATGAATCATTCATCCGAACCTTAAGGCCAATTTGTGTATGGGGTAGACCATTGGAAAGGGGATTTAGATCCCTTGAAATATTCATTGATATTTTGCTCGGGTGATAAAGTTAATCAGGGTGAAATAGGGCCTAGGAACGCCTGGTGGGCTCTATATCGGTACTCATAGTATGACCTAGGGTTTATGGTGAATGAGTGAGTACGAGGGACCTAAGGATGTTCTTCTGGGGTCCTAGTATGAGGTTTCTATAGAGAGTCCATTAATAGGAAAACTTGGAATAAGTGGAGGTCGTCGAATGACAAACACCACATCAATGATGGGAAAGAGTTTTAGGTTAATTATGTGGACCTAGAGGATGGGTTTGACCATTCGAATGGTAGAGGTCAATTTTGAGTACATATGGAGACAAATATGATTTAATCATGGGGTCGAAGTAAGCTCTGAAGACCTAAGGAGACGAGGATGACCGATGCCATGAGTTAAGGTCAATTTTGAGGACCTAAGGAGATGAGGATGACCGATTCAATGTTTATAGGTTAACTGTCACGTTGTGATTGGGATGACCAATTTTGAGGGTCGTGGTCAAATATAAGGACCTTAAGTTGGTATGACCAATTCTAAGGGTCGAGGTCAATTTTGAGGACCTTAATCTACAATGACCAATTCGGAGGGCCAAGGTCAATTTTGAGGTCTTTAAGTTATAGTGACTAATTCATAGGGTCGAGGTCAACTTTGAGGGCCTTTAGCTATAGAAACCATTTCTTAGAGTCGAGGTTAATTTTGAGGACCTAAAGTTGTAACGACCAATTCTAAGGGACGAGGTAAATTCTGAGGACCTTAAGTTATAAAGACTAATTTTAAGGCTGAGGTTAGTTATGAGGATCTAAAGTTAGGATGACCAATTATGAAGGTCGAGGTCGATTCTGAGGACCTTAAGTTGTGATGACCAACTCCGATTTCAAAACCGTTTGTAACACCCCGTCCGCCCGGAGAGAGCGGAGCAGAGCGCCACTGTCGATAAAATAACTCCAAATCCACAAGTGACAAGGTATAGAGCATCTAAATAAACCCATAATAATATAAATCCACTAATCTCAATTCTTCAAATACAACAAGTCTCTCGAATAAATACAACATCTAACTCAAAAAATAAATACAAATCTTCAATGCTCTATACATCAAAATAATACAAATCTTTCTCAAACAGTCCTCGTTAAAATCAATTCTAAGAAGTTGGGATGATCAATTCCGAGGGTCGAGATGAATTATGAGGAACTTAAGTTGTAAAGACCAATTCTGAAGGTCGATGTCAATTCTGAGGGCTTTTGGTTGTCATGACCAATTCTGAGGGTTGGGGTGAATTCTGAGGACCTTGAGTTTTGATGACCAATTCTGAAGGTCGAGGTCAATTCAGAGGACCTTAAGTTGTGGTATGGAAAATTTCTCTCCTGTTGAAATTTAAATTATCTTGAGCATGCAAATGCATTTGTGGTTTCACTAGGGATTGTGTTGTTTTAGGATTCCACAAAGGGATGCTTAGGTTAGGGAATTGTAGTATACTTTGATGTAAGCGTATCCTTGGTTCTGCTTATGGAATATATTGAAGATATGTGTGTAAGATTAATCTGAATTGGGGTTATAGTAGGGATAATAGCGTAAGATTAATCCTATTGGGTATTTTGAGAGTTTGTAAGGGGCTTAGTTCTCCAAAAAAATGAGTTTCTTGAGAAATTGAGATTCCATGTTTTCTAGGGATTTTCCAAAAAAAAAAAAACGGGCAATTTGGGGATTTTTTAGAATTTTTTGGCAATTCTTTCACAAAATTTGAAAGGGGGTTTTCATAGGAAGGCTTGAGGGGTGGAATACTTTGGTAGTTACTGTCCCTTTGTTGGGAATTAGGGTGACATTATACTCTTGGAATCTTTGTTTCGGGGCCAAAGGGGCTACAAACATTTGGGTGTATATAAGGAGGTTGATGGCCCATAAGGTGGTGTATGGGTTAATGGGGCTTACGGATGACGTGACATTTATATCTAGTTCTTTCCTTTTGAGGTTTTCTTGCAAATTTGTCATTAAATAGGGGAGCTTGGCATTGACTATACTGCATGCTTGATGTATTGGCTTCGCTCCTGAAAAGAGATACTCGAGAAGGGGAAAATGATGCATCTTTTTTATTTTATTATCTTGGTTTAGTGGCTTACTCTACATGCACTTTAATTTGCTACTGAGGTTTTATTTTGAGAAAACTTACTTTTTAAAATTTTTAAGTTGAGGAAAGTCTTGTAGGCTTGGTTGTGAATAGCTTCCCTTTTAAGGGACTTATTTTGAGAAAAATGTGTTTTTGGAATTTGTTGGACAGAGGAAGTCCTTAGAGGCTTGGTTGGTATATGGATGAGGAGATTAAAAACTTTATGTAAAGTGGAGATCATTACTTTTATTGTATTACGCCGAATCCAATGTGTCGAAGAGACTGTATTGGTAATAAATTTCCAAGATATGTTGACTGGGATCTGCTAGCAGTAGCAGTACAATTCCGTTACCCTGAGAACCATATCTTTCGTTATGGACTAGACGAGGTCTATCTTACCTATGAGGATCTCTCGTCCATGTTGGGGGTCAGCCCCGATGCGACAGTAGCTATACTTGATTTTTCCCATTCTCCTCGGGTATTCCTGTTGGAGTTGTTTCCCATTTCTCCGTCGACGGGTCGACCGTTGTTACCAAAGGGCATATTTCTCTTCAGGAGGTTATGTATTCAACGCTTTTAAGGGTCTTTGAGGATGATGGCTTTGCTTGATCTTCTATCTTAGGCCTTACTACGAGGCTTTTATTGGTGACGAGAAACTTGACAGCGGATTCCCGGGTGGATGCGATAACAACCTGAATGTCTTATTGTGACCATCCCTCCTCTGTCGGTGCATGCGCGTACGGTGGTCTCACTCCCTTCCTAGGGCTAATTCGACCGTCGTCAATTGGGTTGATGTATAGATATAGAGTCTCCAGCCTATTTAGCACAAAATAGGCAAAAGAAATGTGTTCTCCTCGAGAGAATGGCATGAAAGACATATTGATGCTTATGAAACCAATAGTTCAAGGATTAGAGGACTATGTTAAGGAATAGAAAGGTGTTAGGCACCCATATCACCCTTTATGTATCTCATGGACATGCGTTATTCTTCTCCTTAATAACTCTGTGAAGTGTGTGCATGTATATATAAATGGAGAGTGGAATTATTCAACTCGCGTCATGGATAAAGGCGGAGAGAGGTCATCCTTATTAATGTTCCCAATATAGTAATCAAAATGTTATGTCTGCATTGTTCGGTTAACTGATCGTTTATATGAGGACGATGAGGGAGGTTAGACACAACACAAGCATGAATCACAAATATATTATATAAAAATAATATATGAACAAAAACAAGAGCAGACTCAAACATCGAATTTTACCCGAGATCGCCTACATAGCCTAAAAAGGCATAAAAAGTCCACGTAGTTCGCATATAACACGAGGTGGGGTTTATCCCATAAATCCAACCGGGGACTTTTTTATATGTGTGTGTGTGGAAAAAGGATGTTTTAGTGTGAGAAAGTGTAGTGAGAAATCTTAGTTTGGAATTTACAAACAAACCCTCTTTTTCTTTTTTTGGTTTTTTAATTAAAAGTATAGTATATGCAATACCACTAATAAAAATTGGATATTCATATGCGTGGTCTAATAAAAAACAAGAATTAAGTAACTAATGCGAAAATAAGATAATTTAAAGAGAGAGTGAAAGATTTGGACCTTCTTTTGAAGCCTTAAAGTTGAGCTTTGAATGTTGAAAGGCTACTCTTGCAAGTGAATGAAGGTGGTAGGAGGAGAGGGAAGGGAATATGCCAAATTAGGTAAAGAAAGGATGGGAATGGAATTAAGGGGATAGATTTGAATATGGAAACCATACTAACTTCAAGAGAATGTTGTTGAGATCACTAAGAGGGATATTTCTGAGGTGCATTTCGAAGTGAGCTCATGTTTACCTTATATAGGGTCATGGGGGTGCCGATCGGCATTTTTCGTATTGATTTTCCTATAGAATGTGTCCACACGCCTACATTTCGTTTCTATGATTCAGTTATTTTTGTGTTTCTCCATGATGTATTGTATTTGTAAAAAGCAATTACTTAAAAAAATTAAAAAAGTTAAAAAATAGTTTGTAGAGCCTCTAAGATTACCAATCCATGTGTTTCTTTGATATATTTTTTGATGATATCTTATTCTTTTCGGTGATGTTCACTATATATTCCTTGTTTAGTTTCTAGTCCTTGTCTATTTCATAAAAAATAAAAGGGGAAGAATAAATTACATTGGAGAGTTTCATGTATGGGGGAGATTTTCATATTTTTTATGCATTGCATTTGATATATTTCAAACTAGATGCATCATGGGGTATTTGCTATGTTTCATGTGTGTATGTATTTGAAAGATCATTTTTGGATTACACTCAATGATGACAAAGTGCCCAAGAGATGATAATGAAGAAGTGAAGATTTGAAAACTTTGATTTAAAGACAATTATATATTTGTACGTATCCATTTTAGAGTTTGGGATGATATTAGGAAAATGTATTTTTCTTAGGGGATTATTTTGTAATTTGAAATTTTGACTTTATGTTTATACCGGAATAGACAAAAAGGGGGAGATTTGTAAGAGAATATTTTCTCTTATTGCTAAAATAGCTTAGGCGTACACTAGTTTTCGGCATAACCCATTACCATTTGATTTGATCCAAGACGAAGTCCAAGATTCAACAACTTCAACTTTGAAGCATCTCCAAATTTTGAAGGTATACTGCTTTAGTTTTTGAATTTGTTCCTTAAATTTATTTTGGGATGTTCGCTTTTAATAAACTGGTAAATAAGATTTTTTTCTTTAAAAATCGTGCCAGTATTTACTTTGTTTAAAAATAACTTTTTTCCATGTATATCGTTCGAACAAGATGGTAATCTTCTTTAAACGATATGGTAATCTCGTTCAAATGAGATTAGTATCTTGTTAGAATGGTTCGTTAGAAGGTTTTTTCAATCGAATATCTCACGAGGCCTTATTGTTTTGATTTTTTGGGTGTAGTTAGAAACACGACATGTCTCTTTCGAGCGAGATGATGATCTCGTTATAACGATAAGGCACTTTCATTCAAACGATGCCACCGCCTCAAAATTTATGAACGTATTATCAATACCTATTTCGTGTTTGATTTCGTTGGGACTTTTTCCAAAACAAATTCTGCATATCTTTACCAAACATTTTTAACCATTTGTTTTGAGAATTTATTTTTATTAATAAAGCATCAGCCCCAGAATATATTTGATTAAATCAAGTTTAAACCCTATAGCTCATATCTTGCATACAAATCTAGTGGACAGATTTCTTCACAACTGATCTTGTGATTCTCGAGGGAATTCACTGCTGACGATGAAGGATGATCGGTGGATACTGAGTATCGAAGGCTATGTGTAGATGAGTCTGGATGGAACTTTATTCTTTAGAGATTTGGGAAATCATTGCGCATTATACATGTGGTGGTTATCAAGTAGTCTGTAAGTCGATAGTCTTGTAATCTCTCTAACGGGCTTAATGGAAAAAGGTTTTACTCGAAAGGGGTTTTTCCTTAAATTTTCTTGTTTGTCGAGCATGCTTAATTTTATCATCTTTATCAAAGTTTGTGTATAGATTGGAGTTGCCAGCCTATTTTTCTCAAAACAGGAAAAAGAGTTACCCATCTTCGAATATACGACATAAGAAAAGACTAATTATGTGTGCGAAACCAAGTGAATCATAGGCTCGGAGACTATGTTACGAAATAGGAGGGGGTTAGTCACCCATTCTTCCCTTTCGATCTCCCATCCGCAACAAAATGTTCTCCTTATCCACAAACATGTAAACATGTATGCAAATGTGTAAGAGTATGTGTGGTGAAAATGTATATGAATGGCGAAATGGTCGTGTCCACATCAAGGAAAATATGGAAACGAATCATTCTAAGGAGTAAGTTTAAAAGAAAATGAAAAATATAGTGATAGCCAAGATATGAGCAATGCACTAATTCATGGCTAGCTATAAAAGAGTGAATACACATGTCAACGGGGTTGCTAAAAGGTGATACAATAAATCAAAATGGCTAAAGTACGAGAAATGTGCCAGGATGTGACTCACACTAAAAGAGTGAATATTCATGTCAATGGGACTGCTAAAAGGATGATAAAATAATTAAAAATAGTTAAGTTATGAGCAATGCGCCAGATCGTGACTCCCTATGGAAAAGTGAAAACTCATGTCACCAGTGCCGCTAAAAACATAAGATAAATAAGTAAACTAATTATGTATCACCTTTTAGCAAAATTATATAAAATATATATGTAGAATACTTGTGAGGACAAAATGAAATAAATACATGAGGACTCGATTTCCAAGATAATCTTCGGACATATGTGTAGCCAAAATTGACATCAAAACACACACAGTATCTAATGGAGAATAAGGTTGGGTCTAATCCATAATTCAAAATTATAGTTTCTCTTTTAAGTTTATGAAAATAAAGTGTGGAATGTGGTGAAAGTGTCAGAAAAAAGGAGAAAACTCTAATTTTTTATTTATTTGATAAACCTTTTTTTTAGGATTTTTGGTTTCATAAAAATAAGTTTGAGAATATATAAGTAGAAAAATGTTATTAATGATGGAGGTAATAATTAACTAGGAAAAGTGCCAAAAGTAATGAAATGTGTGAATTTGCTCAAAATTGGTAAAGTAGGATAAAAAGGGTTTAGACCTTCAAAGTTGTCTGAATTTTTTTTTGAGGTTTTGTAATATGATTTTTAGGTATAGGATGGTGGAGGAGTAGTGGATAATGGTGGGAAAAGAGCGAGGGAATGGATGATGTAGGAGAGTATAAGATAATTCATTTTGGAGTGATGTAATAGGGTGGTTACACGAATTACTAGGCCGAAGAATTTGGAATATTGATGTGAATGTTTTGTAAAATAGAAAAGACTAAAAGTTTAAAATGACCATGTTGCCCTTAGATGTGTCCTGCTTAGTATAGGTTTTGTCATGCTTATCGCTAGGGGTTCTAAACTTGGTAGCAAATTAATGTTTCACTTTCCAGTAGACGGGGGTGTGCCAATTGGTAGGCTAAAGCGGACTTTTTCGTAAAATGTCTATAAAATGCAAACCATAAGTGCAACTCATGCATAGTCAGAACCGTTGTAAATAGGATTTAGATCTCTATCAAATTGTATTGAGATACTCTAGGGTCTAGTAGTTGACTAAAGCGAAACGAAGCACAAAAAGTATATAGTCATTCTTTAATTAGTTTTTAGTAAAACGACTATAAAATGCAAACCATAAGTTTGATTTTCACATGAACATGATGGCTGGAAAAAGGATTCAAAGATATAAGAAATTTTGTTGAGATACTCTCAATTTTGAGAGTTGACCAAAGTAAAATAGAGATTAAAAACAATCGATCGTTCTCTAGTTAAGGTTTGAAGGAGGATCGGGGGTCCAGGGCTCAAAGGGAATTTGTTTTGCCAAGGAAGATTATGGGGTTTTATAATCGGGTCGATTATGAGTACTTGAGGATTGGTTGTGGATAATTTGTAGGGTCATAATCGATTCTGGGGAATAAATTAAATTATGAGGACCAAAAGAGAGTGTGGGACCAATTTAGGTGGTCACAGCTGACTCTAAAGGATAAGATCAATCATAGGAATCAAAAGAGTGTGTACGACCAATTAATAAGGTCGCGCTCTAATTATCAGGGCCTATATCGATTCTGAGGACCTAAAGTGTGATAAGGTTAATTCTGAGGACGAAAGGAGTGTGAAAAAAGATTTTGAGGACACTAATTGTGAGAAGGTCAGTTTAGAGGACCTAAAGAGTATGAAGGGTCGATTTTGAGGACGTAAAATGTACATGATAATTTTGGAAAAGACACGTGATGATGCGAGAAATTTTTGAAAATTATGGATTTTGTTGAGAGTTTTTAAAAAATTTGATTATTTTTAAATACTTATGTATTGTTTAAATTTGATGGTTTTTTAAAAAAAAAATGTAATTTTTGCAACTTTTGAGTTTTTAAGATTTTTGGGATGTTCTGTTAATTTTTGGTAATTTTTTTATCATTTTTTAGGATGCTTGTGTAACTTTTTAAATTTGATGACTTATATGGAAAATATGCTTTTTTGCAAAATTTTCGGATTGTAAGGTTTTTCTTATTTATTAGAAGTTTTTAGGAATTATTGAGATTTTTTGGAAATTTTTGACATTTTTTATCATTTTATTGGATGCTTTTATAAATTTGGATTTTGATGATGTTTATTTGGAAAATGTGATATTTTGTAAAATTTGAATTTTTTGTATTCGTGGAATTTTGTGTAAGGACAAATTTCCAACTGAGTCAATTTGTATGTGTTGGCTTAATTCCAGACAAAGCTATTTGAGTCATAGTATAAAAGTTGTATTTGTGACTTTTCAAGCCTATGACATTTTTATTGAAGACGTAGCAATCAAGTCAAAGAGATCACATCATTCGTCGTGTTTCATGCCATAATTCGTCATCAACATTCTAAGGATCTCTCAGGTATGAATGCATATTTTATGCGAGCCTTGGAAATTTAATATTCGATTATCGAATTTTTTGCTGGAATATTTTAAAATGACTTTATAGTTTTTGAATAAAAATACTTTGATTTTTTCTTGGTCATTCGAACGAAATTTTGGTCATTTTTTCTTGGACATCTAATAAGGTCGTTTTTGGCTTGTGTTGATTTCTCTCAAGAAGTTTCATTCTTAATTTCGTTCAAACGAGATGGCTATATCTTTCAAATGAGATTAGTTTTTGTTCGAATGACCGGAGCATTTTTTGAAGCAAATTTTCTCCATAACTTACCACTACTTTTTCCCACCCATTTATGTAGTGCAAGATTACATTTTATTCATTTACTTTGTTATTTTCCAAGTATGAGAAACGATTTGAAAAGTCTAAGAAAGTTTTGTTCTTAATTTATGGTTTAGTCCTTCAAACAAAACACAAGTTTTACATCTAATTGTTTTATGATCCAAGCTTCAAAATGATATATATTTGAGATCAAGTTTTAGCACTGAGCTTATCATTTTTTTACATTATTGAGGATTGTTTCTTGCAGAGGATTTCGTGTTCATTGGTGTACATACGGTGGACTCTGCATGCGTGATGGTAGCAGTGCCCCTTCGGTGGACTGCGAGACATAGGTGGACTCCTTTGTTGTCACTAGGCAGAGGTTGAAGGGACGAATATCATCAAACCTTGCAAGGGCGTCGAGTCGTTGAGTAAGTCTTTTGTCCTATCCTTGTATTAAATCTATACTTAGTGGATTTGTGGCTAGGATGTTCGAGGTTTTTCCCATTTTGGGTTTTCCTTGTATATTGCGGCATTGTGGTTGTGTATTTTATCTTGTAAATTCACACCTAGATGAATGCTTAGGTTTAACAAGATAAATTCAGTTTAATCACAAAAATGTTGTAATTTGTGCTTAATTAATTTGGGTTGTGTAAGTTTAAGAAACAAGTTTAATTTGGCAAAATTAATGTGCAGTTTGGTAATTTGAACTTGAATTGAAGTTTTGTTTTAGAAGTGAAAATTTAAATTTGAAGAAAGTTAAAATTTGGAATTCCGAGAACTATCATCCTATTAAGCAATTTCAAGTGGTATCAGGGCATAATATATAATTATAGGACCCTTTCAAGTGGTATCAGAGTAGGAACACTAAATTGACGTGTTAAATCCTTTTAGGTTTGAATATGGATAATTATCCTTTTTGAGATTTCCTATTTTTCATGGTTCTAACTATGTGTACTGGAAAGCGTGTATGAGGTCAGCACTTATGTCGTTAGAGGAGCGGTCTTGGCTATCAATTTTTAAAGGGTGGTCCCCACATATATGTTTTGTAGGAGAAGTTCAAGTTCTTAAACCCGTAGAAAGATGGAGTGAGGACAAGCTTAAGCTATCAAATTTCAATTCTCATGGTTTCAATGCTATTTTTAGTGCGGTCACACCGGAGGAGTTCCACCGGATTATGACATGTGAAATGTCTATAGAGGCTTAGGACACACTCTATCTCACCCATGACGGTACTAGTGTTATTAAGGCATCTAAACTCCAAAACATCACCACTGAATTTGAAACCATTGAAATAGATGAGAGTAAATCATTTATTGAGTTATATGCTAGATTGTCCGACATCGTTAACTCGTTTTTTAACATGGGAGACCGACAATCATGTCATAAAGAAGACTTTGAGGTCATTACTCTATAGGTTTGATCATAAAGTAACTGTTTTGAATTCTTTAGGAACATTAAACTCTATGAAAATTGAAGAGCTTGTAGGTTACTTACGAACCTATGAACTTGATATGTTTACCTCAAAGGATATAAAGAATAAGGATAAGGGTATAGCTTTGGAAGCCCGAAAGGAGGAAACACCTATTTTGGGTGATGAGTCTAACATCGACTCCGATGATATAGCTATGTTTGATAAGAAGTTTAGAAAATTTCTTAAGTTTAATAAAGATAAATTATAAAATGATTATAAGAAATTTGAGAAGTTTGAGTGTAACAAAGTCGAGAAACCCCTAAAAATCATAATGATGATCTTAAGAGGGACGAGTCGAATAGATATTTTGGTTGTGAGGGTTACGACCATAGGGAAGACGAGTGTCCCACTAAACTATGTAAGGATTGAAAGAAGCCCATTTCTTATGAAGCCACCCTTAGTGATAGTGAACCGGAAGAGGGATCCGATTCCCTCATATATCCCAACTTCACCGCGTTCATGGGTAATCATGTGAGCATTGATAACAAATCTTCCTATAAAGAGGTTTCTTTGCATGAAACTTTTGAGGACATTGTTTATGAATCCCAAGAGTGTGAGAGTAAAGTGAGTAAAGAAGAGAGTGAGAATAAAGAAGAGGAGGAGGAGAGTTAACTCCAAGTTGACTTTCGTGAGTTGTATGAAAAATCTTTAAAATTGAAAAAGGCAAACTTGAAGTTGGAACCTAGTATCAAAGAATGTGAGGTAGGAAATGATGAGAGTGTTTTAAATGAAGATCTTAGGGAATGTGAGAGGACTCTTCGAGAGATCCTGGATTATGTTGAAGGTGAGAGAGATAGTCTTCAAGGTTTAATGGAGGCTCTGAAGAAAGAGCTTCTTGTATTTGAAGAAACTATGAGTTTACTTGAGTCTAAGATAATGGAGCTTAAAGATACATTAAAAGACTCAAGTCGGGTCAAGTTTGACTTTGAGTCTAGGTCAGAAAAATGTATAAGATGTTAGGCACCATCCAAATAAAAAATGACAAGTGTGGTATTAACTTCGATACTCAAAATGATTTCCCTAATAAATCCGAAACCATGATTTTGAGAGAATCGTCTAGGGAACTCTAGAAAAGGTCAACAATTAGGTAATATTTATCACCGTTCTTTCACTTGCACATATTATGGTAGGAAGGTTAACCTTAGGAGGTGTTGTTTTTATCTTAGAAAAGGTACTAGGAAGTCCAAGGGTATAGTCACAAAGGTCACCAAAACTCGAGAGTGTCTACACATATGTGGGTTAGGAGATTCGATTTGGAGGCTTTACATGATAGACATTATAATTCTCATTTTCTTGCACGTGATACTTCCCATACTAGATCTATAGGTTGATTGTGTTAGTTTTCTTTACATACTCTAGTTGTAGTTCATGATATATTTTTGCTAGTTATATGATGGTTAGTCGTAATCTAATATATGCATCATCATATATGTCTTGCTAGAATCATGACAAGTGTATCTTTTGTATTTTGTTTTTGCATTTATTGTGTCTTATTGAAAAATAAAAAAATATTTTGTTTATCATTTGAGTTGTCTTTGTTTTTTAATTTTGTTTAAAAAATTTGAAAACTCAAATTCTTCTGTATTTTAGTTTTACACATTTTATATGGCATATCCTTGTATTTGAGTCCTATACCACTTTCCATGTCCATGTGGCTAGAACTTTTGGTTATAAATTCTTAATTTGTTGTTTATAACTCTTGCATGGTGTAGTTTGACTTTCATTTGCTTAATGGATTCTCTTTGTATATGCCTCCTCACTCACATGCACGTGCTCTTTTGAACGTTAACTTCACATGTTATATTAAGCTAAGTGAGATGTTGTCCTATCAATTTTGTCATATATATATTGTGACTATGGTGGATTTATGCATGTAAGAACTGTTGCCCACGAGATTTATTTGAATTATATGTAAAATAAATGAGGGTGCATGGTAAAGGGCTACGAAAGGATCAAATCTCCTTTGCGATAAATCCATCGTTGGAAAAAGCCTATTGAAAAGATTAAAAGGCAATAAAAACAAAAAAATTGCCTAAGGCCAACATAATTTAGTTTTATCATTCAAAAGAAATAACTTCAAAAGAATAGATAAAATAAAGGAAGAAAATATGCAATATGTGTATCTTTTGAGGGTGTTTAGTTGAAGATCAATGGGTTTGTACCGTGAATCCTAGTTATACTTATCTTGTCATGACTCTATTGATTTGTAGAATCATCAAAATTATAGGCTTGTGTACATTATACTTGTTTGTTCTTTGAGTTCACATTATCTTGTCACATGAGGCTAAATCTAAGTTGATTAAGTTTTGTGGTCGAATAGAACTCCTTAAACGTGCATGTGAGTGCAGAGGCATATCCTTGTATTTGAATCCTATACCACTTTCCATGTCCATGTGAATAGAACTTTTGGCTATAAATTCTTAATTTGTTGTTTATAACTCTTGGATGAAGTAGTTTGACTTTTATTTGCTTAATGGATTCTCTTTGTATATGCCTCCACACTCACATGCACGTGCTCTTTTGAACGCTAACTTCACATGTTATATTAAGCTAAGTGAGATGTTGTCATATCAATTTTGTCATATATATATTTTGTGACTATGGGGGATTTATGCATGTAAGAACTGTTGCCCGCGAGATTTATTTGAATTATATAGAAAATAAATGAGGGTGCATGGTAGGATCAAATCACCTTTGTGATAATCCATCGTTGGAAAAAGACTATTGAAAAGATTAAAAGGCAATGAAAACAGAAAAATTGCCTAAGGCCAACATAATTTAGTTTTATCATTCAAAAGAAATAACTTCAAAAGAATAGATAAAAGAAAGAAAGAAAATATGCAATATGTGTATCTTTTGAGGGTGTTTAGTTGAAGATCAATGGGTTTGTACCGTGAATCCTAGTTATACTTATCTTGTCATGACTCTATTAATTTGTAGAATCGTCAAAATTATAGGCTTGTGTACATTGTACTTGTTTGTTCTTTGAGTTCACATTATCTTGTCAGATGAGGCTAAATCTAAGTTAATAAAGTTTTGTGGTAAAATAGAACTCCTTAAACATGTTTAAGTGATTGGATAATAATTATTTTGTATCCAGTTCACTCCGTTTACCACATTTGATTTAGACACATTTATGCCATATGTGTATGGAAAGTTTATCGTGTTTACTGTTGTGTATGGTGTTTATATTTATATATGTGTGTTTATGCTTCATTAATGTACTTTAATGCTTATATATATATATATATATATATATATATATATATATAATAAAGTAAAAAACTTATATATGACATAAGCTAACTTAATGATGTCACGAGGGTATAATAGTATTTCCACCCATTCTCTCCCTTATCTAATCTTCCTAACCTAGCCATCACTTTCCAATACTTCACTCTCACACTCCCTCTCTCCGATTCTCTCTCCCGATTGTGCCATTTTAACCCGGGTAATGACATTTTTCCGAGAAAAGTAAAAAAGACAGAATCTTTGAGCGGGCCAACACATTTTTACTTTAATTTGAAAATTCAAAGCCTCTATGACACCCGTACAAGCTGTACATCCATCTCTCAAATCTCACCAAACCCACTATAACACTCCACCCCATTATAAAACTGTTTGCATCTCTCTCTCTCTCTCTCTCTCTCTCTCTCTCTCTCTCTCTCTCTCTCTCTCTCTCTCTCAACCTTTCACGCTATACTCTCTTAACCCTCCCCATGCTTGCCTTTCTTTCTAATGGTTGTAATATATTTTTTGTTGTTTCTTATAGATGGTGACCAACGCTGCTATGCATATAGGAGATAAATAGAGAGGGGACGAGAAAGGTGGCTCTCATAACTGTTCGTATCTGTTTTTACTCTATTCATATAGATTTTTTGTTTTCTATTTTTTTTACTTTTGTGTTTTTCGTATCTTCTCTCTCACGGTCTCACAGTTCTTTTTTTTCTTATAAATATCTCTTATAATTCTTATTTTAGGTGTACAGTTGAGGTATTTTTATTTATGCGTCTGAAGCTCCGCTTTTTATTTTGGATTCTGAAAATTTTTATTAGCATTTTTCTGAAATTCCTTCTATGATAATAATTAGTTGTATTTTTATGGCACAGATGCAGTTATCATCAAGAATGAGGCGTTCTTCAAATCATCCTAGGAGGCGTGTTTGGACACCCCCAATACCTCATAATACTTTGTATTGTCACTTTTCTTCGATCTCGACCAAATCAATATAGACTTGCATCTGTGGGAATCATTTTTTATTTTATGAGGTAGTCATAAAATTAATTACTGGCTAGCCGGGTACAGTGTTCTATATATAAAGAGAGTAATGTGTTGTATATATAAAGAGAGGTTCAATTTTATGTTGTTGAGATGTGAAACACCGAATAATCTAGAGTTGGGACATCCATAACCGATCCAAATTGATTTTTAAATCAAAATATATTTTGAGGATCTATAAGATCTGTGTGGTTTACATCTTTGATCTGGGTTTCGTTCAAGTATTGCTGCTGATATTACTCCATCCCTTGAAATTTAAGGTTTCATTTATTCGGTCCACCCTTTAAGCTTTTCATTCATCAATGTCAACGTTTTTTTGTATTAAAACTAAAAGCCATTTCTTACAGCCTTTTAAAGCGTGGGTCAGTTTTTTTTTTTTTTTTGGTAAACACCACAACCACAATAGTTTGTTTCTCTCTCTTCCGCCAACTGAAAGAGAAGTAGAGATTTTGGTAAGACAAAATGTGTATCGCATTTAACATAAACATGAAGATTGAGAGATCATAGTAATAGTCATGGTGGATCAACGAAGTACAAAATCTCTATGTATTGGGTTTTTGCTGTTTTGGTCTACATTGGAACAAATGGTGACGCCGTTAAGTTCGTGGGCATCTTTTCTTCAACTATGGCTTTTTATTTTTTAATTTTTGGTCCTAGATAAATCATAGGTTGTTCACATCGACCATATACAAAAGAAATGGAGTAGAATGCTTCAGTGGATGTCGGTTGTAAGAGTTGCACAAACTTTTGGTATAACAAATACATATTTTTTTTATGGATCAATCAAAACAGCACTGCCATTAGCATGAATGACTGCCCATGGCAGTCTACTAACTCTTGGCGTGAGGACCAAGAGCTTTTTTGAAGAAAAAAAAAGAAACGTCTATTCCCAAGATAAGGACGCGGGGCCGAGAGTAAATAAATAATTCATTCAATAAGAAAAGATAACACGTGGTCAGTTGCTTAAAGCTTATGTACATATAAAATATGAGTGACACTACACTGACACACTTTTATACTTATTTTTTATACCCGCCTAATAAGACAAGGCAATAAAGAGTTGTACTTTGTATCCTGGCGGGATCTACAATAATAAAGTATAAGGATTTAAAGCAATGGGTATGAAATATGTGTACCAAAGTGGGTACACTTATCTTTATCCATAAAATATATAAAACAAGATATATTATGAACATAATGGTATGTGTATGTTAATTTGAGATGAATATGCACATGTATTAAGGCGCATAACTTACAGATTTATAAATGTAAAAAATTTCTTTAAAGATTTAATATGTATAACTTACGGGTTGTTCACACTTTTTGAAGTTATAAACATTGTTTTATACTATTTTTGACTTTTTTATATAAAAAATGTATGTTTCTTATAAAATTAATCTTTATTTATATTTAACTTTTTAACTGTTTTTTATGAATAAAATTTAGGTACAGTTTTTTAATAAACTGGGGACATGTTATTAACTGTTTTTTATAAATAAAAATTGGTTACAATTTAAAAAAAAAATGTTTTTTTATTAAAAAAAACTGTTTTTTATATACACAGCAATATTCTTTTAATAAAGATGTATAAAAACAGTTTTTGTTTTAAAAAACAGCTTTTAAAATAGTCAAAACAATTTTTTTTGAATAGTTGTGTTTTAAAATAAAAGTTATACTATTCCAACTTTTTACTAGATGTCCGTTAGAAATTTTCCCTTTTTATTTTATTCCAATTTTTTTATTTTTAAGACTTTTTTCAATTTTTTGAAAAGTTTTGAATTTTTTAAACATATTCCGCTAGATGTCTGTTGATTTTTTTTATATCTAGAAAGAACAACTAATAATTTGATTGTTTTTATAGTTAATTGCATTTATATTGTGATAGTATTGTTGTTTGAGTATTTTTTAATTTATTATACAGGATGAATAGTCATATATACAAAGGAATTTATGTACAAATTTTCTAAAGTGTCATGTAAAAATAACTTTAGTAATGTTGCTGTTGACTATTTTTTTATTTCTTAAACATTGTAGATCGTCCTATAAACAAAGGTAACCATTCCCATTTTTTTTAAATTTAATTATAATTATTTATGTTATATAATTGTTTATGATTGTTACGCGGTCTAGGACCGACAATTAGTATTAATGTTGGACTACTTTTTTTTTTCTTAAACATGATGGATAGTCCTATAAATATAGAAAAAAATTCCAAAAATTTCAAACCGTTTACACTTATGTATTGTAAAAAAAACTTTTTGACTTGATTATACAAGATTCAACACTATTTAAATTTACACGATTCAATACTTTGAAAAATTACACTTATAATATATAAAACATTTGTTATTTACATTATACACGATTTTATAATTTTTAAAATTATCAGCGTGCCTTCAGGCACGGGCATACCCTTGTATGTATATATATATGGTATCTTTTGCTTTGAGTCTTTGCTTTTTCATCTAGTCCTTGTATGCTTTTATTTCATACTGATAGAAATCTTGTTGTGATTTTTTTATTAATACCCCATGTTCATCTTAATACATTATAGTTGGTATATTTTTTCTATCGCATCATAGTTGGTATCTATTGTGCTTTATCTGGATTAATTATTCTTGTGCTACCATGTTGCTTTGTTGTTCTTGTATCACTATACACAATTACATGATATAGTTGTTTTTTTGTTTTGCTTATCCCTTGTTTCATTTAGGGGAAGAATTTTTTTAAATTGGAGAAAAAATCATTAGTTTATGCAAATAATCATTGTCCATTCTCGAACAAAAATTGGGGGAAATGGTATCTAACTCTTTTCATTTTAGGAGATCTAACTTAAAGGGATACGTCATTTCCTAGGTAGACAATGTTAGACAAAAGGGGATGTGTTTAAGTGTGTAGGTTTATATCTACGAGACAAAGTTTTAATGCAAACCTTCTCAGAATATGTATCGGCCAAGCGTCTATATTTTACTCTTTTGGGTTGGGATTAAGTCATTTAGATGAGCTTGATGACCCATAGGTCTTTTATTTTTGGTTTTGTCCTAGAATATCTAAAGGGGGATATTTGTAAGGACAAATTTCCAATTGAGTCCATTTTTATGTGTTGGCTTAATTGCGGACAAAAATATTTGAGTCATAGGATATAAGTTATATTTGTGACCTTTCAAGCCCGTGACATTTTTGTTGAAGACATAGCGGCCAAGTCAAAAAGGTCACATCCTATGTTGTATTTCATGTCATGTTTCGTCATCAACATTCCAAGGATCTCTCAGGTATAAACATATATTTAATGTGAGCCTTAAAAAATTATTATTGGGTGTTAGAATTTTTTCCTCGAATATTTAAAAATGGCCTTATAGTTTTTCAAGAAAAATAGTTCGATTTTTGCTAGGTTGTTAGAACGACTTTTTCAGGTCGTTTGAATAGAATTTTAGTCGTTCGAATGAGACATCGAACGAAGTCCTTTTTGGATTGTACTGATTTCTCAATAAATGTTTCGTTCTTATTTTGTTCGAACGAAATGACTATGTCATTAGAACGAGATTAGTTTTCGTTCTAACGACCGAAGTAGTTTTAGGTCAAAAATCAATTTTTGAAGAAGTTTTTCTCCATAAATTCCCACTAGTTTTTCCCAACCATTTATGTAGGGTAGGATTACATTTTAGTCAGAGACTTTTTCATCTTCCAAGTGTGAAAAACCTTTTTAAAAGTCAAAGAAAGTTTTCTTCTTAATTTATTGTTTAATATTTTAAACAAAACCCAAGTTTTACACCCAATTGTTTCATGATCTAAGCTTCAATATGATACATGTTTGAGATCAAGTTTTGGCACCAATGTTATCATTTTTTACATCATTGAGGATTGTTTCTTGCGGATAATTCCATGTTCGTTGGTGTATATATGGTGGACTCCGTATGCGTGACGGTAGCAGTGCCCTATCGTTAGACTCTGAGACGTAGGTGGAATCCCGCGCTATCACTAGGCAGAGGTTAAACGATTAAAAAGAGTCAAGGCTTGCGAGGGCGTTGAGTAAATCTTCTATCGTGTCCTTATATTAAATACTCACTTAGTGGACTTATGGCTTGGCCATCAGAGGTTTTTCCTATTGTGGGTTTTCCTCGTACATCGTGGCACTGTGGTTGTGTATTTTATCTTGCAAATTCACACATAGATGCATGCTTAGGTTTAACAAGATAAAATCAATTTAATCACAAAAATGGTGTAATTGGTGCTTAACTAATTTAGGTTATGCAAGTTTAAGAAAAAGTTTAATTTTGCAAAATTCATGTTTAGTTTGTTTTGTATAAATTTGAACTTGAATCAAAGTTTTGTTTTAGAAGTGAAAATTTAAATTGGAAGAACGTTAAATTTGGAATTTCGAGAACCATCATCCTATTAAGCGCTTTCATTTTATGGGAATTTTTGAAACAAAATTGAAAGGGGGTGCTTACTGTGACACCCCGCCTAATTAAACATCGGGTGATCAGGCCTTTATTAGATTAAAACAGGTTTCTCAAATGGTTCATTCTTAGCATCACTGTCGAAAACTTTTTAATTACTAATCACCTAAGTGAAAATTAGACCGGTGCCAAATTTTATCTTTCTTAAAATAAATAAATCAACCATACGAAAAATAGTAAGACAATCACCATGTACTAAAACCCAATCTAACAAAGTATAAGTACAACAGAACAAGAGTATTACCGAATAAACCATCAGCTAAAAATACCAAACAACAATAGAAGAACCATTAGTCTGAAACTAACATCTGAGACTGATACCGGACCACAAGTCCATACATAGAATAGTGTGAGATCCTGTACTAGATCTGAATGAGAGATATCGTCAAGTCAAAATCCTGTAAGCATCCACTGTGCTACAGCTTCGAGTCCCTGGAATGAAATCATCATACATGGCGTCCCTGTGGCTGGACACCTAAAAGGTTTTGAAAATATTTTATAGCAAGAGTTAGTACTCAAAACATTTTGAAAATATTTAGCAAGTTCTTATCACAATATAAAATGCGGTTATTGATTACACATGTTAGGTTCTCGTACACTCTCTTGAGTTTACTCACCCCTCATCTTTTGTGTACACCTAACGTTTTACACTTAGTTTATCTAGCCATACCTCCCAAGCTAACTAAAACCAAAGTAGTCAACTGAACTTATCTGTACCTAAGTTCTAGTACTGCCCATACAGTACATCCGTTTCACTAATATCTCACGTATGTTAATTAATTCTCAAGTAAAATTTCACCTATGTTATGTTTCAAGACTTCTCATTTAGTTTCACTACTAAAATTACTACAATTCTCACAATTGTTGTCTTCCCACTTGTGTAATTAAGTTTCACTACTTAAATTACTAATAAGATTTTCTCTATCTAAAGGTACATTACGTAATTAAGTTTCACTACCAATTTGATATGTATCATTAAACACATCATATATCCATCTACTAATACACAACAGTAGAATATCATTAAGTGTATATATTTCACACACAATATATACTAAACATCAGTTATTACTATTATGTCCTTCTGACACACGTAAATGACTCTTGGTTCGGAATGATCCATCGACCCCAAGTGAGAATTGGTTCGGAATGATACATAGACTCCAATTATTTATATACACATATTATGGTTCGGACTCTTTCATCACGCCACTAGTTAGAAGGTTTGGTTTGGCATTTTACATCGACCCCAAACATATGATAACCCAATCTTAGTTCGGAATACTCCATCGACCCTAACATATAATAACCATACGTTAGTTCGGAATACTTTATTGACCCTAACGTAGTTAATTTAGGTATACATCTCTCAACCTATTATTTCATATAATTTAGTAGGTACACACCCGACCTATCAATCATACTTATACGTAATATAGTATTCTCTTATATTAACAATAATTGTTTTCTTTACAAATTAATTTCACTTTCATATTAATTCGAGTATTCACATAACTCTAAGGGTTCTAGTTACCCCTTGTTATATCAATTCAGTAGTTACCCTTGTTAACCTACTGACTCAATAAATTTAAGCTCGCTCATGCTTTTTCGTAATCATATTCTTATCATCTCGAATTAGAATACGTCACAATCAAGCCTATGAATCTCCACTTTAACTTTCTCACAAAATAAAAGTCCAACACTCAATCATAGACCTACTTTCATATCATTATTCCATAAATATATTTCATTGAGGTCCCAAACACTTCCCCGATAAAATTTTAGGCATTTGAGTCTTAAAAATAAAGATCTTACATTTTCTCGCAGTCGAAACGAATCATAATTTTTTCTGGCAGATTAAACACCCTCTAGTAAAATTTTGATTTCTCCATCTACAGAACTCTGATTGACCTGATTCCAAGTTTATTGGAAATCTAAGAGATATACCTTTCCATACATCTATGATTCACACTCTAATTCGAAGTATAACTCAAATCGTACACATTTAAAGTCATGTCAAAATTCTGGCATATTACTATGCTGGCACATCAAACACCCTGTAGTAACATGTCGATTACTCCCTCTACAGAACTCCGATTGACCTGATTCCAAGTTCATTGGATAGATAAGAGATAGAACTTTCGAGACATGTATGTTTCACACTCTAATTAGAATTAAAACTCAAATGGCATACGTTTAAAGTTATGTCAAAAATTCTGGTAGATTGGCATCTTGTGTTCATCAATTAAACCCTAAGTCATTCAAGATTCATGTTCTTTAACAAAGAAATCATAAAGATTCTATGTTAATCATCAAATATATTCAAATTTTATTTCATCTTTACTGAGTGATTCATTCTACATGCAATCCTACCCAAACATATGATCAATTCATACATTTAATTCAAGGTTTTTCAATAAAATCAACCAATTCTAAAAACTTCCTACACATGGGTATTATAACTTAAATTTGATTTGTAATAAACACTTGCCTTGATAGAGGGGTTCTGATTTCGTGGATTTGATGATGGATTGATGCTTCTCTTCTTCAATCCTTCCTCCTTTGGCTCCTAGGATGAAAAATCCAAACCCAACCGCTTCAAAAGCATCTTCTAAGCCTTGAGAATGATTTTCTCCTTCTCTCTAATGGTCTTGGTGTTTACATGGGTGTTCTAATCCTAACCCTATTTCATACGGCTGATAATAGACTCTCAAATTCGTAGGTCTCAATACCCTCACATGTTAGAAGGCCAAAACGCCCCTGAACGGTTTCGGTTTAGTCCAAAATTACCTCAGGACTCAACTAGTACCCCCGGGTATACTATTTTGACTAATTCGACCCTTCAGGACTCATCTGTGACCTCTAAATTATCATTTGAGTCACTTAAAAATATATTACTCGTTCTCACCCCAAAATGGTCTACACGTGCTAAGTAACTTTTTACTACTCGCGCTAAGTAAATAGAAAGAGGCAATATTAATCAATATTTATCTCTTGATTAATACTCCATAATCACAATTATTAATAAATCTCACTAAATTACTTTCCTGGCGTAATTTAAATCAAATTGTATTTTCTCATTTAATTCTCCAATTTAATAAAATAGAAATACTCAGAAATACGGGGTATTACACTTACTGGAAGATGTATATTAGATTCATGGTTTGTCGTGCGAGAGGGCACATATTATGGTGGATTGTTGTCTTTGTTTGATGATTGTGGCGAACAGGGAGGTGACACAACCGATAGAGAGGGTAGGCTCGAGGGAGTCTGTGAAGGCGACTTTACAGAAGGAGACTTTGCTAGAGAGGGTGATAAATGTGGTTGATGGTCGGCGGGTTCAACAAGCGGTGATCCTTTTTATTACATTTCTAGTGGGGAGTACACTGGAGGAGAAGAGTAGTGATGGCTCCCATCTCTCTTTCATTCCTTTCTAGCTAGATTTCACATATACCATCATTATGACTGGTGGATCTTGACATAGGAGATACTGTGTGCTTGATTTAGTTGTTATTATTTGTACCTGAAACGAGATTCAAAGGGCAAAAATTATGCATATTTATCTGGTTATCTTGATTTATTTTCTTACTCTACAGCACTTTTAACTTTGCACTAAGGTTTTTGTTTAGGAAAAGTAAGACAATGTATTTTTTTAAAAAGAAATATTTTTGAATATTTTAAAGAAGAAATGACCGGAAGGCTTGGTTGTAAAAATATGCCCTTTGAATGGACTTATATGGAAATGAAAATGGTCAAAAAATCAAAAAGGGTATTTCTAAATATAGAGGGTAACCGGCATATCCATTGGCCTTTATGGGTCACCAGTACATCGTTAATCATGTGGCATGTGCCTGGTCACTTTCTAGCATAACAATTTAATTAATTGGAGTCTGTTGGAGGGGGTCCTTCAATTTTGGTACCTCGAGGATAACATGTCCTATTTCGGGTTAGAAAAGTTGTGTCCAAATTATGAGGAATTCTTCCACATGTTCGGAGTTGACCCCCAAGCTCCCGCTACTATGCCCAAATTTTCTCTTTCTTCGCGGGTGGTCCTCACAGAATTGCTTAGTATTTCATCATCTAATGCTTGACCATTGGTGTGTGTGGGAACTATCAATCTCCCTATGGCGTTCCACTAGAGGGATTTTAGGGAAAATGGATTTGAGCGTTAAGTGGCTATGAGTTTGACCTATATAATGCTTCTTGTGACAGGTATATAGTGTTGTGCATGGGATATCGTTGTAATTTGGATGTCACCATCTCAATAGAGACATTCAACATTCTCGATGACTAGAAATATAACTGTAATACTTTTTATGTAATGCCACGACCAAAATTTATGGGTTACCCATGGTCAACCCAGCCCAACCCGAACGTTAGGTGTGAAGTTCAATGAGCCAACCTAAATAATGTTTCAAGTTCAATTTTATTTAATTATCATTTAACTTGTTTAGCATGCGATTTTCGTTTAAATCAAACTACGTGAGGGGCCCATGGAAATGTCAACGGAACCCAAGCCTACAGAGGTACTAACGTAAAATAAAAATGATACTTACATATACAAAGTTGTCAAAATACGGAACTTCACCCAACGTGTCGTAACAAAGACGAGGGAATGAGTCGAATGCCCAGTGGGAAAATACAACAATGCAAGATAGAATCTAAGGACAGGAAAGAGACTCCTACACATTATATCTACATGCACATGAAATTACCTTATATATATATATATATATATATATATATACACACACACTATAATGCATGAATCCAATTTTATTCCAAAAATGTTTCTTATTCTGATTAATTCGCCTTAATCTCATATATAATCTCTTTTGCTTGGTTTGACATTTATTTCCCAGTTTAACACACTCGGTTAAATACTTCGAACAAATCCTTCGTTTATGGATAATAAGCATTTTTGTCACTAGAATTATCCCTTCGTTCATACTAAATTTACCTTAGTATTTTCATTGAAATTCACCTTTGAACACACGCAACCACCGTGTTGAGAAAATATTTTTTTTCTTTAAAAGCCTTTCATAAATACATTCTTGTGTTAAATATGGGTTAAACCCATTTAGATTGCTTAATTACCCGTTTAGTCACTTCTTTTTACCATTCCTTTTACTTCATGGAAATTAATTAAATTTCTTGCATTACTTGTCCACGTCACTCTTTACCGAAACATTTATTAATTTCATTCAAATTCGGTTGTTTTTTCTTATATTCACCACAAAATACATTTCTTAACATGTTGCACTTTTCATTATCTTTTTCTCAAAATCTTCCAATATCCACATATTTTAACTGGCACCACACTGCTGAGTATGATACCATATGCTCTGACTAGTGATATTGGATCTTTTCACCCCAAGGATATGGACCCTTATTAATTATTTTAGGTGTCATTGGAGTCCATGTTAATGTGTTTTAATATTTTTTCAAATGTGTACATTATCACACTTTCCTTTCCTAGCCGAAGCCAAAACCAAGGGTCTCACCCCAACTTCTGTCACACTTTAACATCATCATTTCTTGTCCTTTATTCATTTGCATTGATTTTATCCAAAATCACCTTCACTTTGGACCATTCTGTGTAACACCTTTTTTAATATTTTTATTTCATAAAAATGTTTCACTTTACGTAGAATTACCATTTTACCCATTTGTTTCCAAACTTGTCCTTTCCTCCATTTTCAAAAGTGTAATTCCCAAAACATTATCAAGTTATATACACTAACTTCTTAAATATTTTTAAATCATTAACACTTAACACTTCGGTAACATATATCTCAAGTTAGAAATCTATTTATTCCATTACTTTTTTTACTAAAAAACCCCATTTTTCCCTTTGGAGACTACTTCACGAGAAAATACCATTTTCCCTTTATTTCCACATGTAGTCTTAAATGTCCATTTATCACCATTCCAAGAATGTATTGAGGATAATGGTCTAATTGATGTGAGATACATAGGCTCTAAATTTGTCTGGCATAATAGGAGGGTTCTTAATCATGGCATTTGGTGTAGACTGGATAAAATTCTAGTTAATTAAACATGCCTGGATGCTAATATTCTTTGGAGTGTAAACCATCTGAATAGGAGTATGTTTGGTCACTTTCCTCTATTACTGAAAGGAGACCTCCCTTCAAATCAGGCCCCAAAGCATTTTAGCTTCTTAAATTTCTAGACCAACAAAAAGGAATATGCTGAGTTTGTGCAACAGCCTTGGAAAGGAGTTTATTGTTCTAATCCATTAACAGGTACATCTCATAAACTCAAAGAAGTCAGAAGAAATCTTAGTGCTTGGAGTAAAGATACTTATGTAAATATAAGCCACAAAGCTAGAAATGTTGAGGACTCCCTACTAAATGCCGAAATTCTTTATGAATAAGATCCAATATAAGAAAATAGAGAGGAACTGAGCAAAAGAACTTGTTATCACAACTCTAAAATAAAGATTAAAGTAGACTTTAAGAGAAAAAAATATAATGATAGATTGGTTGCAGAAGGTGATAATAATTCATCCTATTTTCATAGAATGGTGAGAGGTAAACAGAAGGGAATGAATATAAAAAAGATAAAGAATATGGGTGGAATATTGGTGGACACGATAGAGGAGATCAATCTTGCTGTAATTCAGTATTACACCAACCAGTTCCAAGCCTAAGAAGATATGTATATTATTGGTCATGAAAAAGTATTTGAAGCTTTACCAAAGATGATAAATGAGGAAATGAATAATGGTTTAACTCAGTGGCCTAGTATGAAAGAAGTGGAGAAATTTGTTAGAGGCCTAAATGCAATCAGTAGCCCGGGGGTGGATTCAATGGTTATTTCTTTATAACCTATTGGGAGATCATCAAAGTAGATATATTGAAATCTATTAGTTACATTTTTGGAAGGAAATAGTCTCCCAAAGATGTGTACTTCCACGAGTAATGCTCTAACCCCCAAGATAGATCATCTTAAATCATTTAATGATATTAGGCCAATCAATATGGAGAACTTTATTAACAAGATATTCTCTAGAATATTAAATGATAGGATATCTCAATATCTTCCTCTTCTTATCTCCCCTATGCAATCAGGTTCTATAAAATGTAGAGCCATCTCTGAAAAATGTGTTACTTGCTCAGGAATATATGTCTAGAATCAATTCTAAGAATGTGGAAGGAAATATTATCATGAAGGTGGATATGTCCAAGGCATATGATAGAGTCTCTTGGTGGGTTTTGATTAAATGTATGAGAAAAATGGGCTTTTGTGAACATTGGTTGGACCTAGTATGGAGAATCATCTCTAATACTTGGATTACTCTTTTGGTGAATAGTGAAAATGTGGGATTCTTTCATACTACTAGAGGCTTAAGGCAAGGGGATCCCCTATCCCCAAGCCTTTTTGTTATTTTGACATATATCATTTCTAAAATCCTTCATAACATAGTTGTCCAATATAACTATGTGGGCTACAAAATGCCCATTAGAAGTCCTAAATTTAATCATTTGGCTTTTATAGATGACCTTATAATATTTTGCTCTCATGTAAAGAAAGAAGTAAAGAAGATTATGGAAATTTTGAGGTCCTATAAGAGGGTATCGGGGTAGTTGATAAGTACTTCCAAAAGCTTCTTAGTAGCCTCTAATAAAATCAAGATAAATTCTCTATCTTTCTTGAGTCGGTACACTAGTATGCAAATAAAAAAAGTTCTTATAACCTATCTAGGTTTTCCCTTATATTGTGGGAGAAAGAGAATTATATAGTTTGAAGGCATGGTACACAAAGTGATAAAATTCAATTTGGATGGAATGCTAAATGTCTCTCTACATAAGGGAAACTTGTTCTCATAAAGTCTGTCTTAATTTCCATGAAGATTTATATGTTATCAATGCCTTCTTGTCCAAAAGCTGTTGTGAATAGATTGCATAGTATTATGGCAAAGTTCTTTTTGAGTTCTAACTATGGTGATCAGAGGCACAAATGGTGCAAGTGGGTGTCTATAACAAGGCCTACATTGTAAGGTGAATTAGGGATCATGAACCTATATGACATTTGAGACTCTTTAAGCATGAAGATGTGGTGGTCATTCAGATAAAAAAAACTCTATTTGGGCTCAATACATGAAGACAGCTTACTATAGAAATCAACATCCAATGTCAGCTCCATACAGAGTAGGGGCCCACGCTTGGAATAAAATGTGCTCTATGAGAGAAATCACCGAAGATAACATGACAAGGAAGTTTGGGAAGGGGGAAATCAGTATCTACAAGGACTCTTGGGGAGTAGAAGCTACCAAAAATGCTGTCACGGAGGTATATGGATCTATCAAGTAGTTTGGGGATAAAAGTCAGAGATAGGACATAGTCAAGGTGAAGACACGGTTCTCACTAGAGATCTCTCAAATATACTAAAGTTTAAGGAGATATATGAGGATCAACTTGATAAATCAATTTGGTAGCCTAGTGGTATTGGTTCATCTACTATATCTTCAACTTGGTAGCTCTGTAGATCCAAGCATTCATCTCAAATAAATCTAAATTTAACTGTCATAAACACATCCTAACTAGGATATCAATATTTATGTGGATGTTTCTCAATAACTACCTTGATATAGATGATAAAATTCGATCTATTGGTATCAGAGGGCCATCTAAATGTCAGTGTTGTGCTAAGTCAGTTGAGTGATCAATTGACCATATTTTTATAGAAGGAGATGTAGCTTCTCCAATATGGGATCTAGTTTCTAAAGAGCATGATATACAAAGAGGTATTTCAGTAGTGGATTCATGGTCAAAAAGTAGACAATGGCATAAATAGAATTATCCCAGCTATAGTATGTTGGAGCTTGTGGGTCCATCGAAACAAATGCAAATATGAAGCAGTTACTCCTAACAAGTTTGTTATTTTCTATCAGGTACATCAATTGAATAATCTCCTCATATAAAAGTTGTCCTATTAGAAACGAAGTCAAAGGCTGAAGATTAAATGGATGTGCCCTCCATCAACAAGATTGAAACTAAACATTGATGGAAGTGCAATAAAGAGCATAAGAAAAGGACGATGTGGAGGTATTCTCATAAATGAATCAGGGAATATGATATGGGAATTTATTTCTTCTTTTGGAGATATATCTAACATGGAGGCAGAGGCAAAAGCTTTTCAAATTGGCCTATCTTTTTACATGGACCTTAAAGATTATGAGATCATCATTGAAAGTGAATAAAAAATTCTCATTGAAATTATGCAAAGTAAAGCTTCAATACCTTGGATAATAAGGTGGACTATTCTTCTAATTCAGCAAATGTTAAAGAAAATAAAGCATTCTCTAATTCATACATATAGAGAAGGAAATAAAGTAGCAGATTCCCTAGCCAAAAGTGGTAGTGTAGAATGGGAAAACACTTTCTCTCATAACCTTGAGGATTTTCCTAAGCAAGTCAAAGGTTTAATAACCACAGATAGACGGGGGATGCCATGTTTCAAGATGACTAATTCAATGGAGATTATGCATTTCTAAATTTGGATTCAAGCTTACTTTAATTTGTTCCTTTATATTTGAAAAGCGTGTAAGGGAGCTAAAATATAAAGCTTCTCATATAAATTTTCAGTCCATAATTTTTTCTATAATTGGTAGGGATATAAACCATCTAAAAGAGGAAATCTCTTCTCATATTTTCTATGAATAAAATCCATGTCATTCTAACAAAATAACATCACCTTAAAAGATGAAATTTATAATTTCTTTATTTCATGTCTAAACCCAGTAAAACCCACATTAAACTCGTTTATATGTTCATCATCAAAATACTACAAGTTTATGTACATGAGAAAATGGATTTTAAGTCCAAGAATCCTATTAAATGGGTTTAACACATAGTTCATTCTAGAAATTTCACAATATTGGCATAAACATACCTTTCAAGCCCAACAACATTTTTATTTCTTCAAAATTTGAGTAAATGTCTATTGATACAATTATCCCAATTGTCACAAGGAAACTATAGGAGGATAGTGAGACTGCGGTCTATGAATAACTGGAAAAGGTGAGGCGTGACACACTACAATGGACACTATCTTCAAGGTTCTCAAGAACTTCTGGTGCAGCTTCTGATAGAACCTTCCTCTTTTGGTAAAAATGGAGCTCAAACTGGAACTCACTCCCCGCAAGAAGATGAACCTCCACAACAAGAATTGTAACGTTTCTACAGAGGATCTACTGAGAATGATGGTTGTCAGTGAGGAGTGAAAGAACAAGGCACTTAGCACTAGAGAGAGAGAGCAGGGAGAGAATACTAAGAAGTTCTGGTGTGATTTTGGCAGAGTAACAGTGTAACTTGAGTTCTATATCATTTCACCTTGCCTAAGGGTTCTATTTATACTGGGCACTAAGGCTTAGTTGGCACTTTTGAGCACCAAATTAAGTGTGACACCCCGACTAATTAAATACCGGGTAGCTACTCCTTTATTAAATTAATACAAAATGCCAAGTTTGTCCAGTTAATGGCATCACTGTCGAAAACATTTTAATGATTACAAACCACCTAGTATTTAAAAAGTGAGTTGCCAAATTTTAAGTTAACTCTGATTAACATGCAATAAGAGGATAATGAGAGAATAACAATCATTCACCATAACGAAGAAATAGAATAACCAATAAAATAATAATAAGTCCGGAGGAAAACTCCTCACAACAATCCCACAACTGAAATAAGTAAAACAATGTATCCTGAATTAATTACATGCCAAAAGTCTGAAAATTTGAAATAGGAAATGTTTCTAATAGAAATGGGTGACATGCCCTACAACTGATGAAAGCTGAATATAGAGTCAAGATAGATGAAGCATCTACTAGCAAAGTCCTGTAACTTCCACAAACAGCTACAGCTCGTCACCTGAATGCGGATCCTAAGCATGGTGTCCTTGTGGCTGGGCACCTAAAATGGTTTTTACAAAAATAGATTTGAAAGCAAACGGGTCAGAGCCCGAAAGTGGAGAGTATTTTAAAAATAGTAATTTCTTTAATGACATTAAAAAAATGAATGCAAAATACATGTTAGGACGTGCACTCGCATGAAATACTCACCTCTCGACTAATTGTGCACTCCTAACGAATAACACCTATCTAAGTGATATTTATATCTAACTAACTGATATGAGTTCTATCCTTTCTACTCGGTTCTCATTATACATTCTAACATCATCAATTAAGTAGGGGGCTTTACTTAAACTCAGATCTCAATTATTAGCAATACAATTCATTACAGGTTATCCCTTTATAGTTACTCAAAGCGTTTTTGTATTTATACTCACAATACCAACCTGAAAGTTCTCATTAATTTAAGTGTATATTAGTCATGCCATAAATATACAATACAAGCACCCGAGACTAAGCTGCGGTGCACACATACTCTGCTATCCATCCCGGTACATCACGTACATAAGGATCACGCATTCCGAATCTCTCAGGAATCATTCTCAGATAACAACAATCACAAAGAATGGAGGCGAACACAGTCACATCACATGGGTCACGCACATACCTACCCTCCCACGATCAGTAGACTTATTAACATCCCAATAAGTCCTTCTCTGACCTATGTTCTCGAGGTACCAATCTAAGTCCGGGCAACACAAGGATTAGAGGGCCCCCAAGCGAACGTAAACCTCCCGTGATAGCAAGTATGGTAGGTATGTCATACACATAAAATCATATACATATACTAAGTATACACACATCTTAGTAATCACCGTAATTTATTTGTGGTACACTTCTCATTCTCGTACCGACTTATAATGCTACACAATTCACATGTTCCCATTTAATTCAATTATTTAAGCCGTCAATAATTTTCGCATCGTAATAGTCACTCACATCCTATTCCACAATTTCCATTCAATTAAAATCACACTTCTTTGTTTTACTCCTCAATATATCCCAAATATCCCAACTATATCAATTTATCAACAAGGGAATGTTATCTCTACAATTAAACAAGGTTATGGGACACGCGAAATCAAAACAGGCCAAAAAGCCTAAACTGTCAGCTCGTTAGAAGTCTCGTTCGAACGAGACTATTCGAACGAGAGTTCGTTCGAACGAACTGGGCTTCTAACGAGATCTCGTTCGAACGAAAGACATCGAAAGAACATCCCTCTCGTTAGAAGGCAAACTGTCAACTCATTAGAAGCTCGTTCGAAAGACCTGGGCAGGTCTTCTAACGAGGTGACAGTTTCAGCCCAGAAAATTCCTATTATGTTTTTCCAACTTTTCTTCACCTATAATCTTATCTAAATGTCATTCCAACAAGGTTTGAAGGTTTCTAATCATCCCTAAACATATTAAATTCGTATAGCAACATTTATATGGGGTCTAATCATCCCAAACCACATCTAATCATCAAATCTCTCCAATTTTCCCCAATTTTCAAGAACATGAACCCTAGAAATTTAAAGTCTTTCATAGTTATAATTAAATCTATTTTTGCATATAAAAAGTAGTAATTCTCTTAGTTCAATCATCCAATAACAGTTCTACATGCAATCCTACACTAAAATCTGAATTCACAACTCCAATTTCATGGGTTTTTATAGATCTCCCAAAAACAATACAATAATATGAATTTCCTACACATGGAAGAAACATTCTTTGCAAAAATGAAATTAAACCACTTAACTTATGTCTTTCTCTGATTTTGATGTCGAATCTTGAAGGTTGAATTGTCCTCTCTCTCTCTCTCTGCAGAATTCTCTTCTCTTTCTCTCTCTACAAATTTCTTCTCTTAGGATGACAATGGAGATGGAGGTTGGTTTGGCAAGTTTAAGGTTTCTAAACTTCTCCCGTAGCCCACTACCTAGATTGGGGTTGGAAATGGATTAGTGGGTTAAGACTAAGTCAAATTTTTAACTCTAATTTTCGTGGGTTTTAATTCCAAAAATTCCAAAATTACCAAACTACCCTTTTACGTTGCCGGTATGGCCTAAAAATGCCTCGGGACCCAAACTAAACCCCCGGCTAGTGTTTTCTGACTATTTCAACCCTTTCAGATGCGTTGGCGTACTCAAAACGACCATACGGTTAATAAAAATAAAATTCACTTTTTAATTAAAATAATTATATTCCTGACGCGACTGTCACACGCGTCCCAACAAAATTTCCAAATTGCCGTATTTCAATCTCACGACAAATTTCATGATTCAATATTCATATATAGCATATATACTCATTAAATTCAAATACCAACTCGCATCTCGCTAGTATTTTTATCCAGTTAATTTCCAATTAATACACAGTTAATTCAATTAATCCCATAAATAAATATCATAAAAATACGGGGTATTACATACTTCCCCCCTAATAACATAATTTCATCCCGAAATTCGAAACTAGAAAGTACCTAGTAAAAACAACTCTGTATAACGTTTGCGCATCTCATCCTCGTGCTCCCATATGGACTCCTCGACATTGTGATGTCGCCACTGGACACGCATTAACGGAACTATCTTTGACCGCAGTTTTCGCTCACTCCGGTCTAAAATAGCAATCGGCCCCTCCTCGTAGGAGCTATCGGGTTGGAGATCGATGTCCTCCAAAGCAATGTGAGAATGAGCCAAATCGTCTCTAAGATATTTCCTTAGCGAGGAAATATGAAACACATCATGAATCCGATGCAAATGCTCCGGTAACCCAAGTCTATATGCAACAGACCCAATCCGCTCGATGATAGGGAATGGACCCACATATCTCGGTGCCAACTTCACCTTCTTCCCAGATCGCATAATCCCCTTCATAGGAGATACTCTGAGTAAAACTTGGTCCCCCACTTGGAACTCCCTGAAGAACCTCTTCGCATCAGCATAGCTCTTCTGCCGATCCTGAGCTACCCAAATGCGACTCCGTACCAATTCTATCCTCGTCGAAGTATCCTGAATTACTTCTGGTCCAAGTAGTTTGTTGTCCCCCACCTCCAACCAACATGCTGGTGAACGACAAGGTCTACCGTACAACGCCTCAAATGGAGCCATGCCAATGGTGAACTGGTAGGAGTTGTTGTAAGAAAACTCCACCAGTGGAAGATACTGCTCCCATCCACCCCCGAAATCAATGATGCACATACGCAACATGTCCTCCAACATCTGGTTTGTACGCTCGATTTGCCCATAGGTCTGCGGGTGATACACCGTACTCAACCGCAATTCCGTGCCCATGGCCTCCTGAAAACTTTCCCAAAACTGTGAAACAAATATCTTGTCTCGGTCAGACACAATATTTAGGGGCACACTGTGAAGTCTCACTATCTCTGCAATAAAGAGCTGGGCATACTGTCCCGTAGTGTAGTCTGTCCTTACGGGTAGAAAATGAGCGACTTTGGTCAACCTGTCCACAATTACCCAAATGGATTCGTGACCTCTCTGTGACGTAGGCAACCCCGTGATAAAATCCATGGATATGCTCTCCCACATCCATATCGGGACTTCCAATGGTTGTAGAAGTCCTGCCGGTCTCTGATGATCCACTTTTACTAGATGACAAGTGGCGCATTTAGAAACAAACACGACAATATCTTTCTTCATCCCGCTCCACCAATATTGTCGTCTCATGTCTTGGTACATTTTGTCCCCATCGGGATGTACCGCGAACCGTGAGCCGTGCGACTCTGCCATCACCTCGTGCCGCAATTCCTCCCCTTCCGGAACTACTAATCTCCTATTGAAGCGTAATCCCCCGTCTGAGATAACGGTATAGGACTCGGCTCCCTCTGCTAGTAATCAAACTATCTGCTCCTGAGAGAACGAGTCATTTGCCTGGGCCCTTACCAGCTTCGTGATAATCTGCGGCGTAACAGTCATCACAGACATGAATGATCGGGCCACTTCATCTTGGTGTCCCAACTCCTTCCACTTGGCCTTCCACGCCCCTGCCACCTCATCTACTGGCCTACGGCTCAACGCGTCTGCTACCACGTTAGCCTTCCCTGGGTGATATTGGATATCAAACTGATAGTCCTTCACAAACTCAAGCCACCTTCGCTGTCGCATATTCAACTCCTTCTGCGTGAATAGGTACTGTAGGGACTTATGGTCCGTGAACAATCGAAACTTCTCCCCCAAAAGGTAATGTCTCCAAATCCGAAGGGCAAATACAACTCCCGCCAACTCCAAGTCATGAGTGGGGTAATTCTTCTCGTGAGGCTTAAGCTTATGGGAAGAATAAGCTATGGCCTGACTTTCCTGCTGTAATACACCTCCAAGTCCTTGCAAGGACGCATCGATGTAAACTAGATACTCAACTCCCGGTCTCGGCAATGCTAGCACAGGTGCTGAGGTCAACTTGTCCTTCAACTCATCAAATGCCAGCTGACAGACATCACTCCAAATGAACGACACACCTTTACGAGTCAGATGTGTCAAAGGACCTGCTATCTTCAAAAATCCCCGAATAAAACTCCTGTAGTATCCTGCTAGTCCCAAGAAACTACGGATCTCAGTCGGTGTCGTGGGTTGTCCCCACTCCCTCACCGCGGATACCTTCCCCGGATCAACAGATATCCCCCGGTCAGAAATAATATGCCCCCAAAACTGAACCTCCTTCAGCCAAAACCCGCACTTCTCATATTTTGCATACAGCTCGTTCTGACGTAGCGTCTGCAAAACCTGCCTCAAATGCTCTGTGTGCTCCTCCTCTGTCTGGGAGTAAACCAGAATATCATCAATGAAGACAATGACGAACTGATCAAGGAACTCTCTGAACACCCTATTCATTGTAACAACCCAAATTTTTGAACGACTATTTTATATTATTTTTGCCCGATGAGCTAATTTTATAAAATAGGGGATGTGGGAGTAAATATTGTTTCCCATAATATTAAGGGATAATATTTACTATGTTTGTCTATTTACCGTTATGAAAAGGTAAATAGTATTATATGGTATATTACTGCATCGTTGTATGTGAAACGACGGTTATGACCTACACATAAATTGGGTAAAATTTATGAAATAACATGAAATTGGAACACAAAAATAGTTCACACTTTCTTGAATGCCAAAATAGGGGGTGCGGTTGTTTTTAGAATAGTCGAGATAGTCGAAATAAGTACCCCGTTGTAAATTTTGAGATTTGGGCATTTTAATGGGATTATGACTCAAATTAGTGGTTCCGAGTCATTTTTTAGTGGTGTATTTACATTTTAATGTGAGGAGTCATGTTTTAAAACCCGTATAAGTTCCCCCACCCCTTTTTCTTTCTTCATTTGTGAGAGAAACCAAAGGAAAGAGAGAGAGAGAGAAGAAAGAGTTGGGAGAAATGGAGAGAAAGAGAGAGGATGGGAGATTTGGGCCGGATTCCGTCGCCACCGGAGGTGATCAGAGACTACGAACCTCGAGGCAAGTTTCTTACTTGCTAGATATTGATTTAATGTGATAAATTTGCATGTATAGTTAATTTTGGAGGTTTAAACCCTAAATGGGTTTTTGGTTGATTTTTGTGGTAAACCCTTAAATCTTATAGATTGTATGGTATGGGGTTGTTACATGGGGTTATTTTGGTGTATAATTGTTAGGGTAGTGTTATTGGTGGAGGGGAATGAAGGAAGTTGAGGATTTTGGGTTTTAGGGTTCGGATTTTGGCTTTGAAAAAGAAGGGTTTTCGTGGATCTGTTAGGTGCAGTCGACCGCGGTCTAAGGATCGGTCGACCGGTCATGCCAATACGAGCTTACTGCTTTCTTTGGTATGCAAAGTCATTTAGGGGCGGTCGACCACGGTCCCCTGGCCGATCGACCGGTCCCCTGTTATTCCACTCTTATTTTCTTTAGTTTCTTCTAGATTATTTAATTTATTATAGGAGCTTAGGAACCTTCCTTTGGGAATTATTTAAGAGTCCTAGAGGGTTGTTATGGGTAGACTAATGTCCTAGGATAAAATGGGAGGTTTGGGTTTACCCCGAGGGCTAGTTGTTTAGGTTAATGTCCGTTTAAAGTTGGAGATTAACCGAAGGATATAAATTAGAGAAATGCGGAAGTTGAGACTCTTGGGAGATACTCCTTGAAGGAGGTTTACTTTGAGGGTTTATGAAACCTTATGAACTCTTGGAGAATAGTTTGAGGATTATGGTACTTCGGGTCTTAACTATTAATAATAACATGACACTAAGAATGAGATAAACATATGATAATATGTGGTATTAATGGGTAAGTACAAATGATTTTTTGAGAATGAAAAAGTGGAAGTTTTCAAAAGGAAAACGTAATGATTTTTATAAGTGTTAACTTATTATTACACACCTCCCTAAATCGCTATCATAAGGGAAGTTGCGTACGTGTGGTGAAGCCCCCTGACTAATGAACGCAGGGTGGATATAGTCCCTAGGCCATATGGGCATGATATACTGCGCTGGTTAGGAGATTCTGGGTGTGGTCTTGACTTTCTCGCAGGCAATATGGCCGCTTCCCGACGTTGGTAGGTTCCCAGGTTGTCTTGTATAGATAGGCCTTGAAAGATGATAGCCATTTAGGGGCGCGTCCAGTGGAGAAACCCGGAGGGACGGTCTTAGATTATTAAAGCAATTCATGATAATGAATTGGCTTTAATTACATTTCCTGGATGGAAGAAGGGAAATGGGATATATGGTACAAAAGTATTTTATGATAATAAAAATGACTTTTTATTTACACTTCCTGGATGGAAGAAAGGAAGTGGGATTTTATGAAAGGTTAAAGCATTTTTTTATGTTAATAAAACTTGCTTTGAAAATGTATTCTTCCTGGATGGAAGAAAGGAAATAAAATTGGTAATGTAACGGTATAAATGAGATTACATGGTAAACATTTGATAAAATGTTGTACCATTTATGTATATTCCTATGAAAAAAATGGGAATGATACACAAGAGTTATGAGATTCAAATGGTAAACATTTGAAAAAGTGTGGTACCATTTATATACATATTCCTAAAGAAAGAACTAGGAATTCTGCTTTTAAATGGTGGATGGGTTTATTTTATATTTCCTTTGTGTAGCTATAGATGTAACCTTCCACACTTATGCACACATACATTTATATTTTAATTATGTGCTTAGGGTCTAATGGATCTCAATGATCAACCTTGCCTAAATAGTAGTGTATCGGGGGGGTTCCTTGTTTGGATTTCGCTTTGCGAGACACCCCATGAACGAATAGGGTATAGTGTTGAGACTGGGGAGAAGTTAGCCCTTAGTACTTGGGTTAACTAGATCACCTCACGTTATTGCGTTAGGTTACTTCTAGATTGAGAGGTGAGATTTATCTTATGCTATATGCGAGTGATATACGCATTTAACTGTCATGCATTTTTTTGTCACATGGGAATCATATCAAACCGGGTCCTGACCCGTATCTATTTCTTTGCTTTTGCACATACTCTTTGCCGTTACAGGTGCTCTACCGCATGGACACCCGTACTTACATTTCCATTTTGGCTGTCATGGAGCTACATCATAATGCGGATGGCATAGGTTGTTTGTATTAGACGCTTCTTTCTATTGTACTCTAGTTATGTTCAGTACATTTATTCGGGCGTGTTTGCCCAAAGTATTGCATGCATTCGTTATATTGTAAATATTAAATGGTAATACTCAATGTATTATTTGTATTGGTCTGTTCACCGACAGCTTATTCGGTGATGTTTATTTTATTGTCATTCTTCATTCATTGATTTTTTGATATCCATCATTTTTGTAAATCGGATTGTCTAAGTGTTTTTCTTTTACTTTCAAAATTTTAAATTTAACAGTCCGTTTTCTAAAATGATTGGTGGTTATATCGTACTATTATTTTAATCGAGAGTGATGCTGAGAATGGACCATCTATGATTCCTGTGATTATTAGAGTATTGGGCTGGCCACCTATTATTTTAGTAGGCGGGTTGTCACAGATGGTATCAGAGCATTAGGTTCCAGAGTCCTTAGGAATCTGTGCGGATGTTCTACGTCTTCTGCGTTTCTCTCTGTTTGATGTAGAGCCTTAGGAATAAGGTCATTGAATTCTCTGGTGAGATTTCATTCTCCTGCTATGGTATGAGAACCCCGCAGATCTTTTGCGCGTTCGTGTGAGATTCGTAGGTCGTCAGATGAAGGGCGTCGTGGAAGGCCGTTGTGAAGGCATTATGAGACGGGATTATTTAGAGCTGTGAACTGTAGTCGGGGATTAGGGACTCTTTAGAGGTCATTCCCTTTGTAGTATTATCGTATATTACTACCGTGACTACTAAGTACAGTGGGTATAGTTTTTCGGGTACTGCTGCGAGTAGAGAGTAGTGTTGAGCTTGGGATTCCAAGCGACGTTAATTTGAAGATGAGAAGTCATTGACGAGGATCACATGTTGAAGTCTGATTGGATAGAGGAGGCGTAACCTCGTTCGGTGGAAGTATGAGGCCCAAGAGTTTGGCCTAGAGTGGGGTATAGGGGTGCTCAGGTGTGAAGATTGAAGGAAAGTCTTTCACCAGTAGGAGTGAGATTGGAGTGGCGAGTACACCAGTAGGAGTGAGATTGGAGTGGCGAGTAAGGTAATCGCCATATTTTGGTGGAACAGGAGGTTTTTGCCCATAGAGAAACCCATTAGATATTTTCAATAGCGAGTTTCTCTAGGATGTCAGGAAGGATGAGAAAGTAGATTCTCAGGTATTCACACAAGGTTCGGTTAGAGGCCGATTGTGAATAGAGGGTGCTATAGTTAAGGTAACTATGGACTAAAATAAGGGAAATACATAGAGGGCCTTTCTATGGAAATGATGGGCTCACAAGTAAGTTTTTCTAACACTCTTGGAGAAATAGTGTTCGTGGGACCCCATCGGTGGACCTCCACCTGGGGGAGACTCACTAAACTAAGGCCGAGGAGGCAGGTAGTATGTTCTCTTTGCTAAAGGAGTTAAGGGGAACTACGTAAGTGATCGCTAGGATAGCTAGATATGGAAGCAGTTTAGTTTGGAGGAGACTAGTTTAATGTGTCTAGGAACCATTAGTAGTGGCCAAGGGATTTGCCAATAGTCTGGCGGAAAATTTTCACCATAGATGAGGGTGAAGTATTTTCCTTATGATGAGATGGAGTAGTATACATTTACCCTAGATTCGGGTGTGTGTATCAAGCTTGTAGTATTGTGGATGTATATATAGTTCATATATATGTAGAACTTTCAGGATAAGGAAGTTTTGTGTTTTCCTTCACTCGTTATGGGGCGAGTGATGATATGGGGAGTATGTGCTACTTGTATCAAATGTGATACGAGTAGAGATATGCTTGGTTTGGTAGGTGCGATACCGAGCGAATAAATCGCGAGTCTATCCTATTCCTAGTTCTAGAGAAGGACTAGTTGTTCTATAATATCTCTCCTGGATACAGGTTGAGATTTTATAGAGGTGGTTTACGGGGTGTAGTTAGTTTTTATTTATTTTTTAATTATTTTATTTATTTTTTTTCTTTATTTGTTTTTGATTGCTTGCTTATTTTGTTGCTTTGCTTGTGTATGCTATTGCCTATTCTCCATGACCAACTAGTTAAGGGGATTGTGTGGAGGGGTTCCTTGTTTGGATTTCGCTTCGGCGAGACGCTCCACGCATGAACCTTAACGACGTTGGGAGTGGAGAGATACGCATTTTATTTTCTTTTCTTTTCTTTCCTTACTTTTCTGTTGGTTAAGATTTGGGTTGGAATGATTTAGCCAATCACGTAAATGAGTGGTTAGAAGGCTAAGTTATAGTGCGTGATATGAGCACTGCGATAGTTTTCCTCTGATCGATGTGGGGAACACTATGATATGGAAGTCGAATTGAGACTTATGGTTATGCCTTAATGAGAATGCCATAAATAAAAGATGTATATATGTATTTTGGGATTAAAGGGTTAGTGGCATTTTACAGGGAGTAAATGCCAGGTTGGCAAAATTATTAGTTTTTGTGATGGTAGGACTTAGGTGTAGAAAAGCTTTGCAGAGCGACGAGTTAGGATTCTAGCGATCCCGATCATGTGTCTTAGACCGTTACTTCTCGACGACCGACGACGCAAGGTAGTATTGTAACGGGAGGGTTCCTTGTTTGGATTTCGCTTCGGCGAGACGTCCCACGCATGAAATTGAGCTAATGTCGGAAGTCGGGAAAGGTCTTGGACACTAGGGATATAATTAGGATAACACTTGTACGACTATATTAGGATAGATAGATCGGTTTTAGGATTCTTAGGACGTTAGGCCCTTAGGGCATGCGACGTTGTTTTAGGAGGGTGGTAGGGAGTTGACCACAATAGGTTTGTGGGTTAACTATAAGGGGGATTCGGTCCCTAGGACGAAGGAGTATAGGATCTTAAGCGGTTTGGAACGATAGGCCTTAGAAGGTGGAGCCTTTTCTAGATAAAGTGTTACGTTAGTAACCTATCTTTCGAGGAGTTGAAGTATGGATTGGCATTTACTCCTACACTCGTGTTGTTATGATCGAATTGGATTTGACAAACGAGTCTTTCCCAGGAAGGGGAAGTAAAAATACCGGAGCATGAACCCTTTTATGTATGCGTCTCACAGACTTAAACTCCGTGAGAGGTATTATCCTTCGCCTTAGAGCTCGCAGCGGTAGTTTTCGCCGGAGTAGAGGAACTACTTCCCGGGCAGGATGTAAGTCTTTCGCGAACAAGGAGTTGGTGTTCGTAAAGGACTATCATTTGGATATTCCCTTTCTGCTATAGAAATGCGAATGGGAGTAGTTAATGCACCAAGCAGAATGAGTTTCACCGAAGGGACGTTTTAGTAAGGGCGTTCATGTCAGTGATTAACCGACTCAACTACTAGTGGGAAGAGACTAGTGGGGGGGGATGAGGAAGAAATGGAGTAGTAGCTTTTCGGAATCAAATTTCCGTACGATGGTTCGAATCAATTCTTACAAGAGGGGATGCCGCGCTACTAAGGGGTTGCTAGGATTGATAGAACGATAGTTTAGTAGTATACCTCTTATATATGATTAAGGTTATACTGTATGCCTGAATTTTGGGGGCAAAATTCCCCTCTAAGGGGGGGAGTATGTAACAACCCAAATTTTTGAACGACTATTTTATATTATTTTTGCCCGATGGTCTAATTTTATAAAATAGGGGATGTGGGAGTAAATATTGTTTCCCGTAATATTAAGGGATAATATTTACTATGTTTGTCTATTTACCATTATGAAAAGGTAAATAGTATTATATGGTATATTACTGCGTCGTTGTATGTGAAACGACGGTTATGACCTACACATAAATTGGGTAAAATTTATGAAATAACATGAAATTGGAACACAAAAATAGTTCACACTTTCCCGAATGCCAAAATAGGGGGTGCGGTTGTTTTTAGAATAGTCGAGATAGTTGAAATAAGTACCCCATTGTAAATTTTGAGATTTGGGCATTTTAATGGGATTATGACTCAAATTAGTGGTTCCGAGTCATTTTTTAGTGGTGTATTTACATTTTAATGTGGGGAGTTATGTTCTAAAACCCGTATAAGTTCCCCCACCCATTTTTCTTTCTTCATTTGTGAGAGAAACCAAAGGAGAGAGAGAGAGAGAGAGAGAGAGAGAGAAGAAAGAGTTGGGAGAAATGGAGAGAAACAGAGAGGATGGGAGATTTGGGCTGGATTCCGTCGCCACCGGAGGTGATCAGAGACTACGAACCTCGAGGAAAGTTTCTTACTTGCTAGATATTGATTTAATGTGATAAATTTGCATGTATAGTTAATTTTGGAGGTTTAAACCCTAAATGGGTATTTGGTTGATTTTTGTGTTAAACCCTTAAATCTTATAGATTGTATGGTTTGGGGTTGTTATATGGGGTTATTTTGGTGTATAATTGTTAGGGTAGTGTTATTGGTGGATGGGAATGAAGGAAGTTGAGGATTTTGGGTTTTAGGGTTCGGATTTTGGCTTTGAAAAAGAAGGGTTTTCGTGGATCTGTTAGGTGCGATCGACCGCGGTCTAAGGATCGGTCGACCGGTCATGCCAATACGAGCTTACTGCTTTCTTTGGTATGCAAAGCCATTTAGGGGCGGTCGACAGCGGTCCCTTGGCCGGTCGACCGGTCCCCTGTTTTTCCACTCTTATTTTCTTTAGTTTCTTCTAGCTTCTTTAATTTATTATAGGAGCTTAGGAACCTTCTTTTGGGAATTATTTAAGAGTCCTAGAGGGTTGTTATGGGTAGACTAATGTCCTAGGATAAAATGGGAGGTTTGGGTTTACCCCGAGGGCTAGTTGTTTAGGTTAATGTCCGTATAAAGTTGGAGATTAACCGAAGGGTATAAATTAGAGAAATGCGGAAGTTGAGACTCTTGGGAGATAATCCTTGAAGGAGGTTTACTTTGAGGGTTTATGAAACCTTATGAACTCTTGGAGACTAGTTTGAGGATTATGGTACTTCGGGTCTTAACTATTAATAATAACATGACACTAAGAATGAGATAAACATATGATAATATGTGGTATTAATGGGTAAGTACAAATGATTTTTTGAGAATGAAAAAGTGGAAGTTTTCAAAAGGAAAACGTAATGATTTTTATAAGTGTTAACTTAAGATTACACACCTCCCTAAATCGCTATCATAAGGGAAGTTGCGTACGTGTGGTGAAGCCCCCTGACTAATGAACGCAGGGTGGATATAGTCCCTAGGCCATATGGGCATGATATACTACGCTGGTTAGGAGATTCTGGGTGTGGTCTTGACTCTCCCGCAGGCAATATGGCCACTTCCCGACGTTGGTAGGTTCCCAGGTTGTCTTGTATAGATAGGCCCTGGAAGATGATAGCCATTTAGGGGCTCGTCCAGTGGGGAAACTCGGAGGGACGGTCTTTGATTATTAAAGAAATTCATGATAATGAATTGGCTTTAATTACATTTCCTGGATGGAAGAAGGGAAATGGGATACATGGTACAAAAGTATTTTATGATAATAAAAATGACTTTTGATTTACACTTCCTGGATGGAATAAAGGAAGTGCAATTTTATGAAAGGTTAAAGCATTTTTTTATGTTAATAAAACTTGCTTTGAAAATGTATTTTTCCTAGATGGAAGAAAGGAAATAAAATTGGTAATGTAACGGATAAATGAGATTACATGGTAAACATTTGATAAAATGTTGTACCATTTATGTATATTCCTATGAAAGAAATGGGAATGATACATAAGAGTTATGAGATTGAAATGGTAAACATTTGATAAAGTGTGGTACCATTTATATACATATTCCTAAAGAAAGAACTAGGAATTCTGCTTTTAAATGGTGGATGGGTTTTATTTTATATTTCCTTTGTGTAGCTGTAGATGTAACCTTCCACACTTATGCACACATACATTTATATTTTAATTATGTGCTTAGGGTCTAATGGATCTCAATGGTCAACCTTGCCTAAATAGTAGTGTATCGAGGGGGTTCCTTATTTGGATTTCGCTTTGCGAGACACCCCACGCACGAATAGGGTATAGTGTTGAGACTGGGGAGAAGTTAGCCCTTAGTACTTGGGTTAACTAGATCACCTCACGTTATTGCGTTAGGTTACTGCTAGATTGAGAGGTGAGATTTATCTTATGCTATATGCGAGTGATATACGCATTTAACTGTCATGCATTTTTTTTGTCACATGGGAATCATATCAAACCGGGTCCTGACCCGTATCTATTTCTTTGCTTTTGAACATACTCTTTGCCGTTACAAGTGCTCTACCGCATGGACACCCATACTTACATTTCCATTCCGGCTGTCATGGAGCAACATCATAATGCGGATGGTGTAGGTTGTTTGTATTAGATGCTTCTTTCTATTGTACTCTAGTTATGTTCAGTACATTTATTCGGGCGTGTTTGCCCAAGGTATTGCACTCATTCGTTATATTGTAAATATTAAATGGTAATACTCGATGTATTATTTGTATTGGTCTGTTCACCGACAGCTTATTCGGTGATGTTTATTTTATTGTCATTCTTCATTCATTGATTTTTTGATATCCACCGTTTTTATAAATAGGATTGTCTAAGTGTTTTTCTTTTACTTTCAAAATTTTAATTTGACAGTCCGTTTTCTAAAATGATTGGTGGTTATCTCGTACTATTATTTTAATCGACAGTGATGCTGAGAATGGACCATCTATGATTCCTGTGATTATTTGAGTATTGGGCTGGCCACCTATTATTTTAGTAGGCGGGTTGTAACATTCATCAAGTCCATAAACATGGCTGGAGCATTAGTCAAGCCAAAAGGCATAACTCGAAACTCGTAGGAGCCATATCTCGTTAAGAAAGCAGTCTTCGAGACATCCTCTTCCCTGATACGCAACTGATGGTATCCCGATCGTAAATCGATCTTGGAGAAGAAAGAAGCTCCTCTCAGCTGGTCGAATAAGTCATCGATTCGGGGCAACGGATATTTATTCTGTATCGTGACCTTATTCAACTCTCGGTAATCCACACACAACCTCAACGATCCATCCCTCTTCTTTACGAACAACACAGGGGCACCCCACGGTGAAGTACTCCTCCGGATAAACCCCTATCCCAACAACTGTTCAATCTGATCCCGTAACTCTCTCATTTTAGCTGTAGCCATACGGTAAGGTGCGCGAGAAATAGACCGAGTTCCCGACGTCAAGTCGATCACAAAATCTATCTCTCTACTCGGAGGTAATCCAGGTATATCCTGAAATACATCGGCAAACTCTCGAACAACCGAAATCGAATCAAGTGGTATCACCACTTCCTTAGAGGTCTCATCCTCTATATAATACAAGTGAGTGGACGATCCTCCCTCAGGACGAGGCATCGCCACCAAAAACATCTCCTGCCCGGGAATGGCAAAGATAATACTCCTACTGAAACAGTCAATCATGGCTCGGTACGCAACAAGCCAATCCATACCAATAATGGCATCATACTCGGTCATATCTAATACTAACATATCCGCGGGTAAAGTAAATCTCCCGATCTCTATACCCACGCCTCTACATACATGTGAAATTACGGAACCCCTACTCAACGGCGAATCTACGCATGTAACCGTGCTCTCGGCGGTGTCTAACAACCCAATGGTACGTGCAAATCTCATAGAAATAAAACAGTGTGTAGCCCCCGTGTCAAACAAAATACGCCCCATAGTCCCCTGAATATAGAACATACCCTCAATGGCTGGTGGATCCTGTGGGACTGCGGCCTGCTGAAGCTGGTATACTCTCCCATACTGCAGCTGCCCCTACTAAACTGGGACCGCTGGAATGGGTGGTAATGCTGCCATCTGTGGTGGTGCCGGGAGGGGGGCGGGAAACATAGGCCTCTGCGGCTCCTGTCGAGTACCCTGCTGCTGCTGCGGGGCCCTGCCCCTATCAGGACAATCCTGGCGTTTATGGCCAGTCTTGCCACAAACGTAACACTTCCCCGGGAAGTTCCCCCCTCTCTGTCCCTGCTGCCCCCGGCCCTGGTGGCCGTTACCGTTCCTCCCCTGGCCCTGCTGGAACTGATATTGACCATTCTAACCCTGTTGGTTCTGATGGCCGTTCGGACCCTGATGGCCCTGCCAGAAACCTCCTTGTCCGTGCCTGAAATTCCCCGATCTGAACCTCTTGTGATCCCCATGCTGGGAACCCTGGTCACCCTGTCTCTACCCCTGAACAGATTGTGCCCCACTGGCACCATGTCCTCCAGTCCTTCCCTGATGGCTGAACTCTCCCGATCTCTTGCCCTCAGCCATGTGAAAGCGGTGATCCTGACAGTGTAACAGTGCAGCGTTAACCACATCAAAGCAAGTGGCCAACGATAGATTCCCCAACAAATGCTGACGGATCCTCTAAGTCAACCCGTCTATAAATTTTTGTATCTTCTTCTCTTCTGTCGGTATATCGTCCGGAACAATATTCAACAGATTGGTGAATTTGGCCTCATACTCGGCCACAGTCTTACCTTCCTGCCTAAGATTCATCAACTTCCTCCTCATTTCCGTGTGAACAGCTGACGGAAAGTACTTGCGGTCAAACCGCACCCAAAACTCCTGGATCGGGAGAGTATCTCTCTCCTCCACGGTGGTAATGGACTCCCACCACTGCAGTGCAGACCCCACTATCTTAAAGGTAGCTAGTATCTGCTTCTGGACATCGGTGAACTCATACATCCTCAGGTGCCGCTGAATGTCCTTCCTCCACTGACTCGAAACCACAACATCGGAGCTACCTGCGAACTCCGGTGGGTGTGCTTTCGGAAAAGCATCACGTACACGTTCCCAAGCAGACGGGAATGTATGTGCCTGAACTGGTGCGACTACTGGCGCCTGAGGTGGTGCCTGCTGAACTACGTCTAGTGCGGCTTTTACCGCCTAGGCCACAATGGCTGCAACCTCGGTGGCATTCATCGTGCGCTGAACTAGTGCGGGTTGTGGTTCTGGCGTTGCATCCCTGGGAACCCGTTGTGCACGTCATGGAGGCATCTGAAATAAGAATAAAGTTTATAAGTTCGCAGTTATAAACTTAAAATAGCTGAAGAGCGACGCATACATAAAGGAATACAACAGTCCTAAAATATAGGGCTCTACATCAAAGAAAGCTCAGCGGAAACATAATAAGCCGTACAGATCCTAAAGGACACTAGAACCTGATGCTCTAATACCACCTGTGACACCCCGACTAATTAAATACCGGGTAGCTACTCCTTTATTAAATTAATACAAAATGCCAAGTTGGTCCAGTTAATAGCATCACTGTTGAAAACATTTTACTGATTACTAACCACCTAGTATTTAAAAAGTGAGTTTCCAAATTTTAAGTTAACTCTAATTAACATGCAATAAGAGGATAATGAGAGAATAACAATCATTCACCATAACGAAGCAATAGAATAACCAACAAAATAATAAGTCCGGAGGAAAACTCCTCACAACAATCCCACAACTGAAATAAGTAAAACAATGTATCGTGAATTAATTACATGCCAAAAGTCTGAAAATCTGAAATAGGAAATGTTTCTAATAGAAATGGGTGACATGCCCTACAACTGATGAAACCTGAATATAGAGTCAAGATAGATGAAGCGTCTACTAGCAAAGGCCTGTAACTTCCACAAACAGCTACAGCTCATCACCTGAATGCGGATCCTAAGCATGGTGTCCTTGTGGCTGGGCACCTAAAATGGTTTTTACAAAAATAGATTTGAAAGCAAATGGGTCAGAGCCCGAAAGTGGAGAGTATTTTTAAAATATCAAGTGCTTTAATGACATTAAAACAATGAATGCAAAATACATGTTAGGACGTGCACTCGCATGAAATACTCACCTCTCGACTAATTGTGCACTCCTAACGAATAGCACCCATCTAAGTGATATTTATATCTAAATAACTGATATGAGTTCTATCCTTTCTACTCGGTTCTCATTATACATTCTAACGTCATCAATTAAGTAAGGGGCTTTACTTAAACTCAGATTCTCAATTATTAGCAATACAATTCATTACAGGTTATCCCTTTATAGTTACTCAAAGCGTTTCTGTATTTATACTCACAATACCAACCTGAAAGTTCTCATTAATTTAAGTGTATATTAGTGATGCCATAAATATACAATACAAGCACCCGAGACTAAGCTGCGATGCACACATACTCTGCTATCGATCCTGGTACATCACGTACATAAGGATCACGCATTCCGAATCTCTCAGGAATCGTTCTCAGATAACAACAATCACAAACAATGGAGGCGAACACAGTCACATCACATGGGTCACGCACATGCCTACGCTCCCACGATCAGCAGACTTATTAACATCCCAATAAGTCCTTCTCTGACCTATGTTCTCGAGGTACCAATCTAAGTCCGGGCAACACAAGGATTAGAGGGCCCTAAGCGAACGTAAACCTCCTGTGATAGCAAGTATGGTAGGTATGTCATACACATAAAATCATATACATATACTAAGTATACACACATCTTAGTAATCACCGTAATTTATTTGTGTAATACCCCGTACTTTTGGCTATATTTATTTTTGGGATTAATTAATTAAATGTGAATTAATTGGGAATTAATCCGGGTAAAATACTAGCGAGTTGTGAGTTGGTATTTGCTATAATGAGTATATATGATGTTATATGAATATTGAAGTATGAATTTGTCGTGATATTGATATACGACAATTTGATCATTTTATTGAGACGCGGGTGATAGATGCGTCAGCATATAAATATTTTAATTATAAAAGTGAATTTAAATTCTATTAATCGTATGGTCGTTTTTAGTGCGCCAACGCGTCCGGAAGGGTCGAGATAGTCAGAAAACACTAGCCGGGGGTGTAGTTTGGGTCCCGGGGTATTTTTAGGCCATACCGGCAATATAAAGGGTATTTTGGTAATTTCGTATTTTTAGGAATTAAAAATGACGAAAATTAGGAGTCTTTATCTGATTGGGAATAGACCCACTAAACCCACTAACCAACCCTTAATGACCCAATAAGCTACGGAGGTTATCATTTAGGTTTCCAACTTTCCCAAAGAAAACCCTAGCCACCATAGCCACCTTTGGAGAAGAAAGCTTAGAGAGGGAGAGAAGGAGAAGGAATTCTGCAGAAAACCTTTACAAAATCAACACCAAATTCAGAGACAATCGAGGCAAGTGGTTTAATATCATTTAATTTCAGAGAATGCTCTTTCCATGTATAGGAATTTAATAAAATTAATTTGTTCTTGGTGTAATATGAAAACCCATGTATTTTGGAACTTAGAACTTGAAATCTTGAGGAGAATTGCATGTAGAATGATAGGTAGATGATTATACTGAGTATATTAGTGATTGGGTGAAATTAAAAGGGATTTTTATTGGGTTAATTCATGAATTAAAATTTTAGGGTTTGTGTTCTTGAATAATTGGGGGAAAGTGATGAGACTTGATGATTTAATGATGATTGGGATGAATTAACTCAGTAAAATACGTTAGTTTATAACCTTGTCATGTTTAGGAGTGATTAGAGACCTTTAAACATTGTTGGGACGAAGTTTAGAGGAGATTTGAGGAGTAAAAATTGATGAAAAACGTAACTAAGAAATTCTGGGCCGAAACTGGTCCCTCGTTAGAAGACCTTCCCAGGTCGTTCGAACGAGCTCGTTCGAACGAGCTTCTAACGAGTTGACCAGTCGCTTCTAACGAGGGGAGACTTCGTTCGATACCTTTGTTCGAACGAACTTCATTTCGTTCGATACATTCGTTCGAACGAGATGTCGTTAGAAGGTACAGTTCGTTCGAACGAACTGGAATCTCGTTCGAACAGCCTCGTTCGAACGAGACTTCTAACGAGCTGGCAGTTTCGGCCTTTTTGGCCTGTTTTGATTTCGGGAGTCCCGTAATCTTGTTCGAGGATATAGATAACCTTCCTTTGATGATGTATTGATAGGTTTGGGACGTTTGTGTTATTTTGAGGAGTAAATTATATACGAGCGATTTAAATTAAAGGGATAGTTGGGTTGAGACGTGAGTGTCTACTACGACTTGAGAATAAATTATGGCGCGTATGATTATAAACCGGAATCGTATAAAGTGTGTAAATTTTATATTGGTACTAGAATGAGAATAGTACTACTATTAAACTACGGGATTACTAAGACGTGTGTTTACTTAGTATTGGTATATGATTTATGTGTATGACATACGTACCATACTTGCTATCACGGGAGGTTTGCGTTCGCTTAGGGCCCTCTAATCCTTGTGTTTCCCGGATTTAGACTGGTTACCTCGATGAACATAGGTCAGAGAAAGACTTATTGGGATGTTAATAAGTCCGCTGATCGTGGGAGCGTAGGTATTTACGTGACCCATGTGATGTGACTGTGTTCGCCTCCATTATTTGTGATGTTGTTATCTGTGAACTATTCCTGAGAGATTCGGAATATGTGATCCTTATGTACGTGATGTACCGGGATGGATAGCAGAGTATGTGTGCACCACAGCATAGTCTCGGGGTGCTTATATTGTATATTTATGTTGTGGAAAATATACGCTTAATAAACTGGGAACTTTAATATGGTATTGTGTGTAACTATGGAATAACATAGAGGGCTAATCTATAACGATTTGTATTACTTTTATATGAGAACCGGAATTTACGTTAAGCGCCTATTTAACAGATATCGTTATAATGTTAATGGAACCGAGTAATAAGGGTAGGACCTATGACAGTCTAGCTAGATATGATGTCACTTAGCTAGTGGTTTGTGTCGTTTTAGATGGGTACTTACGTTAGGAGTGCACAGTTAGACGAGAGGTGAGAATATCATGTGAGTGCACGTCCTAACATGTACTTTATATTTAATGTTTTAAATGTTTTTAAAGCACTTGCAGGTTTTTAAAATATCTCCACATTCGGGCTCTGACCCGTTTGCTTTCAAATCTATTTTTCTTGTAAAACCATTTTAGGTGCCCATCCACAAGGACACCATGCATAGGATACTCATTCAGGTGACGAGCTGTAGCTGTTTGTGGAAGCTACAGGGATTTACTTATAGACGCTTCTATCGTTTGGATTCCAGATTCAGTATCTATCAGTTGTAGGGCATGTTGCCCATTTCTATTAGAGACATCTTTTCCATTACAGTTTTCAGACTTTGGCATGTATTGTTTCAGTATTCAGTTTAGTTATTTCAGTTGTGGTTTTGTAGTGGGGAGTTTTCCTCCGGACTTTATTTATAGTATGTGATGGTTATTCTTTCTACTTCATTATGGTGAATGGTGTTGTTATTCTTCATTACACTTGTTGCATGTTAATCAGACTTAAATTAAAATTTGGCAACTTACTTTTTAAATACTAGGTGGTTAGTAATCATTAAAATGTTTTCGATAGTAATGCTATTAACTGGACCAACTTGGCATTTTGAATTAATTTAATAAAGGAGTAGCTACCCGGTATTTAATTAGTCGGGGTGTCACAATTTGTGGTACACTTCTCATTCTCGTACCGACTTATAATGTTACACAATTCACATGTTCCCGGTTAATTCAATTATTTAAGCTCTCAATAATTCTCGCATCGTAATAGTCACTCATGTCCTATTCCACAATTTCCATTCAATTCAAATCTCACTTCTATGTTTTACTCCTCAATATATCCCAAATATCCCAACTATATCAATTTATCAACAAGGGAATGTTATCTCTACAATTAAACAAGGTTATGGGACACGCGAAATCAAAACAGGCCAAAAAGCCTAAACTATCAGCTCGTTAGAAGTCTCGTTCGAACGAGGCTGTTCGAACGAGAGTTCGTTCGAACGAACTGAGCTTCTAACGAGATCTCGTTCGAACGAAAGACATCGAACGAACATCCCTCTCGTTAGAAGGCAAACTGTCAACTCGTTAGAAGCTCGTTCGAACGAGCTCGTTAGAAGCTCGTTTGAACGAGCTCGTTCGAACGACCTGGGCAGGTCTTCTAACGAGGTGACAGTTTGAGCCCAAAAAATTCCTATTACGTTTTTCCAACTTTTCTTCACCTCTAATCTTATCTAAATGTCATTCCAACAAGGTTTGAAGGTTTCTAATCATCCATAAACATATTAAATTCGTATAGCAACATTTATATGGGGTCTAATCATCCCAAACCACATCTAATCATCAAATCTCTCCAATTTTCCCCAATTTTCAAGAACATGAACCCTAGAAATTTAAAGTCTTCCATAGTTATAATTAAATCCGTTTTTGCATATAAAAAGTAGTAATTCTCTTAGTTCAATCATCCAATAGCAGTTCTACATGCAATCCTACATTAAAATCTGAATTCACAACTCCAATTTCATGGGTTTTTATAGATCTCCCAAAAACAATACAATTATATGAATTTCCTACACATGGAAGAAACATTCTTTGCAAAAACGAAATTAAACCACTTGCCTTATGTCTTTCTCAGATTTTGACGTCGAATCTTGAAGGTTGAATTGTCCTCTCTCTCTCTCTCTACAGAATTCTCTTCTCTTTCTCTCTCTACAAATTTCTTCTCTCAGGATGACAATGGAGATCGAGGTTGGTTTGGCAAGTTTAAGGTTTCTAAACTTCTCCCATAGCCCACTACCTAGATTGGGGTTGGAAATGGCTTAGTGGGTTAAGACTAAGTCAGATTTTTAACTCTAATTTTCGTGGGTTTTAATTCCCAAAATTCCAAAATTACCAAACTACCCTTTTATGTTGCCAGTATGGCCTAAAAATGTCCCGGGACTCAAACTAAACCCCCGGCTAGTGTTTTCTAACTTTTTCGACCCTTCCGGACGCGTTGGCGTACTCAAAACGACCATACGGTTAATAAAAAAAAATTCACTTTTTAATTAAAATAATTATATTCCTGACGCGACTGTCACACGCGTCCCAACAAAATTTTCAAATTGTCGTATTTCAATCTCACGACAAATTTCATGATTCAATATTCATATATAGCCATATATACTCAATAAAATCAAATACCAACTCGCATCTCGCTAGTATTTTTATCCGGATTAATTTCCAATTAATACACATTTAATTCAATTAATCCCATAAATAAATATCATAAAAATACGGGGTATTACATTAAGAGGGTTGGTGAGGGACAAGGTCTAAAATGTACCATTTGTCCCTACCTATGTGCAGCTGCTTCTCCCCTCTAACAGGTGCCACCTGGTGTAAACCAAAATCAAAAAGCAAATGTGTCTCCCAATGGAGACAAAATATCTAATGTAGTAAATATCTTTTGAAATGGTAACTTGTGGTAAAAGCTTTGTAAACTTGAGAGAGGAGGCCTCGAGGACCTCCTCCTCTTCTAAGGAAATCATTTTGTTAAAGTTTATTTATTCTGAGCATCCCTTTGGCTGCTCACTTCAGTTGTGACTAAGTGTGAGATGTGTGTGGTCTTGAGTGACTCCTAGGGTCTTCCTACTAGTATTCTCTCAATCCTAAACTTCTGAGTGATTGAGCTTATTCAAACAACCTTATTTCTCAGCCGCCAAGTCAAAACTCTCAAGATATCCCAACTGTCCTATTTGTGCCATCCTGCTCAACTTATAAGAAAGTAAGTGTTAATGCTTTTTTTCTTTTAAATAATGACTTTTTATTTTATTTTTATTTTTTTGATAATTAAATATATCTATAAAGCCAACCGCTAAGGGAGCGAACCCGTATACAGGGAGTATACAAAGCAAAGAAAAGAAAAAGAAGAAAATAAACATACACATATGCCCGCCTCACAACCTCCCAAATTACAATACTAAGAGAATCTCGCCTATAAAGCGAACCAAATCATGGGACGTGGCGTAAATCTTACTCTTTGACCAGTTGAGTAGGGTGATTAAAAATAGATAACGAAGTCTCGATGGCACCATCTCAATACCTTCGAAGCAGCGCGTGTTCCTCTCCTTCCATATCGTCCACCAGATGCAGTGAGGATCCATGCGGCAAACCCTTTTGTAACCCCCCCCCCCCCACCCCCACCCCCATGGAGGATTCCAAGCCTCTAAAAGAACCCTAACTGACCCCGGCATGACCCAATGGGTCCTAGATATAGCCAAAAAAATGTCCCACAAACCTCTCGTTACCCTGCAGTGCAACAGCAAATGGTCGGTCTTTTCATCTTCTTCCTTGCATAACCAACACCGGTTAGCCAGACAATATCTTCTCTTCTGCAAACCTTCCATCGTCAAAATAGCCTGTCTCACCGCCGTCCAAACGAAGAATCTAATCTTGGGAGGCGCCTTAACCTTCCAAATCTTCTTCTAAGGAAACGGGCCCTGGGGGTATCCCTACCACTTAATATAACATAAATAATTACTTTTTATGATAAGGGGTTACTCATGGTATCCACTCCTGGCTAATAATAAGAATATAATTATGTTTACATAAATAACATGACTAAGTGTCATGTAAGAAAATAACTACATTTATGTTTTGGACTAACATTGGAACAGTATTCTAACTTTAATTTTCAATGTAAGTAAAACTAAAACATCATGGATGAAAGTAAAATTTATCATGAACTTCATGGATCAAAAGTGTAATTATATAATTATTAATATATGTACTAAAAAGTTCTAAAGTAATATCAAACATAACCACCAAGATTAACATATACAAATTATTTAAAATGTAATGTCATAAAATGAATAAAAAAAAATGTCGCACATCACATGTATAAGTGTTTATAGTAATCTAAAACCCATTTTAAAGATGCATGAGAAAAATGATTAGCCGCGGGTATGCTAAATGAACCTCAAAAGTTCTCACAAACACCACGATATAGCTTTTTAAACGTTGTTCATTGGTTGTAGAACGAATTTTTTGCGGAGAATTTAATATCACCATTTACCTTTACCCTTTTGATACATAAGACCATCTTTTATATCCTTACGTAAAATGTCATTTTGCATATAATGATTTTAGGAAAAACAGCCTTCTTGGGCAAAATGAGACTGGCAAAATATTCACGGTTGCCGAAATAACACAACTTTTTGTTGCAGATGGGCACATTATTAACATGTCCCCGCTGTTGTTAAACTGTTGCGCAAGCATTTATTTTGGATCTTTGTTTTGTTTTTCACTAATTGACTCGCAGATATATTGACGTGATCAAGGATATGTATGATGGTGCGATGACTAAAGTAAGAACATCAGCTGGAGAAAGTAGTGAATTTTCAATTACGGTAGGGCTACACCAAGGTTCAGCATTAAGTCCTTATCTCTTTGCTCTTGTTATGGATGAGTTGACTGGACAAATACAAGATGAGGTGCCATGGTGTATGCTATTTGCAGATGATATTGTTTTAGTCGATGAGACTAAGATGGGGATAAACGCTAGGTTGGAATTGTGGAGAGAAACTTTAGAAACAAGAGGATTTAAAATAAGCAGAACTAAAACAGAATATGTGGAGTGTAATTTTAGTAGTAATAGGAGGACAAATGGAGATGTGAAATTGGAGGGTCAAGAAATACCTAGAAATGATCATTTTCGTTATTTAGGATCGATTATACAAAAAGATGGAGATATTAGTGATGATGTTACGCATAGGATTAGAGCAGGCTGGGTTAAGTGGAGAAGTGCGACCGGCGTTCTGTGTGATAGGCGTATACCTTTGAAGTTAAAAGGAAAATTTTATAGGAAGGCCATTAGACCCGCCATGTTATATGGGACAGAGTGTTGGGCAACCAAGAAACAAAATGTGCAGAAAATGAGTGTGGCGGAGATGCGAATGCTAAGATGGATTTGTGGTAAAACTCGAAAGGATAGAATTAAAAATGAACAAATTCGTAAAACGGTGAAAGTAGCTCCTACAGAAGATAAATTGAGAGAAAATCGACTTCGATGGTTTGGACACGTCAAGCGTAGACCAATGGATGCTCCTGTAAGGAAGAGTGATTTAGTTAGTATTGATGGTAACCCAAGGGGTAGAGGTAGGCCTAAATTAACTTGGTGGGATATTATAAAAAAGGACATGATATCATGTGGTGTAACCGAAGATATTGCACTGGACAGAATTGAATGGAAAAATAGGATTCATGTAGCCGACCCCAAATAATTGGGAAAAGGCTTTGTTGAGTTGAGTTGAGTATAGAGTAAGACCCTAATTTTGATTTAATAACGTAACAGATGCCTTTTAAATGTGGTAACATGGCTATAAACTTTAGAGATGGTCTAAGGGGGGAGGGGAGGAAAAATGCAAACATTGCATTTTATGTTGAGTTTACGTAAAGAATTAACCAAAGGGTAACTTTTTAACTTATGACTGTGTGAACATAGCAGGCAACTAGGGTGCACGTAATTTGAAAATTTTACAATATACTTGCATAAATTCTTAAAATATACTTGGTATATAGCATAAATTTTACAATATATTTGGTAAAGGAAATCAAGTCTCTTAGTGATATAAGGTTGTCACTGGACAGTCTTGGGGGTGGTTTGAGTTTGGTCCCCACTTCGATCCCTGGAACTATCAAAATAATGCTTGGCCAGCGGAAGTCACGAACCGCGAATGAAGATTAGTCGAAGTGCGCGTAAGATGGCGCGAACACCTCATAATATGTTACCAAAAAAAAAAAAAATTGGGTATAAGAAATTGCATGATTCATCGTTGTCTCTCCTTTTTAAATTTTGGGAGGAACAGTCTGTTTTGGGGCTATGGCCCTTTACTTTGTGCTTCGTATCCTTCTCCTGTACGAAATTCCACTCCATTAGGCGAATTTATTTTAATGAATTATTTATTTGTCCAAAAAAAAATCATTAAAACAATTGCTTTTTTACAATATACTTGACCCTTCCATTTGAAATGCACGTTACAATTACATACCCAGAAAGAAAACTGTAACTTTCACATTTATGTTGAAGCTAAAAGATATAATTCATATAAATTGACAATTAAAGGATGAACAATAGGAAACTAAAAACTTTTCTAAGTCGGCACTTTCAATATTTCCCCAACAGTATTTTCCTATGACCAAAAATAAATTGTCTCCCAACCGAAACATCCGTATATCTATTACTACTGGATATAATTTCATGTTTTTTTAATCGAAACCAGACTGCCACTAAATCAATGACTGGTTTGCTCAATTATAGGAACAAGACATAGCCAGGACAACATGTTTGAAAGCTTGAAACACAGAAGGATTTATATCCAACAAAAACACACGGGAGTTGCAAGTTTTTCTTTCGTTGATAACAACCAATAATGGCGCCTAAGTAGAATAGGCACCACAGTGGTGCCACCACTATTACAATTCCACGTGTCTGATGATAAACTTTGACAGTTAGTATACACAAAAGGGGACCCCCATCGCAACATGGAAGAGAAAAGGGTTCCTATTCTATGAAACTATGAAACTAGGAACGGATATATATATACTGTTCTTCGCATATCAGTCCGCATTTTAAGAGTGCGAACCGAATACGTGTCGCTTGACGGTGAGCCTAGAAATTATAAACTCACTGTCAGGCAACACGCGTCCGGTCCGCACACTTAAAATGTTGACTAGTATGCACAAGATCAGTACTATATATATATATATATATACTAGCGGAATGCCCGTACCTGAAAGCACGGCGAAAATATCCAAAGTACGTAATTATAAAATGGTGAAAATTTTCAAAGTACATACTTGCAAAACGACTGAGATTTCTTTCCCCAACAATTAAGGTAAACAATTTAAAAAATTTAGACCAGACACTAATAGTTCGTCCTAAACCTCGTATAAACAACATCGATTTAACTAAACGCACGAAAAAATATCGACTACATTGGACCACACACTTACTAATAAAAATAGTTATAGTCTAAAACAACCACCATAGCATATTTGGTTGACACTATAATCAATAACAACCAAAATTCATGACAACAATGGTAGTCAAAATAAATTTACAATATTTAAGTCGAAGATTATTATAGAACACAAATTGTAAACAATTTTTAAAAATTGGACAGAGTTTCCTTAAAAAAATATTTAAGTTGAAGACTATCCACCTTGTTTAAAAAGTAAAAATACTCAATACTAATAGATCACTATTGATAATTTAATCACAAAAATGCCCAAAAATATTTAATATTACATTAAAAAATAAAGTATCCAACACGTCAATTGGGGTTCTCCCACATGTTCCAATATAAGAATTGTCCATAGTTCGCAAAGAATCATCTGATACAAAACAAAAAAGGTCACTAATAGTTACAACCACATGAAATCATATCAAACATGTAGCTAAAAAGTACATAATTAAACACCACCTCCATGTTCTATTTAAAATAATCTCCTCATTTCACAAAAAGAAAAAGAAAAAACTAACACAAATTTAACCATAAAAAATATATTCAATGGAATAATTGTCTCGACACCAGACTTATTGATTCAAAACAAAGTAGACATATATAATATTTATCCAATCCAACAAATTTAACCCTAAAAAATATGTGTCCAAAACCATTATATTACTCGAAAACCTTTGAAGCACAATACAACTTTAAACTCACCAATGGGGTAAAAATGCATTAAACACATATTGAAAGAACCCATCTACTGAAATTCTTACTTGTCTCTACATTAGTACCTGAAAATGCACAAAAGGAAAAACGAAATACACAAAACAATTTTAGAGGGGATTGTTAAAAAATAAGGAACCAAACACAAATTTAAAAATTTAAACTTACCAATGGCTTTCTCACTGCTGGCCAGATATTTAGGGATATGGATAGCTTTGAGAGAGAGCTCAAGCAGGCTCCTAGGCCTAACCTGCTGTTGTCCAAAGCATGGATAGGTGAACCCCTTTGTGACACCTCGACTAATTAAATAACGGGTAGCTACTCCTTTATTCAAATTAATACAAAATGTCAAGTTGGTTCAGTTCATAGCATCACTGTCGAAAAACATTTATTTAAACAATTTCTAGCCAAATAATATTTAAAAAGTGAGTTGTCAAATTTTATTAAATTAAATTAACATGCAACCAACTAAAACTAGTAGCTAAATGATACTACCATCACATCACAGTCACATCAAGATAATAATGGAATAATAAAATGAGTCTGGAGTAACACTCCTCTGAATAATCCCAAATAATGGATAAAACCAAATACAACCTCTGAATAATAAATGAATTAACTTCAAAACTGCAATGGAACTGAGTATGATAAAACCGTCTCTAAAAGAAAAGGGGCGACATGCCCTAACAAGTGAATAAGTCTGAAATGGAATCAATATAGAATGTGGAGGCGTCTATCACCAAGATCATGTAACTTCCACAGTAGTTACAGCACGTCACTGAAATGGAACTCCTAAGCTTGGCGTCCCTGTGGCTGGGCACCTAAAAGGTTTTTTAAGAAAATAGATTTGAAAGCAAACGGGTCAGAGCCCGATGTGAAAACAGTTTAAAAATATAGCAAGTGTTTAATTGCATTAAACAATGAATATAAAGTACATGTTAGTTCCGTGATCTCACATGAATTTCTCACCTTTAAACTAATGTGCACGCTTAACGTATATCCATAATCCATCCTAGTTATGCCGCTAACTAACTAGTCTATACTGTAACCCGTCCTCACATGATAATATAGGGGTTTGTTCAAGACATTCCAATATAATTTATGTGAATCTACCTCTTCATTGCTCACATTAATTTATTTTAAATCATATAGGAAATTCTCAATTTTAACTTTACTCAAAGTGTCGCAACTATTCACTCACATTAATAAGAACATTCACCCACATTAACAAGGAGTATGCTATCATCACCAATATATAAATTTCAACATAATAATTTACTTTGGGCATCCCTAGGATAAGCTGTGGTGCACACATACTCTGCTATCGAATCCCGATACATCACGTACATAAGGACTACGTATTTCGAATCTCTCAGGAACCGTTTTAATAAGTAAAATCACACATATTGGAGGTGAACATAGTTCACATATCCATGGGTCACGCACATACCTACGCTCCCATAGTCGGCTGACTTATTTACTCACAAATAAGTCATTCACAGCCCTATGTCCTTAAGGTACCAATCTAAATCCCCCCCCGTAGGCACACAAAGATTAGATGGCCCTATTCGAAAGCCGACCTCCCATGATAGCAAGTAGGGTAGGTATGTTATACACATATAAGTCCATCTACTAAGCATTCACACATATTAAATATCTTATAATATTAATAGAGGTATATTCTACATCCCTATACCGTTATTTCAATTTGTACATTTTTAAGTCTTCGAATAATATACAATATAGACCGCCGATACATCTCACGTTGTAATTCTAAGTACTTAAAACCTAACCCATAAAGGTTACCAAGTCTCTTATTATTCCCACATTTAAATCCACTATTCTTAAGGTCCTCCTTTTTGCCACTAACCTTATATTATCCACTATACAAAATTTAATCATTTAATCTCAACTCTAATAGTATCTCACTTGACGAGCTTTATTACGTTTTATATAATTCTCAAAATTGAATCCTAATTATACTCCGATCTCGCAAACATACCTACTGGTCTTCCTCAAGTTTAAGAGTGTTCACAAAGTTCCCAACAATAATTCTCTAGGGTCGAAATTATTAAAATTCAACAAAGGAAAAAATGTAATCAATTCTGGGAAGGTCGATCAATCGACCTTGAATGTTGATCGATCGATGGTGGTCGATCGATCGACCTATGAGTGTCGATCGATCGATCGCACCAGATGGGTTATGAACTACTTCGTTCTTTTAGTCCAAAATTTGTCCCAAAACTTCATTACAAGGTATGAAATTCTAATTTAATGTTATAGGATCATCATACAACCAAAACACATCATTGTTAACGTTCCAAAACCTTTTAATAATCAATCATTGGCCTTATATGGATCAAAACTTCAATAAAAACCCTAGTTTTCTATGTTCTTCAAGAACAATGATAATTCTCCTCTTTAATTCGTTTTTAAATTATCAAGAGTTGTGTTTTGGGTACTAAATTCGTCCACAATAATTCTACATGTAATTCCTAACCAAGGTTTAGAGTTGTACATCAAATTCATTGGGTTTTTCATCAAATCTTTCAAGACAATTATTAATTTCTACATTAAACATGGAGAAAATATTCATTAAAACTAATGAAACCAAATCACTTGCCTTAAGTTTGATGTTCTGATTCGTTGTTGGTGTTCAAGGTTTGATTCTCTCTTCTTTTCGGTCACAATTTTCGTCTAAAATGGTGGTGGTGGATGGTGGTTTTGGTTTGGAAACCCTTTTGCAACTTCCCTCTAACTCACGTAGCCCACTCTCTTGTTTTTGGCTGATAATGGCCCTAATGGATTTTCTAATAATATATAAATAAACTCTAAAATTCGTGGGTCTTAATTCCATAATTTTTAAAATTACCAAAATACCCTTCCGGGTTGCCTGTTTGACCTAAAAATGCTCCGGGACCCAAACTAAACCCCCGACTAATGTTTTCTGACTATCTTGACCCTTTCGGACACGTTGGCGCACTTAAAATGACCATATGGTTGATAAATTATAATTTACTTTTTAAATCTAATGAAATTGATTCCTGACGCGAGTGACACGCGCGTCCCAACTTAATTTATCAAATTGTTGTATTTATAACTCTCGACAATTTTAATACTTTCCATACTCATATATTACCATATATACTCAGTAATATTCAATATTATCGTCATAATAATACCAACTCGCATCTCGCTAGTATTTAAATACGGATTAATTTTCGATTAATTCCCATTTAATTTAATTAATCCAATAAATAAAAATCAATAAAATTAGGGGATATTACACCCTCCTCGTAATGCAGTCCTAAAATTTAATGTTGATGCTGCCTATTCTGCAAGGCTTACCAAAAAGCCACGATAAGTGGGATCCTTCAATATTCTAATGGTACATTTCACATGCGATTTCGCAAAGAAAAGAGGACAAATTAAGCCTTTGTAGCTAAAGATTAGGCGTTGTGTGAGGCTTGTCTGATTACTAAGTCTCTTGGCCTTTTCAACATATGTTTTGAGAGTGACAACTCAAGCATTATGGACTGTTTCTTAAGGAAATCGGATGTTGTCCCTATCATTAATGACATTTTGGGTATGTCTTCTAACATTGAGGTGTCTTTCAAGTGGGCCACAAGAAGATGCAACTCGGCAGCTTATTGGTTTTGCTCCCATCATTTTTCTTTCCTTAAGGAGTTACTTCATTATGTTTCTATGTAATTTTGGCCTTGCCTTGTTGCTGTTAAAAAAAATGGTTTCCAGTCATACCTAGACAACAATTGATAGGGCCTTTATTATTGAAAATAACAAATCAAAATTCACTATGTGCATACATGGAAGCTATGAGCTTGGAATTATTTGATAACTTAATAAAAAATTGAACACAAATCAAAGAATTATGTCCAAGATAACAAAGAAGAAAACATAAAAAAAGAGCCTTATCATAAAGGAAATAATACTTGGAAAAACTTTCAAAATGGAAAAAAAGAAAACACGAAAAATTAGATGAATAATCTTTCAACTTCAAAATGCAAACGATGGAAGACAGTGGATTTAAACATTTTTTAGCTATGTATTTTCTTATTGGAAATAAACGTGGACACATGTTTACATGTAATTTATAAATAAGACCTTCCTAGAGATTAAATTCAAAACGAAACAAAAATAATACCAGTGTAAAGCCTGGCACATCTAGCATACTCTTCATAATTTTCAAGCAGCATCTTGTCTGCCTGCGCATTGAAAGCTTTTTTTTCTTCAGATTAACATAATTTTTTTTATTACATTGCCTTGTAGAAACGACATCAGGGATCTATAATCGTATCAATTTACCCATTACAATTACACACACATGTAAACCTCAACCCTATTGTTGTTCCACCAAACTACCACATGCAACATTTAAATGAAAATCTATATAATAGTAAGCAATTGGATGTTAATGAACTATAATGCATTCAGACGGTGAACTTTCAAGAGGATCTTACTTTTACTTCATCATAAGAAGAATGACAATATGAGCTGCAATACTCCTATTTTCCCCAAGGTTGTCGACCTTCTCATGAGTTTTTGCTTTGAGGTTAACAACAAATAGGTCTGCACCAAGCAGATGAGATAAGTTGGCTTTAATGGTCTCCTTGCACTACACCAAATCTGGTGATTGGTCACAGCCAAAATCCCTGACCAAAGCTGCGGGTCGGGGACTTGGGCCCTGACCATTTTAGGCATGACCATTTTCGTGGGTCGCGGCCCAAGTCCATGACTAAAAAATGGTCACGACCGAGAGGGGTCACGGCAAATGGTCGCGGACTTGGGCAGTGACGGGTCGCGGACCTCATCCGTGACCCACAACCGTGACAAATTTGTCGCGACCAAAGTCCGCGACCCACAACCGTGACAAAAAAAATTGGTCGCGGCCCTCATCCGTGATCCATAACCATGACAAATTGGTCGCGGTCAAAGTCCGCGACCAACGACCGTGACAAACAAATTTTAAAAAAAATGGTTGAGGCCCAAGTCCGTGACCCTTTACCATGACAAAAAAATAAAAAAAATGATCGCGGATTTTGTCTGTGATCAAAAAAAAAAAAAATGATCGTGGCCCAAGCCCGTGACCCACAATCGTGACGAAAAAAATAAAAATGGTCATGGACAAAGTCCATGACCATATTTAACTATAATTTTAAAGAAAATGTATTTTTTTGGTCCAATCCTAAAATTAGGGGTCCTGTGAGTGCACCGTCGGTTGATACGTGTAACGTTTGACGCGTATGAGGTGTTACAAATATTTATTATTGACAAAACAATAAAAAAAATCACAAATTGCGAATCGAGAACGTTGTTAATAAACAAATATATATACAAACTTATAAACATTACACGTCTTTGTAAGGACATTTTGTCCATTATCTATGTGTATGTCATAAGTCGTTACATCGTTGAAGAAATTCAAGATCGCATCATCTTCATCGGATCCGAATATCAAAGAATTCAAGGAAGTAATCAAAATCCTGGACAGCCGGACCGGTCCGCCCCTTTTAAAAAAGAACCGGTCTGCCTCTTTTAAAAAAGAACCGGTCCGACCTCGGACCGATCCGCCTCAGAACCAGACCGGTCCGCCTGAGATAAAATCGTGCAGATCGTGCTGAGATTTTTTAGGGCCAGGTTTTCTTTTATAAACCAACTTCGGAGATTTGTTTTCTAAGACTTTCATTGATGATTTTTAGAGTCCTAAAACTCCAAGTCTTCAACTTTTTGAGTCCCAAGACTCTTGTTTGATTCACACCACATAGCCAAACCCTTGTGAATCTGTTTGCAACCCAAGAACACATTTGTGTGTCTGTTCATACCCTTGTGGAGAAGACCGTCCTTCTTCTTCATTGCTTCCCTCCTGGAAAGGGAAACTTCCAGCCGCCGACTACAGATCTGACGCCTGCGGGTAATTCTGTGTCTGTTTATTTTCATTGTAATCCGAGAAATTGTATGTTACAATATTATAATGAAAATAAATGGTTTTTGCCCCTTTGGGGGATTTTTCCTCACATGTGTGTGTTTGAATGTTATTGCATGAGTTATCATCTTGTTCAATCACATGTAGTTGCATGTTTAGGATTTAATTGATAAAAACTGAGTTTAATTAAATAATTTCTTTATTTGAATGCACGCGCACTCTTTCAGTCTTAATAATTCACAGACCAAAAAAAATATTGGCCAGAGTTCCTCTATTTTCTTGACATTCCAAAACCTCTAAATGTAAAACCTGCTTATTATAAAGCCCGCACTGCCATACAATTCAACAATCAAAAAAGCCTGAACGGCCATAAAACTAAACAATAAAAGCCCGCACGGCGGTAACACAAAAAATAAAATCCTGAATGTCCACAACATATAAACAATCTTCTTGTTGTAAACCATTGCCTCCTTCATTTGTTCAGCGTGCAAAAATCCTACAAATGATAGGACACATAAAAAAATATTAGTAACCAAGTAGTTTTACAAAACATTTAATCAAGCTGAAAAATTGCATATATGAGTTAAAATTATCAACATATCAATATTTTTAAGCCTAAGTCTCAAAATTTGCAAATTATCGTAGTATTCTCAAACCGAGAGTCCCGCGGTTGCGCGGTCAGTTCCTACGAGTCACATTGGTCCCATGGGAGGTGTTGGTGCCACCTACGCGGTCGTTCGGGGGCTGTTAGGGTTTTCACCCTCTAAAGCCATGTTTTTTAGCCTAAGTCTAAAAATATTGAAATTACCATCGTATTCTCAAACCGACAGTCCCGGGGCTGCGCGGTCAGTTCCAACGAGTCACATTGGTCATGTGGGAGGTGTTGGTGCCACCCACGGAGCCGTTCGGGGGCAGTTTCGCATTTTCACCCACTAACGCCATCTTTTTAAGCCTAAGTCTAGAAATATTCAAATTACTATTATATTCTCAAACCGGGAGTCCCGGGGCTGCGTGGCCAGTTCCTACGAGTCACATTGGTCCCGTGGGAGGTGTTGGTTTAACCCACGGGGCCGTTCGGGGTCTGTTTTGGGTTTTCATCCTCTAACGCCATGTTTTTAAGCCTAAGTTTAGAAATATGCTAATTATCGTCGTATTATCAAATTGGGAGTCCGGCGGCTGCGTGGTCAGTTCCGACGAGTTACATTGGTCCCGTGGGAAGTGTTGGGGCCATCCACGGGGACGTTCGGGGGCTATTTCGAGTTTTCATCCTCTAACGCCATGTTTTGCTCAAGTCTAGAAATATGCAAATTACCATCGTAATCTCAAATCGGGAGTCCCGCGGCTGCGTCGTCATTCCGTACGAGTTACATTGATCCCGTGGGAGGTGTTGTTTCCACCCACGGGGACGTTCGGAGGCTGTTCCTAGTTTTCACCCTCTAACGCCATGTTTTTAAGCCTAAGTCGAAAAATATGAAAATTACCGTCGTATTCTCAAACCGGGAGTCCTGCGGCTACGTGGTCAGTTCCTACGAGTTACATTGGTCCCATGGGAGGTGTTGGTGCCACACACGGGGATGTTCGGGGGGCTATTTCGAGTTTTCACCTTCTAACATCATGTTTTGCTTAAGTCTAAAAATATGCAAATTATCATTGTATTCTCAAACCGGGAGTCCCGCGGCTACGGGGTCAGTTCCTACTAGTTAAATTGGTCCCGTGGGAGGTGTTGGTGCCACCCACGGGAACGTTCGGGGGCTGTTTTGAGTTTTCACCCTCTAACGTCATGTTTTTAAGTCTAGGTCTACAAATATGCACATTTTCGTTGTATTCTCAAATCGGGAGTCCCCCGGCTGTGGAGTCAGTTTCTACGAGTTACATTGGTCCCGTGTGAGGTGATGGTGCCACTCACGTGGACTTTCGGGTGCTATTTTGAGTTTTCACCCTCTAACGCCATGTTTTTAATCATAAGTCTAGAAATAAGGAAACTAGCATCGTATTCTCAAACCGAGAGTCCCGCGACTGCGGTGTCAGTTCCTACGAGTTGCATTAGTCCCGTGGGAGGTGTTGGTGCCACCCATGGGGACGTTCGGGGGATGTTTTGAGTTTTCACCCTCTAATGTCATGTTTTGCTTAAGTCTAAAAATATGCAAATTGCCATCGTATTCTCAAACCGGGAGTCCCGCGGCTGCGTGGTCAGTTCCTACGAGTCACATTGGTCCCGTGGGAGGTGTTGGTGCCACCCACGGGGACGTTCGCGGGATGTTTTGAGTTTTCACCCTCTAACGCCATGTTTTTAAGCCTAAGTCTAGAAATATGCAAATTACCGTCGTATTCAGAAACCGGGAATCCCGCGGCTGCGTGGTCAGTTCCTACGAGCTACATTGGTCCCATGTGAGGTGTCGATGCCACCCACGGGGACATTCGGGGGCTGTTTCGAGTTTTCACCATCCAACGCCATGTTTTTAATCATAAGTCTAGAAATATGAAAATTACCGTTGTATTCTCAAGCCGGGAGTCCCACGGCTACGGTGTCAGTTCCTACAAGTTAAATTGGTCCCGCGGGAGGTGTTTGTGCCACCCACGGGGCCGGTCGGGGGCTGTTTTGGATTTTCACCCTTTAAAGCCACGTTTTTAAGCCTAACTCTAGAAATATGTAAATTATTATCGTATCCTCAAACCGGTAGTCCTGAGACTACGCGGTCAGTTTCTACGAGTTACATTAGTCCCGTGAGAGGTGTTGATGCAACCCACGGGGCCGTTCGGGGGCTATTTTTGGTTTTCACGCACTAACGCCATGTTTTTAAGCCTAAGTCTAGAAATATGCAAATTACCATCGTATTCTCAAACCAGGAGTCCCGCGGATGCGTGGTCAGTTCCTACGAGTTAAATTGGTCCCGTGGGAGGTGTTTGTGCCACCCACGGGGCCGGTCGGGCACTGTTTTGGATTGTAACCCTCTAAAGCCACGTTTTTAATCCTAAGTCTAGAAATATGCAAATCATCATCGTATTCTCAAATCGGGAGTCCTAGGGCTACGCGATCAGTTCCTATGAGTTACATTAGTCCCGTGGGAGGTGTTGGTGCCACCCACGGGGCCGTTCGGGGGATGTTTCTAGTTTTGACGCACTAACACCATGTTTTGAAGCCTAAGTCTAAAAAATTGTAAATTACCATCGTACTCTCAAATCGGGAGTCCCGGGGCTATACGGTCAGTTCCTACGAGTTACATTGGTCCTGTGGGAGGTGTTGGTGCAACCCACGGGGCCCTTCGGGAGTTATTTTGGGTTTTCACCCTCTAAGGGCATGATTTTATGCTTAAGTCTAGAAATATGCAAATTATCGTCATTTTTTTAAACCCAGAGTCCCGGAGCTGCGCAGTCAGTTCCTACGAGTTACATTGGTCCCGTGAGAGGTGTTGGTGCCACCCACGGGGATGTTCAGGGGATGTTTCAAGTTTTCACCCTATAACACCATGTTTTTCTTAAGTCTAGAAATATGCAAAGTACCATCGTATTCTCAAACCGGGAGTCCCGCGGCTACGTGGTCAGTTCCTACGTGTCACAATGGTCCCGTGGGAGGTGTTGATGCCACCCACGGGGACGTTCATGGGCTGTTTTGAGTTTTCACCCTCTAACGCCATGTTTTTAAGCCTAAGTCTAGAAATATGCAAATTACCGTCGTATTCTTAAATCGGGAGTCCCGCGGCTGCGTGGTCAGTTCCTACGAGCAATATTGGTCCCGTGTGAGGTGTTAGTGCCTCCCACGGGGACGTTCGGGAGCTGTTTCGGGTTTTCACTCTCTAAAGCTAGATTTTTACACCTAAGTCTAGAAATACGCAAATTATAGTCGTATTATCAAACCGGGAGTCTCGACACTGCGCAGTCAGTTCCTACGAGTTACATTGGGCCCGTGAGAGGTGTTGGTGCCTCCCACGGGGCCGTTCGGGGGTTGTTTCTTATTTTCACACACTAACGCCACATTTTTTAACCTAAGTATAAAAATATGCAAATTACCGTCGTATTCTCAAACCAGGAGTCCTGCGGCTGCATGGTCAGTTCCTACGAGTTACATTGGTCCCGTGGGAGGTGTTAGTGCCACCCACGGGGACGTTCGGGGGCTGTTTCGAGTTTTCTCCCTCTAACACCATGTTTTTAAGCCAAAGTTTAAAAATATGCAAATTATCGTCGTATTCTCAAACCGGGAGTCTCGCGACTGCGGGGTCAGTTCCTATAAGTTACATTGGTCCCGTGGGAGGTGTTGGTGCCACCCACGGTGACGTTCGGGAGATGTTTACTATTTTAACGCACTAAAGTCATGTTTTTAAGCCTAAGTCTAGAAATATGTAAATTATCGTCGTATTCTCAAATCGAGAGTCCCGGGGCTACGCGGTCAATTCCTACGAGTTACATTGGTCCCGTGGGAGGTGTTGGTGCCACCCTCGGGGCCATTCGCGGGCTGTTTTGGGTTTTCACCCTCTAAAACCATGTTTTTAAACCTAAGTCTAGAAATATCCAAATTGTCATCGTATTCTCAAACCGGGAGTCCCGTGACTGCGAGGTTAGTTCCTACGAGTTACATTGGTCCCGTGGGAGGTGTTAGTGCCACCCATGGGGACGTTCGGGGTTGTTTCGAGTTTTCACCCTCTAACGCCATGTTTTTAAGCGTAAGTCTTGAAATATACAAATTATCATTGTATTCTCAAACCGGGAGTCCCGCAGCTGCGGGGTCAGTTCCAACGAGTTACATTAGTCCCGTAGGAGGTGTTGGTGCCACCTACGGTGACGTTTGGGGGCTGTTTCGAGTTTTCATCCTCTAACGCCATGTTTTTAAGCCTAAGTCTAGAAATATGCTAATTATCGTCGTATTATCAAATTGGGAGTCCGGCGGCTGCGTGGTCAGTTCCTACGATTTACATTAGTCCCGTGGGAAGTGTTGGTGCCATCCACGGGGACGTTCGGGGGCTGTTTCGAGTTTTCATCCTCTAATGCCATGTTTTGCTCAAGTCTAGAAATATGCAAATTACCATCGTAATCTCAAATCGGGAGTCCTGCGACTGCGTCGTCAGTCCGTACGAGTTACATTGATCCCGTGGGAGGTGTTGGCGCCACCCACGGGGACGTTCTGAGGCTGTTCCTAGTTTTCACCCTCTAACGCCATGTTTTTAAGTCTAAGTAAAAAAATATACAAATTACTGTCGTATTCTCAAACCGGGAGTCCTGCGGCTACGTGGTCAGTTCCTACGAGTAACATTGGTCCCATGGGAGGTGTTGGTGCCACCCACGGGGCTGTTCGGGGGCTATTTCGAGTTTTCACCTTCTAACATCATGTTTTGCTTAAGTTTAAAAATATGCAAATTATCATTGTGTTCTCAAACCGGGAGTCCCGCGACTACGGGGTCAGTTCCTACTAGTTACATTGGTCCCGTGGGAGGTGTTGGTGCCACCCACGGGGACGTTCAGGGGCTGTTTCGAGTTTTCACCCTCTAACGTCATGTTTTTAAGTCTAGGTCTAGAAATATGCACATTTTCGTCGTACTCTCAAATCGGGAGTCCCCCAGCTGCGGAGTCAGTTCGTACGAGTTACATTGGTCCCGTGTGAGGTGTTGGTGCCACTCAAGTGGACGTTCGGGTTCTATTTTGAGTTTTCACCCTCTAACGCCATGTTTTTAATCATAAGTCTAGAAATAAGGAATTTAGCGTCGTATTCTCAAATCGGGAGTCCCGCGGCTGCGGTGTCAGTTCCTACGAGTTGCATTAGTCCCGTGGGAGGTGTTGGTGCCACCCATGGGGACGTTCGGGGGATGTTTTGAGTTTTCACCCTCTAATTCCATGTTTTGCTTAAGTCTAAAAATATGCAAATTACCATCGTATTCTCAAACCGGGAGTCCCGCGGCTGCGTGGTCAGTTCCTACGAGTCACATTTGTCCCGTGGGAGGTGTTGGTGCCACCCACGGGGACGTTCGCGGGATGTTTTGAGTTTTCACCCTCTAACGCCATGTTTTTAAGCCTAAGTCTAGAAATATGCAAATTACCGTTGTATTCACAAATCGGGAATCCCGCGGCTGCGTGATCAGTTCCTACGAGCTACATTGGTCCCGTGTGAGGTGTCAATGCCACCCACGGGGACATTCATGGGCTGTTTCCAGTTTTCACAATCCAACACCATGTTTTTAATTATAAGTCTAAAAATATGCAAATTACCGTTGTATTCTCAAGCCGGGAGTCCCACGACTACGGTGTCAGTTCCTACGAGTTAAATTGGTCCCGCGGGAGGTGTTTGTGCCACCCACGGGGCCGGTCGGGGGCTGTTTTGGATTTTCACCCTCTAAAACCAAGTTTTTAAGCCTAACTTTAGAAATATGCAAATTATTGTCGTATCCTCAAACCGGGAGTCCTGGGATTGCGCGGTCAGTTCCTACGAGTTACATTAGTCTTGTGAGAGGTGTTGATGCAACCCACGGGACCGTTCGGGGGCTGTTTTTGGTTTTCACGCACTAACTCCATGTTTTTAAGCCTAATTCTAGAAATATGCAAATTACCATCGTATTCTCAAATCAGGAGTCCCGCGGCTGTGTGGTCAGTTCCTACGAGTTAAATTGGTCCCGTGGGGGTGTTTGTGCCACCTACGGGGCCGGCCGGGGGCTATTTTGGATTGTCACCTTATAAAGCCACGTTTTTAATCCTAAGTCTATAAATATGCAAATCATCTTCGTATTCTCAAATCGGGAGTCCTGGGGCTACGCGATCAGTTCCTATGAGTTACATTAGTCCCGTGGGAGGTGTTGGTGCCACCCACGGGGCCGTTCGGGGGCTGTTTCTGGTTTTGACGCACTAACACCATGTTTTGAAGCCTAAGTCTAAAAATTTGTAAATTACCACCGTAATCTCAAATCGGGAGTCTCGGGGCTCCGCGGTCAGTTCCTATGAGTTACATTGGTCCCGTGGGAGGTGTTGGTGCCACCCATGGGGCCGTTCGAGGGATGTTTCTGGTTTTCACGCACTAAGGCCTTATTTTTAAGCCTAAGTTTAGAAATATTCAAATTACAATTGTATTCTCAAATCGGGAGTCCCGCGGCTGCGCGGTCAGTTCCTACGAGTTACATTGGTCTCGTGGGAGGTGTTGGTGCCACCCACGGGGCCGTTCGGGGCCTGTTTTGGGTTTTCACCCTCTAAAGCCATGTTTTTAAGCCTAAGTCTAGAAATATGCAAATTATCGTCATATTCTCAAACCGAGAGTCCCGAGGCTGCGCGGTCAGTTCCTACGAGTTATATTGGTCCCGTGGGAGGTGTTGGTGCCACCCACAGGGCTGTTCGGGTGCTGTTTCGGGTTTTCACCCTCTAAAGCCATTTTTTAGCATAACTCTAAAAAAATTCAAATTGCCATCGTATTCTCAAACCGGGAGTCCCGGGGCTGTGTGGTCTGTTCCGACGAGTCACATTGGTCCCGTGGGAGGTGTGGGTGCCACCCACGAGGCCGTACGGGGGCTATTTTGGATTTTCACCATCTAATGCCACATTTTTATGCCTAAGTCTAGAAATATACAAATTATCATCGTATTCTCGAATCGGGAGTCCCGCGGATGCGCAGTCAGTTCCTACGAGTTAAATTTGTCCCGTGAAAGGTGTTTGTGCCAGCCACGGGGCCGGTCGGGGGCTGTTTTGGATTGTCACCCTCTAAATGCACGTTTTTAATCCTAAGTCTAGAAATATGCAAATCATCGTCGTATTCTCAAATCGGGAGTCCTAGGGCTACGCGATCAGATCCTATGAGTTACATTAGTCCCTTGGGAGGTGTTGGTGCCACTCACGGGGCCGTTCGCGGTCTGTTTCTGGTTTTGACGCACTAACACCATGTTTTGAAGCCTAAGTCTAAAAATTTGTAAATTACCATCGTACTCTCAAATCGGGAGTCCCGAGGCTATACGGTCAGTTCCTATGAGTTACATTGGTCCTGTGGGAGGTGTTGGTGCAACCCACGGGGCCTTTCGGGAGTTGTTTTGGGTTTTCACCCTCTAAGGCCACGCTTTTATGCTTAAGTCTAGAAATACGCAAATTATCATCGTATTTTTAAACCTAGAGTCCCAGAGCTGCGCAGTCAGTTCCTACGAGTTACATTGGTCCCGTGAGAGGTGTTGGTGCCACCCACGGGGATGTTCAGGGGATGTTTCGAGTTTTCACCCTATAACGCCATGTTTTGCATAAGTCTGGAAATATGCAAAGTATCATTGTATTCTCAAACCGGGAGTCCCGCGGCTACGTGGTCAGTTCCTACGAGTTACAATGGTCCCGTGGGAGGTGTTGGTGCCACCCACGGGGACGTTCGTGGGCTGTTTCGAGTTTTCACCCTCTAACGCCATGTTTTTAAGCCTAAGTCTAGAAATATGCAAATTATCGTTGTATTCTCAAATCGGTAGTCCCGCGGCTGCGTGGTCAGTTCCTACGAGCAATATTGTCTCATGTGAGGTGTTAGTGCCACCCACGGGGACGTTCGGGAGCTGTTTCGAGTTTTCGCCATCTAACGCCATGTTTTTAATCATATGTCTATAAATATAAAAATTACGATCGTATTCTCAATCCGAGAGTCCCACAGTTGCGGTGTCAGTTCCAACGAGTAACATTGGTCCCGTGGGAGGTGTTGGTGCCACTCACGGGGACGTTCGGGGGATGTTTCGAGTTTTCACCCTCTAGCGCCATGTTTTGCTTAAGTTTAGAAATATGAAAATTACCATCGTATTCTCAAACTGGGAGTCCCATGGCTACTTGATTAGTTCCTACGAGATACATTGGTCCTGTGGGAGGTGTTGGTCCCACCCACGGGGACGTTCGGGGTTGTTTCGAGTTTTCACCCTCTAACACCAAGGTTTTAACCCTAAGTCTAGAAATATGCAAATTACCATCGTATTCTCAAACTGGGAGTCCCGCAGCTGGGGAGTTAGTTCCTACGAGTTGCATTGGTCCCGTGGGAGGTGTTGGTGCCACCCACGGGGACGTTCGGGGGCTGTTTTGAGTTTTTACCCTCTAACGCCATGTTTTTAAGCCAAAGTTTAGAAATATGCACATTATCATCGTATTATCAAAATCGGGAGTCCAGCGGCTGTGCGGTCGGTTCCTACGAGTCACATTGGACCGGTAGGAGGTGTTGGTGCCACCCACAAGGCTGTTCGGGGGCTGTTTCGGGTTTTCACTCTCTAAAGCTAGGTTTTTAAACCTAAGTCTAGAAATACGCAAATTATAGTCGTATTCTCAAACCGGGAGTCCCGGCACTGCGCGGTCAGTTCCTACAAGTTACATTGGTCCCTTGAGAGATGTTGGTGCCTCCCATGGGGCCGTTCAGGGGTTGTTTCTTATTTTCACGCACTAACGCCATGTTTTTAAGCCTAAGTATAAAAATATGCAAATTACCATCGTATTCTCAAACCAGGAGTCCTGCGACTGCGTGGTCAGTTCCTACGAGTTACATTGGTCCAGTGGGAGGTGTTGGTACCACCCACGGGGACGTTCGGGGGCTGTTTCGAGTTTTCTCCCTCTAACACCATGTTTTTAAGCCAAAGTTTAAAAATATGCAAATTATCGTCGTATTCTCAAATCGGGAGTCCCGCGACTGTGGGGACAGTTCCTATAAGTTACATTGGTCCCGTGGGAGGTGTTGGTACCACCCACGGTGACGTTCGGGAGATGTTTACGATTTTCACGCACTAAATTCATGTTTTTAAGACTAAGTTTAGAAATATGTAAATTACCGTCGTATTCTCAAATCGGGAGTCCCGGGGCTACGCGGTCAATTCCTACGAGTTACATTGGTCCCGTGGGAGGTGTTGGTGCCACCCTCGGTGCCATTTACGGGTTGTTTTGGGTTTTCACCCTCTAAAATCACGTTTTTAAACCTAAGTCTAGAAATATACAAATTGTCATTGTATTCTCAAACCGGGAGTCCCGCAGCTGCGGGGTCAGTTCCTACGAGTTACATTGGTCCCGTAGGAGGTGTTGGTGCCACCCACTGTGACGTTCGGGGGATGTTTCGAGTTTCATCCTCTAATGCCATGTTTTTAAGCCAAAGTTTAAAAATATGCAAATTATCGTTGTATTCTCAAAACCGGGAGTCCCGCGGTTGCGCGGTGAGTTCCTACGAGTCACATTGGTCCGGTAGGAAGTTTTGGTGCTACCCACAGGGCTGTTCGGGGGCTGTTTCGGGTTTTCACCCTCTAAAGCCAGTTTTTTAAGCTTAAGTCTCAAAATACGCAAATTACAGTCGTATTCTCAAACCGGGAGTCCCGGCGCTGCACGGTCAGTTCCTACGAGTTACATTGGTCCCGTGAGAGGTGTTGGTGCCTCCCACGGGGCCGTTCGGGAGTTGTTTCTAGTTTTCACGCACTAACACCATGTTTTTAAGACTAAGTCTAGAAATATGAAAATTACCATCGTATTCTCAAATCGGGAGTCCCGGGGCTACGCGATCAATTCCTACGAGTTACATTGGTCCCGTGAGAGGTGTTGGTGCCACCCACGGGGCCATTCGGGGCCTGTTTTGGGTTTTTACCCTCTAAAGCCACGTTTTTAAGCCTAAGTCTAGAAATATACAAATTATCGTCGTATTCTCAAACCGAGAGTCCCGCGGCTGCGCGGTCCGTTCCTACGAGTTACATTGGTCCCTTGGGAGGTGTTGGTGCCACCCACGGGACTTTTCGAGGGCTGTTTTGGATTTTCACCCTCTAAATCCGTGTTTTTAAGCCTAAGTCTCGAAATTTGCAAATTATCATAGTATTCTAAAATTGGGAGTCCCCCGGTTGCGCGGTCTGTTCCTACAGGTCACATTGGTCCGGTGGAAAGTGTTGGTGCCACCCAGGCGATCGTTCGGGGGCTATTTCGGGTTTCACCCTCTAAAGCCATTTTTTTAGCCTAACTCAAAAAATATTCAAATTACCATCGTATTCTAAAACCGGGAGTCCCGGGACTGTGTGGTCTGTTCTGACGAGTCACATTGGTCTCGTGAGAGGTGTTGGTGCCACCCACGAGGCCGTACGGGGGCTATTTTGGGTTTTCACCCTCTAAAGCCATGTTTTAAGCCTAAGTCTAGAAATATATAAATTATCATCGTATTCTCAAATCGGGAGTCCCTCGGCTGCGCAGTCAGTTCCTACGAGTTAATTTGGTCCCGTGGGAGGTGTTTGTGCCACCCACGGGGCCGATCGGGGGCTGTTTTGGATTTTCACCCTCTAAAGCCACTTTTTTAATCCTAAGTCTAGAAATATGCAAATCATCATCGTATTCTCAAATCGAGAGTCCTGGGGCTACGCGGTCAGTTCCTATGAGTTACATTAGTCACGTGGGAGGTGTTGGTGCCACCCACGGGGCCGTTCAGGGGCTGTTTATGGTTTTGACGCACTAACACCGTGTTTTGAAGCTTAAGTCTAGAAATTTGCAAATTATCATCGTACTCTCAAACCGAGAGTCCCGGTGCTATGCGGTCAGTTCGTACGAGTTACATTGGTCCCGTGGGAGGTGTTTGTGCAACCCATGGGGCCGTTCGGGGGTTGTTTTGGGTTTTCACCCTCTAAAGCCGCATTTTTAAGCCTAAGTCTAGAAATATGCAAGTTATCGTCGTATTTTTAAACCCAGAGTCCCGGAGCTGCGCAGTTAGTTCCTAGGAGTTACATTTGTCCCGTGAGAGATGTTGGTGCCACCCACGGGGACGTTCGGGGGATGTTTCGAGTTTTCACCCTATAGCGCCATGTTTTACTTAAGTCTAGAAATATGCAAATTACCGTCATATTCTCAAACCGAGAGTCCTGCGGCTACGTGGTCAGTTCCTACGAGTCACAATGGTCCCGTGGGAGGTGTTGGTGCCACCCACGGGGACGTTCGTGGGATGTTTCGTGTTTTAACCCTCTAACACCAAGTTTTTAAGCCTAAGTCTAGAAATATGCAAATTACCGTTGTATTCTCAAATCGGGAGTCCCGCGGCTGTGTGGTCAGTTCCTACGAGCAATATTGGTCCCGTGTGAGGTGTTAGTGCAACTCACGGGGACGTTCGGGAGCTGTTTCGAGTTTTCACCATCCAACGCCATATTTTTAATTATAAGTCTAGAAATATACAAATTACCATCGTATTCGAAAGTCGGGAGTCCCACAGCTGCGGTGTCACTTCCTACGAGTAACATTGGTCCCGTGGGAGGTGTTGGTGCCACCCACGGGGATGTTCGGGGGCTAGCGCCATGTTTTGCTTAAGTTTAGAAATATGAAAATTACCATCGTATTCTCAAATCGGGAATCCCACGGCTGCTTGATTAGTTCCTACGAGCTACATTGGACCCGTGGGAGGTGTTGGTCCCACCCACGGAGACGTTCGGGGTTGTTTCGAGTTTTCACCCTCTAACGCCATGTTTTTAAGCCTAAATCTAGAAATATACAAATTACCGTCGTATTCTCAAATCGGGAGTCCCGCAGCTGGGGGGTTAGTTCCTATAAATTACATTGGTCCTGTGGGAGGTGTTGGTGCCACCCACGGGAACGTTCGGGGGCAGTTTCGAGTTTTCACCCTCTAACGCCATGTTTTTAAACGAAAGTTTAGAAATATGCACATTATCATCGTATTCTCAAAACCGGGAGTCCTGCGGCTGTGCGGTCGGTTCCTACGAGTCGCATTGGATCGGTAGGAGGTGTTGGTGCCATCCAAAGGGCTGTTCGGGGGCTGTTTTGGGTTTTCACCCTCTAAAGCATGGTTTTTAAGCCTAAGTCTAGAAATACGCAAATTATAGTCGTATTCTCAAATCGGGAGTCCCGCCGCTGCGCGATCAGTTCCTACGAGTTACGTTGGTCCCGTGAGAGGTGTTGGTGCCTCCCACGGGGCCGTTCGGTGGATGTTTCTTGTTTTCACGCACTAACGTCATGTTTTTAAGCCTAAGTCTAGAAATATGTAAATTATCGTCGTATTCTCAAATCGAGAGTCCCAAGGCTACTTGGTCAATTCCGATGAGTTATATTGGTCCCATGGGAGGTGTTGGTGCCACCCACGGGGCCATTCACTGGCTGTTTTGGGTTTTCACCCTCTAAAGCCACGTTTTTAAACCAAAGTCTAGAAATATGAAAATTATCGTCGTATTCTCAAACCGGGAGTTCCGCGACTGCGGGGTCAGTTCCTACGAGTTACATTGGTCCCGTGGGAGGTGTTGGTGCCACCCACGGGGAAGTTCGGGGCTGTTTCGAGTTTTCACCCTCTAACGCCATGTTTTTAAGCCTAAGTCTAGAAATATGCAAATTATCATCGTATTCTCAAACTTGGAGTCCCGCGACTGCGGGGTCAATTCCTACGAGTTACATTGGTCCCGTGGGAGGTGTTGGTGCCACCCACGGTGACGTTCAGGGGCTGTTTCGAGTTTTCATCCTCTAACGCCATGTTTTTAAGCCAAAGTTTAGGAATATGAAAATTATCATCGTATTCTCAAAATCGGGAGTCCCGCAGCTACGCGGTCGGTTCCTACGAGTCACATTGGTCCGGTAGGAGGTGTTGGTGCCATCCACAAGGCTGTTCGGGGGTTGTTTCGGGTTTTCACCCTCTAAAGCCAGGTTTTGAAGCCTAAGTCTCAAAATACGCAAATTATAGTCGTATTCTCAAACCGGGAGTCCCGACGCTGCGCGGTCAGCTCCTACGAGTTACATTGGTCCCGTGAGTGGTGTTGGTGCCTCCCACGGGGCCGTTCGGGGGTTGTTTCTGGTTTTCACGCGCTAACGCCATGTTTTTAAGCCTAAGTCTAGAAACATACAAATTACCATCGTATTCCCAAATCGGGAGTACCGGGGCTACACGGTCGATTCCTACGAGTTACATTGGTCCCGTGGGAGGTGTTGGTGCCATCAACGGGGCCATTCACGGGTTGTTTTGGGTTTTCACCCTCTAAAGTCCCGTTTTTAAACCTAAGTCTAGAAATATGCAAATAATCATCATATTCTCAAACCGAGAGTCCCGTAACTGCGGGGTCAGTTCCTACGAGTTACATTGGTCCCGTGGGAGGAGTTGGTGCCACCCACGGGGATGTTCGGGGCTGTTTCGAGTTTTCCCCATCTAACGCCATGTTTTTAAGACTAAGTCTAGAAATATGTAAATTATCATCGTGTTCTCAAACCGGGAGTCCCGCGGCTGCGTCGTCAGTCCGTACGAGTTACATTGATCCCGTGGGAGGTGTTGTTACCACCCACGGGGACGTTCGGAGGCTGTTCCTAGTTTTCACCCTCTAACGCCATGTTTTTAAGCCTAAGTCTAAAAATATACAAATTACCGTCGTATTCTCAAATCGGGAGTCCCGAGGCTACGCGGTCAATTCTTACGAGTTACATTGGTCCCGTGGGAGGTGTTGGTGCCACCCACGAGGCCGTTTGGGGGTTGTTTTGGGTTTTCACCCTCTAAAGCCACATTTTTAATCCTAAGTCTAAAAATATGCAAATTATCATCGTATTCTCGAACCAGGAGTCCCGCGACTACGCAGTCAGTTCATACGAGTTAAATTGGTCCCGCGGGAGGTGTTTGTGCCACCCACGGGGCCGATCAGGGGTTATTTTGGATTTTCATCCTCTAAAGCCATGTTTTTAAGCCCAAGTCTAGAAATATGCAAATTATTGTCGTATTCTCAAACTGGGATTCCTGGGGCTGCGCGGTCAGTTCCTACGAGTTACATTAGTCCCGTGAGAGGTGTTGGTGCCACCAACGGGACCATTCGGGGGCTGTTTCTGGTTTTAACGCACTAACGCCAAGTTTTTAAGCCTAAGTCTAGAAATTTACAAATTACCATCGTACTCTAAAATCGGGAGTCCCGGGGCTACGCAGCCAGTTCCTACGAGTTACATTGGTCCTGTGGGAGGTGTTGGTGCCACCCATGGGGACGTTCGGGGCTGTTTCGAGTTTTAACTCTCTACGCCATGTTTTTAAGCCTAAGTCTAGAAATATGCAAATTACCGTCGTATTCTCAAATCGGGAGTCCCGCGGTTGAGGGGTCAGTTCCTACGAGTTGCATTGGTCCCATGGGAGGTGTTGGTGCCACCCACGGGGACGTTCGGGGGTTGTTTCGAGTTTTCACCCTCTAACGCCATGTTTTTAAGCCAAAGTTTAGGCATATGCAAATTATTGTCGTAATCTCAAAACCGGGAGTTCCGCGGCTGCGCGGTCGATTCCTACGAGTCACATTGGTCTGGTAGGAGGTGTTGGTGCCACCCACAGGGCCGTTCGGGGGCTGTTTCGGGTTTTCACCCTCTAAAGCTAGGTTTTTAAGCCTAAGTCTAAAAATATGCAAAGTATAGTCGTATTCTCAAACTGAGAGTCCCGGGGCTGCGCGGTCAGTTCTTACGAGTTACATTGGTCCCGTGAGAGGTGTTGGTGCCTCTCACGGGGCCGTTCGGGGGATGTTTCAGGTTTTCACCCTCTAACGCCTTGTTTTCAAGCCTAAGTCTATAAATATGCAAATTACCATCGTATTCTCAAATCGAGAGTCCCGGGGCTACGCGGTCAGTTCCTACGAGTTACATTGGTCCTGTTGGAGGTGGTTGTGCCACCCCCGGGGCCGTTCGGGGGCTGTTTTGGGTTTTTACCCTCTAAAGCCACGTTTTTAAGCCTAAGTCCAAAAATATGCAAATTATCATCGTATTCTCAAACCGAGAGTCCCGCGACTACGCAGTCAGTTCCTACTCGATAAATTGGTCCCGCGAGAGGTGTTTGTGCCACCCACGGGACCAGTCGGGGGCTATTTTGGATTTTCACCCTCTAAAGTCACATTTTTAAACCTAAGTCTACAGGTATGCAAATTATCATCCTATTCTCAAACCGAGAGTCCTGGGGCTACACGGTCAGTTCCTACGAGTTACATCAGTCCCGTGAGAGGTGTTGGTGCCCCCACGGGACCGTTCGGGGGCTATTTCTGGTTTTCACGCACTAACGCCATGTTTTTAAGCCTAAGTCTAAAAATTTGCAAATTACCATCGTATTCTCAAACCGGGAGTCCCGGGGCTACGCAGTCAGTTCCTACGAGTTACATTGGTCCCGTGGGAGGTCTTGGTGCCACCCACGGGGCCGTTCGGGGGCTATTTTGGATTTTCCCCCTCTAAAGCCACGTTTTTAAGCCTAAGTCTTGAAATATGAAAATTATCATCGTATTCTCAATCCGGGAGTCCCGCGGCTGCGCGATCAGTTCCTACAAGTTACATTGGTCCCGTGGTAGGTGTTGGTGCCACCCACGGGGCTGTTCGGGGGCTGTTTTGGGTTTTCACCCTCTAACGTCATGTTTTTAAGCCTAAGTCTAGAAATTTAGAAATTATCGTAGTATTCTCAAACTGGGAGTCTCGCGACTGCGATGTCAGTTCCTATGAGTCACATTGATCCCGTGGGAGGTGTTGGAGCCACCCACGCTGCCGTTCGGGGGCTATTTTCGGTTTTCACCCTCTAAATCCATGTTTTTTAGCCTAAGCCTAAAAATATTCAAATTCCTGTTATATTCTCAAACCGAAAGTCCCAGGGCTACGCGGTCAGTTCCAACGAGTCACATTGATCCCGTGGGAGGTGTTGGTACCATCGATGGGGCCGTACGAGGGTTGTTTCGCATTTTCAGCCACTAACGCCATCTTTTTAAGCCTAAGTCTAAAAATATTCAAATTATTATCGTATTCTCAAATCGGGAGTCCCGGGGCTACGCAGTCAGTTCCTACGAGTTACATTGGTCCCGTGGGAGGTCTTGGTGCCACCCACGGGGCCGTTCGGGGGCTATTTTGGATTTTCCCCCTCTAAAGCCACGTTTTTAAGCCTAAGTCTTGAAATATGAAAATTATCATCGTATTCTCACACCGGGAGTCCCGCGGCTGTGTAGTCAGTTCCTACGAGTTAAATTGGTCCCGTGGGAGGTGTTGGTGCCACCCACGGGGCCGTTCGGGGGCTATTTTGGGTTTTCACCCTCTAAAGTCACGTTTTTAAGCCTAAGTCTAGAAATATGCAAATTATCGTCGTATTCTCAAACCGAGAGTCCCGCGGCTGCGCGGTCAGTTCTTACGAGTTACATTGGTCCCGTGGGAGGTGTTGGTGCCACACACAGGGCCGTTCGGGGGTTGTTTGGGATTTTCACCCTCTAATGCCACATTTTTATGCCTAAGTCTACAAATATGCAAATTATCTTTGTATTCTCAAACCGGGAGTCCCGCGACTGCGCGGTTAGTTCCTGCAAGTCACATTGGTCCCGAGGGAGGTGTTGGTGCAACCCACAGGGTCGTTCGGGGTCTGTTTTGGATTTTAACCCTCTAATGCCACGTTTTTAAGCCTAAGTCTAGAAATATGCAAATTATCATCGTATTCTCTCACCGGGACTCTCGCGACTGCGCGATCAGTTCCAACAAGTTAAACTGGTCCCGTGGGAGGTGTTGGTACCACCTACAGAGGCGTTCAGGGGCTTTTTTAGGTTTTCACCTTCTAACGCCATGTTTTTAAGCCTAAGTCCTGAAATTTACAAATTACCGTCGTATTCTCAAAACCGGTAGTCCCGCGGCTACGTGGTCAGTTCCTACGAGTTACATTGGTCCCGTGGGAGGTGTTGGTGCCACCCACGGGGATGTTTCGAGTTTTCACCCTATAACGCCATGTTTTGCATAAGTCTGGAAATATGCAAAGTATCATTGTATTCTCAAACCGGGAGTCCCGCGGCTGCGCAGTCAGTTCCAACAAGTCACAATGGTCCCGTGGGAGGTGTTGGTGCCACCCACGGGACATTACGGGGGAAGTTTTGGGTTTTCACCCTCTGAAGCCACGTTTTTAAGCCTAAGTCTAGAAATATGAAAATTATCGTCGTATTCTCAAACCGGGAGTCCCGCGGCTGCGTGGTCTGTTACTACGAGTCACATTGGTCCCGTGGGAGGTATTGGTTCCACCCATAGGGCCGTTCGGTGGCTGTTTTGGGTTTTCACCCTCCAACGCCTTATTTTTAATCCTAAGTCTCGAAATTTGCTAATTATCGTAGTATTCTCAAACTAGGATTCCCACGACTGCGCGGTTAGTTCCTACGAGTCACATAGGTCCTGTGGGAGGTGGTGCCACCCACGCGACCATTCGGGTGTTGTTTCGGGTTTTAACCCTCTAAAGCCATGTTTTTAAGCCTAAGTCTAAAAATATTCAAATTACTGTTGTATTCTTAAACTGGGAGTCCCGGGGCAGCGCGATCAGTTCCGATGAGTCACATTGGTCCCGTGGGAGGTGTTTGTGCCACTCACGGGGCCGTACGGGGGCTGCTTCACATTTTCACCCAATAACGCCATCTTTTTAAGCCTAACTCTAGAAACATTCAAATTACTATGTTATTCTCAAATCGGGAGTCCCGGGGCTGCGCGATCAGTTCCTACGAGTCACATTTGACCCGTGGGAGGTGTCTCCTCCACCCATAGGGCCGTTCGGGGGCTTTTTTGGGTTTTCACCCTCTAACGCATGTTTTTAAGACTAAGTTTATAAATATGAAAATTATCATCATATTCTCAAACTGGGATTCCCGCGACTGTGCGGTTAGTTCCTACGAGTCACATTAGTCCCGTGGGAGGTGTTTGTGCCACCCACAGGGCCGATCGGCGGCTGTTTTGGATTTTCACCCTCTAAAGCCATGTTTTTAAGCCTAAGTCTATAAATATGCAAATTATCGTCGTATTCTCACATCGGGAGTCCCGCAGCTGCGCAGTCAGTTCGTACGAGTTAAATTGGTCCCGTGGGAGGTGTTGGTGCCACCCACAGGGCCGTTCGGGGGCTATTTTTGGTTTTCACCCTCTAACGCCATGTTTTTAAGCCTAAGTCTCAAAATTGGCAAATTACCATCATATTCTCAAACCGAGAGTCCCGCAGGTGCGTGGTCAGTTAGTACGAGTTACATTGGTCCCGCGGGAGGTGTTGGTGCCACCCACGAGGTCGTTCGAGGGTTGTTTCGAGTTTTCCCCTACTAACGCCATGTTTGGCCTAAGTTTAAAAATATTCAAATTACCATCGTATTCTTAAACCAGGAGTACCGGGGCTGCGCGGTCAGTTCCAACGAGTCACATGGGTCCCGTGGGAGGTGTTTGCTCCACCCACGGGGCCGTACGGGTGTTGTTTCGGGTTTTCACCCACTAACACCATGTTTTTTAGCCTAAGTCTTGAAATATGTAAATTATCATCGTATGCTCAAAATCGGGAGTCCCGCGGCTGCGCGGTCGATTCCTACGAGTCATATTGGTCCTGTGGGAGGTGTTGGTGCCACCGACAGGGCCGTTCGGGGGCTGTTTCGAGTTTTCACCCTTTAAAGCCAGGTTTTTAAGCCTAAGTGTAGAAATATGCAAATTATCATCGTATTCTCAAATTGGGAATCCCGGGGCTGTGCGGTCAGTTCCAACGAGTTATATTGGTCCCGTAAGAGGTGTTGGTGCCACCCACGGGGTCGTTTGGGGGCTGTTTCTAGTTTTCACGCACTAACGCCACGTTTTTAAGCCTAAGTCTAGAAATATGCAAATTATCGTCGTATTCTCAAATCGAGAGTTCCACGGCTGCGCAGTCAGTTCCTACGAGTTACATTGGTCCCATGGGAGGTGTTGATGCCACCCACAGGCCGTTCGGGGGATGTTTTGGGTTTTCACCCTCTAATGCCATGTTTTTAAGCCTAAGTCTCGATATTTGCAAATTACCAAAGTATTCTCAAATCGGGAGTTCCGCGACTGTGCGATCAGTTCCTATAAGTCACATTGGTCCCGTGGGAGGTGTTGATGCCACCCACGAGGCCGTTCGGGGGTTGTTTTAGGTTTTCACCCTCTAAAGCCATGGTTTTTAGCCTAAGTCTAAAAATATTTAAATTACCGTCGTATACTTAAACCGGGAGTACCGGGGCTGCTCGTTCAGTTCCAACGAATCACATTGGTCCCGTGGGAGGCGTTGGTGCCACCCACGGGGCCGTACGGGGGCTGTTTCGCATTTTCACCCACTAACATCATCTTTTAAGCCTAAGTCTAGAAATATTCAAATTACTATTGTATTCTCAAACCGAGAGTCCCGGGGTTGCACGGTTAGTTCTTACGAGTCACATTGGTCCCGTGGGAGGTGTTGGTTCCACCCACGGGGCCGTTCGGGGTCTGTTTCGGGTTTACACCCTCTAAAGCCATGTTTTTAAGCCTAAGTTTAAAAATATGCAAATTATCGTCGTATTCTCAAACTAGGAGTCCTGCGGCTGCGCGGTCAGTTCCTACGAGTCACATTAGTCCCGTGGGAGGGGTTGGTGCCACCCACGGGGTCTTTCGGGGACTGTTTTGGATTTTCACCCTCTAATGCCATATTTTTATGCCTAAGTCTAGAAATATGAAAATTATCATCATATTCTCACACCGGTAGTCCCGCAGCTGCACAGTCAGTTCCTACGAGTTAAATTGATTCCGTGGGAGGTGTTAGTGCCACCCATAGGGTCGTTCGGGGGATATTTTTGGTTTTCACCCTCTAACGCCATGTTTTTAAGCCTAAGTCTCGAAATTTAGAAATTACCGTCGTATTCTCAAAGCGGGATTCCCATGGATGCGTGGTCAGTTCCTACGGGTTACATTGGTCCCGTGGGAGGTGTTGGTGCCACCCACGGAATCGTTCGGGGGTTGTTTCGGGTGTTCCCCCACTAACGCCATGTTTGGCCTAAGTCTAAAAATATTCAAATTACCTTCGTATTCTCAAACCGGGAGTCCTGGGGCTGCGCGATCAGTTCCAACGAGTCACATTGGTCCCATGGGAGGTGTTTGTTGCACCCACGGGGCCGTACGGGTGCTGTTTTGCATTTTCACCCACTAACTCCATGTTTTCAAGCCTAAGTTTAGAAATATGCAAATTATCATCGTATTCTCAAAATCGGGAGTCCCGCGACTGTGCGGTCGGTTCCTACGAGTCACATTGGTCCCGTGGGAGGTGTTGGTTCCACCCATGGGGCCGTTCGGGGGCTGTTTTGGATTTTCACCGTCTAAAGCCAGGTTTTTAAGCCTAAGTATAGAAATATGTAAATTATCGTCCTATTCTCAATCCGGGAGTCCCGGGGCTGCGCAGTCAGTTCCTACGAGTTACATTTGTCCCATGAGAGGTGTTGGTTGTGACACCCCACCTAATTAAATACCGGGTGATCAGTCCTTTATTAAATTATAACCAAGGTGAACGGTTGGTTCATTCTTAGCATCACTGTCGTAAAAATAACTTTTCCAATTAAACACCCTAAATAATTCAGCTAAGTGACAAAACCATTTTTTTAAGACATGATTCCCAATTTAATTTAAAACCAATAATTAAAACCTTACACAATCCATGGTTTAAATATCACACAACAACTATACTGGAACATATAATCCAAACAATGAAACATCCAACTAATTAATTCCAACTTTAAAACTTCAAAGGAAAACATCCTAACAGTAAAAATCTCAAAGTAAAAATACTGAAAATAAATGAGTCACAATCTCTGATAAAACCCACGGAGTAGTGGAAAAAGGGCGACACATGCCCAACTGGATAAAATAGAGCTAAAAGTAGAATCAATAATGAGGTTGTCTAAGAAAAAGGCCTGCAACTCCCACCTAAGCTGCTGCGCGTTCTTTCGAAAGGATCCTATGCAAGACGCCCCTGTGGCTAGGCACCTGTAATATATACATACATATACAAGAGAGAAGAGAAATAGGGAACGGGTCAGAGACCGATTGTAAAACAGTTTAAAATTTAGTTTAGCAAGTATTTAAAATTCTTACCGGCTAAATCATATTAGTGCGGCACTCTCTTGATAAATTCTCACCTCTCTTCTAATGTGCACACCTATCGCACTAATACTCCCAATAGATTAGCTTATCTTAAGTTACTCACAAGATCCCATGCCGACATTCTCAAATGTTAAGGAAATTAATTTTATTAAAAAGAAAGGTTCTCACATAAGCCTCATTTGATTATTAAGTTTCTCAGTATCACCTTAAACCTTTCAAACACTTATACTCAAGTTGAATTAATTATTCGTTACTTGCCTACCTTTAATCACAGTAGGTAGTTCCCAAATTTCCAGTTTAAAGATATATATATATATATATATATATATATATATATATATATATATATATATATATATATATATATATATATATATATACTAACGACACCCCACATAAAATTTATGGTGCTGGCATACTCTGCTATCCAGTCCCTGTATCACTTGTACTAAGGGAAATACTAGTTCGGAATCACTCTCGAACTGTATTAACACAAAACACATACAACTTGAGGCGAAGCATAGTTCCAAGTCACTAAGAGGTCAGCACATACCCTCACATCTCTTAGGACCATCTGACTATCGATCCAATAGCCTGTACCAAGGATTCCTATGTTTTAGGGTACGAGTCAATATCCCCCATAAAGGTCCCAATCAAGATAAAATTGTCCCAGTGCGGTAACCTCAGGGATAGCAAGTAGCGCGGGCATGATTTTCACACGTATATAGTATATGCATAAACACAGTCATATATGTATACTACCATTCCCATATCAAACTTAGGTACTCTCACGACTCATGCTTATGATATTTATTCTTATTGCACAGTATAGGATTATCCCATAACGGTTTTCTCTTTTATTCTTATTTATGGAATTATTCCGACTTATTTCGAAACACTTGTGAAACCCTATCTTCATAAGTGAAATTTTGGTAGGTACTCTTTTACTTTACGACGTAACTCCCTTACGAGTGTCACCCTTTAAGACATGTTCCCATTTCCCTTATGTGTAAAATACCTCCGTTAAATGTTAATCTCGTCTTATATTAAAGGTTCCATTTTTATAAAGTCCTACTGGTCTTCTTTACCTCCCAAAAGGTTTTAATAGAAATATCCAAAGATTACTACTCACTTAAATTGAAATTAATCATTTAAAAAGGAAAGTATAAGTCTGCTAGGAGGGGTCGATCGATCTATGGCAGGGGTTCGATCGATCGATCCATCGATTGATCTATGCTCTTAGGTCCATCGATCGATCAAGCAGGTATGGTGAACCTGCAGAATTTCCAGTTACGGGTTTCTTCTTCCAAAATCATCCAAACCAATATTTTTTACTATAAAACTCCGAAAAATTTATACTACAAGTGTTATATCCTCAAATAAGTGATATTCTACATCAGGCATGCGGATTTTCATCATGAATAATGAATTAAATGGGACATAATCCATAAAAATATTAAGAACCCTAATATTTTCTTTGTTTAGTTTCTTCCCATTCTTTTACCAGATTTCATACTTTTAATTTACTATAATTTCATAGTTCAATCTCTACATGTGAATTTGATTTCCAGAATACATCTATTTCCTATATATCATGCGAATTCAATTCTCCAAAATAGGTTTTTCTTTCACAAGAACTAGTCCTAATCAATCCTAGGCTAATATTATTGAAGAATTAACTGAAATAGAGCAAGATAAATACTTGCCTGGGAATTCCTGGTTCAGATTTGTGGAGAGATTGGTGTGGTTGTATTCCTCGTTGCGCGATCTAAAGTTTGGCGGCGACGGCGGTATAAACGGTGGAGTTCTTGGCCTAGAACTCCTTGGAAAGCTTCTCCTCTTCCTCTCCAATGGCCGTCTTTAGTTTATGGATGTTCTAACCCTAGAACATGACTCCTACCATCTGATACACCCTTAGAATTTTCGTGGGTTTTCATGCCCAAAAATGTAAAATGTCCAAAACGCCCTCACAGTATGTTAATTAGGTCTAAAAATGCCCTGAGACCCACACTAAATCCCCGGGTACATAATTTTGACTATCTCGACCCTTCCGGACACATTGACGCACTCAAAATGACCATACGTGTGACTTATAATTTATTCACTTTTAATAGTTCGAATTAGTCACGACATGACACAAGCGCGTCCCGATAAATTTCCAAAATTATCAAATTGGATTCTCGTGCTAATTTTACTAATTATAATTACACCTCTTACTTTACTCATAGAGTAACTTACAATAAAATTCCAATAATTACTAACTCTCACCACGCTAGTAAGTATTTAAATGATTTTTTGGATTAATATTAATTTAATATCTCTAATTAAATTTATTAAATCCCCAAAATTAAAAGACATAAAAATACGGGGTATTACATTGGTGCCACCCACGGGGCCGTTCGAGGGCTGTTTCTGGTTTTCACGCACTAACGCCATGTTTTTAAGCCTAAGTCTAGATATATGCAAATTATCGTCGTATTCTCAAAACGGGAGTCCCGGGGCTACGCGATCAGTTCTTACGAGTCACATTGGTCCCGTGGGAAGCGTTGGTACCACCCACGGGGCCGTTCGGGGGCTGTTTTCACCCTTTAAAGCCACATTTTTAAGCCTAAGCCTAGAAATATACAAATTATCGTCGTATTCTCAAACCGGGAGTCCCGCGACTGCGCGATCAGTTCCTACGAGTTACATTGGTCCCGTGGGAGGTGTTGGTGCCACCCACGGGGACGTTCGGGGGGTGTTTTGGGTTTTCACCATCTAACGCCATGGTTTTAAGCCTAAGTCTCAAAATTTGTAAATTACCATAGTATTCTCAAACTGGGAGTCCCGCGACTGCGCGGTCAGTTCCTACGAGTCATATTGGTCCCATAGGAGGTGTTGGTGACACCCATGCGGTCGTTCGGGGGCTGTTTTGGGTTTTCACCCTCTAAACCCATATTTTTTAGCCTAAGTCTAAAAATATTCAAATTACCATCGTATTCTCAAACTGGGAGTCCCGGGGCTGCGCGGTTAGTTCCAATGAGTCACATTGGTCCCGTGGGAGGGGTTGGTTCCACCCACGGGGCCGTACGGGGGCTGTTTTGCGTTTTCACCCACTAACGCCATGTTTTTAAGCCTAAGTCTCGAAATTTGCAAATTACTGTCATATTCTCAAATCGGGAGTCCCGCGGCTGCGTGGTCAGTTTCTACGAGTTACATTGGTCCCGTGGGAGGTGTTGGTGCCACCCATGGGGTCGTTCGGGGGTTGTTTCGGGTTTTCCCCCACTAACGCCATGTTTGGCCTAAGTCTAAAAATATTCAAATTACCATCGTATTCTCAAACCGGGAGTCCTGAGGCTGCGCGATCAGTTCCAACGAGTCACATTATTCCCGTGGGTGGTGTGTGTTCCACCCACGGGGCCGTACGGGTGCTGTTTCGCATTTTCACCGACTAACGCGATGTTTTTAAGCCTAAGTCTAGAAATATTAAAATTACTATCGTATTCTCAAACCGAGAGTCTCGAGGTTGCGCGGTCAGTTCCTACGAGTCACATTGGTCCCGTGGGAGGTGTTGGTGCCACCCACAGGGCCGTTCGGGGGCTGTTTCGCGTTTTCACCCTCTAAAGCCGTATTTTTTAGCCTAAGTCTAAAAATATTCAAATTACCATCGTATTCTCAAATCGGGAGTCCCGAGGCTGCGGGATCAGTTCCAACGAGTCACATTGGTCACGTGGGAGGTGTTGGTGCCACCCACGGGGTCGTACGGGGGCTGTTTCGCGTTTTCACCCACTAACGTCATCTTTTTAAGTGTAAGTCTAGATACATTCAAATTACTATTTTATTCTCAAGCCGATAGTTCCAGGGCTACGGGGTCAGTTCCTACTAGTTACATTGGTCCCGTACAAGTTGTTAGTGCCTCTCATGGGGCCATTCGGGGGCTGTATCAGGGTTTAGCTATCTAACGCCATTTTTAAGCCTAATTCCTTATATATGAAAATTATTGTCCTATTCCCAAATCGGGGGTCCCGTGATCGCGCGATCAGTGCCTACGAGTTATATTGGGCCCGTGCGAAGTGTTTGTGCCTCTCACGGGGTCGTTCGGGGGCTATTTCGGGTTTTGGCAATCTAAGGCCATGTTTTTAAACCTAATTCCTTATATTTTCAAATTATCCTCGTATTCTCAAACCGACAGTCCCGTGATCGCGCGATCAGTTCCTACAAGTTACATTGCTCCAGTGCGAGGTATTGGTGCCTCTCACGGGGCCGTTCGGGGATTATTTTGGATTTTCACCATCTAACGCCTTATTTTTAAGATTAAGTCCTCATATTTTAAAATTATCGTTGTATTCTCAAACCGAGAGTCTCGTGGTCACGCAGTCTGTTCCTACGTGTTACATTGGTCCCGTGAGAGGTTTTAGTGCCTCTCACGGGTCCGTACGAGGGTTGTTTCATATTTTTTCTATCTAACGCCTTGTTTTTAAGCTTAAGTCCTAATATTTTTAAATTATCGTCGTATTCTCAAACAGGGAGTCCCGTGATCGCGGGGTCAATTCCCACTTGTTACATTGGACCCGTGAGAGGTGTTGGTGCCATGTTTTTAAGTTTAAGTCTAGACATTAGCAAGTTATCATCGTGTCTCGTACTCCTTCTAATTATCACATAGTCCTTCTAACATACTATCCAACAACAAGTCAACAACCAATAATTATCCAACAAACAAACCAAACAAAACCAATAATTATCCCGTACTCATTATATCATCTAAAAGATTTAATAGATAATGTATATCAATTATATAACTACTTTAGTTAAAGTAAAGAGTACCTAGTGTGTAATGAAGAATTGGTATGTAATAAAGAACCGGTATCTAATTGGTATGTAATAATGTATGTAAGCATTCAATTTCTATAAAATTAGATGAACAAATAAAAAATATCATAAAGTTTACCATAATATGTGTAGGTAGTAGCGTTGCACCCCTATCCGGATGCTCACTCACTGTGAAATACCAAATCCGAAAAAATATTTACACTCCGTTAAAATAATTGGTTAATTTAAAGACTCCGTTAATTTCAGGGACAATATGTCGTTAAAATATGATGGTCACTATGACGACATATTGCCCCTAAACCGTTAATTCCAGGGGCACTATGAGGGTCTGGTTAGGTTAATTTCAGGGCAACTATGAGGGTCTGGTTAATCCAGTAGAGAAAGGACTCAAGTCAGGAACATGAAACAAAGAAAATGATTGTAAAGTTAGTATAGTAAATCATAATATTCAAGAAAAAAATGTAAATATAATTTACTTATGAACCTGCATAGTTTCAATCTGTCTCAAAAGAGACCTAGTAGATTCAGGAACTTGAGTAATCAACTCTGCAACCATTTCCTATAATGTACCTTCTACGAGGTTTTCCATTAACCATATAATACAAAAAGGAAAAAAAAAGATAAAAATAAAAATTTGGACTAAAATACCAAATATACTAAAATAGCTCTAGAAGTTCAGCTAAAATTGATTAATACGAATATTAACATCCTAAAATATAAATATGTGATATAAATTGGCTTACCCAAAGTTTTTTTTACTAATATTAACAACCTAGTAGGTTGTAAGACTAAAGTTTCAAAAACATTATCTCACACTATTTTTACTTTTACATTAGCTCTGCCACAACATTATCCCAAATTCAAATCATATAAATTATCTATATATACTATATATATTGTGTATAAATTGTAAAGATATGTAAACTGTATATACATATATTAATGGAATCTACATAAATTAATGGAGAAAAAAATAAAATTTACCCGAGAGAGAGCTGGGGCAGAGCTAGGGCGGTGCTGGGGCAGCTGCTTTTAGGGAGGAGCTGAGGAATACATCAGTGTTTGACTAACCTCCTTAGAACTCCAACCGCTACCTGATTGACGAGATAGAGAGAGAAGCATTTTGGTCATCAACATCTGACGAGAGAGAGAGAAGCGGGCAAATGAAAAACTAAATTAGCGCGCATATTTATTTTTTAGGAATGACCAGGTCACGACCTAAAGCCGTGACCCACCATCGCAACCCCCCTAGAGTTCTGAGACTTGATTGACGAAGAATGGTCACGGCCTACAGCTGTGACCCCCTTGCGCGACGAATAATAGCTATCAAATGAGGTATGGTCACGGCCCATAGCCGTGACCCATACCAAGACATGGTCACGGCCCCAAGCCGTGACCCTCGATCTGTGATGCGCGACCCTTCTCATCCACCCTATAGTGCTTGGATGAGGTATGGTCACGGCCCATAGCCGTGACCCATGCCCAGAAATGGTCACGGCCCTAAGCCGTGACCCTCAATGTGTGTACTTACTTATTCCTCATGCCATGGGTCACGGACTTGGGTCGTGACCCATCCGCGACCAAACTTGGAGGGAATTTTTGTGCGAGTTTGGCGCCAAAATGGTCACGACCTGGTCACGGTCAAAGTCTGCGACCACTGTTATCACGGACTTGGGCCGTGACCACTTCCAGAGCATCGATAATTTAGCGTGGTAATAAATATGGTCACGCCAAATATTGAGTGGGTCACGGCCCAAGTCCGCGACCAGCTGGTCGTGAACTTGGGCCGTGACCCACTGGGCGTGACCATTCGCAGGATTTGGTATAGTGTTGTGTGGGCTCAGTTTAGATCTTTGAAGAATCAAAGTGGCATCTAAGTTTCGTAGCTCATAACCAGCCTCCTCCATAAGTCTCACAACTTCTTTAATGAAAGAAGAAGAGGCCGCCCCTTTCCACTTAGGATCGGAGTCAGGAAAAATCTGGCCGATGCCAGGAAGCCCCAAAGCCCCCAAAATTGCATCAACAACACAATGAAACAAAAAATTTGATTAATTATTTGTAATGCTAATTGTAATGGAGGTTCTTACCTGCTAGTTAACTGAACAATAAAAAAGAACAAAAAAATAACACAACCATTATCACAAAGAACAAAATTCTGAAATAAGTTGAGAGAGCTGGAGACGTTAGATAGAACCATACCTGGTATTAGGCGGCACCTTTGTTTTTGCACACCTAAATCTATAGGATCAGAACCTCTCCACCATGATGATAATATAAACCACCTATTGAAATTACAAAACTGAAATAAATGAGAAACTTTGACAAAAATTGCATATATACTATTAAAAAATAATACGATTGTAGTGCGTGATCTCAAAGAGATATTAACACATCTATGGTGGCTGACAAAGGTGCTACTGGTTGTAGTGCGTGAGATATTCAACAGTATGGTGATGGTGGTGACAACAATAAATATTGATGGAGAAGGCCCTACACTAAATTTTTGTGCACATAATGATATTTGCTCCCTAAAGATCCATTAACTCATTTTAAAGATTCAACAATTCATTTTAAAGATTCATCAACAGGGAGACAATCTCTCAGTAATAAGAAAAAGTAGCTTTTAGAGGAATGCGTTTATGCCAAGTAAACTTATTTTTTTCCTCTGAAATCCCAATCAATCCATATCTACATACAAACTATTTATGAAGTTATACACATGAATTTCTAATAGTATTAAGTTAGAATGACCTATACTACAAACATATGGCCATCAAATAGCAAATGCTTGAAGGCTCGAAGTACATCGAACAACACTCCAACTGGCCATCAAACAACAAGAAACTATTTTACACAACTGCATATTCAACAGCTGTTAAATAGATAGCTAATAAACAAATAGGTTGCGCTAATAAACATATTAAACATATTAAAGTCCATACTAAAAATATATGATATCCACAAATAGCTATTAAACATACAATTAATAAACATACCCTACAAATAACTAATAAACAAACAACATGAAAATTATATACCCTTAAGACCATCACTGATTTCTATACATACATGAAAATTACAAAGAACCAATGAGAATGAAGTTGTACAATTTTATTGGTATGTATAAAAACAAAAACAAAACATAAATCCCATGTATTAGGGTCCACTAATACATGGTCTTCAGCACTGTTTAGGATTAGATTACTTATGTATTGCAAAAGATTTGAGTAACAGTAAAAACATTATCGATTATTTACTTTCACAAATATGAAGCTCACGTTTGAAATCAAAACTGATATTTTATGTTAGGATAAGTTAGAATAAATTCTCGATAAGTTAATGACAGGATACCCCAGTAGTTAAAACCAAGTAGATGAGGTTTTTAACTTGACCTCTAATCCTAGACAGTTATGCTACGAACACTGAAATCTCCCCTATAGCTTTGATTTCAAACGAAGGTCAATAGGTTTGATTTCACAAATATGAAGCTCACATATGACCTCTAGTCTCGATAAGTTAGAATAAATCAAAATTGTTCTGCTGCAAGCACTATTTAGGATTAGAGGTTACGTTAGAAACTGTTTTGCTGCGAAGGCTAAGAGCTCCCCTGTAACTTTCTCCACCTCAAAAACTATTTTACTGTACATGATATGACCTCTAAAAATCATTTTGGGGTATCCTGTCATCAACTTATCCTGATAAGAAGAGTAGTTGATAGGAGAAGGTGATAAAGAAAAGGAATGTGAGAAATTGTGGGTTAATTGTTGAAAACCGAAGATTGAGTCGCGCAATCGTCGGCTTGTTTTGGGGAGACTATCATCATTATGATTTTATATTTAAGAGGAAGTAGAAGAGGTTGCTAATTCAATTGTGACGTCGATGGCTTCTACTTCTTGCTCTGTCGAGGCCTACTCCTAATCAGAGAATATTGGATATGCCATTTCGACTTCAATAATTGGACATCACGTTCCTGTGTTTATTATTTCAACCCTACTAAACCCCCAGGATAATGTTAGTCGAATATGAAAAATAGAAAAAGAATGTAACGAATTAGAAAAAATGTGGTTATGAACAATGGTTTTATGAAGGAAAATGTCAACATGCCTTTAGTTTGAACCGAAGATGTAATATAATCACAAAAGGAGTATTAAAAAGGCTAACTTTGGAAGAATCGTTTCCCATGTAATATAATCACAACATATATTGAATAAGTATAAGCTTTCCCATGGTACATTGAACTAAAGGCTTAAGAGCCCAAACCAAGTAGAATAGAATATTAAAGATCGAGTTAATACACTTTCAACATAAGTTTAAAACTCCACGTCCACTGGATCTGTACATTTATATAAGTTTTAAACCAAACAAAAATGCTTCATAGAAGTTTTTAAACTTAACAAAACTGTCATTTAGATCTTTTTTAAGGATCTGTACATTTAGATCATGTGATATATTTGTAAATCTAATGCACTTGAAATAGAGACGTCGCGGTCATCGAGTGGAGTTGTAATGTTAAGCACACAGAGATTTATACTTTTATAAAAACAACTCTTGTAGTAGTATACAAGAAAATTGTTAGGAAATACAATGATGAAATTAATCCAATGATATATTAATAATAACACATAAAAAGTTCGTTCTTCGTGAATCTAAACATCACTTGGTTGTCAGTGAAAATTTAAGATATTGGAAATAACGATGAATTCAACTAAGACAAACCTGTTTTTTTTTTTTTTTACTAAACCACTAATATTCATCTATCCACACTTTATCAAATTGAGGATCCTTTATTGATTATATGTCTAAAAAGCCAAAAGAATGTCAAAATACATGACAAACAGAGCTATCTTCAAGATGAAATGTTTTAAAACATTAAAACCCTAAGTTTCCAATATAGTACCAAATGAACCATAACCTTTTTATATAATTAGCAACTGCAACAAAATAAAACTTTTAATGTCGCTTAAAAAGTAAGCCAAAATGAAAGAAAGTTTAGTCTTCACTTAAGCATATGTCAAATGGCGTCACAACGATGAGTATGAAAACCTCATTGAAGAATGCATTTGAAATAGAATATATAATTGTTCAAACTTTAGAAATACGCAAAACATATTATTGAAAGTTGATTCAATTTCTAATTATACTTAATTAAACTTCTTGTGAGAGGATATATTAAATGGTGTGTGTGTGTGGGGGGGGGGGGGGGGGGGGGGGAGATATAATCAACAATGAAACCTTCAAACAACAAAACAACAACAAAATGTTATATAAGAAACCCAAATGTTAAATCCAAAGCAGAAAATAACATCTCTTAATTCGTGATGAATGAAATTACTTTCATTATGAGTTACTTTTTAAGCGACGTATGTAAAGATTTAATTTCTAGTAGTTGCTAATGATAGAAAAAGTGATGCATCTACAATGCAAAATGAGAAGAAATTTTAACACATACCTATGCTCGGGTTCTACATACCTCAACTCCAAAAAAGTTATTTAAACTAATAAAATGAATCATTTTAACACGTACCTATTCTTCACATCACATATAAACAATAGGAGTATATATATGTGAATAATAACAATAAAAACACGATTAGAAGAATTCAACTTAATGAATGAAAATAAGCGTTGGACCTCCAAAACGTGCCAAAACATAAAACTAAAACCCTAGTCAAACTTGATCATAATCACATAATGTTGGAGCATGTAATGCTGAACCAAATGCATATGCTGAAACCAAATGTAACTTTGAACCAAATATAACGCTGAATATATGTAATGCTGAACCAAACATAAAACTAAAACCCTAGTCATTCAGTAGTAATGCTAAACTAAATTTTAAAAAAAATCATACCACTCAAATGAATTAATGAAATCCTAAGAAAAAATCATACCACTCAAATGAATTAATGAAACCCTAGGTCAACCGGTAAAAAATGCACTTTTATCGATAAAATGTATCCCACATACAAACAAATTCAAATGTATCCCACTCAATTAAAAAATCAATAATAGATTCAAATGTATCCCAGTAAAAAACACAACGAATCAATCAACTCAGCATTTTAAAGTCACAAAACTCAAAACCCAAGTTGGAATGAACAATAAAAGAGACACAAACTGAGTATTTTCAAACAACTGAGCATTTTCAAGCACCGGGAATTCAATCAACAACTGCAAAAATATAAAATTAGCCTCATACAGAACAGGGGATTCAAAAAAGTAGAAAAAGATGGATACCTTCATAGCTTTCGGATGGAAAATGGTATACCTAGTAGTAATTGTTTGATACCCAAAGTAACAATGAATCGCAAAAAAAATATATAACTTGGTTCTCGAACATGCGACAAATTTGGATGACATAAATCACATGTGATTACATTTTCAGTATATTAAGAAATTAAATCAAACAAATAGACTATGTTTATAACTACACCAAAAAATTAGCAACATTACTTGCACAAAAAAAAAATGAAAATACAAAAAAAATATAATCAAAACCAAAATATAATTTATAAATTTTAACCTAATATCTAACAAATTAAAAAACTCTCCACCGTGCATATATAAACCCAAATCTGGAAAAGAAAAAACTACTGTAAAACTAAACACATATATAAAAACTAAACCAAGTACTAATATTAGAGAACACCACTTGAAAACCTCTGTCAAAATCCTTGTTCATGACCTTCTCTGACACCATATCACCTCCCCAAGAACAGGAGCAAACAACACATACCAAATGAGATTTTTTTTTTCAAGAGAATAAAAAAAATATGAAAACTTTGAACCTTTAAATAACCAAAAATTTATTGCAGAACAAAAAAAGAGAGAGATAGAGAGAGGGAGAGAGCGAGAAACTCGATACCTTTGGGATGTTTTCAGATCGGTCAAGGAGTGTGAGATTTCTAAGAGGGTATACCTAACAAAAAATATGATTTCAACTATAAACACTCCTAAAATCAGGAAAATCGAACAAAGCAAAGTAAAAAATAATTGGAGGGTATACCTAATTTAGATTGTGATGGGGTTAATCGTGGGTGAGATGTTTGTAAAGCATATGATTTAATCATACCGCACCCTCGATTTGTAGTTTATGGTTCATACCGAACCAAAGCACATAATTAAATCATATGCTTGCACCAAACAATCTGTCATGTTTATGGTTCGATACGATTATATCATACCGAACCCAAGCTCATACAGAAAACCTCAAGTACATAATTATATCATACCGAATCCAAGCACATAATTAAGAAAAAATAACTTAATCGAATGGCAAATCCAAAAAGGAGAGGAAGATGATAGAAAAGCCAAGAGATTTGTAGGCTTGCACCAAAATCGTCTCTCTCTACCCCAAATAAAAAAACATGAATATATGTCAAGACAATAAATATGAATCACAAATATGTATATCTGTCATGATCTGTAAAACTCATTAAAATCGAACTATATTAGAGAGAGACGATTAAATATGAATAAAAAATATATAGATCTGTCACCGTATTCTTCTTTTTCTCTACCTCTATCTACTGAACTTCCGAGGAGACAAATAAGACAAAAAAATATATATGCAAAACATTATGCCCAACATTTTTCCCAAATGTCATATAAACCTTCAGATCTACAAAAACGATGTAGAAACAACATAAATTAGGATTTAAGAAAAACGAAAAATCCAACTCCAAAGAAAAAGTTCAAACCCACTTCGACCTTACACTACCTATACAATAGGAAAATAGGAAAAATAAATTTTATCATACGGGTGTGGTATGTATTTGCCCAAACTAATCAGATCCGCCATTTATTTTACCTCCGCTGCAAGATGCTTTTACAGATCAGTCCGACTAGCTCCATGGCTGCAAGAGGCTTTTATGGAGCACCATCGGTCTTGCCGGCGGCTAAACCAATCGGCCACGGTGGTTATGATGGTTTATCGATAGTGGACCTCTCCCGTATTCTCGGTGGGATTCGTTTGAGAGACAGTTATGAAAGGCTGAAGAGTGGGTGGGTAGGTGAGAGATTGAATTTAATCTTACCCCCTCTACTTTTTTTAAAATTTAATCTCAACCCTCCATTTGTAGCATTGTTGGCACAATCCTCGCTCCTAATTGTGTTATCATCTTATTGAATAGTGAAATTATTCTACTCCTTATTTTATATATATATATACAGTCTTGCTTTTGTGCGGACCGGACATGTGTCACCTGACGGTGAGCGCTGAAAAGAGAGAGAATGTGCCTATAATTTAAGCGATAATTTCTTGGGACACCATTAAGTGACACATGTCCGGTCCGCATTCTTAAAATGCGCACTAATCCACAGAAGAGCATTATATATATATATATATATATATATATATATATATATATATATATATGGTGTACGTATAAAACAAAAAAATACAGGATCCAATGTGTTACATAGGTCCAAGAAATGGCATTGCAACTTTTCTAGTGGTAGAAAGAAAACCCCAACTGTTTTCTGGCATGGAAAGACAAGAAGCTGCTAGTTTCGGTGTCCTTGTCATTTGCCTCTAGAAATTTGGGCCCATTCTCTTGATTTAGAAGTCTCCATTGGGATCATGCACTATCAAAGGGTACTATTTCTTTGTGAATGGATTTATTTTCCTAAATATAAAGGGGGTTGCCCTATCAAAGGGTTACTGTTTCTTTAACTTCTCTTGCTTAATCCTATAGGTTAAACAAAAAATCTCGTCACGTATCATTCGTGACACTAGTGCACTTAAAAAAAACACAAATTAAAGCCTCCAATGAAAATATTTTTCTTATACTAAATAAAATGAAACATTTGTTGACTTTAGAGTGTCCATAGTATTATCATCAAGAAAAATGTTTTGTCCCCTATGGGCTAGTGAGATTAAAGTTTTATGCATCATGAAGAGAGGGCCTGTGTATCAGTTAACTAATTAAGTTGTACATTAAACGTGCATTTTTAGCCAATCAGTTAACTCAGACCACATAAGTAAGACTGTTAAACAGTGGTAAAATTAGTCAAAATATCATTCTGGATCACTATCTCATTCATACTATCAGTAGTTTTGCTGGAAACCAATTAACCAATCCTTAAATATTTGTTGTTAACAGTTAGGCCTGCCTAATTCTTATTTTTGTGTTGGGGAACGTAGGCGAAAATGCAAATGATGTGACATAATCGACAATATATAAATTTCAAGATATTTTGACCCACCCAGACTTCCTTATCCACTTAATCAGATTTGACAGATAAAACAACTGCTAATGAGCGTACTACAAACGGCCAAAAGAACACAACAGCTTTATAAAGACAATGTCAACATGCCTTATATCTCCTATTAGTCATTTTCCTTATTGGCTTATAATTTGGCCTCATTTACCTAACCATGCTTTCTTAACCTTAAACATAAATACACGAAAGGAAAAACATTGTCTATCAAGCAGATATTTGTATGACTAACGATTAGGTAAAGAGTAATATTATTCGTTTCCCTTAAAATCCACTGGAATATCATATACAGTACTAGTGGTACATCCGCAACCCATTTCAGCGATACACAGCACTTTTCTTAGATAATATGCCAAATTTTCAACTCAATTCGACAAACTCTTGCCTTAATATTTTTGTATTCACTAAACGAGTTTGCTTAGAACAAATATTTCATGTTCAACCATAAGGTAACATGTATTTCTTCAGTATTTACATTTAGATTTATTTGATTTTATCGCCTCTCTTATTAATTAAAATCACTCGTTCTTAATAGACAAACTTTTATACATCAAGCAACGATAATAATGAGCAAAGGCTCAACATTATCTCTTATCTTAGTAAAACCAGGCCAAACGCTCTCTTGACAGATTTTGTGGTTTTAACGTTACTCTAAAGAGAGGTATTTAAAAAAACAAAATGTTTTGTTCACCTAAGAATTACATTTAAATTGAACTGGGACGAATAATTGAGTTTTCCCACCAAGAGTACACCAAATAGTGTGGGTGGCAAACACAAATATGACATGTTGTATTCTACACAATTTTATAAATGACTACATTATTCAATATATTTTAGTGAAAGCGCCATTAAAATATAATTTGGGTTGCGATATGACAAATGGTACATGGTAATTGCTTTCATAGTGTTCTAAATCAAATGAACACAGGCCTTACACATAACACTTTCACACTCATATGTAAAGTAAATCTGGTAATTACGTTGTGTTGGAGATGATTTTTATCATCTTTTAATCTTATGGAATTCGTGTCTAGACGGATGATATTTTTATCGGGTGAAAAACGACATACAGATAAACCCGAGAAGTTCACTGATTATTAATTATCAGGTAAGATCATGACTCATTTGAATTGTATACCGATTAACACATCAACCCGACAACACCACCAATTAGGTTTAGCGATTCATTAGCATTACTAAAATATTGTTCTTATTTATTTGTTTATTTTCTTAAAAATATTTTTTATTTCCCATTCATTAACAATATTCCTTCCAAATTCAGTTGTCAATTATCGTGTATTAGCGAGTTGAAACTATTGAGAGAGAGAGAGAGAGAGAGAGAATCATGTGCGTACCACCTATACATCCTACTTATGCAGACTAAAAAAAATATTTTTGAACTAATTCTTTTTATATGATATTTAACCATTTTAGAGACCCCTGCTATTTAAAAAAATCAGTCAAAATACGTGAGTTTTTAAGCCCCTTGAAAGCTAACATATTTTGATAGATTTTAAAATAGCAAAAAAAAATATTTTGATATGAAATATTAGAATACCATAGAAAAAATCAGCGCAAAAATATGTTTTTTTGCTATTTAAAAAAATGGTTCGCACATGTGAAAAGTTGAGGTGGTATGCACGGGAAACATTATATATATATATAGTCCTGGTCTTGTGCGGACTAGTCCGCATTTTAAGAGTACGGACCGGATATGTGTCACCTAGCGGTAAGCGCAGAAAAGAGAGAGAGCGTGCCTATAACTTAGACGATAATTTCTAGGCACACCGTTAGGTGATACATGTCCGATCCGCATTCTTAAAATGCGAACTAGTCCGCATAAGAGCATTATCTATAGATAGATAGATAGATAGATAGAGAGAGAGAGAGAGAGAGAGAGAGAGAGAGAGGACCCTGAATGCGGAAAAAAATATTTTGAGGTTGATTTTTTTTATACTTTTTAAACATTTCAGTAGGATCATAGAAAAAATCAGTTCAAAATGAAGTTTTTTGCTATTTTGAAAAAATCAATCAAACTTTGTTAGTTTTTAAACCGATTTTTTTAAAATAGCAAAAAAAATCATTTTGAACTTATTTTTTTATGGTCCAACTGAAATGTTTAAAAATCATAAAAAATAGATTAACCCAAAAATATTCTTTTTACTATTTTATCAAAATTTGTCTGCGCCAACGGTATGCTAGTTGAAGTCCTCACATGATCCTCTCTCTCTCTCTCTCTCTCTCTCTCGATAGAGAGAGAGATACTTGTGTGTACACCAACTTTGTATCCTTGTTGGCGCAAACTTATTTTTTTTAAATATAAAATATTTTTGAATTGACTTTTTGATGCGATATTTAAATAATTCTAGGGACTCATATAAAAAAATCAGTTCAATTTTTTTTTTGGCTATTTTAAAAAAATCGGTCAAACTTTCGCAACTTTTAAAGTATTTGAAAAGTTATGAAAGTCTTACCAATTTTTTTAAACTAGCAATTTTTTTTCTGTTAGTTCATTGAAATGTTTAAATACCAAAAAAGTTTAAATAGAAAATAATTTATTTAATATGTCAAAAAATCGGTGTACAAACTTATCACACAATTTTAAATATACAAGAGAGAGAGAGAGAAAGAACATATTTTATACACTGATTGGGTTAAATACACAAGTCAGGCTTTAATAGTCTTGTGCTAAGGCCTTCTTAGCGTATAAATTAGGGGTGTTCGCGGTACGGTAAAAATCCGCACTTTACCGTTTTGTACCGGAAAAAAGTGGTAATGGTTTACATTTTTTACTTACCGAAAATTGAAACTACCGAAACCGAAATTATCGAAATTTTTTGTTGTTGGTTTTGGTTTGAACATTTTAAAAACCCATTTACCGAAATTACCGCTTTTAAAAGTTTAGAACATGAAATATAAAAAATATCGTAATAATATACCTAAATTATAAACAAGATATACCAAATATATTGATTAAAGTAATTTATATACCCAATTTAAGAAAACATTAATAAACTCACATAACTAATATTTTAATTATGTATATTATTTTGGACCGTTGGGTCATCTGTTAATTCACTTTGCAAACTTGAAATAAAAGCACTTCTATGTGCACATGTGGTTACAAAATGGTTGGCCACCATCAATTCTCTTTTAGTGTAACAAAATAAGTAAAGTAAGCAAGCATAACTGGGAATGAGCTTTGGCGGGAGAAACTAATTGCAACCAACCAGTATATCTCTTGTCCCACATCGCCCATCCATGGGTATTTACATACTATCACCTACTATAAATAGGGGTTCAGTGAAAACCGAAAGTAAAAGTTGGCCAAGCTGTAAAAACTGGGTGGCCAAGCTTCTTTATAATATTTTTATTTATGTAAGATTTTTACTGAACAGTTTCTTGCATGTATTTTGAGTTTTAGGATTTTTAAGTCTCGGGAACCAAGGGACTTCGGTGAGATTTATTCACATCAGATTTTGACGAGTTCAAGGTTTGTGTGGTTAGTTTTGGAATGTTCTAATTTAATTAAGGGTAACATTTTCGCCCACATCAGATTCCTCTTTTGTGTTAGTTTAATAAATTTATGTTAGTGAGCACTTTTCTAATACTCATTATATTTTTCTCACTCACAGTACGGGAATCTACTTGGATGAGAGTCTCCTAAATCTGAAGTGGGTTAGCTTCACAAATGAGAGTTGGTTGGCTTCATTGGATGGGTAATTTATTTTGATTCTTTTTTCCTTCAATTATTCATGAAAGTGATTAGTACTTCTGTTTTAATGTTTCGATTAGTTAGTTCTTATATTATTACTTGGATATGAAGATCAATGGAGTTCTAAAAAATATTATTATTTATGATTATATTAATAATAATTAGTTTGATGCATGTAGGTATTAAGAAACCATATATATATATATATATATATATATATATATATATATATATATATATATATATATATATATATATATATATATACTGCAAATAGAAATTTATCGAAATTATCGTATTTTTCGAAAAATCAATTTTACCGCAAAAAATCGATTTTACCGATGTACCGCGCGGTTTGGTTTTGGTTTTGGTTTATGGGTTGGTGTACTGGCTGGTAAAACTGGTAATTTTGGTTTGATGATTTTAAAGTTGGTATGGTATTGGTATGGTTCATTTACCGATCAAACTGACCGAAAATCAGCCCTAGTATAAATGGATAGAAATTTGATATCTTTGAGACATCAAACTATTTGATGTCTTGGATTCTGATTGGTCAATGTCGCTGGCGCGGACCTATTTTCATAAATGATGTGAGTCACCACCAACAGTATTGACTAATAGAATCCAAGACTTCAAATACTTTGATGTCTCAAAGACATCAAACTTTTTTCCTGTATAAATAGTGTTGTTTGAAAAATTCTAGATGTCCGCTTATGTATACCATCTTAAAACCGCCACTCACATCTCTTTCTTTTTTTATATGAAGGGTAATCCCTGGTCCAACTTGTGCGTACCACGAGACTAATCCCTCCACTCTGAACAAGGCTTGCGAAACAGGTAATGTGCAAAGTGCACACAGAATTTGCCCGCGGTCCATGGCCGTTGCGGGATTCGAAATGGCGACCTCTGTTTTTTTATAAAAAAAAAATAAAAACTAAGAAATCAAATAACAAATAAAGAGAGTCCAAATATATCAATAAAAAAACTATTTTTTTATAAAAAAAAAATATGTTCTTGATAAGATACTATTTTTAAAAAATCAACTTTTTATGACTATTTATAAAATTTCTATTTCATTATTAAAAAAAATAGATGCTTTTACTCCCAATTTTCATTTTCTCGTGCACCCCCCCCCCCCCCCCCCCCATATATATATATATATATATATATATATTAAAAATTAAAAAATGAGATAACAAATAAAGACAGTTTATATATATCAATAAAAAATTGTTTTTTATATAAAAAAAAGTTATTCTTAATTAGATTATATTTTAATTTTTTTTTTACTTTTTATAACTATTTAAAAAAGTATTTCAATTGTTGTAAAAAAAGAAAATCTTATATATATTTTTTATTAAAAAACTGCTTATAAAACTTAATAAATGTTTTTTTTGTTTACAAATTTTTATTTTGGTTAAAAACTGTTTTTTCTTTGTACACTTTTTATAATATTTTTTTTACTATTTAAAAAACAATGGTCCGCGTCAGCGGGTATGTATAGGCGGTTCGATCACCTATACATACCACCGGCGCGAACCATTTTTTCTTTTACGTGGGTCCGTGCCAGCGATATGTATACGCGGAGCGCCGGTAGTGGGGGGGGGGGGGTGCCGCTGTCACGGACCATTGAAAATAAGAAAATATTAGTTAAATGGGTGTTTGAGAGACTTTTTGGAATAAATAAAAATGTTTGGACTAAATTTGTATTAATAAATGTTTGAGTAATAACTGATCCATAAAAATACTTTTAAAATAGTTTCTTATTAAAAAATAGTTTTAACGAGTTAAAACAGTTTATTTTCATGGTCAATAGTCTTTGTTTTTTTTTAATTTGTTTATAAAACAGTTAAAATGCTTTTTTAAAAATAAAAAAATGTTATATATATATATATATATATATATATATATATATATATATATATATATATAGAGAGAGAGAGAGAGAGAGAGAGAGAGAGAGAGAGAGAGAGAGAGAGAGAGAGAGACTTATATGTACGAAGTATACATACACTTGACGCAAACCATTTCTTTTAAAATATTAAAAACATATTTCTGAGTTGAGTTTTTTTGTGTGGTATTTAAACATTTCAAGGGGTCCATATAAAATAAAATAGCTCATAATAATTATTTTTGCTATTTTAAAAAAATTGGTCAAACTTTCGCAGCTTTTAACATGCTTTCGAAAGCGAAAATTTGACCGATTTTTTTAAAATAGCAAATAAGGTTATTTTAGGCTGATTCTTTTTATATAGGCCATCTGAAATGTTTAAACATCATATAAATAAATTAAGCAGAAAGATAATTTTTTTATTATTTTATGAAAAATATGTATGTATACTTGTTATGTAATGGAGCATTTTCGGAATTGATTACAATACACGATATATTTTGTAGAAAACGTATAGCTTAGTATACCCACCATGACACTCACCCTTATTTTTTTTATGTTAAAACCCCCACCCCCACCCCAGGTACTCGATACACACACGCGCATGTTATAACCCATGCTTATAGCACAGTTGTATATTTGGTCTCAAATATAACGCCGACACATGTTGCAAATAATGAAAGTTGTGCATAATGTTTACAATACACTTTGCCTGCAACACTTTCTTAAGATGAAACTGTAACGCCCCGACCCGGGTTTAAAGTTTATTAAAGGACTAACCCGATTCAGTTCGCACGTTAATTGTGAAGTGCAATGAAACACCCTAAACAATGTTTCTAATCGAGTTTTATTATTATTATTTACGCTACACTTATTAGCATGCGAGTTCAATTTTTATCAACTATGTGATAAGCCCCAAGGGAAGTGCCCCTAAGGCCAAATAAACAGAGCCACTAATCGTAAATGCATGTAACTACTTACCTGTAAAACGCTCTCAAAGTACGGAACAACATACAACGTGCCGTAATAAATGGAAGGATGTAAGTGGAATGCTCAGTGAGAACATATACAAATACAGTATAGAAACGAACGGCAAAAAGAACACTCACACGCTACAATCACATGCATGTGAAAATACTTATATATTAACATATATACTTTTTGAAGATACATTTTCCAATGTATTAAACCGTTTTATTTTGAAAATGTTATTTGATACCCTTTGTCCTCCTTGATAGCACATATATTGTACCCCTGTCGCGAAAGGTACACTATAGCAAGTGATATCGTCTTACTGCCACAGACCTATCTCCTATAGGCTATTAAATAAATGCCTTACATAAATGTCACAACCCTTAACATATAGGCTGTGGCCCCTTATACGCTACCTGCCGCAGCCCTTGAACATATAGTCTGCGGCCCCATTTACAAGATATATTCCGCGGCCCCTAAGACATTCAATCGTCTGGCCGCAACATCTCTCATCACAGCGACAATACCTACACCTCCTATATATAGAGGTCCACACCTCAAGATAAGGGGGCCGGGTTCATTTCCTACATCAGTACCAAGCTTGGAGATGATTACTCTCTCTACGCCACTAAGCATAGCTTGGGGGCTAGTGCAGGAGCATCGCAGCCACCATCCTGAAGCCACCGAAATCATCATGTTCATGTATTCTTGTATATTCTCATGCTTGTACGCCTCTTTAGGCCTAATTAATATCTACCAAACAACATATATAATGAGAGTGCGACACCAAAGTGGACATAGGCTCATTTTTATAGCCGAACCACTCTATATCTTGCCTTTTATCTCTCTTTACTTGCTCCATTTTCTTATTAAGCACTTTACACTTATTTTTCTGGTATGAGAACGAATAGTGGACGATTTCTCGTATCATCAATTTTGCGCCGTCTTTGGGAAACGAGGTACTTCAATCTTGTTTCTCTATATTTTGAGTTCCGAAACACCTTATTTTATTCATGGGGATCCTTTGGATCATCATCTCATGGGTGAATTTTGGTTATCAAGCTCTATTTTATATTTGCAACCTTAAGAAGGTCTAGCGTATATTTAGATCTGCTCTCGGGTCTCCTTTTTTATAACCTTAGATCTATTTTACATACCCTTATGATATCATTTCATCTAGACAATGCTAAAAAACATGATGGGCTTTGGCCCCATAAAGGTGAATGATTAGGGAAGAGTTATATGTACTCCCTTTTTTCTTTTCTTTGCCTATGATCTAGGGTTTATCATTAGAATTGTGTTATTTTGTTCACCCTAAGAGTATTATCTCATGGATAGACCCTAGTAGGTATGCTCCCCACATGTTTCGAGATAAAAACACAGTTTCTGGGTTTCAATTTTGGGATTGTTTCCTTCACTGCCTAGAAAGGGATGTGGCCTGGTAGTTCAACTACCTCTCTTGTCCTGGCCTCTACTAGTTCGATTGTGTTACAGAAGCTTCAAATCATCGGGGAATGGACTCAGGTGGTCTCCAGCTCAACCTTGGTGATTATCATTCAAAGGCCACGACAGTACAGCTATGTGCTTCACTAGCCGCGACCTCACCAGTAATATCATGCAGCAGTGAAAATGATGCATCCCAATCTTGTACTTTGTCCATACTATATTATGTGGTTACTCACTTCTGATAGTTTTGTCTCAGATTATATATTTTTTAGAGACTAACAAAGAAGAAATGGAAGGAAACTTCACCTCAAATGCAGAACATAATGGAGAGGTTGCTCAACTATATGACTACATCAACCATCTCTATGACCACCAAGCCTCACTATAGGACCAAATCAGTTTCCTAGGGAAAAAGGGTCCTCATTCTAGAATCTTCAACCTCCCTCTCTATGCCAAAGTCCGCAACATCAGAAACTGAGAAAATATCCAAGCTAAACGTTGTGTCCGCAGAAGGCAAGGCCGCGGCCAGGCCCCTAAAGAGGAAGATGAAATAAGAAGAAAGGGAGTTGCATGAGAACTACACACCGCTGATCTCTAGCCTAGAGGATATAGTTGGAAGCATCGAGGAGAAATTGCTCAGGTGGCCAGAAAAGCAGAGAGATCCACCTCATAAAAGGGACAAAGCCAAGTAGTGCAAATTCCACCATGACCACGGCCACCTCACCGAACAGTGTCACGCTTTGAAGAATGAAATTGAGAGGCTCATAAGGTAAGGAATGCTACATCGATTCCTCAAGGATGCCTAAGGGATGCAACCTAGTCTTTCAGGCCACATTCATATTTTTATGCCCATATTTATGTTTCATCTATTTATGTTCTTATTGAAAACTCTTTCTAAGTGATTCCATTTTAACTTTGTATTGAACTATGAAAGTCCTGAATATATGAATAGATATATGAAATCAAGTTCACTTGATAGTGCCATACTTTGATTCTCATTTCCATTAAAGGTTATCTTATAAAAAACTCCTTGTCTTAAACAGATTTCGAATCAAGACAATATGTTATATCGGGAATGATAATATCTAAATGGGCCCACAATGCCCGTCGGGACTCCTGATTGACTGAAAACAAGTGATAATTGAAAATGAAAAAAGCAACTATTAAGAGCAGAAGAAAAATTGGCTTATATTGCCACACAAGGAGACTATATCTTAGCATAAGATGATTACATTATTGAAAGCATCTATTAGGATATGTCGTTTTCTACAAGGACTTACAGTGCTTGTTCTTAGCTTTTGGGATGCGTCATTAGGCCAGGGAGGTTACTCCCCCGACAAACATCATTAACTTGGTGATTTCATATTAGCTCGCGGAAGCTTCATAATAACTATCCCGGGAAGGCCTGATAATAATCCACAGGGGCCAAAGACTTAATTATCTACGGATAATCCTATATTTGAAGGGGCCGAAGACTTAATTGTCTGCGGATAATACTATTATAGTCTGGGAAGGAATTATATATATCCAAACATAGCTTGGGGAAACTTTATAGTACCTAGCCCGGGGGCCTGATAATAACCCAATCGAAGCGACTAAAGGAAAACCATGAAAGGAAGTTAAAGCGACTAAATGAAAACCATGAAAGGCAATCGAAGATACTAAAGGATGATGTGCTGTTGTCATCATAAAACATGCCAAAGCTACAGAAAGAGGATGGCCTCAGCCCAGCATGTTATCATCAATTTCTCAAAGGATAGAAAGGTGTCACAACCTTATCAGTATGGCTGTAACCGCTAAGTTCATTCATTCCGAAGAAGCGACAGAGAAAGGCATGTCGCAGCTGGATGGTAACCTGTCGCAGCCCTATTCAAGAAACCAAATTAAAGCGACTAAGAGTTTCTACGGTGGCGATTTGGATTTGGATCCAAATAAAGCTACAGCAGAGGGTATTCAAATATTCGAAATGGTCGCAGCCCATCAATATGGCTGTAGCTCATTCATTCACTTGGAAGATGAAGCAGAGAGAAATGGACACTAGCTAGTGGTAAAGTGCCGTAGAACCTCACCCTCAGAGTTACAATGAAGGCTTGGAAACTAATACAAGTTGGGAAAAGTCTGTGTCAATGCGCAACAGGCCGTAGCCTTTTTAGAGAAACCATTTATATAATGTTGCCGCGACCTTATATCTGCATCATTTATTGAAGTATTTCAAGATCATCCAAGAAGGCAACAATTCAAATATGAAAGCGATACTCATTCAAATATAAATGCAGATAATAAATAAATAAGCAAACTAAGAGGCTATGAAAATATACTAGTATTGATTAAGGCTGCAACCCTATACTGAAGCGCGCGACATCTTCTGAGTTTAGTAATCAAAGGTAATATATCAATAAAAGTGTAGGAAAATTAAGTGGATGCAACCTATATTGAGGCAAGCTTACAAAAAGGGACGCAGCCTAAATGAATCAACAGTTCAGAGATTGTAAAATTGTTCATAGAAAATACATCATAGCGCAAGCAAAAGAAGATAAAATATGACTTAGGACGTCACGTCGTCCTCTTACCCAACTTTATCATCATCAACCGTGGTCTCAATACGATCACCTTTAATAGCCTCTTGACCCATCTTTCTGGCGCTTTCTTTCATGATAGCCCTAATCTCAGCCACACATTGGTCATGCTCAGCATTACCTAATTTCCAGGATATGATTTACTCTTTAGACTCCGAGAAATTTTTAATGACCCCATGCCTCAGTTCCTGGAATCCGCAGAGGTAGGATTTATTGTTGATAATAAAAAATTCCTTGGAGCCTTTGAAGGATTCCACTACGTGTCCAATGTCTAATTGGATAGCCTCAGTATGGTCTTTATCCTTTTTCTTGATAGTCGCAGCATGGTCTTCCTCCATTTTCTTAATAGCCGCGACATGGGCCTCAGCATCATTTGCAGAATTGATCTCCAATTCATCAAACGTCTTCTGGAGGAGTTCAAGTTTTCTATTTGAGGATGCTGCGACCTGGGCAACTTCAATAGCTTGATCTTAAGCAACCTTTAAAGAGTCTGCAACCTGTTTGAAGCTATACTTAGTCTCCTTCTTGGCATCTTCTATGGCCTTAACCCTCTTACCCGTACCTATCTTATATGCCTCAAGTGTCGCGATAAAGGATTGATTTATTGCTTGAAAGGAATCATCCATGGCTTTCTCCAGTTCAGCGGAGTGCACTCTCTCTATGACCTCTTCTAACTTATAGAGGGCTTCGTACTTCCTCTTCTGTGACATCACGACGTTCGTGGCATGAAAAGAGATTTAATGTTAAAAGAAAATAAGAAATTTCAAAGTGATGCTAAGAAGGTACTTGTACTTACCATCAACAGACTGTGGATACCATAATCCTCGAAGTCATCGTGGTATTCATCCACGAGGCGATCAAGGTTCGCGGCATCTGGGACCCTCTTAATTTTGCGAAGCCCTTGAAGTTGTGTACCATAAAGATTCAGGGTTGGGTTGCCTAAGATGAGGCCACGAAAAACCATCAATACCAACAATGGCACGACACTGAGGAGGTTCCAGGTTGGCATTAGCAACTACAATTGTCGGAGGAGGTGAATTTGTATGGATTGGAGAAGTGCTGTGGACTTCCATCCTTTCAGAAGATGACATTAATCCTACTGAGGCCAAGTGAGCTCCAATGTTATCGTCAAAATTACCCTCAGGCCTCTCATGAGGAGATACTTCCTCAACCTAAGTGATAGGTGCGGCAGGAGTTATTTGACCCTCAGGCTGGTTGGAGGGAACGACATGATTATTTTGATCTGTAAACTGCATAGTTGGCACGGCAGGAGCTTGGGACGATGTCCTCTTCCTTTTTCTTTACCTGGATGTGTTATTGAGGACAACTGCGTCCTCATCCATCTCAACAAGCTGAGCTGCTAACAGAGATCTATCAAGCTCCTCACCTGAGAATAAATAAAGCAAGGTCAATATCTAAGTTTGAAGTAATTGTCGCGGTATAAAAAATCAAAGAATAGTATTACCTTCTGTACCCATAGCTTTAGGAACATACTTATTGGGAAATAAACCTCCCTTGTATATTGAAGCAGAGGTTACAAGAGTGCTGAACCTCTTTTTGTTAGCAGGAATTGCCGCGGCCTCACCAACCATCTTCTCTTGCCGCTCACTCAGCTGCAAATTGTCAAGAACTGTAAAAAAATACAAAGGTTAGTAAAAAATCAAGACACAGAGAACAATATGCAACTGTAAAAAAGGGACGCGACCGTAATTCAAAAAGTAAGTTACCAAGATTGGAGGGACATCCCCACTGCCGAGGCATCCTAAAGGTTCTCTCCCTCTTAGTCTCTTAGGGGTGGATCTCCCACCCTTCTCCAGAAATGAAAAAATATTTGTCCTTCTAGTTCTTTACATTGGTAGGCCTCCCAGAATAAAGGGTCTCATCTCTGTCGCAGACAAAAAAGTAATAGTACCCTGTAAATTTTACAAAGTTTTTCTTTGGGTGGTAGAAGTAGAAAAAATCCACAGGAGTAATGTCTCTCTTGAACTTCTTCTTCCACAGCACAATAGCTGCAAGAATTTCCCTCCAGCTATTGGGATGTAATTGGGCTGCGGCTAACTTCATTGTCTAGAAAAATCTTCTAACTAGAACAGGGACAGGTAGCCGCAACCCATAAATGAAAGCGTAGAGGGGGAGGCAGACCCCATCATCAGCAAGTGTCGTGCATGGCCTTTGTTTCGCGGTGGGTACTGATCACATCAAACCCACAGGAAACTTAAAGGCTTCAGCCACCTGATCAACCCACTCTTGGGTCATAGTGCTGCGGACACAAAATGCAACAAGAGGTTTCTCAGCCCTCCCAGATGTACCAGCAAGTGCGTCCCTAACCTCAGATGTACCCATTGTCGTGGCATCTATATCCATTGGTTGATTTGTTTTATTGGATTCTTCTTCCATTTCCACATAGTCTGAATCTGAATATAGCACCACATAATTAGGACAATATCTCAACTGGCAAGGCCCTATTTTACTCAAAGGACGCATAGAGGAAAGCTCAGGGGGAGAAACTCCAAAGTGTGTGTTCCAAAAGTTTTTAAGAAACTCGTTAGGATCAAAACTCATATGGCTGCTGCAAAACCTGAAAGCCGAAAGGGTCCGCAACCAATATGGTCATATATGTCTCTTAGAGGTCGCAGCATGAATAATGATGTATAAATTTTGAATGATAAAGTAGAAATGTTAGAAAATTTGGCTAACTACACCGTGTTGGGCTCTAAAATCCTAGAAATCAACTTCTACCGTGTCATATTATTTCGGGGAATGAGACGTGTGTTCTTACATGCCGCAGCCATTTATTCTTAGTAAAGTGTTGCATACACTAACCAAAGGCTAAGGTAAAAAGTTTATATTCAAGCATTTTCTTAATGATGCCGCAGCCATCGATACACAGGATGGGACCCTCATATGTTATAGGGTTCGACACTAGTTTGTTTTGTTAACTAGCCGCAACCCCTTTCATTCACTAGACTAGGGGTAAAGGTTGATATTTATCGTACAAGCATTTTTATGATGCCGCATCCAGACATGACACATGCCGCGGCTAAATTCTTTAACAGTTTAGTATTTATTGCCGCCTAATTTAAAGATCAAAGCCTAGACTGTGAAAGATTTTCTCAAGAACACTAAGAACAGAGTATTTAGGGAAAAATGTTCATTCATTGGGTTTATTACATGGATATTAGCAGCAACTTACTTACAATCAATCGAAGATCAGTGAATACAGAAATACGAGTTTTGTTACAAGATCAATTCATCATGAAATGGGTGTAACACCCCGCGCGCCCGGAAAGACCCGTGGCGTTCTACTACAATAAAACTAAACTAAATCCATCAATCAACAAATATAGAGCATCTAAATGTCCATAATATAAATAAAACAACTCCAAAATTTTTTATTTCCACAATAAAGATTACAATAATTTTCTCTCGGCTATAAAATTCTCCAAATAAAAATTACACCACTAATTATTACAATAAAAATACATCTTCCAATTCATGCTCTAAAATAATTCTCCAAAATATTTCATAGCGTCCCAATCCATGCTAACCTACCAACTAAAAGAAAATACGAGGTAGTACACAATAAGATATGAATATATGCTAAAAAATAATAGCATGATGAATAAATCGCAGCAATACGAATCCGTGTATACAAATCAAATGCAATAATTAAGCATTATATCAATATTAATTTCTCAACAATACATCAATGAGTCACCAAGCCTCACCTCACCGCGCCTATGCATTCTTAAGCATATTCGGATTTTGGACTTTTGGCAGGTGTCCATTCTCCGTGCCATATTAAAATCTCATAACACTATGCTCAAATCACAATATAATATATATCCTAATGAATCAAATTAGATTCCAACAATTTTCAGATTTCAAAGAATATCACAATTCAATACGAGTGCAATCGACACATATATCAAATGGAATACTCTCGAGAGAATTTAGGAGGATATTGTTTAGGTCCCCTACCTCAAAATCATCACATGAACCATCACATAATTTTAGCCTCAAAATCTGATCGCACCATCACATTCTTCTCGCGAAAATAATCAAAACTCGTTCTAGCCCAAACTCGAGAAAACACCAAATAAGCCTTCTAATCTAAGGTTGAAATCTTGAATAAGTTTGGGGCTATGGTTTGTAGATAAAAGGGAGTAATTTTGGAGAGGTCTTTTGGTTGAAAAGTTTGAGAAAAAGTGATTTGAAAAGCCAAGCCACGGATTTGTTGATATATAAAGGATTAAGAGTTTGATTAAGAAAAGAGTTCTAATCTAATACAAACACTAAAAAATTTATTCCGGACGATCGGATCGTTGGAATTGGTGAAATTTGGGTGAGAATTAGCTGAAGACGAAAGGAAGCTGCACATAAAATTTCAGCCCAGTTGGACAGTCCAATATTTCAAAATATTTTTTTGTAGGGAGTTTTATGTTTTGAGGACTCCTCTATATAATAAAAATTCAATTAAAACTCCATTTTAATTCGGATTCCAATTCTGTTTGAAAATTTGTTTTTCAAATATAAAACCAACATTTTAAATAATAAAATTTATAAAATCCAAAATTTCATTTTTCTCCGATTTCCAAAATTAATTTAAAAATTCCCATTTAAAAAAATCTAGGTTGTTAGCTTTCGATGAGATAAAGATAAGTTGACTTCGGTGTCGGTTCTTTCTTTACCCAAACCAAGATTAAGTACCTGGTGTATACTGATGCTTCTCTATAGGGACTTGGTGGAGTACTTCAACAGGAGGAACATGTTATAGCTTATGCCTCCCGCAAGCTTAAGCCTCACGAGAGGAATTAACCCACCCACGACTTGGAATTAACAGCAGTCATGTTTACCCTATGGATTTGGAGACACTACTTGTTAGGGGAAAAATTTTGCATGTTCACAGACCATAAGTCATTACAATAATTTTTCACTCTACGGAAGTTGAACATGCATTAGGGCAAGTGGATAGAGTTTGTGAAAGATTACAAATTTGAGATTCAGTATCATCCGGGGAAGGCTAGCATAGTTGCTGATGCATTGAGCCATAGACCAGTAGGTGAGGTGGCAGAAGTGTGGAAGGGAAAATGGAAGGAATTGGGACATCGGGAGGTAGTGGCCCGATCCTTTATGTCCGTTATGATGATCACTCTAGAGATTGTTACAAGAGTGATTCAGGCCCAGGCCACTGATTCATCTTACCAAGATCAGATTGTACGGCTTCTAGCGGAGGGCACAGATTCCTACTTAGTGAGCTCATATGGGGGATTGAAATTTAATGGGAGATTCGTGGTCTCGAAAGGAGGGAATTTATGTCATGCAGTCATGACACAGTGTCATGGATCCAGATTTGCGGTACATCTTGGAGGGGATAAAATGTACCAGGATATGAGGTGACAATACTGGTGGAGTGAGATAAAGAAGGACATTGTGGAGTTCGTGTCCAAGTGTGCCACCTGTCAGCTGGTAAAGGTGGATCACTAGAGGCTGGCAGGGTTACTTTAGCTGCTGGAGATACCTACGTGGAAATGGGAGAGCATTTCCATGGATTTCATCACTAGACTGCCTACTTCATAGCGGGGTCATGATTCTATATGGGTGGTGGTGGATCGATTGACCAAGGTAGATAATTTCTTTCGGTACGGACGGATTACACTATGGGACAGTATGACTGGATATTTATTGCCGAGATAGTGAGATTGCATGGGGTGCCCTTGAGCATCGTGTCTGATAAAGACAAGAATTTTGTATCACGCTTCTGGGAGAGCTTTCAGGAGGCTATGGGTACTGAACTGCGGTTGAATACGTCTTATCACCCACAGAAATATGGACCTACTGAGAGTACTAATCAGATGTTGGAGGATATGTTGTGAATGTGTGTCCTTGACTTTGGAGAGAGTTGGGAGCCGTATCTTCCAATGGTGGAGTTCGCTTATTATAACTCCTATTAGTTTACAATCGGCATGGCCCCATTCGAGGTGTTGTATGGCAGACCTTGTCGTTCTCCTACTTGTTGGCTAGAGGTGGGGGCAACAAGTTACTCGAGCCAAAGGTAATTCATGAAACGTCAGCCAGGGTTGAAATGATCAGGAACAGTATTCGGGTAGCACAGGAGAGGCAGAAAAGCTATGCCGATGCAAAGAGGTTCTTCGGGGAGTTAAACATGGGGGATCAAGTTTTGCTGCGAGTGTCTCCTATGAAAGGGGTGATGAGGTTTGGGAAAAATAGGAAATTGGCTTCGAGATAGGTATGACCATTTCCCATTATCGAGATGATCAAACCGGTGGCATAAAAACTTGGGTTTCGGGAGAACTTGCGCCGTATTCACGATGTGTTTCACATCTGATCATTGAAGCGATTTCTTAGGGATGAGTTGGACAACACCCACATTGCGATTGAGGAGATTGAGTTACAGCCCGACAGTTCATATGAGGAGAGGCTTGTGGCTATACTAAACCATAACGAGAGGAAATTGAGGTCAAAGTTAGTTCCACTAGTGAGGGTTCAGTGGGAGCATCATAGCGTAGAGGAGTCAACATGGGAGCGAGAGGAGGATATTCGCGAGAAATATCCAAACTTATTACTACTAGGTATGGTTTACTTTTCGAATTTCGGGGAAAAATTCCGTTATTGGGGGGGGGGGGGGGGGGGGGGAGTATGTAATACCCCACATATCTATGATATTAAATAATTATGGGATTAATTATTATTGTTGTATTAATTAAATTAAAAAGGTCGAGAAATTTAATTGTTAATTAATTCGAATTTAAAAAAATTATTAACTAGCGTGCCAAGGGTTAATACTTATTGATGGAAATCATTTATTATTACCGTGGGTATATGTAATATGTAATTATATAATTTTTATAAATTTTCGGAGTGCGAAATACGACAGTTTGATATTTTAAGTCAAGACGCACTTGTGAGCCGTGTCGGGACTAATTATAAGGAATAAAAATATAAATTATTTTTGTATAACTTGTATGATACTTTTGAGTGTGCCATTGAGTTCATAAGGGTTAAGATAGTTGAAAAACTCTACCCGGGCATTTTATTTGAACTCCGGGGTGATTTTAGGCCTAATCGGCACCCCATAGGGGTAGTTTTGTCATTTGTTTTTTTGGAGAATTAAAATGGACGAAAATTAGATAATTATTATATCAGTTACGAGAGTTTCATTAGGTTTAATTTACACAGAAATTAAGAGAGAACCAGAGAGGGTAAGGAAGTGCAAATCCCAAAGGAGGAAGGCCAATTAACACCACCGTGCACAACCACCACCACCATCGTGTAGATCGAAAAATAAGGAACACATTGATACCAACATCACCAGTGGATCAGACATTCAAATTTTAGGCAAGTGTTTATTACTGGCTTTCCTTTAACAATAATCATGCTCATGTTAGTGTAGGTGAATTTGATCATGAATTCCATATTAAATTGGGTGAAAATTTGGAAGTTTAATATATGATTATGGACTGATTTGATTAGTAGTTTAATTCCTTCATGTATGTAGAGGATTAATCATGAAATTGGAAAATTATATCGATGAACAAATCTGGGTTGGTTAGGTTCTCTAATTGAAAATTGGGAAACTAGGGTTCTTATGATCTAAATTTGGGGATTTTGAATTATAATGATGATGGGTGATGATTTACTGATGTTATATTAGTGGAAATCATACATACATGCTAGGAAGTTGAGTTATAATGGTTGATTGGTGATTGGTAATGATCCATAGAGGTTGTAGGTGTTGAAATGGTGAAGATAACGTATATAGGTAGGGCTGTCTTTTTACAGGTATAGGTCTGGACCGCTTTTTAATAGGTCCAGATCGTTTTTTATTAATAGGTTCGGAAAAGGTCCGGATCATTTTTATTTAAAAGGTCCGGATCGTTTTTCATAAAAAGGGTCCGGATCGTTTTTCCTCAATAGGTCCGAATCGATCTGCTGTATTTTCCAGAATTGAATTGTTGACCTCTAGGACATCCTTCGGTACTTGAAATGCAAGAACTTTAATGAATAACATTGAGATTTGAAGTGATGATGTATTAAGGCAAGTGTGATTTAAGACTTGGGCTTATGTGGGATGAATGACCCTTAGAAAATTATGAGAGGGATCATAATCATAATTATTAACACGTCGAGAGTAATAAGTGAAAATAATACTGCGAATAGGACATGATATTTAGTTATGTGAATACTTAGCAATTATAATAAGTTGTGTGTATACCTATGTATTGATTTCCTATGTGTATAGCATACCTATGCTACTTGCTATCAAGCGAAAGTTTTCACGTAGTGGACAGTATTATCCTGTGTAACCCATTGGGGGGATATTTGATTTGTAACCAGAGCATATGAACTTGGATACGTGCTATCTGTTACGTAGGATAGTTTCGACGGTTTAATTGGAGCGTAGGTATGTGCGTGACCCATTCAGCAGGTGAGTATTCCCGCCTCCAATATTTGTGTTATGATATTTATGGTTCATGAGAGACGCCCGACCAATTGTCCTTCATGCAGTGAGTGATGCACCGGGACATGATAGCATAGTATGCATTGCGCCAAGTGGTCCTAACCAAGAGGCACGGGTTATATATATATACTTTAGAATGAATAATTATAATGTGTGAAATTAGAAAATGTATAAGTATGGATAAGTAAAGTAATTCCAGTGGATAAAAGACTTCCTATCAAAATAGTGAATATAAAATGGGTAACTGGCATCAAAGAATATTATTAGCGTATTTTATGGGTGATACGGGTTACTACCTTGAGATATATTTAGGAGTTGATGTCAATAACCTAGTTGGGAATATTATAGATGACTAGGTTGGGGTAGTTGTACGCTAGGTGTGCACATTAGTGGAGGGGTGAGAATATCAAGTGAGGGTTCGAAACTAACATGCACATAGTAATTGCATATTTGCGATTTTAAATACTTGCTAAATAAAATATTTTTACAAATCAGGCTCTAACCTGTTTCTTGAAATTTCTCTTCTCATTTGCTACATATATATTATACCAGGTATCCAGCCACAGGGTCACCACCAGACTTAGACGAGTGGATCATTCGATGAGATGCAACTGTTGTGGAAGCTGTAGGTTATTGATATTAGATGCTTCCATCTTTTCATTTAGCCTTAGTTCAGACATTTCAGTTAGGGCATGTGTCACCCGTTTCCAGCTTAGTTATTTCAGAGATTGTATTTCTTTATTATCTTTTCTTTTCCTGTTGGATGGAGTATTATGATTATATTGGTATTAGACTTTGAACTGGAATGTTTTATCCAGTCTCATTTATTTTAGTAGTTGATTCATGTTCAGTGTTTTTTCTTGTGGAATGGGAATGACTTATATATTAAAGCATGGAAATTATTAATGGATTAATTGGGTATAATTAATTTGGAAAAATGTTTTGACACTTAGCTTAATTAAAATACTAGGTGATTAATAATGAATAATTATTTTCGACACTGATGCTAAGAAGGAACCAACCAGACACTTTGATTTTAATTTAATAAAGCACTGATTACCCGGTATTTAATTAGGCGGGGTGTCATAATGGGCAGATACGAATTCAGATGAAGAATTATTCATCTACAACACTTATTTTGCAGAAACACGAGTTCAAATGGAGAAATGCCAACCAAAACCCTAAGTTTCTATCGGGGTCATAGAAATTAAAAGAATGCAAATGGATTCAGGTGATAATCAGTCCAAATTCAGTTCATATCCCCAAATTCAGATCAATTACAATAAAAAATAGATGAGGCACAAGGGTATTTCAACCCAAACGCACTAAACGGGTTTGCAATTCAGTTCATATCCCCAAAAATGCAAATATAGATCATTAGAGGGTTTTTACTACTAACTAATCGGGATATTTCGTGGAGAATTACGTTTATTAGCATACACCCTAAATTTCTACCCATAAATGAAAAAGGGGAGTCATCCACATCGTGATTCACATAAATGCGTTAGAAAAATGAGAAAACGGGTTAAACAATTACCCAGAAATTGATGAAAGTTAGTTGCTCAGCCTCAAACTGCCTCACACACTGGTCCGAAAGGTCACCGAAAAAGTCAAGATGAGGAACGGACAAGGATTTTCCTTCGATATCCTCTCAAGGGTTTATGAAACATAATGAAGTCCACATCCGGTTCTATTTATATAAGAGGGCACTAGAAGACGAAGGGTCATTTTTTAGAAGCTACCATAGAGTTAACATGTCGCGACACTACTAGAATCAAGACGCAACACCAATTCATTGGCACTCTGCCTTTGGGGCTTATTGATAGCACATATATTGTACCCCTGCCGCGAAAGGTACACTATAGCAAGTGATATCGTCTTACTGTCGCAGACCTATCTCATATAGGCTATTAAATGAATGCCTTACATACATGTCACAACCCTTAACATATAGGTAGTGGTCCCTTATACGCTACCTGCCGTAGCCCTTAAACATATAAACTGCGGCCCCATTTACAAGATATATACCGCGACCCCTAAGATCATCAATCGGTTGGCCGCAGTATCTCTCATCACAGCAACAATACCTACACCTCCTATATGTAGAGGTCCACACCTCAAGATAGGGGCCGGGTTCATTTCCTACATCAGTATCAAGCTTGGAGCTGATTACTCTCTCTATGCCACTAAGCATAGCTTGGGGCTACTGGCAGGAGCATCGCAACCACTATACCAGAACCACCAGAATCATCATATTCATGTATTCTCTTATATTCTCGTGCTTGTAAGCCTCTTTAGGCCTAATTACTATGTACCAAGCAACATATATAATGGGTGTGTGGCACCAAAGTGGACGTAGGCTCATTTTTATAGCCGATCCACTCTATATCTTATCTTTTATCTCTCTTTACTTGCTCTATTTTCTTATTATGAACTTTACACATGATTTGTTGGTACGATAACGACTAGTGGACGATTTCTCGTATCATCACTCCTCGTCTTTACAAAATAATCATTTTAATTTTTATGCTTAAAACTAACATATTCTTCCCATTCACTTACCCAGTTAAACAATTTACAATTGTTGGAAAAATCTTTCATTCACTTTCAAATTTTTATTACCCAACGTTCATTAACTCACACCAGAGTTGTTTAATCTTTACTTAAGACTTTCTTTGAGCACACACACATATTGCGTTAAAGAATATTTGTTAACATTAAAAGCCTTATATAACACACATACTTGTGTTATTATGGGTTTAAACCTCATTAGGTAGCTTAATTACCCATTAAGTCACTTTGCTTAACAACTTCACTTCCCTTATGGATATTTTTCATTATTCTCAATTTACTTTTCGGCATTTGTTAATCAGAACTTTAATATCTGACACAAATTAGGTTATTTTTATCTTATAACTCATTTCTTATCATGTTCCCGATTACACCATTATCTTTGGGATTTAGCCAACAACCACAGACTTCGTGGCTTCTCATCACCAGTCTCCGCCACTATATGTTACTGTAGTTTATTTGGGGTCTTTCATCACTAGGGACGTCATGCCCTGCTTAATTTTTTCTCCGGCATCATCTGAATATTTCATTATCTTTTCAATGTACTCAACATTATTCCAATTTTCACATTATTCAACATTTACGGGCCAAAGGTAAAAGTCTGGACTTAGCTATCCGTTTTTTCATTAACACTTGGAATTTTTTTTCTTTAAGTCCTTTTTTTCACACACACGTTGATTTTATATCCAAAATCATTCCCTCTTTAGGACTTAATAAAATTTTACCCATACTAGAGTAAAAACGTCCATCGATATTTTTAATTCATAAAAACATTTTACTTTAAGTAAATTTACCAATTTACTATTTATTGCCAAAAGTTGAAATTTAGTCATTTAACAAATGTCATTTTTCAATAAGGTAGTTTATGTTTCCCATTCAACACTTAAACACATTTAACCATTAAAATACTTGTATATTATCATACTTTACTCTACTTTCATATTTACACTTTACACATCTTTAACATATAAATTCATGCATTTTATATATTAGAACCTCATTTTCTAGATATTTGATGAACACACTTTATATTTGGGAATTTTGCATCTAAACACTCACTTTGCTACTATTTACACATTTGAAACCTTTAAATCCCATTAATGACTTTCAACCCATAACTTATGAAAAATACTTACTTTTCACATGTTTAGACATTAAACCAATTTTACTTTCTACATGAGTTTCACACGCTTTAAAATAGTCATTTAAAGTGAAGACATTTCTTTAGATATAAATTCCTCCATTTAATGTAAGAAAACATATACTCATTTTACAAAATGCCAAGAACAAGCTTAAAACATTAATTTTCAGAGATATTACATTTTCTTCATTAAAACACATTTTGAAAACATTTTATTCCATAAAATGCCAATGAATAGTGTTCTAGAATTTTAAACACTTTTAAAATCCATTTAAACCACTTTTTAAATGACCCTTTTTATTCAAAACATTAAGGGTACAATTAATAAACCCATAAATTCATTATAACCATTTCTTTACACATATTACACCAAAAATGTGTGAAAGAGTAATTTGAAATTTATCTATTTCAAAACCCATTTTCAAACACCTATTTGAAACTCATTTGCACATACAACCATATAAATCAACTAACTAATCTCATGGATGCAAGCTATCACATATCCTACATATATTAAGCCTAATATATGTAAATAAACGAGCTGAAATTACACACATTTATAAACCTAAATCAAGGTTAGTATTCCCACCTAAATGTCCTCAAAAAATGGTAGAGAAGGTGAGTGATTCCTCCACCTTCATAGATAGCCTCAAGGGGAGTAAAAAATGCAGCCGCCAAACTTTGAGAGTGACCCTTCCAAGCTTCATCAAAATGTTTCTTCTTTAACACCTTGAAAGACATCTTTCTTGCCCACCAATACCCTCTTTTAAAACCCTAATATGATGTCCCACCTTCCAAGTGAAGCTTCAATAGAGTTTCAACCCATTTCCGTACAGTTTGGGTAGGGAAATTATGAGGAAAACATGAGCTATGTGTAGACACCACATTCTAGGATCCCCTAGGTTTCCCCTTAGGTCCCTAGGGCCTCCCCATCTCACTGTAAATCCTAGGTCGCACTCCGAGTACCGATCTAGAGCCCACGAGGCACTCCCAACCCCTGTTTGACCTTGGTTAACTATATCGTCAGAGTGAAAGCTCTTTGAATATTTGAAGGTCCCTGAATACCCTTTCCAACAGTTCGTTCCATGTGTGAATCGACAAACAGTTCAGACGAACGAACTATTTTGCTATCGATGATCGATTCGGAGGCAACCGGGCACTCTTGGGCCTTGATTTGACCCCAATCAACTTCACCATCAGAGTGAAATCTCTTTGAATCTTTAAAGGGAACTAAAAATCCTTTCTAACAATCTGCCCCATGCGCAAAACGGCATAACCATTTGGATGAACGATCAACTAAAAAATCATTTTGGAGGCCACTGGGTGCTCCCGGGCTCCGTTTGACTAAATTCAACTCTTCAGCTTGAACGAGACTGAATGAATCTCTGAAGGGAACTTAATACCCTTTTGAACGGTTTGCCCAATGCATGATTCTGACCTATGGTATAGACGAATGATCGGTTTTACTCCGAGAGGTCCTCGAGTACTTTCGAGCCCCGGTTGACCAAGGTCAACCTTCCAAATCAAGAAAAACTCATTGGAATGTGGAGGTAAATATCCAAACCTTTCCAACAGTCTACCCCATCTGCAATTCTGACTTACCATGCGGATGAACGATCCGTTTACGTCCGACGATCTCTTGTCCAAAGGACCGATGTGCGCTTCCGAGCCACATTTGACCCAAATTAAACTCCTGGACCTGGAAGAAGTACAAAGAACTCTTGATGGTCTCTGAAATACCTTTCTAATGATATGCCCCATTCATAAGATTAATAGTTTGTGTTCTATGGCCATTTTTCCAGGAAAATTTGCACGGGACTCCCAATTGACAGGTCCTGATCCCTGCCTATCGGCACAATGTCTGGGGTCACATTACGATAGGCACCCCTCGGGTAGGCTGATCGTCATGCCCTGTCCCTATAAATAGTTTCCATGACCTCACTCCAAGGAACACAGATAACAGATCCATCAACATCAGCGATCTCAGCAACATTCCCTCGAAATTAGCGAAGTCCCTCATGTGAAGTTCCATCCAAACTTACATTCCCATCCTTTTCATACCCAATTTGGAAAAATATCCTTATCTCTCATCAAAATTCACCAGCACTCAAGGCAGTTCATCCAATATCAAAGATCAATCTTCAAAGAATGTCCAAGTCCTCCCCCTTCTCTTTAAATTCCTTACTTTTGCATAATAAACATTATATTCATAATCTAGTTATTACTTTAGTTCATAAACAGTAATATCTACACTTTTATTAGTATATTGCACATACTTTATTTTCTACAAAAATCCCAAAAACAAATAAAAGGGGTTACACCCATAAATTCTGAACGAAATTATCTATCACACTTTTTCAAAAATCTAAACAACACATTTTCTACGCATACACATATAATAAAATTCCGTTCGAATATATGGGATAAACCCTGCCCCTATGCTACACTCAAACTACGTGGACTTTGATTCCTTTATGGGATACATAGGCGTCTCGGATTAAAATCCAAGACTCGAGTGCAATTTTCCTATTTTCTCAATTTCTCAAAATCTCTTATTTTCTAAAATCTCCTATTTTCATATATATATATATATATATATATATATATATATATATATATATATATATATATATATATATATATATATATATATATATATATATATATATATATCATGCTTGTTCGTGTTTCATCCAATACATATTATCGTTTCCTAATAACGTTCAATATCGTGATGAACACACAAATTATACTTTCTACATATGTTATTTCGAGAATATTCCTATGGATGACCTCACTCTACCTTGTCTATGGTATGAGTTGAATGATTCCAATATCCATTATATAAACACGCACACACACTCCACGGGGATATAAAGGAAGATAATAAAACTAGCCCATGAGAGACCGAAAGGGCAGAATGGGTGCCTAAGACCTTCCCATTCTGTAACTTAGCCCCTGAACATTCGAACTATTGGTTTCATATGCATCGGTTTGTCCTTTTTGCCTCTATCTCGAAATGGAAATATTTCTTTTTCCTGTTTTATGCAAAATAGTCTGGTGACTCTATCTCTTTACATTTAACACCCACACCGACGACGGCCAAAGCAAACTTCCCAAGAGGTGTGCGAGACCTCGACGTACCCTTCCCGAGGGGAGACGTATCTCTCTCTCTCCCCTCGCCCAGGCGATGCCCTAGATGACCACAGTGGCGACTTCGTTGGGGACTATTTTTAAGAGGGATGGACTCTATTTTCATGGGTGTTTCATTTTCTTATATATTACCCGATTTTTATGTTCCCCTTATCATTCCATATACATATACACCTCGTGCCTAGGCAACTATTCAGTCACTTGTAGAAATTTTCCATGAACACTTCACACCACATGAACCTAGGATTACATATATCCATATGTTGCACACACCACGTAGAAATTCATGCTTAGGTGTCACTAACACACACCTCCACTTGTATATATTCATGCTCACTTACACTTAGCACACACCCACTCTCACTTTTTGGCTCTACTATTAATACTTGTGCCGCATGCTTGGCTGGGCATGATTAATAAAGATACTCTCTCCATAAGATACTAATCAAAGAATCATGCATGGCACATAAAACATCACCAAAGAGCATTGCTATTTACCAAATTTTTTCCCGTAATTGGGGAATCACTTCATGATGGGTGCTGGTCTGACATATCATAGTTGGCCTAAGTGATATGACTCTCACCTTGCTTTTGCCAAGTACTTTCGACGTATATCGAACGGTTCTCTACATTGTATCGCTTGACCGAAGTCATGACAGGAGGTATATCGTAGGGAACTCATTCACGTACGTCGAGTATATCAAATTTTCTCTCACATGTACCGTCCCCACGAGGTATATAGTGAGGCAATTCACGTACACTCAGGTATATCAAATGTCTTGTCCACACGTACTAATTTCCCTCAAAGGTAAGATGTATATTGTGGAAGTCACGCCAAAGGGGGGGAACACCTTCCAATTAACCCAACAACCTCATACCCACATATAAGTGTCAACCCTAGGATACACATGTTGAATTGCCGATTTTGACCTGAAACTATGACGAAATTTCAAGTCAACGTGCCACCTAAATTTTCACACAACTTTTAAAATTGGCCCTTACCCGTGATCTTGGTAACAAGTCCAACCCTAGTTTCTACATAAGGTAAAACCAATTTTTCTAGGCTCGAGTATTGTCCGACATTTCTTTTTTGCATCTAGGAAAACTTAATAGAAATGAGAACCTAATAAACATAATAATCATGCTGAGACCCGTCTCTCGCCTTTTCCTCTCTCTTTCCAAAATGTCCAAAAACATTGTTCCTCTTTTATCAAAAATAGTAAAAACATTTTCTTTCCCTAAAAAAACAAAAAAAAAACATTTTTTTCCTCATGTTTTCCAAGAATGTCAAAAATATTTTCCTCCTTTTATAAAAATAACAAATTCCCCTTCTCTTCTTTTTCGAAAATAAATCCCAATTTTTTTCCTTATCAGGTCGATCGTATACCCTTGGCCTGACTCCTTATTGGCTTAGGTATTTAGTCTAACCACCTCGAAGTTCTGTTAATCCCATTACTTTTTCCGAGTTTGAGATTCAACCGCCTTGAACATGGATCAAGTACCGAATGCATAACTGGATTTGTTGACAGTTCTATCTCAGCTCACTGCCAAAATTGACAACCTTCAAATCGAGGTTCATGAGATGCAAAGAAATCGGGCCCATGGAACCGAGCCTATTTGGGTTCCTGAGGAATACCAACACACTCCTAGTGCTCCTCCTATTAATGGGCCACCTCCAGCCTTTCTGGCTATGCCGAACCTTACTCAACCAGGGTCTAAGTTACTCGTGACTATCAACCCGAAAGAGGAAGAATTGAATAAGGTCAAGGAAGACCTCAAGATGTTGACCAAGAAATTCGATTAAGTCAGACACTCTGGGAACTACATTGACTACACCCACATGTCTCTCTATCCTAAAGCCAGGTTGACAGAAAAATTTAAGATCCACAATATCGAGAAGTTTGGAGGTAGTGGACCCCCGATCATTCATCTTCATAACTATCACCGAGCCATGAATCTCCTAGGGTCTTCTCAAGAAATAATGGTCTGGATGTTCCAACAAAGTTCGAAAGATATCACTCTCCGTTGGTTCTTATCCCTTGAGAAATACAGAATTTATCGTTAGGAAGATGTTGCTCGAAAGTTCATGTCATAGTACAAGTACAACGAAGAGCTAGAAGTCAACCGCTGTGACTTAGATATACTAAAGTTGAACCCAGTGGAATCAGTCAATACCTTTATTGCAAGGTGGAGAGAAAAATAATCTACCATGACCAATCGATCTTCCAAAAAAGAACATGTCAGTATCGTAAAGAAGAACTTCACACCCCATTTTCGAGAAATAATGGGAGGACATTATTACCCTAACTTTTGAGCCCTCCAAGAAGCAAGAGTGGAGATCGAAGAAAGTCTTGCCAAGATAGAAGTCGAATCGAGGAAAACCTCAGGACAGGTTGCTCCTAAAAAGTTTGTAAAACATTCCAGTACCATGGTTTCTACCATCAACAACATATCTCAGCCTGCCGCTTCATGGGTGACAGAAAGTCACCCAAACCCAGCCCGAAAGGAATACACTGAGCTTTATGATCCTCTCTCCAGGGTCTACCAGGCCCTTTTGAGCCGAAATCTGATCAAACCCTTAGACCCCCATCCATTAACAAACCCACTTTTGAAAAACTTTAAACCTGGTGCCCATTGTGACTTTCATTAAACTGTTGGCCATATCACCGACCACTGTTTCCATCTCCAAAATGTAATCCAAGGCCTTTTGACCGTGGTGTCATCACCCCACCAGCTAATCCCAAACCAAACACTACCCATAATCCATTATGGAATCATGAAAATGCCATCTCCCTAGAAGATGACTCAGAATTTAATCCATCCACCCATATCATGCCTTGTAAATCACTAGTCATACCCATATGACCTCCTAAACCTCTCTAAACATGCCCATATTTTCTCCCACACCCTAGTAGCTTCGTCGATTAAGCCTTATCCCTTCTCATACGAGCATGCAATGCTGTCCGCACCCATTCTGGACGTAAAAATATGGAATTGGCAGAAGTGCTGAACCAACTCTTAGAGTTCTGGCTGAAATTTCCCTCCCAAATGACGATCGACTGTCAGAGATTCGGTGGGTTATTCTTAGAATCTTGAAAATTGGCCCGAGAGTCAGACAATTGGGTGGTGCTAATCGAGGAAGTCAGTCTAGATGACATGGTCCAAATCATCACAAAATTGTTTTAAGAGACTAGTGATATTTATATTATATCCGAACTACTCAATGCTTTGAAATTACAAGGGTGCCTGGTCCCTTTAGTTATGTATTTCCTTGTCAAATGGGAGGAATTATACGAAGAGATCATGGAGGTTGTAGAGTGAATTGACTTCGCATGGAAAGATAATATCGTTTCCATCGGATGGGGGGACGATTTTGAAGATTCAGATGAAGAGAAAGATTTAGAAAATATTAGCTTGATTGCCTACATACATATGCGAGATGATATCATTCGAGGAGCTGCTAGGAGAAATCAATAAGGTGGACAAACAACCCGATATCGAAGAAGAAACATGATTTATATTTTTCCCTTCTTCTGTTAACCACATGACCAGGTCAGGATGACATTACCAAATCCCAAATCTATAACCATCGGCGAGCGATAAAGGAAAGGGTGTCGAGAGTCTCCCTATGCCATAAATGACCCTAGAGGAAAGCAAGATCCTCGATAAAGTGAAGAAAACCCAATCCAACATCACCTTATAGGGGCTTTTTATGTTTTCCCAATTACACCGAAATGCCCTAATCAAGCTACTCACAGGACCCACATCTCCACCCTTAACCATGCCAGAAAAAGTGGTTAACCTAGTTATATCCTTGACCTCTACTTCAGTTCTCTCCTTTTCTGAAGAAGAAATCCCCAGGAGTGGTCCAAACCACAATCATGCTCATAATATCTCTGTTGAAGTTATGGGGAAAACTATCCCCCTCTCTCTCGTTAACAACAGATTAGCTATGAATGCTTCCCCGTTAAGAACCCTCAATTATCTGGGATTGAAAGTCAATGAACATGCTCCAATATCTGGTATCGTATGTTCCTACGACGACACCCATCGAGAAGTAATGGGATCTATCAAACTTATAATAGGGGTGGCCCAGCAGGTTATCACCATATTGGGAGAGAACGACAACACCGAGAATGCAAGCACCAATAATCCAGTACTTGAAATACAACACGGGGTGAATGATATGCTTCTACCAAGATTTCAAGTTGAACTACTCCTACTACCATCTGTGGATAACTTCAAAGACTGGGTTTGTTTGGAATATGACCACCCTTATGGAAATATTAATAACAGGAACTTCATGCCCGGATTGGGTCTAGGGAAAATATAGTAAGGGATAATTGAACCTATTGTGTTGAAGGAGGCCTTTCCTCCCTATGGCATGGGCTATCAGCCGTCAGAAAAAAAAATCAGATTGATCCATCAGCCTTGACTGAAGAGGAGGTTAGAATGTGCTAAAATTATCGCGGGAGATTCCATAAATGGAAGATTCATTAAAGAAGGTGAAGATTTACCCTTCTATGACTTCCCTGAACCCTGGTATAAACCATGTAGACAAGTGGATAAAATAAGGAATGGAGATCTTCTTTCAAGACAAATACCTCAGGACTGAGAGTTCCCAGCACCGTATACAACCACTCACTAAAAAGACCACAACTGATACCGAGGATTTTGAGGGAAGTGACTCTGAGGACTCTTTCAATTTACAGATACTGGGGATGACTTTCTTCATGATCCACTCAAGGGGTACATCATCTAATCCATCCTTCCTCATCAAAGATGCTGATGCACCTCTTCTTAACTAACATGCTACACCTGTGCCACTTGCTAATGTTCAACCTAACCCCGATGTTTATCCCCTTTCCTCTTTAGTTGTTTTCCCTTAATCTGATGTAATTGAGACCTCCTTTTATGAGGTTCTCAATGCTATTTTTCCTATGAATGAAATAACTGAAGATTTTGAGTATCTTGTTGTGCCTTATATTAATTTTATTGATTCTAATAAAACTCTTGATGTTGATGATTTTTCAAATGAATAATTCTTAAATGATCTAAATAAGGTTAATAACAAATAACATAACCGTGTTCAAGTTAATGAAGATAAAACTGTTATTATTAATCTCGGTTCTAGTAGCCAAATGTGCAAGATTCGGATAGGGGCCACCCTTAATAAGCATGACCTCGCACAACTCAATGAACTATTAAAGGAATTCATGGATGTATTCGCATGGTCTTACGATGATGTGCCCGGCATTGACCCTGAGATAGCCAAGCATGAGATTCCAACTCTCTTGAAATGCAAACCGATCAAACAGAAACTGTGAAAGCTCTTCACCGAATGGTCGTTCAAAGTTAAAGAAGAAGTAGTCAAGCAACTGAACATGGTCTTTATTGGTGTGATCGAATATCCCACATGGATAGCCAATATCGTACCGTGCCAAAATCAGGAGAGAAGGGCATGTGTGTCTACTAACGAGACTTGAACATGTCCTCTCCAAAGGATGATTACCCACTACCCAATATCGACATGATTGTGGAAAATATGGCCAACCACTCTTTCAAGTCATTCGTCGATGAGTTTTTCGAATATAATCAAATCAAGATGCACCCAGATCACCACCGCATCCATCACCCATTGGGTAACCTTTTGCTACATTGTCATGCCATTTGGTCTAAAAATTGCAAGGGTTACTTACCAGAGGGATGCTACAACCATTCTGCATGATCTGATACAAAAGGAAGTCGAGGTCTATGTAGATGACATGATTATCAAGTCTAAGACTAGGGAAGTCCATGTTCTCACTCTCCGAAAGTTCTTCGAGCAAATACGATAATACCAGATGTGGCTCAACCCATAAAAATATGACTTCGACGTCACTAAAGGAAAACATTTGGGATTCATGGTTAGTGACAAAGGGATAGAAATAGATACTGCTAAGCTAAAAGCCATACTTGAGATGCCACCACCTCAAATGAAGAAGGGAGCTCGGGAATTCCTTAGGAAATTACAGTACATCAATCGGTTCATCAACCAATTGACTTATATCTCTAAACCAATCTTTAAATCCTCTGAAAAGATTTAACCAAAGTCTGGAATGAATCTTGCCAAGAAGACTTTTACTAAATCAAGCAATACCTAACCCAACTCTTGTCTGGGTTACCCAAAAGTTATGGAACTACATGATCGCCTTTCCCATCAAGCTTGTATCCCGAATGGATCCCATCAAGAACTTTCTCGAGAAACTTACCTTGTCCAGCTGAATGGCCCATTGGTTGATGCTCCTAGCTAAATTTCTTATTACTTATGTCACGCAAAAGGCCATGAAAGGAAGATACATATCTGACTACATTGTTGACTACCCAATAAAAGAGGCCAACATTTGGATCTCCAAGTGGCCTGATGAGAATATCCTCGATACCTCCCAAGAATACCTTCGATGGAAAATGTTCTTCAATGGTGCTGCCAATAAAAAAGATATGGCATTGGGATCCTCCTAATATCCCCTGATGACTCTCACACTCCGATTGCCATCAAGATGGACTTTTCTTGCACCAACAACATGACTGAATATGAGGCATTCACGGTAGGTCTCAAAGTTACCCTCAAGAAATGAATTGGATATCTTGATGTCTACGGGGATTCAACCTTCATCATCGGTCAAATACTTAGAAAATAGAAAGTCAAGGACGAGAAACTCTTACCCTTCCATGCCCACCTTGAAGAGCTAGCTTCCTAATTCCAAGAAATCACCTTCCACTGAGCAAATAATAACCTAGCCGACACCCTTGCCATCTTAGCCTCCATGATTGACATATCCGAGGGAATAATCGTGGCCCCTTTCTTTGTCCAAAAATAAGACAAACCAACCCATTTCTATCATATTGATCTTGGCACAAAGGAAGATCTTGAAATAGCTGGTTGCTGGTACTATAATATTTGGCGCCTCCTCAAACATGATAGGTATCCCCAAGGATCTGAAAAGAAAGACCGAGCAACTCTTCGCTGACTGGCTGCCTAATACATTATTTGTGGTAAAGTACCGTTTAAGAGAAACTTCGATTGAACCCATTTGCACTGCATTGCAGGGGCTGACATTGAAGAAATGATGTAAAAAATCCACCACCAGGAATGTGAAACCCACATGAACGACCATATGCTCGCCAAAAAGATCATCCGACAGGGTTATTACTGGACTACCATGGTTCAAGATTACACAACCTACGTTCGAAGATGCCTCAAATAATAGTAGTTTTCTAACCTACAGCACTTACCCCCGCGTGAATTGTACAACACGACTTCTTCCTTGCCATTATCCACATGGGGCCTTGACATCATAGGGAAAGTTACACCGAAAGAATACAACGACCATGAGTTCATCCTAGTCTCCATGGACTACTTCACCAAATGGGTCGAAGCCGAGTCATACGCAGTTCTGAATACCAAGAAGGTAGCCGAGTTCATTAGGAAAAACATCATCTGCCGATATGGGGTCCCGCATGAGTTGGTGTCAGACAACAGGCTACACTTTGAGGCAGAAGTTACAGAAGTGGTCGACAAGTATGGAATTCAAAGATATAAATCTTCTCCATACCAACCTCAGAACAATGGCGCAGTCGAGGTAGCTAATAAGAACCTCAAAGCCACTATCAACAAGATTATCGAGAGTTGTCAATATTGGACCAACATGATGCCTTACGCCCTCTGGGGCTACTGCACTTCAGTTTGAACCTCTACTGGGGTTACCCCTTACTCTCTAGTCTACGATATGGAAGCAGTCCTACCCATGGAGTTGGAAATCCCTTCGCTGCGTGTCATGCTTGAAAGTAAGGTCAGAGAGGAAGACTGGCACCAAAGCCGTCTTGACGAGATGTTCCTATTGGACAAAAGAAGGCTGAAAGCTTTATATCGCATACAAGGTACCATCTCCGCATAATGCGATCATTCAATAAGAGAGTCAAGAACCAATGTGTTCGAGAAGGGGACTTATCCGTCAAAGAAATAGTAGAGCCCAATTGGAGACAAGCGGCTCCGCTCTTCTCACTAACCTTGATTGGGAAGAAATGGCACACCCAATCAACTTAGACCGTTTCAAGAAATTCTACCCCTAGTCCAAAATCGCAGTGCGCTATGACTCTTCTCATCTTCCTTCTATTCTAAAAAAAACTCTTCATTTCCCCCTGATCAGAACTACGCGGGGCCTAATCCTCGAAAAACTTTTCTCCTTGTGAAAATTGAATTTCAATTTTTTTTAAAACCCTCAAAGGTACGTAGGCAGCTCAACCACTTTACATGACCAAGACCACACCTACTTTTTCATAAAATGCTATTATTTTCTTATTCTCGAGAATGATAGTTCTGTTTATTATATACATGAAGAAAAGGATTATATATGCCTTAGCGATTGGTATATATAACTCAGAATACAAAGGTCATCAAGAGGCACAACTAGATGATCAAAAACTTATTCATTTCATTATCTGAAAATTTCAGTACGATTACATCGTCATATGGAATCAAACAACTTCCCTTGTCAACCTACTCCTACCTTTATAAAACGAAGCCCCATTACTCTCAAAATCACCCTGCAATTATTCCCACAAACCACACCCATTACAAAAAGCTTCACAAATACCACCCGTAGCTGCCAGAGGAACAAGACCCATCATCACCTGCATCCTGGGGTCCCCAAACCTCCCCTGCCTGAATGGAGTATCGCAGACGCTCCACAGAGTGATAAGCTCGGACTATCTTGGGGAAAACCACAACGCCTCCCTCCATGGTATCAAATATAGAAAGCCACCATTACCCAGTCTCCACAGCCAGCATCTTGGCCACTACCTTCTTCCACAACCACTTCATATAGTCCCCAAAGACGTGCCAAAATCTACCCACAAATTGGGAAGGACGTGTCGATAGACAACGATTCTCCTACAGAGATCCAAGTCACATGCACATACTCTCTGTTAGGTCCTCCACATGAAAGAAGTTCAGTGTGCACACTGGCATGATTTTCTCCCAATAAAATTGGCGTAGCAGTAACCAAGGAATGTAAAAAAAGGTTTGCCTAAGGCCAACCAGTCGGACATATTAGTATTCCATGAGTTCTAGAATAGGTAGCATCTCCCCCACCAAGGCACAAACCAGCGCAAGCCTCGATCCCGTGCTCCACAAACCAGTTCCCACAACTCTCAATATCTAGGCATACACTAATGAAATAGAACGAGAAGAAGTTTGGCACAACCGACAAAGGATACTCAAGTGGGACCTCCATACGAAACCTCTACGATAGCCACATGAACAACATTACAGGGCTACACCTTAGAAATTTAGAACGACCTTCTCGCTAGGCATCCAGACCATTCAATGTCTCATCCAGTATCACCGCCGCAGGATTTTGATGGTACGACATCCAAGAAACGATAGCCACAAGTTTGGGATCCACTAGCATTTCTCCAGTCACCAACAACATTTTTGAAACAATGCCAAGAATAACAACCCCAACATAGGCAGCATTGATCACATCTTGCGAATGCATGGATCACAGCACTGTCGGAAAAGAAATTAGGCCCCCCATAATCAACAGCCTGGCTACGGAGGGCGATATATCGAGAAGCCCAATAAATAATTCCCTGGGTGAATGGGAAAACTCAAGTAAATCCACATCAACATTGAGATTTATCCCCAGCACGATAAAAAATTCCTCGTAGGTAGGACAAATTTCATCCAACTTGAAGCAAAAGACATGATTCTCTGGGTACCGTAACTCAACTGCTGCCAACAGCATATTCCACTCAATGGGACAATTACGCCACAAAGAGACTGACCGCATGTGGAAGGCGTCATAATCAACATTGTAAGAACACATTGCTTCCAAGGCTTTAAGATAATTGACAAAATCAATGCTACCAGGGAGAGCCATCTTGCAAAATAAATAGGTGATTTACAAGGAAGAATGTGAGAAAGAAAGGAAATGAAAGAGTGAGGAGATAAGTCCCATTCACACCCCTATTTATACTTGAAGACTCTCAAGAAAAGACAAGAAACCCTGAAGAAATCGGAGTAAAACTTTCCCCACCAAGTACCAAGAAATCGAAGAAAGTGCAATCAAAGTCTTAGGTTAATAGGACTAGACTGATGTGCCAATACGCAGGACAGGGTTCATGCCAATCGGCAACCCCCTATTTTGGGAAAATTCCATTTTTCCTCTTTTATCAAAATAAAAAAACTCAATAAAAACAATTTTTATCTTAAGGGAATTCTGAATTTCTTCATGCTTTTACTTATCCCATTTTAAAATAAAATCCTTCTCCAATCAATTTTCAAATTCTTTTTACGCTCTCAGCCACAAAGTAAAAAGAGAATGTGCATTAATAACTGAAGCAGGAATTAATAAAAACTTCATCTTTATTTGCATATATTTTTCTGTGTTACATTGACATTTTGCAAGAAAAACAAAACAACAAAACAATGGAACTCAGCCCAAATCCATTTTCTTTCTCTCTCTCTCTTCACCTACACACTCTCTCCCTATATCTTCTTCCTCCTCCTCTCTCTCTAAGAGACTCCATCCCTATGATGAACCTTTTTCCCCCTACGGTGAGACGATGTGCCATCACTTCCAGAAATTGACCCTTCCCCGGACGAGGCAGACGACACCAAGCAAGAAGGGACCGAAACCACCTCACGAATATGGGCACTCGTCAAAGATATTCAATCCCTAATATCCCTTAGCCAAGTGGTGGAGACACGGATGTGCTGCAAAAGAAAATAGAAAAAAATCAAATCAGTCATGTTTGAAAGAAGAAAGAAATCTGGAGACCAAAAGACAAAGAAACACAAAGTGTACCTCAGGTTGAAGGACCTCCTCTGTCATGACCAACTCCTCCGGGTCCATCGCATTGGGATGATGATGTAAACGCACCGACCCCCCATCATCTCGTTGAATGTTGTAACTAGGCGAGAATAGCCGTACAAAGGGAGCCTCTAATGTCGTCGCCTCACCGCTCGCACTATGGGAGGACCCCACCTGTCGACTCGAACCCGTGCGAGGAAGAGGCATTACATCGTATATACTGGAAGGCATCATCCAGCTCGATATGAAATCCATATAGTCGTAAATCACTATGGTGTCAGTATACACTGAATACGACTCTCCCATCATCACCGTCACCCGAGCATCCTCTAAAATCTCCCTCACTCGCCTCATGAACATAGGGGATTTCACTGGAGTCAATGCAACCTCATCGTCTATGATCTGTTGGACTACCCTATCCCCGAGGTACCAAGAGTAGCCAAACTCAAGCACCAGTAGACGCCACATCTGCACATATCCTCAATCACCCCAATGTGCTGAATGGCCGTCCCTCAAGGATAAAAGGTCACCTGTAAATCCACAGCAAGAGCAAAAGATCAATATCAATAAATGATCATCAAAGTAAATGACAGTCCTAAAATAAAATATGGCTTACCTTCTCGCTTGTCAGGCCATTCAAGACCTGACACACCGTCTCTAGAGAGAGAGACTTCTTCGACTGTTGGTTAGACCTCTGCCACTGCTACATCCGACAGAAGTCCCCAACATAGTCATCATTCAAAGATACCAACTGGGTGTTTAACCCAATCACCTCATAGAACCACATTTGTGTAAGGACAAAAATTTCCAATTGAGTCCATATATAGTTTTGGCTCAATTCCGGACAAAAACATTTATTCATAGGATAGTATTTATTGTAATATTCTCAAGCCTATGAAGTGTATGTTGAAGACGTAGTGGCAAAGAATTTAAAGCTTCATCAAAATGCCGATTTGCGTGCCTCGTTTCTACGTCATCAACTAAGGTTCCATGCTCCCAAGGTATGAATGTAATTATATTTATATAGGAGCTTGGAACAATTTGTATTGGGTGTTAGGTGTAATAAAAACTGCATTTTATTTTCAGAAAGAATCAATTAGAACTTTGATATAAGTATATAAAAGTTTCTGAGCCACAATCGAATTTTTCAATCTTTCTGGTCGTTCGTTAGAAATGTCGTTCGAACGAGTTTTTTCTTTCGAACCAGATTTCGTTCGAACGAGTTTTGTCGTTCGAACCAGTTTCGTTTGAACGAGTTTTGCCAACGACCCTAACTGGTCAGTCGTTCGATATGTCGTTCGAACGAATGTTCATTCTAACGAGGTATCTAACGAACTTCTAACGAGCCCAGGCTGGTCACTCGTTAGAAGTCTCGTTCGAACGAGAATCACGTTCGTTCGAACGAGATTCCAGGGGGAACAGTTATTTGGCAGTTTTTTGCAGTTTTTCCCAACTCCTCCACTTTGTTTTCAACCAACATTTTTCATACAGTATTATGTGCGGGAAACACATTTTCCAAGACAACTTTTCCAACTTAGTTTATCTCCTAGAGAGAGTTTGAGAGCAAAAATAGTTTTAGGAAAATGTTCATGTTTTGAGTGTAATTCTTTCAAGAAAAATTTCATACACACTCTAGTTTACACCCAATTGTTTATCCAAGTTTCTATATAAATATTACTTACTTGGAGATTATTTTGGCACCGGTTTTTCATTACACCGAATTGAAGAGAAGTTCGTTTCATTTCTACCCATTTGGAGAAAGGCTCCATGTTAGGGTGACGGTGTGCCTAATTGCCCGATCGGTGGGAGTCCGAGACCGCGGTGCAGCTCCGTTGGTTATCCGCTAATTGGAGGTCGATACAAGAAGAAGTATCACGGCTTGAGAGGGTTCGAGTTTAGGAAGTAAGTCTTTTATCTTGTATTTTGTAATACCGTTTTTAGTGGATTTGAGGCTAGGGCCGTCCCGAGGATTTTTCCCCGTTAGTGGGTTTTTCCTCGTACATCGCGGTGTTGTGTGACTGTTGATTTTATCTTGCTCTATATCACTTAGAACGCATGCTTTAGGTTTAATTCAAGATAAAATTTGGTTTTACAATCACACTAATTTAAATTGGGACTTTAATTTTATATTGGGTAAAATTGTGTAATTCTAGTCACTTGCATTAATTTGGTTTCGCCTAACTTTGGATAATTGTTAATGATGACTTAGGAAAATTCTAGGATTTGAATTATGTTTTAATTTGTTTTGAGAAATTAAAACTTGTTGTTTGTTTTGAAAGTTAAAACCATCTCAACGCTTCTGCATTTATTTAAAAGGAAATTATATTTTAATTTGTGATTATTTAAAATTCGGGGTCTTTCAAATTGGTATTAGAGCCAAAAACGATAAATTATTTCGTTAAGATCCTTTTAATTTTTGGCTAAAATGGATTTTTCCCCATTTTCAAAATTTCCTATTTTCGATGGTTCTAACTACGCGTATTGGAAAGCGCGAATGAAATCGGCACTTAAATCTATCGATGAACGTGTTTGGATGTCTGTTGTTATCGGGTACTCCCCACCAACTCATCTAATTGAAAATGAACATGTTCCCAAACCCATCGATAGATGGACCGAAAATGAGTTTAAGATTGCAAATTTTAATTCCCGTGGTTTAAATGCCTTATTTAGCGCTGTCGCACCGGATGAATTCCGACGTATTATGACGTGTGAAACCGCTAAAGAAGCTTGGGATATTTTACAATTAACTCATGAAGGAACGAGTGTCGTTAAAGCTTCTAAACTCCAAAACCTCACCACTCAATTTGAAACTATCAAAATGGATGAAAAAGAAACTTTTGATAAATTTTATGCTAGACTTTCTGATATTGTTAATTCATCTTTTAACTTGGGAGAGAAAATACCCAACGACCGTGTTGTAAAGAAAATTTTGAGGTCCCTACCTGATAGATTCATTCCTAAAGTGACCGTTTTAAATTCTTTACCCACTTTAGCCTCTACGAAATTAGAAGAGCTTGTAGGTGATTTACAAACCTATGAACTGGATATGTTTCCCTCTAAAACTGAAAAGAAAATTGAAAAGGGTGTTGCTTTAAAAGCCCGAAAAGAGGTCAAACAAGTAGTAGAGAGCGATAGTGATAGTGACTCGGAAGACATGGCTTTGTTTGCTCGTAAATTTAGAAAATTTCTTAAATTTAACAAAGATAAAGTTAAAAATGATTTTAAGAAATTTGATACTTCTAAACATGATAAAAGTGAGAAGATTTCTAAAGCTGAGAAAATCCCTAAACCTAGTAATGAACATTTAGATAGGGACGAGTCTAATAAGTGTTTTGGTTGTGAAGGTTATGGCCATAGGTCTTATGAGAGCCCCACTAAACTAAGGAAAGATGGTAAGCGACCTATTTCATATAATGCAACCCTTAGTGATAGTGATAAGGAAGAAAAGCCCGATTCCCCCACTAAGAAAAATTTTGTGGCTTTTATGGCTAGTCATGTGAGTGATAATGAGAACTCATCGATTGATGAAACGATAGCACATGCCACTTCCAAGGTCATTGTTCATGATTCCCTTATTTTTAATGAGAGTGAGAGTGGAGAAGAGAGTGAAAATGAAGAAGAGGTTGATGTGAGTGAACTTCAAAATGCTTTTCATGAATTATATAAAGAATCTATTAATTTGAAAAGGACTAATTTGAAGTTAGAAGCTTGTTTAAGAAAGAGTGTCAAGGTCGTTGATGATAGTGCCTTAATAGAAGACCTTAGGACACATGTGAGGACTCTTCAAGAGAAGCTTGATTATGTAGAAGGCGAAAGAGATAGCCTTAGGGGTTTAATGGAATCCTTGAAAAAGGAGCTTCTTGCTTTTGAAGAGCGAAATGTTTTACTAGAATCTAACATTGTTGAATTAGAAAATAAATTAAAAAGATTCTAGTATTGTCAAATTTGATTTGGAGTGCCGTTCGGAAAAACTAGATAAAATGTTAGGAACGGTCCAAATTAAAAATGACACTTGTGGTTTAGGCTTCAATCCTTGTAATGAATTTACTCATAATGCCCAAACCAATGTTTTAGGAGAATCAACTAGGAATACCTTTAAAGATCAATCCTTAAGTAAATCTTTTCGACATGTTCTCACTTGTACACATTGTGGTCGACAAGGTCATCTTAGGAAATTTTGTTTAGATCTTAAACGAATTCCTAGAAAATCCCATAGTAAAGTAACCACGATAGCTAACGTTCCTACACCCCAAGATAGTAATTCTTCATTAATTTGGGTTAGGAAATCCGACTTGGTTTCCTTACAAAATAGGGATTTTGATTCTCATTTACTTACACATGCGTCCTCCCTTGCTAAATCTAAAGGATAAATGTGTTAGTGTTTGCATACTTTAGCGTTTGTACTTCATGCTATATTCATATGCTAAATGTATGCTTGTTTAGTCATTTTCTAGTCATTGCCTTATTTCATATCACATGCTAGAAATTATGACTTGTTTATCTTTTTGTATTATATTTTGTGTTTGAATCGACTGCATAATATAAAAAGATTTTTGTTTATCATTTGTGTTTTATTTATTTCATTTAAGCTTAATGAAAAATACAAATGATTTTTGTTTGTCCTTTTGAGTAAATATCTATTTTTGATTAAAAATGTTAAAAACTCAAAAAGATTTTTTTTGTGTGTATTTTAGTTTGACACACTTTATGTGGCATATATTTGTGTTTGAATCCTATCGTTTACGCTTCCATGTGGCTAGAACTTTTGGTTTAGATTTTCAATCCTTAAAATGTTCTTTACCATGTTTTATATGGAGTAGTTGGATTTTGTATTGTTTAAATGGATTCTATTTCTATATGCCTCTATTCACACATGCACGAGCTCTTTTGAAATCTTAATGTCACATGTTATATTTGAGCTTTTTGAGGTGTTCTCCTATCAATCTAGTCATCTACATATCTATGACCTAGGAGGACTAGTGCATGTCAAAATCCGTTGCATGTGAGATTTGTGTGAAAAATGAAAACATGATAAATTAATATATGCACGGGGAAGGGCTCCGAAAGGATGAATTAAATCCTTTGCGATAGTAAGACACCGTTGATTGGATCTAAAAGAAATACGTGATCCAAAGGCCTACAAACAGAATATTTGTCATTTAAAAGAAAGCAATTGCCAAGGCCTATGTTTGTTTGATATATTCATTAAAAAACACAAGAATATATATGCCCATTGAGGGAGAATTGGATGGTATATCAACGGTTTGCACAATGTCCGTTTATCCTAGTTGTCTTTAATGTCATGACTCTATTTGGTTTGTAGAATCATCATCATGCTAGGCTTGTATGCATTGTGTATGTTTGTTCATTGAGTTCAATCTTTATATTGTCACATGAGGTTATATTTAACTGTGATGAAGTTTGAAATCAAATGAGAACTCCGTGAACGTTTCTTAAGTGTTTGGGTCTAAATTTAATTGTTGCTAGTTCACACCCCTACACTTCCGTTTCCATATGACACATTTTTGCCATACGAGTGTGCAAACTTATTGTATTTTGTGTCGTGTGTGTGTTTATATCTATATATATATATGCAAGTTCTCTATTGGTATATTTTTTTTGTATCTGTATATATGATATTTGTTTGACTTTGCCTTGCTTTTATTTCCCATCTGCTTTCATGTCTTATCACTTTAAGCTTTCACATGCTGTTTATTAGTTCTTTATCCTTTGCCTATTCCCGAACAAAAAGGGGGAGAATGATGATAGGGGGAGAAATGGTATCTAATCCTATTATTATCGTATCTTCGTTTGGGGGAGATTTATTTTAGGGGGAGACGTCTTTCTAAGTAGGTCATGTGTTTAAAGGGAGAATTAATTTAGGGGGAGTAATTAATTAATTGCATTTAATATCTTGATATTCCCTATGCATTTGATGAGTTTGCTTAAGTGTGCAGGAATTATTCTAAAAGCGGCATCTTTCTATGGCAAAGCGTTTGATCCTTGGGTTGTGTCAAGATTGGGCGGGTTATGTTTTGAGTCTAGTAGAGCTTGATGGCCCTTTAGGATTTTTGTTTAGTTTTTGTCCCGGAATAGCCAAAGGGGGAGATTTGTAAGGACACAAATTTCCAATTGAGTCCATATATAGTTTTGGCTCAATTCCGGACAAAAACATTTATCATAGGATAGTATTTATTGTAATATTCTCAAGCCTATGAAGTGTATGTTGAAGACATAGCGGCAAAGAATTTAAAGCTTCATCAAAATGTCGGTTTGCGTGCCTCGTTTCTACGTCATCAACTAAGGTTCCATGCTCCCAAGGTATGAATGTAATTATATTTATATAGGAGCTTGGAACAATTTGTATTGGGTGTTAGGTGTAATAAAAACTGCATTTTATTTTCAGAAAGAATCAATTAGAACTTTGATATAAGTATATAAAAGTTTCTGAGCCAAAATCGAATTTTTCAATCTTTCTGGTCGTTCGTTAGAAATGTCGTTCGAACGAGTTTTTTCGTTCGAACCAGATTTCGTTCGAACGAGTTTTGTCATTCGAACCAGTTTCATTCGAACGAGTTTTGTCGTTCGAACCTGTTTCGTTCGAATGAGTTTTGCCGACGACCCTAACTGGTCAGTCGTTCGATATGTCGTTCGAACGAATGTTCGTTCTAACGAGGTATCTAACGAACTTCTAATGAGCCCAGGCTGGTCACTCGTTAGAAGTCTCGTTCGAACGAGAATCACGTTCGTTCGAACGAGATTCCAGCGGGAACAGTTATTTGGCAGTTTTTTGCAGTTTTTCCCCACTCCTCCACTTGGTTTTCAACCAACTTTTTTCATACATTATTATGTGCGGGAAACACATTTTCCAAGACAACTTTTCCAACTTAGTTTATCTCCTAGAGAGAGTTTGAGAGAAAAAATAGTTTTAGGAAAATGTTCATGTTTTGAGTGTAATTCTTTCAGGAAAAATTTCATACACACTCTAGTTTACACCCAATTGTTTATCCAAGCTTCTATATAAATATTACTTACTTGGAGATTGTTTTGGCACCGGTTTTTCTCTACACCGAATTGAAGATAAGTTCATTTCATTTTTACCCATTTGGAGAAAGGCTCCATGTTAGGGTGACGGTGTGCCTAATTGCCCGATCAGTGGGAGTCCGAGACTGCGGTGGAGCTCCGTTGGTTATCCGCTAATTGGAGGTCGATACAAGAAGAAGCATCACGGCTTGAGAGGGTTCGAGTTTAGGAAGTAAGTCTTTTGTCTTGTATTTTGTAATACCGTTTTTAGTGGATTTGAGGCTAGGGCCGTCCCGAGGTTTTTTTCCCGTTAGTGGGTTTTTCCTCGTACATCGCAGTGTTGTGTGACTGTTGATTTTATCTTGCTCTATATCACTTAGAACGCATGCTTTAGGTTTAATTCAAGATAAAATTTGGTTTTACAATCACACTAATTTAAATTGGGACTTTAATTTTATATTGGGTAAAATTGTGTAATTCTAGTCACTTGCATTAATTTGGTTTCGCCTAACTTTGGATAATTGTTAATGATGACTTAGGCAAATTCTAGGACTTGAATTATGTTTTAATTTGTTTTGAGAAATTAAAACTTGTTGTTTGTTTTGAAAGTTAAAACCATCTTAACGCTTCCGCATTTATTTAAAAGGAAATTATATTTTAATTTGTTATTATTTAAAATCCGGGGTCTTTCAATCTGCAAAGGGAAAATGCAAGCATTTAAGAAATCAAGACAAAGCGATGAAGGAAAATTTGAATGCATAAAGGAAAATGCCAAAAAATAAAGAATACCTACAGAAGATACATGGCTCTAGTAAAAGACTGCTGATAACACTGCATGAATGGATTAAGATAATAATAAAGCATCGCCAAAGCCAGGCTCGCCCAATTATAAAGGTAGATGTCCGAGAACACCTTAAAAATTGGAAAAAACCACAAGTGCACGATGTCGCAACTCGTCGACACCAGAAAAGCTCCCAGCACCAACAGAATGAACAAGAGGGCCATCTGATGCACCTACTGCCCGTTGCTCTCATCAATCCTCCTCCTCAACAACAACTCCGTCAACAGAGACAAACAAAGAGGGTTCTTTGAAACCACCCTCTCCACATCACCTAGCACCGCCATCACCCTTAACCTCCTATCCACCTCAATCTGAAGACCATCACAATCCATCCTTAGCAGCTACTGCACATCAATGGGAGTCACTGTCATCTCCCTAAAGCCAAAATGGAAGGTGTGGGTAGTGTCCCGCCAACTCTCCCCCAGAGCACATAAAATGATCGTAGAACGAGGTGTCTCATCCAGAGTAGACGCCAATCTCTCAAAGCCGACTTATAACACCATCTAGCACACCACAAATGGAAGGTGCTCCTAAATATCCTTAAGCCCCGACATCCCTCGGGCACGTATAGTCGACATGGAGACGTCAGACTATTAAAGAAACAAAGAAAACCATTGTCAAATTTAAGAAATGAAGCAATCTCGTCAAGAAAAAAGGAAAAAAATACAAAAGGTCATTTGATACTTGCATAGCCACCAGGGTTCACCACCCTAGAAGAATGATGATGTGAGGGATCATATAGAAGAATATGATCATCCACCACCGGCTCAAATGCATCAAACGAGTTATCGCTATCCAGTGCAAGGGGAACCCTAGCCCTCCACTCCAACCCTGCCCAATCGTCGGCATTAATCCATGACATATGAGTAGCGCAGCTTCAAAACTCAACCATCTCTTGAATTTGGAACGTCATAACGATTTGCAGAATGTAATTGCTAAAGAAGGAAAGTCAAAATCTTTGAACCCACTCCCTTTTTATAAGAGGTTAAGGGCCATGTCGATCGGCATCTCCCTGCCACCACCGATTGACACTGCCCCTTCGCCAGCTTGAGGCACCCCAAAAAATCAGGCCATTGTAGTTTGGCACCCCCTTTAAAATTTCTTACAAAAATTCCCAAAAAATACCAGAAAATCCTCGAAAAATTTCTAAAATCGCCAGATTAATTTTGGGACCTTTTACTAAGAAAAATAGTTTTTCTACACCACTAGTGTAATTCCAGAAAATAATTCTCCCCAGCAATGTCTCCATAGGAAGCTCCAAAATTGCAAAAATTCTCAGCTAAAAATCATTGTATCATTCCCTCCCCCCTAAGCAGAATCTAAAATCAAATACCTCCCCAAATCCCTATAGAAAGATTACACATCCCCAATGAAGTCACCAAACTTCCCAAAGGAAAATTAAGCCCTCAGAATTGGCTTTGACCCTCATAATTGGTCACCTTTCTACTTAAGCCCACAGAATTGGGTTTGACCCTCAGAATTGGTCGCTTCTACTTAAGCCCTTAGAATTACCTTTGACCCGTAAAATTGGTCGCTTCTTTCATAAGCCATCATAATTGGCTTCGACCCTGAGAATTGGTCATTTCTACATAATCCCGCATAATTATCTTCGACCATCAGAATTGATCACCCCTGTCTTAAGCCCGCAGAATTGACTTTGACCCATGAAATTGGTCACCCCAAATAAGCCCATAGAATTAACTTTGACCCTAATAATCGGTCGCTTCTACTTAAGCTCGCAAAATTGGCTTCGACCCTCAGAATTGATCACCCCTATCTTAATCCCTCAGAATCGTCTTTGACCCTCATAATTGGTCGCGTCTACATAAGCCCTCAGAATTGTCTTCGACCCTAAGAATTAGTCGCTTCTACATAAGCCCTCAGAATTGGGTTCGACTCACAGAAATGTTCACTGCTACTTAAGCCCGTAGAATTGTCTTTGACTCGCAGAATTGATCACCCCTATTTTAAGCCCTCAGAATTATCTTGGCGTAGAATTGGTCACTATAATTTAGATCCTCAGAACTAACCCTAGCCCGCAGAATTGGTCGCCTCCTTGCTCATCACCTCCTCTAGGTCCTCAAAATCTTCCGCCCCAATAGAACCATTAGGTCCTCATCATAGACCTCGACCCTCTGAATCGTCCATCCTCATCCCATAGTTCCACATAACCAACCTCTATCATGTCGTGTCTATTCGACGACTATCACTTATTCCAAGCTCACCTGATAAGGGGATTTATATAAACCACATTTTAGGACCCCTTAGGTCTCCCCTTAGGTTCCTAGCACCTCCCCATCTCACTGTAAATCCCATGTCGCACTCCGAGTATCGATCTAGAGCCCACCGGGCACCTTCGGGCCCCGTTTGACCTCGGTTAACTCAATCCTCAGAGATAAAGATCTTTGAATCTTAGAAGGGCCATGAATACCCTTTCCAACGGCCCGCCCCTTGCACAAATCGGCATAACAGTTTGGACGAAAGGACCATTTTTCTACTGAAGATCGATTTGGAGGCCACCAGGGACTCTCGGGCCCTGATTTGACCCCAATCAACTTCGTCGTCAGAGCGAAATATCTTTGAATCTTCTAAGGGCACTAAAATCCCTTTCCAACAGTCTGCTTGATGCACAAAATGGCATAACTGCTCAGACGAATGTTCAGTTTTTCCCCAAAAAATAATCTATAGGACACTGTTTGACCAAAGTCAACTCTTTATCTCCAACGAGACTGAATGAATCTTCAAAGGGCACTGAATACCCTTTCTAATAGTCTGCCTAGTGTGCAATTTTGGGCTATAATACGGACGAATGATCCATTTTACTTTGAGAGGTCCCCGGGCACTTTCGAGCCCCGGTTGACCAAGGTTAACCTTCTGAACCAAGAAAAACTCCTTGGAATGTTGAAGTACATCACCTAACCTTTCTAATAGTCCACCTTGTGCGTGATTCTGACTTACCATGCGGATGAACGATATATTTGCGTTCGATGATCTCCTGTCCAATGGACCGACATGTGCTTCTGAGCCTCATTTGACGAAAAGTCAAGTCCTGGACCGGGATCAGTCCAAAGGACTCTTGAAGGTATATAAAATACCTTTCTAACGGTATGCCCCATTTACGATTCGGATCAAAGGTTTGTGTTTTATAATAATTTTTCCAAAAAAATCTACACGGGACTGCTAATTGGCAGGTCCTGATCCCTGCCAATCGGCATAATGTCTAGGGTTACATGTCGATAGGCACCCCAAGGGTAGGCCTATCGTCACCCCCATGAACCTATAAATAGGGGCCATGACCTCACTCCAAGAAACACAGACAACAGATCTATCAGCATCAGTGATCTCTGCAACATTCCCTCGAAATAAGCAAAGTCCCTCATGTAAAATTCCATCCAAACTTACATTCCCATCCTTTTATACACAGTTTGGAAAAATATCATTCTCTCTCTTCAACAGTCACCAATACTCAAGGGAGTTCATCCAAGATCAAAGAAGGTCCAATTCCTTCCCACTCAATTTAAATTCCTTGTTTTTGAATAATAAACATGAGATTCATAATATAGTTCTTACTTTTGTTCATGCACAGTAATCTCTAAACTTTTATTAGTATATTTCACATAATTTATTTTCTACAAAAATCGCAAAAACGAATAAAAGAGGTTTACACCCGTAAATTCCGATTGAAATTATCCATCTCACTATTTCCAAAATCTAAACAACACATTTTGTACACATACACATATAATAAAACTCCGTTCGAATCTATGGGATAAGCCCCACCCCTATGCTACACTCGAACTACGTGGACTTTGATGCCTTTATAGGCTATGTAGGTGTCTCAGATTAAAATCCAAGACTCGAGTCCCATTTTCCAATTTTCTTAATTTCTCAAAATCTCTAATTTTCTAAAATCTCGTGTTTTCATATATATATATATATATATATATATATATATATATATATCGTGCTTGTTCGCGTTTCATCCAACACATATTATCGTTTTCAAATAACGATCAATATAGTGATGAATGCACAAATTATACTTTCTGCATATGTTATTTCAGGAATATTCCTATGGATGACCTCACTCTACCTTGTCCATGGTATGAGTTTAATGATTCCAATCTCCATTATATAAATAAACACGCACACTCCACGTGGATATGAAGAAAGATAATGACACTAGCCCATGAGAGACCAAAAGGGCGGAATGGGTGCCTAACACCTTCCCATTTCATAACTTAGCCCCCGAACCTTCGAATTATTAGTTTCGTATGCATTAGTTTGTCCTTGATGCCTCTCTCTCAAATTGGAAACATTTCTTTTGCCTATTTTGTGAAAAATAGGATGGCCACCCTATCTCTTTACATTTACCCCCCACACCGACGACGACCGAAGCAACCTTCCCAAGAGGGGTACGAGATCGCGGTGCAACCTTCCCGAGGGGAGATGTATCTCTCTCTTTCTCTACCCTCCCCCAGGCACCTCTCGGGATGGACACATTATGAATTTGAGAATAGAAATATGACTCTTGAGAGTGTTTTTAGTGAGAGAGGGAAGTGAGAATCTGATAACCCATTGATGCCCCAACATGAACCCCTCTCACACTTTCTTATAATCTTTAAAGAGTAAATTGGAAGTATTGAACCTAGACGTAAGGTCTTAGGTGGCCTAAAAGGGTGCAAGAACATTAACCAAAGTCTGCAGATGAAGTGGTAAAGGGATACAATGCAAGCAACATTGGCACATGTAATACTTAAGACCACCCAAAATCAACACCAAAAAGGCTGATTTGCGTCACTTTCTTTCTCAAAAATAATAATAATTTTGTTAAAGTTTTAACTTAAAAATCATATTGCTTAAATTTTTTTAGCTAAAAAAATCAGTTCACAATAGTCGTTTGGACTCCCGAATTGTCCTATACAGGGCGCGTAAGAATCGAGACCTCCGTACAAAATATGTTTTTATTTTTATTTTTATTCCAATGGAAATATTCCTTATATTTTTATAAGTCTAAATATATGGTCGAATTTTTTTTTACTTACCAATTGTCCTAAACAATTCGCGCAAAACTGAACTTTCGTAGTGTCGCGCACTCTAAGACAATATGTACCGAGGCTCGCGTAGCGCTCGTTGCTTGTCCAAATCATATGAAACTTAACCGAAATACTTAAAGTAATTATATAAACTCAAAATAAAACTCATGTGAATCTTGCAACGTAAAACTTTCTCGTTTAATTCATATTGTGATACTTTGTTTTTCGTACCATTGAAATGGCGCGTCATATTAAGCTTGTTCGTGTCACACCCGTTCTTTGATACTTTTCCCTCAAACTTAACGGGAATCCTAGCTAATAATATTAGAGATTAAATGCGCATTCGTATGATACATGCATCGTGGGATTTTTCTCGTTTAAAGCATTTACGCAATACACAAACTGATGTATTACTTGATGTGTTATACATGGATTATTTATTCCTTGATTTTTCCTTTGAAAAAAAACACTTCGAATAATGTTAAATACCTATTTTCTAGGGTGGGGTATTACAACAACTATATTACTTTTCTTTGTCTTTAATTGCATCACTCGTTGCAATTTCGGTACATTAACACTTATGGTACTTGTGGAAAATAAAATGCCCAAGTAAATATTTTATGTTGATCATACAAAATTTTACCCTTAAATCGTCCTTATTAAGAAAGAGTTAAAATTAAAATACAAATTATTTTATTATATTTCAAACAAAATCTGCACCTAAATTTTAAATATCAATTATTCAGAGCACAATCAATTACTTGTGCCCATTTTCGCAACGTATCCCGAAAGTCATTCTAACAACATACTATAATATATTCACATTTCAACCCCTAAGCTAAAAAATCTTAACCATAACACAACGATGAAAGGTAGATAAATTAACTTAGGGTCCATTTCATAATTACAATTTGCCATTATAATTGGGGCAAATTGTGGCAAATGTTGTTTTATATCGACTTTTATGTGCATTTGATACCTAATATTTACCATGTAACATTTTTCAAGCTTGCATGTCTTTTTCCATACGTTTTCCATTTTTTTGGGAAAAAATTTCCTTAGTTATATGCAAAGAAAAATTTTCCATAGTATTTTCCCAGCTTTGTTTTGTAAAAATAAAGTTTTTTTTTAAATTATTAAGATAAAAATCCGTGGTTTGATTTTATATCAGATTTTTTTATACCCGATTTTATTGGTCGATTTTTTTATATCGTAATTTTTAATATAATCTTTTCAACATTAGATTTTTATTGTTATCTTTTCAATAGCTTTGTGCCATAGCCATGCTAATACACATCCCACTTCATAATAAATATTTATTGCCATATTAGATGTTTTCTTAGTTTATTGAGTATTAAAGTAAATATTACTTTTCATTTGATATTTTCCTTCTCATTTTATTTTCCACTTCGCTGTAAATTAATAGCAAAGTAAAAATTTACAATTACGGTAAATATTTTACTACGAGTGTAAATATTTAATCTACTGTAGGACATATCGACCCGAGTTATCTAGTTTTCCATTAAGAAAATCATTCCCCACATCTTACTTGAATGAAGGCTACATTCTTACCTTGACAACTACTATCAGAGCTCGTACAAAAGTAACCTTTCCCATTGGGTCAAAAGGTTTTTGAGATCAATTTTTTTTATGTTTGTTAATATTTCTTACAGTTTTATTTGCATTTCATCTCTCATTTTATGTATATTAATAGAAAAGTAAACATGTATTTCGATAGTAAGTATTTTACTAGCAATGTAATTATTTATCCACCGAGTAAATATTTACGGTGAAAGGTTTTGTTATTTATAGATTGAGAGAGTGCCTCTCGATAGTAGCTATCTAACTAAAAATTAATTATAATTCAAGAAAAAAGTTTACTAATTTGTTAATATAAAAAAGGTCAATAGTCCAAAAGTCTACGTGATAAAATATTTTACTAGATTTTAGAATCCATTTTTTTCTTAGTCGAGAAAATAATTCTAAAAAAATATGAAAAAAGTAAAATAAACATAAGACTGGATGCACAAGAGAAAACCCCACTAACGAGAAAAACCTCAGGCCGGTAAAAATGAAAAATGCACTATGGTAGAAATATTAAAACTAGAAGATAAATACCTACAACCACACGAGACTATGAAGAACTATAAGCTCTTCCACCCTATATCCTATGAGGAGAGCACTGACAGCTAAAGAATGCTATAAAACCGCCGTCAGTTTTCGTCCGCAACCAATGTTGTCAAATATTTTGCCAAAAATTTCTTCTTCGAAGTTGAAACATCTTGTTCCAAGAATGGAACTTTCAAGGAACCAAAAAGTCTACACGGATTTTGAGGGAATCCTAAATAGTTGTGTTGGTGTATTACATGGGTATGTGTGATACCCTATAAAATCTAAACTAGATTGACGAGGATTAAAATAAATAAAATAGGAGTCTAAATAATTGAGTATCATTCAAGCATGCGATAAAGTAAATAATGCACATAAACTAAATAACCGTATAAAACCATAAGAATAATCGAAGATAAATCTCAGATACATTAATCATCCATAGTAATAAAATTGACCACTGCAAGTACAACTATCTCAATATATTACCAATTATCCAAATATACTAATAACTACTAAATAATTTACATGATAGAAATGTAAATAGGAATCTAAAGAGTGATCATGAAAGCTCGATGACTAGATCCTATAAGAGCAGTAACGAAGAAATGTAAGATAGAATAAGGGGTGAGGTTGAACTGGCTACCTAAGTTGTGATTAGGTAATTCTACAACAATGATAACACCAATTTTACTAAGAGTAAGAACATAAGTGAGTTTGGGATACAATATAACTACGCGTCTTCCTCATATATTTTAATTTCTTTTAAGATATCCCAATCCAAAACAATCCTAAATATCACATGCGTCTAAGTTCCAAACTTAAGTGAACTCCATATTTACATATTACTCATCTCAATTGAATGTAAGTTAAGGTCTTATGATCATATCAGCCTATATATGTCAACTATATGAACATATAGTGAAACAAAGGCTCTGCATCTAATATCACTCAAGTATGATCTCATCTACGTATATGCGAAGATCTATGCTCAAGCTCTCACATAATTAAGGCTTATCCCCATCATCTCCAGGGGATACCTCATGTCTACTAGGCATAGTTATAGGCTCTATCACACTTATAACTTCAAACCATCAATAAGAGATAATCATTACGCCTTCATAACAATCATATGGCCCCATAGACCATGTGATATGAGAGGACCCCCCCATTAATCCCCTTAAGATACAATGGTTACTGTCAGAACGTAGTGACCAGGGTAACTGACCAAGGTAGCACCCATCACTATCACTAGGGTGCTATCACGGTCAATAACATACATGTACAATAGTGGATATACCCCCTATAGTATGTATCTCACGATAATACACACATGGTATCTAAGCACATTATACACAAGAGTAGTAATCCTAAGTACATATATGTTACTAGGTCATAATCCATATGTATCAAATTAATTTATCTCTTCTAATTAAGAATTAATTCAGTAAAATATCACCATGTTTTAGAATCGAACCAAACAATCCCTAAACCAACCTCGGCCAAATGTAGAGGGATTGATCGATAGACTTCCAAGCGCGACTGATCGGCCAACCCTATTAAGTCCGGTCTTCACCATTATAGGATCCGGACCCAAAAACCTCCATTAATGTAATTTCAAGCTCCCGAATCAGGTTAAAATGGAACTCTTAATATATAAGTGTTCCAATGACAATCAAACCTATAACTAAGGTTTTAACACATTTTCCACATAAATTAAAGGATCACTTTTAGATTCAATCCAAGAATCCTAGAATTATATTTTTAATTAATTAAATTTTGATAAGTTACCAATTCATTCAATTATTAAAGGAATTTCAATTGGTTTTCAGTGTATAACATGCTCCTAACCATTATACATCAATTCCGTCTTAGATTCATAAGGAATTCTATAAAAATTAGATTGTCTCAATACCATAGATAGTAACTTAAATAATCTTATTAATTTAATTACGAAATTACTTACTTAATTTTGAAAATCATATTTTAATATAAATATGTTTTGCTTCCATTGAATTGATAAATAATAACACAAAAGCAACTATATTCAGACTATATGTAAACTTTCCTCAATTCCAATTTGGATGAATTCGAAGCTCAATTGCTCCAACTCCTCTTCTTTCCAAGATGCCTCTTCTCTCTAACTTTAGGATTCCTCTCCAAACTAGTTACAACGAAGTAGGTTTAACCTAATGACATTTTTAATATGCTAAGTTTGAAATTATGGTTAGGACCCACATGGGCCTCAACCGAATGATCCCAAATACATGCCTAAATGACCCGAAACCTAACCAAAGTCATATACCAACCCATAAAACTTAAAACCTACCATTTTACGTTATAATCGAACATTCAACCTACCCAAAAATTGACCTAAAATACAACAACAAAATCCTAACATTCTAACCTATATAATTCCTAAATTCATTATTAAATTATTTATTAATTTAGTGCGACATGTCATTATAGGAAATTACATCACGATCATTGGAACCACCACCGAAGGGACAATCCAAATAAGAAAACCCTCAATATCAAATCCCTGACCATTCCATAGTCACCTATAATACACAGTCACTCATATATAATTATTAATTTATTATTGTATTAATTTTGATTTCAATTTTATTTTTTAATTAATTCCAATTTCAATTTCAAATTTTAAATACACATACTAGATAAATAGTGACACCACATCTCACAACATGCATATTATATAACTTTCATAATTTAACTAATTTAAATAATGAAAGGAAACTAGGGGTATTACTTTACCCCACCCTCAAACAAGGAATTTTTTCCTCGACATTCAAATATAATTCCTCACTAAAATAACTATGGATATCTCGCATGCATATCGCCCTCTCTCTCTTTTGTAGACACAATCTCGCTGTGGTGTTCCCACGTGACTCTTACTATTGGTACTCTTACTATTGGTAGAACCTTTGATTGCAGAGTCTTATCTCTTCTGTCAAGGATACGATGTTGTCTCTCCTCATAGCTTGCATCGGGCTGCAGCTCAATCCTGTCGAGGTCGATATGTTGATAGGTGTCCTTCTCCCTTATAAACTTACTCAACATCTTCACATGGAACATTACGTATACTCAATGACGATGATCGATTAAGGCCAATTAATAGGCCACCGGGACCACCCTATGTAGTATCATAAAGGGACCGAGATGGAGAGGAACTAACTTCCCTAGGATCCAAATCAAACTACTCCCTTCATTGAGGAGACCCACCAAAGTACCTGATTTCCCACTTGAAACTTTAGATTTTTCTTCTTTTGTCGGCATTGATATTATGCCTATCTTGAATCGCCTTCATCTGTGCTTAGATGAGTTCCACATTCTTTGAGTTATCCCGAATAATGTCTGGTTCGATTATCCTTTGTTCCCTTGACTCCGATAAATAGCTTGATGAACGACACAGTCGCCCATATAATGCCTCATAGCGTGTCATACCAATAGTCAATTAATGGCTATTATTGTAAGAAACTACCATGAGAGGTTAGTATTGGTCCCAAATCCATTAATGACCTAAGAGAATTGCCCGGAGAATATCCTCCAAAATCTACATCACCCACTCAATCTGACAGTTTGACTGAGAGTGAAATACCGTACTCAAATTTAGTTATAAACCTATTGAATCCTAAAACCCCTCCAAAAATGAGATTTAAAATTATTTTCTTGATAAAAAATGATGGCACGTTGTATTCCATGCATCCATATAATCTTCGATATAAGCATTCGGGTGTAAAACTCGACGGTGTAATCTGCTAGCAATGAAAGGGAATGAGCTACTTTTATCAATCTAGAAATGATAATCAAAATGGAATATTGACCACGATGAGACCTCGACAATCCCATTATGAAGTCGATGGAGACGCTCTCTTACTTACACTAGGGAATCTCCAAGGGTTATAATTCACCCGCTGGTCTCTAATTCTCCACCTTTACTAGTTGATAGGTATAACACCAAGACAAAAACTATACAATGTCCCTCTTTATCTCGGTCTACCAATATGACCTACGTATGTTCAGTACATCTTATCTCCTTCTGGATGTACCATGAATTATGAGTCGCGTGCCTTGTCTAAAACTTCTCTCCTAAACTTAGGAACGCCTAGCACCAGTAATCGTCCCTAAAATCTTAATCAACCATCTAAACTAATTGAGAATAAGGGAAACCCTCCTGATACAAGCTCTTGGAATCTGAAGCATGGGTCTGTATCACCTGTTTCACCATAGTTGGCATAAACATCATAACTTTGAAAAAGGCATCCGATAAATCCACATCACACACGAAACTCCACTGCAATTCCTAAATAACATGTAAATCATACACATGTGTTGTTTGTAACCTGCTAATGTAGCAATCGATCTCTGAGTCAACGAATCTGTTACCACCCTCTCTTTCCTTGAGTGCTATTGAATCAAAAGGTTGTATTCCTTTATAAACTCGAACAATCTCATTTGTCTCATATTCAACTCCCTTTCAATAAACAAGTGTTGAAAACTCTTGTGATCAGAATAAAGTGTGAGCCTCTCACCTAATAGGTAATTTCATCAAATAGAAGGGAAAAGACTACCACCACTAACTCCAAATAGTGAGTGGGGCTGTTAGCCTCGTTAGGCTTAAGATTTTAAAAAGCATAAGTTATAGGCCTCTCATACTATATCAACACACGTCCTAGCCCATGTAGTGATCCATCCGTATGCACTAAATAATCCACATCTTCCCGTGGTAATTCAAGGATGGGGGCGCAGTGGTGATCTCCTCCTTAATCTCCTTAAATTCCCACTAGAAGTTTGTGCTCTAAACAAATGGTACTACTTTAAGGGTGATATCAATCACTGGCTTGACAATATTTGAGAACCATTTGTTAAACATCTCGTAGTACCCAACAAAACAAATGAAACTGCTAACCTCTGTAGGCGTCATAGTTTGTCCCCAATCCATAACTGCAGATACCTTACTAGGATCCATCGAGATCTTAGTCTCAAATATGACGTGACCCGAGACCTGTACCTCTTAAAGCCAAAACCCATACTTAGAGATCTTAGTGTACAAATTATTTTCCCATGGCGTCTGCAAAACCTACCACAAACGCTCCACATGTTCCTCCTCTGACCAAGAATAGACTAGAATTTAATCAATAAATTTGATGTCAAACCGATTTAAGAATGGTAAAAAAACTCGATTAATTATGTCCATGAATACTGTTGGTGCATTAGTTAGTCCAACTAGCATTACTGGGAACTCATAGGATCCATATCGCATCAAGAAATTCGTCTTTGGAATGTTATTATCCCAAATACATAAATAGTGATATCGAGAGAACAAATCATTCTTAAAAAAGAATAATGTGCCCCTTAGTTGGTCGAACATATCATCAATATGGGGTAACGAATTCTGTATCACTACCTTCTTCATCTTTTTATAGTCCAACCATAATACGAGTGATTTGTCCTTCTTTTTCACTAAAAAATTAGAGCTCCGCACGAAGACGTGCTCTTCCTTTTGAACCCTTGTCTCAGTAACTATTAAATCTCCTATCGTAAATCCTGCATCTCCAATGGAACCATCTGATACGGTTCCATCGCAATGGGCCTGGTCCCCAAAGAAAAATCTATACAAAAGTCTACTGCCCTACCTGGTGGTAACCTTAGTACCTCATCAGTTACATCTATGAACTCCGTACAATCGGGATCGAATATAATGATATAGTGAAATCCTTAGACGAAGTAGCATCTAAGTAATACATGTGTGTGCTAGACCCACCCTCGATCCTAGGCATAGAAACTAAGAATATATCTTGATCAGGAATAGAAAATGTGATCGCCTTCCCATTCCAGTCAATATGAGCATGATATTGAGCTAACCAATCCATACCTAATTTAACATTATACGTGGATGTATACAATTTTAATAAGTCAGAGGAGAAACACAATCAGCCAATCTTAAATCCTACATCTCTCAAACCTGACGTAAGGTAACACCCTTACCCAATGGCGTTTCCACATATAAACTTAAGTGATAACCACTCTATATCACAAAATCCTAGTATACACACTACTAATAAAAGAACGAGAAATCCTCAGTGTCTAAAAGACTCATATGCACTAACCATAAACATAGTCATAAGCACCCCCGGTGGTAACCCCAATAACATTGGTTGACCTAAAACATATATTACCTCAGTGGTCTCACTCACCACAAGTGTAATAATATCTCCTAAAGGAACCATCTAAAAGGAGGCTCTATTGGAGGCCCTGCTAACCCTATTTATAGGGTAAGTTATGTTAAAACTGGTCTCATCAACACCATTCACTTTGGTTATGGCCCCAATGGACATCGTGTCCTTGGCTCTATTGGACAAAAATAACTATGATTTTCTCTCCCCAAAACATCTTAGGGTCTACTTCCCTGACACAGTGCCTTTTACAACTGATGTCTTTTTCTGACTCAGGATAACAGTACACTATTACTATTCCTTTAGGACCTAATCTAGCCCAACCTTTCAAATTTCAAGAATCCCATCCTTTAGGAATTGATAATGATTCTCACGATATAGAAGGACAACTTCCACAACCTAGGCACAAGTGATAAAGTTAGGTCATCAAATAACACCAATTAAAGCTTTACGTAAATCTTCATTAATGCACCACATATTCTCACATTATTGAAGGTAACATGAAAGTCTTTATTTGCTTTCGTATTAATCTCTCCCAATAAAGGAAGAGAATACCATCTTCCAAGCTGTCATTCTGACGAGGTCTCAGATCTCTACTCCTTATATTTTTATAGATGGTGAGTGGAAAAATTTCCCTTTATAACAAACTAAAAACATATTTGTGGGTACCCAAAAATTAGAACTATGGGCCTGGACGAGTAGCCCAGTCCTGGCGGCCCAAAGTCCAGGCCCCTCATCTTTTATAATTGATCCAGCCTCCCCCCACGATCCCATTAAGGGAAGTTATAGGGGAAATGGAAAACATGGAGGAACCCATCACCTCCACTCATCTACATGTACATGTATATATTAAACCCTAGGTTGGGGGCAAAAGGACAGGTTGTATTCTCTATAATCACTCTCCGGAGTATATAGAAATAATATCAACTACACCACCGTGGACGTAGGCACATCTTGGCTGAACCATGTACATTACTTGTTGTGTGATTGGCATCTTGTATTCCTTGTTCTTTTCTTGATAATTTTCTCTCTCATATTTACTTGTGTTGCATAATAATTGCATCGACAATTGGCGCCGTCAGTGGGAAGCGTTCATCTTTCCCTGAGAAGAACCAACGTCAAGAAAGGAGTTTAAGATGTCTGGCCACAACAGCAATGCTCCCCAAGCAGGAGATATTCAAGAGCCACCTGCTCCTCGCAGGATTAGGTCTGAAGTCCGACGTTCAGATCAGAGAGCTCGCCTGGAAAGACCAGCCTCAGAATAAATTCAGGGACCAGCGAGGTCCACGCAGATATCTAGGTTGATTGATGCATACAAGGCAAGGATCCACGAGCAGAGGGAGTCTTCTCGCAGATATGAGGCTGAGAATGCTCGCTTGAAAAGAAGACTGGAAAGACTGGAGAGGGAGCTTCATCTTGATAACAGGAGACGCCTATATTGCACTCCTAGCCCTCAGGCGAGCAAATCTGGCAGCCGAGCAAGGAGCCCTAGGAGAGAATATCAAAGGGACGAAAGAGGCGAGTCAGACGATGACCTCCGCTAACATTTGTAAAGAGCTCGCCCCTACCAGAGCCCTGCTAGCAGCGATGAAAACTTACGAAACATGGTCCGTAGGGAAATGGACTAGCATCCCGCTCACCATGGATCAAGATCAACTAGAGAGCTCGTGAGGTGAGCTCTCAAAACCCGGATGAAGTCGCCTTTCATAAGAGAAATCTAAGAGGAGGAAGCTTCCAAGAAATTTGCCATTCCAAGGTTCAAGATTTACGACAGAAAGACTGATCCCATCGATCACGTCAGGCAATACCGACAGGACATGACCCTCTGGAGTCACCGAGATGCCCTGATATGTCGTATTTTACCCTCGAGCCTTCATGATGTAGCACAGAAGTGGTTCGAAAGGCTCCACCACCGGTCGATCAAGAATTTCAAATCCCTAGCCGAACTTTTTACGGCCCGATTCATCACCAGTAGCTCCCATCCCAAAAGGATGGATGCTCTACTAATAATGAAGAAAACGTCTTAGGAGACCCTCCGAGAATACGCGAAGAGGTACTGGGAGTTATTAAATGAGATCGAGGATTGCGTAGAGGAAGTGGCAGTGGCCTCCTTCAAAATTGGGCTCCCTAGTTCTTCCCTCCTCTACCAATCCCTGACGAAGAAGGAAGCTATGACTATTGACGTCCTAATGGCCCGAATCGAGAAATACGCAAAGGTGGAAGATGTCACCCGCCCTAATACAGGAGAAAATGGTTGAGCTAAGCTCACTACCAAGGTAGGTGAGAAAACCGAGAACCAGAGGAAAGGAGGAAAGAACGGAGGCAAAAATGGCTCCAAGAATGGAGGGAACCAGGACGCATCGAAAGCATTCCAGGCGGTCAACAACATCTTTAAAGAACTAATTTACAAGGTTCTCACGAAGATCAAGGATGAGCCATTCATCAAGTGGCCCAGGAAGATGGGGGGAGATCCCTCGAAGAGGAACAATGCGTTAAGATGCGCTTTTCACAAAGAGGGAGGACACAAGATCGAGCACTGCAAAGGTCTTAAGTCTCACCTCGAAGAGTTGGCCCAGTCCGGGCATTTGAATGACTTTGTGGAAAAAAGGGTAGAAAAAGTGACTACCAACAGAGAGGTGAGACCCGATAACGTGCTGGAGGATGATGCTGGACACGAGTTTGCAGTAATTCATGGAGTATCTGACGTCAAGCAGATATAAGGGAACTCAACCCGAATGGAGATGAAAAAACTTACAGCGGTAATGCAGGCTTTTCAAATCGATCCAGCAAAGTCACAGTCAGGAAAGCGTCAACGAGCAGAGGACGTTAACTATAACCAGCATATTGTTTTTACGGATGAAGATTTGGTGGGAGTAAGGACCCCACATCATGATGCCCTGGTCATTACACTCAGGATAGCCAACTTTGACATCGACAAGCTGCTCGTCGATCAAGGAAGCTCATCCGAAGTAATGTACCTTGACCTATTTAGGAAATTGAAGTTGAGCGTTTCCAACCTAAAGGAAGCTATTATTCCTTTGGTAGGCTTCACTGGAAAAATGACCATGCCCCTAGGCAAGATAGTGCTGCCAGTTCGTGTCAGGAATGTCTCCAAGATGATTGAGTTTTTGGTAGTTGACATCGAATCACCATACCAGGCCATCCTCGGCAGAGGGTGGCTTCATGCGATGAAGGAGGTCTCCTCGACCTACCATCAGAAACTCAAGTATGTAACCGAGCATGGAGTAATTGAGATCCACGACGACCAACCGATGGCGAAGAAGTGCTTCATAGCAGCCATCCGACTAAAGCTAGAGAAGAAGGCCGGTCAACCCAGTGAGAAAGTTGAAGAGGGTGTGATACCTTCTAAATAGCAACTAAAGTATGGAAGACCAGGAGTAGAGGAGACCAGGCTCCTCCCCTCCGAGCGTGTCATCGAGGACCTGGTAGAAGTTATAGCCAAAGTTGGTGACAGTAGCAGAGTCTTCCTGATTAGAGCATCTCTCACCAACCAAGAACAGAAGGAGTTGATGACCTTGCTGAGACACAACGTAGATGTTTTCGCATGGGAACCATACGAGCTACCTGGCATTGATCCTGATATGGTCTGTCATCAGCTGCACGTCGACCCAATATTCAAGCCAGTCACGCAGAAGGCACGAAGAACTGCACTCGAGAAGGCTAAAGCGGTCGAAAAGGAAGTCGAAAAATTACTGGATGCAGGATCCAAACAGGAAGTGCAATTCCCCAAGTGGTTGTCCAACCCAGTAGTAGTTCTGAAGAACAATGGGAAGTGGAGAGTTTGCATCGACTTCACTGACATCAATAAAGCATGCCCTAAGGATAGTTTCCCCCTCCCAAAGATAGACCAACTTGTAGATGCCACTGCAGCTCATGACCGAATGAGTTTCCTGGATGCATACTCAGGATAACACCAGATCCCCTTGCATGCCCCAGACCAGGACAAAACGATGTTCATCACGACAGTTGGGTTGTATTTCTACAAGGTCAAGCCATTTGGGCTCAAGAATGCGGGGGCAACCTATCAGTGGCTAGTCACAAAAATGTTCAAGGATCAAATGGGAGACACAATGGAGGTCTACATTGATGACATGCTCGTTAAGAGCAAGAAGAAGGAAAATCATCTCTCAGACCTTTCAAGGACCTTCGAAATCCTCAGGAAGTACGGAATAATGATTAATGCGAGCAAGTGTTCCTTCGGTGTCCAGTCAGGAAAATTTCTTGGATACTTGGTCAGTAAGAGAGGCATAGAAGCTAATCCAGACCAGATCGATGCAATCAACAGGGTACAACCCCCTCGAACAGTTTGGGACGTGCAGAAGCTCACTGAAATGCTCGCCGCCTTAAATCGCTTCATTTCCAAATCCTCCGAGAAGTGCAAGCCTTTTTTCCAACTTCTAAAAGGGAGTAAACCGATAGAATGGAGCCCGGACTACTCGCGAGCTTTGGACGAGATCAAGTCCTACTTAAGTTCTCCACCGCTTCTTGTCATACCACAGCAAACGGATTCTTTGTACCTGTACCTCTCGGTAACCAATCACACTATCATCTCGGCGTTAATATGCGAGGTTGCGGGAATCCAACACCCCGTTTACTACGGGAGCAAGACCTTATTAGATGCCGAGCAGAGGTACCTGCCATTGGAGAAGCTCGCCTTTGCACTGGTAATAGCCTCGAGGAAACTGAAGCATTATTTTGAAGCTCATACTATCATCGTCCTTACATCGCACCCCCTTAAGGCGGTCCTAAGGAAAGCAGATTTGTCAGGCAGATTGTCTAAGTGGTCAGTCGAGCTCGGCCGGTTTGACATCCAATTTCAACTAAGGACCGCTATCAAGGGTCAGATCCTCGCTGATTTCATAGCCGAATTCACTGGCGAAGAACTCCCCGACCAACCTCAACCAACAAAGCAAAAGGAGAACCCAACAACAGTGGAAACCTGGAAACTATTTGTTAATGGAGCCTCCAACTCAAAGGGGGCAGGTGTAGGCATTGTTCTCATCACCCCAGAAAACACCATCCTTGAGTAAGGAATCAGGCTTGGATTTGCAGCCTCCAATAACGAAGCAGAGTACGAAGCCCTAATAGCCGGTCTCCAAAAGGCGCAAACTCTGGGAGAAAAACGTTTACATGTGTTCGGCGATTCTCAACTAGTCTCCAATCAGATAAGTGGAGATTACAACACGAAGGATGAAATAATGGAATCCTACCTTGCCCTGGTGAGAAAACTAATGACGAGCTTTGAGGAGATCAACATCCAACAGTTTCCCAGAGGGCAAAATAGCCATGCCGATGCTTTAGCAGCCCTAAGCTCGGCAGTTGATTCTAGCCTTAAAAGGGTCATTCCCATCGATTTCCTCATTTGTCCAAGCATTAACCACAACAGCAAGCTGCCAAACGTGGAACAAATACTCCAGGTGGGATCAGCCCCCAGCTGGATGGACCCCTTAAAAGACTATTTAAAGGAGGGCATGCTCCCAGAGGATAAGAAAACTGCCCACCAGATAAGAGTCAAAGTTGCTTGCTTTCACTTATCCGCAGGAGGCGACTTGTATAAGAAGTCCTTCTCCGTTCCCTACCTTAGATGCGTCCACCCAGGCGATGTCGAGAAAGTGCTGCGCGAGCTTCACGAAGGAATCTGTGGAGGTCATATCGGAGGAAGGTCTCTAGCCTTTCGAGCAATGAAGGAAGGCTATTGGTGGCCATATATGCAAAAGGACTCCGCAGTATATGTTCGCAAATGCCTGAAATGCCAACTTCACGCTCCAATGGTCCACCAACCCGCCAGTGACCTAAAATCCCTGACCAGCCCATGGCCCTTCGCCTAATGGGGAATGGACATCGTGGTACCACTACCCACTACTGCCGGTAATCGCAAATACCTGTTGGTTGTAACTGATTACTTCACCAAATGGATCGAGGCAGAACCATTGGCAAACATCCGAGATGCTGATATGATAAGGTTCATATGGAGGAATATAATCACTCGATTCGGAATCCCCAGAACCATTATCACTGATAATGGGACACAATTCGAGAGTGGCCCCTTTTAGGACTTCTGTAACGAACACGGGATCAAGCACAACTTTAGTTCGCTGGCCTACCCTCAGAGCAATGGGAAAGTAGAAGCTTCCAACAAAACTGTGATCGATGGATTGAAGAAGCATGGGTAACCGAGCCAAAGGCGCATGGGCAACCGAGCTACCCCATGTCCTATGGGCATACCGAACAACTCCTCGGAGAGCAACAAGAGAAACCCCATTTTCGCTAACATATGGCATGAAAGCAGTCATCCCACTAGAAGCGGGTTTACCAATAATGATATCCGACCTTGTCGACCAAGGCCAGAATGATGAGGCGTTGCTTGCTGAACTCGACCTCATCGACGAGTGTAGAGAACTTGCCCTAGTGAAGCTTGCGAGCTATCAGTAATAGCTCGCAAAGAATTACCACAAAAGGGTTAACCCGAGAAGATTCCAAGTTGGGGACTATGTTCTAAGGAAAGTCATGGGCAACACAGTAAATTCATCAGACGACAAGCTAGGCCCAAATTGGGAAGGACCCTTTAAAGTAACTAAGGACGACCTGCAAGGTGCCTATCATTTGGAAAAGATGGAGGGCAGAGAGATACCACGAGAATGGAACGCAATTAATCTCAAGAAATTCTATTTTTAGCTTCTCAAGGAATTATATTGTTGAATCTTTTTCTTGTATTTGTTATGTGAAAGGACAGTTCATTCCCCTTATTACTAATGAAATCAGTAACAGTTGCATTTTATCACACATCTTTTCCAAATCACACGCACGATGGTCGATATAGCAGGGGAATACCCCTCCTCAGGTCATTGTCATGAAACACGAGAGACCTCTTAGCATTGCCCCTGGCAATATATAAAGCCCTACAGAGGATTCTTAGGCAATGCAACCATATTTTATACTGGCCATCAAACCTACCTCGGTTGAGCAAAATCCTGATCGGATGAAGACATCCAATACCAGGAGTGTCCTCGCCATTTGCCCTACTTAGGCCTAAGGGAGAGAGACGACACAACCTAAAAGGTAAAATGGGGCATAATGGTATTTTGGTATTATACTGGACTGGGGGGACACTTGCATGACAAAACAAAAAGGATTATGAAGCATGAAAAATATAAAAAGATTGGATGAACACGTTTAGTCGAAAAAATTTCCCAAAACACGAACTTTTCATTAATCTCTTATATTTACAACAATGATAATACATGTTTAGTTGGCGAAGCTCGCCCAAAGCATTTACATTATCAAAAAAGATAAAAGAATAACAACTTGTTATATTTACAACAGTGATAATACATGTTTAGTCGGTGAAGCTTGCCCAAAGCTTTTACATTATCAAAAGAATAACAACTTGAAAAAATTCAAGAAGGTGGAAGCCTCCGAACAAGATAATCTGCCACTCTAGCTCTTCGTCCATCATCAGGAGCGGGACCAGCTCTTCCACAACCTCATCTGCATCCAACTCTAATAGTAGCCAAGGAATAGCATCAATGGGGATCCATCGATCATCCAACCTGAATGGGTTGGACATCAGAGTGGAGGAGGACATCTCGTGACGATATCATAACACCGAGTTCCTCGGGACCTAAAGCTCTTTCAAGGCACTCAACCACCCTATGATGAAAGAAAGTTCCTCGAACTCGGATAGTCTTGTTGGAGCATGTATCTAGCCTTGATCATAACCGTCAGCCCACGCTTGTCGAGGACCCTTCTTGAATAAGTGCCGCAATCGGGTAACGTCCCTTTGAAGCCCAGCAGCAATTACATATGCTCGTTCAGACATCATCATAGAGCTCTTCCATCTCCTTATCACGCTGTTCTTCTACTTCCCTGTTCCTGCCCCTGGTGCTCCTACCAGCTCGCGAGAGGGGAGGACGAGTGGAACCTCACGGCATAGGAGGAGTATATCCAGCTCGCGAAGACGAGGAGCCTTGCAAAATCACTGAAACAGTTCTCGGCACATGCTCTCTAAGTTGCAAGACTTCCCTCCTCGGCTTTTCATTCTCCCGCTGCAGGAACTCCCCAACTTGGTTTATCTCGGTGGCCTCTAGTAACCTTGCTCTCAGTACATTGACTTCCTCTTGTATATAGGCACCAATGCCTTCCATCTCCTAGAGCCTATCCTTCAGCTTAGCCACTAGCTCGGACTGCTCCTTATACTTTTGATTCCCTGACCTAAGAGATTTACAAAGCCTAACAAAGGCCTGACGAACCTGAGGACTGGCATTGGGACCAAGAGTCCCGCCCAATTGAGATGTGGCAGGAATATACTCTTCTATATCAATCAACTACAAGACATAAAAGGGCAATGGAAAGAAAAATCAATCAATGCACTGGAAAAAGAAGCCTTTTCATTTCATTAATAAAAGTCAAGTACATCGAGCAGAAATTGGAAAAATTACAAGCAAAAGTACAAAAATAGTCCTAAAAGAAGATTAACTAGCAATCTAAGGCTGCCCAGAGGTGGATGGCTGCTTCCCCTTGTCAGCAACAGCAGAGGCATCCCCCTCTACGGGGATGCCCTCATTCACCTAGGCAGGACCAGCATCGGCAGGAATTGTCTGAAAGGCAAGATCAACACCCTCGATGGCTGGGGCAGGGGATTCTTCGTCCACAGTTGGCCTCGGACCCGGGTCATGCTCGTCAAACAGAGGAGATTCAGAATCAACACCAGCAGCTAAGAGGGCCTTGTTCTAGCCCTTCTTGAAGTTTAAACGGCTGATGTAGCCTATCTAAACTTTGGCGTCTTCATACGCAGCAGTCCACCCAGAGTTGTATGAATCCTCCTTGATGGTGGCAACCTGGGACTCTTTCTCCTTTAACTGCTCGGTCAGAGCCTTGTTCTCCTCCACGACACCCAACTTGCTCGAGAAGACTAGGTCATAGGCCTGCCTCAGCTCGCTCAGCTCCTTAACCGTTGCATCCCTCTCTCGATTGGAATTGATGAGGGCCAGATCAGAGGAAGCTCGGGCGGCATCAGCAGCCTTCAAATCAGCCTCAAGCTGAGAACCCCTGACTTCCAGAGCGGACTTCTGCTGCTCCAGCTCACCATTCCTTCTCACCAACTCATCGCGAGAACGGTAGAGCACGACAAAGTCAGTCACAAATTGCCAAAAATAAAGAAGAGATCAAGAAGGAGAAACAACTAAAACTTGTTAAGGAATAGAAAAATGGAGAGGATCTGACCAAGGCTAGCCTCTGGATAGCTTGTAGGGACAATTGATCATACCCCAGCGCCCTCTGTCAATCTGCAGGAAGAACTTCCCTCTCGAGCAGCGCAGGTGCCAGCTGAGGAGAAATGGCAACTGAGGCCCCCTCGGGCAAAGCAGACACCGGGACCAAGGCTTGCCCAGCCTTCATCCTCGACTCCATCTTTCTCCTCTCTTCCTCTTTCTCCCTCTCCATCCTCTTCCTCTCCTCCATACTCTTCTTTTCCTCCACCTTCTTTCTTTCCTCCTCCTTCTTCCTCTCCCTCTCTCTCACCTGCTCTTCCTCTCTCTTCTTCCTCTCTAGCTCCTGAGTAGAAGACCGAGAACCAGTAGCCACGGCCCCTGAAGTGGACTTTTGTTTCTTTGACCTTTGTGCAAGGAGAATGTGGTCCTCATCATCATCGTCTCTAATCAGGTTATTCCTTGGAGGCATCTCTTCACCTGAACTGCTGGAAGTGCTCGACGATCCTCGAGCTTCAGAATCCTCTTCACAGTCAGAAGAACTTCTACTGTCAGAGCTCCCTTCACCCAAGTTACTCGCAGCTCCTGCATGCTCATTCTTAGAGCTCCTCTCCTCTTCGTCCAACTGGATAGGCTCAGCAGTAGTCTCTTCGAAAGAATCAAACTCTGGAACACTATCCACAGTCTGTGCTATGAAGCTGGAGCCTACGTTCTTATACTCGAGAAAAAAGGCAGCCGACCTGGGATGCTCGCCGTCACCCAGAGGCTCCTTTATATTCCAAGCTTTCACCAACTCCGAGATACGAACCTCACTGAGAGCAGGCTCTAAATTCTTTTCCTCCCTGTGGAAGAAAAAGCAAAGAGGGGTTAAAAAAGGTATAAATCAGAAAAAGTTAAAACAACAGTACAATGTTTACCTATATATTCCTCTCCGTAGAAAGGAATAGAGAACCTCTCAGGCCTCGACCCTTCAAAGTGGGGAGGAAACTGCCAATTCCTAACGAGGAAACCCTCTTGCCACTTGTCCTTATGGGAATCAGGTAGGTTTACTACCAATACCCTATCAGGACTCCTAGCTTTGGGGTATAAGACACCTGAACTAGTTCGAGAAAAGGAATAATAGAAACAGATCTCGGCAAGTCCTAACCTAGTACCATACAACTAGTTTTTTTGTGGACGCCATTTACTATGTTCCACACATTAGGCGAGCACTGTGTGGGAATAATATTGAAATAGCCAAAGAAATGCAAAAATAGATCATTAGGGGGAAAAGTAAGTCCCCCCTGGGAAAGAAACAAAACATGGATCCAGTGGGCATCCTCTATATCCCTAACGTTCCTAGGAGGGGAGGCCCAATATTCAATATCTACCCACTCAGGAATGTCGTAGAACCTCCTGAATTCAGAGATTGACCTATTTCCAATATTCGCCATTAAAAAACTCAAGAAAATCTACAAACCAAAGAGAAAGTGCAAAGAAAGGGAACGAGAAACTTACAAAACAGAAGATCGGTTCAAGTGATGAAGAAACATGAGCTCAAGACGACTAAGAAGTAATGGTAATGTGGATTAAGAGAAGAAGATATGAGGCGCTAGAGTTCTCAGAAGAAGTAAGAGTACTAGAAAGGCTGAAAAGACAGAAGAAAAAGTGGCTATCTCAACAAGCCTTCAATTATAATCATAGCGCACAAATAGCGAAGCGGGTGCCGCCAAAGCAACTTCACAGTTTTTGAAGAATCGCAAATCAGCCATAATGGCTGATCATTTAAATCCATTGGACCCATAAACATGGCCCAACAAATTTAGGGGCAATTGTGGGTACCCAAAAATTAGAACTATGGGTTTGGACGAGTAGCCCAGTCCTGGCGGCCCAAAGTCCAGGCCCCTCATCTTTTATAATTGATTTAGTCTCCCCCCACGATCCCATTAAGGGAAGTTATAGGGGAAATGGAAAACATGGAGGAACCCATCACCTCCACTCATCTACATATACATGTATATATTAAACCCTAGGTTGGGGGCAAAAGGACAGGTTGTATTCTCTGTAATCACTCTCCGGAGTATATAGAAATAATATCAACTGCACCACCATGGACGTAGGCACATCTTGGCTGAACCACGTACATCCCTTGTGTGATTGGCATCTTGTATTCCTTGTTCTTTTTTTGATAATTGTTTCTCTCATATTTACTTGTGTTGCATAATAATTGCATCGACAATATTAAATGTATCACGTCCAATGGTCCATATCTTCATATCGGAATCGACCTCATGCATGGTACATCTCATAAAGGAAATAAAAATAATGAACCATACCGATATACTTCAGTCGATTCGAATCGTTCATCTGGAACCACAACTCGAAACACCCTAAGAGGTCATCGTTATACAGAGTACATATCCTAAATGGTAAGGCTATACATAATAAAAATAACATAAAGAGAAAAAGAAAAGGACTCACTCAAGATCCCAAGGATACAAGAACCTGGAATGCAATGATATTAATTATGACACCTTATAAAATCTAAAGTATATTAATTAGGTATAAAATAAATAAACATGAGTCTAAATAATTGAGCATCACTCAAAGAATGAAATAAAGTAAAAAATACATGTAAACTAAATACCTAGATACAACCATCAGACTATCCAAGATAAATCTTTATGACCATAATCCTCCAAAGTCATAAAACCAACCAATGGAAGTATAACTATTTCAACATAAAACCAACTCATTTAGTAATAACTATTAAATAGTCAAAATGACAAAAATGTAAATAGTAATATAATGAGTGAGAATGGATTCTCAACACGTACATCCTATAAGATCAGCAATGGAGAAATGCAAGATAGAATCAGGGGTGAGACTTCACCGACAACCTAAGTTCTGAAAAGGAAATTCAATAACAATGTTAACAACAAGTTTATGGAGAATATGACTATAATTGAATTGGGAATACAATAAAACTGCCCAATATCCTCACATATTTTAGTTTCTCTTAAGTTATCCCAACCCAAAACAATCTTAAATATCACATGCGTCTAACTCCCAAACCCATGTGATTCATCTCAACTAAATATAATTAAATGTTTTATGATCATACAAGCCTATATATCTCAAGTATATGAACATATAGTGAAAGATAGTCTCCACGTCTAATATATATTAAGTACGATCTCATTTATGTACATACGAAGGACTAGTCTCAAGATCGCATATAATGAAGGCCGATCCCTATCATTTTCAAGGGATCCCTCTCATGTAGGAACAGTTATAGGCTTTTCCACACCTATAACTTCAAAACATCAATAAAAGATAATCACTATGCCTTCAAACCACTTATATGGCCCCATCCTAAGTTATATGAGAGGATCGCCCCGTTAATACCCTTAGGATACAATGAGTAATTTTTGAAACTAGTGTCCGAGGTAACTAGCCAATATAGAGTCAGACTCTATCCTTGTGGTGCCGACACGGTTGAAAATATTTATTTTTTTTACTAAAGAGGGACATATACCCTACAAATTTTATTAATAAAGAAAATAGAGAAACAAACTCTCCATGGATTACAAACCCAAACTTAAATTTATCTAGAGGTTGGACCCAATACGCCAGATAGAAAGTTTAATTATGGGGATTTATAAAAGATCCCCATTACAAATTATTAAAATATTCAAAAGTCTAAACTTGGTGATTTATAAAATATCCCCATTACAAATACATGAAAGCTTCAAGACTCTAAACTTGGGAATTTATAATGTATCCTCATTACAATCTTTTGTCTTTTATTCTAATATATGGGAGATTCTGCCTATCCATATCTAGATGACCTTTCACCAAATTTATGAGAGAATTGAAGCTCTAATAAGTTGATTCAAAATTATTGAGAGTTGCACTTGAAGCAAAATAATCAGCTACTGAATTTTGTTCTCTCCAAATATGGTACAATTGGTAATTGATTGGATAAACAAGATTTTCAATGATCCCTTTGGAAGTATATGGAGGTTTTGCTTTCTTCAATAAAACCTCAACTAGAGCTTTACAATAAGATTCTACAATGACATTTGAAATGTTTAATTGTGAAATCGAATTGAGACCTTCATCAAAAGACATTAGTTCCTCATTGAATGAGGTATTGATACCAATTAACTTTTCAAAACTTACTATAAAGTGCCATTGATTATCTCTTATAATTCCTACAATACCACATGAACTAGGATATCCTTTTGAAGCCCTTTTTTTGTCTATTAAAACAAATTACTATTCAAACTTATAAAAGAGACCTTCGAATGACTAAATGAATGGCTACTCTGTTGATTTGGAATAAAGTAGTAGTAATATGTTCTATGTAAAACATGAAGCATCTCCATCTAAGAACTTCTAATTGAGATATGAATATAAAACACTCTGTTGTACTGAGATCTAAAAGTGTGCTTGTTCCCCCCTTCTTCCTTACCATGGAAAGTCTTTTTGAAATAACTACGATGAGAAGAAAAAAAGGCATTAAGAGATCCTCATGACCCAAACCTAGATACTCTAAGATTCTTTTTCAAAAATGCTCCCATTTTGAGTCAAGAGATAGATAAATAGACGCATCACATTGCACTGATCGAGGGTGCTTGTAGGGACTGAGGGGGTCGAAGACCAAGAAGTGAGTTATTTATACCAAGCATTCTTCTTACGGTTAGATCTAAGAGATTTTTTTTTAGGTCCTTGTACTCATTATGCCTAGAATTGAATCGACTGGGTATTCAGCTTATCAATATCTCAAATCATTGATGGGGTCTATTTGGCACCTAAATGGGCGCCCGAATAGGAAAGAAACTTTTGATAGGCTATTGTTCCCTCAAAGTTATGAAGTAAGACATCGATTTATCAATAGGATCAATTCTTTTCTTCCATTTATATTTAATTTGAAGGATCTTATTGGAGGTTTGTTCCATTCACATTTAAGAATCTAAATTTTCTTTTGCAAAGTTTTTATATTAAAAGTATTGATAATTTGAAGGTCTTCTTGATTAATTTTATTAAAGAACTTGCAATTTCGAAGAATATTTGTAGCAAGGGTAATAGAATTCTGAATAATCAAACAAAATGTGGTTTTAACATTTTAAAAAAATATTATTTCTATCTTTTCATAATTCCCAGAAAGTAATTGTCAAACAATGTACATGCCCTACAATAGATATCCCCTTTAGTAAGAATTCCATGAGTGCAAAAACATGGTATGTAGCACATAATACACAATAGTAGAAATCCTAAGCACACACGAGTTACTAGGTCATAATTCAGATTTATTAACTTAATTTATCTCTTTTAATTAAGAATATCTAAACTATCGCCAAGTTCCAGAATCCAACAAAATAATCCCTAACCCAACCTTGGAGAAACCAAGGGGTCGATCGATCAGCCTGACCTATACCCAAACCCTTCTTCCCCATTTTGGAATTCAACCCCAAAAAAACTCCAGTAACATAATTCCAAGCTCCCAAATTAGGTTAAAACCCAACTTTCTTAATATATAAGTCTTCCAACATGAATCCTAGCCCATGACTAAGGTTTTTATACAATTTCCACATGAATTAAAGGAACAATTTCCATATTCAATCCAAGAAGCCTAGAATTATTTTTTTGATCAATTAGGTTCAGATTTGTTATCAATTCATTCAATTATTAGGGGCATTTTGATTGGTTTTTAGTGTGTAACATCCTCCTAACAATTATACATCAATATCATATCAAATTCATAAGATATTCTATCAAAATGATATTACCGTAATAACATGAATAATAACTTAAATTATCTCATTAATTTAATTACAAAATTAGTTAATTGATCCTCAAAATCAGATTTCAATCTAATTATGTTTTGATTCCAATGAATATATACACTATAACATAAAAAATATTATATTCCTACACTATGTAAACTTGCCTCAATTCCAATTGGGATGAATTACAAGCTTAATTGCTCCAATTCCTCTTCTCTCCAACTTTATAGTTTTTTCTCCAAAAGTGTGAGAATAATTATGTTTAACCCAATGGCCTTTTAGTATGCTAATTTCAAAATTTGGTTTAGGGCTTATATCGTCCACAACCTAATAAGCCCAAATACATCTCTAAACAAGCCAAAACCTAGGTTAAGTCGTATACCAACTCATAGGACATAAAAATTATTATTTTAAATCTTAACCGAACATTCTACCGGCCCCAAAAGTTGACACAAAATACAATATCAACATCCTAACGATTTAACCAACATGATTAATCCATTATTAAATTTTCAATTAATTTAACACAACACGATATTATAGGAAATTACTTCACAGTCAATAAAATCCTGCACCGAGGGGACAATCTAAACAAGGAAACCCTCGATATAAAATCCCTGACCATTCCATACCTGCCAATAAGACAAAGTAACTTTTAAATAATTATTAGTTTATTACTGTGTACTATGTACGATTTTAATTTTAAATTATAAATAAACATTCAAGATAAATAGTGACAACACATGTCACAACAAGCATATTATATAAATTTCATGATTTAAATAATTCAAATAATGTATGGAAATTACGGGTTATTACAATATGGTTCTACAAATCTCAAAATGATTTTTTTCAAGCCATGGAAGAAAAGTTATCTACTCGCAAAGAAATTTTTTAGAAAATAATGTTTGAACACATATATGAGTAAATAAATATCTAACGTTATCTCAAAAAGAAGAACCCAAAATCAATGGATTTAAGAACTCAAAGAAAAAAGTGAAAAAATATGCTCTTAAATAATTGAACTATTTTAATCATCATAAAGTTTTTATTTTCGTGAACTCCCACTCTTGGTTTGGAAGAGTATGCAACACACAATTATATGGTCTTTTGATTTGAATTTTTTTGGAAAGGTAATAGGTTAGGTGTCACGGCCTGCAGGGACAAATTTTCAAATCGAGTCAATTTGTTTGTATTGGCTTTATTTCTTATTTGGACAAAACTTTTTTTAGTCATAAGTTGTTAGGATTTCAGTTTGCCCTTCAGCCTTTGATGTGTGAATGAAAACCCTTGCATTAAAGTTAAAGAAACATCGAGTTCTGAGTTGGTTTTCATCTTTATGATATGAGGGATCTCAATGAGGTATTAATGCATATTTATGTTTAATCCCTTGATATATTTGGGTTTTATTTATAAAATGTTTTTGACGAATTTTTCATAAAATGGTTTTTTAAAGAAAAAAATATTTTTGGGTTTAATTTTATTCTTATGAACTTTCACTTGCGTTCAAATGAGGTTACTTGTTTTGTCCGAACGAGTTCCAGACTTCATTCAAATAAGTTTAGGCTTATTGTTCAAACAAGATTCAAACAAACTTTAAAATTCATTTCTCTGATAGTCAGAACAATCTTGTTAAATTCTCGTTTTGTCAAAACAATCTTGTTAAAAGCTCGTTCGATCTCCATTCAAACGAGAATATCCATGTCCTTTGAATGATATTATTTTTAATTTGAATGAGATTATTGTTATCATTCAAAAGAACATTCTTTATCATTCGAAAAACCAATCTTGAAAAATGGGACACCTCAAAATTCATGTTTTGTATAAATACTCAGGTTTAGCATCGGTTGCAAAGAGGGTTTTTTGAAAAACAAAATTCATAGTCTTATCTAAAGCCTCCTACACCCTAGATTACACCCAAGTTTAAGATCTAAGAATCCTAGATTTATATATCTATTTGTGATCTCTTTTATGTTGCACCTTAATTATTTTCTCTTCATATAAAGAGTCTCCCAAGCAGTAGAGACCATGTTTCCATTGTGAGGTGGCTGTACTGATCATAAGACAAGTAAGATTGGTGGGATATCGAAGTGTGGGAAAACAACCTCGTTGTGCGTCTCTCAAAAGGCATCAAAAAGTGCCTACGAAGAAGGTTGCAATGAACAAGGAAGTGCTAGGTTGGATGATTAATAGGTTAAAAAATAAGTCTTTTGACAAGTTTCATGCCAAGTTGTCAGATATTGTCAATTCCTTGGTGAGCCTATCCCCGAGCCTAAAGTTGTGCAAAAAATCTTAAGATTATTTCTTGAAAAATATAACACCAAAATCACGATCCTACATTCCCTACGCTGTGTAGACTCTATGAGAGTCCAAGAATTTGTAGGTGATCTTCAAACCTATGCGATGAATATGTGTACCCCAAAGAAAAAGGATGACAAGAAAGCTAAGGGTGTTGCTTTGAAATCCCCAAAAGAGGATTTATCAGATTCTAATAGTGACGACGAGCTTGATGCTAAAGAGATAGCTAGGTTTTTTAAGAAGTTCAAGAAGATTCTAATAATTAGATAAGATAATAGTTTTGAGAAGAAACTTAAGAACTTCAATGACCGTGGTAGGAAGAAAATGGATGGTCATATGAAGGTGGATGACCAGGATAAGTCCTTTGAATGCCAAGGGTTTGGGCATTATTCTTGTGAGTGTCCCATTAGACTAAGAATGAGGGCAAGAAAACAAAGGTGTACAATGCCACCATTAGTGATAGTGAATTAGATGAGCAATGTCATTCCCTCATTAAGCGTAACTACCTCATTCATGTCTAATATTGTGAGCTTAGATGAAAAGTCTTATATCATCAAATATGATAATTTGCATAAAGTCTCTGAGGTTTTGTCTTGTAATTCCTAAGTGAGGAGCGATGAAGAATATGAAGAAGAAGAGGAGGATGGAAGTGAGATTTATATGGCCTTTTAGGAGTTGTTCACCAAGTCGTTGAAGTTGAAGAAGGCAAACTTTCGTCTAAAATCTAAGATGAAGGAATATTGTAAACAAAACGATGATGCTAGATTAATTAAGGACTTAAGGGCACGTGACAAGGCTCTTAGGGAGAACCTCGAGTACATTTTAGACTAGAGAGATAACCTTTCTGGTTTGATGGAAGTGTTGAATAAGTATTCCATTGAGTTTGAAGAGTCTAAGTATTTAATTGAGTCTAGGATTGTAGACTTAGATAAGTAGTTGATAGACTCGGGTCAAGTTAAATTTGATTTGGAATCTAAGTCGTAGAAACTAGATAACATGTTTGGCACCATCCAAGTCAAATATGTTAATTTTTGAACTCGTCTCAATGATATAAATACTTCTGTTACTAAATCCAAGACTAATGGTTTGAGAGAGTCAACCGTTGCTAGGGATATTAGAAAAGGTCAACCTGAGAGTGTGCTAGGGACTCAATGGATTTATTTGTATAGTTAATTAACAAGCACACAAATCCAATTTTTTTTATAAAATTTTAATCTTGAATTAATTAAGGTGTGGATGGGAGTTATCTCCAAATTTCAATTTGCAATTTCAAGTCCAAACATGCAAAAATAATCAAGATGAGGAAAAATCCCTTTATAGGACAAAACCTTTTATTCAGCACTATTGGAACTTTATGAATACAAACTACTTACAAGACACTTAACTTCACTAAGTTGTATGCATAGATCTTCAAAAACTCTAATAGATACGGCCCAGCTCCAGAACCGTCAACATATAGCAGTTTACCTTCGGTATCCACCGTTTCAGCCTTCTTTTTTAGTAGTGAAATCTCGTTTTACAAAATCAACCGTAAAGAAAACTCTCTACAAAGGGTGTATCATAAGAAATCTTCTTGAGAATGGTAAAAGTGATCATGAATATATATCGGGGGTGAGGAATACGATTATGAGGAGTTTTGATCACAAAAGAAAACTCAAAACTTGTTTTTCTATTTGAAGAAAAATTCTTAGAATATCTGAACCCGTTCAGCCTTTTTATAAGAAGGTTGGATAAAAAGGATAAACACAAGAATATTTGCGAAGATATTCATTAAGTAATCTGAAAATTGCCCATTCGTTCGAACGAGAAAGCATGTCATTCGAACGACAACCTTATTTCATTTGAACGACTACGAATAATAGCTTCTAAAGAGATTAGAGTGTTAAAGGTTTTGGTATGTCAATGAATCTCATTCGAACAACCGTGACCCGCGTTTGAACGAGGTGTCATTTTTCTGCGCTATTTCGTATAAAAATTTAAGTTTTATTTTCGTAAAAAATAACATTATAAGATAGAACTAATACCCAGAAAATACTCAAAACCATTTTACCACTCCAAATGCATACTTCTTCCATGATTGTTTAGATGACCAAATCTTGCAAACTCTAACGATCTTTAAAAAATCTTCATGTACCGAGAAGTAGTGACGACGACGTGTTTAGGTGTCGTGTTTATGTAATGGGATATGCCAAACTAAAAATAAAATGTAAGCAATCATAAATTTTGCTCTTACAAATCTCCCTATTTGGCTATTTCGATACAAAATACAAACCTTAGCCAAATTGACTGATCTTATAATTTAATACAATAATCTGCCCTCCCAAAATATAAATGAAAATGGAACGTAAAATATGTGCAAGTTTTCAAATCATGAAACTGGATCTTTCCTTTGACAAATGTTGTCTTCATATTGTGTGGGTCCAAATGATTGTCATCCAAGAAGAATGTCCTACACACACGAAATAAACAAAAATACCGTGATTTATAGAGTTTTAAACATAAATAAAAACTATCCCTCAATTTTTTCTCCCCCTTTTTGTTCAAAATAGATAAAGGAATCTAAAAGAGTCGATAAATATAGGCATCACAGGAAGAGGTAAGATATCAACACAAGTATAATCAAGTAATCATAGACGATGATAATTTCAAAGGCATGTATCATCCAACTATTTTAGAAAGTTTTCATTTTTCTTTTAAGGATAAAGTATAAAATGTATAGGTACAACACACCATGGACTAACATTAAAATTTCAAAATCATGAAAGCGGAATGTACGGGTGTGAACATTTTCCATAGGTTAATCAACATATATAGTCATAACATGTGTGCACCAAGTTTTGAGACACTTTTAATAGAAAGATCAAAGTCTACTATAGGTGTTAAAATTTGTGAACTCAAGTGAAATTAACTTAACTTAATCAACATGTCATGAACAAAAATGATTCTCACACCAATGACGCCAAACTATGTAATATTTTTTCGAGACATTTTAGATGTGAAAACCCATTGATCATCGACTTTAACTCCCTCAAAATCTCACATATATGATGATAAAATCTCAATGATCTTTGAAGAAGCTAATGCTCATATGTAGTGAAGTATCAATGAATGAAAAATTGACTTGGCACTTCTATTTTTTTGTGCCTCTAATCTTTTTAGGCTCTTTTATGAAAATGGTGGGTTTTTACGCATAGAATATTTTTATCTTTTGTATCCCTTTCAATTTCTTAACATTTTAACAATATTATTTGAAAATAGATGTAATTTGTGCAATGGTTCTTACATGCACAACTTTATCTCTTTTTACATTTGGTTTGTTACAAAGAGAAATTAACACGAGAACATCGTATTTGACAAGTGACAAGAAAGTGAATGTTCAAATAAGTTTGTGCGCGTGTGCGATAAAGGTAACTACGAGTCAAACATGTAGGAAGAAATCTTCAAAGATCAATGTAATGAATCCTACATTATTAAGCACACTATAGAAATGACGTCATGTGTCAAAACACTATAAAAAGTCATGTAGAAAAATGGAATGAATGGGTGATCCAAACATCTTAAATGTTCATCCATATATGGTGATAATTTTTTTTTGTCTTTTTCAAAAATTTTATCAAAATAAAATCTTTGCGCCTTTTTACGTTTTTCTTAAAAACCAAAAATCTTTTTGTATTTTTCAAATAATTTCAGAAAAACAAAACTCTTTTTGAATTTTTCAAAAATAAAATAAAATGATATATAAGTACAATGATAATACAATCTAGCAATTGGAATATAAGATGTAAAAATGATATTCATCCCACATTAGATAAAGTACCTGAATGTGCACATACCTAAAGATTCCCTATGATTTTTAAATCGATGTGCATCTAAAGGTTTCGTAAATATATCGGCTAACTGACGATCAGTGCTAAAAAATATGAAGGACATGACATACTCCTCAACTAGGTCTCGTATAAAGTGCTCGTGTATCCTAATGTGCTTCATGCACAAATATTGGACTGAAGTACGAGCAATATATATTCCACTCACATTATCACAAGAAATAGTTATTGTGCCTTATGAAATTACATAATCCTCCAACATTTACTTCATCCATAGGAATTGCGTGCAATAAATCCCGACGGAAACATACTCAACCTCCGTCATGGAAAAAGATATGGATTTTTGCTTCTTTCTCAACCAAGATACAAGAGCACTCTGAAAATAAAAAAATCCACCCGGAGTGCTCCTATAACCATTGACATCCCTGACCAAATTGTCATCCGAATAGGCAGATAATCGATCATCAGTATCAAAGGAATACCAAATACCGTATAAAATAGTTTCACTCACACATTTAATCATACGTTTAAGGGCATATAAGTGTGACTCTTTAGGGGACACTTGGTATCGCGCACAGACTCCAAAATTAAAAGAAATCTCAGGATGGCTATAGGTCAAGTAGAGTAGACTACTTATCATTGTATGATAAAGGGTTTGCTTTTTATGCTTGTCTAAAGTATCTTTTCTAAGCTTTGTCGATGTACTCACAGGGGTGCGTGAGTGTTTAGAGGAGTCTAGACCAAACTTCTTCATAAGGTCTCATGCATATTTGGATTGAGATATAAATATCCCATCCTCAAGATGAAAATACCGATGACCTAGAATGAATGTAATCTCACCTACCATACTCATCTCAAACTCAATCTTCATCTCCTCCTCAAAAGTGTGATCATGACGGGAACATATGGATCCAAAGACTATGTTGTCCACATAGACTTGGGCAACAAAAATAACACCACTCTCTCTCATCACAAATAATGTCTTATCCACTCTCCCTCTCTTAAATCCATGAGCTAAGACATAGGAAGTGAGCCTTTCGTAACAAGCATAGGGTGCTTGCGTCAAACAATAAAAGGCCTTCTTTAGATAATAGACGTGTCCTAGGTGCTTAGGGTCTTTAAACCTCTTTTGTTGTTCCACGTAAACCTCCTCCTATAGAATGACATTTAGAGAGGCACTGTTGGCACCCATTGGATACAACTTGAAGCATAGATGACGTGTTATGGTGAGTAGTAATCATATGGACTTAAGCCTAGAAAATGGACGAATATCTCATCAAAGTATACACCCTCAATTTATGTGTAACCTTGAGAAACCAACCTAGCCTCATGCGAACTATGGTACCATTATCATCGATTTTATTCTTGTAAACCCACCTAGTACCTATCAAATTATACTCATTAGGTTGGGGGAATAACTCCTAGACATCGTTCTTTCAAAACTGGAGAAACCCATGTTGCATGGAAGATTTTGAATGCTTCTTTCACATTCTTGGGCTCTACTAGGGACGTGTAACACAAATAGCTAACCACATTTTTGAGTTGAGCATCAGTCTTGACACCTAGTGTAGGATCACTAAGTATAGTGGAAGGGTCATGACACTTTCGAACCCAAGCTGGCGTCTCCCCTAAATCAAGAATAAGGCCCATTGTGGTATCATGAGGAAGGATGGGATCGTCACCAGGGGTGTATCATCCTCACACTTGGGGTAGGAGCAGCAAATGTCGGTGACTCGTCATCTCTAACCATGAAATTTATTGACTCCATAACCTTAGATCTTATAACGTTAAAAACCTAATAAGCCCTATTAGTTGATGAATATGCTAAAAATATCCCCTCGTTGCTTCAGGAGTCAAACTTGCCTAAGTTCTCTCTATCTCGCAAGATGTAGCAAGTACTCCCAAACACAAGAAAATACGATAGGTTGGGTTTTTTCCCTATCCACAAGTTATAAGTCATGTGAAGTGTGTGCGGACGAATATATACCATATTTACCGTATGACATTCAGTGCTCACCACCTCTGCCCAAAAATGTCTAGGCATGCTTCTCTTAAGAAGAATGAATCTAGACATCTCTTGTATCATCTGGCTCTTCCTGTCAACAATCTCATTTTCTTGAGGAGTAAGAACGATCAAAAAATCATGTTTGATGCTCACTCTTTATCAATATCTATCCACTTTGGCTTCTTTAAATTCAGTGTCGTTGTCACAGTGCATTTGACTAATAGTGACATCGTGTTGGTTTTGTAGGACACAAAACATGGTTGTAAGGAACTCAAACGCATTGGACTTTTCTCTAAGGAATACTATGATAGAATATCTAGAAAAATCATCGACCATCACAAGAATATATCTCTTACCACCTAAACTATCCGAGCGAATAGGACCCGTAAGATCCATGTGAATCAACTCCAAAACATGGGAGGTGGTAATGGTATTTAACTTCTGATGGAGATTTATAATTTTTTTCCTTATTGGAAGGGTCTAAAAATCGAGGAAGTTGGTTTCCCAAGAGATGGCAAGTCACGAACTAGGTCCTTTTTCACTAATCTCTCAGGGTCTCTAAAGTTCACGTGACATAATCATTGATGCCAAAGGTCCATTGTGAAGATCGTGGAACTGTTGACAAAAAAGAGGACTTGGGCACAATCCTATAACAGTTATCTTTGGTCCTCAGACCTTGTAGTAAAAGTTCACCGAATTGGTCATATACATTGCATTCAGACCGATCAGACATTATCATAAAGTTTGTGTCGCACAATTATCTTATGCTAATTAAGTTCTCTTTAATGTATAACATATTGTCTAGTTTAGGGAATATGGGTATCTCAATATATCCACAACCTAAAATACTAGACCTACTCCTATCTCCAAAAGGGAATTTACCTTCCTTGGGATCCTCAAGTTGGGTAACAAATTAAATGTCACCAGTCATGTGACTAGAGCAACCACTATCGAATTACCATTGGTAAGTATTTGGAGCCTTTAGTGCAACGTGTATAACATGGGCTTTGATGTCTTGCTTAGTTTCCTAAGTGGAGGTAACTTTTTATTTGCCCTTGTCATTATTGGATCTAGTCGGAGCATTGGAAGTGTTCTCAAACGAAAAAGACATCCGTTGAAATTCTTTCATTAATCTTTACGAAGTCGCTACTAGGAACTCAACTTGCTCTCTAAAACTAGAAAAGTTGCTAGAGAGGCCCGTACGAGTATGTGTATTCCTAGTTCTACCGAGTTTATGGAAAAACAATCAAAGGTGACCTCTTATTTTGAAAAAGTTGCAAACATAGACTTGTTTGGGTCTACCTTAGTTTTCTTTATTAGGTTGAACTTTATGCTATGGTTTAGGTTGAGGGCCATAAGGATTAACAACAAATTTGGGAACCAGTTTCGGTGAGGTATGGGAAGTGGATGCACCGTCATAACCTATTCCATGCCTCTCATCATGTAATAGCGTGCCCTAGTATTTTATTTGAACTGTTATATAAATGTAATGGAGTAAGATTTGATAAGGATTATTGGAAATTATGGGTCAAAACTAGAGAAAAAATAAAAGAAAAAGGAAAAAGGAGTCGTTCAAACGACAAAGGGGTGTCGTTAGAAGCGAGATGGGGTTCTCGCACGGAGGTCGCACTAAGAATGTCTTCAAACGAGATCACTGACATGACTCAAAAAGTGTCTTAGTTCGTCTGAATGTGGTTCAATTGTAAACATGTCGTGTAACTCATAATCCAAGAAAGTCGGGTATCGAAAATAGGGAATAGGATGAAGAATCATGATGACGGATATGAAAGACACTTAAACCTAGAATGACTTAGGAAAAAATGGAAAAGGTGATGAGTTGGTCATTAAACCTATAAACTAATGCAATTTGAATTAAAGTAAGAACTAACTAAGCATGAAAAATGAAATATGTTAAACTTTTCACTATATGAGAGAAAATGGAGTTAGGATACACTCCCCCAAACCGTCAGTGTTCACATAGAACATAAAATCTTCAAAAATATAATTCTTAATTCAAATAAACATCAATTACTCTCTATGCATTCAACATATGAGGACTAAATGACGCAAAATATCAAATAAAAAATTGTATTTGGCGAGGATTAAAAATTATCAAAATGTTAATTGCACCCTTAAACATTCCAGTTACCTAGGGGAAATGAAATTAAATGGCCTACAACTTTTGTTTTCATAAAGTTCAAACCTTTGGATGAGAAATTATTTTTATTCACTTACATCCATATGTGTTACCTAAGTTGGGTCATGTACCCAAATCCTCTAAAAAATTTGCCTAGTATGGTGCAACTACTAATAAACAAGAAATCTACGGTGCATGAAATCATTCTTACGTTAAAAGTGTGACCAAATATGTAAAAGAGACTTGTAACTAAGAAATAAATGATTCACAAACCAAAAAGATGAGAGAAAATGAAATCAATAAAGGAACTATACTTTTATTGAAGAAAAACCTTGAATTCTATGCGAAAAGATGAATAATTGTTGAAGAAAATTAATCCTAGGGTTCTTGCCTTCAAGAAGATTTCAAAATTAGATTAAAGAAAATTTAGATATGACTTATGTTAGTTTATAACGTAATGAACCCATTTTTATAAGAGTCCTAAACACATACAACTCTAGGCTAAAAAATAGGGCCAAAATAAAAATATCGCTTTTAGCAATTTGTAACGGTTTTAAAGCTTAAATAATTGTTGTCATGATTTTGGAGAGTGACTAAAAGGGAGGATCGGTCCGGGTTCTTGGGTTAAATAGTCCTCCTTTTTTCCTTGGCTTGTTTATTCTCTTTTCTTTGGATTTCTTTCTCAACTTCAAACGACCATAACTTCTTCACCGTAGCTCGAAATGGGGTGTCATTTTTTCCATTATTCTTGTGATTTCAAGCTCTATAGGTTTATAGTTTGCCCCACCTATGCACTAAGGCGGACAAATTATGAAGATACCCTTTAACTTCCTATTTCGTGGCTTCTTTCACTGTTATGTATTTTCTCTCACATTATCTTGCATGGAATACTTGTAAAACACATAGGAGATACACAAAATATGAAATAATTATGAAGAAGGGTTAGTAGCATGAATATGAGATAATTCCAGTATATTTACACTGTACGGGACCATAAAAAGACCGAAATTAAGGTGATAAATATGGATTATTTATGCCTAATCTAATCCGCTAAACTTATAACTTTGTGCGTCCCGAGCAATATAACATCATAAGAGCATGAGTTAAGGACCCTAAAAAATGAATTTATTGGGATAGAATACCTTTTTCGCAGGCAAGCGATTGCATTTAGCGTATGCAATAAGCCGTTAAATCCCTAGGTTACCCTAGTAGGACGAGTGGTGTCTCGTGAGGGTTTGAAGTGTATATACCCACAAAATTCATTTTTTGACTCAAAGAAAAATCAACTCAACTCCAACAAATCCTTTTCCCAACTATTTGGGGTCGGCTACATTAATCCTATTTTTCCATTCCATTCTGTCCAGTACAATATCTTCGGTTAAACCACATGACATCATGTCCTTTTTTATAATTCAAAGAAAAATCAAAATATTTAAAAATTATACAACTTAAACTCCCCAAAAATAGTCGTTGTAAATTCATAATCTCAAGTCTCAATTTGTAGTGTTTGTGTCCAAAGCCAAAAATTTAACCACTAATTTCCACCTATCGATCATTACCTTACTGTTCGAAACTTTGGTTTGATTCAAATGCTCACGAATGCTCTCACAAATGAATCATTCGAAATGTGACTATTTTCTCTTGGTACGTGTGTTATATAAGAGTAAATTTAAAGGAAGACAAATTCACGCACACAAATTGAAAGGCATATTTCTTATGGTGAAAAAATCTCATCATCGGAATAAGGTTATTGGGAAACAGGAAACATCATCTGTTATTCACACCAATTAATCTTTATCTTTTCTTGTCTTGGCTCTCCACGTGACAATTAATTATGTTATTCAAAGTAGGTTAGGACACTATCGGGTTTTAAGGTGTATTGGGTAAAATTGGGAATGGTTGGTAAATTCGGAATTGGAAAATTTTCCTATGATGTCCGTTAGTGCTTTTTCAAGCCTTTGATTATTTTTTTCTATTTTTCACAATTTTCTTTTCTCGCTATTTTTGTTGAGCATTTTTCTTTTATTCTTTTTTTTTCATGCCCTATTTTATGCACTTTTCGGACGTAATTAATGAATTATTCTATTTTCACAAATTCGGGGTAAATGGGTTTTTCGGGTTATCAAACGAAAATTGGAAAATTTTATTAGGCTTAATTGACTAGCAAAAGGATAATTTTCCACAACATTTTATGGATAATATTTTTTTGGGGCAAAACAAACGATGGCTTAACTTCATTTATCCTAATTACTCATTATTTTACCATATTCGTCTCGAGATGAATTTATTTTAGAGATATTTTAGCATAATTTTTAGAAATTATTTCACTCTTTTTCTGTAATAGATAAAAAAGGCATAAAGACCATCAACGACTTATTTAAAGCTAAATCGAACTTTGAGTTAATCATTAACTCGAATTTATTTAATTACTCAGAAAAGATGATAGGCTCGAAATCTCACCGGGTTAATCAATCTCCACACTTATTTATAAAGTCGTGAATTTTTGCTCAATTTTCATCTTTAGTCAATTTGGCTTAGCGCTATTGATTTTTAACAATTTGAGACTTCAATCAAATTTTTGTGATATTTTAGAAGATTTTAAATTCCAATTTTTTAATTATTTTGAAGAAAAATATTTTTAACTTTTTCAAATTTTTTATTTTTTTTGGGATATTTATGAAATTTTCTATTTTTTGGGCATTTTAAAAAGTTATGAAGTTTTTAAAAGACGCACTTGTTACCCCCAACTTACACTTTTGCATTGTCCTCAATCAAAAGGACTAAAAGTTAAAGAAGAAAAAATAATAAGCGAGACAAATAAAAAAACAAATATTTAAAATGCAAAAAGACGCTACATAACTCCAACACATGACTAAAAAAAATAAATAAAAAAATCACCCCTATGCGTCGGGGGCGCGGTAAAATCTCTCTATCTCTCCTCTACAAACTCACCCGACCCCGTCTGTGGGGTCCGATAATATCCCCTCTGTCGCTCCCGCATGATAAATTAAATGTTGTAATAATTCAAAATCGATTCAATAGAACACGTGGACACCTCGACGCACATAGGTGAGTGGAATCATCGCATTGCCGAATCACGTTGTAGCATAAATGGACCGACTTTAAGGGACACTCATATTTTACTTTTGAATGCCCTAGATTGTCCCTAAACTCGAGAAGGCGTGGACCGGTCTCTAAATCGGACGAAACTCTAGCCAATGCCATGATTGCATCCGAGAACTCATGTGGCACGAGGGAACGTGGTGAAAAATGACAATGCGGTTGATAAACCATGTGTCATCGGTTGGAAACAGTCGAATTATTTATCAATATTGTCACCAATAAATAAAAACTCACATTTCATCATACTTTCTAAAGGCTTGGGCGCATGTTCATAAAGAAGGAATTTATCTATCCTGTCATTGCAGTCGCGCTAATCTAGGTGACTAAATGAGTCCAAAAACGATTGGACTTCAAGAGTGAGGTCCTTATCCACTGGGCCGAATTCTTTCTCAAAATTTTCAAAACTTAGATCTAGAGGTAATTTGGTTGTGCCACTATCCCGTGGGGTGTTTTCAAGACTCATATTTTTTTCCTGAATTTTTTGATTTTTTAATTTTTAAGAATTACAGTCTAATTTTGGATTAAATCGACCTAATCTACAAGTCTACCTAATTTTCTGGCAACAGCGCCAAAAACTTGATGTGACTTAAAAATTGTCTTAGTGCGTGTGAATATGGCTCGAGTGTAAACCGGTCGCGTAAGAAATAATCTAAGCAAGTCGGGTATCGAACATAGGGAATATGACGAATAATCGTGATGATGGATAGAAAAGACGCTTAACCCTAGAATGGCTCATAAAAAGAAAGGAAAAGGTGATGAGTTGGTGATTAAGTTTATCAACTAATTCAATATGAATTAAATTAAGAACTAACTAAGCATGCAAAATGAACTAAGTTATGAGAGAAAATGGAGTTGGGATACACTCCCCCCAACCGTCGGTGTTCACATAGAACATAAAATCTTCAAAAACATAATAATTCATTCAAAGAAACATCAATCACTCTCTAAGAATTTGACATATTAGGGCTAAAAGTCGCACAGTATCAAATCAAAAATTGTATTTGATGAGGATGATAAATTATCAAAACAATAATTGTACATTCCGGTTACGTAGGGCAATTGAAATTAAAAGGCCTAAAAACTTTCGTTTTAATAAAGTTCAAACCTTTGGATGAGAAATTATTTTCATTCACTTTTACATCCATATATGTTAACTAGGTTAAGTCATGTACCCCAACCCTCTAAATATTTAGCCTAGCATGGTGCAACTACTAACAAACATGAAATCTACGGTGCATGAAATCATTCCTACGTTAAAAGTGTGACCAAACATGTAAAAGAGGCTTTTAACTAAGAAATAAATGACTCACAAACCAAAAAGATGAGAGAAAATGAAAGCAATAAAGGAACTATACTTGTATTGAAGAAAAACCTTGAATTCTATGTGAAAAGATGAATAATTATTGAAGAATATTAATCCAAGGGTTCTTGCCTTGAAGAAGCTCTCAAAACTAGGTTAATACAAAGTTTTATGTAACTTATGTTAGTTTACAACTTAATGAACCCATTTTTACAAGAGTCCTAAACCCATACAACTCTAGGCTAAAAAATAGGGTCAAAATAAAAATCTCGCTTCCAGTAATTTGTCATGGTTTTAAAGAGTGATTAATTTTGTCACGGTTCTGGGGCGAACCGGTCCTCCTTTCTTCATCTTCTTATTTCTTCTTTTTTCTTTGAATTTCTTTCTCTACTTCAAATGACCATAACTTCTTCATCGTAACTCAGAATCGGGTGCCATTTTTTCCAGTATTCTTCTGATTTCAAGATCTTAAACTTTTTAGTTGGACCGACCTCAAGAACAAGTCTGAAAAATTATGAAAATACCTATTAACTTCCCATTTCTTGGTTTCTTTCACTATTTTGTATTTTCTCTCACACTATCTTGCATGAAATACCTGCAAAAGATATAGGATATATACAAAACAAAAAATACTTACTAAAAAGGGTTAGTAGCATGAATATGAGAAAAATCCAGTCTATTTACATCGCGCGGGACCATAAAAAGACCGAATTTTAGGGGATAGGTATGGAGTATTTATGTGTAATCAATCGTGCTACATTACAATCCAAGGTCTCCCGAAGGTCGCGCGAATCCATCCATCAAACTAGGTACAGATGTTTCTCGAATGAGATAGGCATATTGTTCGAAGGAACTTCTTTGGAAATGGGTTAATCAGATTTCCCGTGCGCCCTGTCTCATTTCTGGCCCTTGGATCTTTGAGTTGTCGAGCTCAGATAAACCCAGATTGGGCAAAATGGGATTTTTGGGTGTTTTGGGAGTTTCATAAGGCTTATTTGGTTTTATTTGGGATGTTGGAGTTGAAATAAGAGAGAGAGTGGGCGGGGTGGTCTTCCTCCACCATTTTAGCCTCCTTACACTCCCCCACAACCACAAACCACCATGCTACCGCCACCCCTCCAACTTATATCCCCATATTTATTATGTATTCCACTATATTTGATCCCTACACACCATTTACACCATCAATGAGGATAGTTACAAATTTTGGTGAAGTGTTGGGGCATGTTTGGGGAAGATGATGGAAGCATTCATGGAGTTTGATGGGGATTTGGGCTTGGAAGCTTAAATAGAGCATTTTGGAGGATGAACTTGGTAACCCCTTGAGACTACCTTCGGAGGTGGGGGTTGCTACTCCTACACCAACATTCTTTCCACCATTCGGAGTCTCTAGATGTGGAAAAATATATCCTTAGTGTTTAAAACTCTATTTGCATTATTTGTAGTCTTATTGTTAGATTACAAGACTATGATGCATTTGGTTAAAGGATGAAAATCATGTCCAGAAATAATAAACATTTTTATGGAATAAAAATGTTGGTAAAATGATATTTTGTTGAAAATAAAGGATGAATAAGTATTTCAAAGTCACAAAATATTAAAGATTTGTACTTTGTGAAAATGGTGTATTTTCAAGAAAGCTTGATATTAAATATTTTATGAAATAAAATTTTGAGGATAATGACTTATTTTGTTAAACATTGGTGAAATAATCTTTTAAAAGCTTCTTACAAAAATGAAAATTTTATGAAAAATGGACATTTGTTGAGTTTGAAGAAACTAAATGTCTTTGATCCCCTAAAAGTATATTTTTGCAAGTATAATGAGTTTCTAAAAGAAAATGTACATTTCACCCATTAATTGGATTTTAGGATTTAAAACCCATCTTCTCATGCATATAAACTTGTAGTACATGGAAAATAAATGTATAACCAAGTTTAAAGAAGTTTTTAATGGATTTAATCCAAAAATAAGAAAAAAGTGGAAATTCTAACCTTCAAGTGTGTGAAAACAGGATTAAAGGCGTAATGAACATAACGTTGTAAGACGGCATGTTGACAAAAAGAAATGGTATTTTCTTATAATTTAGTCTTTGAGTATAATTAGATTTCTTGAATACAGAAATTAAAGAAATGTCTAGTTTCTAAAATAATAAATAAACGTGTTGAATAAGTGTTAATGGTTACAGATTGGAAATTTGGTGTGTATAACTTTATAATGTTGTAAAAGATTAACACTTATGAAGTTGGAACGAAAATAATGAAATAAAGATGTTTCCAATGAAGAAGAATATTACTCCAAGGTTAAAAGGGTGTTAAAATGTTAAAACACTTAAAAAGTTAGCGTGGGTAACTTAATAGTCCTTTTGGAAAATTAACACTTATGAAAATGGAGTAAAATATGAGTTTGGAAACAAGTTGGTAAAATGATAAGTTTACTTAAAGTAGACCATTTTTTTGAAATAAAAATGTTAGAAAAGGGTGTTACACAAGGTGGTCCTAAATGAATATAATTTTTGGAATAAAAATAAAAGTTAAAGCGTAATGGACATAAAAAGACAATTTCAAGTGTAACATGGATTAGGGTTTAACCCCAGATTTTGATTCGGCCAGGTAAAATGGGAAAGAAGGAATAATTTGGACATTTGAAAATGTTAAAACACATGTAATGGAACTCGGATGACACCGAGATAATTAAGGACAATTCGGAGCCCTAGGGTGAAAGACCCACAATACCTGGCCAGAGCATATGGTGCGCATAGCCGGCGATGTGAAAACCGTTGAAGTATGCAGTTATTATGAGATTCCGAGAAAAGATAAAGGAATAAGGAACATGTCAAGAAATTGATTGTGTGGTGAAACGTATTAATACAACCTAACTTGAAAGAATTAATGAATGGTTCGATAAAAGCCAAAATGGACAAGTGTGAAGTTTATTAATGTCCATAAGTTAAGGGAAAAAAATAAATTAAGTGGGTAAATGGGTGGTTAAGCAACCTAAGCGGTTAAACCTATAATTAGCACAATAATGTGTTGTAAAATGTTTTGAAAGACTAAATAAGTATTTTTAAACACGGTGAACGCGTGTGTTGAAAGGGTGATTTTTAATGAAAATACTAATGTGAATTGGTTAAAATGAAAGGGATAATTTTGGTAAAGAAACGACATTCAATCTGACCAAGTGTAGTGGTTTCAAGTATTTAACCGTGTGTATAGAAGGAAGCGAGAAATGCTAAAATGAGAAAATGGGAGTCTTTCATAAGATTAAGGTAAATGAATCTGGATAAATAAGGATTTCAAAATTAAACTATTTCATTCATCAAGTGTATGTATATGTATGTGTATATATGTATACAAGGCAGTTACATGTGCACGTAGGCATAACGTGTTAGAGTCTTCTTTCTACCATTAGATTCTATACTGCATTTATATATTTCTCACTTTGCATTTGGCTTACTCCCTCACTTTGTTAAGGCAGGTTGGGAATGGTTTTGTATTTTGAGAGAGTTATACAGGTAAGTACTCTATTTTATATTACGCTAGTAGATCTGCATGATTGGACTTCAAGGTGCTCCCCATGGGTCCCTCACGTTGTTTAATTCAAAGCTGGAATCGCATGCTAAAAAATGAAATGTAAATTAAAATAAAATTGGACTAGCAACATTATATAAGTTATTTATTGCATTTCACACCTAACGCTCGAGTCAGATCGGGTTGACTACGGGTAACTTATAAATCTGGTCCGGGATGTTACAAATGGTATCATATCTCTAGGGTCAAGGTTCCTTTCGGGAGTGATATGGTGAGGTCATTTTTGGATCTTTCGACATCGGTGTTGGTTTGGGGGTGGTCATGCTACTTTGGTGACTATTTAGTTCGTGTCCTCGAATGTAAGGTCAACGAAGTTAGCATGGTAAGTAAGTTAGTTCCAAGTGTCACAAGATCACGTTGATAGTTATTAATCTCTTCCGAGCTTATGATTAAAATTGTTAGTAATTTACGGGTGTCCTTGCAAGCCAATAGTGGTGACACCGTGGTTGTTAGTGTGAGGGGCTTATGTTTAAAATCGTTGATGACTTAGAATATTTTGAAATTTTGATAGAGTGAGATGACACCCATTGGTCAAGTGACAAAAATTGCATATGGTGAACGATAGAGGTTGATGGTTAGGGTGTCGTGACTAAGCATTGATGATTGGTGGTTGAAAAGTATATATAGCCCTTAGGTACGGCGTTTACGATTGTTTAATATCGATAATGTAACTATGCAAATTCGATCCTTGGCATGACATCGCACAAGATGGTAGCCCGATGAACATATAAAATCGTGTAGACTAATAGTGGCAACACCATGATCCTTGCATGAGATGTATTATGTGGAAACTTTGATGATGAGAGTATCCTCGGTAGTGGCAACAATGAGTACTGTTCTTTGCGACCTAGCTGTAAAGGTTGTATATTTCATATGCAAGGGTTAGATGACTGAGTGAGATTCATAAGTATTGATTTTGTGGTAAGAACATATTAGTTCTTTTGGTTTAGGACTTGGGTTTGATTATAATGTGGCAGTGAAGAATAGGATACCGTGTGGCGTCTGTGGTGTAGGCCTTGGTATTTATAGGCAATAACCGACATCCCATATCCTACGGAGATCTATACGATCATGGAAACTTGTAAATTATCACATGTTATTATATTTACATAGTGAGGAAAATTAGTTGTCATGGTTGAACATTAATTGAGGATTAGGCGAGGGAAACCTTGAGGTTTATAGGTTGTAGGTGATGTCATGTACCTTTCCATAAGCCTTAGCATTACTAGTTGTGGTTTGTACGTGGCATATGGTCACAACCATTTGGAAGAAAGATGAAATTAATATCTAAGCCTAGAGACTCATCTTAGATGTCCAGGAAATTTCTAGATGAGAGGTAATCCTAGTATGAGAATAGTTCATAGGCATTTTAAAGTGCCCATGTGATAAAATTTATGTGGCATCATTGAGGATAGATATCGAATGTTACGACGCCTTGAGGTGTTTTATGGTTAAGGTGAACTATAGGTATAAGCTCGTAGACAAGTGTCTTTGCGGGCACCAAGTGATCATGATGTGGGTATTGAAAGGTTCGTAGTGCGCACATGAAATGATTAAGGTGTGGATGTTGAAATCTTATCAGGTCTTAAAGAGGGTTACATAAAATGTGTTTAGTGTCATTAGGAAACCAATTAAGCCCAATATGAAGGAGAATTAGTATCCTAGTAATAATTTTGTTGATGTTCAGGTAATGATCCCAGATTACTGGCCGTATAGCATGCATGCCGAGTGTGACTTCCCAAATCGACACAGATGGGTAGTGTAATCCCTAAGGTAAGGTGATAGTTTGTGTTGTTAGATGAGTGATGCTTAGATGTAATGGAATGATTAATATGTGTGCAGTGATACTAAGTTTCAGGATGTACTAGGAAGTGTATTCGAGACTTAGAGTGATGGCATCATATGGATACTTGAAGATGGCAACCGATGTAGGGTAACATCGAAACATGATTATAATGTCGGCGTGTTTCAACGATATATGCTAGGGTATCCTTAGTAATGTAAGGAATAGTTCTTGGAACACCTTGCCAAGCCGGTACGGATTAGAATACGTAGCCCTCTGGGATATCTACTACCCTTAGGGTTCCAATGGCAGTGGATGTGGTTGCCACGTAAATTCTGTGTGGGTAGAGACCGAATGTAAGTTTCGTGGAAATATCGTGTGGTCAAAAGACACGGTAAGGTGAGTGTATCACTTGAACTAAGTAATGCCCATAGTAGTTTGTAGGTCCATAAAATATAACTTTCAATAAAAAAATTTGATTGAGAGGAATTAAATTAAGGATGAATGCAAACCAACTTTCTCTTTTTGAAAAACTCTTTTTCAATTTTATCAAACCAAGTTGGGACAAAAATTAACTTAGACATATTTTATCTTATTTAACCCTAAGCATGCAACTAGTGATTAAAGCAAGTAAAATAATGTAAATCAATACTCACAATGCCGATGTACGAGGAAAAACCCAATCGGGAAATTTTTTTGGACGGCCCAGGACGGACAATCACTATGATAATGGTTTTATAAAGTCAGATGGTAATCTTATACAACGACTCGATCCACCCATGAGACTTGATGCTCCTATAATCTTCTACCAATCTTCACAGTTCCCACGCCGAAAGTAACCTTCTTCCACGATGCTCATCCACAACAGTCGCCTCCGCGAATGCCTTGGTATCCACCGATATGGCATTGTGTTGTCTACGATGTCGAAATCGGTATCCGCCGAATCTTCACCAAAAAAACAACACTGGATCTTCAATAGAACCTCAAACTTGGTGCCAACAAGATCACAAGGACATATGATAATGAAAATCTCTAATCTTGAAACTCTAAGGATGTTTTATAGTGAAAACACTTCAAAAAATTTGTGGAGAAACCTTTTTGTATGGTAAACTATTTTTCGCAATACACATCCTTCGAGAAAACTAACCATGCCTGTTTATAAATATTTTAAGGTGGTGGAGTATATTGTTTGAGCGAGATACCGTGTCATTCAAATGACACCAGCACTCATTCGAACGACATCGTTTGTTGTTTGAATGGCGTCGCTCATATTAGAGTTTTGATGCGTCCAACTTTGAAAACAGAGTTTTACTTAAAACCAACTCTTATCCAACTCTAATCTGTCCTCATCAGCTCTAAACGAAGTGTAAAGAAGTAAAACACTTTAAAAACATTTTTATTTTTAAAAAAATAACGCCCTTATTTTTGAAAAAAAAAATTCCAATTTGAATTAACATTATGCATTCATACCCGTGTGATCTTGGAATGCAATTCAACCTTGAAGACGAGAAATTGCACCAATTCAACTTTGGCATGATTAATTCCTTGTAGCTTTACCGCAACGTCTTCAATTAAATCTTCGACAAGTCATCGTCTCACAGTGGATCAGACAATAAAAATCTACCAATGACTCAAGCGTATATTGTTTTGAGAATAAGTCAAAACTACATTAAGACTTAATTGAAAATTTGGTCCTTGCATAGTTTGGTATTTTAGTCACGATATGATAAGGCAGAAAATAACCTAAGTGTAGTGGGTTGGTGACGTCATCTCGAGTGAATGTACCAGGTTAATATAGACAAGAGTGTAAGGCATCCACCAAATAGAATGGTTCATGTACGCTAAGGATGTGAAGGGTGGGGTCTTACTCCCAAAGAGGGAAGTCAGGCATTGACTTCCCAGAGGACTACATATTCGTATATTTCTTTCGTTTTATGATAATGAATGGCTGTGATTCGATTCATCACGGCTAGTGACCCAAGCCAGGGAATATGGCTAGAATTAGTGCTCGGTGAGATCTTTGGGAATGAGTGACATGATTTCAAGCATATGGCATATGTTCTCTTTCGTAAATCATATTCGTATGTTTGTGGGCAAAATTTCTCACGACAATTGCCTATCCCTTTGGACTCTCATGTGTTCCTTTTGATTTTGGTAATCGAAATTGGTATTCTAACATATGTGGTGTCTCGGATTGGTGCTATGTCATTGTATGGCGCGGTGGACCGGGCATGATCAATGCAACTTGGAATTTAGGTGTGCTCTATATAAGGTATTCTTGCTATTACTTGAAGTTCTGTGTATGGCTGGCAGCGCTTTCAGCCACATGATTTTCTCGTAGTAATGATCTTTCTTAGGATTAGTGGACTTTTGACTTGTCGACAAGGTAGTTAGTGTATCTAGTTGTAAAGAACATGATAATGACTTGAGGATACAATATAATGTTAGAAATCGAGGAAGGCTCAGCATAGTGATGCTTTACCACGGTGAATGGATTAGAGCAAGGCTCTATTGGGTGCTCTAAGGTGAGGCGCCTAGAGTAGTACTAGGTTCATCAGAGTGACGCAATGAATGGTGTAAGCCGAACACACGGTGATGAATTCATAAGAATATTACTCCTTGGAGGGAGAAAATGACATAATATGGTTAATGGCAAGCTCATGCGAGTTGTTTAGTCCGGATAGCCTGAAAATTTTGGAATACGGGATGTACGGTTTTGAAATAAAATCGATGTTGATGATGATGATTATTTGCATTACGATTCATAATGGGTGAGAATCGATCTCTAGAGAGGATTTTCTCGTGGAGGCGCCAGTATGCCTTGGGCACTAGCATAGGTGGTGCTATAAATTGTTTGACTTGATCATAAAGTTAATGGAGACTCGGAGTTGATTATGTGACATTCATGATTAGCGAGATGGTGAGCTATAGAGCACATCGCATGTTGATTATTTTGTGACGATCCCCGTATGGAGGCATGTAGGATGACCTTAGTATTGAGAACTTTTAGGACTTTGTCTTGGAGGATTTATATAGCTTATAATAGTTGTTGGTGAACCCCGAAAGCCTAAGGATTAACGGATTGAGAGTTTCGGGGAAGAAATTCCCCAAGGAGGGAGGTTTGTATTACCAAGCCCTAATATTTCATTTAATCTATTGTATAAAATGTAAAGGAGTAAGGTTTGATAAGGATTATTGGAAATTATGGGTCAAACCTGAAGAAAAAATAAAAGAAAAAGGGGTCGTTCTAACGACAAAGGGATGTCAATAGAAGTGATATGGGGTTATCATGTGAAGGTCGTACAAAGGTTACACGAAGAAAATCTTCAAATGAGATGACACTGTATTACAATCCCAGTTCACGTGAAGGTCACACGAAGCACCCATCAAACGAGGTGTAGAGGTCGATCGAATGAGGTAGGCATTTCGTTCGAACGACATTCTTTGGAAATGTTTTAATCAGATTGCGCGTGTGCACTGTATCCTTTCTGGTCCATTGATCTTTGATTTTTCAAGCTTAGTTGGGTAAAACGGGATTTTTAGGTGTTTTGGGGCTTTTATAAGGGCTATTTGGCTTCATTTGTGATGTTGAAGTGGGGAGAAGAGAGAAAGTGGGAGGGGTGGTCTTCCTCGACCATTTTAGTCTCCATACACTCTCCCACCACCACAAACCACCATGCAACCACCACCCCTCCACCTTATATCCCAATATTTATTTTTTATTCCACCATATTTGAACCTCATACACACACATTTGGTAAACCCTTGAGGCCACCTTTAGAGGTGGGGGTTGGTCCTCCTACACCAACATTCTTGCCACCATTTATAGTCTCTATAGGTGGGAAAATCTATCCTTAGTGTTTAAGACTCTATTTGCATTATTTGTAGTCTTGTTTTAAGATTACATGAATAGGGTGCATTTGATTAAATGATAAAAATCATGTGTAGAAACAATATATATTTTATAGAATAAAAATATTGGTAAAATGCTATTTTGTTGAAAATAAAGGATGAAAAAGTATTTCAAAGTCATGGAATATCAAAGGTTGTTACATTGTGAAAATGGTGTATTTTGTAGAAATATTGATGCAAAAAAATTTACGAAATAAAATGTTTGAAGATAATGACTTGATTTGTAAACATTGGTGAAATAATGTTTTAAAGTTTTTTGCAAAAATGAAGATTTTATGAAAAATGGACATTTGTTGAGTTTGAAGAAATTAAATGTCTTTTATTCCTTAAAAGTATATTTTTGCAAGTATGATGAGTTTTGAAAGGAAATGTATGTCTAACCCATTAATTGAATTTTAGGATTTAAAATCCATCTTCTCATGTATATAAACTTGTAGAATTTGGATAATAAATATATAAACAAGTTTAAAGAAGTTTTTGATGGGTTTAAACAAAAAACAAGAAAAGTGGAAATTCTAGTCTTCAAGTGTGTGAAAACAGGATTAAAGGCGTAATGAACATATGGTTGTAAGACTAAATGTATTGACAAAAAAATGGTATTTTCTTGTAAAGTAGTATTTGAGTGTGATTAGTTTTCTTGAATAAGGAAAGTAAAGAAATGTATAGTTTGGAAAATGGTAAATAAAGGTATTGAATAAGTGTTAACGGTTAAACATTGGAAATTTGGTGTGTATAACTTAATAATGTCGTACTAGATTAACACTTATGATGTGGGAAAGGAAATAATGAAAAATGATGTTTCCTATTAAGAAGAATATTACTCCAAGGTTAAAAGGGTGTTAAGGTGTTAAAACACTTAAGTAGTTAGTGTGGGTAACTTAATAGTATTTTGAAAAATTAACACTCGTGAAAATAGAGTAAAAGATGAGTTAAAAAAACAAATTGGTAAAATGGTAATTTTACTTATAATCAAATATTTTTATGAAATAAAAATGTTAGAAAAGGATGTCACACAAGTTGGTCCTAAATGAATATGATTTTTGGAATAAAAATCAAAGTTAAAGTGTAACAGACATGAAATGTAAATTTCTAGTGTAACACGGATTGGGGTGTGACCCTGGGTTTGGCTTTGTCCAGGTAAAAAGGGAAAGAAGGAATAATGTGGAAATTTTCAAAATGTTAAAACACATGTAAAGGAAGTCGAATGACACCGGGATAATTAAGGAGGGACAAAGCCTTGGAGTTAAAGACCCAAAATAACTGGCCAGAGCATGTGGTGCGAATAACCGATGGTATTGAGCTCGTTGAAGCATGCGATTATTAGAAGATTCTGACAAAAGATAAAAGAATTTAGAACAGGTTAAGAAATGGGTTGTGTGGTGAATCGTGTTAATGCAACGTAACTTGAATCAATTAATAAATGTTATAGTAAGAGGCTAAAATGGACAAGTAAGTGTGAAGTTGATTAATGTCCATAAGGTAAGGAAAAATGTAAGTAAGTGGGTAAATGGGTGGTTAAGCAACCTAAGTGGTTAAACCCATAATTAACACAAGAATGTGTTGTAAAAGTTTTTAAAATACTAAATACGTATTTTTCAACATGGTGAACGCGTGTATTGAAAGGGTGATTTTCAATGAAAATACTAATGTGATTGGGTTAAAATGAAAAGGATAATTTAGGTAAAAAAATTTCTTTCAATCAGATCAAGTGTAGTGGTTTCAAGTAATTAAACTTGTGTGTTAAATGAAGCGATAAATGCTAAAATGAGAAAAATGGAGTCTTTCATAAGATTAAGGTAAATTAATCTGGATAAATAAGGTTTTCAGAAATAAACTATTTCGTGCATTAAGTATGTGTATATATGTATACAAGGTAGTTGCATATGCACGTAGACATAACATGTTAGAGTCTTCTTTCTGCCGTTCGATTCTATACTGCATTTGTATATTTTCCAGTGAGCATTTGGCTCACTCCCTTGCTTTTTTACGATAGGTTGGGGGTGGTTTCATAATTTGATAGTGTTATGAAGGTAAGTACTCTATTTTATATTACGTTCGCAGCTCTATATGCTTGGACGTCGGGGTTCTCCCCATGGGTCCCTCACATAGTTTAATTAGAAACTGGAATCGCATGCTAAATAAGTGAAATGTTAATTAAAATAAAATTGAACTAGCAACATTATATAGGTTGATTCATTGAACTTCACACCTAACACTCGGGTCCGATCAGGTTGATTGCCAGTAACCTATAAATTTGGGCCGAGACGTTACACACCAAAACCTAAAGCGGGGCCGAGGAACATCTTACCTACCTTCTTCGATGTATCCTCGATAGTTACCTTGACCTCCCGTGCACGTTCGATATATTTATTGAGTTAGGTTATAAGGTCTTTATGTTTCTCATGAGTCTCCATGGATACTTGGAGATCTCTCGTAAGACTAGTCACCTTGTTAGTCAAGTCCCCGTTCTTTCTGTCTATTAAACAAACTCTCTCTCCCAAAGCTTCTGTCACCAAGGAGTAACTCTCTCTTGGCTCTATCATCTCCTTCTCTAACACTAAATTCCCATACATAAACCATTGTTTTGTTTCTTAGTTTTAATGGAATCAATTTAAATATTAGCATAGGCGCACTACAGGTCACTCATGCTCTCACATAAAACTTCTTCCACCTCACTCTCATTGGAATGACTAGACTCACTGTCGAGGTTTCCATGTTTAGTAACTTCCTCATCGGTGTGAGGTGCACTCGATGTACCAATATGACGAGCCATGAATGATATGAAGTTACATCCATGAGATGATTCATCCCCTGAATTCACCGACTCGACCTTGCTATCGCTAAGCGTGACATTTAAGGCATCTTTCCCATTCCCTTGTTTCTTTAATCTAGTCGGACACTCTTGAGCTTTGTGTCCCTTTCCCTCACACTCATAACATCTCTCCTCATATTTCTTTAGGAAATATTTCTTTTCTTTTTCAAGTTTTTTCTTATCCGATTTTTATTTTTTTCTTTCTCAAATCTTTCTTTTTTTGGAAGTATTTTTTCTTTTTAAGTTTGAGAAATGTTTTGAAATTTTTAGCAAAAAGGGGTAAATTGTCTAAATCAAAATCATACTCAGAATCTGATGACACTTTCTATTTCTTTTTAGACTGGGCTTTTAGTGCAATTCCCTCTTCCTTAGGCTTAACATTTTTAGGAAACATATCTATCTCATAGGTTTAAAGATCTCCTGTGATCTCAAAATTTTCTTAACTACGCGTGTCTCAGGTATTTTTCACCTAAATTGAAACTCGAGTTTACTATATTGGACTGTTGTGTGTAAAACGATTTAGATTCAAGCATAGTGATAGTTTCAAATTGTGTGGCGAGTTTTGTTGCTTATAAGCTTTAACATTATTGGTTCCCTCCTGAGTGCACTAGAGAGTATCGTATGCTTCTTTAAACGTGGTGCACGTCATAATACGTCAACATCTTTAGGGTTAATGGCTCCTGAGATGGCACTCAAGACCTGTGAGTTAAAATTTCTCCATTTAAAGTCCTCTTCTATCCATTGAGAGATGGGTTTATGGCCAACGACATTATCAATGGTTATAATGGGTTACGCTCATCAGTAGATTTTAAGGTTGACCTCATCCTAGCTTTCCAGTAAGCATAGTATGTACACTTGAAATGGGCATTCGATTATACAAATTATCTATTAAATCCCAAATTTTTAAAGATATATAATTTTTCAAAAAACTGATATCAGAAATTTTTTGGCAAAAAAATATCACGTGGTAAACTAGTACAACCTATTCTGATACAAATTTGAGAGTGATTAAGGTACCCAATGGATTGATTTGAATAATCAATTTCCAAACACACAGATCCAATTTTTTTAATCAAATTTTAATCTTCAATTAATTTAGGTGTGCATGTGAGTTACATACAAATTCCAATTTGCAATTTCTGCCCAAACATGCAAAAATAATCAAGATGAGTAAAAATACCTTTATAGGACAAAAAATTTTATTCGACACTACTGGAAGTTTATGAATGCAAACAACTTACAAGACATTTAGCAATACTAAGTTAGATGCGTAGATATTCACAAGATCCAACAGATACAACCCAACTCCAGAGCCATCCAAAGGTAGTGGTTTACCCTTAGTATCCATCGATTCAACCTTATTCTTCAGTAGTTAAGTTTTGTTTCAATAAATCAGGCATAGAGAAAAGTCTCTAAAAAGGGTGTATCACAAGAAACATTCTTTAGAATGGTAAAGGTTATCTTGAATATATCCCGGTGGTGAAGAATATGCTTATGACGACTTTGATCACAAAAGAGAAGTCAAAATGTATTTTTCTTTTTGAAAAAGAGTTTTTGGAAAATCTGATCCCGTTAAGCCTTTTTACAATAAGGTTGTATAAAAAGGACAAACGCAAAAAGATTTGGGAAGATATTCATTGAAAATCTGAACAGCACCCAGTCGTTCAAATGAAAGGGTATGTCATTCGAACGACAACCTTATTTTGTTCTAATGACTTCGAATAGTATCTTCTAAGGAGATTACAATGTTAAAGGCTTTGATATGTCATTATATCTCGTTCGAACGACCGTGACCCTCGTTCGAATGAGGCATCATTTTTCCTTGCTATATCATATAAAAATTTAAGTTTTCTTTTCGTAAAAACTAACGTCACACTAGAAGAAAAAATTCTTTTTACAACGGCTAAAAAGTGTCATAAAAAGCTATTTACATCACTTTTAATCATAATTAAAAGAGTCTTAAAAACCACTGCCCTAAAAAATTCCATAAAACATCTTGAAAATTATAGTCTTTAAGACGCGTTATTTACAAGGGTTGCAAAAAATTCCCTCACTACCTACCACTTTCCCAAAAGCATCATAAATATGTTTTTTATAGGATGCTTCATTTGAATGCATATCCATATATTGCATTCCAAAATTGTCCTACAAAATAAAATTAACAAAATGTTCTCAAAATAATTTCTAATTAGTCATATCTACATATACATTCAAAAGTTGTCATGCCAATATCTACATCCAAAAGTTGTCTTACCAATATATACATGTCATGCCAATATCCACTTTCAAAGGTTGTACTATCAATATATACATCCAAAAATTTTCCTGCCAAAGTAATACATACATTCAAAAATGTATTTGTTCCAATTACATTTCCATCCAAAATCAGTTAAAACTATAAAATTTCATCTTAAATAAACTAATATAAACCAAATATGTCATCGATATTCAACCACAAATGTCCTCTCCATTCTTTCTTCATAAAACCACTTTCCATAAACCCCAAAAAATAAAGGAAATATTATAATCATTTGCAACAAGAAACCAATTTATGAAAATCCATATAACCAAAATAACTACATAATACCATTAGCTAATTCAAATAAATATTATGCGTATGAGGGAGAGGGGGATACTTACTATTCCTTGAGGTCACTTAAAATGAACTGAATGAAATCAACTCGTACATCCTCAATCTCATACTTTGTGTATGTCTCTTTCTTATAGAGTAAGCTCATCTTAAACAATCCAATAATAAATTATGATTTTTTGAGACATATATTAAGAGATGATGAAAATAAATCTAATTAATTACCTTTGAATCAATAAACTTTGAAGGACTCCCTATTAATTCTTTTATATATTTCATCACATAGTATCCACACTCAATGTTCGTAGGTTGTTTAGGGTACCAAATGATACAAACACTAAAATGTTAGTAATAGGAAGTGAGGGAATAAATACTACAATATTACTAATATTTATTTACCTTTACATCCTTCCAATGTGGTATTGTTAGTCGTTTATTTCCATCAAGATCCAATGAAATGAGCCCACTACAAGGTAAGAATTTTTTTATTAATTATGAATGATTAATTACACTCGACCAAAGTAGAGATGAAATTTTACTCATGCATTAATATATAACTTAGTTGCTTCATCGCTTGGGTGATGCAAAGGGTCTAACCATTCAACAATCATCGAAGAACAATCAATGATAATCAAAACCCAATGAAAACTACAAAAGAATATGTATAACACAAATATATTATGTATAAATAATTAATAGTCAAAATATTAAAATGTAACAAAATCAATTAATACTTACATTTCGTGAAGGTTGTAAGGAACAAAATATATATGATTCTTTTTGCATGTTCCAATCTTTTAGTGAGAAATTGAGATAGATTCACATCAGAGGTAGCACTAATGAATGAAAGATTGATAAATTTAATGTTTTCTCAAGATCCTGGAAACTTATCATATAAATGCCTACATAAGAAAATAAACAAATGTTATTTAAAAATTAGTGAGTGATTCAAAAGAATTTTAATCTCATACCTCATGTGTGCAACAATAGTCATGACATCTATGAGTTTCATTGCACAAAACTCAAACAAGTAATTTTTGAAGACAAATGTCTCGAGAATATCATCTCCAAATATTTCCTTCATAAGTGGAATCATAATTTGATTTTACCTCATATTTTTTAACATTTGTGTGAAGGCAAAAACCATAACACGACCACTACCAGATTTTTCACTTTCTTGTTTCTCAGTGCCACGATTGTTCTTTTTATCCTTTTTTGGATAATAAACATATACAACATCAGTTGATTCCATATTTAATGCAATATACACTTCATGACCAAAAATATTTTACCTCAACACCCAGTAGTACAAACTCTTTTGGCTAAGCAACAAGTGAATTGAGTGCATCTCTAACTAGAATAAATTGATCGGGAACTGGTATAGGTAAATAGGCCTCTCGCGAAAATATTTTTTTGATGGATACATGAATATTATGTTCGCTAAGACGAGCATTGTTAATTTTCTCATTTAAAGTTTCCTTCTCAAACACCAAACCTTTTGCGACAACGTTGGTTTTCGTTTCTATTTCCAATCCACATTTTGTGCCCTATACAATCAAAGTCAAAAATTAGAAAAAATCTATATAACAATAAGAGTACTTTCTAGTATACATTTTTGGAACATAAAAAAGTATTGAATCATGAGTGATACGTTTTCAATATTAGATGTGGAATGTGGTCATGTTGTTTGAGTGTTTCCATCAACTTTGAGCTATGATAATCCAAGATAGAATGATAGAAAGAACACATTATTATAACTGGAGTATTTTACCTAAATAAATATTTGAAGCATAAAAGTTTGAGCCAAGATGATACCTTTCCAATATTAAATGTGGGATATCTCTTTGTTGATTGAATCGTTTGGTTTCCATCAACTTTGACCCATGATAATCCATGATAGAATGATAGAACGAATACATTATCACAACCAGAATATTTTACACAAATAAATATTTGAAGCATAAAAGTTTGATCCATAATAATACCTTTCCAATATTAGATGTGGGATGTTGTAATACCCCGTACTTTTATGGGAAAATAAATTCAATAATTAAGTGTAATTTGAGAGTTTAAGAAATTATCGTGAATAGTAAATTTTGGAGTTTTCAAGGATTAGATGATTTTTGATGGGTGTTATATTTACTTTTGGGGTTAAGTAAATAAGTCGGAGTATTTTAATAATATGTCGCAGCTGGGTAAAGCGACAGAGGATAATATTTTAATGGGAATACCGCATTAAGTTATTTGGGGTTAAATTAGTGTTTTGCACTCAAGTACCTCGGATGGGGATTTCAAGTGCACCGTTGATCTCGGAATGGACAAGATATTTAGAATAGAGTATTCGGGTGTCGTAATTGAGTGTCGGGAATTTTTGATTTAATAGGGACTCGCAATTGAGTAAATGAGTCATTTTTTAGTTTAATGGGGATAAACCCTTGTTCTATCCTATATAAGACACGGGAGAGTGAAAGAAAAAGAGATAAAAGAAGAAGAGAAGAAAGGAAGAGGACAAAAGAGGAGAGGAAAAGGATTTTCGGGCCAAACTCCACGGGATTCGACTCGGGATCGTCGGATTTTATCCTCCAGCAAGTGTTTACTTGCTTTATTTAATTTTGAGCATAAATATCATATCATAATAGGTACTAACAAACCCTAAAGATTTTGGCTCAGATTTTCGTGGATTAAACGGGGCTTTTGAAAGTTTAACGGGTAAACGCCGAAAATTATTAAATTGGAGAAACATAGAAATCAACTCAATTTAGTTGTTGATTTTGGTTCTAGGATGCTTGGAACCTATTTTATTTTATGTTAACTTTGTTGGGTGGGATTATATAAGGTTGGGAGAAGGAGTAAAAATGGTTGGATATTTGTTAATGGCTGAAACAGGGGGCGAAGAAGAAGCTGCCCGACTTGATCGATCGATCGATCGATGGCCAAGGGTCGATCGATCGATCGAGCAGGAATTTTGGTAATTTGGACTTGTGATATTTATATGGGATAAATTCCCAAATTAAGGATTTCTAGCCTATTTAATTGAGGAAATAAATAGACATAACTAAGGGACATATATTTATCCAATTGGGGGAAATTTATGCGGGCTAAGAGAGTGTTTTAAGTGTGTGACACTAAAATTATATTTTCGAGGAAAATAGAGAAAGTGAGTTATTAAAGAGTTGGGGTTTCTCAAAAATAGAGTGGGGACCTCCAAATTATTAATTGGACAAAATGTAGTCCTTGGGTTCGTGAAAATGGAATCCACGACCTATTTAAATTAAGAGTGTTTGGTGACGAATATTCCATGGGATAATTTTAGTGGGAATTTAGGCCTATATAATTATGTGAGTGGAAAACATAATTATATCGATTATGGTTGACTATATCATGTGAGACTATTAGGATGAATTTGGGAAGATGCGTATTTACTTAGTGTGAATAGGTATATTTAGAGAAATTATATAAATCCTTAAACGCGAATAAGGTACACATTATTTATCAAGTGAGGGAATACTTTTGGGTTTAATATCGTGAGTGTGCGAATGCTTGAATATTATTATTGTGAGGATCTTTGGGATTATTGGTCATCGTTATGGGTGATTCGCAATTATGGCCATTTATATATATTTGAGGATCAATATGGAATATATATACTATGTGATTAAAGTGTTTATATATATATATATATATATATATATATATATATATTATATGATACGGATAGGTATATATCTATGTGTGGATCGTATATATATGTGTGAAGCATACCCCTCTAATGCTATCATGGGAAGTCGCGCGATGTGGGTGAAGCCCCTGGCTTGAGGAGCAGGGAGCGTATAGTCCCCAGGTCATAACGTCCATTTTTATATTGTGTGATTTTTATTAGGAGTGAGACGTGGTGGGTATATTTCGTCTCACTTTTGGGGAGGAAATATGACCGCTTTCCATGCGTTGTGATTTGGTTTTTACCATGTCCGTGATATTTAGTCCGACCCCTGGTACCCAGGATGGTATGTGAGTGATGCCTTGGAATATGATAGCATTGAGAGACCGCATCCTCGAGTTATAGCTCGTTGGGATGGTTATTATACTGGTGTGTATAATATATTACTTGTGCATGAGAACAAGATATTATATATCTCTATTAGAGTAAAGAGATAAAATGAAAAAAGATTAATTCTCATTCTAGGAGATTATATCCGGACGTATATAGTGGTATGCATATGACGAGAGTATGATAATGTATATAATTATATGAGTATATATATATATATATATATAAGTTGAGTACTGAGGGTCTTATGGATCTCGACGACCGACCTTGCCAAGTAGTAGTGTATCGGGGGGGGGGGGGGGGTTCCTTGTTTGGATTTCTCTTCGCAAGATACCCCACGCACGAACATGGATTAGTGTTGAGACTAGGGAGAAGTTTAGCCCTTAGTGCTCTAGTTTTGGGTTTTTCTTATATGTGTATATATATAAGGTGAGTACTAAGGGTCTAATGGATATCGACGATCGACCTTGCCAAGTAATAGTGTATCGGGGGGGGGGGTTCCTTGTTTGGATTTCTCTTCGTGAGACACCCCACGCACGAGCATGGCTTAGTGTTGAGACTGGGGAGAAGTTTAACCCTTGGTGCTCTAGTTTTAAAAATAAGGCATTTATGCACTTGCAAAATTTTTCACAACTCGGGCTCTGACCCATTTCTATATTTTTCCTCTCTTTTGCTATATTATATATATATATATATATATGTCAAGACACAGGGACACCCGGATGATGATCCTTTCGAGTCAGACGTCTAATGTAGTATATGTGGATGGATGCAGGTTTATTTTTAGATGCTTATATTCTTGTGATCTAGATAGGAATCATTGTAGTAACTTTCGGGCCAAAAGCCCAATTGTATTTATGTATTCCTTTACCGCATTTTAGTTCGGCCTTCGATTTGGTTGTATTATATTTTAACCGAGTGTTCGGTTATTTTATCTCTTTCTAGTTATATTTATTTAAACTGTGTGAATGTTTTAATTGTATAGTTTGTTTAAAAAGATTAGTTAAATAAAATTTTGATGCCAGCCTAATAGGTTACTAGTAATTAATTTGGTTTGCGACAATGATGTTGTGAATGATCCATATGTGACTGTTTTAATTGGGTACATGAGTGATTGCCCGGTATTTTATTAGGCAGGGTGTCACAAATGGTATCAGAGCATCAGGTTCTAGTGTCCTTAGGAATTTGTGTGTACGTACTATGCTTTCAGCGTTGCTCTCGATTTGTTATAGAGCATTATGATGAAGATTGTTGATTCCTCTTGTGAGATTCCGTTCTCCTGCCATATTGTGAGATTATAGTAATCTTTTGTGCTCTTGAGGTTCGTGTGCTAATCAAAGAAGGGTGACCAAGGAAGCCCATGATGAGGGTAGAAAGAGGCGGAGCGTAGTTGGAGCAGTTAGTGGAAGTCATAGACTAGTACCGTAGTAGAGGTCATTCTCCTTGTGGAATTTGCTAAGAATTGTTGCAATGCCTACTAAAGAATAATAGTTATGCGTACCCTAGTACCGCTGTAGTGGAGAGTGGTACTGAAGTTGAATTAACCGGTGAAGCTAAGGGTTCGAAAGAGGTCTTTGATAAGGACCACATTTGAAGTTAATTCATGCGAAGTCAGTGTAGCATTACTCAGTGGAAGTAGAAGGCTCAGAATGTTTGACTTGGAGAAAGGTATGGAAATACCTAGATGTGAAAATTTGAGGAAAATTTTTCACTCGTAGGAGCAATTTTGGAGTGGTCGGTGCGGTGATAACCATATTCGGGGGAGCAGGATGTTTGAACCCTAAAGGGATACTACAGACAATTTTTAACTGTGAGTCCCCGTGATTTACCAATAATGAGAATAATGAAGTTTTAAAATATTCACGTAAGGATCACTAAGAGGCCGATAGTGAATAAAGAAAGTTAAGGATACATGAACTTTGTACTGAATCATGGAAACTACAATGAAGAGAGAATCCTTCCGAGGAATGATAGGCTCACTAGAGAAGTGTTGCTAACACTTAAGGAGAATGTGTTTGTTCGAGGACCCCATTGGCGGACATCCACTCGGGGAATTCATTGAAACAGGGTTGTTGAGGCCGGTAGTGGACTTTGCTTTTTATGAAAAAGTTAAGAGGAACTAGTAAAGTGATTATCAGGATTACGGCTATGGAGTCCAAGATACTGATAACCTTAAAAGGGTCAGGGTGACCCGAGATGGGGAATGTTGTAATGTGGAGTATAAAACCATATGGTTAGTCATTGTCCAGTGGGAGTTAAGTGGCAAGAGTAAGGTGTCCAGATGGGACATTGATTAAAGTAATTTTTGGTTCAATTACGACAAGTGTACCATGTTCGGGAACCTTTTGGAGTAGCTAGGGAGATAGGAAAAGTTGTTGTTATGAGTTTCACCACATTGGAAGGAGGTATGTTCTATGTGACAAGATTGAGTCATAGTATTTTATTAGCCCCAGATTCATGTGTGACACAAGTTTACAAATAGAATCCATAACGTTATATAGTATATGTTTATGTGTTTTTTCGCGATAGTAGGATTTTATTTTCTTTCATTCGTTGTGAAGAGAGGATGTTAGTATTTTGAGTTTATATCAGATTGGTATTACTCGTTTTGTGTGTGTTATACAAGTATGGTGTCATTTTGGTAGAATATGATATTCGTTGTTCGGAGAGATAGCAGATTAAGGATGGCAAGACTATCATGTCCGTGGTTCTAGGGTGGAACAGGTTGTTGTTGCGATATCTCACCTGGATACAGGTTGAGTTCGCCTTTATTATATGTTTGTATGGAACTTTGGTGGGCAGATGTTTCATTATTGTGATTCGAGTGCGTGTAGACCTTATAGGTGTGATTTAAGATGTGCAGGGTTAATTGTTGAGCTATGAGTTGAAGCTCATTATTGATTGCGCAAAGACTGAGTGTTAGTGCGAGCGCTTAGTTGTATGGCTCCTGGACATAGATGGGAGTTGAAACCATATTTTGTTGAAAGGGGGGATAGGGTTATCCTGATTTCATATTTGAAGTTAATGGACCTCCACGACCGACAAAGTTAAGTAGTAGTGTATTGGAGGGGTTCCTTGTTTGGATTTCGCTTTGCAAGATGCTCCACGCATGAACCTTAACGACGTCGGGAGTGGAGAGACGTTTTAGGATGCAAGGATGTTGGCTTTGTCGATACGTTATATAAGGTGGAGGAAACACTATAGACTATGAGCCGTATGATGATGGTATGCTTATGGAAATATCTTGCTATGGAGAAGCACTAAAATCGTTCTCTCACCGTAAATAGGTGGGTAAAGCAAGAGTTGGAGAAATTGATTTGAGGCTTATAGTCAGGCCTTAATGAAAAGGCAAATTTTGGAGGAAGTGTGTTTAGGGTATGATGTTCGTAACGCTTTTGCAGAGAGTTGGCACCTCGATTAGTTAGATTTTTCCTATTCGTCTAGGTGGAAGGATAGAGTGGTAGAATTACGTTAGTAGGTTAGTGAGGTAGGATTTAGGACGTGCCAATGGTGTGCCTTAGGCCATTATATCTCGGTGACCGAGGACGCGAGGGAGTAGTGTAACAGGAGGGTTCCTTGTTTCGATTTTGCTTTGCGAGACGTCCCACGCATGAAACCGAGCAAATGTCGGAAGTTGAGAGAGGCCTTAGGCACTAGGATATATTTAGGATAGTACTATTTCTCGTAGGTAGGAACGCTTCGATCTTAGAATTTTGGGTAAATGAGGCTAGTAGAGTTAGTGGCGCCAATATAGAAATATTGGTTGGTTAACCTTGAGAAGAATGGGATTTTGCGGGTTGGGAAAACCCAAGTATGAGTATTACACCGAGGAAATAAGACCTATTATTTAGAGAATGTGTACGTGTCACACGTGTGTGATAGTTATGCGGAGAGGCACGGGTTAAAAAGGTGTATGGGCACCTTAGTAAGTTGAGCTTGTATACCGCCCGAGATAGAAGGGACGTAGTATATAGAGTTGAAGATTATGCCGAGATGGCAGGATAGTATAGTATAAACCTTGATAGCATTGAGTTATGAATGAGGGTACGATTAAGAGCTATTGGGTAGTGCCATTCCACTTTGAGGCATTAGGATGTGGAGTGATTCATGATCCTAGGTTAGTGTTGGTAGTATCGGTTATATCTGAATTTCGAGGATGAAATTCCGTTGTAAGGGAGGAAGAGTATGTAATACCACGCACTTTTATGGGAAATTAAATTCAATAATTAAGAGTCTGTTTGGCAACCCAATTCCAAGCCATGGAAATGGAATTGGAAGGCCAATTTTAATTCCACGGAATTGAAATTGGCCTTTCAATTCTAATTCCAATCTTTGGAATTGGGTTGCCAAACGGGCCCTAAGTGTAATTTGGGAATTTAAGAAATTATTGTGAATAGTAATTTTTGGAGTTTTCAAGGATTAGATGATTTTAGATGGGTGTTATATTTACTTTTGGGGTTAAGAAAATAAGTCGGAGTATTTTAATAATATGTCGCAGCTGGGTAAAGCGACAGAGGATAATATTTTAATGGGAATACCTCATTAAGTTGTGTGAGGTTAAATTAGTGATTTGCGGTCAAGTACCTCGGATGGAGATTTCGAGTGCGCGGTTGGTCTAGGAATGGACGAGATAGTCAGAATAGAGTATCCAGGTGTCATAATTGAGTTTTGGGAATTTTTAGTTTAATAGGGACTCGCAATTGAGTAAACGAGTCATTTTTTGGTTTAATAGGGATAAAACCTTATTATCTACTATATAAGACACGGGAGAGTGGGAGAAAGGAAAGAAAAAGAGATAAAATAAGAAGAGAAGAAAGTAAGATGAGAAAGAGGAGAGGAAAAGGATTTTCGGGGCAAACTCCATGGGATTCGACTCGGGGTCGTCGGATTTTATCTTCCAGGAAAGTGTTTACTTGCTTTATTTAATTTTGAGTATAAATATCATATCATAATTGGTAATAACAAACCTTAAAGATTTTGGGTCGTATTTTTATGGATTAAACGAGTTTTCAGAAGTTTAATGGGTAAACCCCAAAAATTATTAAATTGGAGAAACTTAGAAATTAACTGAATTTAGTTGTTGATTTTGGTTCTAGGATGCTTGGAACCTATTGTTTTTATGTCAAATTTGTTGGTTAGGGTTATATAAGGTTGGGAGAAGGAGTAAAAATGGTTGGAGGTTTTTTAATGGCCGAAACAGGGGCCGGAGAAGAAGCTACCCGACTTGATCAATCGATCGACGACCAAGGGTCGATCCATCAATCGAGCAGGAATTTTGGTAATTTCGACTTGTGATATTTATATAGTAAATTCCCTAATTAAGGATTTCTAGCCTATTTAATTGAGGAAATAAATAGACATAACTAAGGGAGATATATTTATCCAATTTTATGGAAATTTATGGGGGCGAAGAGAGTGTTTTAAGTGTGTGACATTAAAATTATATTTTCGAGGAAAATAGAGAAAGTAAGATATTAAAGAGTTGGGTTTTCTCAAAAATAGAGTGGGGTTCTCCAAATTATTAATTGGACAAAATGTAGTCCATGGGTTCGTGGAAATGGAATCCAGGACCTATTTAAATTAAGAGTGTTTTGTGAAGAATATTCCTTGGGATAATTTTAGTGGGCATTTAGGCCTATATAATTGTGTGAGCGGAAAACATAATTATATCGATTATGGTTGACTATATCCTGCGAGACTATTATGATGAATTTGGGAAGATGCGTATTTACTTAGTGTAAATTGGTATAGTTGGAGAAATTATATAAATCCTTAAACGCGAATAAGGTACACGTTATTTATCAAGTGAGGGAATACTTTTGGGTTTAGTATCGTGAGTATGCGAATGCTTGAATATTATTATTGTGAGGATCTTTGGGATTATTGGTCATCGTTATGGGTGATTGGCGATTATGTCCGTTTATATATATTTGAGGATCAATGTGGAATATATATTTACTATGTGATTAAAGTATATATATTATATGATGCGGAAATGTATATATATCTATGCGTGGATGGTATATATATATATATATATATATGTGTGTGTGTGTGTGTGTGTGTGTGTGTGTGTGTGTGTGAAGCATAGCCCTTCTAATGATATGATGGGAAGTTGTGCGATGTGGGTGAGGCCCCTTGGCCTGAGGAGCAGGGAGCGTATAGTCCCCAGGTCATAGCGTCCATTTTTATATTCTGTGATTTTTATTAGGGGTGAGACGTGGTGGGTATGTTTCGTCTCACTTTTAAGGAGGAACTATGACCGCTTCCCATGCATTGTGATTTGGTTTTTACCATGTTCGTGATATTTAGTCCGGCCCCTGGTACCCAAGATGGTATGTGAGTGATGCCCTAGAAGATGATAGCATTGAGAGATCGCATCCTTGAGTTATAGCTCGTTGGGATGGATATTATACTGGTGTGTATAATATATTACTTGTGCATGATAACAAGATATTATATATCTCTATTAGGGTAAAGAGATAAAATGAAAAAGGATCAATTCTCATTCCGAGAGATTATATCCGGACGTGTAGTGTGGTATTCATATGACGAGAGAATGATGATGTATATAATTATATGTGTCTATATATATAATTTGAAAACTGAGTGTCTAATGGATCTCGACAATAGACCTTGCCAAGTAGTAGTGTATCATGTGGGTTCCTTGTTTGGATTTCACTTCGCGAGACACCCCACGCACGAACATGGCTTATTGTTGAGATTGGGGAGAAGTTTAACCCTTAGTGCTCTAGTTTTCTGTTTTTCTTATATGTATATATATATATATATAAGTTGAGTACTGAGGGTCTAATGGATCTCGACGATCGACCTTGCCAAGTAGTAGTGTATCGGGGGGGTTCCTTGTTTGGATTTCGCTTCGCGAGACACCCCACACACGAACATGGCTTAGTGCTGAGATTAGGGAGAAGTTTAACACTTAGTGCTCTAGTTTTGGGTTTTTCTTATATGTGTGTATATATATGTTGTGTAATGAGGGTTTAATGGATCTCGACGATTGACCTTACCAAGTAGTAGTGTATCGGGGGGTTTCCTTGTTTGGATTTCGCTTCGCGAGACACCCCACGCACGAACATGGCATAGTGTTGAGACTGGGGAGAATTTTAGACCTTAATACTTAGTTTACTTAGGATTTCTAGAGTTTGGGGGTGACGGATTAGTTAGGCAGTGTAGCTTGACTAGGATGTTTAGAGGGATTCGCTAGGTGTGCACTATTAGAAGAGAGGTGAGGGGTATCTCATGGGAGTGTGATACGAATTTAAATATGAGATGAAACATATTTTAAAAATAAGGCATTTATGCACTTGCAAAATAATTTCACAACTCGGGCTCTAACCCATTTTAAAATTTTCCTCTCTTTTTGCTATATTATATATATATATATAGGTATCAAGACACAGGGACGCCTGGATGATGATCTTTTCGAGTCAGACGTTTGTTGTAGCAGCTGTTTTCTATTCTTGTGATCTAGATAGGAAGCATTATAGTAACTTTAGAGCCGAAAGCTTAATTTTATTTATTTATTCCTTTACCGCCTTTTAGTGAAGCTTTCGATTTTCTTATATAATATTTGAACCGAGTGTTCGATTATTTTATCTCTTTCCAGTTTCATTTATTTAAACTGTGTGAATGTCTTAATTGTATAGTTTGTTTAAAAAGATTAGTTAAATAAAATTTTACACCAGCCTAATTGGGTACTAGTAATTAATTTGGTTTTCGACAGTGAAGTTGAGAATGATCCATATGCGACTCCTGTTTTAATTTGGTATAGGAGTGATCGCCCGGTATTTTAATAGGCGGGGTGTCACAGATGTGTCTTTGTTGATTGAATCATTTGGTTTCCATGAGCATTGAGCCATGTTTATCAATGATAGAAAAAATATTTTTGAATACTTGAAAATTTTCTAATATAAAATTTTGAAGCAATAAATGAGTCGTGGTTAATTTCACAGTATTAGGTGCGGGACATGGCCCTGCTATTGGAATCTTTGGATTTCCATTAGGTTTAAGATATGATAATCATTGATAGAATTTTTTTTTATAATAACTGAAGTATTGTCTTAAAAAAAATTGATGCATAAAAGATTGATCCATAGATGATACCTTTTCAATATTAGATTTGCGGTACATCCCTTTTGTCTGCTTCTTTGGATCACCATCAACTTGGAGCTATGAGTAGAATCAAAATTAAACAAAATATTTACAAATATAATTTTTTTTTATAAATATGATAAAATTTTCTTTTTTTTTTCAATTACCTTTGAATGAAGTGATGCACTTTCATCTATATTTAAGGCAATCTCATCTCACGAGGGAGTTGTAATTTATTTTATCTTCAACTCTTTCAATCTTTGATCTAGTTCTTTGTTTCTTTTGCACTTCTCTTTATATTTCTCCTCTAATTCATTTGTACATATTTTTTATCTGCGTCTCGGGAGTTTAAAATATGTTGTCGGGGTAACCCCAAAACCTACACCTCTAACCCGACCAGAGTGCTCGGGAGTACCCAACACCATTGTAAGAATGTTGGAACTTCGTTCAATAAATAGGCTTCCATCCTTAGCTTTCTCTTGTAATGCAAACTGAAAAAATCATATAATAAATCCAAGTTATTCATGAAAACGTAGTAAATATTTGTGGGGTTTACATATGAAAACTCACTATTTGTTCAACCACTACTAGTTTCATGTCATCATCTAGATAATGATAACCCTTTTTCACACGAGCTTTCACCCATTAGAAACTTCGATCTTCTTTAAAGGAAGGACCCATTTCTTTTTTGTATAAATATAAATCACACAAAAGACTATGTTTATTCTAATAGCTTTCTATGTCCTATCGTAATAATAAATAATTAATTCCATTTACTAAAATAGACCAGCTCCGCAATAAGTCCAACATATCCTTTTTTGCTTAAGCGATGATTAAACTTATACTTCCCTAGCCTTCCAATTTGAACCTTGATTATTCTCTATAATTACAAACATAAAAAGTTAACACTGGATTCAACTCAATGTGAAATGTCTTTGTGTTAGCATTACTTGACATCCTTAAAAGTTTAATGAAATGCAACTAATAAGTTTATGTAAGCTTTTGAATAAAACATTTACTATGATCATGTCCATTAGACTTACTAAAATCGTCCCAAATACTATTTCTCAAAACCAAAGAGGATTCATAAAAGGTAGGGACATCAACATCGATAAAAGTTCACTCAATAATAAATCAATATCCATAATCCACATAATAGTTTCCATCGAAGATAATTGTTTTACTGAGGAACTTGTATTCTTCCATTCTTTTGGTTCCAGGGCATTGAAAACCCGATGGAACACACTAAAGTAGGGAACTTATTTTTATCGATGCTCGACGAATAAAAGAAGAATGGAATATAAAACCATACTTTGGTGTGTTCCCTCAGGTTTTCAATGCCCTGGAACCAAAAGAAAGGAAGAAAACAGGTTCCTCGGTAAAAATATCCAAAATCAGATATAAGAGAAATCAAAAGTTTAAAGTTGAATACAACTCATATAACTTTCAAATGCAATTGTGTGGGCTAGAGACACAGTACAATGTAAGAATTCCATTTCAGTAAGGATACTGAATAAGAAAGTTGTATATTTGTGCAATAGTGTCAGTTATAGAATTCTGAGCAAGGGTAGAGCACCTGAAGAGTGCATTCTCTGCACAAAGGACCCAAAGAGTGTCAGTTATACTAAAAATTGGATTTTATATGAGATCTTGCCAACATTACCTATATAATACCGTCTACCCCCTTTATTCCAGACTATTAGGAAACTCCTCATCACACTTACCTTGTACTAATAGACAATTTGAGGATAATTAAGATCATGCATACTTGTCCTGATTTAATAGGTCAATGATCTGTATGCAGTCATTATCATGATCGTTGAATATGAACAAAATCCAATGCATTAGCCATATTCTATTTTGAACTTAATTCAAAGGAGATGAAAATTCTACACAGTCACTATTTGCATTTCTGCCTACGAGGAAGAGAATTACACAAGGCACGAAATAACAATACAAAAAAGGAATATTGACAAGAACCGTTGAGTTAATAATTCCCTTCAAATAATTCATTTCTTTCAGTGCAATATCCCAGTTTTGCATCAAAATCCCATATTCTAACTTACCCCACAATGCACTTAAACTCCTTTCACTATTAGTGCACAAGGCTCTATACTGATAAAGATAATCGGTAGCACAAGAATAGTTTTTGCAATCAAACTGAAATTTGGAATACTTATTATGTTTGATCTATACCATTAATAATGGTAAAATAGTCAAAATAGTTTATATTTGGTATTCATGACCAAATAAATTGTTGTCAATATTCAATATCCAGTGAGAGTAAAGTTTTATAGCTCTCTCTCAGCTTAATTATGGGCCTTTACTCTACATACAAATATTATGTGTAAGAAAGGGTTGGATTTTATATTGAAGTTATCGGTACTAAACAATTTTTCAATATATATATATATATATATTATTTTCCATTCAAAATGTGTTGACTAGAAGTGGAATGTTGTTTGAAACATCAAGCTTTAGATTAACAATAAACTTTAAAGTACCTTGGATTATAGTAGGACATGGGATATAATTTCTTCAAGATGACAAAGTAAATTGAAAAAATGACATTGATATTGAATATTGATGTATAGGATAAAGATCACGGTGATCTTGATTTATTCATATTTAATCTGTTGTGATGGGGAGAAAGAAAAATAGGGAGTTAATGGGGGAGGATTTGGATCAAATTAGAGTTTAATGCTATTGTTGAGAGGTACTTGTGATGTATGTTTGCTATGAAGTGTAACACACCGCCTAATAAGATATCGGGCGATCACTCCAATATTAAATTAAAACAGGAGTCTCATATGGATCATTCTTAGCATCACTGACGAAAATCCATTTAATTACTAATATCCTATTAGATGAGCGTTAAAAACTTTTATCTAACTACTCTTTTTAGCGATCAAATTAAAATATCCACAATTATATGCATAATTGAACTGAAATGAAAATGAAATAAATTAAAATAACCGAACACTCGGTCCAAATTCTACAACCATATCGAATAACGTGCGAATAATAAATAAAATCAGTTGGACCATTGGCCCGAATGTTTGTACAATATCTCCTATCTAGAGTGCAAGGAAAGAATCATCTACCGATAACCCGCAAGCATCCACAGCTGCTGCAGCAGACGTCTGACTCGAAAGAATTTCCATCCAGGCCTCCCTGTGTCTGGACACCTATATATATAATATATATAGAAAGAAAGGAGAGTAGATATACGGGTCAGAGCCCGAATTTTGAAAATATTTTGCAAGTGCATAAATGCTTTATTTTTAGAAAAATAGTTTTATCTCATATTTAAATTGGTATCGCACTCCCATGAGATACCCCTCACCTCTCCTCTAGTAGTGCACACCTAGCGCACCCTAACACATACGCTAGTCAAGCTATCCCTGCCTAACTAGTCTAATTTACCCATCTACTATCTACCCTAGATAGTCCAAGTAATGTACTAAGGGCTAAACTTCACCCCAGTCTCAACGCTACACCATGTTCGTGCGTGGGGTGTCTCGCAAAGCGAAATCCAAACAAGGAACCCCCCCGATACACTACTATGCGGCACGGTCGATCGTCGAGATCCGCCAGTCCCTCAGTACAGAAAGATATATATAAATATATACACCATAAGAATTTATAATATAAGATCACTAAGGATTAAACTTCTCCCCAGTCTCAACACACTGCCATATTCGTGCGTGTGGTGTCTCACAAAGCGAAATCCAAACAAGGAACCCCCCCCCCCCCGATACACTACTATGCGGCAGGGTCGATCGTCGGGATCCATTAGACCCTCGGTACTCGATTCATTCATATATACATATTCATATTTTTACCATAACCATCCGGATCTATCTCCCGGACTGAGGATTCATATACAAAGTATTTATCAATACTTATCATTTTTATCTCAAAACCTTCCATTTCCCTTCTCATATCCAGGAAATGTATTTAAAAGCCAATTCATTATCATGAATTGCTTTAACAAATCATATACCTTTTTAAAAGCCAATTGCATTATCATAAAAAATGCTTTTCCATTTTCAAAATATCCCATTTCCCTTTTTATAGTCGGGAAATGTAATTAAAAGCCATTTTTATTATCATAAAAATGCTTTTATCATATCATATGCTTCCACATCCCTTCTTCCATCCGGGAAGTGTTACCGAAGCCAATTTATATAACCCATTTCCCTTCCTATATCCAGGAAATGTAATTGAAGCCAATCCATTATCATGAATTGCTTTAATATAACGCGCTCTAAGACCGCCCGTCCGGATTTCTCCACTGTGCGCGCCCCTAAATGGCTATCATCTTCCAGGGCCTATCATAAGACAACCTGGGATCCTACATCGCAAGACGTCGGGAAGCGGCCATGTGCCTGCGGGATAGTCAAGACCACACCCGAAATCTCCTAACCAGCGCAGAAAATATATATCAACAAACGCTCACATGGCCTACAGGACTATATCCACCCTGCATTCATTATCCAGGGGGCTTCACCATACGTACGCAAACTTCCCTTATGATAGCGATTTAGAGAGGTGTGTATCCTCAATTTTATCAATTATGTAATCATTTATTTACCGTTTTGAAAATATTCATTTTCATATTTTCAAAAATCATTTCCATCATAACTTATATATACACCTAAATCACACACTATATACATATCCTATATATTATTCCTAGAATATATATATAAACGGCCATAGTGGCCTATAACATCTAGCGATGACCATAATCCCAAAGATTCCCTCCAGGAATCATAATCATGCATTCATATTAGCATGATTCTAAATACAAAGTATTTCATACTTTAATTATCACTATATCTCTCAATCCTATCTAAGGATTTATTGGATATCTCCAATGATACCCTTCACTCTAAGTGAAATCGACAAATACCTATATTCCCAAATTATCCTAATTATCTACTAGGATGTACTTAACGATAATCGATATAATTATGCTTTCTATAAGCATAATTATACAGGCCCATATGCCTACTAGAAATATTCTCGGGATGTATCTCACCCGATCAACCTTAAATTCATTGAGTTAAGGATTTCCTTTCCTTGAACCCCAAGACTATCCCTAGTCCAATTTGTCATTTAGAAGTCCCCAATATAATTTAGGAACCCTAATCCATCAATTTCTACAACTATTCTATTTTCCTCGAAAATATAGATTAAGGGTTATATACTTAAAACCCTTATTGTACCCTCCTAATTTGCCTTAATTTATGGACCATAAAGTCCAAAAAAGTCCCCTAGGTTATCACCTAATTAACCTCAAAGCAAGATGAAATGGAATCTATCCCATCCAAATCATCCTAGAAAAATTTTCAACTTTCAGCAGTGGTGGATCGATCGACCCGTTGCCGTCGATCGATCGAAGGCTTCGATCAATCGATCCCCCAGGCTCGATCGATCGATCAAGTCGGGCAGCTTCTTCTCCGAGAAGCTGTTTCGTCCATGGAAGCTTCCTCCAAGTTTCTATCTCCACACCCAACGGCCTACAACTTCTACCAACAACAAATACACCTATAATACGGGTCCTAAACATCCTAGAACCCGGAATCACCCAATATTTTTGGTTAATTTCTAAAAATCTCCAATTTACCAATTTTAGGGGTTTATTCGTTTTATCTCCCGAAAACCCGTTTTATCCACGAATACCCAACCCAAAATCATTAGGGTTGGTTATACCAACAGTGATATGAGATATTTATGCTCAAAAATAAATAAAGCAAGTAAACACTTGCCTTGTGGATAAAATCCGACGTCCTCGAGCCGAATCCCGCGGAGGCCGGCCGGAATCTCCCCCTTTTTCTTCTTTTCTCCCCTCTCTCTCTCTCTTCCCTCTCTTCTTTCTTCTCCCACTCTCCCTCCTTTTATAAGGAGAAAAGGGTTAAACCCCCTTAAAACAAAAAATGACTCGTTTACCCAATTACGAGCCTATTTAACTCCAAAATTACCCGGAACTTAATTTCAACAATCGGACACTCTTTTCCGACTATCTCGGACATTTCGAGACTCATGGCACAGTCGAAATTTCCATCTGAGGTACTTGACTGTAAATTACTATTCTAACCCAAAATAATTAAATGCGGTTTTCTACTAAAAATCTTACCTCTTTTGTCGCTATACTCCATGGTGACATATAAATAAAATATTTCGACCTATATAGTCCCAAAATAATTTATAACCCCCTTAAAAATCATTAAATCCTCGAAAATCCCAAAAGTTATTTCGAGAAATTCTCCAAATTCCAAATTATACTAAATTATGGAATTTAATCATCTCCAAAAGGGCAGGTTATTACATACTCCCCCCCCCCCCCTTACAATGGAATTTTGTCCTCGAAATTCAGATACAACTTACACCCTCTAACTAGGATTACTAAAATCCTAAAACCTCAAGGGAAAGGTACTAACCTAATGGTTCTTAACCATACACTATGCGACTATCGCAAGCATAAAGTGACTCTAATACGTCACTTAATACCCGTCATCTATAATGCCTATCGGCATGCATTTCATCCTTATATACTACGCGGTATATAAAACCCTCTTAACAAGGTGCCCATACACCTTTCTAACTTGTGCATATCTGCACAAACATTACGAACGTCTAACACGTAACACTCTCTCCCAATAAGGGTCTCCTTTCCTCGGTGTAATACTCACCTATGGGTCCTTCCAACCCGCGAAATTCCCACTCCTAACCTCAGCATCGCTAACACTATCGAGCCTACATCCTACAATGCTACTATCTATGCGTTACCCTACCTAAGAGAAATAAGTATCCTAATTATATCCCTAGTGCCCAAGGCCTCTCTCAACTCTCGACAATTGCTTGGTTTCATGCATGGGACGTCTCGCCAAGGCGAAATCCAAACAAGGAACCCTCCCGTTACACTACTCCCTCGCATAGTCGGTCATCGAGATATAGCGACCTAAGGCACACAAGCGGGATGTCCTAAATCCTACCGTGATAATCCTACAAACGCATTTCTACTATCTAATCCTTCCGCCCATATAGAAGGAAACCTAACTAATCAAAGTGCCTACTCTTTGTAAGAACACTATGTACATCACCCCGATCACAAATTTGCCTTCTTATGAAGGCCCGGATATCACCTTTAAATCACTTTCTCTAAGTCCTACTCCACCCAACTACTTGTGGAGAGAGGACCACTTTAGTGCTTTTCCATAGCACAATATTTTCATAAGCATACCATCATCACATGGCTCGTAGTCTATAGTGGTTCATCCACACTATAAGACTAACCCACATCCTTGCATTCCATAACAGGTCTCCATGCCCGGCGCCGTTAAGAGTCATGTGTGGAGTGTCTCGCAAAGAGAAATCCAAACAAGGAACCCCTCCACACATTAACCCTTGACTTCGTTGGTTATGGAGTTTCGTCATTTCAACATGCAACTGGGATAATCCTATCCCTTATCAACGAAAGGTGGTCTGAACTCCTATCTCTAACTAAGAGTCACACCACCCAGCGCTCGTACTATTTCTAAGTCCTTGCGCAACCCATTACTGAGCTAAATCTTACAGATCAACAATAATCCTATGGACCTTAAATTATATCTATAAGGTTGCCACATATACAAACCAAAATAAGGAAGCCTCTACTCATCGAGGTTCCATAAATCCATAACAATAAAGTGGAACTCAACCTTTATCAAGGTGAGACACCACCATGACAACCTGTTCCCTCCAGGAACTATGGACACGATAGACTTGCCATCATTAGCCTAATATCTCTCCGATCAACCAAATACATTATACGTATATATACAAAATATAATCACCCGCCTCTATGGCGAGTGAAAGAAAACAAAATTCCGCTATCGCGGAAAACACACAAGCCTACATGATTATATTATCGAGACCGAAACAAAACTCATATTACACACACGAGTCTAGGGCATAACAAACACCACAACTTCATCTAGACACACCTCTTAGCAAAATTTCTTAACTCTAGGCCCCATCCGGGCACCCTAACCTTGTCTTTTATTCCTACCGGAAAAGACTATCCGTGTGGATCCGCACTCCACAACATCATCTGACTCTATAGCCTCGCTTCTTACAATCACCTTACAAATCCTCTTAACTCCTTCGTTAAAGGAAATTCCACCACCGGTTCCAACAATCCTCCTCCTTAAATCTCCCCATGTGGATGTCCACAAAGGGGCACATGAGCACACCTACATCCTCCGTAAGCGTTAACAACACTTCTCTAGCGAGCCTATCCTTCCTGGAAAGGACTCATTTTTCATTGTACCTTCCTCACTTCGGTACAAGGTTCACTTCTCCATAATGTTCTTTACTCACTGTCGGTCTTTGGCCGACCCTTATGTGAATAATTACGAAACGGAATTCTTCTCCTCCTTGCAGAATCATGGGGACTCACGGTTAAAACTATCCGTAAGATCCCTTTGGAACCCTTATCTCCACGGGGTAATTCAACTTGATTACCACTTTCTAGCACTGTAGTACTTGATTGCTCATAACTACTATACTTTAGCAGTCGTTGCAACAATCCTTAACAATTTGCCACAAGGAGAGTGGCCTCTACTGAGGTCCTCGTCCCCAACTTTTACCAGCTTCCCCAGCTAAGCTCCACCTCCTCCTGCCCTCTGAGCTCCGCACCCAATTCTCAACGAGCACATAAAAGATTTCTATAATCTTCTAATATGGCAGGAGAACGAAATCTCACAAGAGAAATCAACAATCCTAATCCTGGGGCTCTATTACAAATCGAGAGCAACGCTGAAAGCATAGTACGTCCGCACAGATTCCTAAGGACACTAGAACCTGATGCTCTGATACCATTTGTAACACCCCGCCTAATAAGATACCGGGCGATCACTCCAATATTAAATTAAAACAGGAGTATCATATGGATCATTCTTAGCATCACTGACGAAAATCCATTTAATTACTAATATCCTATTAGGTGAGCGTTAAAAACTTTTATCTAACTACTCTTTTTAGCGATCAAATTAAAACATCCACAATTATATGCGTAATTGAACTGAAATAAAATTGAAATAAATTAAAATAACCGAACACTCGGTCCAAATTATACAACCATATAGAATAGCGTGCGAATAATAAATAAAATCAGTTGGACCATTGGCCCGAATGTTTGTACAATATCTCCTATCTAGAGTGCAAGGAAAGAAGCATCTACCGATAACCCGCAAGCATCCACAGCTGCTGCAGCAGACGTCTGACTCGAAAGAATTTCCATCCAGGCGTCCCTGTGTCTGGACACCTATATATATATAATATATAGAAAGAAAGGAGAGTAGATATACGGGTCAGAGCCCAAATTTTGAAAATATTTTGCAAGTGCATAAATGCTTTATTTTTAGAAAAATAGTTTTATCTCATATTTAAATTGGTATCGCACTCCCATGAGATACCCCTCACCTCTCCTCTAGTAGTGCACACCTAGCACACCCTAACACATACCCTAGTCAAGCTATCACTGCCTAACTAGTCTAATTTACCCATCTACTATCTACCCTAGATAGTCCAAGTAATGTACTAAGGGCTAAACTTCACCCCAGTCTCAACGCTATGCCATGTTCATGCGTGGGGTGTCTCGCAAAGCGAAATCCAAACAAGGAACCCCCCCCCCCCGATACACTACTATGCGGTAAAGTCGATCGTCGAGATCCGCCAGTCCCTCAGTATAGAAAGGTATATATAAATATATACACCATAAGAATTTATAAGATAAGATCACTAAGGATTAAACTTCTCCCCAGTCTCAACACACTGCCATATTCGTGCGTGGGGTGTCTCGCAAAGCGAAATCCAAACAAGGAACCCCCCCCCGATACACTACTATGCGGCATGGTCGATCGTCGGGATCCATTAGACCCTCGGTAATCGATTCATTCATATATACATATTCATATTTTTACCATAACCATCCGGATCTATCTCCCGGACTGAGGATTCATATACAAAGTATTTATCAATACTTATCATTTTTATCTCAAAACCATCCATTTCCCTTCTCATATCCAGGAAATGTATTTAAAAGCCAATTCATTATCATGAATTGCTTTAAGAAATCATATACCTTTTTAAAAGCCAATTTCATTATCATAAAAAATGCTTTTCCATTTTCAAACTATCCCATTTCCCTTTTTATACTCGGGAAATGTAATTAAAAGCCATTTTTATTATCATAAAAATGCTTTTATTATATCATATTTCTTCCACATCCATTCTTCCATCCGGGAAGTGTTACCGAAGCCAATTTATATAACCCATTTCCCTTCCTATATCCAGGAAATGTAATTAAAGCTAATCCATTATCATGAATTGCTTTAATATAACGCGTTCTAAGACCGCCCGTCCGGATTTCTCCACTGTGCGCACCCCTAAATGGCTATCATCTTCCAGGGCCTATCGAAAGACAACCTGGGATCCTACATCGCAAGACGTCGGGAAGCGGCCATGTGCCTGCGGGATAGTCAAGACCACACCCGGAATCTCCTAACCAGCGCAGAAAATATATATCAACAAACGCTCACATGGCTTATAGGACTATATCCACCCTGCATTCATTAGCCATGGGGCTTCACCATACGTACGCAAACTTCCCTTATGATAGCGATTTAGAGAGGTGTGTATCCCAAATTTTATCAATTATGAAAATAATTTATTTACCGTTTTGAAAATATTCATTTTCATATTTTCAAAAATCATTTCCATCATAACATATATATATATATACCTAAATCACACATTATATACATATCCTATATATTCTTCTTAGAATATATATATAAACGGCCATAGTGGCCTATAGCATCTAGAGATGACAATAATCCCAAAGATTCCCTCCAGGAATCATAATCATGCATTCATATTAGCATGATTCTAAATCCAAAGTATTTCATACTTTAATTATCACTATATCTCTCAATCCTATCTAAGGATTTATTGGATATCTCCAATGATACCCTTCACTGTAAGTGAAATCGACAAATACCTATATTCCCAAATTATCCTAATTATCTCCTAGGATGTACTTAACGATAATCGATATAATTATTCTTTATATAAGCATAATTATACAGGCCCATATGCCTACTAGAAATATTCTCGGGATGTATCTCACCCGATCAACCTTAAATTCATTGGGTTAAGGATTTCATTTCCTTGAACCCCAAGACTATTCCTAGTCCAATTTGTCATTTAGAAGTCCCCAATATAATTTTGGAACCCTAATCCATCAATTTCTAGAACTATTCTATTTTACTCGAAAATATAGATTAAGGGTTATATACTTAAAACCCTTACTGTACCCTCCTAATTTTCCTTAATTTATGGACCATAAAGCCCAAAAAGGTCCCCTTGGTTATCACCTAAGTAACCTCAAAGCAATATGAAATGGAATCTATCCCATCCAAATCATCCTAGAAAAATTTTCAACTTTCAGCAGAGGTCGATCGATCGACCCCTTGCCGTCGATCGATCGAAGGCTTCGATCGATCGATCCCCCAGGCTCGATCGATCGATCAAGTCGGGAAGCTTCTTCTCCGAGAAGCTTTTTCGGCCATGGAAGCTTCCTCCAAGCTTCCATATCCACACCCAATGGCCTACAACTTCTACCAACAACAAATACACCTATAATACGGGTCCTAAGCATCCTAGAACCCGGAATCATCCAATATTTTTGGTTAATTTCTAAAAATCTCCAATTTACCAATTTTAGGGGTTTATTCGTTTTATCTCCCGAAACCCGTTTTATCCACGAATACCCAACCCAAAATCATTAGGGTTTGTTATACCAACAGTGATATGAGATATTTATGCTAAAAAATAAATAAAGCAAGTAAACACTTGCCTCGTGGATAAAATCCGACATCCTCGAGCCGAATCCCGCGGAGGCCAGTCGGAATCTCCCCCTTTTTCTTCTTTTCTTCCCTCTCTCTCTCTTCCCTCTCTTCTTTATTCTTCCTCTTCTTTCTTCTCCCCCTCTCCCTCCTTTTATAAGGAGAAAAGGGTTAAACTCCCTTAAAACCAAAAACGACTCGTTTACCCAATTACGAGCCTATTTAACTCCAAAATTACCCGAAACTTAATTTCGACAATCGGACACTCTTTTCCGACTATCTCGGACATTTCGAGACTCATGGCGCAGTCGAAATTTCCATCCGAGGTACTTGACCACAAATTACTATTCTAACCCAAAATAATTAAATGCGGTTTTCTACTCAAAATCTTACCTCTTTTGTCGCTATACTCCACGGCGCCATATAAATAAAATATTTCGACCTATATAGTCCCAAAATAATTTATAACCCCCTTAAAAATCATTAAATCCTCGAAAATCCCAAAAGTTACTATTTTGAGAAATTCTCCAAATTCCAAATTATACTAAATTATGGAATTTAATCATCTCCAAAAGGGCGGGTTATTACATGAAGTCATCCCTTTCCTCTCATGCCGAGGAGAATATGTTACTAAACAATGGCAAATGTAATGATTCTAGCATAATATAGAACATATAAGTTACTGCATGTGCATAAACTGAAATCCAAGAAGATGGGTGTACATTTATGGTGAAGAGGATTTTAAATAGGCCAATTTAGTTCATTTTGAAGTGGGTCAATTAAAGGTTGCAAACCTTAATTCAGTCCCATGTAACGTATGATCAAGACTATGATTGAGCTTTTACTTAGTCCCCTATTTAGTATTTTCCCCAAGATGTGCTTGAAACCTTATATTAATAGGCTATAAATTATTGTAAATATACTTTGTTGATAAGTGATGACAAGGTAACGGGGAAAAAACATCGAGCATGTTTTTGGGGATTCGGTCTTGATATTATTTTGTCAAAATCAAGCTTGTCGTATAAGAGGTACCTTAGTTTTATATGCTTTAACTTAACATAATGTTTGTCAGCCATTATGTAATTTTACACATGATATACTTTTTTTTTATTTTTTACTTTTGTAGCACATCATCATGCCATTTGAATATGATTCAGCTCAGTGTTTTGGAAAAAAAAAGGAATATGATATAAAAAAGAATCATTAAAAATAAAAAAAGAAACAAGAATCACATGATTCCAAACATATCCTATGAGAACAATGGTTTAAATGTGATACATGCTCTATCATTTTCTCATTTTTTTCACAAAAAACATTTCTTATCTATCCAATAGAATTTAATTCCATTGGAAATAAGAGAAGTAAAAGAATGTCTAACAAGACACTCATATCTGTTTACTCTTTTATCTGCTTATTATGAAATGAATTCTTTCACTACTTTATTATCAAATACACCCTAAAAGAAAATAGTTATTAATTCTTGATGGGTTTTTGTCTTTTATTGGGGTCACGCCTTATATAATGGCGAAATGACTCTTCTTACTTTGTGGGCATATATTATTTTTCCAAACTATGCTAAATATTATTTTTAGTGACCACCTTTAAAAACTATATATTAATGTTGATCACGTTTCATTATTTTTTACTGTGGAAGAAATTGGCAAAGGCAATAGATATTAGTATTAGTGTTGATGACGGCTGTTTGGTTATTATATTGTCAGCATTATCAACAATGAGTTTTGGTCAAAACATGTTTATGTATTGTCTATTGCGTTGACGTCTTTACGTAATTTTTATCCCACCATTTAGATGGAAACACTCGCGAGAGCACACACATGACATAGAAAACTAAGACCAAAGAAGAATCATATTAATAATATTTAACTTCTGGTTTATATGTACGTTAAAAATTGCGACTAATTCCATAAAATAATGAAGTATTCTAAGCAATGCTGAAGACACTAATATGTGGTGAACACTGACATTTTTATTGTAGAAAGTGTATGTAGATATTAGAACTTGAGACAAACTTCAATTCTAGATATATTTAAGTTCATTCGTTTTAGTCCTTGCTTCACAAAACTTATTTCGGCTGATTATCAAATGTAGATCAAATTACAAAATAACTGTTACGTACAAATAGGTTTATAATTTAATTTGTAGATTATAATCAACTAAAAATAATCAATGCCAAATGGGGCCTTAATATAATCTAACAAACACAAAATGGTAAAAGTGTTCAACAAAAGCAATATAATCATTCTCATTCTCATTAATAAATTTGTGCATGTATCTTAAAATGTTTGTTTAATGCTTGAGAAAATGTGATATGAAGTACATAGTATTGGAAATGGATAAGATCCTTCCGCCAAACGAGTACACAATAATCCGAGAATTGAGCTACTTTGTGGATGCAATTTCGACTATTGCCAAGGGAATGAGATGGGGATGTCGCAATGAACATACATTGTATGGGGTTGAGAAGGAGAAAGTAATGTTGGGATTTTTAAAAACTTATTTGCCTCTAGACTCTATAAACTCATTGTGGAACAAGGCTTTCAAAGTTAATTAAAACCCTCAAATTAAAAGCAGTTGGCTTTCTTTTATTATTGTAATTGTCAATTGTATTTGGAGATAAGAAATCTATCTTTATTTGAAGATAAATATCCTTCAATTAGATGTTGCATTCATTCCATTAACTCATGGATTTGATTTGTTTGGAGAATTTGAAAAGGTTATATGCTTAATACACTTTTTGATTTGGAGACCCTTAATTTCTTCAATATCAAAGGCAAGGTGAGAAAAATCTGATGATTATGGAAGTTAAGTAGTTTCCCCCTTTAGTTGTCAAGAAAAAAATTAAACACTAATGGATTATCTCACACTTCTCAAGCTTCATCAGGTGGTGTAATACCATGAAGAATTTAAAACCTATATTATATTGTCATAACACCTACAAAAAATATATCCGAAGTGATAGTCAAGAAGCTAGGCAGTTGACTTTTTGTATGTGAAAGTTTTTTATTACAAAGGACTAATGGAATAGACTACTGGAAAGATTAGTAAATCGACTTCGAAATGGATTCCATACGCGGGTAGAATTCATCTTGTCATAGTTGCTTTATGTAACGTTAAAATTTACTATCATCCCTAAAAAATGGATTAAAGAGATAAACCAAATTGTTAGAATGTTCTTATGTAGCATTAAAATTGATGCTGTTGAAGAAGTGTTAGGGGAGCCTTCTCTTGACTAGTGAAAAGTCCCGCCAAAAACAATGAAGAAAACCAAAAAAACTAGAAAACCCTCAAAACTCAAAACTCAAAACCTATTGGAAAACCACTAAAGTATCCAAAAATTCTATAGATGTTACCCAATTACCACCCTAAGAGCTACTACAACAAGAGTATGAACACAAAAATGCATTTCTCCTTAGAGTTTATGTGTTTCATCAGTGACTGTTACCCATTATTATGATTACTTTATTGGGTCAGAGGATGATACTCTGCATATAACCCTATATAATAGGGACAAAGGACAGAGTTGGTCTTCACCTATACAGGGTTAGGGACAATATGATCCTTACACCGTAGATATTGAATAAAAGAATATAATGTTTTATAGATTTCAAGTGGATGTGAGTTTGGTCACTTTTGTTTTACTCTTTTAGTTGTTTATATATCTGGTGACCAATCAGAGCATCGGGGACAATAATCCTTCTTCATTAGAGGCTTACTTATAATTTATACATGTAAGTGAGTAAAGTAGTTATTTTTAGTAGTCTTTAATTGCACAAGCTTCAAAGTACTTCTGTTTAGAACACAACATACACAATAGATAGATAGTTTCAATGATGTGAAACATTTTCTAATAAGATACTTGTCCAAGGTGTTTGAAGTAGAATGCGATGCATCAGTTATTAGTGTAAGAACAATTTTATCACTGCTTCAGGCATAAATAATTTATTATGTACAGCCACTACTAAGCACTGAAGAGTCTCAATATCAAATAGAAGTTAAATCCAATGCTACAAAGATGGGTATCACTCTTGAAAAAAAAATCTTTTGAAACACAAATCTAGAGTACCAAATGTAGTTCCACAAAACTTAGGGAAGGGATGTGGGATGATTTGTATTGGGATGTCGAATCTGTAATACAACTAAGGAACAAGACCGAAACACCAGTCTATATTCGCCATTACATGTTTCAAAAGGTATATGGTAGTACCTATCCATGGACTTTATTATAGGTTTACCCCTCACTCAAATGGGGAAATATTCTATTTTTATTATGGTGGACAGATTCTGTAAGATATCTCACTTTATTTCCCATAAGGAGATCGGTGATGCCTTAAATGTTGTTAATCTATTCTTTCAACAGAGAAAAAAAAATTACTACGAAATGCCAAAAATATAAATATGGACATAAATTATTTATTATTTGTATACCTTAGAATGTTATGAAATCTTTTCTTTCATGAAGGAATACCAAGATGATTGATTAATGAATGGGGCATACGTTTTTGGTGGACGTTTAATAATAACTCGCCTATCTTCAAATCTTCGAATCCATGATGCGCAAAGTTGGGATTTAAACTACCTCCAACTCTTAGCCATCTTCGATAACACTTGACTTTTGCTCCTCAGATCGATATCAAACTTGACCTAAAGACAAATAAATTAAACCCCAGTTAAAACACAACTAAATCTGAACAAAATACATATTTGTTAAATATCAAAAATTAATAATGAATCAATATTTACCTGTATTGCAATCCATAATTTCTTTTTATATGTATTTGACACTTCATTACATCTTCTATAATTTATTAGAATAATGGACTTAACTAACAATCTGCAATAACTCGTTAATTCTATTTTACCGACAACTGCCTGGCATTTCTAGTTGAACAAAACCCTTACTCGTTCTTCAGTAGTTTAAATTTTGATCAATTGTTTGAGCTTTGTTGGCCCTCTACCATTACAAGTGTCATAATTTTCTGCTATAACTTCATTTTCAGAAATCCCGTTATGAGCGTTATTTGAGTCCGCGTGATGTTGATTTTCTACTTTTTTCGGATCCATGTAAGAACCAAAACCTTGAATTAGAAACCAAAAAAGGTAAGATATTTTGACTCATTTTATTTTCTTTAGGAATTCATTTTCACATTTGTTCTTTCATGCTGATCATAATTTCAGTGGGGGAGAGAAGCGGGGATGATTTCATTGGGGATGAATTGTTTCTTTCTAAGAACATGAGAAGGTTAAAGTATTTCAAACACGAATGAAAGTAAACTGAGATACAAATAGGGAAATAAGATAGAAAGAATACCTAACCAAAAGTATCAGATATGAACTCAAGTATCGTTACGATTCTGGATGAAATTACCTGAAATAAAGTCAAAATAACATCATAGATAAGCTTCCTTTAACTTTTGTCCTCCTTAAATTTTTATGTCCATAAAATGGTTGATAGGCATACCATTTACAAAAATAAATAAAAATAATAAAAAAAGAGTAGATTACCTTGGTATCTTTGATAACACAAATGATTACTAGACAAATGTCCAATTAGATACTAATGCATTATGGACCAATTACTTAAAAAAGTCACCAGTGTCACTATATACCTATGGATGTACATATATAGATGGTATATACCAATTTTGTTTGCATTGATACCATAACGTATGGAAATAATATTTTATGTATTAATAAATAATCAACTATGTGCGTGTCAGTGTTCCAACAAAGTCATCCTTCATGGTGGAAGCTGATAGGAGTGATGGTTATCAGAAGCAACTAAAAGATCATATATGGAACCTAAAGATCCAAAATTTTGAGAATAGCATGAATCGACTTAATTAATCAGCAAGTCATTCAAAGGACAAACATATAAAAAACAAATAGATGGAAAATTCAGTTACTAGTAATCACTAAGAAATCAAAACACATTGTAGTGAATTGAAATAAACGATAAGAAATTGATTCACTTCAAATTGAATGTCCAAACATAGCAAACAAAAACTTAATAAGAAATACGTTCCCTAATAACATCCAATCAAATAGAAGACTTCCAATTCACATAAAAGGATAAATATTTAAGAGGATGATATTTGATTGTCAGTCCAATTCTCCTTTCAATATTCACGTGCATAATTTGATGAAATTTCATCAATGACATTGAACGATTCAACATTAGGCAATACACTGGTCTGAAGGTCATTTCCACCACAATCGACCAATGCATCACCATTTCCCTCTTCATAATATTCCCTTTGAGGAGATGACAGTGCAATTGACCATATAATAAGAAATTGATCGGGTATGTAAAAGACTTGCTTGGACTGAGAAGCCAAGGTAAAAGAGTCGAATTTATAAACAATTTTGACGAAAGTTAATCCAAATTTGTCTATCCTGATGCTATTTTTGTTCTCAATCCAATCGCATCTTAAATGCAAAATAGTCTAGCATCCATATCTCGTTAATCACACCATAACAAACCATATCTTTTAGAACAGGTTTACCATTCTTCGCGCTAGCTACTTGCATTGTTTTGGACACCATGTTAACTCCACTATTATGGTGAACATGAAAATCATCACGATCCTTTGTTTGATATCGACATTTGTTAATGGCATAACCATCGTATTTTAATACATATTGACGTGGTCCTTGAGCCAACCAAATTAAAGTGTCTGACACATTTGTATTTGGGACATGTTGCTCAACATCAACCTCGTATTTGAAGAAGCGTATTTTACGAATATTAGTAAAAATAATTTATGACAACAAGATATATTTACACTTTTATAGTGCATACCTTTCACTAAACCATTGAATAAAGGTGCGGTTATGCTCATCTTCTAACAACTTTTTATTTTTCGCTTTACAAATGTGCATTTTCGTCAAGTACTGCATATGCTCCCTACATCAAGTTATGAATTAGTAATGTTTCATATAGAGGAAAGTAAAATTCTACAGAGAATGTTTTATTTCAGTATAATTACTCGATATAAGGTTGAGGATCATTAGTGTTATGGAACACATGGAGATATGCATGATTCAATAACAAACGATCGACTTCAACGATATCATCACACCCCACAGGTCTGTCATCTTCTAAATTAGAAGAAACTCAAATTGCGTCTAATCCGGATAAGAACTCTGAACAAAACTCTATTGCTTATTCGACTATATAATAATTGGCAATGCACCCTGCTTGGTGATTGTTTTTTTCTCACGCAATCTTTCGAAACTTTCATATACCTAAAAATAATTAAGGATAAGACTACAGTCATGATGTATATTTGATTATAATGGAAAAAATATAACATACTCACCTCTTAATTGGGTACATCTAGCGGAAAAAAACTGGATCAAAAGGTTCGACCTCTGTCACAAGATGCACTATTAGATGTATTATGATGTCAGAGAATGATGGTGGAAAGTAATTATCTAAAAAGCACATTGTGACCATAAGATCCTTCTGAATTTCCTTTAATTTCTCCACATCCATTACTTTCACAACAAGAGCATTGAAAAATAAGCATACTTCAATAAGTACATATCTCACATGTTTGGAAATACACCTCGTATAACAACATTAAGCAATTATTGCATTATAATGTGATGGTCATGGGATTTAAGGATGTATAATTTTAAATTTTCCATAGAGACCAGACTTTTGAAATTCAAACAGTATCCATCTGGGACCTTAAGATCACGCAAAGTTTCACACAATATTATTTTTTCTTCTTTAGATAACGTGTAACGTGCTGGTGGTAGGTAAGTCCCTTTCTCGTTAACTTGTGGTGCTAACTCATTCCTTAAACCCATCTCGATGAGGTCATTACGAATCTTCACTGATGATGCTAAGAATCAGCACCACCAGGTAAGGTGTTTTCAAGCTCAATATAGGAATAACAATGGCAGCACAGTTATATAGAGAGATAAGAGAATGAGATGAGGATAAGAGGAATCAACACCGGAATATAAGTGGTTCAGCCAATCTGGCCTACGTCCACTGTGAGTGTGTGAGTAATATCACTGAATGAAGGCACTAATGGCCATGGATACAATCTCTCAAGCTTTCTCTCTCTACTGTATATTTAGACAGAGTTTTAGCTAGGGTTGAATAATTGGGCTCCTTTTGCAAGGTAGGGGATGATCCCTATATATAGTGCCTAGGGGGTGTAATGTACCCCCTATGCATGTAATGAGCATGTGTGTGGTAGCCTGACCAATGTGGGTGTGCCATCTGTCACTATCACCTGTAAGGAATGATGATGAAATATTCTCCCCATGTGTGGAGAATAATCTTGTTACAACTGATTTCTGCCCATGTGTCCTTATCCAAATGTCAACAGATGCTCGGCTGCCATATTGGTGATTGACCTCGGCCTGGGAGAGGCCGAGCTGTAAAGGCTTGATGTTCGTTCAATCCGAGATGTGTCATTGGGAGTCTCGACCTGATCTCAGCCGAGACATTATGCTGGGGTCGGCCCCAGCCGAGGTTGGACTGATTGCATGCTGAGGATTACTAAGGCTTCTTGTCACCTCGGCCCAAGCCGAGGTTGGACTGGTTCCATGTTGAGGCTTATCGAGGCTCCTTATCACCTCGGCCTAAACTTGGCCGAGGTTGCCATACCCAGGTATATGTGAAGGTTGTTGATTCTTGTGATGCGCGTAGTGTCCACTGAAATGTAGATGGTAGTGTCAGCTTGGGCCGACCCTTTGGAGTCTGGCCGAGGGATGATATCGTGGGCCCATGGCTTATTTAGGGTTGATCAATATCTCGACCATCATCTCGGCCGAGGTTAGTGTCTCTGGGTTGAGGTTACACTTGGGCATATCAATCACCCCCAGCCCTTAGTCATATGTGAGAGCAAGTGGCTAGGGGATCACTACACCTCCGAGACCCATCCGTCCTCAGCTAATACCTGCGTGACACCTGTCCATGCTAGAGCATACATACTTGGTTGGCATGTGCTGTCAGCTATCCTTTGGGTTTCCCAAGGCAATGATGGGCCTTGGGAAACGTGCCCAAGTATTTAAGGGTTTAAACCCTTCTTTTTCTTCCTTCTTCTCCATTTCACTCCTGCGAACCAAATTTTCTTGAGATTTCTCTCTCTCTAAGCTCCTCTACTCAACGCTCATCTACAGAGGCAATTGTTGGTTTTCTTGCGAGCTTTCCTTATTTTCATTCACCGTTTCATTTCCAGGTACTTTCTCCCCTTCATTTCCCTTGTTTTTGGCTTTCGGTTTGCATTTTTCGGTGAGGTTTTAAGTTTTCCGGTGAGCTCCATTGTCTCAGGCGAACTGGGTTTTCTTTAAACTTCCAAGTTTGATCTTTAAACCCCTTTATTTTATAAGTAAATGGTGTTTATAGTTTTAGGAGTTTTTCCCAAGTTTAGGGTCATCCTCTGATACTCAGACCTTTATACCAGCTTCTCGAGGATTTCCCCTCTCTCAGAGAGAAGACCCTAGAAAAAATTAGGCAAATAGAGAGAGCTCAAGAGGAAGCTCGTAGGACATAAGAGTTTCCCATTAGACCCTTATTTCCACCACCTCTGAGGGTTATATATCCTGACACCCCAGAGAACTTCTATTATACAGGGGTGCCTGCTCATCCAACTCCTATGTCTGAGTCTGAAGCTTCTACCTCAGACCCCATGTCAGTGGACTCTTTCCAAGAAGCTATGGATTTCACACCTCGGCCTGATTAGGCCGAGGTATCCAGCCGAGCTTCATCCCATAACGGGTCCAGCACCTCAGCCTCTTCTTCAGAGGTTGAAGTACTTGAGCAGAGTGTGGCTGTGCCACCCATTCTTGATGCCATCCCCCTGTCGGCCGTCACAGGGGAAGAGTTCGCTCAGTGATTCCCTAGTAACCCATCTACATCATCTTCGGCCGACGTTGAGCTTGATGATGATGATGATGAAGATACCGAAAACGATGTTGATACCTTTGAGGCGTCCGAGTTCGAGAGCATAGTCACTGAGGTTGATCTTCTGTGCTTCAGATACTTGTACTCCATCAGTCATTCCATCAAATTAAGGAGACCTCTGAGGGAAGAGAGGGCCTATTATGGCCGAGATGGGGATATCTTCTTGTACGAGAAGATGTTTAAGTTAGGATTTTGCCTACCCATTCATCCCATCATTGAATCCATTCTCTCTTACATCAACTTGGCCCCCTCAAAGCTATCTCCCAATGCTTGGAGAGTCACCATAGGGGCCATTATCCTGTGGAGGGCAGTCCACCACTCTGACCTCCCAGTTCAGGTCTTTGTTGGTTGTTATGTCCCAACCTCGGCCAAAAACTATCCGAGCTACTATCATTTTGTGGCTCGGAGGCCTGAGAAGAAAATGCTCCAGGTGACTCAGACCCCTAATCATAATTTGAAGCCCCGTTATTTCTTTGCCTCAGGACCATGGGAATTTGGTCCATGCGTTCCCTCATCCACACTGGAGCCGAGGATACCCCTCAAATGGGGAAAGGTCTCTGTGTCTACTAGGGCCGATCCTGGTTTAAGTCTCCAAAATATGCAGAAGGTGAAGGCCCTGCAAGACCAAGGGGCACATGGTCTGTTTGTAAAGTTTGAACATTTGCTGACCCCCCAATATCTCTCGGGGACGAGCCTTAGTGGAAGTCCCCTTGTTGATTTTAGTAAGAATTTTTATTTGAAGTTTAACCTCTGAACTCATTCATATCTGATTTCTAACCCATATCTTTTAATCTTTTACAGAGCGACCACCGGGCATCCTAGACGAACTGTGGGAGATGGCTGCTCCGAGCTTGGCGAGGCTTGCAAAAAAGGCTGGTCTGAACGCTCATCCCCCAGCTCCCACAACATCCAAATCTCAGGCCTCAAAGAAGAGGGACCCTGAAGCCCATCCCTCTGAGGATCAGAGGCCGACAGTGAGGCAAAAGAAGGCCTCAGATGCTGCACTTCCAATTTCTTCGACCGACATCCTGACGGCTCATCTGGAGCAGCTGAAGTTAACGAATAGTGTGGTTGGCCACAGCAGGCAGACCATGGACGCACTCGCCTCTGTAATGACTGAGGCCGGCAGGCATTTCTACAGAGCCATGGACACCTCCCTACTGGTTGAGTTCGGCCTTCACAGAGCCATCCAGGTATGATTTGTTCCTTTGTCAAATTTTTATAAGTGCAACGTCTGACTTTTCTCCTGCTTAACCTCTTCATTAAATGTGCAGGGAGTGACTGCCATGTATCAGCTATCAAACTGGGCCATGAGGAAGTTGCCCCTTATCCAGAAGGGGCAAGAGGCCGAGAAGGTTGAGAGTGCCCTCAATGCTGAAGTCGACCGTCTGAAATCAGAGCTACAGAACTCTGAGAGTAAGGCTAAAGGGTTGGAAAAAGACATCTCTATGCTTGTCAAGGACCATGCCAAAGCCCTGAAGGCAAAAGATGACTCTGTGCAGTAGAAGGTCAGCGCAACTGTCAAAGCTTCCCTTGAAGATACCACTCCCAAAATAATTTCTGAATACAAAGGCTCAGACGGGTTCATGGGTTTTGGCTTTGAATATCTTAAAAGAGGTATCAAGGCCACTACCAAATGGGCTGAAGTCAGAGAGAAGGAGGTCGGCACTCTAAAGGCCTCTAACTATGTGGGTCTCGGCTTTGCTAACCCTCAATTTGCTCAGGCGCTTCAAGAGGTGGAAGACGAGGCTGCTGCTCCAGCCGAGACTGCAACTCTGGGAGGGACCGAGCTCGGAGGGACAGACCATGCTGATGATGTGGCTGAGGTGACCAACGCTGATCAAGTCAACCCAGCCGAGACTGTCAATGTTCCTCCCTCTGACCTTTAGTCTTTTTTTCTAACTTGTAACAAAAATTTGTATTTTGTAACTTGTAACACCTCGGTATTATGTAAGGAATATTTGTAATCAATGTCTCTGAATGTCCTATGATCTCTTCCTGTTACTGAATGTCAATCTCTTTTATTATTTTGTTGCAGTGTTCTTGTTTATACTCAATAATTTTGGCCTCAAGTTTCTTCACCACTGAATTGTAATTAAGCTGTGAGGTCATCACCTAAGACATTAGCCTTACACTTTCACCAAATTAATGATGTTAAGGGTCTGAGGTCATCTGTTAAGGTGTCTAAGCTCAGACCTCGTCACCACCGAGTGATGTTATGAAGGTCTGAGGTCGTCACCTAAAACGTTATCCCCATAATAAATTTCACCAAATTAATGATGTTAAGGGTCTGAGGTCATCTGTTAAGGTGTCTGAGCTCAGACCTCGTCACCATCGAGTGATGTTATGAGGGTCTGAGGTCATCACCTAAGATGTTATCCTTAATATAAATTTCACCAAATTAATGATGTTTAGAGTCTGAGGTCATTTAACTAAGGTGTCTGAGCTCAGACCTCTTCATCACCGAGTGATGTTATGAAGGTCTGAGGTCATCACCTAAGATGTTAGCCTCATAATAAACTTCACCAAATTAATGATGTCAAGGGTCTGAGGTCGTCTACTAAGGTGTCTGAGCTCAGACCTCGTCACCACCGAGTGATGTTATGAGTGTCTGAGGTCATCACCTAAGATGTTATCCTCAATATAAATTTCACCAAATTAATGATGTTTAGAGTCTTAGGTCATTTAACTAAGGTGTCTGAGCTCAGACCTCGTCATCACCGAGTGATGTTATGAAGGTCTGAGGTCGTCACCTAAGACGTTAGCCTCATAATAAATTTCACCAAATTAATGATGTCAAGGGTCTGAGGTCGTCTACTAAGGTGTCTGAGCTCAGACCTCGTCACCACCGAGTGATGTTATGAAGGTCTGAGGTCGTCACCTAACACGTTATCCTCAATTCACCAAGTTAATGATGTCAAGGGCCTGAGGTCGTCTGCTAAGGTGTCTGAGCTCAGACCTCGTCACCACCGAGTGATGTTATGAAGGTCTGAGGTCGTCACCTAAGACGTCAGCCCCATACTAATTTCACCAAATTAATGATGTTAAGAGTCTGAGGTCATCTGCTAAGGTGTCTGAGCTCAGACCTCATCACCACCGAGTGATGTTATGAGGGTCTGAGGTCATCACCTAAGACGTTATCCCCATAATAAATTTGACCAAATTAATGATGTTAAGAGTCTGAGGTCATCTGCTAAGGTGTCTGAGCTCAGACCTCGTCACCACCGAGTGATGTTATGAAGGTCTGAGGTCGTCACCTAAGACGTTAGCCTCATAATAAATTTTTAGTTTAAAGAACGAAGCAAGAACTGATATGGAAACTGATCTTTATTAATAACCTCTTTTCAGTAAGATAGTACATTTACATAAAATTCCATGCAACATCATATGTAATATCTCTTGAGATGGTCAGCATTCCATGGGTTAGTGAAAGGTTCTCCTTCTAGGTTTTCTAGCCTGTAAGTGCTAGGCACAACCTCTTCCGTTACTTTGTAGGGGCCATGCCAGTTTGGGTGTAGCTTGTTTTCCTTATGTAGGGTCTTCTTTAGCACTAGGTCTCCCACTGCAATGGGTCTTGACTTCACCCTCTGGTTGTAGAATTTCGCTGCCCTTTGCTGGTAGGCTGCTTTTCTGACCTATGCGTCTTCCTTTCTTTCTTCGATAAGATTTAGGTCTAGCCTCCACTTCTCCCCATTGCTTTCAGGGTCGTAGGTCTGAATCCGATGAGTTGGTAGTCCTACTTCCGTTGGTATGACGGCTTCTGAGCCATGTGGCAGCATGAATGGTGTTTCTCCTGTTGGTGTCCTTGTCATGGTTCTGTAGGCCCATAACACTGCGTAGACCTCTTTTGTCCATCTCCCCTTCGCATCTTCTAACCTCTTCTTGATTCCGTCCAAGATTATTCTGTTTGTGACCTCGGTCTGGCCGTTTGCCTGAGGTCGACCAGGAGATGAGAAGAATTGCTTAATCCCCACTCTTAGGCAATACTTTTCTAAGGAGGAGTTCTTGAACTGGGTCCCATTGTCTGAGATGAGAGTGTTCGGGAGGCCATATCTGCATATGATGTTCTTCCAAATGAACTGGAAGGTCTTCTGCTCTGTAATTGTTATCATCGGTTCCGCCTCCACCCACTTTGAAAAGTAGTCAATGGCAACTATCAAGAATCTATAGTTGTTGACAGCTCTTGGCAAAGGTCCTACTAAGTCAATTCCCTATATCGCAAATGGCCATGGAGAATAGATTGACATCATAGGCTAATGAGGTTGATGAGGGATAGTGGTGAACCTTTGACATTTGTCGCACCTCTTAACATAGTCTGCAGCGTCCTTAGACAAGGTAGGCCACCAGTATCCCTGAGTGATGATCCTCTTGGCTAAGGGCCTTCCCCCTATGTGGATAGAGCAAGAACCCTCATGGACCTCCTGTAAGACCTGGGGTACTTCGATGGGATGGACACATCTGAGGAGGGGCAATAGATACCCCTATTTGTACAAGACATCTCCTACTATTGAGAACTTGGCAGCCCTGTATCTCAACTTTCTCCTTTCCATCTTGGACTCAGGTAGCTCTCTGTCTCTTAGGTATCTGACGAGCGGGTCGATCCATGAGTCTCCCAGGTTCACATTGTGACAAGGGCTACATACCTCATCCTCCTCAATGCTCGCTTTTCCTAAGACCTCGATTGGAATGGTCCTTCTCAAATCTGTCTTCATTGTCGAGGCCAGCCTTGCCAACGCATCAGCGTGATTGTTTCTCAGCCGAGGCACTCTTTTCAGCTTTGTTTCTTCAAAATACTCTAACAAACTTCTTACCTTCTTTAAGTACTTGGCCATCCTTTCGTCCTTGGCCTCTTATACCCCCAACACTTGGTTGACAACCAACCTTGAGTCGCTATGGAGTAGGAGTCGCTTTACTTGAAGAGTTGTTGCCAATAAGAGACCTGCTATCATGGCCTCATACTCAGACTCGTTGTTAGAGGCCTGGAAGTTGAATCTCAAGGCGTATTCAATGTTGGTGCCATCTGGGGCCGAGAGTATTAGCCCCACACCGCTTCCACTATCACAGGAAGAGCCATCAACGAAGAGGCTCCATACGTCTGCATCTGATGAGAAGACCCCTTCTCTCATAATCCCCTTCTTGAAGAGGTATCAATCCTCTTCGTTCTCTTCTACTCTAATCCGAGTTTTGCCTGGGATAACCTCTTGTCGGCCTTGGAAGACGTTTGGTGCAGTCTCTTCCGAATCTCAAAAGACACTACGGTTCATCCCTTCGCCGTCATCTAAGCCTTTCTCTGTCTCGGCCTCTTCCCAGGTGAACTCTGCGACAAAGTCTGCGAGTGCCTACCCCTTGATGGTTGTCCTAGGCTGGTAGGTAAGATCATACTCTCCCAATTCGATGGCCCAGGTCATCAATCTTCCGAACTTCTCAGTTTTGTGCAGAACCTGCCTTAGTGGGGAGTCAGTGAGGACTACCATGGAGTGAGCTTGAAAGTAAGGCTTCATTTTCCTTGAGTCATGTATGAGGGCATAATCCAACTTCTCCATCCAGGGATAATTCTATTCAGACCCTTGAAGAGCCTTACTGTTGAAGTACACAGGCCTCTGGACCCCATCCTCTTCCCGTATGATGGCCGCGCTGATGGCTAATTCAGAGACTGCCAGATACACAAACAACCTTTCCACCATGACGGGCCGAGGCAGCAATAAGGGAGACCCCAAGTAGGACTTGAGTTGGTTAAAGGCTTTTTCACACTCTTCGTCCCACTGGAAGGCCTTTCTTAGGACTTTAAATAATGGAAGACACTTTTCTGTCGCCCTAGAAACAAACCTGTTAAGGGCAGCCACTCTTCCGGTGAGTCTCTGGAAATCCTTGATAATCCTAGGAGTCTTCATGTCGAGCAATGCCTTGATTTTATCAGGGTTTGCTTTAATCCCTCTCTGATTAACGATGAACCCCAAGAACTTCCCGGCTCCTACCCCGAAGACACACTTCACTAGTTTGAGCTTCATTCTGTACGAGTCCATGACGTCGAAGGTCTTCTCTAGGTCCACTACGTGAGTGAAGGCTTTCAGGATCTTCGTTAGCATATCGTCCACATACACCTCCATGGTCTTACCTATTTACTCCTCGAACATCTTATTGACAAGACGTTGATACGTTGCCCCCGTATTTTTCAGACCGAAGGGCATCACCTTGTAGCAGTATGTCCCTTTGTCAGTAATGAAGGCTATCTTCTCAGAGTCTTCAGCATCCATGAAGATTTGGTTGTAGCCTGAATAAGTGTCCATGAAGCTCATGAGCTCGTGCCCTGCCGTTGCGTCCACCATCTGGTCTATCCTAGGTAAGGGATAGTTGTCTTTTGGGCAAGACCTATTCAGGTCAGTGAAATCTACACACATTCGCCACTTCCCATTGGCCTTAGGCACGATGACTGCATTTGAGAGCCACTCCGGGTAGGTGACCTCTCTTATGAACTCAGCGTCTTCCAACTTTTTCACCTCTTCTCGAATGACGTCATACTTCTCCCTGGAGTACACTCTTCGTCTCTGCTTGATCTGCCTGGCATCTCTGTCCACGTTGAGCTTGTGGCTCATGACCTCAGGGTCGATGCCAAGCATGTCTGCGTGACTCCATGCTAAGACACTATGTCTCCTTCTGAGGAATTTTACCAGCTCTTCCTTGATCCCTGGATCTAGGGCCTTACCGACCTGGATGGTTTTTTTCGGCTCGTCCTCATTGAGGATGGTGGATTCTACCTCTTCCGCGGCCTCGCCCTTCTTCAATTTTATTTCATCTCTTGGTTCAAGAGTGTCAATGCTGTAAGTGGCGGTTGCTCTCTTATGGGCCTCTCTCTCTTTGGCCGAGTTGAAGTAACACTCCCGCGCCGTGGTCTGGTCCCCTTGCACTTCCCCTACTCCATAAGGAGTCGGGAATTTTAGCATCTGATGGACCGTCGATGGCATGGCTTCAAACTCTTTAAGGTCCACCCTTCCTATGATGAGGTTGTAGGCCGAGAAAACGTTTTTGTCCATGACGAAAAAGTTTATCTTCTTAGTCAGCCTCTTAGGCCACTCATCCCCCATCCGTACATCCATTTCATACATGCCTAAGGGGTGTACCTTTTCACCACTGAAGCCTATCAAAGGGTAATGGTAGGGCACCAGCCTTGCCCTGCTAAGACCCAGGCTCTTGAAACAAGGCCAAAACATCACGTCTGCTGAGCTTCCTCCATCAATGAGGATCCTTCCTACCTCGCACCCATGCACCCTTGTTGTTATGACCAAAGGGTCATCACGGGGGGCTAAGATACCCTTGAAGTCGAGTCTGGAGAACCCCACTACGAGGGTGTCCATGTCTACCTTCTTCCTCTTCTGCACGGTATCGGAAGATGTTAGATTCACAACCTCAGGCTTGGCCACTTACCTGGCCTCTGCTACATGAGCCTTCCTATCGGCTACCTCAGAGCCACCTCCTGCAAATCCCCCACAAATGGTGCTAACACCAAACGAGATTATACCAACCCTCTTCACCGGGGTGTTGTCATCCTTTGGCGAAAAATCCGGGTCATCTTCATCATCTCCCTCTGAATCATCATTCCTTCTGGCCGGGACATCGCCTCGGCATCTGTCATTTCTTCTCTTCTTAGGGTCTTCTCTTCCACCCTTCGGAGCCTTGCCATCCACATACTTCCTCAGCTTTCCAGATTTCAGCATCTTCTCAATCTCATCCTTTAAAGCGAAGCATCTATTTGTGACATGGCCGTGATCCTGATGGAACTCACACCATAGGTTTTTGTTCCTCTTATGTGGCGGGGCCTTCAGTTTCTCCGGTCACCTCAGAGTTTGATCAGTCTTAATCTCATTAAGGATGTGTTCGCAGCTCACAGTCAGAGGAGTGTAATGAGAGAACTTGTCATCTCCTGATCTCTTCTTCCCCTATTTCTTACCTTGGGACCTCCCAGTGCCACCGCGGTTCTCCTCCTCATACTTGGCTTCCATTGCCTCTTCTGCATTCATTACTTTCCCTGCAGTTGCTAGCATCTCCTCCATAGACCTAGGGGGTCTTCCGCCAGTTTCCATAGTAGCTTCCCCTTCTGGAGGCCTCCTATCAGGGCGGTCATGGCTATGCTCTCTTCATAATCTTCCACCTCCAACTTCTCTTTGTTGAATATTTCTATGCAGTCTCTTAGGCTCTCACCCTTAGCCTGTTTGACATACAGAAGGTGGGTAGTCTTCTTTTGGGGTCTTACCCCAAAGCAGAAGTTGTGGATGAACTGCTCAGCCAAGCCTTTGAAGTTCTCAATTGAGTTCTTCGGAAGGGAGGTGAACCAACTATGAGCTGCCCCTGTCAAGGTCCCTGAGAAGGCCCTACACTTCGTCTCATCAGGGATCGAGTAAATGTCTGCTGCCAGCTGATACATCTCGATATGGTGCACAGGGTTAGTGCTGCCATCATACTTGGGAGTCACTGTAGGAGGCTTGAACTTGGCTAGGGTTGGGAACCCCACTATCCTAGCCATAAATGGGGAGCCCTCTGAGTAACCCCTCTGTAATGGGTCCTTGCTTTTAATGAGGTCTTCTATTCTCCTCGAGGCGTTGGATGGAATCATTCCAGGGTCTTCTGTCATCAATTTGGCCGAGGTTATCCCCTGCCACCTCCCTGTGATGGACATAGGGTTCCCCAGCCACAACACGTTAAGTGTTGACCTCTTCCTGTTCCCTGGATCTTCCTTCACATGGTCGGCCTTGGTCTGGCTGACCTTTCCTACCCCCTCTCTGAGAGCCTGCTGCGCTCCTCGACCTTGATAGCATGTGTCTTAGGTCATTCACCGGGCCTAGCCTCTCGAAGGCCGACCCTCTGCTCAACCTATCAAAGGCCAACCCTCTTCATTGGGCCTCTTCTCTTCTTCGGTCGACACATCCTTGACTCTGCCTAAGAGGTCGTACAGTGTTATCTAACACCTCATACGGCTCCCATCAGTCTTCTGGGGCCTCTTCAGCTTCTAGGTCATCATACCTGTCCTCTGGGCAAGGGTTTCCCTGCCTCCCCAGGCGCAAGCGCCTAGGGTCAGTAACGTCCCTTATCCGTTGGGGTGCAGGATGGTCCTTCATTGGAGCCTGGGGTGGTCCCCTGGCGTCAGGATGAGGCTGAACTGCCGCCGGAGTTATCATATTCGGTGAGACTCCAGGTGGCCTCATCATTATGGTTTAGCTGAGCTGGGAATATTGCTCCTTCATGGCTTGCTGTGTTGCAGCTAAAGATTTCAAGGCTGCTGCTACCTCCGCCATTTCGGACTGGGGAGGAGCCAGACTGGAACTAGCCCCTCCACCTCCGGGCGGCGGAAGAGGCGGTGGTAATTCTGGTGCCATGTGTTAACAATAAAGAGCTTGAGTAGTAAGTGAGCTTAATACCTTAAATTACCTATTTCAATGGTGAAATAGCTCCACACAAGGGGTGGTTCCTGGTTCACCACCAGAGTCTCCGGTGAGGTTAAGCAGAAAAAAAGGAAGAGATAGCTTCTCGATTCCCACAGACGGCGCCAAAATGATGATGCTAAGAATCAGCACCACCAGGTAAGGTGTTTTCAAACTCAATATAGGAATAACAATGGTAGCACAGTTATATAGAGAGATAAGAGAATGAGATGAGGATAAGAGGAATCGGCACCAAAATATAAGTGGTTCAGCCAATCTAGCCTACGTCCACTATGAGTGTGTGAGTAATATCACTGAATGAAGGCACTAATGGCGATGGATACAATCTCTCAATCTTTCTCTCTCTACTGTATATTTAGACAGAGTTTTAGCTAGGGTTGAATAATTGGGCTCCTTTTGCAAGGTAGGGGATGATCCCTATATATAGTGCCTAGGGGGTGTAATGTACCCTCCATGCATGTAATGAGCATGTGTGTGGTAGCCTCACCAATGTGGGTGTGCCATCTGTCACTGTCACCTGTAAGGAATGATGATGAAATATTCTCCCCATGTGTGGAGAATAATCTTGTTACAACTGATTTGTGCTCATGTGTCCTTATCCAAATGTCAACAGATGCTCGGCTGCCATATTGGTGATTGACCTCGGCCTGGGAGAGGCCGAGCTATAAAGGCTTGATGTTCGTTCAATACGAGATGTGTCATTGGGAGTCTCGACCTGATCTCATCCGAGACATTATGCTGGGGTCGGCCCCAGTCGAGGTTGGGTTGATTCCATGCTGAGGATTACTAAGGCTTCTTGTCACCTCGGCCCAAGCCGAGGTTGGACTAGTTCCATGTTGAGTCTTATCAAGGCTCCTTGTCACCTCGGCCTAAACTCGGCCGAGGTTTCCATACCCAGGTATATGTGAAGGTTGTTGATTCCTGTGATGCACGTAGTTTCCACTGAAATGTAGATGGTGGTGTCGTCCTGGACCGACCCTTTGGAGTCTGGCTGAGGGATGATATCGTGGGCCCATGGCTTATTTAGGGTTGATCAATATCTCGGCCATCATCTCGGCCGAGGTTGGTGTCTCTGGGCCGAGGTTACACTTGGGCATATCATTCACACCATATTTTTTCCGGTAATGTTAAGTAAATTCCCAATTATACTCTCACAAATAGTCTTTGCAATATGCATTACATCCAAGTTATGTCATACTGGAAGATGTTTCCAATCCCTAAGCTAAAAAAATATTGACTTCTTCTTCCAACATATAGCATCTTCATTTTATATACTTACTTTCTTCTTTCTCTTCTTCAATGTCAATTTCTTTCTAGTAACATGCTTCTTTCCCCAAGAGACCTTGATCCCCCCGACCTTCATTAATATTTGTTCCCCACTCAAAGGTTCAGGTGGTAACCTAAACTCTTTCTCACCCTTAAGACTTTTTTTTTTAATTTTGAAACGGATGTTCTAGTGGAAGATACCTTCTATGCCCCATATAAATTCACTTAGCACAATTTTTCAATCTTTGAGAATATATCTCTTCATTACATATTGGACAAGCATAATATCCCCTTGTAGTAGTTTCGACAAATTCTCATATGGGGGGAAATCATTAATTGTCCACAAAATGTTAACTCTAGCTATTTTATGGCTTATCTATTTTATGTTTTAGATGCTGGGTTTAGTCAAGGATTAACTGTTGTAGTAATAATCTAAATGTTAAGTCTAGCGGTGTATAAAATAGTAAATTTTTGGGATTTATGTCACTTCTAGTGGTGTATATATTTTGTATTCATTTTGATGATCAAGGTACTAATTTGATATTTTATATTTGTTTGTGAGGTTCAAGATCTTTAAGGCATATTTTTGTTCTTTAATATGTGTTAACATCTAGTAGTTCTTCACATCATTTTTTCACATGTCTCCTAAGTTTCAACATTTCTTTTTATAGGATTAAATCCTATTAGTAAAAATCTTTTATTATATTATGAATATGGATAATTTTTTTTTATAATATGAATAATTAGCTTACTTAAGTTTCTTGAGTAAATGTTTTTAGACAGGTATTGATTTTAAGTCACCCAATGACAAAAATAAGTGACACCTCAGAGTTATGGGCCCACTGTTCAGAGCTAAATGCTCAGAGGCGGAGCCGTTGTTCCCTAAGGTAAAGGGGAGTGATCTCACGACCAAAGTATCATGGGAAGTGAATGGGTTTTCTTAGGACAAATCGACAGAAGCTCCTGCACATGTCAAGCAGTCTTCTTTTGTGGTGCACTATTATGGTTCGCCATCTTTGTCCTATGACGATCCCATTTCTTATTCCGGTGGATGCTTCATGTGTGTTCAGGCAGACGAGAAAATTTTAGTGGAATCGGGTAGTTGTTGGGAGACAATTAAGAGGAGCGGCACGGGTATTAATGTTGTGTGAGCCATAAACTAAAGTTTAGTTCCCTTTTTTAGTTAGGAACTTTTGGCTATTACTTGTGACAATTCAAATGAATGTGATTATTTATATTTTATACCTATTTAAAAGTTTCTTCTCATGATAGTCGAATTCTTTTACAATGGTGTATTTGTACTTGAACTTTATAATGTTCTAACACTTTAAGATTTGTTCACTCGGCATAAGTTTTTGCTATTGATTTTGTTACTATTTTTCTAACTATTTTCTTTATTAGTTGGAGTTTGAGGGAAATCTTCAATTACGAAATCTATGGAATAAAAAAAATAGTTTTCTTATTTTATAATTATTGGGTATTAGAAAAGATTTTATCGAGTACTAAATGTGACTATATGTCAACTGCTCTGAGTCCGTCTAAGATTCCCAACACCAAAGGAAACATATGTTTACGTTATAGTTATTTGGATATATTTATAGAAGTGTATAAGTATATGTGTCCATCAAGGCTTCCCCAAGATGGGATTAGTGAGCAGGTTCAAGGTGAAGGCGCCTAGGGTTTAAATGAAAATTAAAGTAGATAGATCTAAATATAAATATAAAATAACATACCTTATGCGATTGCCTAAAGGCTTATGGTGACTTGGAGCAAATAGGGAATAGCTTTCGGCAATAAGGCGGCGAATATAGAACCGCAATCAAGTAGAATGAGAACCATCAAAGTGAAAATAATTTAATTTTTTAAAATTCTCATGATTTCTGTTAAGGAAAAAATACCATACACAAGCACCAATAAATAGATAAGCTAGGGGAAAGAAATTGTTTAATAATGGAGTTTTATCCAACACAAAAACTACATTCCATTATATCACGACATAAATTAAAAATAGGTACATACGAACAAATGGAATCAATAGGATGCAAAAAATAACATCAAATTTAATGAAATATGTATAGAAAATGAAATATATCCGAAGAATATGTAATAAGTTGTCAATAATATATGTTAGGGTGTGGCTTGGGTTGTGGTTTAATGGGAGAAATATTTCAATACACCGGCTTTAAGGCAAGAAAACTATCACCACCGTCACCTCTTCCATGCATAAAAAAGATAACTATATTTCTAAGTGCCAGTGAGGGATCTCTGGACAAATGGAGGTTTTAGAGTTTTCTAAATTGGCCAAACCTCCTTCAACAAAACCCAACAAAAAGAATTCACCAAAACACACAATGCCATCTTCAAAGCCTCAAAATTCCCATAATCCAATACGACACAAAACGCATTCATATACTAAAAACTCAATTCCAATTAAAGTTTCACCAGTCAAAAATTTATCTTACACTAGAAGGCTAACAAGGGAGCCCACTTTCACTTACAGCAAGTTTAGCATATGAGGGTAGCTGTTAAGCAAAAGTCAACAGAAAATAGAGTTTTATATTGAGATTTTTCAAATAATGCTATGTTATTAGGCCACATATGTAACCTTAAACAAGTCGACGAGGTACCTTACTCTCATCATAACATAGCGGTTACTATACACAATGATGCGATTAGAAGCACCTCATATGATGAATCGCCTTTTTAAACATTTGAATATGATAACATTAATTTCGCCTAATGTTTTAGTTACATTAACTCTACACATTCCCTTTAGTGTGTGTGTGTGTGTGAAGGGGGGGGGGGAGGTTTTAGTTACATCCTAATTCTACACATTTTCTTTATTTCAATGTGTTTTTAAAAATCAACTCACCTTTTCTAGTATTTGAATTTGATAACATTAATCTCGCCTAATGACTGGTATATTCATTTATTGTATGTGTATATTTTCTTTTTTTTTATGAAACTTTTATAAGAGATTTTTTTATCATCTACTAATTCTTTCATCTCACCTTAATTTTCATTTATTTGCAACTTGTCCTAATGTATTTAACCAAGTTCTTGCATCTCATCGAGTAGTTATGGGGTTATTGTAACAAAATGTAAGTTTAAAATAAAATAAAGTTCTGATTCTTTGAAGATTTGGTTTCTAACTATAATTTACTTTTTCATTTTTTAGTAATTTTCTCAACTTTTGGAATTTAGGTCAGCTCCCTTATATAAGGATGCTTTACTCAGTCTAATAATCTATTATGGCTTGGAGTTTTCTTTCTCTTAAAGAGAGTTCCTTTTGAATTCAAGGCAAGCTATTATCCTATTATTCATTTTTTAAATGTAAAGCGATGATTTATAAAGTTTTAGAAGTCGTTCATCGATGAGAGAATTGAATTAGAGACATGATTAATTATCAAGAGGGAACAAGAGGGAGAATTTTCATAGTAAAGGAGAGAATTGATTGTGGGCCTTTTTTATTACAAAATGAATAATTAGAATAAGCGTAGAACTGAGAGTGTATCAAAACTTATTGCTAAGACATTCAAATTTTTTTACTGAAAGACTCATCTAATATACACAATGCAATATTTGAATGTATCCGTACACAATGAATATAAGTTTAATTTAAATTCAAATTTATAATAGACCATTACATATGAATTAAATATGGGTGACGCAAATTACCACTCTCACCCTTTACAATACCCTACATTTTTTGGAGGTTAGCTGGACTGGAGCCATCCAATAAATGTTCAATGTAACCTCATTGAGTCACACACAAACTCACATGCATAGTCATGATAGCCATGTGGGATTAAAAAATGTCCATGTAATGCTAATTAAAAAGATCAAATGAATTAGCAGAAACACTTTGAAATATTTAAATTTACTAAATGAAATAATGGAAATTACCAAAATAGGTTTACTGTTCACTCAAAATCAACAGTCATAAAACTAAATAAATGCGGTACAAGTTTTTTCCGTTACATATTCGAGTCTCTCACCGTCTCCTACCTCTCTATATGCAACATTAGAAAACATTTATTTAAACCCAAATTACCATGAATTTGGGGATCAAAGTCTCTATTATAAATCATCACTTTATTCAAACTTGAGGCAACTACTCTGTTCAGATTCAGGAGTGTAGAACTCTAATACAAAAAAATGGTTATTATACTAACATGATGCGATTGCCGTGGAGAGGAGGTGGGGACTCGCGACGCTGCTTCGAGGACTTACAAGGATGATGAAAGAAAACCCGAATGGGTATTGGAAGAGAGGATGAGAGATAGAGATAAGTGAGATAAAGAAAATCGGGATGGGTATTATGGAGGACTGGCAAGAAAATCAGGATACGTATTGAAAGTGGGAGCTGTGTTTGGGTGGGAGTCTCAATTTAAGTTGGTTTTAATAAAAAAATGTTGTATAAACAATCAATTAAAATTTATTTAGATTGTCTAGTTAAAAAAGTGATGCAAAAAAAATGAAAGAAGAGGTTTACTACAATGCACTTTAGAGTGGTGTACATTCATTTATAGAAGTTCCTTAAATAGGTATTTTTCTTGTAGTGTCATAAGACATAACTAATACCTAAAAAATACTCAGAACCATTTTACCACTCCAAACACATATTTCTTCCATGATTATTGAGGTAACCAAATCTTGGAAAATCTAGCAGTCTTCAACCAAATCCTTAAGTACCGATAAGTAGTGGCGATGACGTGTTTAGGTTTCGTGTTTGTGTAACGGGATACTCCAAGCCAAAAATAAGATCAAATGTGTGCAGTTATAAATTTTTATCTTACAAAACCCATAGGTAACATGCATTGTGTCTACAGTTGCACACATTGCTATAGAATAGGTCACCCTGGGTGTTTCGATTATGATCTTAGAAAAGGTCGTAGGAAGTCTAAGATTAGAATTACCAAGGTTATCCAAACCCTAGATCATCATGTTACACCTATGTGGGTTAGGAGAACCAATTTGGGGCACTCAATGACAGTCTTGTTGATTCTCGCATACTATCATATAATTTTTCACATGCTATATCTTATGAGTGATTGTGGTTGCATGATTTTCATACACTAGATTTTGTGCTTCATTTTATAAGATTTTTTGATTGTCTGATGTTTATCTTTTGTATTTTTATTTTTTATTTTTTTGGGTCTTGTTGACAAACAGATATAAAATATTTTATTTGTCTTTTGTTGTTTTAAGAAATTGTTTAAAAACTCAAAAAGATTTTTTTATGTCTAGTTTAGTTTTAAAATTTTTATGTGGCATACCGGTGTGTTAAAATCCCATTCCTTCCACGTATCCATGTGTTTATGACATTTGATTGTGAGTTTTAATGCTTGGATTGTTCTTAATCATGCTTTCATGGAGTAGTTTAAAATTGATTTACTTTGACCGTTTCACTTTATATATGCCTCTGCACACACTTTGCATGAGGTCTTTTGGATTGTAACTTCATATGTTACATGAGCTAAGTGAGGTGTTCTCACATCAATCTTGTCATTTACATAATATTTTTTTACTATGGGGGATTTGTGCATGTAAGAATCATTGCATGAGTTTTATCTTATTTTATAAACATATGAGGGTGCAATGGGAAATGTCTATGGAAGGAGAAATATCCTTTCCATGAAGGGCCAGTGTAAGCAAGAATCTAAAAGAAAAGAGAGGCAAAAAAAAAGGAAAATTGCCAAGGCCAAATTTATGCATTGATGCTTCAATATTTGGTATCTTCAAAAGAAAAAGAGAATATATATATATATATATATATATATATATATATATATATATATATATATATATATATATATTAGGGTGTTAATTTGAAAATTAATGGATTTGGACAATGAGTCCTAGTTGAGCTTAAGTGTTTGATGCTATTGATCCGAGAATCGTCAATATTATATAGGTTATTGTGAATTGTGTACGTTTGTCATCTTGAGACTAGACTGAAGTTTATAAGTTTTTACAGTCAAATAGAACTCCTTGAAATTTTTTCACTAATTGGGTCATATTTCTTTTGTTGCTTGTTCACGGCCCTTTACTCCATACCACTTTTGTTTAGACACATCGATAATATGCTAGAGTGGAAAAATTATGTGTTTTGTATATATATATATATATATATATATATATATATATATATATATATATATATATATATATCTTGTATGTCATTAGTATATGTTCAGTTATGTATATATGGCTTGTTTTGTTTTAAGTCTTTGCATTTTCATTTAAACCATCATTGTCATATGCTTAATCTTCCATTAATATTGGCATTGTGTATGATCACTTTGGTATCTTTTGTTGCTTTCTATCATTGGTATATCATTTACGCATCATAGTTTTTATCTTGTGTTTATTATTTGGACTATGTGTGCTTGTGTTGCCGTATTATTTGTCGTTGAATGTGTCACTTCACATCTTTGCATGATATAACTTGCTTTACTTTATTCTTACATGTGTTACATTTAGGGAGATTATTTATTATTTTTCCTCTAATTCTTTGTCTATTCTTGAATAAAAATGGACAGAAATCTATCTAACTCTTTAACTCGGGGTGGGGCGGGGGGAGATTTTTACTTTGGGTGGAGATTTTTAGACAACGGGGGATGGTTTTTCATATACGAATTTATATTGTTATATTCATGTTTCATTTTAAAAGTGTGTTTAACTGTTCAGGTTTAGCCACGATTGACGAAAATTTTCAATAAAGAAAATCTACTCACGTTTGTATCGATCAAGCATCTATACTTTTTACTTTTAGGGTTATGATTAAATCTTACTGGGCTGGACGTCACACTAGGTTCTTGTTTTTGAGTTTTGTCCCTGAATAGCCAAATGGGTAGATAGCTAAGGATGAATTTTTGAATGAAGTCAATTTGTGTGTATTGGATTTATTTCATGTTTGGACAAAACTTGTTTGAGTCATAGGTTGTTACTATTTCAGTTTGTCCTTTAAGCCCGTGACATGTGAATATAAGGCTTAGTAGCCAAGTTAAAACAAAATCGAGAACATATCGAGTTTTAAGATGAGTTTCATCTTCATCATCACAGGGATATCAATGAGGTATAATGCATATTTATATTTGATTCCTCGATATGTTTGGTTGTTTGTTTATAAAATGTTTTTGAGCCATTTTTCGTGAAATAGTTTCAAAAGAAAAATATTTTGGGATTTAATTTCGTTTGAACGAATTTTCAGTCTAATTCAAATGAGGTTACCAGTTTCATGCGAACGAGATTCAAACGAACTTCAAACGTCATTTCTCCGATTATAATAACAATCTTGTTCAAATCTCGTTCGATCTCCGTTCAAACGAGAATAGCCATGTCATTCGACGAATGTTTTTTTATTGTAACGATATTGCTATTATCGTTCAAATGAACATTGTTTCTCATTCGAATGACCTGCCTCAAAATTTGTGTTTTATCTGAATACTCAGGTTTAGCAACAGTTTTTAAATAGGGATTTTGGGAAAACCAAATCTGCAGTCTTATCTAAAGCCTCCCAAACCCTAATTCAAACCCAAGTTTAAGATCAAGGAATCCTACATCTATGTGTCTGTTTGACATCGATTATGTGTTTCACCATAGGTGTTTGCTCTTAATACAAAGAGTTTTTGAGCGGTGGATACCGTGTTTATGTTACGTGGTGGCTGGACTATTCACCAGACAAGTAAGATCTGCGAGATACCAAGACATGTGAAAGTGTATGGGTTGTGTGGCTGTTAGAAGGCATCCAATAATGGCTATGAAGAAGGTTATAAAGAACAATGAAGATCATCATGTACTGAAGGTGTCGAGTATATGAGTAATAATATGTTGTTCTGGTAAATGTACCCCTTTTAATTTCAATTAATTAAGGAGTGAGCAATTAACCAATTTAAAATCAAGCACCTATTAAACCAATGTTGTGTAAACTATTAGTCCAATTTTATCTTTCTCTAAGCATACATATAAGTGAATATGCAAGAGTAAAATAAACTAATCACACAATGCCACAATGTACGGGGAAATTTCCAGCGGGAAAAACTTAAGACGACCTAACTTACACAAACTCCACTATGACATAAGATGTAATACAAGGATGACTAATGACTTACTCACAACTCGATGCCTTTAAGAAAGTTTCCATCTTTGAATATCTCATTGAACCTTATTCATAAATACACCATAGGAATTGACCCACATCCCATAACACATTCCTCATGCATCTTGGGGTCCACCGATCTTTGACTTGAAATCGTTATCGTAGTCATATGAAAGCCACTGAGTAAAACCAAATCGCTTAATGGAGTGTAAATAATCTCTGGTTTTGGCAACGTGGGATCTCAATAGAATATATTATCTTGATTCTTGAAACTCAAAACTAGGGTGTAAACAGGGTTCTGTGAGGCTTTAGATTTGTTATTTGAAAATATTTTCGAAACCCTTGTTCTTGAAATAACTGTACCATTCCTTTAATTTATTAAAACACATTAAAAGGCGAAAACACAAAAAATAAGGCATCTTACTCGAAATAAAATGAGATTTTGTTCGAACAAAATATGTCTGTAATGTCCCGTGTTTTTATAATTGATTTATTTAATTAAATGGGAATTTTTGAGAAAAATAAAATTTATATTTTTCTATTTTTATTAATTAATTATGCTGGTTTTATTATTTGGAAAGTAGAATTTCAAACGGAATTGAAATCGGATTTAAAATGAAGTTTTTATGAGAGTTTTCAATTTAGCTTTTAAAAAAATGAAAAAACATTTGTCACGGATTTAGGCCGTGACTAATGAAAAATTTGATTTTCGGTTAAATGGAATTAAACGAACGGGAATGCCAGATTTGAGGCGGTTCGGTGATTTTTATTTGTAGTGTTAGAGTGGGATTATGATTCCTAATTAGTATATAACACTAATAATCCGTAGGGAGACTTCTCATAGTCATTTTTTCACAAGTTTTTCACCAGATGACTCTTCCAAAAGTTTTTCCTCTCTACCATAATCATCAACCTCCAACATAATCAAGTTTTTGTCACAAATTTTCGAAGGGTTAATTGAGGTATAATCAAGTTTGTTCAAGAACACTTCTTTGTTAATTTTTCGAGAGGAATCCAATCGTGCTACCAGTTTTGTTTCAACTTAATCTCAGGCATGAATACTCTATTCATTTACTTTAGTATTATGAGTTTTAAGTATCTCCTAAACACTTAATTGCATGTTTTCTTAAAAATAATTACTAACTTAATTAGAGGAAGTGTACACTAACTATGGGGCTGTTTTTATAAAATCTTGTAATCTGAATAATATTCACAACCCTTTGGGTGTGTAGGATTGATGAGTGGATTTTGGATTTTATTAATATAGGTTGCATGTAGAAAAACCTTGATTTAGAATTAAATGAATTTGGGGACGTATGACTCGTGTAAATTATGTAGAGATAATGAAATTGGAAATATGATGTATTAATGATGAAATCTCGGTGTATTTAATTTAAAATAATTAAATGATATTAAATGGGTTTTTTGTCGACGTGATAATTAAATTAAGATTTAGTTGAATTGGTCTATCATGCATAGTTTGGTACATTGATTAATTCTTCTAATTGATGTGACTTGTTGGTTTTATTAATTGCCTTTGTGATGACGGGTTGTTGGGTATTTATGCTCTCCCCATATTTTAGGATGCCTTATATCTATGGGACTGGTGGGTAGACCTTTTGATGATTTACGTCTTCTAAGTATGGGACTAGTGAGGGTAGATTATCGCGTGTTTATCATTTTGGTGGTGGGCTGATTTTCGATACTTTATCGTCGTTATGCTAGCCTAGGCATGAGACTAGGTCGAGGCTTATGTTAGAATTTTATCCTTTATTTAGGGTAGGACGTATTGATAACTTGGGGATCCTTAGGTATGGGACTAAGGGGTATTTGAGGATCTCACATCAAATAAAAGGGTGGGGTGATTTAAAATTGTGAATTTGAGAAAATGAGAACTAATGCCTAAGATAAAAGCGGGTATTAAAATTTGTGGCGACATAATGTGTCGGGGACGATAGTTTAAATAGGTTAGAGGAAGATTTATATCGTATCAAGTGTGGAACCTTGTCATGTGTCGAGGCCGACAGTTTAAATGAGTCAGAGGGAGATTAACAAGGGGAAGTATGACACTTTGGTGGATTACCACTCGGGACGGGAGGACCGTCATAATAAAAAGTGAGAACAAATATAAAAATTGAGTTAAGTTAATAAGATATTAACTTCGTTGGACTTGGGAATTTAAAATCATATTGGTGTGCCTTTATAAATGGGGATATCTACGAGTCGTTAGTAATTTATATTTATCGCGTTTAATTATACAGTTTAATTTAAAATACTCTATTGTGATATTTATTGTGTACAATGCTATTGTCTGGGTTCACGAACCCTATTTTGGGGAGTAGCGTGTATTCATGCTCAGGGCTCTAACCTCATGCGTTGATCAATATTTTCAGGTTTTAGTGCTGGAGTAATTGCAGGATTTTTGGAGATTATCTTGGAGGCACAACCGGAGTATTTTAGTTGAGTTTTGTAGTGTAGATAAGTTTTCCATTCCTTCGCATTTGTATTGACACTCAGTTTCTGGTTTTGATGGGCTATTCGGTTCCACAGTTTTACGGTTTTACTTAGATATTTATAATGGGATTTTATTCACTTTATATTATTGGAGATTGAATTTATTCGAGTTTTAGTATGAGATGGATCTTTTATGTCTTAGTTGGATGGTTTATCTTTTGCGATTGATTGTCATTTATCTTGTGGGTTAATTTATTTTCTCATATCTGTCTCATGCTAAGAATGGTATTTTATTTACTCACCCCCGCTTTATTTTTAGTGGCGGTCGACGCCAAAATTGAGAGAGGTGTGACAATGTCATTTTGTTTGAGCAAAGTAAAGTCGTGAGAATGAGATTCCCCAACTTGTTTGAATGGAGATTAAATGCCTTCTAACAAATACATTCTAACAAGGCAAAAAGGTCTTACTCGATGCTCGTCGGAATATTGTTAGAACAAAAAACTCAAACTCATTAGACTGAGATGCAAAATTTGTTTGAACGAAACTATAAAACTTGTTCGATTCAAATGTCCAGTTCATTTGAAAGACGTTGAGAACTAAAAATTATTTTATTAAAAAAAATTCAAAAATGAGCCTCAGTTAAATTTAACACCCAAACTAAGAAACCTAGGGATCAACATAATACACCAAATATACCTTTTTCGTGATCCAAAGGCTAACGTCGAAACTATGGCACCCAGTTGATATCGCTTTTTACTTTGGCCGCTTCGTGTCTTTGATGCATAATAGGTTTTGAGGTACAAACTGACATATAACCTAACCTATGACTCATACGAGATTGTCCAACTGGAATAAAGCGAATATTACAAATTTTACAATAATCATTACAAACTTGACCAACGAAAATTTGTATTTACAAATCTCCCCCTTTGGCTATTCCGGAGCAAAACCAAAATTAAAAAACTAGGCTGTCGAGCTCGAATACCCAATCCCCATATCCCAAAAGGACAAGGATATAAAATGATATTTGACCAACTCTATCTCTTGAGTAGTTTTGTTCTTTTGAAACTATTCTGCATCTTCGCTTAAACCGGCACACTTAACTCACCTTTCAAATGAAAAAATAATATTAAATGTATAAACCCCGTATGAAAAACTATCCTCCTTCGTTAATACATTCTTCCCCTTAGACCAAAATTCTCCCCGTTTTTGTTCGAGAATAGAAATGTTAAAGGTGCATAATATGAAACAAATGTTCTACCAATGTGAAACAACATACCGTGTGATATGAAGTCAACGACAACGAAAAATAAACATGACAACATAAGAATAAATATTACATATAATGAAACAAATCACATCAATTTTAAGCATATGATGAACATGGATTAAATTCTTTCAAAGACTTAAACCGATACGATATATACATATATAAACACACATATAACATGACACTCATGAATATCTATATATAGGTATGGCCAAAAACGACATACAAAAAATGTTTTTTACACTCATATGGCATAAATATATCTAAACTAAATGTGGCATAGAGGGAAGGGGAATGAACTGGAAAAAAAATATGTCCCAAACATTGAGGGTAGTCCAATGAGTTCTATTTAATCACATTAAATTGTCAAACTTATATTTGGCCTCATGTTACAAATAAAGTGAACTCAAAATGAACAAAAGAACTAAATGCACACAAGCCTAGAAAGTGTTGATGATTCTCAAACCAATATTGCCAAACATTAAGGATGAACTCACAATCATTGTGAAAACCATTAATTTTCAACTTATAGCACCCTATAAAAATTATTTTTTATTGTGTCTGAAGATATCACTTTTTATGAGAAATTTCTAAACTTTGGACTTGAAAAGTCTTTTCTTTTATTTTTTTCTTAAAAGACTCTTGCCAATGGAGGCCTTTCATGCAAAGGATATTTACTCCCTTCATATAGATTTCTATTGCACAATTTTATTTTTTTAATCCCAAGAGAAACGTCATCGCAATTCTCCTTACATGCACAAATACCCAAATAAATAGATTTGTATTTAACAAGATTGATAGGAGAACACCTCAGTTATCTCATGCAACTTAATAAGTTAAAATCCAAAAGATCTCGTGCAAGTGTTTGCGGAGGCATATGCATCGATGAATCCATTAAGAAAAACCAATTAAGAAGAACTCTATGATAAGGCATGATTAATAAACAATACAATACATTATAGGTCATACTCAAATGTTCTAGCCACATGGAAAACATGGAATAAATGGTATTCAAACACACCAATATGCCACACAAAATTCATCAACACTTCCAAGAGAATCTAGGACCGTGACTTTGAACTTAAATCTTTAAATCAATGCCCTTAAGATTTTCTCACAACACTCAATTCAGGGATAGGTTCACTAGGTTAAGCAAGGATTTAACGATATCCGAAAGTTTAGCATAAAATTTATCTAATGACTCATGCACTCCCATTTTAATGGCTTACTTAGTCGTCATATTTTGTAAGTTATAAGCCCTAATAGTATACCTACCTCCATGAGTGGATTTCAAAATATCAAAAGCATCCTTAGAGCTCTCACAAGTTATAGTACGTCTAAACTCCTCCATTATGACATTACAAAAATTACGTTCACACCCATGGAAGTAAACATCGAGGCATGTATTTTAGACTTTCTTCAAGGGGAATATGCTTTTATAAAACCACCTTCAGTGGAAGAAGACTAACCTTCTTACACTAAGTTCCAAACGTTTTTAGATATGGATTTAGAAAGAACTCAATCATGCCTTCCAATAAGGGTAGTTTGAGCCTCCAAACAAGGGAGGTCGGGTAATGGGACTTCCCTCATGGTTAAAATCCATAAACAACCGCAGACACACTAAATGCAGATCAACACAATAACCTACTGCACCCGTTCTAATACCAATTTGAATAGAATGCTTGAAGTGCGTGCTAGCATATGGACAAATTCCAATTTTAATTTCTATTAATTAACGAGTGAGAAATTAACGAATTTTAAATGAATTAGTGATTAAAATAAAGTTCTTAAACGATTAATCCAATTTTATCTTTTGTAATCATACATCTAGGTGAATATGCAAGAGTAAAATAAACTAATCACACAAGGCCATGTTGTATGAGGAAAACACACAATGGGAAAAACCTGGGATGACCTAGCCTATAAAAAGTCCATTATGATATAATATGTTATACATGGATGATAGATGACTTACTCGCAGATCGATGACATTAAGATGGATACCCTCTTATATTATCTCCTTGAATACTCTTCATTTTTACATCGTAGGAATCTACCTATAGCCCATAATGCATTCCTCGTGCATATTGGTGTCCAACTATATTTGACTTGAAACTGTTATCGTAGTCACATAGAATTCACTGTTACAAACCAACTCGCTCAATGGAGTGTAAACAATATTTAAACCTAGAAACATCTGATCTCAATTGAGCATATTATCTTGATTCTTAGATCTCAAAACTGGGGTGTAAATAGGGTTTTGTGATCCTTAAGATTTGTTCTTTGAAATTGTTTTGAAAGCTTTGTTCATAAAATAACAAAAACAACCCTTTAATTAATGGACAACATGAAAAGGAGGTGGAACAAAAAATGAGGGATCTCATTGGAATGAAAATGAGATTTCGTTCGAACGAGATAGTCCATTACATTTGAATGAAGTGCAATCCTTTGAATGAGATACGCGAACTCATTTGAATGGGGATCGAATGACTTTATAAGCCATACATTCTGCCCAAGAAGAAACATCTCGCTCGATGCTCGTTGGAACCTCGTTAGAACTAACACTTCAAACTCGTTAGAACGAGATGCAATACTCATTTGAATGAAACCATCACATGTAGTTGATGTCTCTTTCAACTCGGGTCACTTCTAATCTTTGATGCATCATAGGATTGAAGGTACAAACTGACACACAACCTAACCGGGATTGTCCAAACCCAATAAAGATAATATTACAAATTTTATAATAATCATTACAAAATTGACACAATGAAAATTTGTCCTTACAAATATCTCCCTTTGGCTATTTCGGAACAAAACCAAAATTGAAAAATAGGCCATCAAGCTCTAATACTTAATTTAAAACACCAAAAGAGCAAAGATACAAAGTGACACTTGACCAACTATACCTCTTAAGTAGTTTTACTCTTGTGAAACTTTTCTTCATTGTCCATTGAACTTGCATACATAACAACCCTTTCAAATTCAAAGAGAATATCAAATGTATAAATCACGAATGAAAACCCTCCCATTTGTTAATATATTCTCCCCCTTTGACCAAACTTTTCCCCTTTTTATTCAAGAATAGACAAAGATAAAGGTACATAATATGAAACAAATGTTATACAAATGTGAAATGACATATCATGTTATATGAAGTCAAATGGAAACGAATGATAAACATGACAATGCAAGAACAAATATTCCCAATAATGAAACTAAAGGAACCAATTTGAAACATATGATGAACATGAATTAAATTCTTTGAAAGACTTAAAATAATACCTTATATACATATATAAACACACATATAACATGACACTGATGAATATTTATATATAGGTGAGACCACAAACAACACACAAAAATAAGTTTTCCACACTCGTATGGCATAAATGTATCTAAACCAAATGTGGCATGGGGGAAATGGGCACGAATTATCAAAAAAATAAATATTTCTCGCATACTCAAGATATTCCAAGGAGTTCTATTTGATCACATTAAATTGTCAAACTTAGATTTATCCTCATGTGACAAATAAAGTGAACTCAAAATGGACAAATGAACTAAATGAATAAAATCCTAGAAAATATTGATGATTATCAAACAGATAGCGTCAAACATTTAAGATGAACTAGGAATCATTGTGCAAACTCATTCATCTTCAACTTATAACACCCTAAAAAATCAATTTTTTTTTGTTTTTTTATGAAGATATCACTTTTTATGATCAATTTATCTCATCTTTCACCTTAGACAATCTTTTCCCCTTTTTTCAAAGACTTTTGCCAATGGTGGCCTTTTATGAAAAGCATATCCAGTCCTTTCATATCCTTTTCCATTTCATTTTATTATTTTTTTAATCCTAAGATAAACCTCACCACAATGGTTCTTACGTGAACAACCCCCTTGATGAATAGTTATGTATTTGACAAGATTAATAGGATAAAACCTCACTTAGGTCATGCAACATAAGAAGTTAAATCCAAACAATCTCGTGTGATTGTGTGAGGAGGGATATACTTAGAGGAATCCATTAAGCAAAACAAAATAATAATAACTCCATAATAAGGAATGATTAAGATACAATCCAAAGTATTCCATGGTTAAATGGTCTACAACAAGGAAAACATGGAATGAGTGGGATTGAAAAACCCCAATATGACACACAAAATTTTTAAAACCAACACATCAAGGAAACCAAATATCTTTTTGAGTTTTTATAATTTTTTCACAAACATCATATCACTAGTAAAGAATATTACCCAAAGAAAACAACTAGCGCATGAATAACAAGAAAAACAAAATCACTCATAAGATATATAATGTGAGGAATCATGTGAAAGCATACGAGAATCAACAAGTCAAATATTTAATGTCTCCAAATCATATTTCCTAATCCAAATAGATCATTATTTTATTCCTCAAATTTTAGGAACCCTAGTGACACAGGACATAAAATTCCCAATACGGTTTCTAATATCAAAACAAAACCTCCTAAGGTGACCTTTCCTACCACAATGTGTGCCTGTGTAGACATGAATACTGTTACCCTTGGGTTGACATTTGGGAATATCATTAGCAGCAGTTGACTCTCTCAAAATCTTAGTCTTGGCTTTAGGAGCAGAATATTACCTAATGATGATAACAAATCCAAGAAATTTAGCATTGATCATTGCTAAACTAATCTTGTCATTTGTTTTGCATAGTTCCTAAAATATTACCTAACTTTTCCTACCTAGATTCCAAATCAAATTTGACATAACTTGGTTATCTTAATTGATCTTTAAACTTCAAATTCCTAAATACATGCAAATGTATAGAGTTATCAAATTTATGGACTCCTTCTTCACATATTTCATCATTACTAAAAGGTTATATCTCTCGCCCTCAATGCATGCGAGCTTCTCCCTAAGATTCTTCTCAAATTTTCTTAAATATTTAATCTATATATTGTTATTTCCTATGGCACTCTCTTTCAACATGGCCTCTAATTTAAACTTTTCCTTTTTTAACTTCATAGACTCCGTGTAAAACTCTGAAAAGGAAAATTCAAGATTACTCTCCTCACCATAACTACTTTCCTCTTCTTCATCTTCTTCACATACTTGGGAATCACAAGAACATACCTCATAACTATCATGCACATGATTATCTTTAATGTCAAAATATTTTTTATTTACGCTCACAGGACTAGCCATGAAAGTGATGTAGTTATGCTCCATAGGAGATTTCACTTCCCTTAATAACTCACTATCACTAAGGGTAGCACTGTAAGCTTAGGTCTTCTTACCCTTCTTCCTTAGTTTAGTGGGATACTCAAAAGTGTGATGCCTAAAACCTTGGCATTCATAACACTTGTCTCGGTTATCCATCTTATTAGGGTTGTTCCACTTCTTCCTATCATGATCAATGCTAAATTTCTTGGATTTATTATTAAAAAATATTACCTTCTCGAAGATTAAGAAATTTAGTGAATTGTTTTGCAAACCTAGGAATCTATTCGCCATCTAAATCAAACTCATTATCGGAATCTGATACATCCTCCTTACAATTTTTTTAAATCTAAACTCTTTTCTTTATTTTCTTCCTTTTTCTTTAGTGGACAAATGTTAATCTCATAGGTTTAGATATCACCTCCAAGTTCTTGGAATCCATATTATTAACAACACCAAGAGAATCTAGGACTGTGATTTGATAATTAAATCTTTCAAGCAATGACCATCAAATTTCTCCTCATAACTATTGGTTCAGATATATGTTCACCTATGTGCAATACCCCGTAATTTTTAAGATTTGATGAACAATGATGTTGGACACATAAATTTAGACTGAACTGGTATGAAATTGATTTGTTCATGTAGTTAGAAGAATAACGATGAATTAATTATTAAATATGGAATTAGAATGCTTGAATCAAAGATTGATGAACTAGGGTTCCAATTTATATGAATTTGGGAATTTTGAATTTTAGGGATGTTTGTCAAGGATTTAATGATTCTAGGTCGTTAGAAATTGTCCCTTTGTGTTGAAACTATGTTTGGAATTTATTTACGGGAGTTTGGGAGTAAACGGTAGAGGTTTTAGGGTTTTAATGGAAAAAAATGCAGTAGGCAGAGGTAGGGGACGAAGCTGTGCAACCTTGTTCAAACGAGATTGGATCTCGATCGAGCAAGGTGGTATCTTGCGTGAAGAGGTCGTTCAAATGACCTACAGTCTCGTTCAAATGATATGGAGTTTCGTTTGAGCGAAATGTCAAGATTTCTGCAAAATTCATTTTTGGTTCCAATTTGTCCAGCATAGTTAATTCGAGTGGGATTAAATAATGTGAAATTAATTTTAGTATAGGGAAGAATTTACTAAAGTTATTAGGGGATAAAACTTTAAGGTCTTTGGAGCGGTGAGTTATCCTTGAGAATTAGGAGAGAGATTAATCGTAATTAAATAAATATGTCATAAGTAGTAATAAGAATAATACTACGTATGAACTAAAATATTTGGGTTGTGTGTATACCTAATGAGATTGATGGGTTTGTGTGAATACTTATAATACTATTATATCTATGTATGACATACCTACCATACTTGCTATCATGGGAGGTCTTAAAGAGAGGACAGTTTTATCTTCAGGAGCCTTCGGGGGGATTTAGATTACTGCCTCAGAACATAGAACCTAGGTACGGTCTATCTGTGAGAATGATAGTGATGATGGTCATATGGGTGAGTAGTGTGACACCCCGACTATTTAAATACCAGATAACTACTACTTTATTTAAATTAATACAAAATGTTAAGTTGGTTCAGTTCATAGCATGACTGTCGAAAACACTTAATTAATTACTAACCACCTAATATTTAAAATAGTGAAGTGCCAAAATTTTAATATTTAAATTAACCATCAACTAAATAATTTAAATCATCATCCCAAAATCACATGAACAATCTCATAAGGTAATCAATGAAATGAAATAACTGATGTATGGAGTAACCACTCCAGTAATAGTAGCAATGTAAATAGACCAAGTACAATAGCCTGAATAAATAAAATCCCAAGACTGACCAGTTCTTACTTTAGATGCTACACATATTATTCAAAGAAATTATATTCATAACTCACACATTCATTAATCAAATTACTTAGCTCAAGTATTAGTTAAGTTCACAATATTCTTAACCCATTTAAATCTCTTAGTCATTCACATTTACTAAGTAACAGTGAATCAGTAACAAGTACATATATAAGTCACTCTCATTACATATATACATATATGGAACCTATAGGCTAAGTTGCGGTGCACGCATACTCTGCTATCGAATCCTGGTACATCACGTACATAAGGATCACGTGTTCCGAATCTCTTGGGAACCGTCTCAACACAAATCAAACATATTTGAGGCGAACATAGTTCACATACCCATGGGACACGTACATACCTATGCTCCCACGGTCAGCTGACTTATCAACTCAAAAATAAGCCAGTCACAGTCCTATGTCCTTAAGGTACCAATCTAAATCCCCCTAAAGGCACACAAAGATAAGATGGTCCTTTCCTGAAAATCAACCTCCCGTTATAGCAAGTATAATAGGTATGTCATACACATATTCATCCATATACTAAGTATTTACACAACTTAGATAATCATCATATTAGTATAGGTATATTGCATCCCTGTATCATAATTCTCACACATATAATAATATCATCCGATTTATTCTACACAATAGGTTTAGTGCGATAATTCTCGTCGTATAGTTTTGAGTAGATACCATGTCCTGAAAGGTTACTAAGTCTCCCGCTAGTCTCTAAGGTTGTCTCAGTAATTAAAGTTCCCTTTTTTAGTCTTTAACCTCAGATTATAGTTGGGGAAAAATATAGTCAGTAATCGAAAATTTGTAAGTCTACTACTTAACTTAAATTAAATATAATCATTTTTCGGGCTTCAAATACAAACATATTGGTCTTCACTAAGTGCCAATATGTTCAATAAATCATGACTAAAGAGATCTAAATGTTGGAAGTTACTCAATTATTTAAAGGGAAACAATTCACTTTTTCCAGAGGGTTCGATCGATCGAAGAAATGGGTCGATCGATCCAACAGTCGATCGATCGACATTCTTGGGTCGATCGATCGATCAAGCAGTTATCTTCCCATAATTCCTTTAACAGTTACGAGTTGTTCAAACTTTACACCCCAAATCCTCCATAATAACGTCCCAAACTCCCAACCAAGTATTATAATCATCATATTAACATATTTGCATAATCATTAACGAATTTGAATAATTAAATCATCATGGAGCATCAGTTTCTTGGATTAAATCACCAAATTTTCATAAAAAACCTATTTCTTCTATCTCCATAAAGATCTTCATATAAATAAACATAATTTTTTAATTCCCCACACAGGGATCATGATTTCGTAACTACTATATGTCCATAAGTTTATCTGCATGAAACTTAACCATATTCAATGTTTATTTCTACAGTTTCAAATTTATTTCCCTTATTTATGATAAATCATCAAAGCTAAACTATCATGTAAAATATATTCCTTAAATCTTTGCAAGATAAATCATTTGCCTTTGATTAGAAGCTTGTGATCCTTTGATGATGATATTGGTTGGTCCTTCCTCTCTTTTCGATTAGAAATCCAGTGATGGTGGTGATGTATAATGGTTATTTAGCCTTGGAACTATCTTGAAACCATTCCTTTCTTCTCACGTTGCTCTCTCTTGTGTTTAATAGTTAATGGCCCTAATAAACCTAAGGGTTTTTTGATATACAAAACCTAATTTTCGTAGGTTACTGTTCACCAAAATTAGAAATGACTAAATTACCCTCCAGGGTTGCCAATTAGGCCTAAAAATGCCCCGGGACCCAAACTAAACCCCCGACTACTGTTTTCTAACTATCTTGACCCTTGTGGACACATTGGCGCACTCAAAATGACCATATGGATGATATAAAAATAATGTACTTTTAAATCCATTTTATTGGTTCCTGACATGACTAACACGCGCGTCCCAACTTTATTTCCACAATTTCCGTATTTATAACTCGCGATAATATTAATAAATTCATTAATCATATATTACCATATTTTCTCAGTAATATTGAACATTATTAAGATAATCAAATACTAACTCTCATCTCGCTAGTATTTAAATTCGGATTAATTTCTAATTATTTATCCCATTTAATTCAATTAATCCCAAAAATAAGATCAATAAAATTAGGGGGTGTTACATGTAGGTGTGTGCGTAACCCATAGACCTAAAACTATGTTCCCCTCCAATATGTGTGATTTGTATTAATGCAGTTCCATAGTGATTTGGAACTAGTAATCCTGATGTACGTGATTTATCGCGATTTTATAGTAGAGTATGTACGCACCGTAGGTTCAACCTTTTGGGGTGATGTATTAGTATATATGTTATAATAGTGATATACATATTTACACTTGTGATTGTTATTATGTGTTGCTTAATAAATGAATTTTTTACGCCATATAATATTATTTGAGAATGTGGACACTTAAATAATTAATGAGATACTTGAGCTTGATTGATTAATAATGAAAATGCAAGAATAATTTATTCGGGTAGTATGGGTGGTCATAATGACTTAAAAGTCATAGTATGAGTCTTAATTTAAAATAGTTAAGTGTGGTAGCGTATCGAGTATGAGTTAGAAGTATACATTAGGCGTGCACAATAGTTGGGAGGTGAGAATCTCAAGTGAGTGCTCGAAAATTAACATGCACATAATATTTGCTTTACTGCAATTTTTAAATACTTGCTAAATTGTTTTAAAATATTTTACACTCGGGCTCTGATCCACCTCTTGAAAAATCTCTTTTCTTGCGAAATTATTTTTAGGTGTCCAGCCACAGGGACGCTAGGCTTAGACTGTTGGATCTTTTAATGTGTTGCAGCTATTGTGGGAGTTACAGGTCCTCGTATTTAGACGCCTCCACATCTATGACTTTAGTTCTTTGATTTAGGATTCTCAGTTAGGGCATGTGTCACCCATTCTCAGATTATTTACTTTAGAGAGACATTGTATTCTTTTGATTTCAGTATTTTAGTTTCACTTGGATTTGGTATTATTACAATTAATGGTTTGGATTTTATTTAATTGGAATGATTATGCCAACTTTATCATATTCATCTAGACGACGTTTTATTCACAAATTGTTATTCATAAGAATAGTGAATTTGTTGAATGGTTTAAATGAGTTGATTTTAATTATTGGGCAAAATGTTTTGGCACTAGCTTAATTAATTGCTAGGTGATTAATAAAATAAATTTTTTCAAATGTGATGCTAAGACTAAACCAACTAGATACTTTGATTTAATTTAATAAAGGATTGATCACCCGGTATTTAATTAGGTTGGGTGTCACACTAGGTTAAACGAGGAGTTAATAATATTCGATAATTTACCATAAAATTCATCAAATGACTAATGCTCTCCCTTTTTAATCATTTCAAAATTAGTTATCAAATTTTTTAACTTAGAAACCATAAATATATGCCTACCCTTATGTGTGGATTCAAAAATATCTCAAGCATCTTTAGGACTCTCACAAGTCATAATACGTCTAAAATCTTCCGCTATGATAATGAAAAAAAGTTCGTTCACATACTGTGAGTTAAACATCGAGGCATATTTTTAGCCTCTATCCAAAGGGAATACACTTTTGGCAAACCTCTTTTTATGGTAGTTGACCACCCTTCTTCAACAGAGTTCTAAATGTTTTCATTGATAGATTTTTAGAAAAATCTCATCCCCGCTTTCCAATAAGGATAATTTGAGCTATCAAACATGGGAGGCCAAGTAATGGAACTTACCTCATGGTTAAACTTCATAACAAACCCGAAAATACACTAAACTAGGATCAACAGGGTAACTTAATGCACCTGCTCTATTACGAATATGAGAAGCGCGCTACAAGTGCGTGCTATTGTATGTATAAATTCCAATTTTAATTTCAATTAATTAACTTGTGAGAAATTAATAAATTTTAAGTCAAGCACTTATTAACCCAATGTTGTGTAAACTATTAGTCCAATTTTATCTTTTCCTAACCATACATCTAGGTGAATATTCAAGAGTAAAATAAACGAATCACACAACGCGGTGATATATGTGGAGAACTCACAACGATAAACACCACGAATGACCTAGAGCACTTAAAGTCCAATATGATATATGATTTGATACAAGGACGAAAGATGACTTACTCCCGACTCAACGCCTTCAAGTCTAATTCCCTATTTGAATCTCTCCTTGAACCTTCTTAACATCTACATCATAGGAATCCACACATATCCCACAACGCATTCCTCATGCATCTCAGTATCCACTGATCATTGACTAGGAACCATTACTACGGTAACACGGAATATACGATGCTAAACCAACTCGCTTAATGGACTATCCACGATCTTTGTTGTTAGAAATATGAAATTTCAAAACAAATTATCTTGATTCTTGTATATTGCAACCTTGGTGCAAATATGGTTATGTGAGTATTTAGATTTGTTCTTTAAAAATATATTCAAAGACTTACTGTTAAAATACCTATAACAACCCTTTAATTTATAAAAAAATTGCAAAGGTTGCGACACGAAAATTGAGACATCTTATTCGAATGAAAATTAGATTTTTTTCAAACGAGATAGGCTATCTTGTTTGAACGAAGTGAACTCTTTTGAACGATATAACTAAAATCATTCGATTTGGGATAAAATGACCTTCTAACAAATACATTATGCCTGAGCATAAAGGTCTCGCTTGATACTTACTGAAACCTCATTAGAATTAAATCCTTAAACTCGTTACAACAAGAGAAAAACTCGTTTAAACGAAACAATAAAACTTTGTAAGGATAAATATCTAATAAAGTCAATTTGTATGTATTGGATCAATTCCATTTAGACAAAACTATTTGAGTCATAGGTTAGGACTTGTGGTAAGAAGCTTTTTGCGTATGGTCGTTGTCTTCAAAAGCTACTCTCAAAATTCCCTTGAATACTTACAAAACTTGTCTAAAAATAACTCGTATTGCAGTAAGTACGAGTATCAATCCAACTTCAAGGGTGAAACAATTAATGTGAAAACTTGCAATTCAATTTTTTTTTTTAAATTTGAAAACAATTTCAAGGGAAAAATTAACTAATTAAATGCTAAAATTATAAAATGACTAAATAATGAAAAAGAATGTGCAACCGAGTGTGAAATAATGTGAGAAGGTCAAGAGATGAGATTACGCGGCATTTTCAATTATTTCAATTTCTCAATTTATTAAGTTGAAATATTTTGAGATAATATTACATTGATAATCTAACTCTCGTCAAAATTATAAATTTAATAAAATATTTTTCAGAAAATTAATTTAAAAATGTCACACGATGAAAAATTAGGAGTACACTATTTTCAGAAAATGATCCGCTAGGATCAATTTAACGAAAACAATATCAATCCTTAAATTTTCAACACCAAATTAATATTCAAATATCGAGAAAACCTATCTCTAGTTTAATTCCTTAATTCAAACATTAATTTGTTCAATTAATTTACTAACTCTCGTTACATAAATTAATTGGTGACAGTTAAAATTAATTTACCTAGAAATATAAAATTAATGAAACCAATTAATTAAATTAACATCATTCGCAGTGTATCCCACCCCCTGAACGGGGTGTTTAGCCAAACATTCTCATGTTTGCATAAACAATAATAAATAGTATGTCAAGAAGGAAATAAATTGAAAAGAAAATATAGAAATACAATACACAATTTTTTTCACAAATTTGTCTTGAATTGTGCCTTAACTTCTTCACAATTTTCAACACTTGATTACAAAAAGAAGACTAAAAACTAAACCTAAAAATTATTCTAAAGCTAAACTAATTTTTTTTATTTTTTTTATGTACCTACTATGTATATAATATACACACTTTTCTCTATTTTCTGTCTCTCTATGCATCTCCCTTTTTTTCTGTGCTGATGAGAGTCCTTTAATGAGCTCCTTCTTCTTTTTAATAAGACACGAAGTGTTTGTTCTTTGAGAGATTTTTGTGGGATTTGGAGATGGCCAAGTCAAGGGATTTGTTGTGGTTTTTGGATGAAAAGATAAGATTCCGATTTTTATGGAGATATGGGAGTTGTGTCAAGGCTTTATGGAAACCGGGTTTTTGATAACAGATAGGTGGGTCAAGTTTGGTTCGGATTTTGGGGGATTTGGGGTTGAGTTTGTTGGTTCCGGTTTTGGAGTCGAAATCGCAGCTGGGTTGGCTCCGGATTTGGAGCAGCGGGTTGATGGAGGTGATGCCAGCGACAAGGATTAGGCTAGTCGGAGGTAGGTAGGACATCACCGGAGGTCGACATTTTTGGTGGCTGGTTCGGGACGTCGCCGACAACGGGGGCTACAGCTGGGTGGAGGTTTTATGGGAATTAATTTCGGCTTACCATGGGAGCGATTTCAGCTTCGGGTTTAGGTGACGCTGGTGTGGCCGGAATGGGGTAATGGGTTGGTTGGTTGAATGGGTATAGAAATATGAGATGGAAGATGGGTTTGTTGGTGTGTGTGTTTGGTAATGGATGGAGGAGAGAGAGTCGTGGGTGTTGGAGGTCGAAGATGGAGAATGGAGGGGTTAGTGTGTATTAGGGTGTATGTGGTATGGTGAGGGTTAGGGTTAGTTTTTTGTGTGTGAGTGGGTTGTATTATAGTAGGTAGGGGTGGCCATAGGCTCGAGGCCCGCCAAGCCCGCCCAACCCGCCCAATAAAAAAATAGGGCTTGGGTAAGGTAAATAGGGCCGCAAAGCGGGCTTGGCAAAATTTTATAGGCCCGATTTTTTTTCGGGCGGCTTGGGCATGAGTTCTTAAGCCCGATGAGCCCCGGCCCGGCCCGAGCCCCGAAATATATATATATATATATATATATATATATATATATATATATGTGTGTGTGTGGGGGGGGGGGGGGGGACTTCTATAAATATAAAAACGTATACCAAGTCTTTTCATGTAAAGTGAGAAACTTTATATATGGACTTTGTAATATATGGAGTTTAAAACAGTTTTTTAATTAAAAAAATTGGTCTTTAAATAAAAAAATAGGTATTTTAATTTAAAAAAAAATCTTTTAATTGACATAATAGGGCCCGATCGGGCGGGCCTGGGTAAAGAGCTTTCAAATCTGGGCGGGCTTGGGATTACATAATAAGGCCCGATCTAGGCCCGAGCGGGCTTGGGATAACACTTCATTTTTCAAGCCCGGCCCGAGCCCGGCCCACGGCCACCCCTAATAGTAGGGTGTAAGTGTGTATTGGGTGTTTGTGTTGTGTGCGTGTTAAATTTGTACCCCTAAAAATTAACACAAGCTAAAAAATAAACACTAAAATAAAATAAAAACTTAAAATCTAATAAAACTAACATCTCAAACTAATAAAAAATGAAAATAAAAAGAGATAAAATAAAACTCTATTAAAACAAAAGAAAAATATATTCCTAGTATAATAAAACTAAAAGAAAAGAAAATATATAAAATGAATTCTAATAACTAAAAAATAAATTCCTAAAAATCAATCCCAACAAAATAAAATAAATAAAATCTTTATTTGATTTTTGAAAATAATAAAAAGAAAATATTTTTGGGAATTTTGAAAATATTTTTTAAAAAAAGAAGGAAAATATTTTTGGGATATTTCGAAAAAGGGGAGAAAATGGACTCTGGATGTGATCGACCTAACGAAAACTGACTACCTAAAGAATGGAATTGGACACACACAGTCAAGAAAAATCCTAACGAGCACGTAGCGAATTATTATCTTCAAAATTGGTGAAAGGGGTAGTCAAATTTTAATTAAGTTCGCGGGCGACGAAAATTATGGAATTCATCTTTGTGATCGCCTGTTGAAAAAATGTGTTCCTATAGGGCTAGCTAGTTGATTGATTTTAAATTTAATGACAGCTAGGGTAGCACACAATGGATAAGCGAGTGAGTCGGATGATGAAATCTCTTCTCGTTTCAATGATCGGGTATAGGTCTTAGGTAAATTTATTCATCAAACCATCCAATTTAGGTGCGATACAGAAATAAAAAGCACATAGGAGCAACTAATACACAAAAATTGACTTGCTTGCAGGAGATTCACGAGTGATAAAGAGTTTACCTCCCACGGTTTTTACACGCATGGGGTGAAAACCGCGTTGAGTCGACGGAGGGGAGATCTCGCCTATCTCAGTCGTCTTCGGGAGTCCTACCGATCCAAAGTAGAGTGGCTTCAAAATCCTCGCCTTGGACGCCCTCTCTCTACCTTGTCCGCATTCCCTTTTCATTTTTTTTATCGAAAAATTATTACAAAACAATATGGTGTCAAAATGCACCCCAAATAAATACACAATCTTCAAAAATCCTATTCAACCAGTCTAAGGAGGAGGGAGGAGGAATAATAATTACAACTATAAAAAAAATTACAAGTCTTCAATTTGTCTCCACGTCAAGAAAGCGGCAACGACGCCATTTGATAAGAAGCTTTTTTTGTATGGTCGTTGTCTCAAAAGCCTCTCCCAAAATTCCCTTGAGTACCTACAAAGCTTATCTAAAACTAACTTGTATTGAGGTAAGTACGGTATCAATCCAACTTCCAAGGTGAAACAATTAATGTGAAAATGTGCAGTTCAATTTTTTTTAATTAAAATCTTCTTTTTTTAATTTTTTTTTAAACAATTTCAAGGGAAAAATTAACTAATTAAATGCTAAAATTATAAAATGACTAAATAATGAAAAAGAATGTGCAACCGAGTGTGAAATAATGAGAGAAGGTCAAGAGATGAGATTACGCGGCATTTTCAATTATTTTAATTTCTCGATTTATTAAGTTGAAATATTTCGAGATAATATTACATTGGTAATCTAACTCTCGTTAAAATTATAAATTTAATAAAAAAAAATTCAGAAAATTAATTTAAAAATGTCACACGATGAAAAATTAGGAGTACACTATTTTCAGAAAATTATCCGCTAGGATCAATTTGACGAAAACAATATCAATCCTCAAATTTTCAACACCGAATTAATATTCAAATATCGAAAAAACCTATCTCTAGATCGATTCCTAAATTCAAATATTAATTTCTCCAATTAATTTACTAACTCTCGTTACATAAATTAATTGGTGACAGTTAAAATTAATTTATCTAGAAATATAAAATTAATGAAACCAATTAATTAAATTAACATCATACGCAGTGCATCCCACCCCTTGAACGGGGTGTTTAGCCAAACATTCTCATGTGTGCATAAGCAACAATAAATAATATGTCAAGAAGGAAATAAATTCAAAAGAGAATGTAGAAATATAATAAATAATTTTTTCCACAAATTTGTCTTGAAGTGTGCCTTGAGATGAGTCCAACTTCTTCACTATTTTCAACACTTGATTACAAAAAGAAGACTAAAAAGTAAACCTAAAAATTATTCTAAAGCTAAACTAATTTTTTTTGTATTTTTCTGAATTTTTTTTATGTACCTACTATGTACATAATATACACACTTTTTCTCTATTTTCTGTCTCTATATGCGTCTCCCTCTTTTTTTTGTGCTGATGAAAGTCCTTTAATGAACTCCTTCTTATTCTAAATAAGCCATGAAGTGTTTTTTCTTTGAGAGATTTTCGTGGGATTTGGAGATGGCCAAGTCATGGGATTTTTAGTGGTTTTTGGATGAAAGGATAAGATTCCAATTTTTATGGAGATATGGGAGGTGCGTCAAGGCTTTATGGAAATCGGGTTTTGGATAACAGGTAGGCGAGTCGGGTTTGGTCCGAATTTTGGGGGATTCGGGGTTGAGTTTGTTGGTTCCGATTTCGGAGTCGAAATCACAGATGGGTTGGCTTCGGGTTTGGAGCAGCGGGTTGATGGAGGTGATGCTAGTGATAAGGATTAGGCAGGTCGGAGGTAGGTAGGACGGCGCCGGAGGTCGGCATTTTTGGTGGCTGGTTTGGGAGGTCGTCGGCGGTGGGGGCTACAGCTGGGTGGAGGTTTTATGGGAATTTATTTCGGCTTTCCATGGGAGCGATTTTGAGCTCCGGGTTTGGGTGATACTGGTGTGGCCGGAATGGGGTAATGGGTTGGTTGGTTGAAAGGGTGTAGAAAGATGAGATGGAAGATGGGTTTGTTGGTGTGTGTGTTTGGTAATGGATGGAGGAGAGAGAGTCGTGGGTGTTGGAGGTTGAAGATGGAGAGTGGAGGGGTTAGTGTGTGTTAGGGTGTAGGTGTTATGGTGAGGGTGAGGGTTAGTGATTTGTGTGTGAGTGGGTTCTATGATAGTAGGGTGTGAGTGTGTATTGGGTGTTTGTGTTGTGTGCGTGTTTAATTTATACCCCTAAAAAATAAAAAATAAACTAAAATAAAAACTTAAAATCTAATAAAAGTAAAAAAAAAACTAACATCTCAAACTAAATAAAAAATGAAAATAAAAGAGATGGAATAAAACTCTTTTAAAACTAAAAAAAAATATAATCCTAATAAAATAAAACTAAAATAAAAGAAAATATATAAAATAAAATCCAATAACTAAAAAATAAATTCCTAAAAATTAATCCAAATAAAATAAAATAAAGATTACAAATTAAAAACTAATAAAAATAAAGAAATAGAAAATAAATCCTAGAAAATTCTAAATAAATCCTAAAAATAAAATGACTCAAAATAAAAATCTAGAAAAATAATAAAGGTACAAACTAAACACACACCGGGCTTGGGGAAATGTCAGGGCTCGATGTAGGCTCAGGTTAGGGTTACAGGACTGGTTCGGAACATCGAAACTCTTATGGGCAAGCTCAATGAGGACTCTGACTTCACAGTCTCTTTTGATTTCTTCGTTGCACTCTTTTGACCGCTTTTGCATCGCAATTATGTAGATTTAGCATCAATTCATACCGCAACTACTGATTGACCTGCCAAATAGTAAAATACGACATAAGGCCAATTTGAATTAAAACGAGAGGTTAAAATGCATCTATTCGGGGTATAAAATAGACTTATATACTTGTAATTGTTTATCCTTCAAAGACTATAACATTTTTAACACCCCGAGATTTTTGAGACAATAATTTATTTATTTTGGGAGAAATAAATATTTTTTTTATTCGGACAATAATTAAATTGGCATTAAGGTCAAAATTTGAAGATGTTAGAAAGTGATTCGAATAACAATTCTGAGGGTGTGGTTATTTCCGGAAGGGTCGAGATAGTCGAAATGACTGTACTTGGGGCTTATTTGGGTTTCCAAATATTTTAAGTTCGTTTGGCTCGAATTAGAGTGACCGAGTCAGTTAAAGTGTGCATTATCATTTAAAGTTGTGTATTTTGGGAGATAAGGCTTATTAAGACTACGGGAGATAGAAATCTCCTTAGAGAAAAAGAGAAAGAAAGAGAGAAAGAAAGGGAAGAAGAAAAGAAGAAAAGAAGAAGAGAAAGAGGAGAAAAGTGGGATTTCCAGCCATTATGCGATCTCGAGGAAGATTTCAGACTCTATGAATTTGAGGCAAGTGATTAAACTTGCTAAATAATTATTGTGTATCATTTATTTCATGATTTGTGGATAAACATTATTGATTTGGGGTTTAAAATGTTAAAACCTAGATTTTGGGTAAAATCTTAGATTTGTTGTGTATATATGGATCTGAGGTTATGAAATAGTTGGGATGAGTTATACAATGAATTTTGATGTTATATATATGTTTAGATTGATGAGGAAGGGATAGAAGATGATTAAAATGAGTTTTGGGAATTTGGGGTTTTAAAGAAATCAAACCATTTCGCAGCTTGCTGAACATACCGAATCGATTCGCCCCATCCGAATCGATTCGGCTTGTTGCAAAACCTACAGGTCCTTAGGGCCGAATCGATTCTCCCCTAGCAAATCGATTCGGTAGGTAGCAGACTTACAGGTGGACCGAATCGATTCGGGAGGGCCGAATCGATTCACTGTTGGGGCCAAATCGATTCGGAAACATGGCAAATTTGGGGGATGTTTTTCTAGGGTGAGTTCCATCCCGTTTTGTTTGAGGTTATCGATTGGGAATCTCTATATGAGTTATGAGAAGTGTGTTTTGGAGATTTTTAAGGAGTTTCCCTTATGAAAAATTATTGGAGTCATAGAGATTATTGTATTGACTAGTGGGGAAGCCCACTACTATTGAGACCGTAGTTTGGAGATAATTATGGATTTGTAAGAGAGAGAGTTAGGATGCTCTTAGGAATAATGGATTTTAGAATTTAATTCCAAATGGGATAACTTTAAAGGTTCATGTGTTTGATTGAACCATATTATGGATTGTGAGTAATAAATGCTGATAGATGTGCATGCAGATATAGAGAGTATCCTTACGTAAATTAAATTGGGAGATGTTTCACATAAATGATAAATGATGATCGAGGTGCATTAGGATATAGAGAATATCCTCAACGTAAATGGAATTGAGTGACGATTCATACAAATAGAAGTGATGTGTAAATTTCAAGTGAGAAATAGTATAGTGTATACTATGTGGGGAAGCTATGTGAGTGGTTGACGAATAGTATATCGAGATTAAAATATACTAAATAATGATATTATTTCATTTACGCCTAAGAGCGTAATAAGGGTATGTAAATAGTGTGATATATGTACCTTGTGTGATGGTATACCTTTATATGATGTGATGATCTATGTATATCTTGTGTGATTGATATATATATATATATATATATATATATGTGTGTGTGTGTGTGTGTGTGTGAAGCATACCCCCTCTATGCTATCATAGGATGTTGCGCGATGTGGGTGAGGCCCCTGGCTTGAGGAGAAGGGCGAGTATAGTTCTCAAGTCATAGCGTCCATTTATTATTGTGTGATTTTTTTATTATGGGTGAGACGTGGTGGGTATGTTTCAAGTCATTTTTGGGGAGGAACTATGACCGCTTCCCGTACGTTGTGTTATGGTTTTTGCCAAGACGGTGTGAGATTCCGACCGTTGGTACCCAGGATGATATGTCAGTGATTCCCTGGTAGATGATAACATTGAGAACCTGCATCCTTGAGTTATAGCTCACTGGGATGGGTACTATTATACTTGTGTGAATAGTATATTAATTGTATATGATTGTGTGATATCATTTATCTCTAGAGTAAAGAAATATAAAAAGATTGATTGACTCTCATTCCGGGAGGTTTTAACCAGACAATTTGTGATAAATATATTAAAGTGGATTTGTAGAGTATATAATTATATGAGTAGTTATAGTAATTTGGGTATCGAGGGCATAATGGACCTCAACGACGAACATTGCGAAGGAGTAGTGCATCCGGGTGGTTCTTTGTTTAGATTTCGCTTGCGAGACGTCCCACGCACGAAATGCAGTGCATTGCTGGAAGTGAGGAGAAGTTAGTCCTTAGTGCTCATATTTATATATTAGTATATCTCGACGATCGATAGTGCTAAGGAGAAGTGTATCGTGGGGGTTCCTTATTTAGATTTCGCTTAAGAGACCTCCCATAAACGAAACGCCGTGCACTGTTGAGAATTGAGAATAATTAATTAATCATTTATTATATAAGAATTTGGGTTATACATGTCATGCATTAAGGGAATAATGAATCTTGATAATTAGTAGTGCCAAGGAGTAGTGTGTCGGGGGTTTCCTTGTTTGGATTTCGCTTGCGAGACGTCCCATGCATGAAACGCTGTGTAGTATGGAGAATTGGGAGAAGTTTAGTCCTTAGCACTTAGATGCTAATAACTCATATATATATATATATATATATATATATATTTATGTAAATAACTAGAAAAAGATAAATCCTAGTAAAAGAGAATGTTTATGTAGTTTTTATATGTTAAGAGAACGAATAATTGAGATTGATAATAGTAGAAGTTAAGGGTTATGATTAAGATGGATTTTAGATGAGTAAAAATGTGGGGGTAGGTTACATTATTGCCCTAGATAGATTTGGTCAATTATTTGGAGATCATGTGCATACGTTTAGTTGTGCGCTTTAGTCGAGAGGTGAGTTGGATTTTATGGAGAGTTCAACTCCACTTAAATCATGTTATAATGCATTTATAATTATTATGCAATTTAATGCACTTGCTAAAAATGTTTTCACACCTCGAGCTCTGACCCGTTTATATTTTCTCTTGCTATGTATATATATTGTATTATTTTAGGTGTTCCTCCGCTAGGACGGCATTGATGTTATCCATCCAGTGTATTCTTGTAGCTATGGCAGTAGCGGACTGTTACGGTATTTTGATATAGTCGATTCCTATCTTTTGTATATCTAGAATAGGATTCAATTTTTATATCAAGTTTATACCCAAGTGTTGTACTGTAGCACTTTTATATGTTCTCTCTCAGTTTATTGTATTGTGTGTTACCCGACAACATATCCGGGAAATTCATTTTGTAGATTTTATTCTATACATTGTGGTGTACTCTTTTATATCATTTGAGCATGCGTGTGTCTCTGATCATATATAGTTATGTTGTTGGTTAGTTGTTGTATGGTTTGTTCTAGTTATGTAAATAATGTTTTAAAATTTTGGATACCCTCTTTTTGTGGTAATGGGTAGTTAGCCGTGTTTATTTAAGAATCGTCTATAGATGCTGAGAATGATCCACTTGAGATTCCTGATTATTTTATTATAGGGTTAGCCACCCGTTATTAGTTTAAGTGGGGTGTCACAGGTGGTATCAGAGCATCACGTTCTATTGTCTTTAGAATATGTGTGAGTTTACTGCAATCTTCCGTAAGCGTTCTTGATATAGAGCCCTATTATTAGGACTGTTGTGTTCATACGACCATATTTTCTCCTATGATGAGAAAACATTTGAAAGGCATTATGATACAATTTTTCTTTTTTCAGATGCTTCCAAAGAGAAGTCATTTAGATAGGGCAAATAAAGGGGCTGAGAGTGTGGAACCCCAATTGCCTCAAAGGACTATGACTACAGATAAAACTACTACTATTTTTACGATGGTGCATCAACCTGCAGTTCCAACAACCCAAACCCATCCAGGACCGTCATTGTGGGAAAGAGTATGGGAAGATTTTAGTAAGGGGCATCCTCCTGAGTTTTCAGGGGTATTTGATGCGATGGCTGCAAGTCGATGGAAGAATAGTATGCAAATGCACCTCCATATGGTTGAGTGTAGTTAGGTGCAGAAGTAATTTCTAGCCACTTTTAAGTTAACAGGAGAAGCTCTCCATTGGTGGGAGTCTTTCACCACATCTTAACAAAGAGATACGTTGCCCATAACAGATTTTTAGGAACTTTTTGATCGAAGGTATTTTCCTTCCGCGATTCAGAAGGAAATGAAGAGGGAATTGATGGATGTGTCTCAAGGTAATAGAATGGTGGTTGAGTACGAAGAAGAATTTACTTGATTGGAAAATTTAGTACCTGATGAGTTAAATAGAGAAGAGAAATGAATATCAAAGTTTATGCAAGGTTTAAAAGGGCAAATTCGACAGTATTTGTTAGGGAACCCAGCGTTAGTGACTTTCGTCGAGGTACTGAATGCCTCACTATTACAGTGTCATGAATATCATTTTTTTTCACAAGGGGGTAAGAACTTTAGTGATTCGGGTTCATCAAGTAGGTTTGGTGAAGAGAATGCCGTAATGTCAGTGAGTATAAGTCAAATTATCGAGGGTCGCAACAACGTTTTGTTCCTCAAGATGGGCAGAGAGGATTTGCGGGTAGATGTTTCTATTATAAAGAATTAAACCATAGAAAGAGAGATTGTCCTAAAAGAGGTAAAGGAGCACATTTTGAGGAAGTTTTGGAGGTGCAACCCTTGTAGCAGATTCGAGGTCATTTTCGGCCAGGGGACTTTTTGTGGGAATCCAATGATGAGGAGATGAATTCGGACTAGAGAGGTATGATGTAAGTTATTTTCCTGTGTGAATAGGATTATGCTATATGAAGTGTTGGGAATATCGTATAGGAGATAGTTATGACAGGGTAGTGCTATAACCCTATTATCTATGGATTGACCCGAAAGGGAATATTTAGCAAGTAAGGCTCTTATATGATTATCTTTTGGGAGATTAGATTATCTTGTTATGTGATAGTAAGAGAGATAGAACCTTGTTGTGAATATAAGAATTATTGTAATGTATTGAGTACTAATGATAAAGCTACTTATTTGTATAGTCGTGCTAGACTTATTTAATTATTATATTCCAGCTATGGAAGAGCCTAGTGTATGGCAATATGTTAATATGATGTGAAAGATTATTATGACTAAAATTATTTAGAACTTTGTGGATTATTGTTGAGCGAGAGATTTTAGCTCATAATTATGTTAATTTTGAGAACGATATATTAGTATGAGTATGATAATTATTAAAACCTTATGTCATGGGCACAAGATATTTTATTTAAATGTCGAAAGACATAAACTGTTTTAAAATGAACTATTTTCAAAATAAACTTTTTATAGGCCTTTGGTCAATATCAAAAATGATTTCCATAAAAATATTTTAAACTCTAGTCTCGATCTAACAAACTCTCAACCCCCGACGTCGCTACATATTAGTGTAATGGGAGGGTTCCTTGTCTGGATTTCCCTTGCGAGACCTCCCCCGCATGAAAGTAGCGAATGTCAGGAATTGAGAGGAGTTAAATCTTTAGACATTTTAAATTGTTATATTATTAGTGTTTTAGTATAATTTAATATATTTCAAGTTATTGTACTATTGTAGGAAAGTGAATCCTAATTATTTTTATACGAGTAGAGCTCGAATAAAGGGTGTATGGGCGCCCTAGTAGTTATAATTGGTCTTATAAAATTAAAATAATTCATCGTGAGAAGTTAGAGGTTTGGGTATAGTGTTAGTGAGGATAAGTGTAGTAGGAACTAGTTGAGCTTTGGAGTATTAGGCTTAGCTTAATTTCGAGGGCGAAATTCTTATAAGTGGGGAAGTCTGTAATACCCCGAGATTTTTGGGACAATAATTTATTTATTTTGGGAGAAATGAATATTTTTTTATTCGGAGAATAATTAAATTGGCATTGAGGACAAAATTTGAAGATGTTAGAAAGTGATTTGAATAACAATTCTAAAGGTGCGGTTGTTTTCGAAAGGGTCTAGATAGTCGAAATGACTGTACTTGGAGCTTATTTGGGTTTCGAAATATTTTAAGTTCGTTTGGCTCGAATTAGAGTGACCGATTCATTTAAAGTGTGTATTATCATTTAAAGTTGTGTATTTTGGTAGATAAGGCTTATTAAACCTACGGGAAATAGAAATCTCCTTAGAGAAAAAGAGAAAGAAAGAAATAAAGAAAGGGAAGAAGAAAAGAAGAAGATAAAGAGGAGAAAAGTGAGATTTCCTGCCATTACGCGATCTCGAGGAAGATTTCAGACTCTACGAATTTGGGGAAAGTGATTAAACTTGCTAAATAATTGTTGTGTATCATTTATTTCATGATTTGTGGATAAAAATGTTGGATTTTGGGTTTAAAATGTTAAAACCTAGATTTTGGGTAAAATCTTTGATTTGTTGTGTATATATAGATTTGAGGTTATGAAATAGTTGGGATGAGTTATACAATGAATTTTGATGTTATATATATATGTTTGGATTGATGAGGAAGGGTTAAAAGATGATTAAAATGATTTTTGGGAATTTTGGGTTTTGAAGAAATCAAACCATTTTGCAGCTTGCTGAACATACAGAATTGATTCGCCCCATCTGAATCAATTCATCTTGTTGCTGAACCTACAGGTCCCTTTGGACCGGATCAATTCAGAAGGGTCGAATCAATTCGTTGTTGGGGTCGAATCGATTCGGATGGTCTGAATCGATTTGGAAACATGGTATATTTGGGGGATGCTTTTCTAGGGTGAGTTCCATCCCGTTTTGTTTGAGGTTATCGATAAAGAATCTCTATATGAGTTGTGAAAAGTGTGTTTTGGAGATTTTTAGGGATTTTCCCTTATGAGAAATTATTGGAGTCATATTGAATTAACTCGAGAGAATACCGATTTAGAGATTATTGTATCGACTAATGGGGAAGCCCAGTACTATTGAGACTGTAATTTGGAGATAATTATGGATTTATAGGAGAGAGAGTTAGGATACGCTTAAGAGTAATGGATTTTAGAATTTAATCCCGAGTGGGATAACTTTAAAGGTTCATATGTTTGATTGAACCATATTATGGATGGACAATAATAAATATTGATAGATGTGCATCTGGATACAGAGAGTATCCTTAACATAAATTAAATTGGGAGATATTTCACATAAATGATAAATGATGATCGAGGTGCATTAGGATATAGAGAATATCCTCAACGTAAATTGAGTGACGATTCATACAAATAGAATTGATGTGTGAATTTCAAGTGAGAAATAGTAAAGTGTATACTAAGTGGGGAAATTATGTGAGTGGTTGACGAATAGTATATCGAGAGTAAAATATACTAAATAATGATATTATTTCATTACGCCTAAGAGCGTAATATGGGTATGTAAATAGTGTGATATATGTACCTTGTGTGATGGTATACCTTTATATTATGTGATGATGTATGTATATCTTGTGTGATATATATATATATATATATATATATCTGTGTGTGTGTGTGTGTGTGTGTGTGTGTGTGAAGAATACCCCCTCTATGCTATCTTGGGAAGTTGCACGATGTGGGTGAGGCCCCTGGCTTGAGGACCGGGGCGCGTATAGTCCCCAGGTTATAGTGTCCATTTATTATTGTGTGATTTTTTATTAGGGGTGAGACGTGATTGGTATGTTTTGTCTCATTTCCGAGGAGGAACTATGACCGCTTCCCGTACGTTGTGTTATGGTTTTTACCAAGGCGGTGTGAAATTTCGACCGTTGGTACCCAGGATGATATGTGAGTGATTCCTAGGTAGATGATAACATTGAGGACCTGCAGCCTTGAGTTATAGCTCACTGGGATGGGTACTATTATACTTGTGTGAACAATATATTAATTGTATATGATTGTGTAATATCATTTATTTCTAGAGTAAAGAGATATAAAAAGATTGATTGACTCTCATTCTGGGAGATTTTAACCAAACAATTTGTGATAAATATATTAAAGTGGAATTGTAGAGTAAATAATTATATGAGTAGTTATAGTACTTTGGGTATCAAGGGCATAATGGACCTCAACGACCAACATTGCTAAGGAGTAGTGTATCGGGGGAGTTCCTTGTTTGGATTTTGCTTGCGAGACGTCCCCCACACGAAATGCAGTGCAATGTTGGGAGTGGGGAGAAATTAGTCCTTAGTGCTCATATCTATATATCTATATATATTAGTATATCTCGATGATCGATAGTGCCAATGAGTAGTGTATCGGTGGGGTTCCTTGTTTGTATTTCGCTTGCGAGACGTCCCACGCAAAAAACGCCGTGCACTGTTGAGAATTGAGAATAATTAATTAATCATTTATTATATAAGAATTTGGGTTATACGCATCATGCATTGAGGGCATAATGAATCTTGATAATCAATACTGCCAAGGAGTAGTGTATCGGGGGGGTTCCTTGTTTGGATTGCGCTTGCAAATCGTTCCACGCATGAAACGCAGTGCAGTATTGAGAATTAGGAGAAGTTTAGTCCTCAGCACTTAGATGCTAATAAATCATATATATATATTATGTCAACAACTAGAAAAAGAGAAATTCTAGTAAAAGAGAATGTTATGTAGTATTTATATGTTAAGTATGAGAACGAATAATTGAGATTGATAATAGTAGAAGTTTAGGATTATGATTAAGATGGATTTTAGATATGTATAAATATGGGGGTAAGTTAGGTTATTGACTTACATAGATTTGGACAATTATTTGGAGATCATGTGCATACATTTAGTTGCGCGCTTTAGTTGAGAGGTGAGTTGGATTTTATGGAGAGTGCGACTCCACTTAAATCATGTATAATGCATTTATAATTAATATACATTTTAATGCACTTGCTAAAAATATTTTCACACCTCGGGATCTGACCCCGTTTATATTTTCTTGTGCTATGTATATATATTGTATTATTTTAGGTGTTCCTTTGCCAGGACGCCATTTATGTTATCCATCCAGTGTATTCGTGGAGTTGTGGTAGTAGCGGACTGTTGCGGTATTTTGATATAGTCTATTCCTATCTTTTTTATATCTAGAATATGATTCAGTTTGTATATCGAGTTGATACCCAAATGTTGTAGTGTAGCACTTTTATATTTTCTCTCTCAGTTTATTGTATTGTCTGTGACCCGACAGCATATTTAGGAAATTCATTTTGTAGATTTTATTCTATACATTGTGTTATACTCTTTTATATCATTTGCGCATGTGTGTATCTCTGATCATATATAATTATGTTGTTGGTTAGTTGTTGTATGGTTTGTTCTAGTTATGTAAGTAATGTTATAAAATTTTAGATACCCTCTTTTTGTGGTAATGGGTAGTTATCCGTGTTTATTTAGGAATCGTCAGTAGATGCCGAGAATGATCCACTTGAGATTCCTGATTATTTTAGTATAGGGCTGGCCACCCATTATTATTTTAAGTGGGGTGTCACACATGTATGATTGGAGACTATAAGAGCTATGCTAAAGTGTCTACATCATCGTGCCGTGTCTCGTGACACATTTCATCTTCAATATCCCTATATCTTTGAAGGTTTGAACACTACACCAAAAATAGGAATCTGGCGTGGTTTAAAACTGTGCCAGATCAAATTTGGCACGGTTTTGAACTGTGCCAGAATCAGGTGTTCCAAAATGGCCATTTTTTTCTTGCACGGCACAAAAGTGTGACAGATTTGGCCAAACAGGAACACTTCTGGCACACTTTTAAACCGTGCTAGAATTTGATATTTCTGGCACACTTTTGGCACAATTTTTAACTGTGACAGATTCAGTACAGTTTAAAAAAAATTGTCACAGTTCAAAATCGTGCCAAAATATGATACACTTTTGCCATGATTTTGAACTGTTCCAAATTTTTTTATAAAAAGAAAATAAAATTATTTGAAAGCACAAATATTCACAAATTAAAATTATTGCACGTTATTGATAAACTAATGTACATACGAACTTCAAAATATTACAAGTCTTTAATAGTTCACAGGCCAAAAAAAAATTGGGCAGAGTTTCCTCTATTTTCTAGACATTCCAAAACCTGCTAATACAAAACCTGCCTAACATAAAGCGCGCATGGCCACAAAATATAACAATTAACTTACAAAAGCCCGCACGACCATAAAAGTTAACAATAAAACTACAAAAGCCCGCACGTCCATAACACAAAAAAATGGAATCATAAATAAACCACTTGTTGTAAACCATTGAGTTCTCTGTGTTCCACGTGAATAAATTCCAACGATAATCTGTTATCCTGCAAAAAAAAATAGGATATAAAAAAGACACGATATTAGTAACCCAATAATTTACAAAAAAAAATTTACTCAAACTAAAAAATTACATATAGGAGTGGAGATTATCATCATATTCTCAAACCGAGTGACTCGGGACTACACGGTCAGTTCCTACAAGTTACATTGGTCCCGTGCGAGGTGTTCATGCATCCTACGGGGTCATTTGGGGACTGGTTTGGGTTTTAACACTTTAACGACTTGTTTTTAAGTTTAAGTGTTGATTTTTGCAAACTATCATCATATTCTCAAACCGGGAGACTCGGGACTACGCGGTCAGTTCCTACAAGTTACATTGGTCCCGTGCGAGGTGTTCGTGCCACTTATGGTGGCGTTTGGGGGCTGGTTTGAATTTTCACCCTTTAATGGCATGTTCTTAAGTTTAAGTATTATTTTTGCAAATTATCATCATATTCTCAAACCAGGAGATTCGGGACTATGCGGTCAGTTCCAAGAAGTTACATTGGTCCCGTGCGAGGTGTTCGTGCCTCCTACGGGTTCGTTTGGGGGATGGTTTGGGTTTTCACCCTTTAACGGCTTGTTTTTAAGTCTAAGTGTTTATTTTTGCAAATTATCGTCATATTCTCAAATTGAGAGACCCAAGGCTACGCGGTCAGTTCTTACAAGTTACATTGGTCCCGTGCGAGGTGTTCGAGCCTCTTATGGGATTGTTTGGGGTCTGGTTTGGATTTTCACCCTTTAACGGTTTATTTTTTAAGTCTAAGTGTGATTTTTGCAAATTATCATCATATTCTCAAACCAGGAGAATCGGAACTACACGGTTAGTTCCAATAAGTTACATTAGTCCCGTACGAGGTGTTCGTGCTTGCTACGGGGTCGTTTAGGGGATGGTTTGGGTTTTCCCCCATTAACGGCTTATTTTTAAGTCTAAGTGTTAATTTTTGCAAATTATTTTCATATTCTCAAACCGAGAGACCCGAGACAACACGATCAGTTCCTACAAGCTATATTGGTCCCGTGCAAGGTGTTCGTGCCTCCTATAGGTCCGTTTGGGGGTTGGTTTGGGTTTTTACCCTTTAACGGCCTATTTTTAAGTCCAAGTGTAATTTTTGCAAACTATCATCGTATTATCAAACCGAAAGACCCGAGACTATGCAGTCGTTCCTACCAGTTACATTGATCCCGTGCGAGGTGTTCGTGCCTCCTACGGGGTCGTTTGGGTGCTGGTTTGGGTTTTCACCCTTTAACGGCTTGTTTTTAAGTCTAAGTGTTGATTTTCATAAATTATCATCATATTCTCAAATCGAGAGACCCATGACTATGCGGTCGGTTCCGACAAGTTACATTGGTCCCGTGCGAGGTGTTCGTGCCTCTTACGGGGTCGTTTGGGGGCTGGTTTTGGTTTTCACCCTTTAACGGCTTGTTTTTAAGCCTAAGTGTGATTTTTACAAATTATCATCATATTCTCAAACTGGGAGACCTGGGACTACGCGATCAGTTCCAACAAGTTACATTGGTATCGTGCGAGGTGTTCGTGCCTCTTATGGGGTCGTTTGGGGTCTAGTTTGAGTTTTCACCCTTTAACAGCTTGTTTTTAAGTCTAAGTGTGATTTTTGCAAACTATGGTCATATTCTCAAACTGGGAGACCCGGAACTACGCGGTCAGTTCCAACAAGTTACATTGGTTCTGTACGAGGTGTTCGTGGCTCATACGGGATCGTTTGGGGGCCGGTTTGTGTTTTCACCCTTTAACGGTTTATTTTTAAGTCTAAGTGTTGATTTTTGCAAATTATCCTCATATTCTAAAACCGAGAGACTCGAAACTACGCGATCAGTTCTTACTTGCTATATTGGTCCCTTACGAGGTGTTCGTGCCTCCTACGGTTCCATTTGGGGGCTGGTTTGGGTTTTCACCCTTTAACGGTCTATTTTTAAGTCTAAGTGTTATTTTTACAAACTATCATCGTATTCTCAAACCGGAAGACCTGGGACTACGCAGTCAGTTCCTACAAGGTACATTTGTCTCGTGCGAGGTGTTCCTGCCTCCTATGGGTTCGTTTAGGCGTTAGTTTGGGTCTTCACCCTTTAATGGCTTGTTTTAAGTCTAAGTGTTGATTTTTCCAAATTATCGTCATATTCTCAAACCAATAGACCCGGGTCTATGCGGTCGGTTCCTACAAGTTAAATTGGCCACGTGCGAGGTGTTCGTGCCTCTTACGGGGTATTTTGGGGGCTGGTTTGGGTTTTCACCCTTTAACGGCTTGTTTTTAAGTCTAAGTGTGATTTTTGCAAATTATCGTCCTATTCTCAAACTCGGAGAGCCGGGACTACGCGGTCAGTTCTAACAAGTTACATTGGTCCCATTTGAGGTGTTCGTGCCTCCTACGGGGTTGTTTGGGTTTTCACCCATTAACGACTTATTTTTAAGTTTAATTGTTGATTTTGGTAAATTATTGTCATATTCTCAAACCGAGAGAACCGGGACTACGCGATGAGTTCCAACAAGCTACATTGGTCCCGTACGAGGTGTTAGTGCCGCTTACTGGTCCGTTTGGGGGATGGTTTGGGTTTTCACCCTTTAACGACTTGTTTTTAAGTCTAAGTATTTATTTTTGCAAATTATCATCGTATTCTCAAACCGGGAGACCCGAGACTACGCGATCAGTTCCTACAAGCTACATTGGTCCCGTGCGAGGTGTTCGTGCCTCCTACGAGTCGGTTTGGGGGCTTGTTTTGGTTTTCACCCTTTAACGACCTATTTTTAAGTCTAAGTGTTACTTTTTCAAATTATCATCATGTTCTCAAACCGAGAGACCCGAGACTACACGGACAGTTCCTATAAGCTACATTGGTCCCGTGCGAGGTGTTCGTGCCTCTTACGGGGTCGTTTGGGGTCTGGTTTGGGTTTTCACCCTTTAACGACTTGTTTTTAAGTCTAAGTGTGATTTTTGAAAATTATTGTCATATTCTCAAATCGGGAGACCCGGGACTATGCGGTCGGTTCTTATAAGTTACATTGGTCCCGTGCAAGGTGTTCGTGCCTCTTACGGGGTCGTTTGGGGGCTGGTTTGGGTTTTCACCCTTTAACGGCTTATTTTTAAGCCTAAGTGTGATTTTTGCAAATTATCATCATATTCTCAAACTGGGAGACCCGGAACTATGCGGTCAGTTCCAACAAGTTACATTGGTACCGTGCGAGGTGTTCGTGCTTCTTAAGGGGTTGTTTGGGGTGTGGTTTGAGTTTTTACCATTTAACAGCTTGTTTTTAAGTCTAAGTGTGATTTTTACAAATTATCGTTATATTCTCAAACTGGGAGACCCGGGACTACGCGGTCAGTTCCAACAAGTTACATTGGTTCCGTACGAGGTGCTCGTGGCTCATACGGGGTCGTTTGGGGGCTGGTTTGGGTTTTCACCCTTTAACGGTTTGTTTTTAAGTCTAAGTGTTGATTTTTGCAAATTATCTTCATATTCTCAAACCGGGAGACTCGGGGCTACGCAGTCAGTTCTTACTAGCTACATTGGTCCCTTATGAGGTGTTCGGGCCTCCTACGGTTCCGTTTGGGGGCTGGTTTGGGTTTTCACCCTTTAACGGTCTATTTTTAAGTCTAAGTGTTATTTTTACAAACTATCATCGTATTCTCAAACCGGAAGACCCGGGACTATGCGATCAGCTCCTACAAGGTACATTGGTCTCGTGCGAGGTGTTCGTGCCTCCTATGGGGTCATTTAGGGGCTGGTTTGGGTTTTCACCCTTCAATGGCTTATTTTTAAGTTTAAGTGTTGATTTTTGCAAATTATCGTCATATTCTCAAACCAATAGACCCGGGACTATGCGGTCGGTTCCTACAAGTTAAATTGGTCGCGTGCGAGGTGCTCGTGCCTCTTACGGGGTCTTTTGGGGGCTGGTTTGGGTTTTCACCCTTTAACGGCTTGTTTTTAAGTCTAAGTGTGATTTTTGCAAATTATCATCCTATTCTCAAATCGGGAGACCCGAAACTACGCTGTCAGTTCTAACAAGTTACATTAGTCCCGTTAGAGGTGTTCGTGCCTCCTACGGGGTTGTTTGGATTTTCACCCTTTAACGACTTGTTTTTATGTTTAATTGTTCATTTTGGTAAATTATTGTCATATTCTCAAATCGGGACAACCAGGACTACGTGGTGAGTTCCAACAAGCTACATTGGTCCCGTACGAGGTGTTCGTGCCGCTTACTGGTCCGTTTGGGGCTGGTTTGGGTTTTCACCCTTCAACGACTTGTTTTTAAGTCTAAGTATTTATTTTTGCAAATTATCATCGTATTCTCAAACCGAGAGACCCGGGACTACGCGATCAGTTCCTACTAGCTACATTGGTCCCGTGCGAGGTGTTCGTACCTCATACGAGTCCGTTTGGGGTCTTGTTTTTGTTTTCACCCTTTAACGACCTATTTTTAAGTGAAAGTGTTATTTTTGCAAATTATCATCATGTTCTCAAATCGAGAGACCCGAGACTACGCGGACAGTTCCTATAAGCTACATTGGTCCCGCGCGAGGTGTTTGTACCTCTTACGGGGTCGTTTGGGGTCTGGTTTTGGTTTTCACCCTTTAACGACTTATTTTTCAGTCTAAGTGTGATTTTTAAAAATTATTGTCATGTTCTCAAATCGGGAGACTCAGGACTATGCGGTCAGTTCCTACAAGTTACATTGGTCCCGTGCGAGGTGTTCGTGCCTCCTATGGGATCGTTTGGGGGCTGCTTTTGGTTTTCACCCTTTAACGGCTTATTTTTAAGGTTAAGTGTTGATTTTTGCAAATTATCATCATATGCTCAAATCGGGAGAGCCGAGACTACGCGGTCAGTTCCTACAAGTTACATTGGTCACGTGCGAGGTGGTCGTGCCTCTTACGGGGTAGTTTGGGGGATGGTTTGGGTTTTCACCCTTTAACGACTTTTTTTTAACTCTAATTGTTATTTTTGCAAATTATCGTCGTATTCTCAAACCGGGAAACCCGCGACTATGCGGTCAGTTCCTACAAGCTACATTGGTCCCGTGTGAGGTGTTCGTGCCTCTAACGGGTCCGTTTGGGGGATGGTTTATGTTTTCACCCTTTAAGGGCTTATTTTTAAGTCTAACTATGGATTTTTGCAAATTGTCATCATATTCTCAAACCGAGAGACCCGGGACCATGCGGTCAGTTCGTACAAGTTGCATTGGTCCCGTGCGAGGTGTTCATGCCTCTTACGGGGCAGTTTCGGGGCTGGTTTGGGTTTTCATCCTCTAACGGCTTGTTTTTAATCCTAAGTGTGATTTTTACAAATTATCGTCATATTATGAAACCGGGAGACCCAGGACTACGCGGTCAGTTCCAACAGGTCACATTGGTCCCGTGCGAGGTGTTCGTGCCTCCTACGGGGTTGTTTGGGGGCTGGTTTGGGTTTTCACCCTTTAACGACTTGTTTTTAAGTTTAAGTGTTATTTTTGCAAATTATCATCGTATTCTCAAACTGGGAGACCCGTGACTATGCGGCAGTTCCTACAAGCTACGTTGGTCCATGCGAGGTGTTCGTGACTCTAACGGGTCCGTTTGGGGGCTGGTTTATGTTTTCACCCTTTAAGGGCTTGTTTTGAAGTCTAACTATGGATATTTGCAAATTATCGTCATATTCTCAAATCGGAAGACTCGGAACTATGCGGTCAGTTCGTACCAGTTGCGTTGGTCCCGTGCGTGGTGTTCGTGCCTCTTACGGGGCTGTTTGGGGGCTAGTTTGGGTTTTCATCCTCTAACGACATGTTTTTTAATCAATTTAGAACGTTTATTGATTTTTAAATTTTTTGACATAGTTTCGTTTGTTTATTCATTAAATCCAAATGTTTTAACATTTGAAATAAACTCAACAGCAGTAGCAAATTTCAAAACCAAACCCCCAACAAATTCCTTCCACCAATTTAACTAAATAAGCTCATAAAGTTAGCCATTTTATGTTGGGCTACTTGTCGCTATTTCAGACCATTTTTCCAATTTAATGCTACTACAAATTTTAAGAAATTTTGTGACTTTGAGACTAACCAGATTTTATTTGCATTTTGATAGCCACCCGATGAACTCTTCATGCCATGACTTCTTGAAAGTATCCCATTTTGGTCCAACAATGTCTGCAAACTCTCAAATCTTCTATTATGAGCGGCATTTAGTTGTTCATGAGACGATATCTTATCTTTCAAGTTTCTCAGCTCTTCATTATCAGACCGAGACTATGCTATGACTGTTGAAGTGTCAGAAGACTTATATTAGAAGGTTTGTCTTATAATATATAAAAAGGATAAAAGGCGGAAAGAACTGAAACGTACATGTGAATCCTTGCACTTATCATTCATCAAATCACCCTTTCTCTTACTCCAATGAGATGTCTTGAAGAATTCCACGATGCTAGGTTTCACATCAGTTTCATGCTCCTAAATTCAAAATCAATGAATTAAAGAATATAACCATACTAGTTGATGATGCGGGTAAAACATGCCTAATATGCACAATGTCAAGAATATTATTGTGACACGTAAATTGAAATAAAATTTAGCAAGGGTAAAATTAATTTGATAACTATATAACAAATTGTTCTTCAGTAAGATAAAATATTTGGTGTTAATCCCAAGCTTCTTAGTCCCCTCATAGTGTGCTGTGTCGGCTTTGTTTTCTGAACAAAGAAAACATAATTATTTCACTAACATTGTAATTCTCATTTTAAATAGAAGTATCACACCCTATGTTTATTTATATACGCATTATTACACGTGTATATAACTTAGCAACGCAATACAAGAGTTGTCCAAGAGCATCAATAAATGGCATTGACTCAATGCCTCCTGCTTCAAGAAAAAGTCCATTTTAACCCAACAAAAGTATGAAGCCCCTCATTGTACCACATGTTGCATATAGTTATTAATTTACCTATAGTACCAATTCTATGACACAAACATCAGGTGGGCGTTCTTCCCAGTCCACCAATATAGATATTATACGTTCAATCCAATATTTAATGGCATTCTTAATAAGAGGTACAACCTAAATAAGGTAAGTAACATGTGAGGACATGAATATAAGTGATTGAACAATATAATAGATACATTTCACCGATAATGAAAGTATCGGAACAGTTTTTTCAAGATAATCCCCCTTTCTCTCTTTATCAATGACAGACTAATAGAGAGGAAAAGTAGTCAATACAATAGGTCAAAAAAACATCAAGCCTATTGATCTTAAGAATTTCTATCAACATAGATTATAGATTATAGGGTAAGAGTAAGAAGACTTTCAACTTAACCCACTTGCTTTATTATGAGGAAAAAAACATGTAACTCGCTTGCCTGGTAAATCTTTCCAGTTGTGATATTATTATCACGTGTCAACTTGATATCTAGGAACCGCTCATAGTTCCCAAGGTCCAAGTACACCTTGAGACACCTTCATTTCTCGGAATGCTCCCACCCCCACCCCGGATAGTAAAGATGGGTGAGCCATACATATTTTTTGATTAAATGACTCGACAACATAAAAAATAAGGAAAATTTATATTGGTGTAGACACCCAACATCTAATTTAATAACTAAATTTACATTACCAGTAAATAATTGATGGGGGGAAGAATGTAAACAAAGTGTATTTTCTTGATGCTCTCTCTAGACTACCACCTAAAACACACCAAAAATTTGGATCCGACTATGTTATGCATGAAATGAAACTCTTTAGGCATGTATTAAAATAGTAATCTAATGCTACGATTATACACATTAGAATATTCAGTATCCTTCCCAGACATGATATTCAAATCAATAAAAGAACACCTTAAATTTATTGAAGATCCAAATTCGAACTCGTAGCTATGCAAACGTTAACACCAAATATAGATATCCAAAACATAAAAGATATGATAATTTCTTACCAAGATTGCAGTTATGCAAGCGTCAACACCAAATTTTTTTCCACTAAACACTTCACCTTGAATTGTAGCTTATGTTAGTATTAATTAAAAGCAAAATGAACAAAATTTGCAAAAGACAAGCACGCAAATTAAAAATAAACATACCTAAGCAAATAGCCTTCGTCATTCCCTAAAAAAAAACATTCCTAAGTAAATATGATATCCATATAAACAACCCAAAAGCCATTCCCTAAAATGGAATTTAATTAAAAAAAAATATGAAGACAAAAGCACACATCTTATAATGAATTCTCTCTGTTACGCCCTATTCCCTATCCAATGTCGTGTTGTCTATATTACGCTAGTGTGAAGTCGTGTATGAATTATGACAGCCAAGAAAGAATCTGCCATAATAGCTATCATAATCACCTCCATCACAAAAGAACTTGCTTTCAAGTCACTGAGAATTGTAAGAACCTGCATTATATGGCCCTCGACCCCAAACTGAGTGTTCCTTGGTTTCTGCTGCTTTGTTCAGAATTTTCATCAATTACTTATCATAGCACTGCCAAGGCAAGAAATTTAAATGAGTTAAAGAATCATAGAGTAAATTTAAGTGAAAAATTATAGGAGATTTAAATGAATTAAACAATATGAAATCTTCCATATTTCTCATTGTAAATATTGCAAATTAAACACACAATTTCATACTTTCTAACTTTTGGTAGTGTTTGATACCACATTTTTATAAAACAAAATTTCACCTCCCCTTGGATACAACTTGGTAAAGCTTCACTTTTTCTCATTTTCAATTGATAAAATTTCCTAACTTCCCCCACCCTAACCCAACATATTTATTTTTTCCAATATGTGTTAAAAACATAATTTTCACCATTACAATCAAACACACAAAGAGATGAAAAATAATGAAAACAACAATTTATGTTAAGTGTTTTCATTTTAATTTCCTAGGTATACCAATAAAATGCACCGTTAATTTTGAATATATATATACCTCGAATTCACCAATACCAGGATATTTCCAACCATGTTTTGCAGGATACGAGGGATACCGTAACTCCCCACGTGGACCCAATCCAATTTCAATCTTAGATGGCCTTTTTCTGTATAACCCATAAATGGATACATATAAAGACAAAAGGGCATAATTAGAAAACAAATCTTTCAATACACGCAAATGTAACCTAATTTCAACTTCTCAGAAAATGAACGAAGATATTTTATCAAAATCAAATGAAAAAGAAGTCAAACATGTTGGCTAGTAGAATTGAGTGGCAAGATTATACCAAGCATTGAATAATAGTTGATGGATTGGTTAGTTGACTTTATATCGCCATTCCAATCAATATATGAAGAGTTTTAGTTATTTTGTAGCATATGTCTAATCTCTTCCTCTAGTGACTGAAAACCATTGCTTTTAAAAAAATACACTCATTGCTTTTAAAAACAATTACCTGAGCCGGACAGGGAGAGATGAGCGGAAACAGATATCTGACCGTAGAGTTGTGAGTAAAGAGAGAGGGAGAGACTTGGCACGTTCGCAATAAAAGAGCTGGATCGAGCAAGTAGGACCGATTGAGATGGCAGATGAGGTGTAGGAAGGGGGTGAGGCGGTGGCTCTAGGTGGTGGCTGTAAATCAATCACTTAGATCGACCATCGACCGAAGTGAGGAGAAGAATAAGAAGTGGGTGACATCGGATGGGGAGAGGGGGGGGGGAGAGAGAACGAAAGGGCTCGGGGAACTTTGAGAGAGAGAGAGCGCGCGACTGAGAAATGGGGGGAACTTGGGGAAAAAAATTATGGAAAAAATAAAATCTAAGGGTATTTATATTTTAGTAAGTGTCCTCAATTTTTGCACACTTAAAACAGTGCCAAATTTTGGCACGGTTTTAAAGTGTGCCAAATTGTTATTAAATCGTGCCTGAATTTGGCACAGTTTTAAGCTGTGCCAAATTTTTAATATCAGGGTGTGCCAAATTGTTGTTTTTGGTGTAATGGAATGTGTATTTAGTTTTGATTCTTGGATTCATTGGATGTTGTTTTTCAAATAATAATTCAGGCCATTTTTCATTAAATGATTTTAAAGAAAAATGGTTTTTTTGAATAAAGTCGTTCGAACGAGAGTTTAACCTATTGAAAAAAAATCTTTTTGTTGGTTAGAACGATTTTTTTTTTTGAACTTGTTCATGAATGTCATAAAAAGGTCCTTCAAAGGAATCTTTTTATTTCATAGTGGAAATTCGTTCGAAGCTCGTTTAAAGACAGTTTAAAGAAGATAATACACTTCGTTCAAATGAGCCTATTTTTAGTTTGAATGAGATTATGAACTTATTTGAACAATCTTAATGTTTTCATTAGAATAAAATTTTGCCGCCTTAAAATTTGTGTTTTCTAAAAGGAGCGCTAGAATCATATTTTTGGAGAGATTTTGCAAAAATTAATTTTCAAATGTAAATCCAAGAGTCTCCGAACCCTAATTTCACCCTAGTGTTTTAAGATCCATGTTTGAAATAAAATTATAGTTTGAGATATCTTGTTTGAGCACTGAGTTTGTTTTTTCATCATTTTTATTTAGGAAAGTATCAGACACTAGAATCCGCACCTTATTTGATGTTTATATACAGTGGACTCCGTATGTGTGGTAATTTGAAGTGGTGGACTACGTGTTCAATCCTTTGAGAGTTGGTGATCCAAGATCAGTTGATTTTGAGGCATGCGAGGAGAAAATGTTGTGGCTGTACGACTCTGTTGTGTTAGTGCGAGTCGGTTGTGAAAGTCATTTATCATCCTTGGGTAATTTCTTATCATAATGAATTTGTGTGGATGGGCCATATGATGTTTTTCCCATTGTGGGTTTTCTTTACACATCAGCGTTTTATGGTTTATTGCCTTTATTTTATTGTTCTTATTACCTAAATGCATGCTTAGGTGGATAAATATTTTTTACAACACTTGGTTTGATTGGTTCTAAGTTTAATTGACTAAATTAATTTTAAAAAAATAAAAAATTTGTACTTTTTTTCTTTCCCTATAATTCCTTGTGAGTAGTCGAGTTTTTAAATTGGTATTAGAAGGGGAGTCTATAAACTGTTTAGGGATGAATCTGATGGGTTTATATATGGAGGGTCAGTCATTTTCTAAACCACCATTGTTTTATGCGTCTAATTGCACGTACTAGAAAGCGTATATGAAATCTGCACTTAAGTCGATTTATGAACAAGTATGGTTAGATGTTGTTAGGGGGTGAACTCCACCCACAACTCTAGTACGTTAAGTCCGTGTGCCTAATCCTATAGGGAGTTTAAAAGAAGATGAGCATAGGTTGTGTAATTATAATTCTCGAGGTCTAAATGCTCATTTTTTTCGATCACACCTAAGGATCTTTATTGTATTACGATGTATGAGACGTCCATAGCGGCTTGGGACATATTCCAACTTAACAATGAGGGAACTAGTACAGTTAAAGCTTTCAAGCTCCAAAATCTTACCACTCCAGTTTAAACTATTTGGATAAATGATAGTGAAACCTTTATTGAGTTTTATGTGATATTATCTGATATTATTAACTCATCTTTTACCTTTGGGGAGAGAATACCTTAAGGTCCCTAGCCAAAAGATTTAACCATGAATGTAGTCTTTTGAATTATTTGGGAACTGTGGGATTAATGAAACTGTAAGAGCTCATAGGTGATCTTCAAACCTATAAACTCGGCATGTGTCCTTCCCAAAGATGAAGAAAGACAATGGAATTTATTTAAAATCTAGGAAGGAGGAAACACCTTTTTCTAATGTGTCTTATATCGATTATGATGATACGGTCATGTTCGCAAAGAATTTTAGGAAGTTTCTCAAGTTTAACAAAAAAAACTCAAAATCTGATGAAAAGGAATTTGATATGTACAAATTTAACAAGGCTATAAAATTCACAAAGAACATTAATGAAAATTTTAAAAGGGATGAGTCAGAGAAATGTTTTGGGTTTGAATTTTTCATGGACACAAGGCAACTGAGTGTTCCACTAAGCTGAGGAGGGTAGGCAAGAAACATAAGGCATATAATGCTACCCTTAGTGATGATGAATCAAAAGAGGAAGATGATTTCACTATTGACCGTAACTACATTTCATTCATGCCAAGTCATATGCACCTTAATGAAAAGTATTATTATAAAGATAATTTTGTTCATGATGATTTCGAGGCCAATTCGTGTGAATGCCACGTGGGTGAATAATAATAATAATAATAATAATAATAATAATAATAATAATAATAATAATAATAATAATAATAATAATAATAATAATAAGAAGAAGAAGAAGAAGAAGAAGAAGAAGAAGAGGAGGAGGGGGAGGAGGAGGAGGAAGAAGTGTAAAGTGAGCTCGAGGTTCCCTTTTAGTATTAATACACGGAGTCATTAAAGTTGAAGAAGACAATGTGGATATTGAATCTAGTTTAAAAGAACGTGACACAAGGAATGGTAATTCGAAATTGATTGACGATCTTAGGGCATGTGATGAGACTCTTAATAATGATATCGCTCTAGGTGAGGGGGTGGGAGAGATAAATTTCATGATTTGATAGAGATTTTGAAGAAGGACTCCCTAATTTTTTATGAGTCTCATAGTTTTCTCGATTCTAGGACTGAGGAGTTATATGTGAGATAAAGACACTCAACTTGTGTTAAATCATATTTGGATCTAGGTCAAAAAAGTTGGATAAGATGTTAAGAAATGTCCAAATTTAACATGAAAGTTTTAAAATTGGCTTTGATGATCCCCTCGCTTCCTCTAGTAAAGCCAATACAACATTTTGAGAAAAAGATAAACCCTTTGGTAACATTCCTCATCGTGTCTACATGTGCATATGTTGTGGTAAACAGGTCACCTTAAGGGTTTTTGCTTTGATCTTAGAAAAATCCTAGGAAGACAAAGACTAGTGTCACCATGGTTCGACAAACTTGTAACTCACTGACCCTATTTTATGGGTTACCCGTGACTCAACCCGATCCGAATTGTGTCATTAGGTGTGAAGTGTAATGGAATAATCTACATAATATTGCTAGTCCAGTTTTATTTTAATTATATTTCACTTATTAGCATGCGATTCCAGTTTCAAGATAAACTACGTGAAGGACCCATGGGGAGCACTCCTAAGTCCAACTAAATAGAGATACTTACATAAACATAAATAAAATATACTTACTTGTAAAATGCCCACAAATTTCAAAACCGCACACAACCTACCGTAAAAAAGTAGGGATATGAGCCTATGCCTAATGGGATTTATTTGAGCTATATAAAAATGAATGGCAGAAAGGAATACTCACACGTTACAACAATATGCATGCGAAAATATGCATAATATACGTATGTATACCCTTGTAAGATACACATGCCAATGCATTAAGCATTTTACTTTTGAAAATCTTACTTATCTAGATTAATTTGCCTTAATCTAGTAAAAACTTCCTTTATTCATACTTAGCAATTTCACCTTGTTTAACACACGCGGTTAAACACTTGAAACCATTTCACTAAATTTCATTAAAACCATTCCCTTACCATAATTTACCCTTCTATTAATTCCAATATTGCTTAGTATTTTGATTGAAAATCGTCATTTGCTTTTACAACACATTATTGTGTTAAGAATGGGTTTAACCATTTAGGTTGGTTAACCACCCATTTATCGACTCCATGGAACCCTTTTGCATTCCTTTTTGAACATTAATAAATTTACACATTTACTTATCCATTTCACCTTTAGCAAAACATTTATTCCATTCATTCAAGTTATATTGTATTAAGACACTTTATGACACAACCCATTTCTTGACATGTTCCATATTTCCTTTATTCATTTATTGTTAGGCTTGTTGATTCTCTCATGCTTGCGCATGATTCATCTCATGTTAAATCTAATGGTTGATTGTGCTGGCATGTTTGCATACACTAGCTTTTCTGTGTCATGTTATATGTTATTTCTAGTTGTATGATGTTTGTATTTTATCTTTATATTTTTCTTTTATTGTATCCTATTGAGAAAAATACAAAAAACTTATTTGTCTTTTGAGTTTTTTTTATATAGGAGTTGTTTTTGAAAAAAATATTTTAAAACTTAATATATATATTTTGTGTGGAATATCGGTGTGTTTAAATCCCATTAGTTCCATATTTCCATGCGTCTAGGATATTTGATTATGATTTTTAATGCTTAGTATTTTTCTTAATCATGATTTAATGGAGCAGTTCAACTTTGATTTGTTTAATTGTTTTGACTTTGCACATGCCTTCGCACACACTTTGCAGGAGCTCTTTTGGATTATAACTAACTATGTTACATGAGCTAAGTAAGGTTTTCTCTTATAAATCTTGTCATTTACATATATTTTTTACTATGGGGGATTTTTTCATGTAAGAATCATTCCCACGAGTTTGTTTTGTTTGAAAAATATATGTGGGTGTAATGGAAAAGGGTTACGAAAGGAGTAATCTCCTTTACGTGAAAGGCCACAATTATTGCCAAGGCCAAGGCTAAAAAAAATTCAAAGAATAGAAAATATTGACAAGGACAAAAAAATCTCATTGGTGCTTCAAAATTGATATCTTTAAAACAAAATGAGAAAAAGGCTATATGTTTATTTTGAGTGTGATATAGTTAAAGATCAATGGGTTTGCACACTGAGTCCTAGTTGAGATTAATTGTTTTGGCACTATTGTCTTGAGAATCCTCAAGATTTCTAGGCTAGTTTGTGTGGCCATCCAGAATTATTGAGTTCACCCAGACAAAAATGGGCTTGCGGGAATCAAGGAAGAAAATTCTATTTTCACTACTTGCGTTATATATGCGAGATCCCACGGTCATATATTGGTTGACGTCAAGGGGTAGAATAATATAAGGAATGGAGTCGCGAGCCTATTTTTCTTAAAATAAGGAAAAGATATAGTGGTCTCTTGAGAAACAACATCAATGACAAATTGATAAATACAAAAGAAAATAGGTCACTGGTTTAGGGACTAAGTTAGTGAACGAGAAGGTCTTAGGTGAGAAAGTAAAATGCGCGTGAATGGAAATATGTGGTAAAAGAAATCATGTACTGTGTGTGGAGTGAAATGGGTGAGAAAATGAATCATCATACCCACGTCATGGAGAAGACGGGGACGAGTCATTTTAAGGAGTATAAATAAAAAATGAAAGAAAAAGAATAAAAAAAATAGCCAAAATATGAGCATCACACGGGTTCTTAAGCCACCAGAAATGATGGAATACACATGTCTTGTGGGGTTGCTAAACATATAATAAAATTGAAAAGTCTACATTGTATGCAATACACCGGATTGTAATCCACTATGAGGAAGTGAATATGCGTGTGTGGTAGGATGGAAAAAATGAGAGAGAATAAAAAATATGAAAATATAATATAATGTGAAGAGAATACCAGATCATGATTCATTATGAGAATGTGAAAATGCATGTGTGTTGGGGTTTCTAGCAACATATAAACTAGAGTATGTATACGCGCACACACACACACACACACACACACATATACATACATATAAAAGTAAGAACAAATAAAGTGGAAAAGAAAGAAAAGATGACTCGAATACCGAGGGAAACTCGAGACATACACGTATATGGAAATGGCATCAAAGTCCACGTTGTTCAAAAATATATAAGGGTGGAGTTTAACCCGTGAACCAAAAACTACAATTTCCTTGTTTTGTCTTGTTGAAAAACATGCACAAGCGAGGTTAGTGTAGGAAACATGAAAGGAAAGATCTAACTTGGGGTTTAAGGATCAAATCCTCTCTTTTGTTTTTTTGAGTTTTATGAAAATTTGGTGAATACATAAATAGTAAAAACGTGATTAAGGTGAGGAAATGGCAACTATAATTGGACAATGTACAAGTAAGTAAAAAAAATGAGTAAATAGTGCTAAAGTAGCATGTTTGAATAAATATGCTTTGGACTTTGTATGAAGCTTGAATTATGACTTTGATGGTGATGTATTCTAATTTCAATGGTGGTGTAATTGTGGTAAAGTGGGTAAGAAAAGTGAGGAGTTTTGGTGATGTAATGTAATGTAGGAGGAATGTTTTTAAAGGGATATGCAAAAGGCTACACCCTGATTTCGAGGAAAGGGGGTTTATGGACCCGGGAAAGAAGTTCCTTTCAACTGAGGTCATGGCTTCCTTAAATAGGAAACTTTTAGTGTTGGGGGTCTTCCGATCAGTGTAGGACTAAGTGTCACACCCGATGTTCTTTATATGGTACTAATAATAATATAAAATAATAATTATAATTAAATAAAGTTTCAGGAAGAAAAACAAAATGGAACTTTAATTAAGCACAATGTAAGGCCTCATATAACAGAAAAAAAGGGGGATTAATAGGGTTACATAAGATGATAAGTGGTAGTGAAAGTATTATAATTTATCTTGTCATGTTTACTAGTTATTTCTCATACATACGTAACTGAAAATATTTTCCTTGGTAAAATATAATAAAAGTCTATTGGGGAGTGGTTAATCCCTCCTTACTTGAGTTCACTTTCCACCTGGAAGGAAAAAGAATAGGCAAAACTTTTCAAAGTAGATAATTCATTACTATAATAAGTTTATATTTCAGATTTTGAATAGAAAAAATGGAATGAAGCATAGATAATATATCGCAGTTTATAACATTTGGAACAATATGAAATATCAAAGTAATGAATAAATGTGTAATGGAGTATGCTGATATTTTGTAATGATAGTATGGTGATTATAACCAAATAAGCATCATCGGATCATAAAGATAAGGGTCCAGTCTTTTTTTTAATAACAGGATAACCCATAAAGATCGACGATAGAGGCATCAAATGCGTAGCAATACACTTATAATATCATTCAACCAAAACCTTTAGAGATAAATTAGTCCAAAACCTCGGCAGATAAAATAACATTGTAGAGCCCATCTCTTAAAAGTGACATCCATATGGTAAGCAAACTAGGCACTCAAAACCCGAATCCTACAGAAAAATAACATTTTCATAGGTATACTGAAAGTCTATTCCCGAATTATAATATATGCTACTTTGTTTAATGAAATCATTGGCCTTTCTGAAATCATCAGTTGCATAAAATCACAGGGTTTGGTTTTACTCGATAAGAATTGAGTCAGTTTTCACAGGATTTGTGAACTACACAAAACAATTTATAAATGAGGATAAGATTTCTAGGTCTATTAAAAAGTAACATAAACAATTGACATAATCAAGATAACTACGTGAAATAATACCGAAATATAAGTTACCTACCTGTTTAATTTCAGAATCTAAGTAAAGATGGGGGTTCATATACAGTTTATTTAGAATTTAGAATCTAGAATTTACTTGGGGTTAATTATATTATCTTTAATAGTTTATGTTTTGAATTATTTTTCTAAGTTACATTCATTTTTAGGATTCCTGATCAGAGACAATTAGGTTATGTTTGTTCAAAAACGGATTGGATTTAACTTTTGTGGTTGATATTTATGAATTTTAAAATCCAATTATTTACGTTCAAATTAAAATTTTAGTTTTAAACTTTCAAAACAGGTTTCTCTAGAAAATGTTTCTTGGGTAACCAAAACGAAACATGTAAGATACCATTTTGAGCAGAAAAATAAAATAAGAATTTCGAAAAAAAAAGCATTTTTTTATTGGAGATGCACCCTCAAGCAATGGGTCAAATCCCACACGTGCCTAGTTTTGACCTCACTCTCGTGCATGTAACCCACTTTATTATTAACCTTCAATTATTTGACTTAGGGTTTTGAAAAATTTGACCACTGATTCGTGAAGTTATTGAATACCATTTGGGTTGGTTACCGAATGAAAGCTGTCTATTTTATTTAAATGAATCCAATCGTGTTGGTTTCAAACATTGAGGTTTAGTGGTTCAAGCTATTGATTTTCTGGAAATATGGTGAAAGTTTGACTTTAACATTTGTGGAGATAACATTCGAACGAAGGCATAATTGTATTCATGTTCTAGGATAAAAAATGAATCGAACCACTTTGGTTTCATGGATTATGGTTTACCATAACTTCTGAATTTATTTACTGAAAATTCTAGATCTATAAAACAAAAGCTTTGATTTAAGGATCAAAGTTTGTTTTAAATCATATTAACCTATGCACCTAGGTTCCTTAGACCCAGAGCTTGAGTTGTTCCACTTTGAAACTGATTCAAAGTCAGGATTAAAAATTCCACCATTGAAGCTCAAGGTTTAATGGTCGTTTATAGTATTCAATATTTTTCAGTGCCTTTCCTACCTTAGGAATTCAATATAAAATACTAAATCAAATCTATGAATGTGGAGAAACATAACAAACTGAAAAGAAATAGAAATTCTACATGAAATTATAGATATGCAAATTTAAGCTAAATTTTCTTTGTGTTTTTTTTACTGTAGAGAGGTATGTTGTTACTGTACTAGAGTGGAAGTTTCATACTATTGGGTAAAGAGAGTTGATTGGTGCTGGTAAAGGTGGATGTAAACTAAGGTTTCTTTAATTTTTGGTTTGGGTAAGATGTGAGGTGATATGGGTACCATGTGTATGCATGTGGTACAAGCATCTCACTATGAGGCCATGTGTCAAATTATGGCAGGGGTGTTAGTGTGAAGTTTTGTTTTTTTCTTTTCATCCTTGGTTAAGTTATGGGATCGTTTAAGGATGTATTCATATGATATTGAAAGTTTAGGTGTTGAATTTATAATTTATCAAACTTTTGAGGATGGATTTATGTAATTTTGTAAAATATCTATGATATGGATAAGTTTGGTGTTTCAGGTTGTGTTATAGGAGCATTGTATGGGTTAAATAAGTATATTGAAGTTTATGTGGGTATTTTGGTATGTTTGAAATTTTGAGGGTTAATAGGGTAATTATCTTATTTTCTTGGGGTTTTTTTGAAACAGTTAATTCATCTTGAGTTTCTTCAGGCTTTTATATTCACAGGGCAGGGTAGATATATTGCTCATGTACGTTTATTTGATATTCAATTTCTTTCGATAAAAAGTTTATAAGGAATATATATAATGAATACGGGTTATTACACTAGGAATGCCTATCGGAATACCACTTGACTTGCAGGCTAAGTAAAGTAACCCTATGCCAATAGGAATGGGTCAGGGGTGCCTTTAGGTAGTCCGAAATGGACCTTTTCGGGAAAATAGGCATAAAATGAACACTGTTAATTCAATTCACATATGTCTAAGACCGTTGGATATATGATTTATAGCTCTATTGAAAATCATAGAGAGAATCTTGGGTTTAAGAGTTGACTAAGGTCAAACGAATCTTAAAAGCGCCTGATGGTATCTTGATTAGAGGTTTAAACTGAAAAACCAAGTAAATGCGAACCGTAAAGTCAATTCATGCACAATATGGATCGTTGGAAATAATATTTCGATACTTATGAAAGTGCATTGTGTTACTCTCAATTTTGAGAGTTGATAAAATTCAAACGGGGCTGAAAAGAATTTGATGGGTTCTAATATAGGGTTTCAGAATAAAAGGTCAAGTAAATATGAAGTATAAGGACAATTAGCGTAGGATATGGAATTGAGAAAATCTCCATTCTTAGAGTTGAGCATAGTCAAATGGATCTCCAAAGTGTTTGGGTACCTCGAGATTAAGGTTTTTAGAGGGAGGGTCGAAGTCCAAGGGTTGAAAGAATTTTATACGTGACCTATGAAGGTATGTGATGGTTACTAGAATGGGGGAAATGGAATTAGTTCTCTATATAGCCCCTTGACAAGCGAGCCTAGAATAAGCGAAGGTCGTCGAATAGGCACCCTAATAAAAGTGAGTAATGAGGGTAAAGGTTTGATTTTGAGGACCTGTGGAGGGTAAGAGACTTGATTGAGAGGGTCAAGGACAATTCTGCGTGCCTAATAAGTTAAAGCAACCTGATTTAGAGGCTTGAGTCCAATTTTAGGGGCCAAAGGATAGAAAGTGACCTGATTTATAGGGTGGTTGTCAATTCTGTCAGCCTAAGGACTGGAACAAACCTGACCTAAAGTGTCAAGGCCAATTATATGGGGCTAAGGAGTGAAAGAAATCCAATTCATAAGGTTGAACTAATTTTTAGGGTCTAAGAAGTGGAAGTGACCTGATTTAGAGGGTTGCGGACAATTATGCGGAACTAGGTCAATTCTATTGAGCTAAAGAGTTCCAACCACTAATTTAGAGGGTTGGGTCCAATTATGTGGGCTTAGGTCAATTTTATTGACCTAAAGAGTGAAATATACTTTATTCATAGTGTCTAGGCTAATTACACGGGCCTAGGTCAATTTTGTAGATCTATAGAGTGGAAACGACCTAATTCAGATGGTGGAAGCTAATTTTGCGGGCCTAAAGAGTAGAGGTGACCTAATTTTGAGGTATCGACCTATTTTGCAGGCCTAGGTAAATTATGTAGGTCTAAAGAGTGAAAAAGACATGATTTAGAGGTCCAAGGCCAATTCTATGAGCCTAAGTGGTGAAAAATAGTTATAGAACAATTGTGCGATGATGTCGAATTTTTTGGAAAGATTCAAATTTTCTTAAGAGTCTTCTTGATTTTTCCATTGAAGATTGTTGTTATTGATTTTGAAATTTTGTAGATGGATGTTTCTCTATCGAGTATTGGATCTCGAGGGATGACGATGATTAAGAATGTATGGTAAAAGCATCTGAGGGAAGTTACATTGATGGTTGATGTTGCGGGGGCTTTGGATTAAATGTTGAGATCATTGATGGTTATATGTGGTTTAGGAGAGTTATGGTGGGACACTACCCAAAAATTTCATTTAGATGTGGGTGAGATGTTGGTCATACTGATAGATATGCACCAGCTCATGGGGCTTAAGTATGAGGGTTGACATATTGTGGTGGAACGGATGCTGCGTATATCTGAGACTGCGATCTTATCTGCCCTGAAGGACATTGAGTGAATTTTTTCTAGGGAATTCATCATGATATAAATGTTGAAGGACACCATTATGGCATATCAGATAAACATTATGGATGGATGGAAGGTGCGATGGGAGGCCCTCATGTTCATTTTGCTTTTGTTGGGAGGTTTTGTTGTGGCGCCAAGTGGTGACATCGTTCATCTGTGGTTCTTTCCCTTCTTTTGGATTGTCTTCGAGGCTCACACATATGATTGGGGAAGGTTCACTCTATAATCCCTCTATTCCTATGTAGATTATTTCAGTTGGCGTCGCCGATAGCTTTTATGGGGCCCACGTACCTTCCGAAGGTAGCCTTTTTTCATTTTCTTCTTCATTTTTATTCTTTTCAATTAAAGAGAATTGTGTTTTTTTTACAAATGTAATTTTATGAGGTGATCGGGCATAACATGGGATTTGTTTCTTTGAAGGCGAGTGGTACGACAAAGTTCCCAGGGATGAATCGATGGAGGAGATCAAACATGAAGTACACGGAGTTTTTAGTTTTGAAGGATGTGATCAGGTTAGACTTTATTTTCTTGATTTTTAGGTTTTTGTCTTATGATTTTGTAGATTTTATTAATGATTGATTTTATTTTGGGACATGTGATGTTGTATCATTACTGTTTGGCCTCGGGGGTAGTAGAGTCCATGGGCATTCATGTAGAAATGAGTAGATTGTCACACGAGTTCAGGGACGCCTGATACCTAGGAGAGAGGGTGGTAAGTCAGATGATGGAGGGTTAGGCGTAGGTACCACCATTGAAACCTCCTACTTTTATCAGTAAAGTGGTGGAGTTATCGGATGAGGAGAGGGTGACGACGATGGAGGGAAAGCCTTATACACTCTATACTGATACGATGGTGGAGTATGACTATCTGGATTTGGTGACCAATTGGCTGATGCCTCCGTCCATATATGACAGGGGGTGCACCTCCACCTTCGGTAGGGACTAGATACAGGTAGCAGTGCACCAGGTCCTTCATCACAGGCATCAGAGAGTGATGATAGGAGACATGGCCAATCACTGTCTACCACTTCTCTTTTCCATCTTATCACATTATGTTAGTCAGAGGCCCCATCGTATCAGTGCCTCATCATTCTAAGGTGACGATTGACAATTTCCATCCATTCTATGAGGAAGTTCTTTAGAGAGATGTACAACCTTATCTTTTGATTCCCGCACATAGATTTTTATGTTTTCCTCTCCTACTGGCTTCCTTATTTTTGCTTGATTTCTCTTTTTCAGACTGTACACGTGTAAATTACAAATTGGCTGGCTTCTGTGGTCAATCACTTGAGTAAGACAACTCGATCATATGCTAGACTGCCAACAACTTATGATAATCATGAAAGAAATTGAGGTTCTAGAAGTGGAGGGTCGACTGCACGCCATCGCGAGAAGTGTGTTTGTCGAGATCCTTGAGGTGTTAGTTCATTATTAGGTTTAGGTTGGAAAGTACGGGATGCGTCCCGAATTTTTTTTTTTTACTTTTTTTTCTTTTATTCCTGAAAAATGTAAATACAATGACATAGATATATACAAAACGATGCATTTTTAAGTTTTATTTTATCTTTAATAAATAACCTAGTATATATGCACTTTTAGTTTTCTGCTGGTGATTTATTTAGGGATGAAAACTAAGAAAATATGTTAAAAAATGAAAATATGTATTTTTGAAAATTTTCTGGGAAGAAATACCTGAGAAATCCTTATTGTAAGGGTTTAATTTAAAGGGAGGCGTATTTGAAAACGAATAAGGTAAAAAAGGAAAAAGATAATCTTTCAAAATGGGAGGTGTGTTGATTAACAATCCCTTACAAGCATGGTTTCTTTTGAACTATGATTGTCATTCTTCTACATTCCTTATTACTTGGAAACTATTGTTCTAGCGAATGATTAATTACTTCGCCTTTTGTGGACAATTTTAAGTATAAAAGGGGCCCTTTGGATGGAGTTTCAAACCACACTTCAACTTCTTACTTTCTTTCTTTATTTCACCAAAATGTATTTCTCTCTAAAATGGCCATTCCCATGGCTAAATATTTCGCCCCTTACCTTGAGGGTTGAAGGTCATGTCCTTATATAATGTCAATTATGATGCATTCAACTTGCACCCCGTCAATTTGTGGCATAACCATCCAATTGAATGGAATATTTTGGAGCAACTTTGAAGTTTTGGTACTATGACCGGGCGGGAAAAGTGTGTTCGTGTGAGGAAACAATCGTCGTGTGTTTCGCCGCCGCGATACAAAGAAAACCTAAGCTACTACTACACTTGACAAGCAAGCACAACGGTAAGTCGGGTATCGTAAGAAATCCACAGGGAGTGATTGAATTTTAGATGTTGATTGTTTTAAAACTTCAAGAATAAAAATGGTAAAATAAATAAATGAAAAGGTGATGGTTGGTTATGGTGACTAAAGAAAAGAATAAGTAAAATCTAAATTAAAGGAAAGCGAGGATCAGGATCGCATACGCACATTCACGGGCTAAACAACTACTAATTAGAATTTCGATTCGAAAACATTTAATCGATCATTTTCAATTAAGCATAAACATCACGCAATAAGGAATTTAAGCCAAAGTTGCGAGATTAAACATTTAATCAAAAATGGTCACACGCGGATTAAATTCGGATTATCGCTATAAACACTAACGTTGCATGACAAAGAAAGTTAAACGTATAATAATCTTACTTTAATACGCGAGGTTTCACTTAAATGCAATTTTACACAAAACCTAACTTTCGAGGTCCAAACCCGTAAATGGCGTAACGAAATCCCGACCCTATTTATCTAAGGGCAGTACATGGAAATAAACTAAATTAAACTAATTAAACTAAGAAAGCAAGAAATAAAGCATGTAAACCTAATTATGAAAGCATGAAAATTAACTAGAAAGCAAGGATTAATGGAAAACAAACTATATTAATGATAGAGGAGATGAATAGTCAACTTACAAACCAATTAGATTGTCAATCCAAAGAGAAATGAAGAAGAACCATCCAAAACCCTAACTATTCTAACCTAAAATCGTGTATGTACTGATATATTGTTTTATTACAACAAAATTGGCTTATATAGTAAGTTGGAATAAAAATAAAGAAGAAAGAAAAGAAGGCAAAATATCTGCAGAAAACAGAACATCGATCGATCGACCTAGGCAAAAATTTGGCAAATCATAATGGTCGATCGATCGATCAAGCAGGGCAGAATGCAGCAGCCTACTACATTACTCTTTTCTTCTTCTCCCTTCTCCTCTTTTGCTTCCTTGTTTTTCCTCCGCTGGAATCGCCGTAACTTCTTCGTTATGAATCGGAATCGCGCACCGTTCACGGCCACGCGAAGCTAGCGAGGAGGGCTACAACTTTCGTGAGATGTCGGGCCAGGTACCCAAGTTGTGAAAAAACTAAAATGCCCTTGCGCGTGCGATTGTGTACGAAACTTCACCAGAGTGCATCCGAACTTCATACTAAGCATCCAAATACCTACAAAAGCTCAATTAACCCATTCAAAACATGTTAACATAGAAATCCGAGGTTGTCTAGTTAACGAGCATAAATATAGGGATTAAGATATCCGAGGGGGCTAAAATGCATAGGTTCGACGGATGAAATACGCAATATTTGCATCGTATCACACCCCCCTAACTTACACATTGCTAGTCCCTAGCAATGAAATAGGAAACAACAAGAACTACAAGCAAACCAAAAGAAGGAGAAGTACAAAAATATGGTATAAAAGTAAAAGGCCACTTTCACGGGAGATTCGATTGCATTTAGCGTATGCAATAAGCCGTTAAACCCCTAGGTTACCCTAGTGGATGAGTGTTGTCTCGTGAGGGTTTTCAGGGATGAAACCCACACACATCATTTGGTTTCCTCAAAATATGCCCAACCCAACATGCGACAAACTCAACAACAATGAAAAAGATTTCAAACATGTTATTAGCATATTGGAAGAATTCAAACTAAAGTCCGTTGTTATTAACAAGTTGAACACACCTTATAGAATTGAAACTTTAAAAGTGGGAGGGGGGAAAGCACATGCATAGTGTGATTTGGTGAAAAACTTATATAAACCGGATAATAATCAAAGCAAGCAAACATTCAATCCTCACGGGCATTACGCTCAACAAATGAATTCACTCGGAACGGGAGGTAACACATGGGACATGCGGGCTAAAGAGTAAATTTAAATGGAAACTAGGCCGTACACATGTCACAAAAGAAGAACGCTATATAAAAAATGAAAAATTGTAATCTCAATGAAAGATACCGCACACTAAAAGAGGCGAAATGTATTTTCACAGATTATCAAAAATATTATGACTTTTAAATTAAATGCACCCTAAGATCACATAGGACTTTAATAGGGTTATAATGTAGGTTAGGCTAGGGTACGAAATGAAGGAATATATATACGGATTCAAAGTGTTCGGGATGAAAACTCGGGATAATGGGAAGAATGCGGGAAATATCAAAAATGGAAAGTAACTTCCAAACGAGCATTAGATATATCATCGGGGAGAGTAATCAAAGCTTATTGAACACTATACACAACATACAACTTTCTCTTTTCTTTCTTTTCTTCTTTTTATCTTTTTGTTTTTGTTTTCTTTTGCTTTTGCTTTTTGCTTTCTCTTTTTCTTCTCTTTTTCACTTCTTTCTTTCCTTTTGCTTATCAAACTCTCATATGCCTAAATTGCAACCAAAATACAACAACAACATTCAATCCCAAGTAACATTCCAAACAAAGGTATGTAAGGTGTACGTATGGCTTGAAACTCCAATTTGGAGTTGGTTATGAGATTTTGGGTAATGAAACGAAAGGCTAGTATTTAGGCTCAAAGGGGTTGACTAGGGAAACATATATGGTGAGGTCAAGGCTAATATGGGTGATATATCAAAGAGGGCATATGATCATTTCAAAAAGTTTACGCAATTCTCAAGTCAAAACAATATATGAAAATCATGCTCAAGTAAAACATTTCGAGTATGAACTCAATTAATGAATGGTCAAATGAAAGAATATAGAGATTACCAACGAATTCAACGTTTTCAAAGAGGAAAGAATAGTGTATAACACTCACAAACGACGAAAGGTACAAAGCTTACTCGGTGTAAGTATATACAATGCAACAAAAGATTCCCGAGTTATAAAAATCTTAAACCAAATCAATAGAACAAGGAAAGTGCATATGCTCATGGGATAAAGTTTAATTCATGAAGTTATTCACAATATTAATGATTTGAGGACTAAAGTCCAATAACTTCTAAAATCGAGAACATGCATCATTGAGTTGTCTATTGGATCAGGAAATTATTGAAATTTATCACTGGAAACAAGGCAAAATGCCCAACAAAGGAGAAAAAAGAAAGAAAATATTTTTGAAATTTTTTAAATTTTTCACAAAAAGGCATACTAAGTAACTAAATGTGATCAAATCAAAGGACTACACATGAAATGGATAGAATATCCTACACCCCCTAACTTAAATGTTTCATTGTCCTCAATGCGCATTAAGAACACAACACAAAGAGAGGAAAAGAACAATATTACCCAAAATTGGAGCGATCTCCATAAGCGCGAGTCCAAAGGAATCTACAAAACAAGTTAATACCGATCATAGAAAAAACAAATAACAAAAAGTTAACTAATTACACTAGACTAAATTAAAAGGAAAGAAAAAAAAATAGGAAAGAAAGAAAATTAAAAAGCTAACTATTTACAACCTACTATTTAGGCTTCACACTAACTATACACTAGAAGTCTAAATAGTTGTGGGTCCACCCAAAAAGGGATTTGACTTTGAAAGATTAACGGTGGACCCTCCAAAGAGAACATGCCTCCCGAAAAATAATAATTCCGTTTGAAAAATGGAAGGCATGTGGGTGGTGAAAAAAGTGAACCATCGCCAATTTGAAATTTTGGGCAGACGATGGGGGATTTGGATACTATGGGGGACAAGACTACATTAGTCTCAGAAAAATAAAAATCACATCCCCAAGATTCTTCAATTGGAAGGGGAGGTGGGGCAAGTGAAAGTGAAAAGCCCATGAGATGAAGCATCTCAATATAACATTCTCGTTCAAGAATCGGGTCAAAGTCCTCAAGACTTTCAACCGATTCTTGCGATAAATTTAATTGTTCGGGAATAGTAGGGAGTAAAGGAAAGGAAGGACCAAAAAACTCAATACAATTGGAAGAATTAATAAGAGGTTGAAAATCGAAAGTGCTAAAGCTTGGCTCACTCTCAATTATTTCTTCAACAGAAAGGGGTGGAGATGAAACGCAAGTTTCAACCTCAACCCGATTTTTTGAAGAAATAGTCTCATCGAGCAAGGCATCAGTTTCTAGAAACCATGCTTGAGAAATTTCGGATCGGTCATTAATTTCCTTCATCATTAACTCATAATCAAAAGAACAAGAAGACATTTCATCTTCTTGTGCGGGTTGCTCATAGCTAACGGATTCCCCACATTCCAAATTACCCTCACAAGGCAATGAGGGATCACTTACATATGCTTGAATTTCACGCTCAATGCGCTCATGTTCAAGAATTTGTAGGCATTCTCTCATTGTTTTGGGAGTATAACTTGGAAAACAATTCTCATAACAATTAAGGTTATCTAAAGCGTAATAGAGAGACATTTCAAAATAAGCTATTCAACAAAAGCAACAAGTGCCAAAATTTCAATTTCTCGAAACAATCTAGCACAAGTCAAAAAGAAAGGAGAAAATAAAGAATACAAATATGAATGAAAGAAATATTATGAAATAATAAAACAATTACAATCTAAAACACACTCCCCGGCAACGGCACCATTTTTATGACCGGGCGGAAAAAGTGTGTTCGTGTGAGGACACAATCGTCGTGTGTTTCGCCGCCACGATACAAAGAAAACCTAAGCTACTACTACACTTGACAAGCAAGCACAACGGTAAGTCGGGTATCGTAAGAAATCCACTGGGAGTGATTGAATTTTAGATGTTAATTGTTTTAAAACTTCAAGAATAAAAATGGTAAAATAAATAAATGAAAAGGTGATGGTTGGTTATGGTGACTAAAGAAAAGAATAAGTTAAAGCTAAATTAAAGGAAAGCGAGGATCGGGATCGCATACACACATTCACGGGCTAAACAACTACTAATTAGAATTTCGATTCAAAAAAATTTAATCGATCATTTTCAATTAAGCATAAACATCACGCAATAAGGAATTTAAGCCAAAGTTGTGAGATTAAACATTTAATCAAAAATGATCACACGCGGATTAAATTCGGATTATCGCTATAAACACTAACGTTGCGTGACAAAGAAAGTTAAATGCATAATAATCCAACTTTAATACGCGAGGTTTCACTGAAATGAAATTTTACACAAAACCTAACTTTCGAGGTCCAAACCCGTAAATGGAGTAACGAAATCACGACCCTATTTATCTAAGGGAAATACATGGAAATAAACTAAATTAAACTAATTAAACTAAGAAAGCAAGAAATAAAGCATGTAAACCTAATTATGAAAGTATAAAATTATCTAGAAAGCAAGGATTAATGAAAAACAAGCTATATTAATGGTAGAGGAGATTAATAGTCAACTTACAAACTAATTAGATTGTCAATCCAAAGAGAAATGAAGAAGAACCATCCAAAACCCTCAAAACCCTAACTATTCTAACCTAAAATCGTGTATGTACTGATATATTCTTTTATTACAACAAAATTGGCTTATATAGTAAGTTGGAATAAAAATAAAGAAGAAAGAAAAGAAGGCAAAATATCTGCAGAAAACAGAGCATCGATCGATCGACCCCTTTGGTCAATCGATCGACCTAGGCAAAAATTCGACAAATCAGAATGGTCGATCGATCGACCAAATGGGTCGATCTATCGATCAAGCATGGCAAAATGCAGCAACCTACTGCATTCCTCTTTTCTTCTTCTCCCTTCTCCTCTTTTGCTTCCTTGTTTTTCCTCCGCTGGAATCGCCGTAACTTCTTCGTTATGAATCGTAATCGTGCACCGTTCGCGGCCACGCGAAGCTAGCGAGGAGGGATACAACTTCCGTGAGATGTTGGGCCAGGTAACCAAGCTATGAAAAGACTAAAATACCCTTGCGCGTGCGATTATGTACGGAACTTCACCGGAGTGCATCCGAACTTCATACTAAGCATCCAAATACCTACAAAAGCTCAATTAACCCCTGCAAAACATGTTAACATAGAAATACGAGGTTGTCTGGTTAACGAGCATAAATTTAGGGATTAAGATACTCGAGGGGGCTAAAATGCGTAGGTTCGACGGATGAAATACACAATATTTGCGTCGTATCATACTATAAAGACAATAGGTAGCCATTCCCACCTACGAAGAATTTTTTGTCACCCTGGGCATTAATGATGCTCTATAAAATATGTTTAATTCAAGTGTAAATCAATCTCAACAAGTAATAATTGGGAAAGTCTGGGATATTTTTCCATAGGGACGGGACACTTAGATAAGAAAGCGTCCGGGTTACATGAAGTTACGATACATCATGAAATTAAAGCGAAAAAGATGATACTTTTGGGGGTTGTTGAACTACAACTAGAAAATGTCTTAACATGTGCCAAAATAAGTGTGAATTAGTAAAAGACAATGATTATGACAAACATACGAGTAAACTTGCGATTTAAGGTAGAGAAAAGATATTAGGGATCATTCTCCCACCTCAGACGAGCCTTATAATTGATGGAGTTTGATTTAATTCAATTCTAATCAATCATATCCAATTAAGACAAAACATCAACCATGTAGAGACGAAAATCAATAATGAAATATTTAAAATTTAATTAGTTATGGTGACAAATGGTTTGAGTTTGTAGCAAAGCTTAGAACAAGCAATGGGAATTTAAGAGACTATGGTGCTCTAATTTCAACACATGAGTTTCAATTAAAACGAAGAAAATCAAACCCTAACATTGAATTTCAATCACCCATGGTGGTATTATGATCCTTAACCTAAAGAAATTAGCTACTCATAGCAACTATAACATTCATCACGAAAATAAAAGAGAACAAGAGATAATATAGCATTTAAGAGAGTAATAATAAAGCTTGTATTATAAAAACAAAGTCTTACACCACTTATATCAAGCGAAGAACTAACATCAATAATTCGGCATCCACTATTTAACGGCTAGAAATTAAGGAAGAAAGATAGTAAGAAATCTTTTAAATGAAACCTAGGATAGATAATGGAGTAAAAATGCTAGACAAAAAAATCTTTTTTACTTCCCAAATAATAAGTGTTGGTCTTTACAAATGAATTTACATTGAATAGTAAGGAGTGACAAAAATAAAGGGAAAACAAAAATGGAAATCAAGATAGCAAACTCAGGACTGCTCGGGTTGATTTATAAAAAAAAGAATCTTCTTAGTTTGGGAAAGGTAGATAAGAAAGGTGGTCCTTAAGTCAATTTACACAAAAGGCGACATATGTTAATCTCCATAAAAACTTCATTAAAACTCCGATTGACGCACGAACCGTGGCCATACAAGGCATACTTGATGAGAAACATTTTCATGCTATTTTGATACAAGAAGACCAACGTTAAAAATTACAAAAATGCCCCTAATGTTGCGTTTATCGATGAAACATTCTCAAAATCCAACAAACTTCATGCCAATCACTCCTAACACCTATACAATCTAAAATAAACTTTGCACAATATATATGCAATGAAAATATAAGATATCCGATAAATGAGAAGAAGTCTCTGGATTAATGTGCGTCGAAATGCCATAATGCATAAATATTAGGGGTTTTGAAAGCAATATTCATGAATAATCAGTTGAACACAGCATGTTTGCAACTATACCTGACATATCTCATTCTCCACGAGTATCGTTGGTCGAATTGATGTATATTTATCCTTATGTCACCCGATCGTTGGTGTGTGGGGTAAGTATTAACCTTCCAGCTGTGCTGCATTTTATGCATAAAAAAGATTATGGTGATAATAGCTTTGAAGGTACCATAGCTTTGGGATTGACTTCTAGCATGCCTTTGATGACAACCGATACGATTATTGATCCCTATGTTGCCACCATTGTGTTGTAGATGTATTATCAACATAACCGAACCTCTACAATACTGGTGGAGTAGTTATACGGTATTGATAACTATAAAGAGGGTCAGGCAAACTCTATGCTTGACAGTCTTGTGATGCTAATAATGTGGTTATGAGAGAGATTATGCATGGCAGTTAGTCCAAAGTATCCTTTGACCATGATCCCAAATTTCTTTATAAGGCATTTGTATAGTTTCATTCCTTTTATGGGGAATTGGGTGGACTATCTTATGGAGGATTGGCCTAGAAAAATTTGTTGGTCCATAACATAGCGGGGCGAGTTGCAATTTATCTTTCAATTGGAGTACTACTGATATGTTCGACTGGTATGTCTTCACCAAACTTCTTTATACTTACCTTTGCGACTTACGCATTAAATCAGTTGGGATCAAATAGTCCCTCCTTGCATAACCAACTTATTTCTCGAGGATAATTTGACTGAATCGCTGTGGATGACCTTGGGGCCTTTATGGTAGCATGGCCGGTTATTAACCTATCCGTACCAATCTTCTGGGTAGCCTGGATTAATATTTGAGCATTATCAGAGGTGGTTATGGGGCGATGTGGTTATGAAGGTTTTTGAAGAGGAGACTGAGAAGAGGTGGCTCATGATGTTTGAAACTAGGGAGGTGGGTGTTGTGATTTTGTCCAAGCTAATCAAGGCATATAACCTCATGGAGCATAGAAGGAAGTACTATCACGACTTGGATTATTGGGGTCCTTCGAGGAGTGGTGATGATGATGATGATGAAACAAGGCCTTCTGGTAGTTAAAGAGAATTTGTGTGGATTTTTTTATATGGGGTATATTCTGTTAAAAGTGTTTATGTTTAGGTATGCAGTTGATAGGCTTATGTTGTCATAGGTTGGTGGGAAGTTTATATAAGTTTTATGCACTTTTTCTAAACATTGATGCTTCGTGTAATTGTCATTTTTTAAAATAAAATAAATAAAAGATGATTTTATTACATCTTGTTGTGCCTTTGGAAGAATTTCTTATTTAAACTATCTATACCGATCACTAAGGCATACATAATCATTTCCTTCATTTAAAATGATAAGTGAGACTAGTATCCCACAGTGGAAGAAACGAATACCATTTTGTGAAAAAAAGGAAAGGACCATTCCCAACGTTACTTTCGGTTGCCTATAGACATTTGTGGGGATATGAAAAATTATTCCAGGAGTTTAGAAAAGTTGATTCTGAGAGGATCAGGTTCCACATAGCTTTTGCAATGTAATACCGATGCCTAATATTTTATTATTTTTCCTGTATGAATTGTAATAAAATGAAGACCTTAGGATATGGATCACTATAATTGGGTTTATATCGGTATTGGAGTGGTTTTGAGTATTGGTGATAATTGTTAAACATTTTTAGGTTAAAATTTGAGATATTTGGAAACTGTGGTTCGAACGAGTTAGGGGTCATTCGAACGAAATTTTTGTTTCGAACGAAGATAAGTTGTTCGAACAAGAAGCCAAAGTCATTCCAAGTGGAGATCGACTGAAGATCGAATGAGGTTCCACTGGCTAAATTCGTTAAATAATCATTCGAGGGTCGTTCAAATGAAGCCCATTTCTCATTCAAATGAGGTCCCATTTTCATTCGAACGAGGATACCCAGAAATTTTAAATCGGGTTGCCTTATGTGCTATCACATTTTGGGCCGTTGGATCGATGACGTTTCGAGTTCTGGTGAACCCATATTGGGAAAACACGAGATTTTAGATTTGGAGTGTGTTTTATACGGGTGTGTTTGAGTTGTTTGTGAGTTTATTTGAGTTTGAAGAAGAGATAGAGTGGGGGTTGTTCTTCCGCACCATTTTCAAGTACTCACCCCCTCTCTAGCTCTTGGGAGTTTTCCCACTTTCCCCCCACTAAAAACCACCATACACCACTATAGACAACCATATGCTACCATATTTTACTTGTATTCCACCATATTTAAGCCCAATACTCCCATTTCTACCATTGTTGAGCAAATCTATTAATTTTGGAGGTGTTTTTTTTTTGGAGAAGATGAAGATAAGAGAAATCATGGATCTTGAAGGGGGTTTTAATGGAGATTTCATGGAGACAAAATTAGTGGATCTAGGCAATCTCTCTATGGACACCTTAGGAGGTGGGAGTTTTTCATCTTCTTAGACATTTCATCCTACCATTGTTGGCGCTTTATTTGAGGTAGGAAAACTATACTCTTACTATAAGACTCTATTTTGCGTATTAGTAGTCTTGTAACTATAATTGTTAGAGTAGGATGCATACATGAGTAAGAAGATGAATTCTTAAGGTTTTGGTATAAATGGTTTGAAAAATTTGAGTAAAATATTATGATTCAAGAATGTTGAACAAATGGTGTATTTAAGAAGTTTCGTATTAAACATTCTATTAAATAAAATGTTTGAAAATGATATTCGTCTTACTAGAAATATCTTGGGTGAACTATGTTTTAAAGTTTCTTGTAAAAATAAAGATTTTACAAAATTTGATATTTGTTTAAGTTTTAAATAATAAAAATGTCCTTTAGTCTTGAAAAATATATTTTTGCAAGTATTATGAAATTTCTAGACTAAATCACATGTTAGACCCATTTGATAGGATTTTTGGACTTAAAATCCATCTTCTCATGCATATAAACTTGTAGTATTTTGAGGTTGAACATATAAAAAAAGTTAAATGAGGGTTTAAACATGAAATAAATAAATTAAAATTTTCAGCCCGTAAAGTGTGTGAAAAAGGTGTTGAAAAGGTGATAAGTGTATGATTTAAAGACTACCTGAATTAATAAAGAAAATGGTGTTTTTCTTATGAAGTAGTCTTATATGTTCAATGATTTTTGAAAAAGAAAGTAAAGATATAAATATGTTTTCAACTTGAAAGTAACGCTATTCCAAAATGCTAAAGAAGTGTTAATGAGTTAAAAACACATAATAAGTTAATGTGGGTAACTTAAGGGTGTTTTGGAAAATAACCCTTGTTAAAAAAGAGAAAATGACAAGTTTAGAAACAAATGGCTAAAATGGTAATTTTATGTAAAGTGGAACATTTTTATGAAATTAAATTGTTTAAAAAGGAGTTAGACAAAAAGGTCCAAAATAAACATGATTTTGGGGGGAAATTAATGTTTGAGTAAAAAGGACAAGAAATTATTATTTTTAAAGTGTAACACGGGTTGGGGTGAAACCTCGAGTTTTGTCTTCAACAGGGAAAAGGAAAAAGTGGAATAATGTGGACAACTGTAAAATGCTAAATAAAACACATTTATAAGAACTCTAATGACACCAGAATAATTAAGGAGGGCCCGGAGCCCTGGGGTGAAAGATAAAAAAAATCACTAGCTAGAGCATATGGTATCATAGCTGACGTTGTGGAGCCCGTTAAAGTATACAGATATTGGAAGGTTTTGAGTAAAAGATAATGAAATTGGAATAGTCAGGAAATGGGTTGTGTGGTGAATATATGAAAATACATCTTAACCTAAATGAATTAATTAATGTTCCGTTAAAGGATAAAATGAACAAGTAATGTTAAGATTGATTAATGCCCATAAGGTAAAGGAATTGTAAAGTGAAGTGATTAAATGGTTGGTTAAGAAACCTAAAGAGGTTAAATCCGTAATTAACACAAGAGTGTGTTTATGGAAGGTTTTCAAAAGAAAATTTAACATTGCATGTGTTGAAAGGGTGATCTTCAATGAAAAATACTAATGTCGATTGGTACAAATAAAGTGGGTAATTTTGGTGAAATAAATGATTTTCCTTAAACGAAGTGTATTTGCTTAAAGTATTTAACCGAGTGTGTTAATTCATGGAATAAATGTCAACTCAAGTAAAGGAGGATTAAGGTGAATTAATCGAGATAAGTAACATTTTTGGAATAAAAACGGTTTCATGCATGTATATATATACATATATATATATATATATATATATATATATATATATATATATATATATATATATATATATATATATATATATCCGTGTGTGTGTGTGTGTGTGATAGTTGCATGTGCACATAGATGACGTGTTAGAGTCTTCTTTCTGTCATTCGATTATATACTGCATTCTTGTATTTTTCCACTAGGCATTCGGTTCATTTCCTCGCCTTTATTACGACAGGTTGGGTGCGGTTCCGTATTTTCAGAGCGTTGCACAAGTAAGTATTCTTTTTATATTTTACGTCAGTAGCTCTGTATGCTTAGATTCTGGGGATACTTCCCACGAGTCCCTCATTTATCTTGATTTAAATGGAAATTTCATGTTAAACAAGTGAAATGTTGACTAAATAAAACTGGACTAGCAACATTATGTAGGTTGTTGCATTTAACGTCCACCGAATGCTCGAGTCGAACCAGGTTGACCATGGGTAACCCGTAAATCCAGTTCGAGGCATTACATGCAGGGGGAGAATAGATGAGATTTATAGAATATAAGGTAGGTGAGAAAAGTCTTAGCATGAAAATAATAAGATTATGGGTAAAATTTCTTGAGATGGTTCAAATTTATTGGACGCTCCATTTCTTCTTCATCAAGTTTTATCTACATAGTGGAGACACCTGACATAATTTTCATTACGAGGTATGCCCCACTCTAACTAAGTTTAAATTTACCTATTGGGTCCCAAATATTCTCTACTATTTATTTGAGAGAGAGGTCACCTTCTCGCGCACTATGGTCTTTAACTTTATTGTTCAACGATTGTGCAATGCAGCAGTGGTACCTCTATATGTGCTGCAAAGCCTTCAATATCTTTTCATCCAAGAGTGAATGTTCTTCATAAAGTCTTTGTTGCCATTCAACTACTCTAAGTTAAGATTCGAGCATAGTTCGCAAATAGGGTATCTCAAGTTCAACAGGTGTGACTACTTCCATGATGTACACTAAGAAGTAGAGCGTAGCACTAGCGGGCATACGGATAAACATGCTATAGGGCTAAAGGGCATAAGGGATCCGATCATCCTAGTATCTTCAACTTTCAATTATCTTATTGTTTACAGATTTGAGGATTTTATTATCATCTTTCAAAATACCATTGGTTTGCAGTTGGTAGGGAGAAGATTGTGTATAAGTCATCTTCAACCTATTTGGTAAAATAACCGATGGCGACGAGAATGAATTCGTTCTCATTGGATTACTTGGGAGTTACTTTACAAGTGATGTCAAAGCCCTATGTTAAGAAGTGAGAGCACGCTATATAATTGACATACTTGAGTCTATATTATATAGGATTTCCAGCTACTTTGGATATTAAAACAAAGTAGGTTATATTTTATGAGTTGCTCCATATCCCAAAGGTTCAAGAAGAAGAAGGAAGAAGAAGCAATCCAGTCCAAGACTTCCTAATAGGGAAGTTAATTCTATCCTTAAACCACTATAGGACACTATCACTGCATAATATCTTATTCCTATTTTCATTGGTGGTTTTTAAAACACTTTAACCATTTTTAAAATAAATCTAGTTCATTTACAACTTTTTTTAAAACATTTTATACAATTTTCAAATAATTTTGAATTAATTAAATCCTTGTTTTTAAAAGTTCTGGGGATACAAATTTTATTTCAGAAAGTGTTTTACTTGCATTAAGGTTAGCTTGGGTAGAATGTCAAAGCGCTAGAGACTTCAGGGTACGTTTGTATTTATTTTCAAAGCACGCATTTTTGTTTAATCTGGTCCATACATGTGTTGGTTCATTAAGCGTTCGATCTATTTTTTCTCACAAACACAAACCCACCTACCAATCTCAACCCTTAGATGACTTTAATCGACGATTTGCATGCCCTTACTTATAATCCTAGTGCTTACCTCTTAACCAATGATATTATATTATTCCACCATTTGTTGTAAGCCATTAGATTTTAAGTCAAACTTAGAAGACCAAATCTTGTCCCTTGGATTGCAAATGATGTTCCAGATCCTTCTTAACCAAGTATAAAAGAGAACCAAGTCTCAACATTTGAAGACTTTTACCAGTTCATCCAAAAGAGAGAAAAAAGAGTGTAGAGAGAGAAAAACGAGCGGGAAAGAAATAGAGTATAAAAAGAGAGAAGAAGACTACCCATCTTCCATCCCTGACACCTCTGAGAGATTCCCCACAACCCATACACCTTTAACCTTCAAAGAATCATCTACCAGGAACCAATATAATGAGAGTAAGATCCATTCTAGGGTTTTTGTGAGTTTGGTGGTAGGGTTGACGTCTAGAAGAAGACCTTTTTGTTTGAGTCTCTCTCAGAACTCTTCTCTAAGAAAATAGCGAGTTTCACATATTGAAACTTGAGATTTTCTGAAGACAACATCACACGCCTATTTTTTTAAGTTCTCTTTTTGGATCTCTTTCTTTATACCATCTAATTCTAAGGTTTTAAAAAAATGTTTTGAAGAAATTATCAGATCCTTAAGAACGTTTGTGTCTCATGTTTTATATTTCACACTTTGTGAAGTAAATTTATACAAAAATAAAAAAGAGACACTTAGGAGATTGGATATTTTTTAAAGAAATGTTGTTTTTCTAGATTAAATCTTGAATAAGAAGTTTCTTTTAAAAAATCATTTGAATCAGATCTTGCATGTCATATGGAATTTATTGATTTGTAGGATATTGTTTGTATAAATTCTTTGAGAGGGGGAGTTGCATAAATCTGCATATAGATCACCTCACAAACACTTCTCACACAAACACTTAGACATAATGGTTATATTTGAGACTTAAAGTTGAAAGAGTTCCTGGAATCAGAATTCAAAGAGAAGGAGGTTAAGGAAAAGGCAAAGAAGCAACAAAGAAGAGATTGGTTCTAGTATGAAAAACTTTGGAGTGGGGTAACTCGTGTAGGTAACGTTTTGAACATAGATTTAGGATCCTTGTGTGTTTGCTTAAGTGCTGTAACTTGATTCTTTATTCTAGTGAATTTTTATTTTCTGCCATAGAGGGCATCGTGGATGTTTCCCTTGCTTAAGGGTTTTACCACGTTAAATTCATGTGTTTATTCCTTTGAATGTTCTTCACTATTATTGTGATTGGGACTGCATGGTATCTTTAGTAGATGGCTTTTAAATTTTAAAAACTAAGGTAATCAACTATCAAATTTAGACCATATATTCAGAAAGTTTTTCCAACGCATCTTGTGTTTTTCGAAAAGAGCTTTGCCCAAAAAGTTTATTCGAAGTTTACACAATTTATAACATTTTATTATTAACCTTGTAAACAAGATTTTAGCATTAAAGCTTTTTTCAACTTGTATTAGAGAAGGAACATCTTTTGTGATCCTGAAACTTGAGAAATTATCTTCGAAACTTCTTTATGAAAATTTCTGAATATGGCAGAAATATTTGAGAAGTTAGGTAACCTATCTAGACCACCACTCTTTGATGGAAACAAATTTTCATACTGGAAAGTATGAATGGTTTCTTTCATTAAACGAACCCTTGATGATGATGTCTGGGACGTGACTGAAACAGGGTATGAACATCCTACTAGACCTACATCTGAAACTGATCCAACAAGAATTAAGAAACATCTAGGTGAATTTAATAAGGAAGAGAAAAGAGCATCTCAAGATAATAACAAAGGAAAGAATGCCATTTTTATGTCCATTAATGAACATGAATTTAAAATAATATCCATATGTTCTACTTTAAAAGAGGCATGGGACACCTTAGTCATTGCTCATGAGGGTGACGAACATGTAAAAGCTGGAAAAACTCAAATGCTCATCCAGCAATATGACACCCTGATTATGGATGACAATGAATCCTTTGATGACTTCTGCATTAGGTTAACCTATATCTTTACAAAACTTCATGCAAATGGTATAACCTACAGTAGAAAGGAAATTGTTCAAAAGATTCTTAAGTCATTGCCCTCCAAATTTGACAACAAGATATATGCTATTGAATAAATGGATGACCCTAATATGACTCCTGAATTACTTTGAGGACCGTAGAATTGGATTTAGACTTGAAAAAGTAATTGACCAGAGAGACTAATAAATACTCTAGTTCAAATATTGTGTTTCCTTCTAAATTTCCAGTGCCTAAATTGAACACTTTAGATTTTGACACTAACTGTCTTGAAAACTGTGATTTCGATAACCTTGACAATCAAATAACTCCTATGAGCAAGCATTTCAAAAATATTTTGAAATATAGAAATGTTGTAGCCTCTAAACAAGGCAAACCAAAATTCCAAAGTAATCAATTTCACATAACTCATGACAGAGACAATACCAAACACACTTATGACAATAGAAAAACCTATGTCCCTAATAGACCTAAGCCTGACATGAAAGATATTAAATGCCATCATTGTGTCAAACTAGTTCACTATGATAATAAATGTCTAACTAGTCTTATAAACAATAACGAGGCCAACATATGTATGACATGGGATGACTTTAGTGATTCTGATGAGGATGGAATAGAGTAAACCCAAATAGATGAGTATTTCATGTCTTTCTTTTCTAAGATTTTATATAGTGATGATGCATGCGTGTCTGTACATGAACCTTTAATGCATGTTGATGTTATTAATGATATTGTTGATAATTTATTTCCTATTACTGCTTAAAAACTGTGTGTGAGTCAAAGTGATGATATTGAGAACGAATTGAACGTGTGCGTGAGTAAATAACCTATTAAAAACTTAGGGAACACCCACACGATGCACTTAGTAAGTTTGATGATGATTTTTCTGATATACATGAGTTACACGTGAAAAGGGTTAAGAAGAGTGCTCGCCTAGAAAAAATGATAAAAAACTTAAGTGAGCATATCGATTTGCTTAACCAGACCATTAGGATGAACAGTGATGATTATACTGCCCAGTGTATTGCTCAAGTGCAATATTTTCATTTCTGCTTTAAAGGCACAAAGGACTTCAACTGGATGGTATTTAGACTCCGAATGTTCTAAACATATGATCGGAAATGAAACTAAATTGAAGAACAAGACAGACTTGCTTGGAGGTAGTGTCATGTTTGGAGATGGTGTTTCATCTCAGATCATAGGTAAGGGAAGATTGAGTGAGCATGGGTTTCCTGAACTAAACGATGTACTTGTGACTCCAATCACCCAGTTACCTTTTCAAAAATTGATTGCAAAATTATTGATGAAAAAGGTATTTGTATTTTAACAAGAAACAGAACTCTGAAAAACTGTTACACAGTAATCCCCAATTTTGAATATTGTCATGTTGCCACATTAGAGGACTCTGATCTATGGCACAATAGATTGGGACACACAAATTATTATAATCTTAGAACATTGAGTTCACAGTAATTAGTTAGAGGTTTACCTAAAATTAAAAATTCTTTTAATCCTGTATGTGGACCTTGTCAGGAAGGTAAAATAAGTAGATCCACTCACAAGAAAGTTAAAGGTGTCCTGACCACTAAGAATCTAGAACTTATCCACATGAACCTTATGGGTCCCTCAAGAACTGTTAGTTTTTATGGAAACTATTACATCCTAGTTATAGTGGACGACTATACGAGATATACATGGGTAGCTATTATGAAACAAAAATCAGAGACCTTCAATAAATTCTTAAGAATCTTCTTGAAAATAGAGAATGAGAAGGATACCCAGGTGTGTCGAATTAGGAGTGATAGATGTGGAGAGTTCAAGGACTCTACTATTTCTAAGTATTGTGTAGCTAATGGCTACAAACGTGAGTTTAGTGCTCCCAAAACCTCTCAGCAAAATGGTATAGCTGAGCATAAGAATAGGACTTTACAAGAAATGGCTAGGGTTATGTTATAGCTAAGAATCTCCCTAGATATTTTTGGGTAGAAACTGTCCAAACCACATGTCACATTATTAATCGTGTCTACCTCAGAAAAAATTCCAAATAAACCTCTTATAATCTTTGGTTCCACAAAAATCCAAACTTGAAATATTTTAAAACCTTCGGGAGTATTTGCTACATTTGCAAAGATAGAGAGAAACTTTCAAATTTTGATACCCGAGGAGAAAAGGGAATTTTTCTTGGTTATTCCCAAAATAGTAGGGCTTCGCGTATTTTTAACTATCGAACTAAAACAATTATTGAATCAATTACTGTAATTGTTGATGACACTAGTGTAAGGAAAAGTGATAGTCAACTAATAGCATTCGATGAGGACGAACCTAATTTATCTACTGATCCTCAAAATGACACTGATTCACTGCCACCTGAGAGTACCCACTTGGGTTTCTAAAGATCATCCCATTGAAACCATTGTCGGTAATCCTTCAGAGCCTGTTTGAACAAGATCCCAACTTCGAAAAATGGCACAATTTTCTTATTTTATTTCTCTTGAGGAACCTAAAAATGTTAATGATTCCCTTTCTAACTCATTTTTGGATAAATACTATGCAAGAAGAGCTAGTCCAATTTCAGGGTCATGATGTGTGGAAACTTGTTCTTAGACCAAAAGATTCAAAGGTTATGGGGACAAGATGGATTTTTAAAAACAAAACAGATGAAAATACGGAGGTAATTGGAAATAAAGCTAGGTAGGTTGCGCAAGGCTACTCCCAGATTGAGGGAATTGATTTCGACAAAACGTTTTCACCTATTACTCATTTGGAATCAGTTCGTCTCCTTCTTGCCATATCTTGTCATATGCAATTCAAATTATTCCAAATGGATGTTAAATTTTCTTTTTTTAATGGAATCTTATATGAGGAAGTATACTTAGAACAACCCTAAGGATTTGTTGATCCCGTACACCCAGACTATGTTTTAGGCTTAAGAAAGCCTTAAATGGTTTGAAACAGGCTCTTAGAGATTGGTATGGGCGACTGTCTACCTTTTTATTGTCTCATAAATTTATCCGAGGCAGAAATGATCAAATGTTGTTTGTTAGAAAAGAAAATCAACATGTCTTAATCGCACAAGTATACGTGGACGATATTATTTTTAGTTCCACTTGTTCTAAACAAGTCAAGAATTTTTCGGATATCATGCATGTCGAATTTCAGATGTCACTTATGGGTGAGCTTCAATATTTTTTGAGTTTGCATGTAAAATAATGTAATGATGGACTTTTTATTTCTCAATCCAAGTATGCTGTAGAACTAGTCACAAAATTCGTATTAGAACATGCTAAACCTTCTATAACCTCCATGAGTACTTCAACTAAACTTTCTAAGGATGATAATGGGAAAAATGTTCACCCCACTCTATATAGAAGTATGATAGGGAGTTTTCTGTATCTTACCGTGTCTCGACCCGACATATCCTTCGCTATTTGTATCTGTGCTAGATATCAAAGTAACCCTAAAGAATCCCACTTATTAAGTGTGAAAAGAATCTGTAAATATGTTAAGGCTACTCTAAAATTTGGCATTTGGTACACGAAAGATACAACTAGGTCTATTGTAGGGTACACCAATGTCGATTGGGTCGATTGTTCTAGCGATAGTAAAAGCTATTCTGGTTCTTGCTACTACCTAGGAAATAATATCGTAGGTTGATCGTGTAAGAAACAAAATTGTATTTAGTTATCTAGCATCGAATCTGAATATATAGTAGCTGGTAGTTGTTGTTCACAACTATTGTGGATTAGACAGATGGTTAGAGATTATGGTATCAACAAAAATTAGTTAACCAAGTTTTGTGATAACCAGAGTGCTATTAAAATTTCCAAAAATTCAATAATGCACTCTCACACTAAGCACATTAAGACTAGACTTCATTTTATCCCTAACCTTGTCGAATCCAAAGATCTCATCATAGAATATTTGAACAAACAAAAACAGGTCGCATATCTCTTTACCAAACCATTAGACAACTTACGATTTGAGTATTTACGAACAGCTATAGTCATGATGGCTTTCACTTAATTTTCTTCACGTTTATCATAACATAGGTAGTATCTTGCTTATATTTGGTTTATGAGGATTTAGGGCATGATTGTTTCATAAATTACTAAAGACACCTCATAAATACTATTTTATGTAGGAGACCCTTGATTCTGCTATGCTTGTGATATATGTAATACCCCGTATTTTTAATGATTTTTAAAATGGGATTAATTAGAATTACTTGTGATATAATTGGAAATTAATCTTAATTTAAACATTACTAGAGAATAAAGTAATATGTGATTTATTTTTAATATTACTTATTGATTAAAGTAATATATATGATTATGACTTTATATATTGTCACGAATTATGTGTACGGCAGTTTCGGTAATTAAGTATGGACGTGTGAGTATGTCATGTCGGGACTAGATTTAAATGAAATAAAAGTGAACTATTATTATGTCATCCGAATGGTCATTTTGACTGCGCCCAAGTGTCCGAAAGGGTTCAAATAGTTTAAAAAGACCACTTGGGTGTTTGATTTCGGTCTCGAGGCACTTTGGAACCGAAACGACACCCCAGAGGGGTATTTCTATCATTTTACAAGGGAGGTGAATAGAAACTTCGGAATTCTAAGTTTATTTTATAAGTAAAGGGATTAGAGAGATTAGTTTCATTCACCAAAAATAAGAGGAAAAAGTTTAGGGGAGATTGAGAGACTTTCTGTGGGAGATGAAGAGACTTTTCTACGAAACCAAACTACAACCACCTTGCACCACCAAGAGCCACCACCACTACTGCCGAAAGTTGGCCAAAAAAGAGAGGACCACTAGTAGAGTATCATTCCCAACGGATCAGACCTACAAATTAGAGACAAGTGATTAATTATTGCAAATTTAGCATGTATATTGTCCATATTAGGTTGTTTAGAAAATTATGAAAAGATGCATAATAAAAGATGAATTATGGTGATGTTAATTGAATATTTTAAAGGAGACTGATGTAGGATTGATTTCCTTTTGAGTATAGAATTTAACCCATGAAATTTGTGAATTATTGGTGAAAAAAATCTTCGTTTATATGGTATTCTTGGAGATAAAATAAAATATGATACTCAGGAAATTATGAGAAATTTCATGTTTTGGAGATAAACTAGTTAGATGTTGTAGACACCCCATTCTGTTACCCCCTAACTCTCCTTAGGTCCCTAGTACCTCCCTTCATCACTACAAACCCTGGGCATACCCCGAGTACTGACTTAGAAGCCATCGGGCACTCCCAGGCTCCATTTGACAAAAAAATTCAAACTCTTCAGCTCGACCAAGGCTAAATGAATCTTCAAAGGTCACTGAAACCCCTTTCCAGTGGTCCGCTTTGTGTGCGATTCCGACTTACTATGCGGACGAACGATCTGTTTGCATCCGAAACTTGATATAGAGGCCACATGGCGCTCCCAGGCTCTGTTTGACCTAAGTCAACTCTTTAGCTCAATCGAGACTAAATGAATCTTCGAAAGACACTGAAACCCATTTCCAATAGTCCGCTCCCTATGCCATTTTGACTTACCATGCGGACGAACAATTCGTTTGACTCCAAGAGGTCACCGAATGATTCTCAGTCCCAGTTGACCAAAGTCAACTCTCCAAACCGGGTCAAACTCTTTGGAATGTCGAAGTACATCTCCTAATATTTCCCACGGTCCACCCCGTGCACGATTTGGACTTACCATGCGGACGAACGATCCGTTTGCGTCCGAATGATTCCCCGTGCAATGGATCGACAAACACTTCTGAGCCATATTTGACCTAAAGTCAACTCCTGAACCCGGGAGCGGTCCAAGGGACTTTCAAAGGTCTCCGAATTACCTTTCCAATGGTCGACCCTGTGCACGATTCTGACCAACGGTTTACCCTCGGTAGCCAATTTTTTGAAAAGGCCTGAAACACACTGCCAAATGGCAGCTTACAGACCCTGCATATCGGCAGGTGTCGATAGGCAGAACCGGGTCTATGCCGATCGGCAGTGACCTGGGCCTATAAAGTAGGCCTTCACCTCATTTGCAAGGGGAGCCCAAATCTGATAAAAATCGCTCTCAGCAAATCCCAAAAACCTCTCTCGAAGATAGCGCAATTTCAACATCCAAATCCCTTTCTAACTTCCACTTTTCATCAAACATGGTGAATTAGCCACTCTCCTTCATCATCCAAGTGCATGGTCTTCTCTCCAACATTTAAGATCAAGCTCAAGATCTTCAAGAAGGTCCAACTTTCTCAACTTTCTCTTCAAATTCTCTTAAATTCGCAATAACTTGTTTTATTACCTAGCACTTTTATTATCTCATCTCACACATCCTAATATACTTTATATTTAATATTATTGCATATCTCTTATTTTCATATAAATAAAACCCCAAAAAAAGAAAAATAGGGTTCGCTCACAAATTCCAAATAGGGATTCTCATATTTTTCTCACACTTTTCTCACAACTAAAATACTTTTTCTACACACACACACACACTCACAAATAAGAGATCCCCCATTCGGATTTATGGAATAAACCCCACCCCTCATTTTGTATGTGAACTACGTGGACTTTGATGCCTTTATTGGCGACGTAGGCATCTTGGGGCAAAACCCGACACTCAAGTCCTATTATCACTTTCTCTATCATTTTATATCTTCTCTAAATCCAATTTTCTTATATTCTATATACTTGTTCTTAGTGACGTATCACTCCATATGCATTATCGTTCCAGTATAACGATCAACGTAAGAGTAATCGAGTAAATATTATTTTCTAATATTATTTTTATACCTTCCTACGGATGACTCTCTTTATCTCTCCCATGATACAAGTCGAGGATTCGTATCTCAACTATATATATACACATGCACACATATCACGGGGAAAATAAAAAAGGAAAATATCAAACATCCATGAGCGACCGAAAGGAAGAAATGGGTGCCTAACACCTTCCTATTTCGTAACTTATCCTCTGAACCCTTCTCGAATCATTCTAGTTTCGTATGCACCAATATGTCTTTGGATTCCGTCCTTCGGGATGACTTCCCCTTTTTATTTTGTCTATTTTGAGTAAAATAGACTGGAGACTCTAAATCTCTCTACATTTTTACACCTCATCTCAAACGACGCTGACTGAAGCGATCCCGAGAGGGACGCATGGGACTAGAGGATCCTCCTTTACGGGCCCGCCCGCGACGAGGATCGGGGATGGCCACAGTGGCGACTCTGCTGTGGAACATGTATGTTTTGAGGTCTTGACTCTATTTACATGGATGTCATATTTTTTTATATTTCCCCTATATCTGCATGTTCCCCTTTTCCATGTGTATCCCATGCTTATGCTTCAGTTCACACACTTGTAGAAAATTCTCCATGTACACTTCACACCACGTGCACCTAGGATCATATATATCCACATGTTTCACGCATCACCCATCCATACTTGGTGTACCTTTGGTACTTGTACTTTGCTCCCTTTTTGGCATAATTAAGAAAATATTCTCATTATAAGATACTAATAAAATAATCATGCATGATTCACACGACATCACCAAAGAGCATTGTTTTTGACCAAATTTTACCCAGTAACTGGAGGGTCACTTCGTGATGGGTGCTAGTCCGGCAGGGTGCAGTTAGCCTAAGCAATATGACTCTCACCTTCCATTGGCCAAGTTCCTTTGATGTATATCGAACGGTTCCCCCACCTCGTACCTCTTTACCGAAGTCATGACGGGAGGTATGTCGGAGGGAATTTGTTCACGTACGCCGAGTATATCAAATTTGCTCTCACACGTACCATCCCCACAAGGTATATAGTGAGGCAATTCACGTACACTCAGGTATATCAAATGGCTTGTCCACACGTACCGATTGCTCGCAAGAGCAAGACGTATATCATGGAAGTCACGCCAAAGGGGGGAACCCATTTCGATTCACCCAACCAACTACATACCCGCATATAGGTGTAAAATCTAGGACACGCACTTTAGATTGTCGATTTCAACCCGAAACTCTGTCGAAATTCCGGGTCGGCCTGCCTCCCAAATTTTTTGTGCATTTTTTAAAAGGGACCCTGTCCATTAGCCTAGTTACAAGTTCAGCCATAGCTTCACATATATTAAAAACCCCACTTTTCTAGGCTCGGGTCCCGTCCGGCATTGCATTTAGGAGAATTAAATACAAGTGAGAACATGATAATCGTAATAATCATGCTGAGTTCCGTCTCAAAAAACATTTCTCCCTTTTTTATCGAAAATTCAAAAGTAGTTTCTTCTCTTTTTCTTAAAAATAATTCCCATTATACTCCTTCTCTGGTCAATCGCAAGACGTTGTCCTATCTCCCTATTAGCTTCGATCTTCAGTCAAATCACCCCAGAGTTTTGTCCGTCCATCTACTACTTCTTTCGAGTCCAGAATCCATCCACTTTCCATGGAGAATACATATCAAGTACTAGTCATATAGCCGGATCTGACGGCAGTCCTAGCCGAGCTTGTGTCCAAGATTAACAACCTCTAAACTGAGGTCCGAGAGATGCAACGAAACCAGGTTCCTATTCCTTAAGAGCTGGAGTCTCTATTCCCTCGTGCTATGGGTCCACCCGAGACTATCTGGTTTCCCTAAGAATATTAGCGTGCTCCACGTGCCCCTCCTGTCAATGGGTCACCACCAGCCATCTTTCAATGCCAAACATTGCCCAGCCTATGGCTAACCTGCCTATGGTCATTGATCCAAAAGAGGAGGAGTTGAATAAAGTCAAAGAGGATCTCAAGATGATCACCAAGAAGTTCTACCAAGTCATAATCTTGAGGAATTACATACACTACACACACATGTCTCCTTATCCTAAAGCGAGGTTACCCGAGAAGTTCAAGATGGCAAATATCGAGAAGTTCGGAGGGAGTGGACCCTTAATTTTTCATCTTCGCAGTTATCATTGTTCCATGACTCTACTAGGGGCTTCTGAAGAAGTGATGACCCAATTATTTCAGCAAACTTTGAAGGATAGTGCCCTCCGATGGTTTTTGTCTCTCGAGGAATCCAGAATCTGTAGTTGGGAGGATGTAGCCCGAGAATTCATACCGCAATACAAATACAACAAAGAGCTTGAGGTCACCCGTCATGATTTAAAGCTGCTCAAATAGAACCCTGGGAATCGGTCAGTAACTTCATAAACCGATGGAGGGAGCAGGCAGCTACCATGACCAATTGTCCATCTGAGGAAGATCATATCAACATAGTGAAAAAGAACTTCTTTCCCCATGTCCGAGTGACGATGGGAGGACAATACTATCCCCACTTCCGAGCTCTCAGAGAAGCGGGAGTAGAAATTGAGGAAAGCCTTGTTAAAACGGAGGTTGAATATAAGAAGGTGTCCGAACAGTTCACCCCTAGAAAGTATGATAAGCCTTCCAGTGATACAGCCTCAACCATGAACAACATCTCTCAACCAACCACATCATGGGCACCAGAAATTCGCCCTGCCCCCATTCGAAGAGAATACACTACGCTCCATGCTCCCCTCTCCAAAGTTTACCAATCCCTGTTAAGATAAAAACTCATCAAACCCTTGGATCTCTGTCCATTGCCAAATTCACTCCTAAGAAACTTCAAGGCCGATGCTCATTGCGCCTTTTACCAAACTGCTGGCCATACCATCGACCAATGCTTTCAAATCTGAAACATAATCCAAGATCTCATTGATCGGGGTACCATCGCCCCACTAGCCAATCCTAAGCCAAACACTACTCACAATCCACTCCCAAATCATGCCAATGCCATCTTCTTAGAAGAAAACCTAGATTTTGATCCCTCAACTCAAATCACACCCATATACTCTCCTAAACCTCTTCAAATTTGCCCATATTTCCTCCTACACCCTACTAGCCTCGCTGATCAGGCACTGTCACTCCTTACCAGAGCATGCATCGCTGTCCGTACCCATTCTGAAAATGGGAGTATGGAATTCTCAGAGGTGTTAAACTAACTCTAGGAGTTTGGGATGAAATTTCCCTCATAGATGGTCATCGATTGCCAAAGGTTCAGTACACTATTCTTGGAAGCACATAAATGGGCCCGAGATTTAGACAAGTGGGTGGTACTAACTGATGAAGTCAGCCTAGATAATGTTGTCCAGATTATGGCAGAATTATTCGGGCAAACCAACAACATTTGTAGTATCACCGGGTTACTTAACATTTTAAAGCTACGAGGGAGCTTGGTCCCTTCAACCATACATATCCCCATAGAATGGGAAGACCTGTACGAAGAAGTCGTTGAGGTTGTGGAATGCATTGACTTTATATGGAAAGACAGAATTGTTTCCACCGGATGGGGGGAAGATTTCGAAGATTTGAGTGAAGAACAAGCTTCAGGAAGAACTGGCCCAACAGCTGACATATATGGGATGATATCATTTGAAGAAATCCTCGAAGAAATAAATAGGGTGACAGATCAACCTGTGATTGATGAGGAAATGGGATTCATGTTCTTCCTTTCTTCAGTAAATCACATGACCGAGCCAGGGAGACATTACCAGGTTCCAAGCTCACTACCAGCAAATGACAAAGGGAAGGGCATTGAAAACCTTCCTATGCCTGAGATGACCATCGAGGAGAGAAAGATCCTAGATCAACTAAAGAAAACTCAAGCTAACATCACTATATGGGTGCTTTTCATGTCTTCCCAGCTGCACAGAAATGCTTTAATCAATCTACTGACTAGACCCACAGTTCCTCCTTTTACCACACCCGAAGAAACGATAAATCTGGTCGGATCCTTGACCTCTACCCGAATGCTATCATTTTCTGAAGAATAAATCCCTAGAATTGGGCCAAATCACAATCATGCACTCAATATCTCCGTCGAAGTTATGGGTAAGGTCGTGCCACTCTCTCTTGTCGATAACGGATCTGCCTTGAATGTCTGCCGAAAGTGACCTCTCTCCAACCTCTGCCGCTGTACGTGCCTACGATAATACCCGCTTGGAGGTGATGGGATCCATAAAACTTGTAATAGGGATTATCCCTATAAACCTTGCCGTTGAATTCTAAGTCATAGACATCCCAGCTTGTTTCAACCTGTTGCTAGGATGACCTGGCTCCACAGTATCAAGGGTGTGTCTTCCTCACTCCATCAGAAATTGATGTTCTTCATCAACGGGCGAGTCATCACCATTTTGGGTGACAATGAAAATGTCGAGGGTGCAAGCACCAGTAGTCCAATCCTTGAGATACAACATGGGTAGAATGATATTCTCCTATCAGGATTCCGAGTTGAGCCACTCTTACTCCAGGTAAGGAACGATTTCAAAGAAAGGGTTTGTCCAGAATATGACCCTCATGGCAATGTCAATGTGATTCAGATGTTAAGAAACATGCACTTCATACCCAGGTTGGGGCTAGGGCAAAGGCAGAAAGGGATACTTGATCCCATCAAACTGAAAAAAGATTTCCCTCCTTGTGGCCTGGGGTATCAACCATCAGAAAAAGAGCTCAGAATGATCCACCAGTCTCGACCAAAGAGAAGATTAGACTGCATCCAAACTATCCCAGGAGACTCCTTGAATGGATGACTCATTAAAGAAGCCGAAGACTTCCTCTTTTGCGGTTTTCCAGAACCATGGTACGACCACACAGACAAGAAGATGAAGCCTAGAATGGAGATCTTTTTCCAAGATAGCTACCCATGGGCCGAAAGTTTCCAACACCGAGTACAACCGCTCATCAAAGATATCAAAGAGATTGAGGAAAGTTATTTCGAAGATTCCTTCAACTTATAGACACTAGGGCTGACACTCTGCATGGTTCATTCAGGCACTACATCAATGGATCCATCCCATCTGATTAAAGTTGCTGATACACCCCTCCTCAACTGGTATGCTGCGCCAGTTCTACCTCTTGAAATCTCCCCTAACCCAAATGTTTACCCTATTTCTTCTTCTGTTGTCTATCCTTATTCAAACGTAATCGAGACCTCTTTTGATAAGGTTCTCAATGTTGTTTTTCCTATCAATGAAATAAATGAAGATTTTGAGTATCTTGTTGTGCCTTACATTAATTCTTTGGATTCTAATAAAACCTTTGATGATGATGATTTTGCAAATGAACAATTCTTAACTGGTCTAAATAAGGTTAATAATAAACAACATAACCCCGTTCAACTTTTGATGATGATTAATTATTTGGAGACTGTTGTTATTAATCTCGGTTCTAGTAGCCAACTGCACGAGATTAGGATAGGGTCACCCTTGACGAGCATGAGCACGTACAGCTTGAAGAATTGCTAAAGGAATTCGTGGATGTCTTTGCATGGTCCTATGATGATATGCCTGGCATTGATCCTGAAATATCTCAGCACGAGATCCCCACTCTCCCAAATTACAAGCTGGTTAAATAAAAATTGAGAAATCTCCACACCGAATGGTCTCAAAGAAGAGGTTGTCAAACAGTTGAACGTGGGCTTCATTCGTGTGATCGAATATCCCACATGGCTAGCCAACATAGTACTTGTGCCGAAATCAGGAGGGAAGGTTCGAATGTGTGTAGACTACCAAGATTTAAATAAATCTTATCCAAAGGATGATTATCCGCTACCCAATATCGACATGATCGTGGATAACACAGCCATTCATGGTCTCAAGTCATTCGTCGATGGGTTTACCGGATACAACCAAATCAAGATGCACCGAGACCACCAAGAAAAAAATGCATTCATCACCCTATGGGGAACCTTTTGCTACACCGTTATGCCATTTGGTTTGAATAATGCTGGGACCACCTACCAAAGGGCTTCCACAACCATCATGTACAATCTGATTCACAAAGAAGTCGAGGTTTATGTGGATGATATGATTATCAAGTCCAAAACTAGAGAAGGTCATGTTCCTGCTCTACGGAAGTTCTTCGAACGATTGCGACGGTATCACATGAGATTAAATCAACAGAAATGTGTCTTTGGCGTTATAAAGGGAAAACTCTTGGGATTCATGGTTAGTGAGAAGGGGATAGAAGCAAATCCTGCAAAGCTAAAGGCCATACTTGATATGCCACCGCCCCAAACAGAGAAAGAAGTCTGAGGTTTTCTTGGGAAATTGAAATATATCATCCGGTTCATCAGTCAGCTAACCCCCATCTGTAAACCAATCTTCAAGATCCTCCGAAAGGATTCAACCAAGGTTTAGAACGAGGCCAACCATACTGCTTTGGAAAAGGCGTGTGCCGCACTTCTCTGGGTAACCCAAAAGTTGTGACGCTACATGCTTGCCTTCCCCATCAAACTTGTATCCCGAATGGATCCCATCAAACACCTCCTTGAGAAACCCTCCTTATCCAGTCGAATAGCTCAATGGTTGATGCTCCTAATCGAGTTCGATATCGTGTACGTCACGTAAAAAGCCATTAAAGGAAGAGCCATCTCTGACTACCTCGCTGATTACCCCGTAGAAGAAGCAGATGTCTGGATCTACGAATTCCCAGATGAAAATATCCTCTGCACCGCTCAAGAAAACCTTTGATGGCAAATGCTATTTGACGGCACTGCCAACAAAAAGGGATATGGCATTGGGATACTTCTGATCGGCCCAGATGACTCCCACACTCCTATCGCCATCAAATTGGATTTCCCTTGCACCAACAACATGACGGAATACGAGACATGCACAGTAGGCCTCAAAGTTGCTATCAAGAATGGTATTTAATACCTTGATGTCTACGGGGATTCTGCTCCATCATTGGTCAAGTTCTCAGAAAGTGGAAAGTTAAGGACGAAAAGCTCCAACCCTTCCATGCCCACTTAGAAGAGTTAGCCTACCGATTCCGAGATATCACCTTCCATTACCTACCTCGAGCAAAGAATAACCTACTCGGTCCTCTCGCTACCTTGGCCTCCATGGTTGACATGCCCGAAGGAATAACAATGATCCCCTTCTTTGTTTAAAATCAAGACAAACCAACCCACTGCTACCATATTGAGCTTGTCTCCACCGAAGATCCCTAACTAGACGATTATTGGTACTATGATATCTGGTGCCTCCTCAAACATGGTAGGTATCCCGAGGGTTCCAACAAGAAAGACCGAATTACCCTCCGAAGATTGGTCGCCCAGTACATCATTTGTCATAAAGCTCTACTCAAGAGGAACTTCGATGGAACTCATCTACACTGTATTGCAGGGGCTGACATTGAGAAGATAATGCAGAAGATCCATAACGAGGAATGCGGGTCCCACATGAACGATCACATGCTTGCCAAGAAGATCATCCGACAGGGCTACTACTGGACCATTATGGCCCAAGATTGCACCCCCTATGTCCGGAGATAACACAAATGCCAACAGTTATCCAATCTTCAACACCTGCTTTCGCGAGAATTATACAATATGACCTCTCCCTAGCCGTTCTCCACCTAGGGTGTTGATATCATAGGGAAGGTTACACCAAAGGCTTCAAACGGATTAATTCATCCTAGTTGGCATTGATTACTTCACCAAATGGGTCAAAGCTGAGTCATAAACAATATTGAATGCCAAGAAGGTGGCCAAATTCCTAGAGGAAAATATCATCTCCCGATATGGGGTCCCGCACGAGTTAGTGTAAGATAACGGGTTGCACTTCGAAGCAGAAGTCACAAAAGTATTCAAAAAGTACGGGATTTGGAGACACAAATCTTCTCCCTACCGACCTCAGACCAATGGTGCAGTTGAAGCCACCAATGAGAACCTCAAATCCATCATCAGAAAGATGATCGAAAGCTGTAAGGATTGGGCCGACCGGATCATGTACGCCCTCTGGGGATATCAAAACTCAATCCAAACCTCTACTGGGGCTACCCCTTACTCTATGGTCTACGACATGGAAGCAGTCCTACCTGTGGAGTTGGAAATACCCTCGCTACGCGTCATGCTCGAAAGCAAAGTTAGCGAAGAAGACTAGTGCCAAAGACGTCTCGATGAACTGACCCTCATAGATGAAAGGAGATTGAAAGACCTTTACCACATACAAGGGTACCATCGCCAAATAGCACGATCATTCAATAACAGAGTCAAAGACCGTGGTGTCCGAGAATGGGATTTAGCCCTCAAGGAGATAATAAAATCCATCTGGGACCCTAGAGGGAAATTCAAGCCCAATTGAAGCGGCCCCTACGTTGTGAAGAAAATCTTATCCGGCAGTGTCGCCATGCTCACTGACCTAGATGGGGAGGAGATGGCTCGTCCAGTCAACTTGGATAGTCTCAAGAAATTCTACACCTAGTCTGGAATCTCGGCACGCTACGACTCTTCTCATCTCCCTGCTATTCTAAAAAATAAAATAAAATAAAAAATCTCTTCATTTCCCTCTACCCAGAACTACGTGGGCTTTATCCTCTGCAAAAATCCATTTTTCAATAAAAAAAAAATCCCTAGAGGCACGTAGGCAGCTCATACATCTTACAGGAGCACGACCCTTTCTTTTTCACAAAATACTGTTCTTTCCTTATCTCCGAGAATGGCAGTTCATTCTAACAAATACTTGAACAAAAGGATTACGTATGCCTTAGAGATCGTTATAGATAATTCAAAATTACAAAATTCATCGAAAGGCATAGCTGGATGATCAGAAACTTTCTTATTTCATTAATAAGAAATTACCGCACATATTACATAAGAAAAGGAACGGATAACTCCCTCCCCCCTACTGCCATAAAAATCCAAATAAAATCCCCACGTCTATTTCCTATTACACAAATAAACTCTCCAAAAGTCCTACCCAAAGCTACCAGAGGAGAATGCACCCTCATCATCTACATCCTTGGGTCCCCAAATTTCCCCGGCCTGAACAGAGTGCCGTAAACACTCCATGGATCAATAAGCCTGAACCATCTTCGAAAAAACCACAACACTCCCTTCCATGGTGTTAAATAAAATAAACCACCTTTGTCCAGTCTCCACTGCCAACATCTTGCTGACTACTCTCCTCCATAACCACTTCATATAATCCCGTGGGACATGCCATACTCTCCCAAAAAACTGAGAGGGATGGGTCAACGAACACCGATTTTCCCACAAGGAGCCAAGCCGCATGTGCAAACGCTCAGTCAAATCTTCCACTGGAAAGAAATTTACGGTCCAAGGTGGCACGACCTGTGCCCAGCCAAATTGGTGCAAAAGCCGCCAAGGGAAATAAAAAGAGGTCTGTCTGAGACCAATCAGCCGCACATATGATTACTCTCCTAGCTCCAGAACAGGCAGCAACTGTCCCCACCAAGGCACTAACCAATACAGATTCCAAGCCCCAATCTCCACAAACCAGTTCTCCCAACTCTAAATATCCAAGCCAATACTGAAGAAGTAAAGCAAAAAGAAGTTAGGTACAACAGACAAACGATACTCTGGAAGGGACACCAAGCAGAGTCTTTCAGACAACCACATGAACAACATCACGAGGCTACCCCTCAGAAAGTCAGAACGACCTTCTCTCTAGATATCCTGGCCATTCAGGGTCTCCGCCAGTATCACCGTCGCAGGATTGAAACGGTATGACATCCACGAAGTAATGGCTGCAAGTTATGGGTCCACCAACAGTTCCCCAGTCACCAACAGCAATTTTGATACCAGGTCCAGAGCAAAGACTCAAGTATAGCCAGCATCACCTACTTCCCGCAAATACACGGACTGCAGCATCGCCAGGAGGGAGATCATTCCTCTAGCAACCAGTGATCTGTCCGCCGAAGATAAAATATGAAGAAACCCGACCAACAAATCCCTAAGAGAATGGGAACATTTAGGCAAAGCTGCAGCAACACTGCGATTTATACCCAGCATGGAAGAAAATTCCTCATAGGTAGGACAAACTTCATCCAACCCAAAGCAGAATACATGGTCTTCGGGGTACCAGAATTGTACCGCCGCCATCAGCATGTTCCACTCAATAGGCCGATTGCGCTACAAGGAGACTCGACGCATGGTGAAAGCATCATGGTCGACATTATAAGATCATATTGCTTCCAAGGATTTGAGATAGTTATCAAACTCAATGCTACCAGGGAGAGACATCTTACAAGGCTAAGAGATAGTGGGCAAGTAAGTAAGAATGCGAAGGTGTGATGAAAACACTCCACGCTTACCCCTTTTTATACTTGAGAAGCCTCACAAGAGACATAATCCCTGCAGAAATTGAAGGGAATCCTACCCCACAAAATACAAAAGGTTGAAGAGGGTACCAATCAAAGCTTTGAATTGATGGGACTGGATTGAACTGTCGATAGGCAGGACAGGGTGCTTTTCGATCGGTAACCCCCCATTTTTAGAAATTTACCTTTTTTCCCCTTTTATCAAATCAGAAAACTCAATAAAAATAAATTGATATTCTCAACATAATTTGAAAATCCTTTTTCCTCCTTATATAATTTCCCCTTTTAATTAAAAATTTTCCTTCAAAAATTCTGAAAATACTCCTTTTTACGGTCTCAGCAGCAAAATAAAAAACGCATGTGCATGCATTCATTTGTCGTTAATAAAAGATAAAAAAAGAACTCCATTGCGTTGCATCTATTTGTTTTTTGTGTTACATCAATTTTTCAGGAAGAAAAAGGAAAAATAACGAGACTCAACCCGAACCCACATTCTCTATCTCTCTCTCACCTACATTTCTCTTTTAGAGTTTCCACCCCTGCAACGTACTCTCTTTCCCCTACGATGAGACGATGAACCACCACTACCCGAGCCAGAGTCTTATTCGGAAGAGGTAGATGGAACCAAGAAATAAGGAATAGGAATCGCATCCCGAATATGGGAAGTCTTTGAAGATATCCACTCTCTGATGTCTCTTAGCCAGGTGGTCGACACTCGAATTTGCTGGAAGAAAAAGGCAAAATCAGTATCAAAGCAGAGATGACCAAAATAGAAAAGAAAGAAAGAGAAGAACAAAAAGGTATATCGCAGGTCGGAGGACCTCCTCTATTAAACTCTACTCTTCCGGATCCATCGCATGAAGATGATGCAGTATAGGCACCATCCCTCCATTAGTCCGCCGAATGTTGTATGAAGGAGTATGCAACGACAAAAAAGGAACCTCCGAGGTCGTCGTCACCGCAGATATCGTCGGACCGCTACCATTATAGGAAGATCCCACTGCCCGACTTGAACCCGCAGGAAGGAAAGGCAGGGCATTATATATGCTTGGAGCCATCAACCAGCTCGTCACAAAGTCCATATAGTCATACGGTGCAACCGTATCAGTGTACAATAAGTAGGATTCACCGATCATCGTCGTGATCCTCGCATCCTCCGACAGCAGTCGCTCCCTGTTAATAGAGGTAGGAGGATGCGCTAGTGGCACCACCACATCCTCCTCACTAATCTGGAAAACTAACCTCTCCCTGAGATACCAGGAATGGCCGAACTCATGCGCCAGCAAATGCCTCATCTGCCCGTTCACCCCGATCGTCCCCGCATCTTGAATGTCTGTCCCCCAAGGATAAAAGGTCACCTGAAAATCTCCAAGAAGGCATAAATCAATACAAGATCAGAAGGCACAAAAACTAAGACTAAAAATGGAAAGAATCTTACCCTACCACTGGTCAGGTCATTTAAGACCTAACGCACCGCCTCCAGAGAGAGAGATCCCTTCGACTGACGATTAGCCTTACGCCATCGATACAATCGGTAGGAGTCCCCAACAGTGTCATCCTTTTGAGCGATCAGCGGGGTATTGCACCCAATCACCTCATAAAACCACGTCTGTCAAAGATAAGAACTCACAAACAAAAAGCGACGCATAATGAAAATACTAATGCATGAAAGGAAAATGCAAATGCATGAAAAGAAATGCGCAAACTGAAGAATACCTCAAGAAGGTACGTGGCTCTAGTAAAGTTCTGCCGACAGCACCAAATGAACGCATCCAGAGTAGAGTAAATAATCGCCAAAGTCAGACTCCCCCAATCATAGAAAGGGATGTTAAAAAACATCCTCAAGTATGACAAGAACCACAAATGGACGACGCGATGCCACCATGAAACCTCCCAACACCAGAAAAATAAAAAACTAGGTCATCTGCCTCGCTTGAAACCCATCTTCCACATCAATCACCCTGCCCAACACGACATCCTTCAGGAGGGACAGCCATATAGAATCCCAGGAAACTATCCTCCCTAGATCACCAAGTGTCGCATGCACTGCCTCCGATACCACCCACAAAGAGCGATCCACCTCTATCTGCTCTCCATCACAATCCAACCCTAATAGCTGTTGCACATCTATGGGAGTCACAATCATCTCCCAAAGCCAAAATAAAAGGTGTGAGTAGTATCCCACCACCTATCCCCTAAAGCGCACAGGATCGCTGTCAACGAGGTGGCTCATCCAGCGCAAATGCCAACTTCCCAAAACACGCTAACGATACCACCCAACGCACCACAGGTGGGAGATGCTCCCAGACATCTCTGAACCCCGTCGTCCCGCGGGCGCACATGTTCTTCGAAGAAATATCAGACTAGCAAAAAGGAAAAAATCTCATCAGAAGTCAAGAAAGAAAGAAAAATCACCACAAAGAAAGGAATGCCAAAGGTCGGGTTACTTACATAACCACCAGGATTGACTCTCGAAGAGCGATGATGCGATGGCTCCCACAGCAAAGTTCGCTCATCTATAATAGGCTCAAACGCATCAAAGGAGTTCTCACTCCCCAAAGTAAGAGGCGCCCTGGCCCTCCACTCCACATTCGCCCAGTCATCAACGGTCAACCACTCCCTATGGACTGTAGTGCTCACAAAAGCGGCCATTTCTTAAAGATCGGAATGCTAGAACGATTTGTAGAGAAATTGCAAAAATAGAAAAAGCAAAGAAGCTATGAAAAAATGAAGGGATTCGCCCCTTTATATAGGATGCCAAACGCCATGCCGATAGGCACTGACCCCAACCATACCTATCGGCACTGACTCCTTACCTTCCCGAGGAAGTCTAAAAGTTTGTGCCACTGCTGAATGGCACCCCTCATACCATGGCGACCAGCACACCCCTTAAATTTCGTACAGAAATTCCCAAAAAATACCAAAAATCCCCAAAAATCCTCGAAAAATTCCTAAAAATCTCAGGAAGGATTTAGAACATTTTAACTAGGAAATTTTGCATTCCCTCAAGCGAAACCCCTCTTTCCCAACAGAATACTCAAAAACCAAGTGAATATCCTCCCGATAAATCCCCGGAGGATCTCTAAGGATCGCATGATCACTTCCCCAGTGGAGTTTTTATAGCACCAAAATTGGTTGTTCCCCCCTGCGAGGCCTCCTAAAGAAACAAAAGCTTCCCCAGCTATAAGCTCCCCAGCTAAGATCAAAATAACAAATCACTTTCTCCAGCAGAATCAAAATCCAATCTTTATCCACTCTTAGGTCAGAATTAACCTCGATCTTGGATCGTCACCTGAATTAGGTCAGAATTGACCTCGGTCCTCGGTCGTCACCACTCTTAGGTCAGAATTGACCTCGATCTTGGATTGTTACCTGAGTTAGGTCAGAAATGACCTCGGTCCTCGGTCGTCTCCACTCTTAGGTCAGAATTGACCTCAGTCTTGGATCGTCACCTGAATTAGGTCAGAATTGACCTCGGTCCTCGGTCGTCACCACTCTTAGGTCATAATTGACCTCGGTCTTAGAACGTCACCTGAGTTAGGTAAAAAATGGCCTCGATCCTCGGTCGTCACCACTCTTAGGTCAGAATTGACCTTGGTCTTGGATCGTCACCTGAGTTAGGTCAAAATTGACCTCGGTCCTTGGTCTTTACCACTCTTAGGTCAGAATTGACCTCGATCTTGGATCATCACCCGAGTTAGGTCAGAATTGACCTCGGTCTTAGATCATCACCTGATTTAGGTCAAAAATGGCCTCAGTCCTCGGTCGTCACCACTCTTAGGTTAGAATTGACCTCGATCTTGGATCGTCACCTGAGTTAGGTCAGAAATGGCCTCGATCCTCGGTCGTCACCACTTTTAGGTCATAATTGACCTTGGTCTTGGATCGTCACCTGAGTTAGATCAAAATTGACCTCGGTCCTTGGTCTTCACCACTCTTAGGTCATAATTGACCTCGATCTTGGATCGTCACCTGAGTTCGGTCAAAATTGACCTCGGTCCTTGGTCTTCACCACTCTTAGGTCAGAATTGACCTCGGTCTTGGATCATCACCTGAGTTAGGTCAGAATTGACCTCGATCCTCGATCGTCACCACTCTTAGGTCAGAATATACCTCGGTCTTAGATTGTTACCTTAGTTAGGTTAGAATTGACCTCGGTCCTCGGTCATCACCACTCTTAAGTTAGAATTGACCTCGGTCTTGGATCATCACCTGAGTTAGGTCAGAAATGGCCTCAGTCCTCAGTCGTCACCACTCTTAGGTTAAAATTGACCTCGATCTTGGATCGTCATTTGAGTTAGGTCAGAATTGACCTCGGTCCTCAGTCGTCACCACTTTTAGGTCATAATTGACCTTGGTTTTGGATCATCACCTGAGTTAGGTCAAAATTAACCTCGATTCTCGGTCATCACCACTCTTAGCTCAGAATTGACCTTGATCTTAGATCGTCACCTGAGTTAGGTCAAAAATGGCCTCAATCCTCAGTCGTCACCACTCTTAGCTCAGAATTGACCTCGATCTTAGATCGTCACCTAAGTTAGGTCAGAATTGACCTTAGTCCTTGGTCGTCACCACTCTTAGGTCAGAATTGATCTCGGTCTTGGATCGCCACCTGAGTTAGGTCAGAATTGACCTCGGTCCTCGGTCGTCACCCCTCTTAGGTCAGAATTAACCTCGATTATTAGGTCTTTACCCTAATCTCACAGAATTGGCTTTGACTCGCAGAATCGGTCACCCTCATCACTTAAGCCTACAGATTTGGCTTTGACCCACAAAATTATTCATCCCCCAGCATCACTTTTATTCCTCAGAATAGACATAAACATTTGATCATCATTCAAACCATCCCCAGCACACTCCTCAGGTCCTCAGAATCGACCTCAACCCTCTGAATCGGTCATAGTCCCTCAAAAGCTTCATGTGGTGTCTATTCGATGGTTGTCATTTGTTCCAAACTCACCCATCGAGGGGATCTGTAAATAACCCATTATGATTCCCCTAACTCTCCTTAGGTCCCTAGTACCTCCCTTCATCACTTCAAACCCAGGTCATACCCCAAGTACTGACCTAGAAGCCATCGGGCACTCTCAGGCTCCGTTTGACCAAAAAGTTAAACTCTTCAGCTCGACCAAGGCTAAATGAATCTTTAAATGGAACTGAAATATCTTTGCAATGGTCCGCTCTGTGCACAATTTTGACTTACTATGCGGGTGAACGATCCGTTTACGTCTGAAACTTGATCTAGAGGCCATCGAGCCCTCGAAGGCTCTATTTGACCAAAGTCAACTCTTAAGCCCAATTAAGACTGAATGAATCTTTGAAGGGCACTGAAACCCCTTTCCAATGGTCTGCTCCGTGAGCGATTCCGACTTACCATGCGGACGAACGATCCGTTTGACTCCAAGAGGTCACCGAATGCTTCTAGGGCCCGATTGACCAAAGTCAACTCTTCAAACAGGGTCAAACTCTTTCTAAATTCTCTTAAATTAGCAATAACTTTTTTATTACCTAGCACTTTTATTATCTCATCTCACACATCCTAATATACTTTTTATTTAGTATTATTTCATATCTCTTATTTTCATATACATAAAACCCGAAAAACAAGAAAAAGAGGGTTTTCTCATAAATTCTGAATACGGATTCTCATATTTTTCTCACACTTTTCTCACAACTAAAACACTTTCTCTACACACACACACACTCACAAATAAGAGATCCCCCATTCGGATTTATGGAATAAACCCCACCCCTCGTTTTGTATGCGAACTACATGGACTTTGATGCCTTTATAGGCTATGTAGGCATCTCGGGATAAAACTCGAGACTCGAGTCCTATTCTCACTTTCTCTCCCATTGTCTATCTTCTCTAACTCCAATTTTCTTATATTCTATATACTTGTTCTTAGTGATGTATCACTCCATATGCATTTCCGTACCATTATAACGATCAACGTAAGAGTAATCATGCAAATCTTATTTTCTAATATTATTTTTATACCATCCTACGGATGAATCATTTTATCTCTCCATGATACAAGTCAAGGATTCCTATCTCCACTATATATATACAAATGCACACATATCATGGGGAAAATAACAAAGGAAAATAGAAAACGTCCATGAGAGACCGAAAGGGCGGAATGGGTGCCTAACACCTTCCCATTTCGTTACTTAGCCTCCGAACCCTTCTCAAATTATTTTGGTTTCGTATGCACCAATATGTCCTTGGATGCCGTCCTTCGAGATGGATTCCCCTTTTTCTTTTGTCTGTTTTGAGTAAAATAGACTGGCGACTCTAAATCTCTCTATATCTTTACACCTCATCTCAAACGACGCCGACCGAAGTACCGTCGAGAGGGACGTACGGGACCCGAGGATCCACCTTCATGCGCCCACCCGCTGCGAGGATCGGGGATGGCCACAGATGTGAATCCATTTATGGAAAATATAAATATGTAGGATTAATCTCATGTTGTTGGTAGTTATTAATACAAGAAATAAACATCACATGTTGGAAAAATTCTGAGAATTGTTGGAGTGTTCTTGAAATATCATATGTTTAGTTTTATGGAAAAATATGAGATATATATATGCTTTTAATACCAACTCTTGATGATTTTAGGTTGTTTAGATAAGTAGAAATCATTTACATATGTTTCTATATCATGTGGCATGAATTAAAAGGAATTTGGGATGTTAAAATAGTGATTTGAATGATCAAAAGTTGTGAAACTCGTAGAACAAAAGTTGCAGAATTCTGGACTGATATCTGGGTGATCGATCGATCGACCCCTGACCTTCGATCGATCGAACTCCCCAGAAAAGATGAACTTGTTCCTTTTTAATTATTGATTAAATACCAAACTTTGAGGAATCTTTGATGATGATTAAATGAACTTAATGGGACTTAGAGAAAATATTATTTTGGGATTGTGAACGAGGGGAAATGAATGAGTTATTTTGGAGAATTATATTACTTGGGGTTTAAATTGGATAAACGATAATTTAAGGTTAGGACTAGTAGTAAGAGAGTCATAAATTATCGGTATAACCTTAGGTATAATTTGGATTAACATTAAGAGAAGGAATAAAGGGTTAAGAGCGAATTAAGGATTATCGGGGAATAAACCTAATTAGAGTGAATTTAATTCGTAGAAAGTCGGGAGTTATGCTGACATGGATTTGTAGGACGCGATGCTTACCTACTGAATTTATTTGAGGACTAAATGATCACCATCGTGCGGGTAGATAAGTTTGGAAATATATACTTTGAGAATTAAGGTCTTAATCGAAAAAATATGTAGGATATTCGGGATATTATTATACTACGTATGTGATTTATTATATGGGTTATGCGTATGACCTATGGTTATATATAGGTCTGATGAATACCCATTGTTATTATATATATATAGGTGAGATGACTTCCTGTTGTTATCCTATGGTTGTTTGAATACCCCATTGATGTTATATTTCTATAGGTGTGAGGAGTATCTATATTATTTTTGTAAGTATGACATACCAACGCTTCTTTTTATCGGGGTAGAGGTTTCACGTTGTGGATGGTCTTATGCTTGTGCGCCCAATTGGGAGTGATTTTAGATTCGTACCCTGAGCAAGGACCTTGGAATCGTGCTACCCGAGATATAATCGTTCGACTGTTGAATGGGAGCATAGGTATGTGCGTGACCGATTTGGCTGGGGAGTATGCTCGCCTCTAATATATTTTTGTTATGATATGATTCGTGAGAGACGCTGAATCAATAGTCCTCTATAAAATGACATTATGTATCAGGACATGATAACAGAGTATACATGCACCGCAGTTATGGCTAGGAAGGTGTCGTATTAGTATATACATCATTAGTGTGATATTATATATATAAACTGTGATGTAATCTACTGTGTGACATTATAAATATAGAGATGTAATCTTCTGTGTGATATTGTAGATTAAAAATATAAATTGTGATTTAATCTACTGTGTTATGTTGTAGATACAAGCGTATAATGAAATCTGAATTTAATTAAGTAAGTGAACACTTAATTCCAAGGTTGTAACAAGACTAGTTCGTATTAGAGAGAAATGAATATAAATAATTATATTACGTATGGTATGGGACATACAGGTTTATGATATGGGTTAGAATTATGTTGTGGAAACTAGTTAGGAGGGAATCTTAACTAGGAAGATTATAAGATACGATAGGTGTGCACTCTAGATGAGAGGTGAAATTCTCAAGAGAGAACTCGAGAAACTAACATATACATAATAAATGCTTAATTGTAATTGTTAGGCACTTGCTATTTTTAAAATCTTTTACAATCGGGTGCTGACCCGTTTCCTTGCATATTCTCTCATCTACTATATCTTGTACATCAGGTATCTAGTAGCAGGGATGTCCAGCATAGATTATGGATATTCCGAGTGATTTTAGCTACTAGCAGAGATGAGGGTTTTGTTTAGACACTTCATTTCTATTGATTCACTCACTTGTAGCATCTACTTCATTTAAGGCTTGTCGCCAAGTATATTACTAGTTGTAATTATTTATGTAAGCATTGTGGATATCAATTTTATTTAGGGCAAAAGTTATAATTTAACTGGAGAGTTATTCCATTCACATTTATTCTTATTGTAGTTATTTAATTTGTGATGTGTAGTTTCATATTTTTATTCCGTGTCGTGTAATGGTTTTAATTAAATTAAACATGGAAAAAGTTTTTAACACCAGCTTAATTGAGTTTTAGGTGATAGGAAAATATTGTTCGACCATGATGCTAAGAAAGAACCAACTGTATATTATGAGTTAATTGGGTATTGGACTGATCACCCGGTATTTAATTAGGCGGGGTATTACAGGTGGTATCAGAGCATCAGGTTCTAGTGTCTTTAGGATTTGTGCGGCTTACTATGTTTCAGCGTAGTGTTCTTTGATGTAGATTTCTATTATTAGGATGTTGAATTCTTCTACATATTTCAACTTACATTCTCCTACCATGAAGTATTTGAGATGTAATACTTATACGAGTTCGGTCCGACATCGTGCGCCAAACACATTGGGGTGACTAGCAAGAGCCTTTAGAAGGACAACAAGAGGCGAACTCAGCCATAGATATAGGGTATTTTAGAAAATGGTATTGGAGATAGAAACCATCATAGTTAATACTTGTGCCGTTATTAAATCACCCAACACTGTATGTGAAAGGTGAGGGAGTCAGAAGGACTCTTGTGAAGGAAGAAATTCAAAGACAATTGTGAAGGGTGATGTGTAGTAACACCCATGATTTGAAAATTTTGTAGGAATTTGTTTTTTACGAAGAACAAACTTAAGTGATGAGAGTTAGACATAACATATAAGAACATGTGTGAAGATAGAATAAGAATTTTAGGTATGGTTCGATAGTGAAATTGTTAATTTGATGCTTTAATTAAGATATGAATGGAATTTCGAAACTTATCTCTTATGGGAAAGAAAAAGAGAAGTAACTTGTTTAACGAACTCCTTACCCTAGGAAGAATGGGGTATATCGAAGATAAATAGATTTCATTATGTGAAAGGACTCGTGAGTGAAATACTCTAGTGTGAGTGGAAATTTGATGAAGACGACAAGGATTAACGTCACCAAGAAATTTATTGATTCTTCCAAATGAAGGGGAGCTAGAAGGGTTAGGAAACTTAACCGAAGGGTAAGATTGAGTTCAATATTTTTAGTGAAACATCACTGTAAGGTGTACCCAGTAGGGGACCCATTTAAAGTGACATGATTAAACTCCTACTTAGTGGCGATGAAATCAGACAAGACTAGCGTAGTCATCAATAGATCCCATAGGACTCGTAGAGCCAAAAAGAATAATGAGAATAGAAATTGGGAGTTAAGATTAATAGGTGACGCGACTTAATATTTGTCTTAAAAGTGCGTATTTATCTAGGCTCAAGTGCAAGCCTTGTCGCTCAAGTAATAACCCGGTAAGTCGGGATCGTCTCCACAGGGATCGAAATTGCCAAACAGTAACAAGAAAAATTACTAAATCTTGAAATGATTACTTAAAAGAAATAAAAAGATGATTGATTTTTGGGAAAATGTCTAAAAATTTACTTATGAAAAACAATTAGAAATTAACAGCGAAACTTGGGTTTAACAATTTAGAGAAAATTAGGGTAGGGTACAATCCCTCAATCCTTAACAAATTATCCTTTAGAATACTAGAATTATAAATCAAAATTCTTGATTAAATCCAGTCCTTATAAACTCTAAGCATTACATATATGAGGTTCAAGCCCGCATCATATGAAATCAAAGATAAATATAAAGCGTTGAACGACAAATTATACATACAAAGCATTCTTAAACATCTCAAGTACCTAGGGCAAGAGAGATTAAAAGATTTGACAATGTATATATGATTTTCATTCACGATTCAATCAATATTTTCATTTATTTTCTATTTTCCATACAAATAATTTATATTAGGATTGAGTTCATGTACCCCAACCCTTGGGAAATTAGCTACTCATGATTTGGTTCAAAAACAAATTCACATATGAAATTATGAAACTGCAGAACATTGTAAGAAATTTGCAAAAATTAAAGCACAAGAGAATATAATGATATTACTTGATTTCAGCACAAAAACGGAATTGGAATTCAGAATACAAACTAGGGTTCATGCAAATCTCGAAGAAAATGGAAATTTGACCTAAAAATCTGACCTAAAACTCTCTCTAGAACTCTCAACCCTAGCCTCCTTTCAAATGATGTAGAGCTTGGCTTTTTATAGCACAAATCATCGAAAGTCGGTCTCCAACCAAACTTGTGGAACAAGTTTCACAGCTACGCACTCATCAAATCTGCACAATAAATGGCAAATTAATGCCAGGATTTCGCATGACCGGATCGGTTCGGGCCTTAATCGGATCGGTCCGATATCCATCGGATCGGTTCTTTTATTTTCTTCCGGATCGGTCCATTTGTGCTATGATCGATTCGATTATTGCTTACATCGGTTTGTCATCCATCCGGGGTGCACTGGACTTGGCTAGATCGGATCAGTCCGACTCCTACCCGGATCGGTCCGAATTTCTTCTTCTTTGACTTTTTCCTTGCAGTTTTGACTGGCCATATCTTCTTATCTAGACCTCCGATTTGGATGCCGTTTCTTCCTATGCTCTTGTGAACTCATTCTCTTCAACTTCCCTTTTGGTGTCACTTTCGAATTCTGAATGGAATTACACTTTTGCCCTTAGACATTTCTTGCTTGCATCTTTTCTTTTCTTTTGGATTCTTTCTTGCATTCCATTCCTGAAAACTTCATCCAAATTATACAAAACCTAGGGAAAGTTGTTAGGAATAGACAATGGAATGATATGGCATAAAAATGGCTCAATTACATTATTCGAGATATTAAAATCACTAAATTAAGGAGCTAAATTCTGAAAAATTTAATGCTTGGTCAAATCCCCCTAACTTAGGACTTTGCACGTCCTGGGCAATGTATCTGAATCTAACCAACATTCATCTCTTGAAAACTTCTTTATTGAAATAGTATTCCACTTTCGCAGGCACGCGATTGCATTTAGCGTATGCAGCAAGCCTTTAAACCCCTAGGTTACCCAAATAGGACGAGTTTTGTCTCGTGAGGGTTTGCAGTGAATACACCCACAAAATTCTTTATTGACTCAAATAAATATCAAAATACTCAAAAATTGTACAATTTAAACTTTTCTAAAAAATAATCACCATCAACTCATATTCAACTATCTCAAACCATAGTGTGTGTGTGTGTGTGCAAAGCCAAAAATTAAACCTCAAATTTCCACCGATTGAGCATTACGTTACTTTCCGAAAATTCGTTTTGATTCAAATTGTTACGGATGCACTCACAAACGAATCACTCGGATTGTGGCTATTTTCTCTCGGTATGCATGATATAAAGAGTAAATATAATGGACACAAATTCATGCATACAAAATTGAAAAGAAGGAAATTTATGGTGAAAAGATCTCATCATCGGAGTACAGTTATTAGGAAATGGGAACATCACCTCTAATTCACACCATTTAATCTCTCATATTATCTTTTCATGTCTTAGCTCTCCATGCGGTAACAAATTTCGCCATTCGGACTCGGTTAGGACTTTTTGGGGTTAAAAGGTGTAAAGGGTAAAAATGGGAATGGATGGAATGTTCAAAATTGGAAAATGTCCTTATGACGTCCATTTGTGCTTTTTCGGGCATTTGCTCATTTTTCTTTTTCTTTTTTTTTTTCTATTTTTTTCTATTTTTTTTCTTTTCTTTCTATTTTTGTTGAGCATATCTATTTTTTCTTCTTGCCCCTTTTAATTGCACAATTTGGACTTACTTGATGAATATTCAATTTTCACAATTCCGGGCTATTTGGTTTTTTCGGGTTATCAAACGAAAGGAAAATATTTTATTAGGATCAACTTGGGTTGCAAAGGGATAATTTTTCACAACTTTTTATGGCTAATATTTTTGGGTAACAAACGAGGGCCCACTTCATTGTCCAAATTGCTAATCACATTACCATATGCATCTCGAGATTAATTAAGTTTAGAGATATATTTAGCACATATTTCGAGACAACATTTCACACATTTCCCATAACCGATCAAAACAAAGGATTGAGATCATCAACGACTTATTAAAATGCTGAAAAGAACTTTGAGTTAATCATAAACTCGGATTGATTTAAAAACTCATAAAAAATTGAAAGGCTCGAAATCTCACCGGGTTGGACTAATCTCCACACTTATTCGTTAAGTCGTCAATTGTCTTTCAATTTCCATCTTCGGTCAATTTTGGCTTAGTGCATTATGATTGTTAACAATTTGAGACTTCAAACAGAATAAAGGTGATATTTTTGAAAAATTTAAATTCCAATTTTTATTTATTTTGATGAATTATTTTTTTTTAGAATATAACACATATATATATGAATATAAGCGCAGTTTTATGAATACGCACCTGTCATCCCCCCTAACTCAATGATTTGCATTGTCCTCAATCAAATAGACAAGAGAGAAAAAGAAGACAACATAAAGAGTGCAATAAATAAAATAAGCCAATATCATATTAAGACTGTAAAATACAAACAAATTGTGGACACAACTGTGTAAGCAAAAACTACAAACATAGGGATAAAAATCCTAACAAGGGAAGGGTAGCCTAAGGGGCGGGTGGTGGATGGGAAGTACTAGGAGCAGTAGGATCATATGGATTATAATAGTATGGAAGAAGAGGGACCTCAGGTCCCGCCTGGAGAAGATACAAGTCGGCCTGCATACGCAGGACCAAACTCATGTCCCTCTCGTAGGAGGACACATGTGCGTCAAAATGCGTTTCAAGAGAGAGAACGCGCTCATTCAAGCCCGTACCCTCTGGAACATAATCCGGATCAGCCGTCTCATCATATTCCGCCTCTTCACCCTCCGCCATTTCCACGTCCTCATCAGCGACGTCCTCCTCGTCATCGTCGTCCTCCTCACTAGAATTGCCGCCGTGCCGCGCACGGACTAGCTGAATTTGCCTCGCACTTCGAGTGCGGGACTCTTGTCCTAGAGGTTTAGTAAGGTTGACAAGATCCTGAGGTGGTGCGATCCCGGCATCCCGAAGCATTGAGGTAATGAGTCGACCATACGGAAGAGGAGCGCGACCCTTTTTATCATAAGCCACAAAAAGGATATCGGCGTAAAATGTTCGGGCCAAATTGATCACGGTCTCCGGGTCGAATAGATGATACATCATAGTGGCTTGGCGAGGCCTCATCGCCGAATCATTAGAAGTTTGCAAAATGTTGGCACAAGCGATATGAAAAGTGAATCGTGCCTTGTCGGACAAGCGACCGACGGGAAAGGTTTCGGTGGTCCAAACCGCACCAGGCTGGATTCGCGAGATACAAACTTCTTTGGTGAGGACGGGATCGGGACTCGGATAGTCAAACTGAGCTGGAGTGAGCACACCATATGATTCGAGTTTTCGTGCCACGAGATCAAGTGAAAATGGGATAGGGATGGAATCCACAAAGGCTTGGGATTCAAATTCAACGGTACGGACGAGAGATCCGTAGAACTGACGAACTTCATTTTCCCACACAGCCTCATATGGTTCATTGAAGAAATGGCACCAGCCTCTTGACAGGAAAAGGGCTGTGACCGAATTGGGCATTTGGTCCCACAACACTTGACGTTCGATATGAATTTTTCGTGTAGGGCTGAAAAACTTACGGCACCAATTTGCTTCTTGGTGGGAACGATACTCTCCATTTCCGCTGGGGAGAACTTCAATGGAGGTATATTTCTGGGGAGCAACCATTAGTATGGAGGAAGGAGATATCTATGGAGATATAAGAGAGAAGATATGTGTAGGTGTGAAGAAAATGGGTAGGGGGAGGTATGTATTTATAGGTATGAGTGGGGGAAATGGAGGGAATGAAGGGGTGGGAAATGGGGGGACGAAATTTTGAAGGAAGGGCTGGATTGGGTGAAGTGAAAGGGTGTGGATTGAGGAGGTGGATTTGAAGAGGTGTGTTCCTTGGGAAATGAAACCTGCAGAAAATCGGACCTATCCGGTTTTGGGACCGGACCGATCCGCCTTACCGGATCGGTTCTATTTTTACACCGGACCGATCCGAATGACCGGATCGGTTCTTTTATTTCACCGGACCGATTCGGTTGCAGATTTCCAGAATTCTACTTCTCTCTTCTTCTCATCCTAGAAATGCCCAAACTCCACTCCAAAGATGATTTTTCAACCTTGCATACTTCCAACTATCCTCACAACTCATTGATAACGAAACATCCCGCACCCTTCGGATTCTCAACCCTCAGAACGGACTCTAACCTATGACTTCTACATCCTACGACTCATATGTACAACAATCACCCCATACATGTCGGGGGTGCGACGACTTCACTCTCTTTGTTCAATCAATCCCCATAAATGGGGTCCGGTAGCTAGATTGTGTCGGCTTCTTTAACCATGGCTTCCAAATAGGGCTTGAGATGATGCCCATTGACTTTAAAAGTGTTTCCCCCTTTCTCATCTATTAGTTCAACGGCTCCATGGGGAAATACCTCTTTCACAATGTACGGACCAGACCATCGTGACCGCAATTTTTTGGGAAACAAGTGCAACCGGGAGTTGTAGAGAAGTACTTTTTATCCCAAATGAAACTCTTTCTTACGAATAATTCTGTCATGAGCTCGTTTCATTCGGTCCTTGGATATTTTAGCACTTTCATACGCATCATTGCGCATTTCTTCCAACTCATTCAACTGAAGTTTGCGTGTTTCACCGGCTTTATCCATTTTCAAGTTCACCCTTTTGATAGCCCAATACGCTTTGTGTTCGATTTCAACCGGAAGATGACAAGGTTTGCCATACACAAATCGAAATGGGGACAGCCCAAGGGGATTCTTGTATGCGGTTATATAAGCTCAGAGAGCATCAGTCAATCTAAGAGACCAATCTTTCCTATTAGGATCAACTGTCTTTTCCAAGATATTCTTGATTTCCCGATTAGCAAGCTCGGCTTGGCCATTCGATTGGGGGTGATAGGGGGTGCCAACCTTATGGACAATTCCATACTTCCGCATTAGTTTCTCCATCGGCCTATTGCAAAAATGAGTTCCATTATCACTAATTATGGCCTTAGGCATACCAAAGCGAGAAAGTATATTTTCTTGAATGAATTTTATCACCACCTTGCTGTCATTCGTCCTTGTAGCTATAGCCTCTACCCATTTTGAGACATAGTCTATAGCGACGAGGATGTATAGAAAACCAAAAGAAGGGGAAAGGGCCCCATGAAGTCAATACCCCAACAATCAAACAACTCCAAGACTAAAATGGGGGATAATGGCATCATATCACGGCGAGTAATAGCTCCCATTCTTTGGCATCTATCGCAAGATTTACAAAAAGCATTAACATCTCAGAAGATTGTAGGCCAATAAAGACCATTTTGAAGGATTTTCGCAGCAGTTTTATTTTTAGAAAAATGACCGCCACATGCTTCCGAATGACATAATCGAATTACCCCTTGGCTTTCCTCATCGGGTACACATCTCCGGATAATTTGGTTAGCATAATACTTAAACAAATATGGATTATCATAAAAGAACATGCGTGACAAAGTAATGAACCTCCTTCTCTCTTGCGGATTCCAACTAGATGGAAGAACTCTTGTGACAAGGTAATTGACTATATCCGCAAACCAAGGGAGAGAAGAGGTAGCAAATAGATTCTCATCCGGAAAATACTCGTCTATGGGAATGGGATCAATAGGCACGTCGGATGAGAGTCGTGACAAATGGTCAGCAACGACGTTTTCTACTCCTTTCTTATCTTGAATCGAGAGATTAAACTCTTGTAGGAGTAGGATCCACCTAATTAGACGGGGTTTGGCATCTTTCTTGCTCAAGAGATATTTAAGTGCCGAATGATCAGTGAGGCAAAGGATAGGCGACCCAATAATGTAAGAGCGAAATTTGTCGAGAGTAAAAACGACTGCTAGCAACTCTTTCTCTGTAGTAGAGTAATTAAGATGAGGGCCAGATAATGTTCGTCTAGCATAGTAAATAACATGAGCTTTCTTGTCTTTCCTCTGTCCAAGAACAGCCCCAATCGCGTAATCACTTGCATCACACATAAGCTCAAAGGGCAGTGACCAATCCGGAGCTTGCATGATAGGAGCGGAAATAAGCATGCTCTTAAGTTTATCAAATGCTTCTTGACATGCTTTATTCCACTCAAATGGAGTGTCCTTCATGAGAAGATTACTCAAAGGTCTAGCGATGGCGCTAAAGTCTTTGATAAACCTCCTATAAAATCCAGCATGGCCTAGAAAGGACCTCACATCTTTAAGTGATTTTGGAGGGGGTAACTCAGCTATTACTTCAATTTTTGCTCGATCAACTTCAATCCCCCTAGATGAGACTATGTGGCCCAAGACTACACCCTCGGTAACCATGAAATGGCATTTTTCCCAATTAAGGACTAAGTCTTTTTCCACACATCGGAATAGAACTCTCTCAAGATTATCTAAACAATGGTCAAAAGATGAACCGAAAATGCTGAAATCGTCCATGAACACCTCAAGACCTTTTTCAATCATATTGTTAAAGAGACTTAACATGCACCTTTGAAAAGTAGCTGGCGCATTACATAACCCAAATGGCATACGTTTATAGGCAAACGTACCAAACGGACATGTAAAAGTCGTCTTTTCTTGATCAAGTACATCCACTTCAATCTGATTATAACCGGAATACCCATCTAGGAAACAATAGTAAGGATGACCCGCCACTCGTTCAATAACTTGATCGATGAACGGTAAGGGAAAATGAGCCTTTCGAGTTCTGGCATTGAGCTTTCGGTAGTCAATGCAAACATGCCACCCGGTGGTGGTGCATTGAGGTATTAATTCTCCCTTAGCATTTTCAACCACAGTCATCCCTGATTTCTTTAGAACGACCTGAATTGGGCTCACCCATTTACTATCCGAAATGGGATATATAATTCCAGCATCTAGCAATTTGATTATTTCCGCTCTTACTACATCTTTCATGGTTGGATTTAATCGCCTTTGCATCTCTCGCGAGGGCTTCACTTCTTCATCAAGATGGATTTTATGGGTACAAATCAACGGACTTATACCTTTCAAATATGCTATGGTCCAACCAAAAGCACTTCTATGCTTTCGCAACACATCTAACAACATACCTTCTTGCCCTTTTTCTAGATGGGAAGACACAACAACAGGAAATGTATCATTCTCACCTAAAAAGGAAAATTTGACATGGGAGGGTAGTTTCTTCAACTCAAGACTAGGAAATCTATGTTCAGAGGGGATCATGGGTGTCTCCCTCGGAGGCAATTCTTCATACCTAGAAATCCAGTCAACCGCTCTCAAACTCTCAAAACTCTCTTCCTCTTGTAACCAAATTTTCAACTCTTCCACCTCTCTCTCAAACTCAGTATAAGCACTCATTTGTGCACCACTTTGCACTAAGCACACTTTCAGAGCATCTCCTCCTATGATTGTCTCAATATTTTCATCCAGAACTTCCTCAATAAGATCCACTTCAAGAATCTCGTCCTCATCACCCATTTGGTTAGCGACATTGAAAATATTAGTCTCGAGAGTCATGTTTCCAAAAGTGAGTTGCATTTGGCCATTCCGTGTATTGATCAAAGCATTAGCGGTAGCTAAGAACGGTCGGCCCAATATAATTGGAACATGATTTCTCGTATGGGGAACAGGCACCGTGTCCCAAATAACAAAATCAACGGGAAAGTAGAACGTGTCCACTTGAACTATCACGTCTTCTACAATCCCACGAGGCACTTTACTGTTCTATCCGCTAACTGTAGAGTGATTCGGGTAGGTTTTAAATCACCTAAATCAAGCTTCTTATAGATGGAGTATGGGAGGATGTTTACACTCGCACCTAAATCAAGCAATGCTTTTTCCACTCTTGTTTCTCTTATGATACACGAAATGGTAGGTGCACCTGGATCTTTGAATTTTGGTGGAAGATCATTGAGAAGAACTGAGCTCACATTTTGTGCCAAGAAAACATTTTTCTTCACCTTAAGACGTCTCTTGACAGTCAAAAGATCTTTAATAACCTTAGCATATGCTGGAATTTGTTGAATAGCATCAAGGAACGACAAGTTCAATTTTACTTGCTTCAACACATCCAACACCTCGGTACGCGAAGCACCTTTCTTAGGTGACTTTAACTGTTGAGGAAATGGAGCAGCAGTAGGCAACTTGACTTCAATATCAGGCTCAACTTCCTCATCTTTCAATTCCTTTTCTAAGGAAGGTTTTTCAGACTCGAAAGTTTCAGATTCCTTGGCAATCTCGGGTTCCACTCCATCATCATTCACCTTTGGCAATTTAGGTGCAAGATTAATTATGCGGCCACTACGAAGAGTAGTAACAACTTGACATTGTTCTTGCAAATCTGATGATGTGGAGAAAATCGTGGATTGACCTTGAAGAGGTGGTCTTTGGCCTTGGGCAGGAAGTTTACCCTTCTCTTGAGTATTCACTGCAGACTGCAACCTAGAGATGTTAGTATGCATTTCAGCGAACATTCGCTCAAATTTAGCATCTCTCTCTTTTTGGGATTGGATTAATTGATTGAAATTATCTTCAAGAGATCTCCTAGGTGGAGGTACATAAGGACCGGGAGGTGGTACTTGCATAGGATTTGCCACTTGCTGAAATTGAGGGGGTTGTGGTAGAGTCATCTGTGGGTTAGGAACCATCCCACCTTGGGGTTGTCCATAATTGAACCCGGGATTCCTCCACGATTGATTATATGCATTCCCTTGCTGAGCATTATAATTTCCTCGAAAACCTCCTATTTCTTCAACCTGTTCAGTGTACATTGCCTTGTATGCAGGTATGGTAGGACATCCTTCGGTAGAATGACCCGCATTACAAATGGCACATACCTTCTCCTTTCCGGCTTGTACGGGTCCAGACACATCTCTCAATCGCATATCTAGCATATCTCTAAAATTCTTCTCCAATTGGTCAAATTTTAGATCCAACAAAGTGTCCTTGTCCAAGTGATAAATACCGTACGCAGCAGGCAAATTGGACACTTGTCGATTTCTATTTTGACTATTGGGATCAGAAGTATCCCATGCTTGGGTAGTTTTTGCCACATATTTCAAATGAGCCTCAGCATCGCTCGTACTTAACTCCCAAAAAGGTCTCTCGCACGTGGTTTGAACAAGTTGTTTAGACGCTACAGTAAGGCCTTGATGAAAAAATGAAATCAAATGATGATTTTCAAATCCATGATGGGGGCACGCATTAACTAACTCCTGATATCTCTCCCAACACTTATCAAAAGCCTCATTCTCATTTTGACGAAAAGCTTGAATTTAGGCTTTAACAGAATTGGTTTTGTGTTGTGAAATTTTTTTGAGATAAACTTGTTTTGCATATCTGTCCAGGATAAAACAGAATTTGGGGGCAGGGACCATAACCAAGTTTTAGCTTTATCCTTTAAGGGAAAAGTAAAGAGCTTCAACCGGATTACTTCTTGTGGACAAGCTTGGTCTCCAAATGTCTCACACGTATCTTCGAATTCTCGAATATGGAGATATGGTTTTTCTGAATCCATCCCATGAAATGTAGGAAGAATTTGGATCATTCCATTACGAAAGTGGAACTGACCGGCATTATACGGGAGTAAAATGCAACCAGGGGTAATAGTTCTCTCCGGAAATAAAAGATCTTTCATGGGAAGATATGGTACATTATCCTCACCAACACCGACACTACCATGATCCGACATATTTCAACCGAAAGGTTCATAATTCTCACTCAGGGATTGACTCAAAGAACGACTTGTGATGGCATTGTTAGGCGAAGGAGGTGGAACCCAAAAACGAGGAGACTCAGAATTTTTCGAACCAGCTTCGGCAATAGGATTTTCGTGAATTTGGGTGGGAGATGAATTCTGCATATAAGTACACAAGAGAAGAAATGAATTTTTTTTATGAAATCATTTGTAGATAAAAATAACTTTCTTGAAAATTTAACAATTCTCGGATCCTCGGCAACGGCGCCAAAAACTTGGCGACTTAATTTTTGTCTTAAAAGTGCGTATTTATCTAGGCTCAAGTGCAAGCCTTGTCGCTCAAGTAATAACCCGATAAGTCGGGATCGTCTCCACAGGGATCGAAATTGCCAAACAGTAACAAGAAAAATTACTAAATCTTGAAATGATTTCTTAAAAGAAATAAAAAGATGATTGATTTTTGGGAAAATGTCTAAAAATTTACTTATGAAAAACAATTAGAAATTAACAACGAAACTTGGGTTTAACAATTTAGAGAAAATTAGGGTAGGGTACAATCCCTCAATCCTTAACAAATTATCCTTTAGAATACTAGAATTATAAATCAAAATTCTTGATTAAATCCAGTCCTTATAAACTCTAAGCATTACATATATGAGGTGCAAGCCCGCATCATATGAAATCAAAGATAAATATAAAGCGGTGAACGACAAATTATACATACAAAGCATTCTTAAACATCTCAAGTACCTAGGGCAAGAGAGATTAAAAGATTTGCCAATGTATATATTATTTTCATTCACGATTCAATCAATATTTTCATTTATTTTCTATTTTCCATACAAATAATTTATATTAGGATTGAGTTCATGTACCCCAACCCTTGGGAAATTAGCTACTCATGATTTGGTTCAAAAACAAATTCACATATGAAATTATGAAACTGCAGAACATTGTAAGAAATTTGCAAAAATTAAAGCACAAGAGAATAGAATGATATTACTTGATTTCAGCACAAAAACGGAATTGGAATTCAGAATACAAACTAGGGTTCATGCAAATCTCGAAGAAAATGGAAATTTGACCTAAAAATCTGACCTAAAACTCTCTCTAGAACTCTCAACCCTAGCCTCCTTTCAAATGATGTAGAGCTTGGCTTTTTATAGCACAAATCATCGAAAGTCGGTCTCCAACCAAACTTGTGGAACAAGTTTCACATCTACGAACTCATAAAATGTGCACAATAAATAGCAAATTAATGCCAGGATTTCGCATGACCGGATCGGTCCGGGTCTTAATCGGATCGGTCCGATATCCATCGGATCAGTTCTTTTATTTTCTTCCGGATCGGTCCGTTTGTGCTATGATCGGTTCGATTATTGCTTCCATCGGTTTGTCATCCATCCGGGGTGCATTGGACTTGGCCAGATCGGATCAGTCCGACTCCTACCCGGATCGGTCCGAATTTCTTCTTCTTTGACTTTTTCCTTGCAGTTTTGACTGGACATATCTTCTTATATAGTCCTCCGATTTGGATGCCGTTTCTTCCTATGCTCTTGTGAACTCATTCTCTTCAACTTCCCTTTTGGTGTCACTTTCGAATTCTGAATGGAATTACACTTTTGCCCTTAGACATTTCTTGCTTGCATCTTTTCTTTTCTTTTGGATTCTTTCTTGCATTCCATTCCTCAAAACTTCATCCAAATTATACAAAACCTAGGGAAAGTTGTTAGGAATAGACAATGGAATGATATGGCATAAAAATGGCTCAATTACATTGTTCGAGATATTAAAATCACTAAATTAAGGAGCTAAATTCTGAAGAATTTATGCTTGGTCAATAGGTCCAAGAGAAGGATGTTCAAAAGGTCAGTAATGAGGAAATAGTAAAGAAAACTACCTTATGTGTAGAGAGAGAGGCTGCTAAGTGCTAAATGTGTCCACATTGATTAGTGAGACCGATAATTTTTGGTAATAGTAAACCATACCAATTAGGCGGGAATAATTGGGTCAAGATAATTAGGTCCCAAAAATTTATGATCCAAGAGTGGTAGGTTTAATTAGGACCAGTGGATCCCTCGATAATTGTAGAATATCGTATTTCAAGGTCGACAGGGTCCAAGAAGAAAAAGGGAGGTCGGAAGACCATAATTGAGTCCTAGATATGCTGGGCCAACATTTCAATAATGGGTGTGTAAACCACGGGAACGAATAATTTGTCCACAACGGGTGGGTAAAACTATAGGATGAAATCCTTTATGTATAATGGGTGCAAGTGATCGTGAGTTATTTTGACCGTGAGAAGTGCATGAAAGGACCCTACGTGGTCAGGAGAGACTGATGAAGTTTTATTTCATCCTTGGGAATAAAGGATTAATTCTAGTGATATGGGGTGTCACAACAGTTATGTATAATTGAAAACCCTAAATTTGCGTGCGAGCCGAGGTTAGTGGGAACGATAATTTTAACAATCTAGTTACAAAAGTATTTCTTATCGATAGCGGGACTTTTTGGTGTCGACCGTGAGTGAACCGAGTGGGTCCTAAGTGTATATTTTGTTATTATAATCTTATATTTCTTTGAGTTTGAATAATAGAACTCACTATGGTAATATGTAGTGATAAATTACCAAATGTTTAAATGATATTAGATTGAGTGATAAGACTATTGTGCTGGATACTCTGGGGAGTAAAATTTAATTTTGTGCGACGCCAACTGAAATAGGGTTGGGCATATATTTCATGATGTTATAGACCTTAGTGAAAATGTTGTCAAGTTATATGTGTTAGTAGAAATTTATTTTACTGATGTGACTCGGGATATATTATGTTTTTGTCGAACAGTGAGAAATAACTCATTATATAGTGACAAGAATTTGGGATAGTGAGAGAAACACGGGTTATGTTATTTTTCGGAAGCATGGACTAGTATACGTTTATGTCAACAAACATAAATTATGGGAAGGTACAGATTATGGACTGAGGGCCATTACGGATCTCGACGATCTATTATGTTAAGTAGTAGTGTATCGAGGGGGTTCCTTGTTTGGATTTCGCTTTGTGAGACATCCCACGCATGAAACTAGCAAACGTTGGGAGTGGGAGAGAAGTTTGGTCGATAGTGCACAAGTTCGTACCTTAGTCATTTTTTTTAAATTTAGAGTTGATAATTCTATTATGACTTGAGAGTTTCCAAGTCCTAGTAACATTATGAATAAAACAATGAGGCTACTGATAGAGTGATCAAGTTATGACTAGTGGGGTGATTGAGTGCACCCCTACCATATCAGTATGCAAAGTGAGCAAACAAAATTGATTCAAGAAGAGTATAAGTTACTTGTACAACAATGCGAGAAATATAGAGTGTATGGTCATCCTAGGTAATTAAATCTAACATTGTTCCCCATTTTGGAGATAGGAAATAAGGATAATTAATATAGAGGTTTGGATATCGGGACTTGAATGTCCGGTCATTTATGACGATTAGAGATATAGTCGGTAGAATAACAAATGTATCAGGCTATATATGACTATGGTAATGGAAGATATGTTTGGCTAGATTCCTCTTATAGTGGGCCATATATCTGTTGGAATTAGGGTGGACCATTCAAAACCAACAGGGGTTTCTCCAACCATTCGGGATTTCTAAGTAGCATTAGGAGAGTATTCGTAAGGATTTTATCGTGAAAATGGTTACGATCCTATATGGGTGATAGTGGATCAGTTGACTGAAGTAGATCACGTTATTACAGTGAGGGTTGATCATACTACAAGACAATATGCTTTAATCTTAATATAACCGAGGTAGTGAGGTTCCATAGAGTACCGTTGAATATTGTGTCCAATTAGGATGAGACTTTGTCTCCCAATTTTGGAAGAATTTTCACGAGGCATGGGTACCAACTTGTTATTGGGTAAGATCTATCATCCGAAAAATAATGGGCAGACTAAGCGGAAAAATCTAATGTTGGAAGATAAATTGTGTTTGTAACCTTAAATCTTCAGGGGGGACGGGAGACCTACGTTCCACTAGTGAAGTTGGTGTACTATAACTCTTATCAATTTACTGTTGGACATGGTGCCAATTAAAGTATGGTACGGTAAGTCTTATTGTTTCTCCTACTTGTGGGATAAAGGTGAGGAACCAGGAACTATTACAAATAGTAGAGATGATTTGAAACTTATAAGTATATATTGTGTGTAGAAGATATACTGCACAATTAATCTACTTGTGTATGATAATCGCATGCCGAGATGGTATTTATCTAAAGAACGATTAATCTATTTAAGTGCATATAGTAGAAGGTTAGTTATTGAATATCTAGAATAAAGTATAAGTAGTGAAACTTAAACTATAAGGCTTGGACAAGAACCTATGTGACAGGGTAACCTCGGGTTAAAATGATCATAAATGAGGTGCTCATTATTGGCGGTATTCGATAGTGTACTCTATGGGCGGTATGGAGTAGTCTACTTGGTAGCCCAAGTATGTGATACGCAATACTTATCTAGAATTGTAATTGCCTACTATACTTTTGTTTTCCGAATCATTATTGGCGGTATTCGATAGTGTACTCTATGGGCGGTATGGAGTAGTCTACTTGGTAGCCCAAGTATGTGATACGCAATACTTATCTAGAATTGTAATTGCCTACTATACTTTTGTTTTCCGAATTTCGGGAAGAAATTGCGTTGTAAAGGGGGAAGTATGTAATACCCCGTATTTTTAATGATTTTTAAAATGGGATTAATTAGAATTAATTGTGATATAATTAGAAATTAATCCGGATTTAAATATTACTCGAGAATATAGTAATATGCGATTTATGTTTAATATTACTTATTGATTAAAGTAATATATATGATTATGACTTTATATATTATCACGAATTATGTGTACAACAGTTTCGGTAATTAAGTCGGGACATGTGACTATGTCGTGTTGGGACTAGATTTAAATGAAATAAAAGTGAATTATTATTATGTCATCCGAATGGTCGTTTTGACTGTGCCAAAGTGTCCGGAAGGGTTCAAATAGTCGAAAAAGTCTACTTGGGTGTTTGATTTGGGTCTTGGGGCACTTTTGAACCGAAACGACCCCCAGAGGGGTAATTCGATCATTTTACAAGGGAGGTGAATAGTAACTACGAAAATATGAGTTTATTTTATAAGTAAAGGGATTAGAGAGCTTAGATTTATTCACCAAAAATAAGAGGAAAAGGTTTAGGGGAGATTGAGAGACTTTCTATGGGAGATGAAGAGACTTTTCTAGGAAACCAAAATACAAGCACCTTACACCACCACTATTGCCAGAAGTTGGCCGAAAAAAGAGAGGACCACCAGTAGAGTATCATTCCCAACGGATCAGACCTACGAATTAGAGTCAAGTGATTAATTATTGGAAATTTAGCATGTATATTGTCCATGTTAGGTTATTTAGAAAATTCTGAAAAGATGCATAATAAAAGATGAATTATGGTGATGTTAATTGAATCTTTTAAAGGAGAATAATGTAGGATTTATTTCCTTTTGAGTATAGGATTTAACCCACGAAATTTCAGAATTATTGGCGATGAAAATCTTAGTTTATATGATGTTCTTGGAGAAATAATAAAATATGATATTCTAGAAATTATAAGAAATTTCATGTTTTGGAGATAAACTAGTTAGATGTTAATGCTTTTTTGGAAAATATAAATATGTTGGATTAATCTCATGTTGTTGGTAGTTATTAATCCACTAAATGGACATCACATGTTGGAGAAATTCTTAGAATTATTGGAGTGTTCTTGAAATATCATATGTTTAGTTTTTTGGAAATATATGAGATAGATATATGCTTTTAATCCTAACTCTTGATGATTCTAGGTTGTTTAGATCAGTAGAAATCATTTACATATGTTGCAATATCATGTGGAATAAATTAAAAGGAATTTTGGACGTTAAATTAGAGATTTGAATGATCAAAAGTTGTGAAACTCGTAGAACAAAAGTAGCAGAATTCTGGGTTGATATCTGGGTGATCGATCAATCGACCTCCCCAGAATATATGAACTGGTTCCTTTTTAATTCTTGATTAAATACCAAACTTTGAGGAATCTTTGATGATGATTAAATTAAATTAATGGGACTTAGAGAAGGGTAGTAGGATATACCTAAGACCCGAAAAATATTATTTTTGGATTGTGAACGAGGGGAAATGAACGAGTGTTTAATTAAATGAGTTATTTTGGAGAATTATATTAATTGGGGTTTAAATAGGATAAACGATAATTTAAGGTTAGGACCAGGAGTAAGGGAGTAATAAATTACCCGTATAACCTTAGGTATAATTGGGATTAACCTTAAGAGAAGGAATAAAGGGTTAAGAGTTAATTAGGGATTGTCGGGGAATAAACCTAATTAAATTGAATTTAATTCATAGAAATCCGGGAGTTATGATGATATGGATTTGTAGGACGTGATGTTTACCTACTAAATTTATTTAAGGACTAAATGATCACTATTATGCGGGTAGATAAGTTTGGAAATATATACTTTGACAATTAAAGTCTTAATCGAAAAAATACGTTGGATATTCGGGATATAATTCAACTACATATGGGATTTATTATATGGGTTGTGCGTGTGCCCTATGGTTATATATAGGTATGAAGAATACCCAATGTTCTTATATATATAGGTGAGATGACTACCTATTGTTATCAGATGTTTGTGTGAATACCTTTTTGATGTTATATTTATATAGGTGTAATGAATACCTATATTATTATTTGTATGTATGACATACCTACGCTGCTTCCTATCGGGATGGATGTTTCGCGTTGTGAATGGTCTTATCCTTGTGCGCCCAATTGGGAGGGATTTTAGATTCGTACCCTGGGCATAGGACCTTGGAAACGTGCTACCCAAGATATGATAGTTCGACGGTTGAATGGGAGCGTAGGTATGTGTGTGACCCACTTGGCTAGGGAGTATGCTCGCCTCCAATATATTTGTGTTATGATATGATTCGTGAGAGACGCTGAATAAATATAACTCTATACAGTGACATTGTGTATCAGGACATGATAAAAAAGTATGCATGCACCGAAGTTGTGACTAGGGAGGTGCCGTATTAGTATATATATAATTAGTGTGATATTATATATATATAAACTGTGATGTAATCTACTGTGTGTCATTATAAATATAGAGATGTAATCTTCTGTGTGATATTGTAGATTAAAAATATAAACTGTGATTTAATCTACTGTGTTATGTTGTAAATAGAAGTGTATAATGAAATTTGAATTTAATTAAGTAAGTGAACACTTAATTCCAAGGTTGTAACAAGACTAGTTAATATCTAAGAGAAATGAATATGAATAATTATATTACGTATGGTATGGGACATACGAGTTTATGATATGGGTGAGAATTATGTTGTGGAAACTAGTTAGGAGGGAACCTTAATTAGGAAGATAATAAGATACGATAGGTGTGCACTCTAAATGAGAGGTGAGAATTCTCAAGAAAGAGCCCGAGAAACTAACATGTACATAGTAAGTGCTTAATTGTAATTGTTAGGCACTTGCTATTTTTAAAATTTTTTACAATCGGTATCTGACCCGTTTCCTTGCATATTCTCTCCTCTACTATATCTTGCACATCAGGTGTCTAGCAGCAGGGATGTCCATCATAGATTATGGATATTCCGAGGGATTTTAGCTGCTAGCAGAGATGCGGATTTTGTTTGGATGCTTCCTTCTTGTTGACTCACTCATCTGTAGCGTTTACTTCATTTAGAAATTGTTGCCTAGGATTGTAGAGATTGCAATTATTTATGTAAGCATTGTGGTTATCAATTTTATTTAGTGCAAAAGTTATAATTTAACTGGAGAGTTATTCAACTCACATTTATTCTTGTTGTCGTTATTTCACTTGTGATGTGGTGTTGCATATTTTTATTCCTTGTCGTGGAATGGTTTTAATTAAATTAAACATGGAAAAAATTTTAACACCAGATTAATTGAGTATTAGGTGATAGGAGAATGTTTGTCGACCGTGATGCTAAGAATTAACCAACTGTTTATTCTGATTTAATTGGGTATAGGACTGATCACTCGGTATTTAATTAGGCGAGGTGTTACAATATATACTGTGATAGACTATGTCTATGCATACCTATATACAGTGATTGACTCTATTTTTCTATTTTATACCCCTTGTATATTTGATGAAAATTGGGGGAGAAGATCTTGAGTATTTACTGGAAATTTATATATCTATTCCTCATTCTAACTCAACTAATATGCCATTCGATGTTTACTTTGTTACATGCATTTCAGACCCGTTGTATAGCTTCTTACCTTTTTCTAGGGTATTGGTCTGTATTTAATTGAGTAATGTATTTTTTTCATCTTGTTTTAGGTTCTAGGATGGGAATGGGTAGTTAGAACCTTTTATATAGGACAATTAGGATTTTTCATTTTTCACCCACGAGTTCAGAATACTCAGGGGAATTTTGTCTCCAATATCCAAAGGGGGAGATTGAGAACACACTATATAATTAACTTACTTGAGTCTATATTATATAGGAGTTACAACTAGTATAGATATTAAGACAAAGTAGGTTAGATTTTATGAGTTTCTCCATATCCCAAAGGTTCAAGAAGAAGAAGGAAGAAGAAGCAATCCAGTCCAAGCAATCCTAATAGGGAAGTTAATTCAATCCTTCAACCACTATAGGACGTTATCACTGCATAATATCTTATTCCCATTCGCATTGGTGGTTTTTAAAACACCTTAACCATTTTTAAAATCAATTTAATTCATTTACAAATTTTGTAAACACATTTTATACAATTTTCAAATAATTTTGAATTAATTAAATCTTGGTTTTTAAAAGTGTTGGGGATATAAATTATATTTCATAAAGTGTTTTACTTGCTTAAAAGTTAGCTTGGGTAGAATGTCAAAGCACAAGAGACTTCATGGTGCATTTGTATATATTTTCACAACAAGCATTTTTATTTCATCTGGTCCATACACGTGTTGGTTCATTAAGCATTTTATCTGTGTTTTCTCATAGACACAAACCCACCTACCAATCTCATCCCTTGGATGAATTTAATCGACGATCTTCATGTCCTTAGTTACAATCCCAGTGCTTAGTTCTTAACCAATGAGATTACATTATTTCACTGTTTGTTGTAATCCATTAGATTTTAGGTCAAACTTAAAAGACCAAATCTCAGCCCTTGGATTGCAACTGATGTTTGAGATCATTCTTCACCAATTATAAAAGAGAACCAAGTCTCAGCATTTGTAGACTTTTACCAGTTCATCCAAAGAGAGAAAAAATAGAGTAGAGAGCAAAGGGAGAGAGGGGAAGAAAGGGAGGAGGAAAAAAGATAAGAAGATTATCCGTTTTCCATCCCTCACACCTCTAAGAGATTCCCCACAACCCATACACTTTTAACCTTCAAAGAATCATCTACCAGAAACCAATATAATGATAGTAAGAGCCATTCTAGGGTTTCTATGAGTTTAGTGGTAGGTTTGACGTCTGGAAGAAGATCTTTTTGTTTGAGTCTCTCTCATAACTCTTCTCTGAGAAAATAACGAGTTTCACATATTGAAACTTGAGATTTTCTGAAGAGAACATCAAACGCCTATTTTTTTAACTTTTATTTTTAGATCTCTTTCTTTAGATCCATTTGATACTAAGGTTTTTGAAAAACCAAACTTGTAAGTTTTCAAGAAAATATCAGATCCTTAAGAACATTTGTTCTCCTGTTTTATATTTCACACTTTGTGAAGTAAAAGTATACAAAAATAAAACGAAACACATAGGACCTTTGCTATTTTTCAAAGCAACGTGGTTTTCTAGATCTGATCTTGAATAAGAAGTTTCTTTTACAAAATCATTTAAATCAAAGCTTGCATGTGATATAGAATTTATTGATTCGTAGGATATTGTTTGTATAAATTCTTTGAGAGGGTGAGTTTCATAAATCTCCATATAAATCACCTCATAAACACTTCTCACACGAACACTTAGACATAGTGGTTCTGTTTGGGACTTAAAGTTTAAAGAGTTGTTGGAATTCGAATTCAAAGAGAAAGAGGTTAAGGAAAAGGAAAAGTAGAAACAAAGAAGATACAAGTTCTAGTCAGAAAACCTTTGGAGTGGATTAGCTTGTCTAGGTAACCTTCCGAACTTAGATTTATGATCCTTTTGTGTTTGCTTAAGTGTTGTAACTTGATTCTTTATTCTAGCGATTTTTTTTTGTGTCGTAGAGGGCACCATGGATGTTTCCCTTGATTAAGGGTTTTACCACGTTAAATTCCTATGTTTATTCCTTTGAATGTTCTTAACTGTTATTGTGATCGGGACTGCATGTTATCTTTAGTATATGGTTTTTAAATTTTAAAAACTAAGGTAGTTAACTATCAAATCTAGACCATATATTCAAAAAGTTTTTCCAACACATATTGTATTTTTCAAAAGGCGTTTTGCCTAAAAAATTTATTCGGAGTTTACACAATTTATAATATTTTGTTATTAACCTTGTAAACAAGATTCTAACATTAAATCTTTCTTTACGAAGGGCCAAGGTAAATCCATGTTTTACAACTCATGGGGAGCCAAGTGTTGAGGGTTAGCGAATTTTTTGTATTTAAAGCACCTTTTGACATAACCAGTGAAATCCTGGATCGTGGTGGTCTGGTAGTATTCCTGACGAATAGTCATTTTGGTAAGAATATGACCGTTTATATGGGGTCCACATTCCCCGATGTGGATCTTTTGCATTATTTCTTTAATGTCGGCACTTGGTATACTTTATAGATTAGTTTCATCAAAGTTCCTTTTAAAAAGTGCCTTATTGCTGATAATTTAGTGAGATGCAAGCTTGTGAAGAGTTACACGGTCTTTCCTATCAACTCCATGAGCATATCAACCACATTTGATAAGGAGCCAGTTGTTGTAGTAACATATCCCAACTTTGTCTGGATCTTATTTTATAGCGATCTCAATGTGGTACCAATGAGTTAGCAGTAATTACTTTTGGACTTGAAAGGGGGTCATTGTTATTCCTTAGGGCATGTCAACCCTAGAGGCTAAGGTTTCCAGAGAATCAGTGAAACTCTATACTAAATAAGAAAGGTAGTGGAAGGTGACATCTTTGAACTGGAAAGAGAGCTCTTCAAGATAAGATTGGAAAGGTATTATATTCTTTTTTTTTTACTTTCCATTTTAGTAGAACTTGTCTAATGATAAGGGTCGAGTCTCCATACTTTTTCATATTATTGGAGCAAGGTAAGTGTGTAAATCATCATGGGAAATAATGAGCATCCTAATGCCATAAACCTCTGTGCAAATCATCAGGGGAAATCATCAGCATCCTAATTCCATATCCTTTCTCATTAATAGCTCCATTAAAAAAAATCTTCCATGAGATTTTTGATATGGTAGTCAGAGACGGATCTTCCCTTCGTATCTTTTTAGGTGATATATACAATATCCAACTCAACTAGTAACAAAAACCAATAGCCCTTGCAGCTAAATATGGCATTATTTTCCAATAGGTATTTCATGGGATCCATTCAAGGGGATAGCATAATATGGAATGCAAACATGTAATGTCAGATCTTCCGAGTGACCCAAATAAAGACAACACAAGCCTTCTCCAAAGCGGTGTATTTTATTTCATACTTTATTTATTTTCAATCAATTTAGTAGATGGATCTCTCTTTGCATTATTCCTCAATGTATTGGGCTAGCACATCCCCTAATGTAGTTCCAGTGACAGTGAGATATAGAAGGAGGGGGAGACTAGGCTATAATAGCATGAGAACCGAAGGTCGAGTGAGATACCACTTGATCTTATAGAAGGATGATTGACATGACTCATTTCAGACCTTCGTTATGTCCTTTCTATATATCTTGAAGACGGGCTTGCAGATAGAAGTGAGTTGGTAAATGAATCTCTTGATGTACTAATGTTTGCCCAAGAAACTGTGAACTTCTTTTTCCATTCGAGGTGATGATATTTTTAGGATTTCTTTAAGCTCAGAAGGGTCTTCTTCAATTCCAATTTCACTAAACATGAAGCCAAGGATATTGACTTTTGTGATGCTAAAGATGTATTTTTGTGAATTGAAATGCATCTAGTATTATCGCATTCATTCAAAGAATTTACTCAAGGGAGGGATGTGATCCTCTCCCATTTTGGACTTGACGATCATATTGTCAACATAGACCTCGACCTATTTATGGATAAGATCATGAAAATAGTTGTATCTACTCTTCAATTGTTAGACCTGATTTTTTAATTCAGAAAGGCATGATGGTGTATCAAATTGTACCACAAGGGGTTGTGAAAGAAGTATTTTCTTGGTCTTGATGAAACCACATTGATCTGGTTGTACATCGATGAATGAATTGATAATATGATTGGTAGTGTAGTCAATGAACATGTCATTATTGGGAAAGGGGAAATCATCCTTTAGGGAGGCCTTGTTATATTCGATGCACACATGAAGACTTTACGTCCTGATTTTGGCACATGGATGATGTTAGAAAGCAATGTTAGATATTCGATTATGCGAATAAAACCCACGTTTAGCTGCTTGATGACTTCGTCCTTGACCTTGAGAGACCATCCGTGGAGGGGCTTTATCAATTTCTACTTGAATGGATTACACTCTAGGTAATTAGGGATCTTACGGTGCAAAATCTCAAGGTCTATGTCTGGTATATTGTTGCACATCCATGTGAAAATGTCCATAAATTCCTTTGAGTAGTTCCTTGAACTTCAACTGCTAATGCTCATCGAGTGTTAACCCTATCTTAATCTCACACGGAGAGCTACTAGAACTAATATTAATAACAACAGTCTCATTGTCATTAGTTTGAATGGAATTATGTCATTCTATATTTTCCTTATCGAGACTAGTTAATAGTTGTTCATTTATTAGACCATCTTTATTAATTATTTGATTGGAATTAACACAATTAATATATGTAAATGAGATACTCAAAATCTTCATTAATTTTATTAAAAAATTTATGGAAATACAATAGTAAGAACCTCATCAAAGGAGGTCTATTTTACATTCATATCAGTAATAAAAAATGAGGGAGAAGTTCAGGTTCATTTTTTAGGAGGTAAACAACAGGGTTATGGATGCTAGACCTGGGTTAATAAGGACATTACACCAATTGAAAAGTAATTTATTAGCAAGGAAGATCTTCATAGACGAGTCAAATGAATCAACCCTTGTATGGATCGTGAAGACATCCAACCCAGATGTGTGGAAGCCAAATGAATTATCGCTTCTACTAATCTCGATATTTTATGTGTTTTTGGTTATCTTAGTGTCAGAGGAACTTGTAACTGAATATTTGATGATTAAAGGCTTTACCTCATGCTTTGACCCTTCAGTGCAAGTGATTTATCTTCAAAGAATATTTTAAATCCTAGTTTCAATTTTCTTAGACGAGTCATACCATAGTTTTGTAAAACCACATTAAGGTAAGTCTTCTCCTTCTTTAATTAAATGCACGTTTAAGGAATCACCATAAATTACTTCTTTTCTCTTCAGTACTCACTTCTCATATAGCTGGCAAAGGGACATAAGATCAGTTGAGGACGGTTGATATCCTAGACCATCAAGTCCTTTTTATGATTTTTTTGAGTTTTATGAAAATAAATTTGGTCCATATATAAATAGTAAAAAGGTGATTAAGGTGATGGAATGACAAATAATTGTGGACAATATACTAGTAAGTTAGAAAGTGAAAAAGTAGCATTAATGTAACATGTTTGAATGAATACAATTTAGACCTTCAATGAAGTTTGAATTCTAACCTTGATAGTGATGTAGGTTGATTTTGTTGGTGGTTTAATAGTTTTAAGTGGGTAAGAAAGTTGAGGTATGTGGGTGACATAATGGAATATAGGAGGAATGTTTTGAAAGGGACATGTAAAAGGCTACACACTAATTACGAGGATAAAAGGTCTCAGAGTCACGAAAATAAGGTCCTTTCACATGAGATCATAGCTTCCTTAAATAGAAATATTTTAGTGTTGGGTGGTCTTTCGATTATGGTATGGCTAGGACTGCCTATCGCATACCCCCTGACTTCAGTCTAAATAACTCTATGCCAATAGGCAAAGGGTCAGGGGTGCCTATAGGCAACCCGAAATGGGTATTTTTTTAGAAAATGGGCATAAAATGTATAATATAAGTCCAATTAGGTCAAGGAAGTGATTGTTGGGAAGAATATTTGAATATCTAAAAAATTGCATTGAGAAATGCTCGGGTACAGGAATTGGCCAAAGTCAAACGGAGCTCGAAAGTGCCCGATGGCATCTAGATTATGATTTTTGAGTGAAAAGGAAAGTAAATGCTAACTGTAAGGCCAATTCAAGAACGATATGTATCATTGGAAAGGTTATTCAGAGCCATATGAAATTGTATTGGGTTACACTCAATTCTGAGAGATGGCTATAGCCAAACGGATATCGTAAGTGTCCGATGGGCTCTTGTTTAGGGGTTCAGAGTAAAAAGGCAAGTAAATACAAACCATAAGGCCTATTTACACATGTATGGACCTTTAACAAGGGTATTCAGAGATTTATTAAAGTTCATTGAGATAATCTTGATTCTTATTGTGGAACGAAAGTAAAAGGAGCTCAAAAGAAATCGGTGATCTCTAAATTAGGGTTTTTAGAGGGAGGGGCAAAGTTCGAGGGTTAAAGGATTTTTTTTGGGACCTATGAATGTATACGAGGGTACATAGAATGGGGGGGGGGGGTATTATTGTTGGGTGTCTAAAGTGTGCAATGTGTATGTGTGTCATTTATGATTTCTTTATTTCTCACTTGATATTAAATCGATGTTTGATAAGATTTTATGGTCAAATAGAACTCCTTGGACATATATGGAGTGATTTGGACACATTTAATTTATTTCTAGTTCATGCCCATTCACTTCTTAGCATGTTTGTTTGGACGCGTCGATACTATATAAATGTGGAAAAATTATGTGTTTTGTGTCTTCTATTGTGTTTATATCTACATATATTTATGTGCATTATTTGTATATATGCGATTATATATGTGTGTGTGTGTGTATATATATATATATGTAGTGTTTGTTTTTGAGTCTTTACATTTGCAATTAATCCATGTTTTACATATGTTTCATATTCGATTCAAATTTTAATGTTTTTGTAATCACAATGGTATATTTTGTTGCATGATTACATTAGTATCATGTGCTTCAATTTTTTTCATCACAATTGGTAATATTTGGTCATTGTTTGGATTATCCGTGCTTGTGTTTTCGAGTTATTTGTTGCTATGTTTCACTTCACATCATCGCATCATATACTTGTTAATTATGGGGGATAAATTTTTTGGATTAATCCTTCTTGTGTTGTACGTGCTACATTTAGGGGGGTAAAGATTTATACATTGCGCATCTTATTCTTTATTTATTCTTGAACAAAAAGGAGGAGAAATGACATCTAACTCTTTTTAACTTAGGGGAGAAATTTTAAATTCAGGGTAGACATCTTTCCTTTGGTGAAGATTATTAGAAAAGAGGCTCATATGCATATTTATATATTTTTTTTATATATTCTCTTTGCATTTGAAAGATATGTTTAAGTGTGAAGATTTGCCACAATGCGGTAAAGATTTCACAAAAGTGAAGTTACTCAAGTTTGTATTGTCATGTGTGTGTACTTTTTCCTTTTGGGCCTCGGATTGTGTCTTTTAGAGAGATCGACTACCCATAGTTTTTTATTTTTTTGTTTTTCACCGAAATAGAAAAATAGGGAGATTTGTAAGGATAAATTTCTAATAAAGTCAATTCGTATGTATTGGCTTAATTATGTTGGATAAATTCATTTGAGTCATAAGTTAGCAAAGTTTATGACGTGTGTGATTGAAAAATATAGTGGCCAAGTTAGAGCACCTACATAATCACGTTGGGTTTCATTAAATGTTTCATCTTCAACGTCCATGGATCTCTGAAGGTATGAATGTGTATTTAGTTTTGATCCATGGATTCATTGAGTGTTGTTCTTAAAGTAATGTTTGATTCCATTTTTCATAAAATGATTTTTAATTTTTTTTGGAACAAAGTCGTTCGAACAAGAGTTTAACCTATTCAAACAAAAGCTCATAGTTTATTCAAATGATATTTTTAGTTGGTTCAAATGAGTTCAGAAATGTCATTCACTCGAACTTCAAACGAATCTTTTTTGCTTGACAGTGGAAATTCTTTCAAAGCTCATTCGAAGTGAGTCTTAACGAGGTCAGCCACTTGTTGAAACGTGCCTATTTTTTATTTGAATGATATTTTGCACTTCATTCAAATTAGCTTAATATTTTTGTTTGAACGAAATTTGTTTACCTCGAAATTTGTGTTTCCAATGCAAAGGATTTCTGGAATCTGATTGTTTAGAGATGTTTTGAGAAAATTGATTTCTAAACATAAATCCATTATCCTCCATGACCTAGTTTTACCCAAGTGGTTTGAGATCCATGTTTCAATAAATATTCTAGTTTGAGTTCTCTTTTGTTATAACCAAGTTTGTTTTCTCATCATCTTGATTTAGAAAAGTTTTGTTCGGTGGAGACCTTGCCTTGTTTTCTGTTTACATATAATGGAATTTATGTGTGCGGATGTTTGAAGCGGTGAACTCTGTGTTCAATCCGTTGACAGTTATTAAGTCTAGATCGTTGGATGCCAAGGAATATAGTAGATGACATTTTTGAAGTGCATAGGTACGCTCCTATGTATCGATGTAAGCAGAAGGTTAAAGGAATAGAGTCACGTCAAGGCTTGAAGGAGTTGATTTGGTTGTGTAAGTCATATGTCATCCTTGTGTAAATACTTATCATAGTAAAGTTTGATGAGTAGTCCATCAATGGTTTTTCTCGTTATGTGTTTTCATCGTACATTTATGTGTTGTGGTTTGTTTGCTTTATTTAATTCTTGTTATCACCTAGATGCATACTTAGGTAAGATCTTTGGCTAACTATTTTTCACAACACTAGGTTTTATTGGTGCTGAGTTTACTTGGATAAATTAGTTGTGAAAAAAAATAAAAATTGATATGTCTTTTTCTCTCCATATAATCCTTCGCGCATAGCTACATTTTTAAAGTAGTTTGAACGAAACCTCTAGTTCGTTTGAATCACATTTAAAACTAGAAATTATTTTCTTAAAAAATATTCAAAAATGCTCCTCAATAAAATTTAACACTCAAATTAAGAAACCCAAGGATCAACATAAAAAAACCAAATATACCTTTTTTGAGATGCCAATGTGGAATATGAAAACACAGAAGGAAGTGGATGTCACTTTTAACTCGAGCTTCTTCATGTCTTCGATGCATCATAGGCTTGAACGTACAAATTGACATTAAACCTAACTTATGACTCAAAATTTTTTGTCCAAATGGAATAATTCCAATAGTAAGTTTTTTTACAATAATCATTACAAACTTGACGTATTGAAAATTTGTCCTCACAAACCCGTAAAATAAAGAATGGAGATAAATGTTTGAACTCACTTTTGAAAATATTGGCTTTATAGAACAAAGAGAATTTTCCACTACCACTACAACTTTATTGTAATACCCCGTATTTTTAGGAGTATTAAATTGAAGTTATATTTATTTAATTGAAATTGTGGGAATTATTATTTGTATAAAATAATAGTATTTATCTTTAATTTGGCGTAATGATTTAATGAGTATGTTTAATTATGCGGGAGTTTTTTTATTTAAATATAATACTTTGTAAATGTGATACAAGTGTTATGATTTTATGGTATTCTAGTATATTGCGAATAATTCAGTTTTAGTCCGGATGTTTTTATTTGTTGTGAATTTCTGTAAAGAACAAAGGCTATTTCTATTTCTCAGTGATGAAAATGGTATAAATTAATGATAAGCCCCATCTTTGGCGTATCGTTTGTGGCCAACCTTTGCGTGAGAAAATGGGGGTGGTTACAGTAGGTATCAGAGCAGGGTTCTAGTGTTCTTAAGATCTCTGTTTGATTTCGTTACGTTATGCATTGCCTCCTTTGATATATAGAACTATGATTAGGAATCATTATATTCTTTAGGATTTGTTACTACCCATTTGGGTAAGGGGTTAGTTTTAGAGAGAGAGCCATAGAGACCTTAGTGTGCGTCACTCACTAGAATTACGAGAATTTCGGGCAACTTGGTGCCTAGTAAGTGAGAGGAAGACATTGAAAGAAATTAACGATGTGATAATGAATGATAGTTCACAAGAAGAGTTTATTTGATTTAGACTAGTTGGAGCGGCGTTGTGGTAGCAGAGGTCTGTTACCATGCTGAAAGAGTGGGACTAATTAATTACTAATTATTTTTGGGTGATGTTAGAGGGGAAATTTTCCCCTCACATTTTTGAAATGATAAATGAAGAATAAGACGAAGAAGAGATTTAAATTTTACGATGCCATGCCAGTATGGCAAGATAGGTGGTAGCATTTGTAAAGGTACCTGACCATGTGAGGGGTTCCAAATAAGTAGCCTATGCAAAGCATATAAGAGATTTTATGGTAAAAAAATTTAGGGCCGACAAGGCTAGGACCCACAACGAGAGGACTTCAGGTTACAATTGAATTTATTTGCAGAGAAAGGAACTAGTCATAGTTATGGTGGTAAAGGATGATTTTTTCGCACTTTGGATTATATAGGGTGTGTTATGTTTGATATTAGGACTTATTTTCCTCTTGGGTTTTATTAGTGCATTGGAGAAGTTGGACTTCGTATTTAGAGTAGTGTTTTATATTGGTTCACCGTGGGTGAGAAGGGTCATTATTACTTTGGTGTGTAGATGTATAAAAATGTATATTGGGAGGCTTTTATTTATTTAAGGCATATTTGTTAGCTATTTCGCTGTGTGATATTTTCTTATGAATGGATTAATAGTTACTCGAAGGGATTAGATGATTTTATAGGTACTTTTATGAGATGTAGTCACATCTTGAAGACAAGATTGGATAGAAATTAGTATTCACCATAGTCGTGAGTGTTATTATAGGTAACTATTATTGTTGAGTCTCGTTTTCATACAATGAATTTTGATGGGAACTTAGGTCGTGCAAGGACCTTTAGAAATTGGGTATACTTAGGAAAGCGACACGCGGGTGTAATTTATAAATTTGAATAACTCAAGGAGATAGATGCGGGTGAATAAAATTGAAATTTACGGGATAAATCGGGTTACGCTCAGGTTGGAGCCATGGTCTTTTACGCGGGGAAAATTTTTTCAGGATAATGCAATAGTATGATTTGGGGAAGTATTGCCTTAGCAAGTATAGGCAATAATGTAGAAGTAAGACTAGTGATAGCTTCGGTTATTGAGATTCTATATGACCATGTTTAATGTTTCTAAGTGACATTGTTATTGAAGTGGTGATGGTAGACCTAATTAGAATGGGTATGCCTGGGGAGACTTAGAAATGACTAAGTACTGTACAGATTAAATATGAACAGAGAAAGTCCTACCTAGGTCGTGGTGATTGAAGTGCTGGGCATGGTAGTGTCGGTTGACTTCAAAGGAGTTTGGTATAACTCTTGTGAAGGATAGGTGGTTTGTTTGGAAAATGGAAAACTTTGGAATTTTATGATTAGCATATTGGTTCATGATGGTTTTAGGCTAAATTGGCCCCGGTGATCGATGAATCTATGCAGTAGTGTATCGAGAGGGTTCCTTGTTTCGATTTCACTTGCAAGACATCCCATGCAAGAAACTTAGCAAGTGTCGGGAATGGAGGGATCTTTGTCCTTGAGATAATATGTTTAATAAGTGGTACGTATGTAATGAGGGTATGCATCAAGCAGCGAAGAGTATGAGTATGGTCGATAGAGTATTCAGATATACTTATACCTCACATGTACACATGGTATGTATAGTTGGTTTATGGATGTGGGTGTGCTAGTAATGTTTGATAATTGTGTATAGATGCTTGTTATCTTGACATGTGCATGTCCTGGTGATAATATACTATTATAAGAATATGTGATCCTTTCCTCATAATCTCGTGGATACGAGTGCGAACTATAATAGTATTAGATCATGATAATTATGTGGAGACGCTTGGTATTAATGGTACAAATATTATGTATATGTGTCATTCATAATAGTTAATGGTATGTGTGTGTACATATAATATGGAATATATGGGTGCCCCAGTAGCATTATGACAGGCGGGGATGAGCCTTTCAATTATGTCATGGGATATGTGTATGGATTGATTGGATATAAACTTAAGATAATGGTACGTATTAAAATGTGGATTCTTTCCTTATCAAATTTCTAAGAAAGAGTTCCATTATTAGGGGAGATAATGTAATACCCCGTATTTTTATGAGTATTAAATTGAAGTTATATTGATTTAATTAAAATTGTGGGAATTATTATTCGAATGATATAATAGTATTTATCCTTCATTTGGTGTAATGATTGAATGAGTATGTTTAATTATACGGGAGTATTTAATTTAAATATAATTCTTTGTAAATGTGATACAAATATTATGATTTTATGGTATGTTGGTATATTGCAAATAATGGAGATAGTCACGAATAAATTGATGACTCTCTAATTTATCTAAGTCATATTGACGATATGCGTATATGATAGTGATGGAACATACAAATAAATTTATAAAGTATTTATAAAATTTTTAATGTGATTAGAAGACTTTATTATGCTCTTTAAGTGTTTCAAATTGGACCTATGGGTTGTGTAGGACCTTGGGAAGAGTTTCGGGTCAATCCGGGCATGGATAGAAACCTTTTTAGGGGCCTTAGACTTGGACCATTGGTAAACCCCAAAGTTAAACCAATAAAAATGATATTTAGAAGACGTTAGTTCATACCTAGGGTTCCATAATCACCCCACACCATTTTTGGAGGCCACACACCTTGGCAGAGAGGAGGAACCGCCCTAGGAGGAAGAAAAGAGAGACTCGGCTACAATTTTCTGGCAACGATTCTCATGACATTATCAATCAAAATGTTCTATTCCTGTATCAATGTTGAATCCATGTTTAGAAATAGGATTTAAATCTTGATGTAATGTAACCATGTCTAGGTTTCTTGAGTTTTGATAGAACTTTGATGATATTCATGCATTATAATCTCAGATCCATGTTTCATCTATGCCAAATCTAAATGTAGAATGTTTAATTTCGAAATCCATTGTAGAACTCATGTGTATGACTCTTTTACAATTTGTAATTATGTTGTTGAGGTTTAAGATAAGATAAGACTTGTATGCTCTAAGGTTCATGAAAATCTTTCATTTAATTATTGATGTTTGAGGATGATTTATATGAGAGATCTTATTTAGAATATTCCCATTACATGTTAGGCCTCATTACCATATCATAAATAATTTTGTTGACTCGATAGGACAATGCTTGATGCATTTAGAATTGATTAGAAAAATTATGTCTTGGAAGAATACCTATTCTTGGCTTACTGGTGAACCTAATCGATTAATCCTACTTACCGAATCAATTCGACACACCTACTTGTAGATCTTTTTGTTACGATCGCATGGGCACCGACCTCGTATTTTTTTTAATTAGTTATGATTTTTCTACGAATGGGTATACGAGACCTTTTTTTTTCAAGTGAGGGATAAAGAGATATTCCAAGATATTAATTATATTGTTATGAACTCATATGTACAGTTAAACCGGGAACGATTTGTGATATTTCGATGACTTAAAGTACAAGTTAACTATATGAACAAGATGATTTATGTGGAATTATTGAATAAAAATATATGAAATAAATATTTTAAAAGGGAGGGATGTACCTAGATGATTGGGTAGTTTTGGTCGGGTCACATATATGATAAGACCCTAAAAGATAGGATGAAAATTTTATGATTTAAAATAGGATAAGTTAAAATAAAAGAATTACTTATTAGATATACATCGAATGCTTGATAATATAATTAATGGTTAGCTCCCTCGAATTATAATCATGTAGGGGTACTAAGTAGAAATATATCCTAAACCTAGTGGGCTAAGTCAAGATGGTTAGCATCCATTGCGATAGTAGTTGTATTTGGAGAAATATATACAAACTTTAACAACTATACCCTAGGGAGTTCTCTAATAGGTGTCCTTCTCCGTTAGAATATTTTCTCCCAAAATACCATCCTAAAAACCCCAATTTTACCTCTACATTAGCCTCTTCTACTTCTTCAGCCCCTAAATCTCCCAGTGTTGAATATAGTACTAATGAATTCCATACATCATAGGGTTTGGATAGTGCAAACATTAGGGTAGGAGGGAAAAATTACACAGATACAAGTGATACCACTATTTTTGTGAGGTTGACTTTGGAAGAGAGAGACTTGTTAGCTAAAACATCTCCCACCACATCTCCAATTGTGGTTCCTCTTATAGCCGAGGAGATAGATTTGGATGTTGCCTTTGTCCCTTATATTGACCCAAACACTTCGGACCCTAAATGGTACAAGAGTGATGTCTGAGCAAAAGACTTAGATGATCTGAGTGTCTTATACTCTATTCCTAATGAATTCTCCATTAAGATTCCTTACAAACATGAGATAACTTATGATAGGAAAAATTGTGACAAGATTTGTTTCCCTCCATGGGCTCTCCAATTAGGAGTTTCTCTACCACTCCATCCTTTAATTAAATATATTCTTAAAGTCTTCGTCCTGACTCTCACCCAGCTTCCCCCCAATTCTTATAAATCTATTATAGGAGCTATGATCTTTTGGATGAAGTAAGTGGAGACATTTTTAGATTTGTGTATGGCCTAAAGGAGAACAATAAGACTCCATGGTACAATTCTTTCTCCCCTAGGAAGTCAAACACTAAAAAGGTCCATGTCTCCTAGACCAACAATCACAACTGGAAGACTAAGTGTGTATTCATCTCTTTTGCTTGGTAGTTCTTCCCAAATGATCCAAAAAGGGGAATAAGTGTGCCCAGAGATTGGACTAATTTTGATTTGATTACAAATAAACTCCCTTCTTGGATAAAAGGTTAGTGAAGCTTATAAGGAAAGTTTCCACCTATGACCCTTGTACTTTGAGGATATATATACCCCAAATAGGTTTGGGAGAATGAAAAACTACAAGGAATTCAACACTATTGACCTTAACATTTACAACCCTCCCAAGCTTGGTAAAAGTGAATAAGAGAGTTTTGAAAAGGAAGAAGTGGTTGAGGTGGAGGTCGACCAAGTTGGTCATGAAAGTGAGGCCGAGTAGAAGGTCGCAGAAGGTTAGATTTTTTATGTGTTAGATCATCCTAACAATATCCGACCTTTGTCTTTATTCTCTACTTCATATCTTCGATTAATTTGTTAACTTTAGTGTTGTCTCTATCATTTTTGTAGTCTCTAGTCCTCATTTTAGATCACCCTTAATGGCTCCACCAAATGTCTCTCACGATCAAATGAAAGAAATTAAGGCCAATAAGTTTTAATAGTTGTCTGCAAAAGTAACTGCTAAAAAATTAAAAGAGGAAGAGTTCCTAAATAACTAAGTGATGATACCCCCCGTATGACCAATGTTGAGGCTCATGGTTAGATGTTGAGGAAGCTAAAAAGAAAACCATTAATAAAGAAAAGGGGAAAATGTATGAGATCTAGTAGGCATCCAAGAAAAGCCAACTAGAGGATCCTTTGCTTAAGGATCCTAAGGTGTCTAGGCCAAAAAGTTGATGGATGATTAAGATGTTGGACTCTTCCTATGCCTATATCACTATCGATCCATTCAAGATGGATCCCCCAATCGATAAAAAAATGAATAGTAGATCCTGAATCCATCTTGGTAAATGTGGCCACACTCCTGCTATCTTGGGTTATGTGGCTTAATGTCCTAACTTTCGTTTTATGCAAAGTTTGGACGTGGACACCTTGTGGAACTTCACCTCCCATAAGGCTTACATAGTAAGGTAATTCGTCTATTTGTTGTATTCTGCTAAGCCAGTCTTATTTGCTTTGATTAAACTCTCTCTTCTATTTTCTAGATTAACCTGGTTTCTACTATCTTGAGGGAGAAAGAAAAAGATAGAGATAATGTTGTTAATGAAGTCAGAGCTGCTAAAGAGGAGATTGAGAACAAGATGAAAACTCTTAAGTTTGATCTGATCAAAGATGAATGTAAGCTTCATGAATGTCACGCTCTAGTGGTGCGCCATGTTGAAGAGCTCAGCAAGTTAGAGGGCAATCTCAAAATCACCAACGATGATCTCAAGGATGCCAATGATGATCTTGAGACTTTTAAGGTGAATCTTGCTCAGGCATTAGTGGTTGCATAGATGGCCGAGGAGAAAGATGTGAAATATTTCAAGGCCTCAGAGGAGTACAACACTGATACCAACATTGCCTTCCTCAAAGGATATAACGAACTGAAGAAGATATTGATAATCATTATCTTGATATTTCCATAACTTCCATATATTGGGAGGTGGATGATGATGAAGCCAAGACAATGGAAGAGGAAGAAGAAAATGCCAGACGAGATGAAGTGGTGGAGGGTGACGCTGCTATTGGCAAATTCAGGACTGTTCATAATGAACCTTGTGATCAAACTATCGCAATAGACACCAAAGCTACTTCTTGACTTTATCGCATTGTTTTTTATCGGTTGTAACCAAGAATAAGTTTTGTGTGAACCTTTGTAACTATTTTGTTTTTTAGCCAATATGAATGGTATAATTTTTATTTATACTTACAGTGCTCCTATGAATGTTGATTGTATCTATTGTTCTACCAATTATTTATTTTGTTCTAGCATTTCTTAGAACCTAGTTTAACTAGTTATTTTGGGGATGAGGTGCAGTCTATGACATGCACTAGATCATTTGGTTTGGTTGAAGCTGACCTGATCTACTTGTCGGATCACTTGGGTTGGCTGAAGTCGAACTAATTTTCTTGTTGAAATAATAGGGTTGGCTGAAGCTGACTTTATTTACTTGCTGGATCAATTGGGTTGGCTGAAGCCGAACTGATCTACATGCTGGATTACCTTGGTTTACTGAAGCCGGCCTGATCTTCTTGTTGGATCAGTTGGGTGGGTTGAATTGGACCTAATCTTATCTATGTAGTGTAGTCAAAGGCATGAAATAATAAATATGAGGAAGGTCTGTGATCCGATCTTGTTGATACATACTCTCCCAAAAATGATTTTGCGCAGTCAAAGACGTTCATCAGATCAATTTGGCTGGATGAAGCCGACCTGATCTATTTATTTGGCGCAGTTAAATACATGCATTTTTAAATATAAGGAAGGTGTGTGATTATATCTTTTCATTACATCTTCTCCCCAAAAATTATTTTGTGCAATCAAAAATCTTCATCAGATCAATTACATACCTGAAGTCGACTTGGTATATATAAATAATAATTGGATCAAGACTTGAGAAAATAAAAATGTTTTTATATCATAATTGTTTTTTGTTTATACGACTTTGATGAGTTTAGTTGGTAGACATTAATGATAATGTATTTTTAGGTGCTCTGACTTCCACCGGTTTATAATGGCTCCCCTTCCAAATTTTCAATACGACAAGTGTTGGGTCGTATTACTTCGGTCACATGACAAGGACCGTGACAATTGGCTTCCAATTAGTTATCTTTTTATGTGACTTTATTCAATACATAATCTTCTTCTTGGCTTGACACTTCTATTGTAGAATTAGTAGTTCATGGTTGATACGCTGCCACCTTTAGTGTTGGTGCTTCTCTGACTTCATCTACAAAATCTTTGTCCAGTCTTCTTGCAAAATCACTGTTAGGAGAAAAACATTTAGCACTCTATGGCTTGGTAAGCCGATCTCTACTGGTACCATGGCTTCGCTCCCAAAGACCAACATGTAAGGTGTTCGTGTTTCTATTCTCGGTGTTGTTGTATAAGACTATAGCACACTCTACATCTCGTTTATCCAGTTTCCTTTAGATTTTTCTACTCTTGTCTTCATCTAGTCTAGAAGAGTTCATTTGGTGACTTCTATTTATCCATTGCACGATGGATGAGCTGATGATCAATGCAGCTTCCTTATATTGTCTTTTTTTGCAGTATTATTGGAATTGATTATTGTTAAACTAAGTTCCGTGATCAGTGATGAAATCATTCAGGATTCCATACCTAGTTATCATATTCTTTAATATGAACAAGAAGACCTTTGCATATGTCATTTGAATAATGGGCTCGGCCTCCACCTATTTGGTAAAGTAGTCTACTACCACAACCAAGTACATAAGTCTTCCTTTGGTCTTTAGTAGAGGGAAGACCAAATCCATACCCCAAATGGTAAAAGGCCAAGGTGACGTGATTGGTACTAGCTCGGAGTTAGGTCTCTTGTGAACCACTCCAAAATTATCTCACTTGTAGCACTTTCATGTGTAATCTTTACAATCTTTCTTTAATGTTGGCCCGTAATATCCCTGAATGGCTATTCTTTTGACCAACATTCATCCTTCCACGTGGCATTTGCATGATCCTTAATGAGTTTCTTTAATTAAATTTTTTACCTCCATGGGATGTATGCATCTCATCAATCAAACCATAAAGCCTCTCATGTATAGGACCCCCTTATCGATTGCACACTTGGCTGCTTTATGATGCAGTCTTTTTACTTCCTTTTGGTTGGATGGTAGGATACCTTCCTACAATTATTTAGTAATTAGTTTTATCCCAAATGCACCCACATTGAGTTCGAGGAGGTTTACTTCTTCGTAGTCAATACTCTTATGTGACAACATTTCCACAGGAATAGTTCTTATGAGTTCATCTCTTATAGTTGATGTTATTCGACCTAAAGAATCTGCCTTGGTATTCTCAGCTCTATATATCCTGATCATCTGCAGTGCTTTTAGCTTGGGGATTATAAGTTTTACTTTGGCCTGGTATTTCAGCATCTTCATTTGAAAATTTTCAATCTCATCAAATGTCTGACCGAGGTCCTTTATGTGGTCTTCTGCTATGATTATTTTGGTTAGCATATCATTCTCATAGACTTTCATGTTTTTCCTAATCTTATTCTCGAATACTTTGTTCACCAACCCATGGTACGTGGCACCTATATTTGTTAGTCCGAAAGACATTACAATATAGAAAAAAATACCTCGATTAGTGATGAAAGATGTCTTCTCCTTATCTTTTGGCTTCATTTTGATCTTTTTATAGCCAAAATATGCATGAATAAATATCAATAGCTCATGTCCAACCATTGCATCCACCAACTTATCTATTAGCAGTAAAGGGTAGTATTCCTTAGGTCATGCTTTATTCAGATCTGTGAAGTCCATGCACATCCTCCATTTGTCATCCGTTTTTTATACCATGACCACATTTTCCATCCAACCCAGATAAATCACATCTTTAATGAACTCAACTTTCTTCAATTATTCCATTTCCTCTTGTATCATCATATTCTTCTCTTCTAAGAAAACTCGCCTTTTTTGCTTGATCAATGTTATGTCTTTAATTATATTAAGTTCATGTCAAATGATGGCAGGATCTATGCCAGGCATATCCTCGTGACTCTGAACAAATACACCATTTCTAGTTCGAAGGAAGTTCACAATCTATTTATTGAGGATTGGATCTAAAGATAAGCCAATTGGGGTTGTCCCTTCAAGGTGTTCATCATCCAACATTATTGGCTCGGTTGTTTTAATGGTTTCCCCAGCTATAACCCTATCTTCGTCCTAAGGATATAATGTCTTGATATGATATGATGGAGTTAATTTATTTCATTCCTCTTCATTGATCAAAGTGAAGAAACATTCACGAAATTCCATTTGGTTCCCTTTCACTATACTAACACCATAGTTGGTAGGGAATTTGAGGCATTAGTGAACAGTAGAGGCTACGACCTCAAATTTCTTCAGACAAATCTTCCAAAGATTATATTATGAGTCGATGATATATTATTCTCAAGAATGAAAAATCTCATTTTCTCTATTACGTAGATTGGCCAAGTTCTTATCATGACTTCCAGCTATATGGTACCCAATGGGTATACTTTTTCTCCCAAAAATCTGATTAGAGGACGATTATAGGATTTTAGTTTTCTATTAGAAAGTTTTAGTCTTTGGAAGATATCATATAACATGACATCGATCGAGCTCCCATTATCCATCATGATGTTTTTCACATTTTTACCATGTATCATCGTGGTAGTTACCAGTGGATCATTATGAGGATACAACAATCCTGAATGGTCATCCGTAGAGAATCCTATGATCAATCTTTTCTTAGCGACCTTACGAGGGTGTGTGTGTGACACCGATGTCATATTAACATCTTTGTTCTTGAAGAAATTCCTTGCCTCATGGTGGTATGCTTTTCTTTCAGCTGGTTCATCACCTTATCCAACATCTCCTCCCGTAACAAAATGGCACTCAAAATAGATCATGTTTATCTCCTACAAAGGTTCAATAGGCCTAAATGGGTAGTCAGGGTCCTCCTCATTGTGGTTCTCTCGTACTCTCTCTTGGTCTTGTTCCCTAGTATGGCGTGATCGTGATGTACTCTTGGTCTTCCAATCCCCACGATCTTGTGATGGTGTACCATTCTTCTCCACATATTTATCGAGCTTCCATCTCTTGATAAGGGTCTCAATTTCATGTCTTAAGGCCAAGAAATCCTTCGTCTCATGTCCATTATCCTTGTGGAATTTATAAAAGTTTCTCTTGTCCCTTCTTTCACTAGGAGTCTTCATCTTTTTAGGTCACTTTAGTTCACCATTTCCTCGGATCTCGTCAAGGATATGGCCCACCCCTATGGTTGAAGGAATGTATTCATCAAATTTCTATAATGTCTTCTTCTCTCTCTTCGCCATAGGGGCCTCCTTGTGCTTCCTCGTCAAGAATCTGCAGTCTTCAAAAATTTTATGACTGAACTCTTTCGTAGCCATCGCCTCTTATGAATTAATCATTTTTCCCTCCTTATCCAAGAGCTTGGCCATGTCATTGGGGGGGGGGGGTCCTTTGCTAGTGTCTAGAATAAATTTTGAGGTAACAGGCCACTAATGATTATTGTCATGGCCACCTTCTCATTGTAGTCCACCACCTCCAGTTTCTCAGCATTGAATATGGTAATGTTATGCCTTATCGTTTCATCCTCACATTGTGGGACACTTAATAAGTGATCCACTCTTTCTTTAGGTTTTGCTCTGAAGAAAAAGTTATTTATGAAGAGGTCGGCCAACTGTTTAAATTTTGAGATTTCCCCTCTAGGTAAATAATTATACCATATTTGTGTAGGGCCAATGAGAGTGCTCGAGAAAGCCCTGCAATGAATCTCATCGGTTATAGAAAAAATGTTAGATGCAACTTAATATTGCTCAACATATAGAATGGGGTTTGATTTTCCTCATGCTTGGGAGTAATTAATGTCGGATGGAATTTTGCAGGAGTGGGATAACTGACCACATAGGTCATGAATGAAGATACTTGAACAAAGCTCCTTTGTAATGGATTTTTTGTTTTTATGAGACCTCTCAGATGATCTTCTATTATTTTAATAGATCCATTCCAAGGTTTAGCTCCCTCAATCGCAATGTTAGTTTGTCTACGACTTTCTGCTGAACACTCTTCCCTTGGATAGGCCTAAACATGTTGGTTTGATGACTTGGTGTGACCTCTTGAGCTTCATCCTCGTCCATGACTTGTCCTCTAGCATTATGCTTGTCTTATATATTCATAGGGGTGCAGATGTTCGCATGCCCCTCTTCTCCCCAGCCTATCAGAGACTGGAACCTTTCTAAGTCTTTCGAAGGCACTTATATATTCATCCAAATAATGATTGTTATCATCATCATTAGTTTTTGTGAGAGTGGATGACCTATCAGGCTGGTAAGATGAGTCCTCTAATTCGGACTATCATAGCTAAATAGATTTGTTCATCTCAGATCCCATATCTAATCTTTTGGGATTTTTAAACGCTTTTCCTCGGGTCTCTTTCCTCCTATCCATGTAGGGGACATGTGGAGGCCTTTTTTGATGTCGAAACTTCTTACCAGGTCTAGGGTGATTAGTAGAGAGTTTGCTCATCTCTGTGAGGCTAGCAAACTCTGCATGAGTTGCATGATGTTATCTTGCATTGCTTCATAGCTTTTAATAAAGATTCACATGAATCCAGCAAGGTCTCCTACTCCAATAGGAGTAGAAGGAGTTTCATCTTCCTTTTTCGTACTTCTTTCTAGGTGTTCAGCCACAAGGAGTTTCCAGAAAACATAGCATTGTCCCAAAAAATAGAGTACGATGAGGTTTTTCAATTTAGATTATAGAGGGTTATTTGATAGAATTTTACATAGAACATAATGGTGAGGCTAAAATTCGTGGATTTTAGACAAGAAATCTTATTAGTAAGAACAGTAAATGGGTTTATAAGATTTCAATTGGGGAACTTGACACATTTACAATTTCTGAATCAAAATTTTGTTAAGAGACAACATGGATTTTTCGTGTTTCCCATAGAGGGATTTGGAATTGTGTCTCAGCTATATAAATACCAATTCAGAGAAAATAAACAAAGTGTAGGTAATAGTTATCTAAAGGGGGTGAGGATAAGAGGATTAATAATAAGATGTAAGTTGTTCAGCATTAAGAATGTCCTACGTCCACTGGCTAACTTGCTATATTTGGAATTACCACTAGGAATACAATCGTGTTTAGGGTTTAGATGTACCCATGTATTTATGTATGTAGGTTACAAGCTTTGATGTCTAGTTAACTATGTCTCGATCTAAGATTATTTTGTTGCCCCTCAATTTGGACTAAACCCTTCAATCTATAGTAACCTTAGCAGAAAGAATAAATGTGCTAGCCAGCATGGGCCTAGTAGGGACCTATTAGATCAGTGGATCACTCCTTGAGTAATTTGAGGGTCTTGTTCATTAAGTGGGTGAGGTTGGCACATGCTAACCAAATGCAAATCCGGATAGAAATGTTGTTTGACTTGTCACAAGGTCACATGCAATTGCTTTCCCTTGTTGTCATCCATCTAACCAAGTGAGGTGGATAAAATTTAGGTGGACTACCTCATGTGTTGTACCCAGTTTAGCCAGGTGCGAGTGTAATATCCCGTATTTTTAATGATTTTTAAAATAGGGATTAATTAAATTAAAATGAGAAATTAATTCGGTTAGAAATAAATAATAATTAACGAGATAAATGTATATATTTATTTATGTTTTATATTACTTAGTGAATGAGTAATAATAACGATAGTACGATATTATAAATGTCGTGACTGCGAAATATGACAATTATAGTAATTTAGTAGGGACGTGCATATCAGTCATGTCGAGACTTAAATTATGGAATAAAAAAGTAAAATGAATATAAGTCATTCAAATGGTCATTTCGAGCAAGGCAAAGTGTCCAGAAGGGTCGATATAGTCAGAAAAGTCTATCTGGGGGTATAGTTTGGGTTCTCGAGTAGTTTTGGACCAAATCGACACTCCGGGAGGGTATTTTGGTCATTTTTACTTTTGGAGAAAAATAACCTACGAGATGCTGAGGTTTATATCATCATCTACAGTAAGTGACTTAGGGTTATCAAACACAAATATAGAGAGAGTTCATAGAAGGGAGAAGGAAAGATGCCTAAGGAATTCCAAGGCCAAGAACCACCACTTTCACACCACCATCATATAGATCGTGAGAGGAGCATCGAAACCATACCATCATCTACAATGGATCAGACCTACTATTAAAGGCAAGTATTTATCTTCCTTAATTTAGAAAATATATAATATCCATGTTAAAAGTAGGTGATTTATTCATTAGTATCACATGTTTTGGGTTAATTTGGAGAATGTAAAACATGATCTTGGAGAGGTATTGTATGTAGATTGAAATATTATATGTTTAGAAATCGAAATCTGATTATAAGGAAGTAAGAAATCGAAATAAATATGGACTTGGGTGTATATGAACATGGATGAACATGAAACTAGGGTTTTGTTGATAATTATGGATAAATAAGTTCTAAGGTTGAATCTTGTATGTTTAAATCATAATTTTACGTTGGAAATCACCCATAAATGTATATTAAATGGTTGGGAATTTGGGTTGTTGAGTTGGTGAGGAACAATGAGAATTGGGCTAAGAAATTTGAAGAAAAATGTAAGTGCATATGGTAGAAGAAGAGACCTGTAGCATTTCGAATCAATTCGGCCCAAGGGCGAATTTATTCGGCTAGCAAATTGATTCGGCCTAAAGGGAGAATCGATTCGGTTCCCCAGATTTTAATGTTCTTCCCTTTTTTATTTAGACATTGTGGGAAACAATCGAATTTACCTTCTAATTGATTTCTAAATTATAATTGGGGATATACTAAACATTAGTAAACAACTGTTTAATGTTAAAACTTAATATTGTGAGATGAATATAGGGTCGAGACCAAGTGTACTTAGTTAAAGAATGGAATTTAAATTCGATAGAAATACGATGATGTCACGGGTATCTCAGGGAGCCTACGACTTAGAGTAGTTGGAGAAAATGGAGTACTTACTGAATTAACTTAATGGACACCTAGGAATCGTATTGAGTAATAGAGAACACAAGAGATGCCGTGAGACAAAATATTAAGCTAAATAAATTATACATAGGGAATTTGAGGGATTATACACTACGCATGGTTTATGAGTATACCTATCTTATTGAGATAAATATACATGTGGTATGAACACCAATTATGGGATAAATGTGTATAACATACCTACGTTGATTGCTATCACGGGATGTCTTAGAAAGGGGATAGTATCATCCTGATAATCCCATTGGGGGGATTTTAGATTGGTGCCTCAAAACATAGAACATAGGTGTAATACCCCGTAATTTTATTGATTTTTATTTAAGGGATTAATTGAATTAAATGAGAATTACTTGGGAATTAATCCGGATGTAAATACTAGCGAGACATGAGTTGATATTTGAGTATGATGTTAAAATTGAATATTCTGATTATATAAGGTAATATATGAGTATTGAAAATATTAAAATTTTCACGAGGCAGAAATACGACAATTTGGGAAATTTAGTTGGGACGCGCGTGTCAGTCGCGTCAGGAATGAATTTATTTAAATTAAAAAGTAAATTATATTTTTATCAATCGAATGATCAATTTGAATGCACCAACGCGTCCGGAAGGGACGAAATAGTCAGAAAACACTAGTCGGGAGTTTAGTTTGGGTCCCGGGGCATTTTTAGGTCAAACCGGCAATCCAGAAGGGTGTTTTGGTAATTTTAAAAATTGGGGAATTAAAACCCACGAATTTTAGAGTTTATTTATATATTTTTAAAGAGTCCACTAAGGCCATTACCAACGAAAGGCAAGATAGTGGACTACGGTAGTTTTGAGAGAAGTTAGAGAGAAGTTAAAAGAGGTTCCAAACCAAACCATATCCCATCACCATAAATTTGAAAGGATTTGTGACCGGAAAGAATAGAGAGAGCCAACCTTGATCATCAACAATGAACCAGAACATCGAATTTAAGTCAAATGATTTGATGTCATTAATCGTAATGAATATTTCCTCCATGTTTAGTGTAGAAACCTTATATGCTTTGAAAGTTTTGGTGAAAACCCAATGGGATTGTTGTAGAAACTCTTAACTTTGGTTAGGAATTGCATGTAAAATGATTATGGACGAAATTGGTACCCAAAAAACTTAACTTTGATGATTTAAAAACGGATAAATGATGAGTATTTAGGTACAATAAAATTTTGGGTTCATGTTCATAGGGTTTGGGGAAAATTTGGGGATTTATGATAATTGCATGTTGATTAGGAGGATTTGACCCCCAATAATATGTTAAGAAGTGACCTAGGAGGACTTAGAGTAGTTTAAAAACATTAAACATTATAGGTATGATCTTAGGATGGATTTAGAGAAGAGAAAAATGAAGAAAAATGAAATTGGGAAATTCTGGGCGTTTTCTGCCATCTCGTTCGAACGACCTCGTTCGAACAAGAATTCTAATGAGATGATAGTATCCCTTCTATCGAGTTCATTCGAAGGCCTTCATTCGAATGACACTCGTTCAAACTACCTCGTTCAAATGATATTTCTAACGAGTTGACATAATTGGCTTTTTAGGCCTGATTTTATTTCGAACTTCCACTAGACTTATTTAATTGAGTGTTAACCTTCCCTTGTTGACTAGTGGGTATAGTTGTGAGATTGGAGTACGTTGAGGATTAAAACTTATAATTTTGTAATAAATCGGATGACATCTATGGGTTAGGAAGTAAGTACTTAAATTTGCGACGTGAGAAGAGTTGATTATCTATGATGTATATTATTCGGGGACTTGTAAGTGTACTATATTAATGACGGTATAGGAATGTAAAATATACATCTATTAATATTATAAGATATCTAAGATGTGTGAATGCTTAGTATATGTGGTTATATGTGTATAACATACCTACCATACTTGCTATCATGGGAGGTCGGCTTTTGATCAGGGCCATCTAATCTTTGTGTGCCTACGGGGGATTTAGATTGGTACCTCGAGGACATAGATCAGAGAATGACTTATTGAGGAGTTAATAAGCCTGCTAATCTTGGGAGCGTAGGTATATGCGTGACCCATGTGATGTGAACTATGTTCGCCTCCATTATGTGTGTTTGTTACTTGTCGAAACGGTTCTTGAGAGATTCGGAATACGTGATCCTTATGTACGTGATGTACCAGGGTTTGATAGCAGAGTTTGTGTGCACCGCAGCTTAGTCTAGGGGTGCCATTATTGTATATTTATAATGCTATTGAAATACTAAAATATTGAAATGAACTGTTTAAATAAGTACAAGTGTGAATTAATGTAACATCTTTGTAGAGTTAAAAATGTGAAAACTCTTAGTAATTATTGAAACTAATTCTGAGGAATGAAGGTAAAACTATCAGTTTATATTAAGACGTTGGGAATTAAATCATGAATAGTATAGTAACAATCAGATATTGAATTAGAATAGTTTGTTAATGGAATGACTAGAATGGGTATGGATACGTAGGAGTGCACAATTAGTTCAGAGGTGAGGAAATCATGCGAGTGCACGCGCTATCATGTATTTTATATTCATTATTTAATGATATTAAACACTTGCTGTATTTTAAACTATTTTCACAATCGGGCTCTGACCCGTTTGCTTTCAAATCTATTTTCTTGTAAAAATATTTTAGGTGCCCAGCCACAGGGACATCAAACTTCGAAATTCCATTCCAGGGACGTGCTGTAGCTGCTGTGGAAGTTACAGGACCTTGATTAGAGACGCCTCCACTTTCATTTTGATTTTATTTCAGACTCACTTATCTGTAGGGCATGTCGCCCCTTTTCTTTTAGAGACATCTTACATACTCAGTTTTATTTCAGATTTTGGGTTGTAATTATTTGGTGATACACACTTTGTATTTAGTTTTATTCAGTATTTCGAATTATTTTCGGGGAGTGTTCCTCCAGATTCATTTATTCCTTTATCATTGTAATGTGACTGTAATGTGGTTGTGGTATCATTATTTCATAATTTACTACTTATTGTATGTTAATCGGATTTAATTAAAATTGACAACTCACTTTGTAAATATTAGGTGGCTAGTAATTGTTAAAACGTTTTTCGACAGTGATGTTATGAACTGAACCAACTTGAAATTTTTGTATTAATTTGAATAAAGGATTAGCTACCCGGTATTTAATTAGTTGGGGTGTCACAAGTGGTATCTGAGCATCAGGTTCTAGTTTCCTTAGGATCTGTATTGCTTATTATGTTTCCGCGTAACTTTCTTTGATATAAAACCCTATATTTTAGGATTGTTGTACTCTTTTGTGTATGTTTCGCTCTTTAGCTATTTTGAGATAATAATTGCGAACTTATAAGACTTTAATCTCATTTCAAATGCCTCCACGAGGTGCACAGCGAGTTCCCAGGGATGCTCAGCCCGAGCCACAGCCTGCACCAGTTCAGGGCTCCTTGAATGCCACAGAGGTTGCCGCTATTGTAGCTTGAGGGGTAAATGTCGCTCTAGCAGTCGTGCAGCAGGCACCGCCTCAGGCGCCGGTAGTAGCGCCAGTACAGGATCATGCATTCCCGTCTGCTTGGGAACATGTTCCTGATGATTTTCAGAAAGCACACCCTCTGGAGTTTGCAGGTAGCTCCGATGTCGTTGTGTCCAGTCAATGGAAGAAGGACATCCAAAGGCACTTGAGGATGTACGAGTGCACGGATGTACAGAAACAGATACTGGCTACTTTTAAGCTAGTAGGGTCATAGTTGCAGTGGTGGGAGTCCATTACCACCACGGAAGAGAGAGATATCCTTTTTATTCAACAGTTCTGGGTGCGGTTCGACCGCAAGTATTTTCCATCAGTCGTTCACACCGAAATGAGGAGGAAGTTAATGAACCTCAAGTAGGAGGGTAAGATCGACAGAGTATGAGGCCAAGTTTACTAATCTCTTGAACATCGTTCCCGATGAGATTCCGACCAAGGAGAAAAAGATTCAGAAGTTCATGGATGGGTTGACTTGGAGGATCCGTCAGCACTTGTTAGGTAATCTCTCGTTGGCCACTTATTATGATGTGGTTAACACAACACTGCTTCATTGCCAGGACCACCGCTTTCACTTGTCAGAGGGTAAGCGACCAGGAGATTCCAGCCATCAGGGCAGGACAGGGGGAAATGGTGTCGGCGGGGCATAATCAGCTCAGGGGCAGCACAGGCAGGGTGATCAGGGTTCCCAGCAGGGGGATTTTAAGAGGTTTAGATCTGGGGGTTTCAGAAATGGTCAGGGAGGTTTTCGTCAGGGCCAACAGGGTCAGCACGGCCATCAGGGACAGCACGGCCAGCATGGCCAACAGCAGTAGTTTCATCAGGGCCAGTAAGGCTAGGGGAGGAATGGCAATGGCCACCAGGGCCATGGGCAACAGGGTCCGAGAGGGGGGAATTTTTCGTGGAAATGTTTCACTTGTGGAAAAATTGGCCACAAGTTCCAGGAGTGTCCTGATAGGGGAAGGGGCCCACAACAGCAATAGCAGGGAGCTCGACACGAGCCCTAGAGACCTATATTTCCCACCGCCCTCCCAACACCACCATAGATGCCAGCTTTGCCACCCATCCCAGCAGTCCCAGTCCAGCAGGGACAACTTTAGTACGAGCGAGTTTATCAACTCCAGCAGGCCGCAGTCCCACAGGATCCACCTGCTATTGAGGGTATGTTCTATATTCAGGGGACTACGGGGCGTATTATATTTAATATGGGGGACACACACTATTTTATTACCATGAGATTTTCACGTACTTTGCGGTTGTTAGACACTGCAGAGAGCACGATTACTTGCGTAGATTCACCGTTAAGTAGGGGTTCTATGATTTCCCTTATTTGTAGAGGTGTGGGTATAGAGATCGAGAGATTTACTTTACCTGCTGATATGTTAGTATTAGAGATGACTGAGTACGATGCGATTGTTGGTATGGATTGGCTAGTTGCATACCGATCAATGATTGATTATTTTAGTAGGAGTGTCATTTTTTTCATACCCTGGCAGGAGATGTTTTTAGTGGCGATGCCTCGCCCTGAGGGAGGATCGTCCACTCACTTGTACTATAGAGAGGAGGAGACCTCTAAGGAAGTGGTATTACCACTCGATTCGATTCCAATTGTTAGAGAGTTTGATAATGTATTTCAGGATATACCTGGACTACCTCCTAGTAAAGAGATAGATTTTGTTATTAATTTGACGTCGGGCACTCGGCCAATTGCCCGCGCCCCTTACCGTATGGATCTAGCAGAGATGAGAGAGATAAGGGATCAGATAGAGCAATTGTTGGGTCAGGGGTTTATCCGAAGGAGAAATTCACCATGGAGTGCCCCTGTGCTATTCATAAAGAAGAGGGATGGATCGTTGAGGTTGTGTGTAGATTACCGGGAGTTGAATAAAGTCACGATACGGAATAAGTATCCATTGCCGCAAATCGATGACTTATTCGACCAACTGAGAGGAGCTTCCTTCTTCTCAAAGATTGACTTGCGATCGGGATACCATCAGTTACGTATTAGGGAACAGGACGTCTCGAAGACTTCTTTCTTGATGAGATATGGTTCGTATGAGTTTCGGGTTATTCCTTTTGGCCTAACCAACGCTCTAACCGTGTTTATGGACTGGATGAATAGGGTGTTCAGAGAGTTCCTAGACCAGTTCATCATCGTCTTTATTAATGACATTTTGGTTTACTCCCAGACAGAAGAGGAGCATACCGAGCACTTGAAATAGGTTTTGCAGACGCTGCATCAGAACGAGCTATATGCAAAGTACGAGAAATGTGGGTTTAGGCTGAAGGAGGTTCAGTTTTTTGGGCATATCATTTCAGACCGAGGGATATCCGTTGATCCGAGGAAGGTATCTGTCGTGAGGGAGTGGGGACAGCCCATGACACCGATTGAGATCCGTAGTTTCTTGGGCCTAGCAGGATACTACAGGAGGTTTATTCCGGGTTTCTCAAAGATAGCAGGTCCTTTGACACATCTGACTCACAAAGGTGTGCCATTCATCTGGAGCGATGCCTGTCAGTTGGCATTCGATGAGCTGAAGGACAAGTTGACCTCAGCACCTATGTTAGCATTGCCCAGGTCGGAAGTTGAGTATCTAGTCTACACTGATGCGTCCTTACAAGGACTTAGAGGCGTACTACAACAGGAAAGTCAGGCCATAGCTTATGCTTCCCGTAAGCTTAAGCCTCACGAGAAGAATTACCACACCCATGACTTGGAATTGGCGGCAGTTGTATTTGCTCTTCGAATTTGGAGACATTATCTCTTGGGGGAGAGATTTCGTTTGTTCACGGACCATAAGTCTCTACAGTACCTCTTCACACAGAAGGAACATAATATGCGTTAACATCGGTGGCTTGAGTTTGTGAAGGCTTATCAGTTCGATATCCAATATCACCCAGGGAAGGCTAACGTGGTAGCAGACGCATTGAGCCTTAGACCAGTAGGTGAGGTGGCCGAGGTGTGGAGAGCAAAGTGGAAGGAGTTGGGACACCAGGATGCAGTGGCCCGATCATTCATGTCTGTGATGACTGTTACACCTCAAATTGTTACGAGAGTGATAAAGGCTCAGGAAAAAGACTCGTTCTATCAGGAGTAGATAGTTCGATTACTAGCAGAGGGAGCCGAGTCCTATACCGTTAGTTCATACGGGGGATTATGCTTCAATGGGAGACTGGTCATTCCGAAAGGGCAAGACTTGCGACACGAGGTAATGACAGAGTCGAATGGCTCGCGGTTCACGATACACCCTAGAGGGAATAAGATGTACCAAGAAATGAGAAGACAGTACTGGTGGAGTGGAATGAAGAGAGATATTGCCGTGTTCGTTTCTAAATGCGCCACTTGTCAGCTAGTAAAGGTGGACCATCAGAGACCTGCAGGACTTCTGCAGCCGTTAGAGGTTTCGATGTGGAAATGGGAGAGAATTTCCATGAACTTTATCACGGAGTTACCTATTTCGCAGAGGGGTCATGACTCCATATGGGTAATCGTGGATAGACTGACCAAAGTTGCTCATTTTTTGCCAGCCCGGACAGACTACACTACGGGACAGTATGCCCAGATTTTCAAATAGGAGATAGTGAGACTTCATGGGGTGCCTCTGAATATCGTGTCTGACCGGGACAAGATATTTATTTCATGATTTTGGGAGAGTTTCCAAGAGGCAATGGGTACGGAGTTGCGGCGGAGTACGGCGTACCACCCACAGAAAGATGGGCAAACTATGAGAACGAATCAGATGTTGGAGGACATGTTGCCTATGTGCATCTTAGACTTTGGAGGTGGTTGGGAACAGTACCTTCCACTGGTGGAGTTTGCTTATAATAACTCCTACCAGTTCACCATATGGCATGGATCCATTCGAGGCATTATATGGTAGAACTTATCGTTCCCCAGCATGTTGGTTAGAGATGGGAGATAACAAAGTCATTGGGCCAAAAGTAATTCAGGATACTTAGGCAAGGATAGAGATGATACGGAGCCGTATTCGAGTAGCTCAAGATCGATAAAAGAGTTATGCCGATGCCAAGAGGTTCTTCAGAGAGTTCAAGGTGGGGGACCAAGTGCTACTCAGAGTATCTCCTATAAAGGGGATTATGCATTTTGGGAAGAAGGGGAAACTAGCACCAAGATATGTGGGGCCATTCCTATCATCGAGCGAATTGGTCCAGTTGCGTATAGACTTGGGTTACCGGAGCACTTTCATAGGATTCATGATGTGTTCTATATTTCCTCGCTAAGGAAATATCTTAGGGATGATTTGTCCCATACTCACATTGCTTTAGAGGACATCGATCTTCAGCCTGATAGTTCCTACGAGGAGGGGACGATTGCTATTCTGGAGCACAGCGAGAGGAAACTGTGGTCGAAGATAGTACCATTAGTACGCATGCAGTCGCAGCATCATAATGCCAAGGAGTCCACATGGGAGCGCGAGGATGAGATGCGCGAACGTTATCGAGAGCTATTTTTACCAGGTATTCTTTAGTTCCGTATTTCAGGACGAAATTTTTTTATTAGGGGGAAGTACGTAATGCCCCGTAATTTTATTGATTTTTATTTAAGGGATTAATTGAATTAAATGAGAATTAATTAGGAATTAATCTGGATGTAAATACTAGAGAGACATTAGTTGGTATTTGAGTATGATGTTAAAATTCAATATTTATGAGTATTTACGGTAATGTATGAGTATTGAAAATATTAAAATTGTCATGAGGAAGAAATACGACAATTTGGGAAATTTAGTTGGGACGCACGTGTTAGTCGCGTCAGGAATGAATTTATTTAAATTAAAAAGTAAATTATATTTTTATCAACTGAATGATCATTTTGAGTGAGCCAACGCATTCGGAAGGGTCGAAATAGTCAGAAAACTCTAGTTGGGAGTTTAGTTTGGGTCCCGGGCCATTTTTATGCCACACCGGCAACCTAGAAGGGTATTTTGGTAGTTTTAAAAATTGAGGAATTAAAACCCACGAATTTTAGAGTTTATTTATATATTTTTAAAAAGGCCACTATGGACAATACCAGCAAAAGGAAAGAGTTTGATAGAAGTTAGAGAGAAGTTAAAAGAGGTTCCAAACCAAACCATCTCCCATCACCAGAAATTTAAAAGGATTTGTTATCGGAAAGAATATAGAGAGCCAACCTTGATCATCAAAAATGAACCAGAACATCAGATTTAAGGCGAGTGATTTGATGTCATTAATTGAATTGAATATTTATTCCATGTTTAGTGTAAAAACCGTATATGCTTTGAAAGTTTTGGTGAAAACCCAATGGGATTGTTGTAGAAACTCTTAATTTTGGTTAGGAATTGCATGTATAATGATATGGAAGAAATTGGTACCCAAAAAACTTAACTTTGATGATTTAAAAACAGATTAACGATGAGTATTTAGGTACAATAAAGTTTTGGGTTCATGTTCATAGGGTTTGGGGCAAAATTTGGGGATTTATGATAATTGCATGTTGATTATGAGGATTTGACCCCCAATAATATGTTAAGAAGAGACCTAGGATGACTTAGAGTAGTTTAAAAACATTAAAACGTTATTGGGATGACCTTAGGATTGATTTAGAGAAGAGAAAAATGAAGAAAAACGAAATTGGGAAATTCTGGGCATTTTCTGCCATCTCGTTGGAAGACGTGCCCAGGTCGTTCGAACAAGACTTCTAATGAGATGACAGTATCCCTTCTAATGAGTTCGTTCGAAGCCCTTCGTTCGAATGACACTCGTTTGAACTACCTCATTCGAACGAGATTTCTAACAAGTTGACAGAATGTCCTTTTTAGGCCTGATTTTATTTCGAACTTCCAGTAGACTTATTTAATTAAGTGTTAACCTTCCCTTGTTGACTAGTGCGTATAGTTGTGAGATTGGAGTACGTTGAGGATTAAAACTTAAAATTTTGTAATAAATTAAATGACATCTATGGGTTAGGAAATAAGTACTTAAATTTGCGACGTGAGAAGAGTGGATTATCTATGATGTATATTATTCGGGGACTTGTAAGTGTACTACATTAATGATGGTATAGGAATGTAAAATATACCTCTATTAATATTATAATATATCTAAGATGTGTGAATTCTTAGTATATGTGGTTATCTGTGTATAACATACCTACCATACTTGCTATCACGGGAGGTCAGCGTTCGATCAGGGCTATCTAATCTTTGTGTGCCTACGGGGGGATTTAGATTTGTACCTCGAGGACATAGATCAGAGAATGAATTATTGAGGAGTTAATAAGCCTGCTGATCATGGGAGCGTAGTTATGTGCGTGACCCATGTGATTTGAACTATGTTCGCCTCTATTATGTGTGTTTGTTACTTGTCGAAACGGTTCCTGAGAGATTCGGAATACGTGATCCTTATGTACGTGATGTACCGGGGTTTGATAGCAGAGTATGTGTGCACTGCAGCTTAGTCTAGGGGTGCCATTATTGTATATTTATGATGATATTGAAATACTGAAATATTGAAATGAACTGTTTATATAAATACAAGTGTGAATTAATGTAATATCTTTGTAGAGTTAAAAATGGGAAAACTCTTAGTAATTATTGAAACTAATTCTGAGGAATGAAGGTAAAACTATCAGTTTATATTAAGACGTCGGGAATTAAATCATGAATAGTATAGTAACAATCAGATATTGAATTAGAATAGTTTGTTAATGGAATGACTAGAATGGGTATGGATACGTAGGAGTGCACAATTAGTTCAGAGGTGAGGAAATCATGTGAGTGCACGCGCTATCATGTATTTTATATTCATTATTTAATGATATTAAACACTTGTTGTATTTTAAACTATTTTCACAATCGGGCTCTGACCCGTTTGCTTTCAAATCTATTTTCTTGTAAAAATATTTTAGGTGCCCAGCCACAGGGACATCAAACTTCGAAATTCCATTCCAGGGACGTGCTGTAGCTGCTGTGGAAGTTACAGGACCTTGATTAGAGACGCCTCCACTTTCATTTTGATTTTATTTCAGACCCACTTATCTGTAGGGCATGTCGCCCCTTTTCTTTTAGAGACATCTTACCCACTCAGTTTTATATCAGATTTTGGGTTGTAATTATTTAGTGATTCAGACTTTGTATTCAGTATTTCGGATTATTTCCGGGGACTATTCCTCCAGATTCATTTTTTCCTTTATCATTGTAATGTTACTATAATGTGGTTGTGGTATCATTATTTCATAATTTAATACCTATTGTATGTTAATCGGATTTAAATAAAATTGACAACTCACTTTTTAAATATTAGGTGGCTAGTAATTGTTAAAACGTTTTTCAACAGTGATGCTATGAACTGAATAAATCTTACATTTTTGTATTAATTTGAATAAAGGAGTGGCTACCCGGTATTTAATTAGTCGGGGTGTCACACTAGGTACGGGCTATCTATAAAAATAGTAGTGTTGACGGTCATACGGGTGCATAGGTATGTGCGTATCCTATAGTCTTGGAATTATGTTCGTTTCTAATTGTGTGTGAATTTTATTAATATGGGTTCGACGCTCATTTCGAACCGATAGTCCTTTAGTTAATACGTGATGTACCGGAAGATGATAGTAGAGTAAGAATGTACCACAACTTAGCCTAGGGGTGTCTTATTGAATATATATATTGTAAAGGAAATAGATATGTATATATGTGAATTATTCATCTATGTGATCCGTAGATGAGAAAGGTAATGATATCCCACTTAATTTAAGAGGGTGGAAACTTAAATAATTAGCTAATCGATATTGAGAATTTGGCTAATCGATATTGAGAATTTTGGTAAAGTATTATATGGGTAAAAAGTATGGGGGCAACGAGTAAGTACATGTAATAAGGGACATGGTTCAACTAGTTAGGTGGGGTAGCATAACTAGGGCAGGTTAGAAGTATACGTTAGGCATGCACAATAGTTGAGAGATGAGAATCTCAAGTGAGAGTATGAGGATCTAACATGTATATAATATCTGGTATTTATGCAGTTTAAATGTTTCCTAACCTTTTAAACTTTTTTCACTCGGGCTCTAACCCATTTCTTCCACATCTATTTATTTTATAAAAATATTTTAGGTTCCCCTCCATAGGGACGCCAGGCCTAGGAGTTCATATCCTTGACATGCTGCAATTGTTGTGGATGTTGCAGGTCCTTGATATCAGACGCCTCCTCATTTACCATTTCTTTCTCATGTGCTATTTATTCCTATCAGGCATGTAGCCCTCATTATTCAGACGGTATTTAAAGATACTAGATTTATATTTTTATTCCTTTTCAGTGATAGATTTGTTTTTATGTCAGATTATTGTATTTGGGATTTAGGCTGGATGTGTTTACTCTAGCCACATTTATATTTTTTTGTCACTCTATTCCTTATGACATTGATTATTGAATGGTGCATGCTTAATTAATTATTTATTTGGTTGTATGTTAATCAACAAGATAAAATTTGACACCACCTTCTCAAATAATAGGTGGTTATTATATATTAAAAAAAATTCGACAATGATGCTAAGGACGAACCATGTGAATATGATGTTTTAATTTAATAAAGGCATGATCACTCGGTATTTAATTAAGCAGGGTGTCACATATGGTATTAGAGCATCAGGTTCTAGAGTCTTTTTGGGATTTTTGTAGCTTACTATGTGTACAGTGTGACGTTTTTTTATATAGAGTCTTATTATTATGACTGTTTAATTCTTAATTATGCATTTACATCTTCAAATAATTTGAGATATATAAAATTGAGAGCTTATGGAAATATTTTCTTATTTTAGATGCCTCCCAGAAGTTCTCATCGAGCTCCTAGGAATGCACATCCAAAGCCTTATCCATCTCCGGCCTAGGGTACGATGAATGCTACATAGGTTGCCTTTATAGTTGCACAGGCGGTTAATGCAGATTTTATCGTAGCATAACAGGACCCACCCCAGGCATAGGCGGAGGCACCCTCCTAGGAACATGTGTTCCCTTCTCTGTGGGAGCGACCTAGGGATGCCTTTTAGAAGGCACATCCACCAAAGTTTTCTAGGAGTTACGATGTTGTTGTGGCCATACAATGGAAGAAAGTTACCCAGCTGCACCTGAAGATGTATGAGTGCACCAATGTTTAGACGCAGATCCTAGATAAGTTCAAACTAGTCGTCACGGCACTACAATGGTGGGAGTCTACTACCTTCGCTGAGGAGTGAGACACTATGTCGATACATAAGTTTTGGGAGTGGTTTGACCGCAAGTACCTTCCATCCGCCATTCAGACTGAAATGAGGTGAAAATTGCTAGATCTCACCCAGGAGGGTAAGACTGTTGCTGAATATGAGGAGGAATTTACGAGGATGAGAAATATCATGCCAGGAGACTTACCTACTAAGGAAAAGAGGATACAACTATTCATGGATGGTATGACTTGGAGGATTCGACAGCATATTGTGGGATATCTTTCTTTGAGGACACACACAGATTTAAAGGGAAGCAAACGAGAAGGAGAGTCTAGCCAGCAGGACATGATAGGGGTTAATAGTACCAGTGGGGCACAATCGGCTCAAGGTCAGTCCAAGCAGGGTGAGCAGAGTTTCCATCAGGGGATCCTATTAAACGATCCAGATCCGGTCATTACAGACAAGAACAAGGAGGTTTTAGGCAGGGACAACAGATCAGTGGGGCCAATAGGGCCAGCAAGGGCAATGGAGGTATGGTAACGGCTAACAGGGCCGAGGACAGTAGGGCCAGAGGAGGTGTTTCATTTTTGGAAATAATAGCCACAAACTTCAAGACTTCCAAAAAACAAAGGGTAGGGCCCCATAGCAGCAGCAGAGCACTCACCAGGAGCCCCAACGACCTGTATTTCCTACCGCCCTTCCAGCACCAGCACAAATGTCAGTGTTGCATTCCATCCTAGATATTCCATCAGCCCCACCTAAGCATAGGCAGTTATAGTATGGGCGTGTGTATAACATCCATCAGGCCACAGTTCCACAGGATCCTGCAATTGAGGGTATGTTTTATATTCATTGGATCATGGGGCGTATATTATTTAATATCGGGGATTCACACTCATTCATAGACACTAGATTTTCATGGACCACAGGGTTGTTAGTACAACAGATAATACAGTTACTTGTGTAGATTCATCATTGGGTAATGGGACACTTATATTCTTTATCTGTTGGGGTGTGGGTATAGATATTAGGAGATTTCTTGTGCCCCCTGACACGCTTGTGTTAGACATGACCGAGTACGATGACATTATAGGCATGGATTGGCTAGCTGTTTATAGGGCTATGATTAAATGTTATAGTAGGAGTATTGTGTTCGCTATACCGAGTTAGGAGATGTTTTAGTGGCGATGCCTCATCCTGAGGGAGGATAGTCCACCCACTTATACTATATTATGGAGGAGACCTCAGGGGGTGGTGATTACCCTAGATTCTGTTTCGATCATTTGTGAGTTTGTTGATGTGTTTAAAGATATATTGGGACTACCACCCATTACAGAGATAGAATTTTTGATAGATTTAAAATTGGGCACTCATTTGAAAGAACGTGCACCTTATTGAATGGCCCCGACAGAGATGAATGAGTTATGGGATCAGATCGAACAGCTCTTGGGACAAGGTTTCATTCGTAGGAGTACCTCGCCTTGGGGTGCTCTCGTGTTGTTGTAAAGAAGAGAGATGGGTCATTATGATTGTGTGTTGACTACCGGGAGTTGAATAAAATCATAATATAGAATAAGTATCCATTGCCCCAAATCGATGACTTATTCGACCAACTGAGATGAGTTTCCTACTTCTCGAAGATAGATTTGAGATTCGGGTATCACTAGTTGCGTATTCGGGAGAAGGATGTGTCTAGGACTATCTTTCTAATGAGATATGGATCCTACGAGTTTTCGGTTATGACATTGGGGCTAACCAATGCACCAGTTGTGTTCTTGGACTCAATGAATAGGGTGTTTTCAAAGAGTTATTAGATCAGTTTTTCATTGTCTTTCTAGATGAAATCTTGATTTATTCCAAGACTCAGGAGGAGTATGCCGAGAATTTATGACTAGTTTTGCAAACACTAGGTGAGCATCAGTTGTATGCTAAATTTGAGAAATGCAGATTCTGGTTACATGAGGTATAATTTTTAGGGCATATTGTATCGAACAGAGGGATATTGGTGGATCCTAGTAATGTGTCAGCAGTAAGAGAGTGGGGACATCCCACCACACCGACGAAAGTACGTAGTTTCTTTGGGTTGGCAGGATATTACAGGTAGTTTATGCGAGTGTTTTTGAAGATTGTGGGTCCGTTGGCTAACTTGACTCGTAAAGGGGTGTCGTTCATCTGGGATGATGCTTGTGAGTTGGCTTTCGATGAGATGAAGGACAAGCTAACTTCAGCACTAGTTCTAGCACTGCCCAGGCTGGGAGTGGCATACCCAGTTTATTTTGATTCGTCCTTATAGGGACTTGGGGAAGTACTTCAGCAGAAAGACCAGGCTATAGCTTATGCTTATCGCAAGCTTAAGCCTCACGAGAGGAAATACCCCACACACGACTTGGAGTTGGAGGCAGTCGTGTTTGCATTATGAATTTGGAGACACTACCTTTTGGGAGAGAAGTTTATCTTGTTCATAGATCATAAGTACCTTAAGTATTTGTTCACTCAATGAGAGATTAATATGCACTAGCGGAGGTGGCTCAAATTTGTGAGAGATTATCAATTTAATATCATGTATCACATGGGAAAGGCTAACGTGGTGGCTGATGTGTTGAGCCATAGGGGAGAGTGAGGTGGCCAAGGTGTGGAAAGAAAAATGGAAGGAGTTGGGACATAAGGATGTAGTGGCCAGATCTTTTATTTCAGTTATTACCATTACACCCTATATTATCACAAGCGTGGTACATGCCCAAGTGGTGGATCCATTTTGTTAAGAGAGGATTTAATAACTTTTGGCCGGGAGAGTAAAGTCTTACTTAATAAGTTCTGAGGGAGGTTTGCTCTCTAACAATAGATTGATTATTCCAGAGGGGGAGGAGTTACGACATGCAGTGATGACAAAGTCACATGGATCTCAATTTACAGTACATCCCGGTGGGAATAAGATGTACCAGGTTATGAAGCGACATTATTGGTGGTGTGGTATGAATAAAGACATTGTCGAGTTTGTCTAAGTATACCACATTCCAGCTAGTAAAGGTGGATCATCAGGGACTAAAAGGGTTTCCACAAGCATTGGAGATCCCTATGTGGAAATGGGATAGCATTTCCATGGATTTTATCACTAGGTTGCCTACTTCGCAAATGGGTCATGACTCTATATGGGTGATAGTGGATCGGTTGATCAAAGTAGCCCACTTTCTGCTAGTCCGGATGGATTATACTACGACATAGTATGCCCAGTTTTTCATTGCAGAGATAGTGTGCTTACAAGGGCTTCCCCTAGATATTGTGTCCGACATGGACAAGATTTTTATGTCTCGCTTTTGGGAGAGCTTCCAAGAGGCTGTGGGCACGTAGTTAGGACTAAGTATGGCTTATCACCCACAAATGGACAGGCAGACTGAGAGTACCAATAATATGTTGGAAGATACGCTACGGATGTGAATTCTTGATTTTCGCGGATGTTGGGAGCCGTATATTCCACTAGTAGAGTTCGCGTACAATAACTCTTATCAGTTCACTGTTGGCATGGCTCTATTCAAGACATTGTATTGTAGACCTTGTCATTCTCCCACTTGTTGGCTAGAGGTGGGGGATAACAAGCTTCTTGGGCTAGATTTTATTCAAGATACTTCGTCCAGGATTGAGATGATTCGGAGTCGTATACGGGTAGCTCAGGATAAAAAAAAAGAGTTATGTCAATGCCTGATGTTTCTTTCAGGAGTTTAATGTGGAGGACCAAGTATTGCTCTGCGTGTCTCCTATGAAGAGGATAATGAGATTTGGGAAGAAAGAAAAATTGGCACCGAGGTACGTACAGCCATTTCCTATCATCGAGGGCATTGGGCCAATGGCTTATAGACTTGTGTTACTGGAGCACTTGCATAACATTCCTGAGGTGTTCCATATTCCTTATTTAAGGAGGTATCTCCGGGACGGGTTAGTTGAACCCCACTTTTCTTTAGAGGAGATTGACTTATAGCCCGATAACTCATATGAGAGGATTCCAGTCGCTATCCAAGACCATAGTGAGAGGAGATTAAGGTCGACGGTAGTTCCACTTGTACGTGTTTAGTGGGGGCATCATAGTGCCGATGAGTCTACTTGGGAGAGCGAGGATGAGATGCGAGGCCAATATTCAGAGTTATTCTTACCAGTCATACTTTTATTATCAAAATTTTGGGACAAAATTCCGTTATTTGGGGGGAAGTATGTAATACCCCGTATTTTTAATGATTTTTAAAATAGGGATTAATTAAATTAAAATGAGAAATTAATCTGGTTATAAATAAATATTAATTATTGAGATAAGGGTTAATATTTATTTATGATTTATATTATTTAGCGAATGAGTAATAATAATGGTAATAAGATATTATAAATTTTGTGGGTGCGAAATGCGGCAATTACAGTAATTTCATTGAGACGCGCGTATTAGTCATCTCGGGACTTAAATTATGGAATAGAAAAGTAAATTGGATATAAGTCATACAAATGGTAGTTTTGAGTGCGTCAAAATGTCTAAAAGGATCGTGATAGTCTGAAAAGTCTATCCGGGGGTTTGGTTTGGGTTTCAGGGCAATTATAGACCAAACTGACACCCTAGGAGGGTATTTTGGTCATTTTTACTTTTGGAGAAAAAGGAGCTACGAAATTTTGAGGTTTATATAATTATCTAAATTGAGTGATTTGGGTTTATCAAACACCAAAATATAGATAGGTCATAGGAGGGAGAAGGAAAGGTACCCAAGGAGTTCCAAGGCCAAGAACCACCACTTTTGCACCACCATCACCACCATCGCATAGATCGCGAGAAAGGGAACGAAATCATACCATCATCTACAAGGGATCAGACCTACTATTAAAAACAAGTATTTATCTTTCTTAATTTAGAAAAGATATAATAACCATGTTAGAAGTAGGTCATTTATTCATGAGTATTACAAATTTTGGGTTAATTTGGAGAATGTAAAACATGATCTTGGAGTGGTATTGCATGTTGATTGAAATATTATATGTTTAGAAATCAAAATCTGATTAGAAGAAAGTAAGAAATCAAAATAAATCTGGACTTGGGTGTATATGAACATGAAACTAGGGTTTTGTTTATAATTATGGATAAATCAGTTCTAAGGTTGAATATTTGATATTTGAATGATAATTTTACGATGGAAATCACCCACAAGTGTATATTAAATGGTTGGGAATTTTGGTTATTGAATTGGTGAGGAACAATGAGAATTGGTCTAAGAAATTTGGAGAAAAATGGATTTGCGTAAGTTAGAAGAAGAGACTTGTTGCATTTTGAATCGATTCAGCAATCTATTCGGCCAAAAGGGAGAATCGATTCAGTTCCCCAGATTTTGAAAGTTCTTACCTTTTTTATTTAGATATTATGGGAAATGATCGAATTAACCTTCTAATTGATGTCTAAATTATAATTGGAGATATACAAAACATCAATAGACAAATGTTAGATGTTAAGACATAATATTGTGAGATGAATATAGGGTTGAGACCAAGTGTACTTAGTTAAAGAATGGAATTTAAATTCTCGAGAAATACGATGATGTCATGGGTATCTTAGGGAACCTGTGACTTAGACCAGTAGAAGAGAGTGGGGTACTTATTGAATTAACTAAAAAGACACTTAGGAATCATATTGAGTAATAGAGAACACTTGAGTTGTTGTGAGATGGAATATTATGCTAAATAAATGATACGTTGGGAATTCGAGGGATTATACACTACTTATGCATTTTGAGGATACCTATCTTAATAAGATAAATGTACACGTGGTACGAATACCAATTATGTGACTTATGTGTATGGAATAATTCATGTGGTATGAATACCAATTATGAGCCCAATGGGGGGATTTTAGATTGATGCCTCGGAACATAGAACCTAGGTACAAGCTATCTGTGAAAGTGGTAATGTTGATGGTCATATGGGTGCATAGGTATGTGCGTATCCCATAGTCTTGGAACTGTATTCACCACCAACTGCGTGTGAATTGTATTAATATGGTTCGAGAGTGATTCTGAACCGGTAGTCCTTTATTTAACACGTGAAGTACCGAGACTTGATAGTAGAGTATGCTTGCACTGCATCTCAGCCTAGGGGTGTCGTATTGCATATATATATATGACAATGGTGTTATGAATAGTAACATATTATCTTATCTTATCAAAGTAAGCAAATGGTCAACATTTTTCCACGTGTATAATCTAAGGGTGCTCATCCAACCACAACTTAAGAATACATTATATACTCATGGGGCAAAAAGACAATCCCCCAAATAGAACCCGTTGACTCATCCGCTTCCTCTCAAGTCTCTATCCCCCTTTCAACAAAAACCCTCCCCCAAAAAACCCTAGCTACTGCCTTACTTCGTCTCCACCACCCACTGATGCCTCCCTCAGGTAATCACTACCTCTACCTCCCATTTCAACTGTGGGCTTGATTTTGGGATTTCGATTTTAAGTTATGAAGTGTGGGTTTGATTTTGGGGTTTCGATTTTACATTATATATTCATGTTTTTTTTTTGCATATCCATGAGGTACACCTTCTCTCTCTCCTCTAATAGTAACATCTTATCTTATCTTATCAAAGAGTTTTTTTTATTCTACTTTTTTGTTGTATTGCTTGATGTAAATCGTTGATAATTTGGTTTTTAGGTTTAAGAGTTCTATTGTAGGATTTTTATCTCAATTATAACTTTTTTGATACTTTGTTGTGTTAATACATTGCTATTTGGATTTATTTGCATAGGTGGAATGTTTGAATTTTGTTTATTCGGTTTAGTGTATGAATAAACTTTTTTTATTGGCCTAAAAGGTGTGATTTAACTCATAATTTGTGTTTTATTGGCCTAAAATGTATTTTGGGGCAGAAGGCTCAAGATGAGAAGTAAAAATGGTTCAACCAAAGGGGTATTGATTATTTATTTAAGCTCTTTATTTTGTTTATATATGGGGCATATGTATTGTCAAAAACATGACTGTAATTATGGTCATGTCCACATGCATTTACACCATACATGCATGGAAACCAAGTCTGTAGGGCTGCCCTTACCGGACTATAAATGTGAACGTGTGTATCTGGCACAATACATCCTCATAACATACACATTGCTTCTTTCTCTAATTACTTCTTTCTCTTTTATGATTGATTTTTAGGATTTTTGCCTTTCATTTTGAGGTGCGAAATCAAAGAAATGGTCCTCTTTATTTTATGTTTTTTATGTTTAAGTTCATGAATTTTAGGGTTATTTTAAATAACATGATGTAGCGGTAGATCTTATTTATGTTTATTGAGCACGCGACACTGAGAAATTATTTTGTCGAGCTTGGTATTTGTCCCTTTCTTTCAGTAAGGTTCTTATTTGTGCATTTCACCATCTATATTTGTGGATTTCTTCCATATTTGGAATGAATGAAATTAAATGTTGGTTTAGTTTGTTCAAAAATTATTTCACTTGCTATATCATAGGTTAAAAGTGAGCATATGATAATTTTTATGGATCACCCACTATAAAAATTGTTTTTCATATATTTTTTATGTATATGGTTAAACGCTTCCACAAAATTGTATTTTAGCACTAGAAAACCCTTTCAAAGTTACAACTTTGAACTCAAGTTCTTTCGTAATTTAGAGTTCACAAATGGTCTGTATTGTTAGAGACTTAAAAGTTCTCACATGTAGGTTGTGTCTATTAGCGTCTCATGTCTTTTATTCTTTAAAGCTCCTTTTACATCTGTAGTAGTTGTATCTTATTTGGAAAATATTTATTTGGTATATTATACTTATAAAATTTTGGAATATTTACAGGGAGCACCTAGACTTGCAATATGGTTGTATGCAACTTGTTTCTCTTTTTACTAGATACTATTTTAAATTCACTATGCATGAATGTGGGATGATTTGAAAGTAAAACAATTCTGCCAATTGCTCGATTTTTACTTCTTAGTTATCTTTCTTAGTATAATAAGAACATGATTTTCTTTGTTGAGTTGATATATTTTTTTCGGCAGGGTACCATTGATTTTCCATGCTTCAATACAACTTCATCTGCATCTATTTTCTTTGGTTTTCCATGATTTATTGCAATCTGATAATTAAATACACTGCAATATGTTCGTCGACATATGAAAACTCTTACACGTTTGTTCAGTTTATCAATCTGAGAATTAAATATACACGTTTGGTAATTGTGATAGATTCTGAATATAGTTTGAAAGGCTAAAACTAGGCACGATGGAAGGTTCTAAAAACAGTTCGAAAGGCTACAAACTAGGCATGGTGAAAATAGTTCCGTTTATCAATCTGTTCTTTAGTTATGTTAACTAAATTCTTTTGTGATCCCCATAAAAATATCCAGAAGCTAAAGATTTGGTACAGACTAAAAAAAGGCTACAAACTAGGTATGATGGAACGAAGCTTGAGATTCTCCTTCATTTATATGAACCTAAGCTTAGGGCTGCTTTGTTAACCTATGCTTGTGAGAAGAGGTATGGGCAACAAAGGAGGTTGGAGGTTTAATTTTGTAGCAGATAGGAAATTTCATTTTGCTATTTGATGCATAGGTCTCAAGATTGCTTAACAGAATGGGTTGAAAAATTGATGGTTTAATTTCAAACTCAATAATAAATGATCCAATTTATGTATATGTTCACTTCATGGACGGGTTTGGTGACGTCGATGTCTTCACGTTGGTGATATAATTTACAAAATTTTGGTTTTTGATTACATCATGTTCATTTAAAACCTATAATTTGATATGATTTTTAATTCATTTTGCGATGTGATTATCAAAATTACATTCAAGTAGGTTCTCACCAATTTGTACAGTTGTTTTGCCTTTGATTGCAGCCCTACTTTGCACAAATTGCAACCTTACTTTGTGTCCCTAATTTACCTTTGATTTTAGCCCTACTTCGCACATTTTATAACTAACATAAAAAATGGAAATGTTAACAAGTTAGTTGATGGTTTTTGGGAGCCCTACTTTTCACATTTTACCTTTGATTGTAGCCCTACTTTGCACATTTTATTTATTGATTCTAACTAATAGATATGCATTTTGTATTATCTTTCCCATTTTCTTTTATAGATTCATTAATAGATGGATTGAGGATGTCCTTTTGATTTAGGATTCTGTTCTACAACTATGAGGTATACCTTTTTACTATTTGTGTCTTCTTTCTTTCTCATTTTGAATTTCGGATTTAGAGCTAACCTTATTTCTTTATCATAATCAGGTTGATATTTTGGTGTAATCACTTGGAATAGTCAACAAATAGAATGAGATTTTATCATAATCAGGTTGATACTTTGGGATTTGGATCTAACGAAGAGAATAAGAGTTTAGTTTTGGCTGAAGATCGAGGCTGCAACTCAAGAAGTCATTGAAAGGTTTGCTGATAGCTCCGATGGTAGCCACTGAATGGTTCGCTGACAGTCATAGTTACAAATAGGTACTCATAACTATTAAGGGTAGAATAGTTCAATGACATTCTACCCTCACTCGCAAACGCAGGCTCCTGCTACCGAAGAAGAGCAGCGACGGCAGCACACATGCAGAGCGATATGTTTTTTTTCAATAGATCTCATCTTATTAGTTACTTTTTTCATTAGATTAGTTAGTTAGTTTTAGTTTAGTTATTAGAATGTTGAAATTTATTTGAGGATGTTAGTCTGCTGAAATTGTCATTGTTGTTGCTAAAAAAATAGTCCCCAAAATTAGTTGTTAGTATGCTGAAATTTTAATTAATTATTGATGTTAAAAAATAATTTGTTGCTGAAATTTGAACTTGTCCCGAAAATTAGTTGTTGCTGAAATGTGGCACGACCTCAGTTGATATATATGTATTTTTTTTAACAAGTTTATTTTGTTGCAGTAGTCATTGGATGAATTTGGATTCTTTGATTATTATTATTATCCCTTAAGTAGGGTGGAAGTCTAATGAACAAAGGAGATTATGTCCAATTTTTTTTAAAGAAAATTAATTGTTTATTTGAGGCACAATGTGAATTAGGTTGATGAATATTTTATATTTCATAATATATGAGAAGTTTTTATACAAATTTAGACTATTTGAACGAATATTGTGATTACGTACTTTGGAAAATTTTCGCGGTGCCTTCAGTCACGAGCATATACTAGTATATATATATTGTAAATGAAATAAATATGTATATATGTGAATTATTCTACTACGTGACTCATAGATGAGAGAGACAATGATATCCCACTTAATATAAGTTGGTGGAAACTTAAATAAAAAGTAAGAACTCCATAATAGGCTAATCGATATTGAGAATTTTGGTAAAGTATTATATAGGTAAAAAGAGTGGGGGCAACGAGTTAGTAAATGTAATAAGAGGCATGGTTCAACTAGTTAGGCGAGGTAACATAACTAGGACGGGTTAGAAGTATACGTTAAGCGTGCCCAATAATTGAATATTTACAGGGAGAATCTCAAGTGAGAGTAAGAGGATCTAACATGTATATAATATCTGGTATTTACGCACTTTAAATACTTGCTAAACTTTTAAATTATTTTCACTCGGGCTCTAACCCATTTCTTCCACATTTAAATGTAGAGAAGGTAAAGGCCATAAATAATTCCCAGCTGGTGGCCAATCAACTTAGTGAGGTATATGAGGCCAAGGGTGAAATGGTGGCAGGTTACTTAGCTATTGTGACGAAGCTCATCTAGAGAATACTGAAGTTCAATGTTAGAAGAGTTCACCACGAAGAAAACAAGGAGGCCAACCACCTTAGAAGGGTGTCCCCTTTAGAAGAGCTAAATCCAGAGTATATGATTGTCACGTTGGACCAACCAACCATCACCCAACTCTAAATGAACACTATTGAGGTCAATCAGAGATCATATTGAACCAAAAATGAATAAAGTCTTTGTCTTCCATATACTACATGGAAAATGGGTGTTATTAAAGAATGGGTACTTCTCATCTCCTCAATGATGCATCAGTCCATCAGAAGTTGTCTTTGTCCTTGGAGACCCCTAAAAGGTCTTGAGGCAATAGTACTTCTATCCTACACTTGATAGGTAATCTAAAGAATTGGTCTAGCACTATCACAAGTGTCATAGGTTCACCTATATTCCAAAGAAACCAATGGAGAAGATGGACCCAACACTAAGTCTATGGCCCTTCACCTAATGGGAAGTGGATTTTGTAGAGATCCTACCCCTCAACAAAGGACAAAACAAGTTTTGTATTATGTATATTGACTAACTCAAAACGTGGTCTGAGGCTAAGCCCTTGGCCACAATCATAGAGAAGAAGAACACCAATTTCATCTAGAAAAATATCTTTTGCATGTTTAGCTTACCTAGAGCCATCGTCTCAAATCATTGCGAATAATTTGATAACCCATCCTTTAGAGAATTATGCACATACTATAATATAAACAACCATTACTCATCTCCAAGCAACCCTCGACCAATGGTCAAGTCAAAGTCACCAACAAAACCTTCTTCCACAGTTTTAAGACTAAGTTAGAAACGACTAAAGGCCTATAGGCTGAGGAAATTTTGAGCATCTTGTGGACCTACAAAACTAAATTTAGAGCTACAATGGGGGGAACCCACTTATCCTTTGGGACACCCTGCCTAATAAAATACCAGATGATCAGTCCTATACCAAAATAAAAGAGGAATCCCAGTTGGTTCATCCTTAGCATGACTGTCGAATTTTTTTTAAAACATACTAACCACATAGTATTCCAAAAGCTGGTTCCAAATTTTAACTTTTTAATTAAACAAAATAGTACATGTGAAAATAAATATAAACCATTCACACAACTGAATAAAACTCAACTGAAATAATTAATTACACAACTTGTCGAATAAACCATCGGCCACCAAAGTGAAATAATCTAATACAATATTCAACACCGGAATAAAACATCTCTGAAAACTGAACTGAAAGTCTGGGCGACATGCCCAAAATAAAACTGGAACTGATGAATGCTCTAGGTGAGGTGACCCCGGCAATGCAGGTCGATGCGCAAAGACTTTATATGCGGAAGTAAACTTATTATTGAGTAAACACCTAAAACCTACGAGTTTATATGAATGATGCAAAGGGGACCAAATTAAACTTTTACTTAATTTGATTAACTTTTATGAAAATAATTTTAATTTTCAAAGTTAATTATTAGTCCAAAACAGATTCAATTTTAGGCGAGTTTCTATTTATTTAGCCCTACCTTTTCGTGTGAGGTGAAATGCGAAATGTACAACACACAATATTTATTTAACGTCGTAAAAACCCTTCCCCGGGAAAAATGACGAACTCCTCTAGGAGTTACCTAATCTACTTCCACTAAAACAATAAATCATCAGGAACGATTTAAAAACAACAAACTTAACAAATAAAGAAGAAAGATCTAGCTATTACCCCACTCGACCAAGTCTCTAGCCTGATTGCTTATTCTGTTCTCTCTTTAAACTGTTCTTTTTTGTTTTTTTGTTCTTCACTTCGCAGCCTCCCCTCTAACTTCTTTAAGCGCAGGTTGGCTCAGTGCCTATTATTTATTTTCTACTGAAGTGACAGTGTGTGATGCAACAGACTATATCACCTATATCTTTGCAAGTCTTATGTTATTCAAATCAAGTCATCTTGACTTTGAATACACTTTTGAAAAGATTACTTTTCTCTTTCTTTAAATCTCGAACACTAGACTTGTTCAGATATTACACAAACATGTGTCTACGTGAATACAAAGTGAGTGATTATATGTAAGTGATATGATATGAAACAATTTCTGAAAATCACTTACACAATGAAGTAATCATGTTCACAGAATAATGACTTCAAATATATTCAATAAATTCAGAGACAGTCAAATATTCCCAATCTTGTTTTTCAGAAAACAAATATTAGATTAAATCAGATTTAAATCTAAAATCTTATCAAGACTATTTTCACAAATATTTCAGATTAAATCGAAACAGTCTTAAACACACAAGAGAATAATATTCAATAAAGATATTAAATCTTCCACAATTCAAATCTCAGAAATCTTAGGTTTAACTTTCTAAACCTCAAACAGTGCAAATCTGAATATTACCAAAATATTTTCTGAAAAATCAGTTTTAAAACAAAACGTTTTAAAAACATTCAAGATCTCACAAATATGTCACGAGCAGAATATTCACACAAAAAATAATTTCGTGAATAGTGTGTGTTGTGTACAAATTTTAGATCTAAAGACTGATCTAAATAATACACACAGATGAGAGAACTCACTTACAAAAATAATCTACTCTAGAAAAATCGTAAGTGCAGATTCAGAATGACAGAAGTCCAATCTTCACTTTAGTTTTGACAGAAATCAATACTTGAAGATGACACAAAAATAATCTGGTTTAATCTCTCTCTCTCTCTCTAGAAATTTTGACAGAGTTATGCTACAAAAATTATTTTCTCTCTAAAAATGATAGACAAAGGGTTCTATTTATAGAGTGCATAAGTATGTGCAGATTGGTGTAAAATAGGTTCACATGGATCACTAAAGAATTAAACACAACCGTAGATAAAATATAACCTGAGGGCTCACAAAGAAACACAAAGTGATGTGTTAAAAATGTGACACGTGTTGTGCAAGATGTTACACACTAACTGAACAAGAAACAATTAGTTATATAAAACACAGTCGTTTTAAAAGTTATCTTGAAGGCCAGCTGTGAAACATTGCTTACCAAGGACGCATCAAATATTACCGTTGTAACTTAAAGCGTTAGACGGTGTCGTTTTAGAAAATACCAGTTATGGTATACATAAAAACCGTGGGCTAAAAACTGTCCGACGTCGTCGTTTAAAAAAAATGAAACTCAGTTGATAAAAAGCTACACAAACATTTATGGACAACAGTATGTATGAGACACGCAAACGGTTATGGCCACAAATAGGGCATGGGGAACACGCGTAGCCAAAAGGTTTGGCTACAGCCTCCTAAGGCCTCACACAGTCAAATCGAGTGAAGACATATGAGGCCATGCACGAAAATCTATAAGCATTCATTAATAACAGCATACATACAAACATACTAACATATATTAAGTATATATAAAGACACATGCATACACACGCCAACAGCTAAGGCTGTAGCAAATCCAACTATTATGACATGGGATACAATCAGCTACTATCAATGACACAAATAAGTGTCAGCCTTGGGTCAAATCGGCATGGGCTAACAAAAAGCTTTTTAAAAGCTCATGATAACATAATATACCACACATATCATATAACATATATAATAATCAGGCCATACACACGCATTTAACATATATATATAAATATACTAACATATATACTTACATATGAAAATAATCAGCGACACTGTGCCACGTAAAAATAACACGCAAACATACATATTATCTATATATATATATATATATACGACACTCATGCATACGCATATAAAAACATAACAAAATTTTATTTTTAACTTCAAAAAAAATATTCTGCAACTTTTATCAATAAAAATATTTAGTGTCAACTTATTTTCCAAGAAATATTTTTCTTATAAAAAATTTCAAATTAAAATTTTTGAACTCAAAAATAATTTTATTATGACAAAACAAAATATTATCATAAGATATGATAAATGAAATGCACATGCAACGTGGTGTTGTGTCCTATGTGACAGAAATTCCTATGAGCCATAAAAATTACCTTTCTCTGAGATGGCGGACTGAATGGAGTGCACATTTGATGTAGATGGACAAAGAGAGCTTGGAGTCGATATGGGGACACGAAATCCTAAATTACAAAAATTTTTTGTCAAAATTCTAGTCCAACTAGATGAAGTCCTATATAGCTAAAGCACGAAAAGCAAATCCTAGGTGTGCCCTATATAGGGCCTTCAAACTCCCCCATTGGACTAATTTTGACAAAACCCTTGAGTACATCAAATGATATACTAAGGAAAAATAATACCTAATATGTCCTATACAAAAAATATCTATCTACCCACCCATCCTAGAAAAGAAAAAGACACACGACTCGGATCGGTTGCGGGGTTGATAAAAACCTGCAAAACATAAATACACTTTCTGCCGAGAAATCAAGTTAGTAGCATTTTCTCTACCAAAATATTAAAATGACAGAATTAAAAGTGCTGAAAATTATAAGACACAATATGTACGAAAAATATCATCAACACAAGACTAGAATATGTACTCAATTCTCCCCCATTTTGTTTAAATTAGACAATGGTAAGAAGAAGAAAAAATAAGTGTTCATAATCTGCAAATAAGTGTCTCCTACATTAAACATGGCTTTAAGAGGTACCATTATTAGTAGATGCCTTTATCCTAAAACCTCGGAGATATAGTAATCAAAGTATGCAGTATAAACACAAACAAAACATTCAAGTACAATCTTTCCAATCAAATGTTGAAGGTACATGTAAGCAAGACTTATCACAAGGCACAGACAGCATATCAACAAGTTGAAAATCGCAAGCAATAGAAGGAACAACCCTAATTTGTTTATGAGATTTTGGAGTATCAAACTGGTACGAATATCCTTTAGTGTCACAATACTTGGAAACTCCATTTTGATTAAACTCACCTCCCCCATCATTGAATAAATCTAAGGGTGTGGTGGTGTTTAAGTCCTTAACCTTCTCATGAGAAGACTTAATGATTTTCTTATTCTCGCAAGCGTCACATACATTAGTTGGGCATTTCTTCAAATTTAGAAAATCCATTTGAGGTCTCAAGTCACAAGTCCTAATCCAAATAGGCAAAGTTTTCAAAGTTTTTTGTGCCTTCTGAAATTTAGGATAAAATTTATTTTTCGAAAATCTGTTCTTGTTAACATGAGGCCTAGACATATTGAAGGAATGATTCCAATTAGTATTAGTGCGCTGGCTAGGAAAATTTGTAAATCGCTTCACATTAGGGTTATGACTTTTAAAATGAGTATCTTTCTTGCGATTACCAAGGCATTCATAGATTTGGTGACCAAAAACATCACACCTAGTACAAAATTTACTAGAAGTATGTAGATCAGATTGGTAGTGTTTTTCCTCTACATGCTTGACAGTTTCATTCGAATAAATGGTTTAGGAGGTCTATAGAGCCTCTTGACCGGAGGGAAATATTTTGATGTAGATGGTTCTACAAAATTTTCAATGAAAGTATCAATGTCATTTTCAAAATCACTTTCAATTAAGACTTGTTTTCCTTTATCCTTTTCAGACAACTCACTTTCCAACGGAAGAGCCATTTCTTCTTGGTCTTTTACAAAGGGGACAGGTTTAGTAAAATCATCAGTTTTTGAAATAGGACAATAATAACCAAACCCTCTAGTATCACCCTTATATCGTTGTTCAGCAAGCAATTTGTCAAGGTTAAAACATGTTATATTGCGACTACGACACATTTTGAAAGTTTTTTCACAAACTTGTTTGGATTTTTCAACTTACAAAAGCGCTTCATTATATTTTTCTTCAAAAGAAGACAATTTTTCATTTAAAGTCGTAATCTGAAATTTAAAATCAAGTGATTGTTTTTCAAAATCAATTTTGACATTGTTCATTTCAATGGAATTTTGTTGAACAATCTTATATTGATTCTCTAAGGTCTCACTAAGCATTTTAACCAAATTCGATAATTCTTGTCTATTCTGCAAAGTCCTCACATATAATTCAGCATAATCATCATAGCCAACAAAATTTTCATGCTCATTTGGGTCCGTGTGTGAATTGTTGCTATCATCAGATTTAGTATCACATAAGGCACGTTTAGAATCAAATGGAGCAGTTATTTCAAGCATAGAAGGCTGACTAGCTAATAAAGATTTAGCAGCATCAATTAAATCAAGCACATCATCAGAATTAGAATCAGAAACAGAATGAGAATCATCTTCGGAATCAGTCATTCCTGCTAAGTACACATCTCCACAACAATCATAAACTCTCCCAAAAAATGCAACGCAGTTTGATTCAGAATTCTCAAACCTAAGTAATTGACTTGAATCATCCATTAAAACAAGGTAAAAAGTGTTTAACAAAAGTTTTGAAAACGATCTTTAAAATTCTAGCTCTGATACCACTTGAGGTGACCCCGGCAATGCGGGTCGATGCGCAAAGACTTTATATGCGAAAGTAAACTTATTATTGAGTAAGCACCTTAAGCCTACGAGTTTATATGAATGATGCAAAGGGGACCAAATTAAACTTTTACTTAATTTGATTGACTTTTATGAAAATAATTTTAATTTGCAAAGTTAATTATTAGTCCAAAACGGATTCAATTTTAGGCGAGTTTCTATTTATTTAGCCCTACCTTTTCGTGTGAGGTGAAATGCGAAAAATGTACAACACACAATATTTATTTAACGTCGCAAAAACCCTTCCCCGGGAAAAACGATGAACTCCTCTAGGAGTTACCTAATCTACTTTCACTAAAACAATAAATCAACAGGAACGATTTACGAACAACAAACTTAACAAATAAAGAAGAATGATCTAGCTATTGCTCCACTCGACCAAGTCTCTAGCCTGGTTGCTTATTCTGTTCTCTCTTTAAACTGTTCTTGCTTGTTTTTGTGTTCTTCACTTCGTAGCCTCCCCTCTAACTTCTTTAAGCGCAGGTTGGCTCAGTGCCTATTATTTATTTTCTAGTGAAGTGACAGTGTGTGATGCAACAGACTATATCACCTATATCTTTGAAAGTCTTATGTTATTCAAATCAAGTCATCTTGACTTTGAATACACTTTTGAAAAGCTTTTTTTTCTCTTTCTTTAAATCTCGAACACTAGACTTGTTCAAATATTACACAAACATGTGTCTACGTGAATACAAAGTGAGTGATTATATGTAAGTGATATGATATGAAACAATTTCTGAAAATCACTTACACAATGAAGTAATCATGTTCACAGAATAATGACTTCAAATATATTCAATAAATTCAGAGACAGTCAAATATTCCCAATCTTGTTTTTCAGAAAACAAATATTAGATTAAATCAAATTTAAATCTAAAATCTTATCAAGACTATTTTCACAAATATTTCAGATTAAATCAAAACAGTCTTAAACACACAAGTGAATAATATTCAATCAAGATATTAAATCTCCCACAAATCAAATCTCAGAAATCTTAGGTTTAACTTTCTAAACCTCAAACAGTGCAAATCTGAATATTACCAAAATATTTTCTGAAAAATCAGTTTTAAAACAAAACGTTTTAAAAACATTCAAGATCTCACAAATATGTCACGAGCAGAATATTCACATAAAAAATAATTTCATGAATAGTGTGTGTTGTGTACAAATTTTAGATCTAAAGACTGATCTAAATAGTACACACAGATGAGAGAACTCACTTACAAAAATAATGTACTCTAGAAAAATCGTAAGTGCAGATTCAGAATGAGAGAAGTCCAATTTTCACTATAGTTTTGACAGAAATCAATACTTGAAGATGACACAAAAATAATCTGGTTTAATCTCTCTCTCTCTCTCTAGAAATTTTGACAGAGTTCTGCTACAAAAATTATTTTCTAACCTCTCTAAAAATGATAGACAAAGGGTTCTATTTATAGAGTGCACAAGTATGTGCAGATTGGTGTAAAATAGGTTCACATGGATCACTAAGGAATTACACACAACCGTAGATAAAATATAATCTGTGGGCTCACAAAGAAACACAAAGTGATGTGTTAAAAATGTGACACGTGTTGTGCAAGCTGTTACACACTAACTGAACAAGAAACAATTAGTTATATAAAACACAGTGGTTTTAAAAGTTATCTTGAAGGCCAGCTATGAAACATTGCATACCAAGGACGCATCAAATATTACCGTTGTAACTTAAAGCGTTAGACGGTGTCATTTTAGAAAATACCAGTTATGGTATACATAAAAACCGTGGGCTAAAAATAGTCCGACGTCGCCGTTTAAAAAAAATGAAACTCAGTTGATAAAAGGCTACACAAACATTTTTGTCCAACAGTATGTATGAGACACGCAAACGGTTATGGCCACAAATAGGGCATGGGGAACACGCATAGACAAAAGGTTTGGCTACAGCCTCCTAAGGCCTGACATGGTCAAATCGAGTGAAGACATATGAGGCCATGCACGAAAATCTATAAGCATTCATTAATAATAGCATACATACAAACATACTAACATATATTAAGTATATATAAAAACACACGCATACACACGCCAACAGCTAAGGCTGTAGCAAATCCAACTGTTATGACATGGGATACAATCAGCTACTATCTATGACACAAATAAGTGTCAGCCTTGGGTCAAATCGGCATGGGCTAACCAAAAGCTTTTTAAAAGCTCATGATAACATAATATACCATACATATCATATAATATATATAATAATCATGCCATACACACGCATTTAACATATATATAAATATACTAACATATACACTTACATATGAAAATAATCAATGACACAGTGCCACGTGAAAATAACACGCAAGCATACATATTATCTGTATATATATATATATATATATATATATATATATATATATATATATATATATATATACAGATAATATGCATACGCATATAAAAACATAACAAAATTTTATATTTAACTTCAAAAAAATATTCTGCAACTTTTATCAAAAAAAATATTTAGTGTCAACTTATTTTCCAAGAAATATTTTTCTTATAAAAAATTTCAAATTAAAATTTTGGAACTCAAAAATAATTTTATTATGACGAAACAAAATATTATCATAAGATATGATAAATGAAATGCACATGCAACGTGGTGTTGTGTCATATGTTACATAAATTCCTATGAGCCATAAAAATTACCTTTCTATAAGATGGCGGACTGAATGGAGTGCACATTTGATGTAGATGGACAAAGAGAGCTTGGAGTCGATATGGGGACACACAATCCTAAATTACAAAAATATTTTGTCAAAATTATAGTCCAACTAGATGAAGTCCTATATAGCTAAAGCACGAAAAGCAAATCCTAGGTGTGCTCTTTATAGGGCCTTCACTAGGAATGAATAAGCGATGCGTCTAATCCAAATTCATGCTAGCATCCACATATGCCACAGCTCCATGTCCCTGGAATAGGATATTAATCCTGGCTTCCCTGTGGCTGGACACCTAAAAGGTTTTGAAAATAGTTTTATTACAAGGGTTAGAACCCAAAAACATTTTGAAAATATTTAGCAAGTGAATTAACTGCAGTAATTAAAATGCATGAATGCGCTTCATATATAAGTTAGTGTCGCACTCCCTTGTGGATATTATCACCCCTCCACTATTGTGCACACATATCGGTTACCTTGACCCCTCACCTAGTTGTACTACCCCGTCAAACTAGTCCTGCTATAACTTCCCCCTTTCCATACTACTCTAACCCGAGTACAATGATTCTTGAATTATAAGTTATGTCACAATTAACTTGATTAATTCCTTCTTAAATAGTAGCATATAACCGTGTCACGATTTATATAAAGTAAATACATCACATACTGTATTATTACCTGCATTAAATATTGAATACCATTATATACGTACCTTTACTAAAACATCCACACATATAACATACGTATATCCGTCCCTCCGAGTATACCCTCGCCGGATGATTCCCTCTAAAGTGCTATCTCACTTGGTGTGCTCACAAAACATAGTTCCCCAAGTTAGAAATCGCTCACCAACTTGGCCAAAACTATAAACGTAGTGGAGGCGGTCATATTCCTTCCCTGAAAATGAAATAATCCCCTCACCCATATACTGGATGCTATGACCTGGGGATATACTCGTCCTAATCCTCAAGCTAGGGGATTCACCCACATCGCGCAACCTCCCTTGATAGCACTAGAGTATATAAATTGAATAAATATCCAGTCAGTGATGTTTAATATCACACACAATATATATACACATATATATACTATCACTACACCGTATATATATAATATAAACCCCGGCTTTACCGTGTACTCAAAATCCTGTACACTAGCCTGTAATTTCCTGAGTCTGTGGCTCGACTCAACATAATTAATTTTTTCACTTAATAATTTATCATTTTCCCGAGTCTATGGTCTGACTCTAATATAATTAATTCACACCTCAATTAATGTAATACTTTCCCAGAGTCTATGGTCCGACTCTAAATAAATTAAATAACACACTTATTAATTTGATACCTCCCCGAGTCTATCGTTCGACTCTAATTAAATTAATCAACACACTTATTAATTTAATACCTACCCAAGTATACAATCCGACTCTAATTAAATTAATTATCACACCTATTAATTTAATACCTACCCGAGTCTACAATCCGACTCTAATTAAATTAATTATCACACCTATTAATTTAATGCCTACCCGAGTCTACAATCCGACTCTAATTAAATTAATTATCACACCTATTAATTTAATACCTACCCGAGTCTACAATCCAACTCTAATTAAATTAATTATCACACCTATTAATTTAATACCTACCCGAGTCTACAATCCGACACTAATTAAATTAATTAACACACCTATAAATTTAATAACTTGGTGTCACTCAACCATTATCCCCGGACTCGCTCACTTGGCCCATAACTTAATATTTCCCGAGTCTATGTTCCTATCATAAGTAAACACACAATAGGCATTCACAACCCAAGTAATCCTATAAAATAGTAGGTATTTACACAACCCAATTATTCATACTTGTACGTAATATATTTCTCTCTAATATTCACCCTACTTGTTTGCTTTACGAATTAATTTCACTTTCGTATTAATTCAAATATTCACACAACTCTAACGGTCCTAGTTACCCCTTATTATATCAATTCAGTAGTTACCCTTGTTAACCCAGTGACCTAACGAATTTGAGCTCGCTCACGCTTTTCCGTAATTATATTTTTATCATCTCGAATTAGAGTACGTCACAATCAAGCTTATGAATATCCACTTTAACTCTCACAAAATTAAAGTCCAACACGCAATAATAGACCTACTGCCATATCATTATTCCATCAATATATTTCATCAAGGTCCCAAACACTTCCCCGATAAAATTTTAGACATTTGACGCTTAAAAAGAAAAATCTCAAATTTTCTGGCAGATCAAACACCCTCTAGTAAAATTTCTATTTCTCCCTCTAAAGAACTCCGATTGACCTGATTCAAAGTTCATTGGATAGCTACGATTAATACCTTTCAAGTAATGCATGGTTCATACTCTAATTCAAAGTAAAATTCAAATTGCAAACGTTTAAAGTCACGTCAAAATTCTGGAAGATTACTATGTTGACAGATGAAACACCCTGTAGTAAAATGTCAATTACTCCCTCTACAGAACTCCGATTGACCTGATTCCAAGCTCATTGGATACCTAAGAGAAATACAATTCCAGGAATGTATGTTTGACACTCCAATTCGAATTACAACTCAAATGGCATACAATTAAAGTTGTGTCAAAAATTCTGACAGATTGACCTCTTGTGTTCATCAAATAAGCACTAAGTCATTCAAGATTCATGTTCTTCATCCAAGAACTCATAAAGATTCCATGTTAATCATTAAATATATTAAAATTTCATTTTATCTTTACTTAGGGATATATAATACGCCTATTTCTTACTTTGAATCTCAGCCAAGTATTCCATTAACAAAACCCCATTTTGTACCCATTTATCCCCAAAACGAATTTTAGTTTACACTTCACTAAAATATGAATTGGATATCACCATTTATACATTACCGCAAATTAACCACTTGCTTGAAATTGTTCATAGGGTCTGATTCCATTGGTGTAGAGAATGGTTGATAAAGAACACCCCAAATTAGTCCCTTAATTTGGCTCCAAAAGATCCCCCAATTGACTTCTTGATTAGCTTCCTCCAATCTTCTCCCAAACCCTAGGTTTAGAATTTTCTATCTGCCGTTCCTAGTCCCTCAATTAGGTTAAAAACACTCAATCCCGTTTTTCGCCATCTGGGCCTAATTAAAAAGGCCCAACTCACCCTGTGTGGGCCTGACTATGCCCAAAAATACCTCGAGACCCAATTACTACCCCCGAGACTCTTTTCGGACTATCTCGCCCATCCGGACGCAATCGCGCACTCGAAATTGTCATCTGAAATACTTTTTGTCATTTCCAAATTACGACCTCAAAATGCGACACACGAGATTTCGAACCATTAAACTTAAAAATCGCCAATTATAAATAATCGGGCTCACTCAAATAAATTCTCCAACTCATGAATTTAAGTTTTTCCAATTTAAATATTTTGATAACTCCCAAAAATAATTAAATATTAAATCCTCAAAGTTACGGGGTGTTACATCCTTGATCTTTGTCCCTAAGGAAATGAACCCAACGGCGGTCAAGATACCAACGCAAAGGGTGGATCACTAGGAACCAAGAGATAATGATGAAAGTCTCAAGAGGTCCCTAGATGAAACAGAATATACATGAGACAATGCCCTGATCAGAATTGCCTCTTACAAGTAGAGGACAGTCTCCTACATCAATATAAAAGTCCATCACAAGGAATTCAAGGTGGGGGACATGATCTTGATAGAGGTCACTATTGCGACAAAAAAATCGAACGAAGAATAATTGGGACCTAAAGGGAAAGTCCCTCTGTAGTGTTTATAATAACAATACTAGGGTGTTATTACCTAAAAAACATGGATGTACATGAACTTCCACACCATTGGAAAATAAATCATATCAAGAAATAATACCATTGATGTATTCTGCTATTAAAGGTAAATGAGAACAATTCATTTTGTTACCGATGATGTCTCAAAACAATGCTCAATTTGAGTTACAAGGCTTCAACCCTTGCCTCCAAGTTTAACCTATGATCTCAAGAGACACATCACATTATAACGCTTCAATCCTTGGCTCTAAACCCAAGGTTGATGTCCAAAATACCTCACACCAATAACTCGTCCGAGTTTCAAGGCTTTCATCATTGGCTCTTAAAGTCCATAGGTCTTAAACGAACCAAAACGAGTTTTAAGGTATTCATCCTTTAGCTCAAATTAACAGTCTAAGGTCTAAAGACTTGAAAAAGACTAAATAAATTAACCAGCTTTCATCCTTAAATCCACTAAAATTTTAGAAGGTCTGTGGACCCATGACAATCAACTTAAAGGACTCTATATGCTCCTATAAATTGTTTCCAAAAATATGAAATTATGCGAAAACCTTTGCAAACCATCTTTTTAACCCCATTTTTTTTTATGAAATATCAAAAGTATTTCTATTAGAACCACGACTTAAAAGATCTGAGAGTTATGTATAACATCCATTTTTAATTTTTTTAGAGGACTAAGTGTTCATAAGGAAAAAATTGTTCAAAACCTCAGTTTTACAAATGAAGGTGCAAAGTTCCAACTCACCAAGGTTCTTGTGCATTGTTAATATGGTTCAGAAGATTCATGACCCATTATGGAACCTCAGATTTATGCCACAAGGCTTTCATCGAAGTAGGACTTAGTTTATACGTCTTAGTTACCCAATGTGGGACTTTGGATTTTAAAAACATTTAAGTTCAAAGGTCTTAGGACACATTGTGGGACATAAGATTTTAAAACTCTTAGGTCCATAGGTCTCAGGATCCATTATGGGACTTCGATTTTGAAAAATTCTAAGTTACAGGTCTTTGGACCTATTGTAGGATGTTAAATTTTAAAACTCCTAACTCCAAAGGTCTCAAGACCCATCATGGGACTTTAGATTTTAAAAACATCTAAATTCAGAGGACTTAGGAGCCATTATGGTAATTTTTATTTTAAAATTCCTAAGTCCAGAGGTCTCAGGACCTATTGTGGGACTTCAGATTATAAAAACTACTAAGTCCATAGGTCATATGACTAATTAGGGAAAATAGGCTATAAGAATTCCTAAGTTTTAATTTCTTAGGACTCTCAATAAAACAATATTTCTATCTTAACATCTCTATCCTTAGTGGAACATGTTTTAGATTCTTAGGACCGTTTGTGGAATAATCACAAAATATAGAAACATTCACTTTTAAGTTTAGTTATGAATCCAAGGTCTTAGAAACCTTAATGGATTAATTTTTTACCTCCACTCCCAAAAATATTTAGTGACGAAGTGTTTATGTACAAAATTATTGGGCTTTCAGTTGTATAAAAGTGACAGTTTAAAAGTTTTATGGTTCCAAGGTCTTTTAACCCATTTAAGGTCCTCGATCCTTGACTTCGGAAGCTGCACTATTATACACCAAAAGTATAGGCACCCTCATGTCTACTACAACTATATTGTTGCCCACATTCTTTGCTTTACCAAGAAATCCTTGGGGGCTAAGGGGGAATACAACTACTTGACAGAGGTTAGACAGACAATTACATGTGAAAAAATTCCTTGGCAAAGAAAAAATAAAACGAGAAAGAAGAAAGAAAAGTAGTATATAAATCAAGATTAAAAAAATGAACCATTATTATTGATTATAAAGGGAAATTAGTGGGTTACATCAAAAGGCCCATAATTTGAAAGATTTCAGGAAATATTATTACATAAAAATTCTTCTCAAGGCTTAGAATTGATGGGTTTTCCTTCACAAGGGATTCACTTTATTTATTTGGAGGTATTGACTTAGGATGAGGAGTGGGATATTCTTTTTGGACATATACTTCTTCAATGGCAATACGAAAAAGGTTCGAACATAATCAACCTCAACACTACTCTTATTGTCAAAGCTTTCACCAATAAATTGGGGGAATTCAGTGAATAGTATAAAGATGTCCATCTTAAGAAATAACTCTTAATTGTTGTCTTTTCAATCCACAATCCCTGAGGCATATTTTTATAAGAGGAACATATTGTAATATTGAAATTCAAGATGTTATTCCATGTTACTCTTCATAATGGCATGGATACACCCATGGAGCTCAGTGTGCCTAAAAAAATGATTGAAGTAGTCCTCATAGAGATCTTGGACCTTAAAGTTCATCTGATACTTCGTGAAATTAAGGTCCTTGTATTGCTTCTTTCAGAGCTTCATATCCCTAGTAGCCTGAAGATGTTAATCATAGAGATCTCAGAGTTTGAGAGTATGATCCTAAATGTCCTCCGCATCCACAGATGATAGGATAATCGATACTAGGTTTTCACAATGAAAATTAATATATGTTTCTAGTTCTTAGGGGAATTATATTTATTCGTAGTAAAGACCATTGTTGCCTTAAGGGATAAGTACTTTAGCCCTTTGTCTTTGGTCTTCCTTTTTTTCTTAAACCTATAGATCTTAAGGAATTAGGTTGGACTGTCATCACGCTTCCCCCTACTTGACTCTTTAAAATCCAAGACTTTGAAAATCACAGATATATAGGATTTAAACACTATTTGAGACGGGGATATGCTAATGGACTTCAAAATTATCTCCACCAAAAAAAGTAGTGGGAATCTGGATCCATATTGTAAAAACAACTCATTGAAGTAATCATGCTTGGATTTAAGGATAATTCCCTCTTGTTTAGCCTTCTGGGCTCTCAATGTGACATACTCAGGGTTCTAGTTTGTTTTTTATTTCCATTAAATCTTCCTCAGTGATTCGGGAGGCAAAATGGGACCCAACATATAAATAAGGTTCATTATCCATGGATTACGTGATTAACATTGAGTGAGAAGGAATTGCACAAGTAGGAAGATGATCAGAGGCCTCAACCTCTTGTTCCACATTTAGGGGATGAAATACATGAGGCCAAACAAACTAAAGGTCTGTGGGGTTCAATACTTTATAGGGAGAAATTTTTAGACAGATTTTTATTTTGTAAAAGAGGGAAAGTTGTTCATTAATCAAGAGGTTAAAGATAAATATAACTCAAATGAAAGGTGCAGGATTTAAATCATCCCAAGGAGCTCCTTTATATATCGTACCAGTACTCACACCCACTTGAACACTAAATAAAGTCTTCTTCCCAATGTAATCTAATTATCACAAGAATCTTGGTCGTTAGTTACGCTCCTACCCCCAACTTGCATAATGGATACGTGTTAGCCCTTGAAAGTTTTGCAAAGATAAACAATGGGCTATATATGATATAATATCCAACCCGTGGTATTACAAGAGTTCTTAGAAACCTAACTTCCATGATATAAGGAGTAAGGTAGAAAGGTGATCCCTTGACCTCCGCTCGATAATTATTAAGTCCCCAAGACCTTTGTTACCATCAAGAAAGGACCACAGAAGCATCACATGCATCGGATACCTCTTTAATATACTCGAATGTTCAGTCATTACCATATATCTATGTAACCAAGTCTAGAGATCTGAAAACCATCTCGCCACCATGTTTGACATACATAATAGACCTCTGTTTGAAGAGAAATGACCTTCAGATTTCATTTAACCCTCAGTAAAAATGTTTATCATTACGACACATCTCCAAACCACCATATGGAAAGCCACTTATAGTTCCCGACCTTACAGATGTGTGGATGAACTTTGATAATTCATTTGGTGGCTAGGTAAAAAGCACATCATTGTACTACCTACAACCATCACTCAACTCCATTTGAATTTATGACTCCCATTTGCATGAAACTCACTCACCAACAACCTTACACCATGTGTAAAACCTTTGAACCACACTCCAACCCCAATTGATTTCGTCAGACCTGAAAGACAACATAACCATGATATGACACTCCACTCATCCTATATCAAAGAGAATTCATATTTATATAAGGAGCTGTAGAATAATTAAAGACATGTTCAAATCATTATACATTAGCTAATAAAGAGTTTCACCGTATTTAAGTGTTTCCTCATTGTTCTAGACACTCTTAACCCATTATTGTGATAAAAAAACCATAACTTGGATCAATTCGAGTTATCTTACTTATTGTATTCCTTTTTTATCCATAAATTAATACTTGGTAATCCTTAGGTAAGTCAATCAATTACTTCCTAAGTTTCGTTGGATTAGTGAAAAAGGTCGCATGGACCTCAAACTCTCTTGGACAAAGCCCAACAGGTCTTCTAGATTGTAATAACTCTTTTATGATCTAAGAAAATATAAAAACCTTTGAAAGTTAACGTAGGATCCTCAAATGAGGTCCAAACCACTTTATATACATATCTCTTACTTTGACACTCCTCCTTTTGACTTGTTTGAGGTCCCGAGGGGAGCACTTGTCTGATTTGAGGTCACTCTCGATTTTAATACCCACCACATAAGAATATTTCTAACATAACCACTACCTTACTCGATGGGTTATAATCATGTTTTAGACTTATCATAGTTTATACATAATCACTAAGTATCACTTAGCATCATAACATATCACAAATATTAACCCTAACTCAAGGTCTCTTAGCTAGGTACCATCTCCAACCTATTTCTTACATAATCATTCTAAATAATGAAATACCCTAATCATTAAGCCGTAACAACGATTTTATGATAAACACTATCACTAGATGTTACTATAATTTAAAAAGATAGCCAATGTACTCAAACTAGGTTTTCTATACTCAATTCTACTACCTATATATCCATATAAACGGATTATAAGTCCCTATAAAACTCCCAATGAAAAAATGACCAAGAAAAAACCCATGACCATAAGTCATTCGTAAGAAACTCCTAAGTCATTTGAAGAAGTTGTCCTTTCTCATTTGTACAATCACATCCAGCCATTAGAACAATGTTCTTTCTCTCAGTCAAATGAAACCCCAACCTTATTGGAATGAGACGGTTGCAGATGCCCTTTTTATTCTTTGAACAAAAATGTCCATAACAAAAAGAAGACTCAATCCTAAAGCCTCTAATCAATAAACTACCCATTATCCTTAGAATCTAAAGTACATAACTAGAATACTAGTGCGCATTACCCAGCTATAGGTTATTTAAACAACGTTTAAGGATCTAATCATGTATTCAAAGTACTAAAACCCTAAGTTTATTATCTTATAAATATTATTCAAATGAATTCACAGATCCAATTCAATAATCAAAGTAAAGTGAGGTTTTTTATAGATTAATATAATCAAGATTAAAATCAAAGGTCCATTGATTACATAAATTTATGATTCAATTCAATGATTTAATGTCCAAGTTATAACAATTTATGATTACAAAACATGTAATTGACTCTAATTATGTAATTATGCTATAATGTGATTTCAAATCATATTTTATGAGTTTAATTACATATAGCAATGAATTAACATCATTCGAACATAAATCCAAACTTATTTTTAAGCATTAATTGAAGAATCAATCCCCAATTTCCCCAATTCTTTAGGACAAAATCTCCTTTCTCCAAGCAAGGGTTTCTCTACCTCTTACTAAACAGCTAGGGTTCTCCTAAAAGTGTATCATGATAAAAAAGGTTAACATAAAATATTATACTATAATATATTGACCACAAAATTAATCCTAGGTCCCAAAATAGATCCAACTAAAGGCCCAAAAATATGCTCCAAATGGTCTAAAACTTGACTCAATCCATACACTAACCACCGGGATAAAAGAAACACTGTAAAAAATTCAAACTAGACTTTCAAAACATCATACAAACCTACTCGTAGGTTAACATATTTTACAAGTCTATCATCTTATTAAGTTAATTTAATTATATAATTAAATTAATTAAATAGCCAATTCACACAGATTAGGATAAATCTTAATTATTAAATTCTTAGGTTATGACTCGGTATTATAAGAAGTTACTTCACGATTGGCGGGACCTAATTTTGAGGGAATAATCCAAAAAAGGAAACCCCCAACACCTTTCCCATGACCATTCTATATCCGTCCATAATACTAATTAACATAATTGTTATCTTAGTGAATCCCTAAGAGCTCGCTATAACTAGTACCAACAAGTCCAATAAACACATAACTCAATTACATATAAAAATATTGCATCGCTTAGTCACATATCAATTTAATAAATAACACAATGAAAGTCCAACATCTCAAATGATAAAATGACATACCATTGTAACTCCCCGCCTAATTAAATACCGGGTGGCCAGTCCCATACCAAATTAAAACAGAATATACAGTTGGCTCATTCTTAGCATCACTGTCGAAAACATTTACAAATCACCCAATACCCAATTAAGCTGGTGTTAAAAACTTTCCAAATTTAAATTTCAACAAAAACATTTTTAGTTTAAGAATAACACTACACATTTTATACTACAACACTGATAACACAATAAATAACTCAAAAGAATTTAAATGCAATTGGAATAAACATTCCCAAATAATATAAATCCTTTACAATAATCCCAACAATGTTAAATGTATTAAAACGTTCCGAATACAATAGTATTTAACCCCGATAGAAAAGATAACTGAAATCCTTTGGGCGACATGCCCTAACTAAGAATACTGTGAATCAAAAGATGAAAGGCATCTAAGCAAAAACTCCATAGCTCCATAGTTCAACATAATCCTCTAAGGTTGGCGTCCCTGTTGCTGGACACCTGATATAGAGATACAATAGAAAAGAAAATATGTAAGGAAACAGGTCAGAGCCCGAATGTGTAGATGATTTTTAAAACAGCAAGTATTTAACAAGTGCAATAAAGCATTTATTATGTACATGTTAGATCCAACTCTCACTTGCTATCCTCACCTCTCAACTAGAGTGCACACTTAACGTCTCCTATTAACCTCCTAGTTAATGGTTCCTCTTTTCTAGTCTCCATATTATAATTCCATTCCCATATCATAATCCCCGTATGTCCCATACCATACGTCACATTATTATTCATTTACATTTCTCCTTTATATGACTAGTTTCTCATTAACATGAATCATTACTCATTAATATGAATCGTTTCTCATTAACATGAGTTAAGATTTTCAATTCTATAAGCATAAACATTCATTAACTAAATTCCATTATCTTTCTCTATTCAACGTTATCTACAATTATCACCGTAGATAGATTTAACCACAATATATCCATTCAATCATTTAATCCATTATATATATATTCATATATAATACGGTACCCCGAGTCACAGCTACGGTGCAATGCATTACTCTGCTATCATGTCCCATCATCGCAGGTCGCCGAATAGGGGACTAAAGGTTCGGTAAGATTCCACGAACCACAAACAACAACAAACAAATTGGAGGCGAACATAGTTCTCGTATCCATGGGTCACGCACATACCTACGTACCCACAGTCAACGGACTTATCAACTCCCCGATAAGTCTTTCATAGACCTATGTTCTTGAGCGACAAATCAAAGATCCCATGGATTCATCACGATATGACTTCCCTCACGCGCAAACCTCCCACCAATAGCAAGTAAGCTAGGTATGTCATACACATAAATCATCAATCAATCCAATACGTATTATCATACCTATAACATAATATCAATAAGGTAATATCACTACCCTAAGATATTACCCATACGTAGCATTAAAATATCATATCTTTACTTCATAATTTAATTACCCTCGCATCCTATAACATCTCTCCACTCCCGACATCGTTAAGGTTCATGCGCGAAGCGTCTCGCAAAGCGAAATCCAAACAAGGAACCCCTCTAGTACACTACTACTTAACTTTGTCGATCGAGGAGGTCTGACAACTTTAAATACGCGATCGGGATAACCTCATACCCTCTTTCAACCAAATGTATTCCAAACTCCCATCTCTATCCAGGATCCATACCACTACGCTCTTATAATTTAATTATCCTCGCATCCTATAACATCTCTCCACTCCCGACGTCGTTAAGGTTCATGCGCGGAGCGTCTCGCAAAGATAAATCCAAACAAGGAACCCCTCCAATAGACTACTACTTAACTTTGTCGATCGAGGAGGTCCGATAACTTTAAATATGCGATCGGGATAACCTCATACCTTTGCAGAATCAATAATGAGCTTAAACTCAGTCCTTGATGTTCAAATTGTAACCCTAAGGCTACCCTCACTCAATACACAATATTTAAATAGGTTTTTCCTCAACATATATTCAGTAATAATTCACTAATATCCTACTGGTCCATAACATCATTTCTCCCGAATTACTACGAGTTTATTTCTCCTTTTTAATTAAGGTTAAAATCGATAGTTTCAAATCTCTTATAAACACATCTTCTTTCACTTTGGATTAAACCCTCTTGTAAACATAAGGATACCCAGGTGTTATATGTAATCACCCCTACTGGTCCTATCTTTAATCCTCATACATCTCCATTTAGAATTTAACAAATGAATCTAGCAACCGAAATTCCATTCGATATAATTTTCAACATTTTAATCACTTGAATCCAAATCAAATTAATTCAAATCTTATCAAGGGTTTACTGATATTTTCTAAGTCCCATAATATCCAAATAATAATCACCAAAGATCCACAAAAGGTTTGGGATAAGAATCAACATTAAAAAGAAACAACTTTACATATTCTGGGGAGGTCGATCGATCGAAGGCAGTGGTCGATCGATCGATCCCTCAGGTCCAAGCCTGGTTTTTCTGCATTTCAGCAACTACGGGTTTAGCAACTTATGATCATTTATACCTTCATCTAAACATCCCAAATGACTTATAATCTTTACTACATGATATATCAACATATATGAACGATTTCCAATACTCTAAACATCCTAGAATCATCAAGGGATTGGATTAAAAATCATGTTTATCTCCTTATTTTCAGAAAATTTATCAACATATCATCTTCAAGAACACATCAATGGTTTTCATAGTTTCTTCAACAGATTCATGACTATTTCGTGGATTATTATCAACCTAAAACATGAGTTTAATTCCTATATCATTTCAGTTTCCAGAAATCCATTTAATACTCCATTATTTATTCCAAACATAAATAATCTTCTCTTTTCATACTATTCTAACATGGACAATATACAAACTTAAATTTCCATTATCAAACACTTGCCTTTACTGAAGGTCTGATCCTTTGGTGTAGTATATCTCAGTTGGTTGTCCCTTCCCCGGTCAAACTCCGGTGGTGGTTGGTGGTGGTGAACCTTGGTTCTTATTCTTCTCCTTCCCAAGTAGGCTTTTCCCTTCCCAAGCACTCTTTCACTCTCTCTAGGAAGATGACTTGTCTATTTTGTGTAGAGGAGATGAATAACCCACATACACTTAATCTACCAATACTTATAATAGGCCAAAATCCGAAATCACTATTCATCCCCCCTAGAAAAATGACCAAAATGTCCTTTCGGGTTGTCTATTCATTTCCAAATGACCCGAGACTCAAAATTAACATCCAAATAGATTTTTCTGACTATTTCGAACCTTCCGGACGCAACGACGCAGTCGAAATGACTACTAGATCGATAGAAAATAAATTTCCTTTTTAATTTAATAAACTAGTCCCGACACGTCCCATACCGCGTCTGACTAAAAATATAAATTACCGAATTTATATCATACAGTCATATCAATGACATCACTTTCATATATTACCTAAATATCTTTAAGTAATATTCAGAATCATCCATTTTAATATCCACCGTCTGGATAAAACCCGAATGAATTAATTAATAATAAAATCTAATTAATCCATTAATTCAAAATAGTAAATTTAAATAACCTAAAAACATGGGTTATTACTCTCCTAACCTTTTAAACAAGGAATTTTTCCCTCAAAATTCTATTCTTTATATACCTAACTCGAACATCTAAGAATACCTCGCCAGCATAATGCCCTCGCACTATTGAATCTGGTCTACTCTCTCTTTGACCTACCATGCGCTAAAGAATCTCATCATAACTCTAATTATGCTATAAATTAAACAAAACTAGTCTCACTATTAAAAAATCAAACTTTCCCTCGGTAGCTTCCTCTATCATATACACGTGGAAGATGTCATGCACACGTTGAAGGTGATATGATAAAACAAAAATCCATCGTACCACCCTATCAAAGATTTCTAAGTGGACTTATGTATTGGTGTGCTAACTTTCCCTCAGAATCCAAACTTCATTGTTCTCTTCATTAGATATACCTTTAAAATCACATGGCGTCCTTCATGGGACTACTATTTATGCTTCATCTGGTCATTATATCTCTTCTTCTTAATCTGGAAAATCCCCATACGTTCTATGATGATCTCAATATCCCTTGAGGTGCCCCATACACAATATGATAAGAACACTTAGTAATCCCCATTTCTACTGAACTTTGGTCAATCTGAAGCCAAAGACCAAAATGGCCCCATGCTTATTCATCTGGGAACCTCGGTACCCCATGATAAAATAAATTGATCTTGACCCCCACATTTACATTGGGATCTCTATCTACTACAAATCTTTAGATGTCCTTGGTACTCTACCTTAACTATGGGTAGGTCACACCTTGATTAAAACTATGTTAATATCTAATCTACTTGGACACCACTACTAATTCCTCAACTTACAGCACATCTAGTGTCCCTATATGATGTGCAATGAATCACAAACCACGTTCCTTTCATCTCCCTAAATATACCACTTATAACTTAGGTAAATTTCGTACAATCAGTTTCCCTTGGAATATTAACTCTTATCTTAATCAAAAGAGGGCAACGAACTCCTTCTTATAATAGTTCGTGTACCGTCTCCTAGAAAAAGAGTTCAATGCTTGGTCCTGAACCTCCCTCGACACAATATCGGGTGTAATGACCAGTACTTTTATGAATGATTCTTCATAATTAATATTTCATCACTGAAATATCAACAAACTAATTTGCATACGGTCAAAATGGACTACCCATAAAAGTTATGAATATATATTGAGCATTGGTTAACCCAATTAGGATGATTTGGACATGCATTCTCCCCATTGTGTCAGAAAACTTCTTTAAGAATATCCTCCTACCTACACAACAAATGGTGATAAATCGAGCACAATTTGATCTTAAAAAAATTTCCCCTTTATTGTTCAAACAGATTGTCGATATACAACAATGGAAAGTAGTTTTTTATTGTGACCTTGCCTAGCTCCCGGTTATCCACACATAAACCTAGAGAACCTCCCATATTTTAATGAAGACGAATCAAGCTCCCCTATGGTAATGTATTCCCCTAGTAAAATCTTGTATTAAAATTGTATTGTTTAATTTCACAACACTCTTTAATCTCCAAACGAGCCAACCAAAAGGTTCCCTCGCAATGACCCCAGTGCTAGTGCCATCACAAAGTCTAAAACTAATTGTTGGTGTAGGTTGAGACTCGATACCTCTTCATATACAACTAGGAATTTCTAGAATATCGGTAACATCTCTAAGAAATCGTAACCCCTTATGATGTTCTCACATTTATACATACGCGTATGCAAGACCCTCCCTCAAGCTTAATCATAACTATAAGTACATCCCATGCCGAAAATTGTCCTGTAAAGCATCAAACTCTCGTTAGTTAACATAAACGTAATTTGAATCCAACTAATCCCTTCTCAATAATAAACATTATACGACTACATTCAAGAATCAATAATCCTCTAAAAAATAAGTGGACCAATCAAAATTTCTATGTATCCATAATCACAATGTAAAGAAACACCCCTACACGTTGGGTTATCCACGTAAATATATAAAACTCGAGGATAAAAAAGATATATACCCCAATATCATGATAGGAATACTACTATATAAAAGAATGAGACATACCGTTGTTAAGATAAGACTCGTGTACATGATCCAAAAATAAAAGTGTACAGATATCTCGATGTTATCTCTATACACTGGTTTCTGCTAAGCCATATATTAACTAAGTGGTCTCATTCACCACAAGTATAGAAATTTCCTCTAAAGGAACAATCAAAATATCAACCCTACTGATGGCCATCATAGCCCCATAACTAGGGTCGATCTTGTTGAATCTGGTTTCATTAGCCCTATTGTCGTTGGTCGCGGCCCAACTAGTCAAAATTCCCCCAACCCTTATGCTCGTGATAATACTGATTGTCTATTCCCCATAAACACTTTACGTATGATCTCCATGTGTGGTCCCCATTACTATTGAGGGCCTCCCTGTTCTTGGGGAAATACTCTATCATTTTAATTATATTTGTCCTTATATGGCCCCAATCTTCTTAATATTAGTAACTTTATGCTTCGGATAGTTATGACAATCCTGGTGATGTAGGAAGGAAACTTCCACCACTTGAGCATAACTGATAAAGGACGAGTTACCCGATACTGCTTGTGGAACTTGTGCTAATGCAATCTATCTTGTTCGCATTTGTATCCATCCATTGTAGTGAAAAAAGAGAAATATAGATTAACTCCCCCTTTTATTGGGATACCACGCGGCTTCCCTGGAGAGGTCAAAGGAACATCTTCCTAATGCCCTCGTGAATGGTGAGTAGAAAAAACTTCCTCTTAAACCATTAAATAATACATACTAAAGTATCATGACCAATAGACTCTAACTCCTGAAAAAAATAAACCTCATGTGTGGGATATCTCACAAGGTAAATCCAAATAGATAACCCTCTGGATACACTTAGGTTTATCCAAGTCATTTGTCATAACCAAAGGCGCAAAACCCTTAAGCAATTATCATTATAAAGATTACAACCCCAAATTGACATAGCTCTAAATTAGTCAATGAATCCAGCACAGTAAAATTATGGACGCAATTAATACCAAAACACACCAGAACCTGGAATGCTCTGATATGAACTGTGAAACCCTTTAAAATCCATAAATAGATTGATAAAGTCTAATACAAAAGTCATGGGAGTAAAAAATAGTTAGTAACATTTTCAACCTGAACGGAATGAAAGAAAATGGTATAAGTAAATATCACACAAGATAATAAAATGCTGAATAAATTAAAACATCTCTCATACCATAAAAAATACCAACTGAATAAACTCCAACTAAGGAATGAAATAACCTCAATGTCTAATAATACCAATTTGAATTATAATTATATCTCATTCAAATGTCTGACCTGGGAAATCTGAAATAATACAACTGACTTAACTAAAATAAAATAAAATAAAATGATTACATAAATATAAGAAGTTACACTACTCGAATCGTACAACCAAGGAATAATCAATACAATGGTGTTGGAAAAACTCCTCTAATGAGTAACTCAAGTCTTTGGTAGAAACGAAGACCTAAGAAATGTATAAAAAATGTTCAACAACGACGATTAAACCAAGATAGTCTAGAGTGAGTAAGAATATAACTACATTGGGGCCATAATAACAACAACACATGTTCCTCCAATATTACATTGATTTTAAATTCTTTATGTCTCCCAAATCAAACGACCAAAAAAACATGGAGATGTAATCCCAAACTTAAATGAGTCCCATGTGATATAGTTTCACCTTTTTTGAAGAATCTTATACTCTATGGTAGTCTCCCGCGTCAACATAATTCAATTATTATGCAATGTACTCTTGCATTATAATTTAAAGTTATGGTTATAAAAGTATGTCCCTAGCATATCAATTTTTAATATTCTCAGTCACAGTTCAACATATACGTATCAAGTATATTCTTATAGTATTATTCCCCAGTCATAAGCTTACGATTACACATCCCGAGTATAAATCATAATCCAGCACAATCGTATCAACGATATAATAAATACATTTCTCACATAATGTAAAATGTTTGTGAGCATACTCAAATCATGTCGAATCATATGTGTTATGCTAAAGACCGCAAATAAGAGATATAAAGGCCTATTAAAAATGCCTTTGGTGATTACTCGTTCATACTATGTATAGGTGTAGGGTGTACCAACACTACACCAAAATGATAAAATTATCACCTTTCACCCGGCCACCTTTGTCAAGGTCATTGACCGTGACGCAAATCTCGCATTTTATGTCACGGTCATTGACCTTGACACGACCGTGACAAGGCCGTGACAAGTAAATTTGTCACGGTCAATGACCGTGATAATTCTTTGTCTCGGACATGTCAAGGTCAATGATCGTTTGTGTCACGGTCAATGACCTTGACATGACCGTGACAACTTTTGCAGTAAAAAAAGCCCCAGGCTTCTTTTTTTCCCACCTTTTTTGGTTCCCCCCCCTCTATCTCTCTAAGCGATTTCTGCTCTCTCTCTCTCTAAGGTATATTTTTTTTCCTCTCTTTCTCTTTCATTTGTATATGTATGTGTATGTGTATGTGTATATATATATGTGTGTATATGTATGTGTGTATGTGTGTGTATATATGTGTATGGTGGTGTGTGGTGGGGGAGGGGGGAAGGGGGTAATGGGGGTGGGGTGGTGCAGGTGTGGTGGGGGTGGGGTGTGGTGGGGGGAGGGGGGAGGTGGTGGGGTATGTGTATATGTGTGTGTATATATGTGTGTGGTTGTGTGTGGTGGGGGAGGGGGGAAGGGGGTAGTGGGGGTGGGGTGTGGTGGGGGGAGGGGGTGGGGTGGTGGGAGGGGGGGTGGAATTTTCTAACTAAAAATATGATAATATTTTGTTATAATTTGTTAAAACTATGTAAACCTTAGTATGAACGCATGGTTAGTGATAGTTAGAATTGTGTAAATGTTAGAAAAGTTCTAGAATTCATATGTTAAATTTAATTATATAAATATTTAAATTTGATAATAATTTTAGTCATGAAATTAATTCAATTAGGTAAAACCCTAGATAATTTTTAACAGAATTTGATAATCTTATATAAAGTTTAGTAAATTCACAAAATGTTGCCAAGTGTATGTTTTTAGGAATATCATTAGTTACTTGCGTGACCAACTATGTAGAATCCATACACATGCATGTTGTTAGAAAGTCTTAAATTTAATTCTCACTTTAATTTGTAGAATCTCCGTACTTGGTTGGATTTATCCCTTTATGATAATGAAATTTATGCTCCAATTATAATTATCTCATGTCATAATTTTATTGATAAACAATAAATTAATAAAGTAATAAAAATATGAAAATACCCCAATTGATTTAGTAAGATTCGTTCTAGACTTCATTACAAATTATTCATGCCAAACCCGACTCTCTTATAAGATATGCATATAGTGATAAAATATAATGAGGATAAGAGACTTTTAAAATATAAAAGAATCTCAAAGAATAAATATAAAGATAAAGGATTAAAGAAGTAGATAATTGCAGTGAATATACAGATAAGATGATGATAAAAGATCGTGCAATGAATAAGATGATAAAACACGCGTTTTGTTTCACGGTCATTGACCTTGAGACGACCGTGACAAAGAGTTGTCACTGTTATTGAACGTGACAAGGCCATGACAAATGTAGTTGTCACGGTCGTGGTGGGGGGAAGGGGGGAGGGGGTGGGGTGGTGTGTGTGTGTGTGCGTAGGTGTGTGCCTGTGTGCGTGGCAGGGGGAGGGGGGCAAGGGGTGTGGTGGGGGTGGGGGTGAGGGGCAGTGGTGGGGCAATTTTAACAATTGTATAGCTTTAATTAAGAAATTGTATAGCTTTAATTATAATTTTAATTGTATAGTTTTAGATGAAAGTAAATTAATAATTAGTGCCAATTTCATATGAAAGTAGGATTGTCCCTCATTGTAAATTAGTAAATTAATAATTGTATACTTTAATTGTTAGTTTATTTGATGAAATGTTGGGTTGGTTAGTTTTAAAAGTGGCATGACGTGTGCGTGTGTGTGGTGGGGGTGAGGTAGGGGTGTGTGTGTATGTGTACTATTAACATTTTTTTATCTGTACTAATAACATTTTTTTACAGCAAATGTCTCCTTCAGATATTAAGACGAAGATGATAATGTTGTTTATGATGATGTCGTCTGCACTCGGTGGTAGTGGAGGCGATGAGGGCTCCTCCACCCCTAGGCTCCCCAAATATGGAAAATTTGGGATTACCATCGAGAACAAATCGGAGCTATTAGCGAGATCCCTCGAGCTGCTAAAGACGGTCATCGACCCGGGGTTTATGAGTTGGAAGGAGGTGCCATATGAGCTCAAGTTAGCTGTTTGGGCGACACTAAAGGTAATATATTTATATTTACATGAATATTTCAATTTCAATTTCAATTTCAATTTCAATTTCATTTTATATTTATATTTATTCGCAACTAACATTGAATTTGTTGGACAAGAACAATTCAACTTGGATCCAAAGCTACGCGATTCTATCTTGGAGCAGTTGAGGGAGCAACACAAGACGTGGAAGAAAAATATGCGGACACGGTACTTTGGGAAAACACGAGAGTCCATTATACAATGGCGTGGATCCTTCCCGCCCAAGGAGTCCATCTCATTTTCACAATGGCAAAAGTTCATTGACAATGAGATCGAGGATCGACAATTGGCATCTCGCCAATTTGGGAGGGAAAACCGGGCAAAAAAGACGGACGTGCACTACTCCGGTCGGACCTCTTACGCAGAGGTGGAGCATCGGATGAAGGTAAGATTTAATTTTTCTATAACTGTAGAAATATATTATTCTTCATTATTTTACTTTGCGGGGACGATGCTAATTTTACTTTATTATATTTCAGGGGGTAGGGAGTGGGCCAGGGCGTAAGCCACATAGGCTCGATACTTATGTGCCTCTTCGGATGGAGAAGGGGAAGGACAATGAGGTGTCCCTAAGAGTCGCGGAGACGATTGTAAGTAATCCGACAGTTTAATTTTTGTTAATTACGTTATAATTTTTTAGTTTACTTATTTTACTAATCATGTTCTTTTTGTCGTTTCAGGCAAAGCTTAAGGAAGTGCATGAGTCACAGTCTGATGCCGACAAGGCGTCTTTGTCCATAGACGCACTCAGCCAAGTGCTTGGCTCTGATCGCAAGGGGAGGACAAGAGGGTGAGCTCACAGGTGGCCAAATCTAGGATCATCGGATTGGAGATGAGCGACACCGGGTCGGCTCGAACGGTGGATTCACACGACGCGAAGCTGTTCCGTTTGGAGGTGACGGTCGAAGATATGTACGCATTCATGAAGCGTACATTGGGCGGAGACTGAAAGGGTAAGGGGAAAGGGAAAGGGAAGCAGAAGGCAGTGGATGAGGAGGAGAAGGAGGAGGAGGTGCGGGAGAACGAGGCGCAAGAGGACGAGGATGTGGACCTCACTGCTTCTTCACCGTCACGTGTGTATTTTAATGATCCACTTCCTTATTTGGCTCCCTTTCCCAGACCACTGTCGACACTTGGTTGGCCGAGCGTGTTCATATTGGATGTATTTGATGGCCATCGGATAGGGTGGGGGTTGAGGGACCCGAATATCGGCGAGGGTGGAATAGTTCATGGAGGTGTGCTTCAAGGGATCGAGTCCAAAGTGCTTGTCATGCATGTGATACCCGGGAAGGAGAACTTCCTATTGTGGTTTCGCGAACAATGCGGCACGATGTATATTAGTTGGTGTGTCAATTCGTATATCGTGTGGCCAACTCACCTCCTCACATTGAGCCAAGACATGTAGTAACATTATTTTTAAGTTTGTACATTTTAATTATATTTGGATTATATTGTCATGTATATTGTTTCTATTTTGAATATTTGGATTATATCGTCATGAATATATACTTGCACTATCTTGGGTATATTTGGATATATGATGTTTGAATAGGTACAACCAACGTTGTTATAACAGGTACAAATATGCTGCTGGGCAGTGGCAGTGGACATACTGCCCAACAAATTTTTTTTCAATTCTGCCCAGAATTGTCACGGTCATTGACCGTGACATTTTTTTTAATATTGTTACAGGTTGGTCACGGTTGTTAATCATGATTAAACTTGTCACGGTTCATGACCTTGACAGGACCATGACAATTATAACGAACTTGTCAAGGTCAATGACCGTGACACGTTCGTGACAAAAAAATTTGTCTCTCCCAGAATTATCACGATCATTGACCTTGACAAGTCCAATTTGTCAAGGTCAATGACCGTGATAATAGTGCAGATTTGGTGTAGGTCAACACTATAACATTAAGCTATTAACCAATAGAAAACACTATGGCCATGTCGAGAGTAGGATGTCGATAAATAGGACTGTTGGTGTTTGAAATCTTTTAAGACCACAGACCCAACAAGTTCTCTCCACATAGCCTAAGACGGGTTAGTGGGGAGATGTGCCAAAATGAAAGACAAAGATATAAAGTAGTTTGGACCTCAACTGAGAATCCTGCGTCAACTGTAAAGGGTGTTTTTTGTATATCATGTTGCAAATGCAAATATTACAATAAAAAACCTATTGGGCTTTAACTATGGTGGTATATGGGGTTCCTCAGGTATTCACCATTAATTAAAAGACCTATAGGGAGTAACCTACAGACTCCTAAATGGGTCTCTTATCCTAGTTTATGAATTTACATAGAATATAAAGTACAAGTGTTTGGAAATGATTTGAATCCTCCTTTTTACTTAGTTAATAGTGGGTTATCTAGCCATAAATTGATAAACACTTAGGAGACAAAGACATCATAACTTATCTAATGTTTGTTGGGTGATCTCCCTCTCTTAAATGGTTGATTGATAATGATAGTGAGTTTGTTACACTCTTTTTCAGTCCCTTTAATTACTCACAATCCTTCCGTATATAAGCACTCCTTTTAAAAGGAATGAGTGGAATTAAGTAGTATAGGAAGGGTTGCCCTGCGATCTGATGACTATATAAACACTATGGAGTGATGATGAAAGGATTAAATATGGTGTAAGGTAGTTAATGGGAGAATTAAATATGTATGGGAGAATTCAATAATAGTGGGAGTGGGTGGTGGTTCTAGGTAGAACATTGCTTGTATCTTCAACATATTTACTAGAGAAGTTGTAGAAGCTCTGTTAGACATCTTAGGGGTCTTGTGGTGACTGAAGTCACTCTGAAATTATCTGAACTTGCTCTTATAATTTGAAATGGTAAATTATCATCGAATGAGGGGTTATGAACCTAGCATAGGTTAGCTCTTTCTAAGCATAAGTCTTATAGAGTAGTCTGAAACGTTAAAATTCTCATCCTGAGGTCACTCAACATATCCTTTATTTTTTGGTAGTACGAATAAATACCTTGTAGGTTTGAGGAAAATGTGTTGGTCTTTGATCCCATGGTGGACCCTTTTCTAACATAGTCATTATCTTTAAGGATTGATATTTATTTGGTGGAGGTCTTTTGGAGGACCTTAGGACATTTTCTTGTCCATGAGGGAATGTAAATGGCCATGAACCTTCGGTTGCCTAAGAAACCAACTATGGTGTCATTAGAATCCCCTATTTCTTCCTAAAATAATTGAAATGGGAAATAATTATCCATTTATATAAGCAAGGGTAGCAATGTAACTAGCCAATTGTAATTTTTTCCATAATAAAATTGCACTGGGAAGGCACATGCATCGAGTATAAAAGGTAGAAAAATGTGGTGTATCAGATTTTAGGTCTATATGAATTAACCCCTTAGGCTGATTAAGACCCTCACCATTCACTATTGCAGTTAATTCTTCCTTTCATGAGCTTCTTCTATGTAATAAAGTGATAAATCTTTTCACAATCATGTCTTTGAAAACCTTTTTCCCTAACAAGTTTTGAACCCAAGTCCCCTCTCGGCTCTAGCTCCCTATGTCACTTTGCCTTCCCCTATTGATCAATGGTATGGAACTTTAGCCGAGCCCCAAATTGGGTAATTACATCTAGTGGCAAAGTTTTCAAATACTTAGGGCCCAGTGAACCTATTTTTTGGGTGGGGCCCAAGTTTCTTCAAGAATTATCCACAAAGACTTGGAGAACATTCGTGTAAGATATCAGATTCTAAAAAATATAACCTTGAGGGCTGGTAGGAATCATAAGAGATCTTTCTCTTTGGCCCCAAATCACATATTATTCAATGAGTGTATCGCATCTTATGTGTCTAGGTTTCCTCTGCCTCATCCAGCGGTGGAGATTTTGATGTTAATTGAGGTATCCCTGAGCCAGATTATTGCTAATTCTTAGAGGCCCTTGATGGATACTATCTTAACTTGTAGGGAGACAAATGGAGTTTTATGTCTCCCCGTCTTAGTTATTAACCTAATATAGGTTTCAAGAATAAAGGAAGACAAAGTAATTTGGTTTGAAGTACTCCCCCCACCTCCACCCCCAAATCCTACTATTTTCACAAGGGATAGACACAACGCTCCTAAACAATGTAAGAAAATATTATTCTTTGTTCGTTGGGTTTGGGCCACCCCAAAATATATGGAGTATATCAAGTGTCATACCATGTGGTATACTCCCAAGCTCTCGATCAGATTACTTTTAATTATAAACTCATACTCAACAAAAGAAACCATATTAGCACGTATTCTTTTATAGAATATGTTGTTCTTATCAATGAGCAGTCTCAGAGGATGAATAAGGTTCTAAAGATGGAGACTACACCCTTTGAGGTGTTGATAACCCCCAATCACCGTATAGAAATGTTATTAGACCTCATCCAGAGGAAGATTCTTTTGGAAGGTTGACTAAGGCTCCACAAATTATTGTTAGGGATATGTAAGTAACTGAGGCTTTCACCTTAGTACAAAAAAATCATAAGGTGAGAGTCGTCGATGTTACTAAAGTCTCAACTACTATCCTAAAAGTACCAGCGGCAAATGAAGGTGAAGATGATTGGGTTAAGAAAGGAGTTGAGGTCCCTTCAAGTATATAATCAATAGATGAACATGAATAGACGAGGATGGCTAGGCATCAAGAAACGCTGACCTATACCCCTCCATTTGTGATTTTGGGTGTAATTGTATAACATTTTTATAGGTTTATATTGGTTGTCTCCCGTGTCAAAAAATTTGTATATGTGAAGTGATATAAACTTGTTCCATTTGAGTGAAGCGCAATTAAGAGTATAGGTTGAACCTTGAAATAATTGGACATCTTGGTCGCCACTCATTAAATATTTTTCTTTCCATACGATTCACATAGATCTCAAGTTGAATACATATCCTTTTATGTAGTATATGAGAATTATATTTGTCTACTCACACGTGTACAAAAGTTTTTTATGTAAAAATGTATGAGTTTTTAAACTTTGGGGATCAAGTTTTTTTTAAATCTTGTAAAAACTTTTTGAGGCAAATATTTTAGAGGAAGGTGTTTGTATTTTAAAATTGTTTAGCTTGTTTAGTGTGTTTTCTACCTTAAACATTCTCATAGTGTCTTTTGATTCTCGTGCGCATGTAGGCATTCACATAGCTGCACTTTATCCCTGTGCGCATGACTTTTGTTCGAATTTCACACTAGAGGAATCATGAGAACAATTATACTTAATCGTGCACATGATGCGACCGAAATTTTGAAAAATCATATTTAATGGAGTTTTTCCCTCCCATTTGTTAAGATCCGACTTCTACACAAGTGAAACTTTACCATGAACGATTTTTGAGAGTTGAATGTTTTTGTTCTTCCCTTCAAATTCCTTTTTTACTTCTTCCTCACAATTGATCAAAAGTATATATCAATTCATGGATCTTCAAGTTTTCTGACTAAATTTTGAGAGATTGTTTTAGATCATCATTAACCTTTGATAATTTCAACAATCTACCTTGGTTCAACATGATCAATTACCTCACGATCTAAAATTGGAAGCATTTCAATCTATTATAGAGATGAAAGTGTGGCGTGACTTCAAAGAGGATAATGGAGTTCTTTGTGTGTTGCATAGATCTTGCAATGGATTCTCCTTAGCTACGGGGGACAGTTGAAAAGTTCATAGGTAACTACCCAATAATGATTATGTGTGAGATACCTTCTTAACTTTTGCCAAATTATCATTCAAGTAGCAATTAGAATTGGAGTGCGTCCATGTTTTTTACCCCTAGGTGGGGATTTTTCGTCTAAAAAACTGTCTTATGAATTTTTAGGCTTGTGTCTTATATCCATGAGCATTTGTTTATCACACGCATCACTTTATTTGGTTTTGAATCAAACAATTTTCATTAAACTTGACTTAGTTATGTCTGTTTAAATCTCTGCACGTACACTAACTTGATTCCTCTGTGTGCATGTGTTTTAATGAGTCCTTTTAATTGTATTTTGCTAATTTTTCTTTTAAGATATTGTTAATTTGAAGAATTTTTAATGAAATTTAAAATTTGGGCACATGAAGATTTCAAACCTATTCACACCCCTCTATCTTTGGTGTAGGTCATTCATACACAATTCTCAGATGGTATCAAAGATAAGTTGCTCATTTTAGGTGTAGCAACTTGAGTTTGATCCTTATTTTGTGTGTTTGCTTTTTCATTTGTGTGTTTTTATGGATTTGTCTGACATGTTTGCAATTAAAGTGAGTTTTAATTTTTGGATATATCATAATGTACTTCACGACCTAGGAAAAATTCACTCGACTCTAGTGAGTCTAGTTTTAAGGTTGGTCACAATGAGAATGATGAGATTGATGATGAAGAGTTGAGCGAGAACAATCATCTGTATAACAAATTATTTCATGAGTCACTCAAGTTGATGAAATATAACATTAAGATGAGAGACAAAATTAAATGTTTTAAAAAATAAATTGGTTTGTTGAGAGACAAAGATGAAATGATTTTACAATGCAAGTATGAGTTAAAGAGAGTCAATGAACAAAATTCTTCATCTGAAAAAGAAAAAGGAAATTTTGTTGAGTTGAATTATGATCTTAGAAAGGAATGCAAAATGTTTGAACTTGGGGAAAGAGAATATAAAAAAGAAGTTGTTTATATTATGAATGACTTGTTTAGTGCCTTAAAAATGAAGCTTGCTTTAGAGGAACTTTCGAAAATGATGAACAAAATTCTTTTTGAAAACTCTTTAATTTCTAATGGTGCTAAAGGGATTGCTTTTGATTATTTTAACCCTCCTACTAACTATTTCATGGATTACATATGAGAAAAGAAAAATGATGTCCAAGAGAGTTATACTCCAGTTAACAAAGAAAAAATGGCTTCTAAAGGAAAATATATTGAGGACAAAGTCTTGTCCATTAAAATCACAAATGTGAATATTGCTAAGTTTTAGAAGAATCAAACTGTCATTCAACCCAAATTATGAGCAAAAACTAAAAAGAAACATTTTGAAATAATTAGTTTACATAAAAATGTTCACATCTTTCGACATTAAACAAGTTTTCAAATAGAGATAGAGTTTTTCAAAATCAAGGATTTCAACATTTTTAATAAAGGAATGTGAACTTTGCTTGGAAAACTTTTCAAACCTATAAGTGTTCTTATTGTTACATGATATCACACTTGAGAATGTTTTTTTTTTCAAATTACAAAGAGATGAGCAATTTTCTATCTCAACTTCCAAAGGAAGAATGATTTTCAAGGAAGGAATGCGAAACTTGAAAACGAGCTTAAGAAACTTCAAAAGGAGGTGATTGAGTTGAAGAAATGTGCTAGTGAGAAACAAAAATTGGTGACAATGGAAACTAAACATGTAATGTTGTGATTAAAAATTTAAAAGACTCAAATTTGATGAATTGGTATTTAGACAGTGGTTTCTCTAGGCACATGACTGCATTGAAACAATTTGTCACTACATTATGATGGTGGTACAGTGAAGGTTACCGAGACAAAAACTCTACATAATGTCTTGTATGTGGAAGAACTTGACGCTAATCTAATTGACATAAGTCAATTGTGTGACGTTGGACATTAAGTGAGTTTTTCTTAGAAGAAAAGTATTTATTTAGGAAAGATGATAGTGTATATTTGATGAGGGGTGTTTGTTCGAGCAAGAATGTTTATGTTTTGGAGCATGAGCCTAGTATAGTTTATCTAAGGGCCAAGATTGAGTCGATTTATTTGTGGCATCAAAGGCTAGGGAACATAAATTTTCTAGACATAGAAATTATTTCTAAGAAAGAAAGAGTGAGATCTTTTCCTATGTTTGGGAAGCCCGAAATTAAGGTTTGTAGGAAAACAAATGAATAATTCCCATAAAATGAATAAAATAACTACCTTTAGCCTCTAGAGTTAGGTCATATTGACTTGATGGGTCCCTTAAAAATCAAAAGCATAGGTGACAAGAGATATTATTTTGTGACGGTCGATGATTACTCTAGGTTTATATTTTTTAGATTTTATGAGACATAAGAGTGAGCCATTTAAGATCATCGTGTTTGTTTATAAGACAATTCAAAATGAACAATCTTGTAATACCCCATATTTTTATGCTATATTAATTTGGGGATTTATTAAATTTAATGTGAATTAATTATTTAATAAAATTCGGAAATTAATTATGTTATAATTATTAACGTGACGAGAGTTAGTAATTATGAGAAATTTGTCTAATGTTACTAATGAGCAAAGTAATATATAATATTGGTTATATTGAATGTCACGAGTGAATAAAATGACAATTTTGGAAATTTGAGTCGGTACGCGCCCGTGTTGCGTCGGGACTAAATATTGATAAATAAAAGTGAATATTTTATAAGTTGTTCGTATGGTTGTTTTGAGTGTGCCAACGCGTCCGGAAGGGTCGAGATAGTCAGAAAAGTGTGCCTGGGGGTTTAGTTTGGGTCTCGGGGCATTTTTTAGGCCTAATTAGTACCCCGGGAGGGCATTTTGGACATTTCACATTTTTGGGTAATTAAACCCACGAAAATTAAAAGGGTTATATCAGATATCTGGGTTATCGTCTAGGGTTAGAAAGCTCAATACACTAGAACGGCCATTGGAGAAGAGAGGAGAGAGCTCTCAAGGCATTCCAAGGCTCAAAACTCAACCGTTTGCACCACCGCCAACGCGTAGATCGCGAGACGGGGAACGCAACCACACCAAACCATAATTCTGAAAATCCCAGGAAAGTGTTTATCTTTCTTATTTCATTGATGCATCTTTCATATTAGTTTAGGAGTAATTAGAATGAGTTTTTATGGAAGAAACCTAAAAGATGAGATAGGAAAATTGAATGTAGGGATGGATAAATTGTTATTCTGGATACCCCTTAACATGTAGAGGGTTGAACCACGAATTTATGAGGTGGTAGATGAAGAAAATTCTGGAAAAGATGGATTGGAACATATTAATGAAATTCTAGGGTTCTTGAGATTTTATATGAATTTGGGGCTTGTTGATCCATGTTTAATAATAGAAATCTACATGCTTTATGTTGAAATTTCATAGTATGATGATGTAATGTCAGTAGTATATATTTTGGGTCAATTGGGTATGAAAAATATGGATTTGGTGAATGTTAGAAGATGAAACCCGTAACTCTAAATCTGCAGATTTCCCAGACCTGCCTGATCAATCGATCGAGCCCAGAGCTTCGATCGATCGAGCCCTAGACCTCGATCGATCGACCCCTCCTGGCAGACTCATATCTCCCCTTCTTAATTAGTTGAAATTCGCTTTAATGAGGAGAAATTCATGGTCACCCTTATAAATATGTTTTGGGAGATAAAGAGGACCAGTAGGGTATATGAATAAATTTTGGGACCTCTAATATATGACGAGAATTGTATTTTTGGGATAATTATATAAGGAATGATGAAACTACGTATTTAAAGTGAGAGATTACATCAAATAGTTATGATAGAGAATAGATGAATACCTACTGAATTTTATAATTGGGAGGATAAAGCCATGAGAGTTATGTGGTAAGATTGGAATAATACCGAATCAAGGTTAAAAACGAACCGTTATATGTGTTTACTAAAAAGGTGAAAATAAGGATAAAAGTCGTAACTATGGGATTTGAAATATACCCAATATTGATATGGTAATATTAGTATAGTTATATGTTTGTGTTTGCATATACTATCTATGTGTGAAAAACATACCCACGCTACTTGCTATCCCGGAGGTTGCCGCGCTGGGACGATCTTATCCTGTGTTACCTTATGGGGGATATTGACTCGTACCCTTGAAGATATATATCCTTGGTACAGGCTATCGATTTGATAGTTCAGACGGTCCTAAGAGACGCGGGTATGTGCCATGCTCTCAGAGACTTGGAATCTATGCTTCGCCTCAATATTGTTGTGTATGTGTTAATAAAATTCTAGAGTGATTCTGAATTTGTATTACCCTTAATACGAGTGATACGGGGTTTGGATAGTAGAGTATGCCCGCACCATAGTTTTTATGTGGGGTGCTGTTATGATATATATATTTTACGAGTAGTTAATATATATATGAAATTCTGAAATCTGGAACTGCCTACTGTGATTTGATGTGTAGGACATGGTTGATGACTCAAATTGTAATACTTGTTTTGAGAAAGTATAATATGACACTGGAAAACTTTATAAATTAATAAAGTTAGAACGAGAATTTTGGGATACTAATTGAAATATTCTTTTCAAACAATTGTATCGTTCAATTTTAAATCCTGTGAATAACCTAAGATAAGTTAAATCATTGGGGAAAGATAGTGTGATCTATGACGAGATAGACCATTGGGAAGGTTAGTGGGTTAGGTGTGCACATTAGAAGAGAGGTGAGAATTTCTCAAGAGAGTGTCGTACTAATATGTTGTTGCATTAGCCTGTAATCAATTTAAATACTTGCTAAACGAATTTTTAAATCATATACACTATCGGGCTCTGACCCGTTTCCATTTCTATTTCTCTCTTGTATATATATATGTATATTACAGGTGCCCAGCCACAGGGGCGTCTTGCATAGGGTCCTTTGGCAGGAACGCGCTGCAGCTTAGGTGGGAGTTATAGGCCTGTTGTTTAGACGACTTCATCCATTTGATTATACTCTTTGTTTTTAAAATAAAATTTGGAAAGTAAGGTTTAAAAATGGTTTTGACACTTAGCTTAATTAATTAGGGTGTTTAAATTTGAAAAGTTATTTTTACGACAGTGATGCTAAGAATGAACCAACTGTTCACCTTGATTTTAATCTAATAAAGGAGTGATCGCCCGGTATTTAATTACGCGGGGTGTCACAAGTGGTATCAGAGCATCAGGTTCTAGTGTCCATAGGATCTGTACGGTGTGACACCTCGCCTAATTAATCCCGAGTGATCAGTCCTAATTCAAGTTAGAAAAGGTTTCTCAGTTGGTCCATTCTTAGCATCACTGTCGTCTTTTTAATTACAAACCACCTAAGTGAGAAAAGTAGACTGGTGCCAATTTTTATCTTTCAATTAATTAAATAAAACTCATGCGGAACATATAATAATACACAATAACAGTTAATTAAATAACCATCCACAATTAAAAACACTTAACCGAATAAACCATCGGTCCAAATATCCAATACAAGTAAATATCAGAAAACATCTCAACAAGTCTACTACTGATAAATGAACCGTGAGCGACAAGCTCAGATAACTACAAGAGAGTCTCTACAAGAATGAAAGAAGGAGGCGTCTAGAAAAACCCCGCAACATCCACATGTGCTACAGCAAGGATACCTGGAATAGAGTCAAGCTTGATGCCTTTGTGGTTGGACACCTAAAAGGTATTTAAAGGAATTTTATAGCAAGGGTTAGTACCCAAAAACATTTGAAAACATTTAACAAATGATTAACTTGCAGTAATAAATAAATATGCATGCTCTTCATATTTTAGTTAGTGCCGCACTCTCTTGAGGACTTCCTCACCCTTCCTCTAATGTGCACAACTAACGCTTCCATTTAATTTACTAGGTCCTACGCTCCTAACCCAATGCTTATTTTAACCCTTGAATTTTACCTACTCTAACCGAGTATGCCTTAATTCATGATTTTTAAGTTATTATAAACGTCAACTTAATTGAATCATTACTCCTTTTAATTTCATATAACATTCACACCTGTTATGCACATAATACATTTCTCACTATGTATTAATTATCCCCTATATAATTATTTACCTAATTATATATTTAATCATATTACAGTATTCACAAACATACTGAAATAACATTTAATACAAACTTTCGACCAAGTTAGAATACTCACAAAATATAAATTTTCCCAAGTGCTATCCCATTAGGTGTATTCACGTAACCAAGTTATCCAAGTTAGATTCGCTCACTAACTTTGATTAACATACGAATTGGAGGCGGTCATATTCCTTCCCTAAAAGTGAGATACCCCTCACCCATACAACGGACGCTATGACCTGGGATTATACTCGCCCTACTCCTCAAGCTATGGGATTCATCCACTGCACGCAACCTCCTCCTATAGCACTAGAGTATACACTAATAATATTCATTCACTGATATTAATGCCCGCACTATATATATATATATATATATATATATATATATATATATACTATCACACTCCGTATATATATATGTATAAAAATATATAAAATGTCCAGGCTACACCATGTACTAAATCCGTGACACAAGCCTATTTAAAATTTAGAGTTATGGTCCAACCCTAATTATTAATTAATTCGCACATTAATTAATTAAATCACCTTTGGTGTCGCCCCCACCATAAAATTTGACTTACTCTCGTTGTCCGAAATCACCTCACCCGAGTCTAAATTCCCGACTTCCAAATTTTTAAATCATGACGTGACACCCAAAAATTTCTCAAATCCTAATTAACTTTACTCATGATTAATCAGGTTTAAACTCATGTATTAATTTCCCATAATTAATTACATAAAGATTTATTATATAAATTTTCTTTTATATACATAACTTGGCAGAATTGCCGAAATCTGCCGACCTTCGATCGATCGACCCCTGACCTTCGATCGATCGATCGAGCAGGTCTTCGTCTTCTTCGCGAAGATAGAATCATCCATGGATGAAAACTCTCAAACCCTAATTCCTTCTACCAGTAACCTCAAGCCCTCTTAGCATTAATACATGTTAGAAACCTTATTAGGAACCTCCAGAATGTCCACCAACATCATTAATTCGTCCATTAACTACAATTTCTGAATTTGGGGAAATATCCAGCTTTAATTCCTTACACATTTACATCCCAAATCCCTTCACCAAATTTATTTCTAGTTATCCAGATATTATCCTACCAGATATGTATCAATTTATAATATCAGATTTCTACAAGAATCCTCATTCAAATTCGTAAATCAGATTATTATTTTTCAAAACCTCATGTTTATGCCATGAACACCCAAAATGAATTTTTATCAAACACATCCCATGAATATGAATTTCAAAAACAGATTCAATGCTATTGCAAGTTATCCACTTGCCTTAGGTTTCGTAGTGTCTGATTCGGAGATGAATTTCCAAGGTTGAAGATGATCCATGTTGGCTCTCTAGTGATCCCAAAGCTGCCTTTAACTGCTATTAGGGTTCTTAATACACTTAGGCTTTTCTAAAACCCTATCAGCCGTTTTATCATTCCTTCCAATTCCTTAATTTACCTAATCCCGTTTTTTGCCTAATGGGCCAAGCCCAAGTGACCCAAATGCACCCGTGTGGGCCTGGCTATGTCTAAAAACGCCCCGTGACCCGTTTACTACCCCCGGGTACACTTTTCCGACTACCTCGGCCCATCTGGACACAATCGTACACTCAGAATTGGCATCCGAATTAATTTATAAAAATATTTATCCCCTCACCCGTTTAGTCTATACCGACTTCCGGTTGAGATAAGTGCATACTCTGTCATTAATACTCAAAATGACTTAAATAAATAATTACTATTCACTTAGTAAATAACTTTTCATAAATATTAACCATTTACTCCTCGATTAATATTTAAATAAAATTTCCCTAATTAATTCAATTAAATTACGACTCACAAGTTATTTTCAATTCCCGAATAAATTAAATATTTAATGCATGAAAATGCGGGGTGTTACATACTCCCCCCTTACAAAGGAATTTCGTCCCCGAAATTAGGTCATACCTGTGATGAAAAGCTCTGGATATTGCTCCCGCATATCCTCCTCCCGCTCCCAGGTAGACTCATCAATGTTGTGATGACCCCACTGTACTCTAACTAGTGGAACAACCTTGGATCGTAATTTCCATTCGCTATGGTCTAGGATAGCCACCGGCCTCTTCTCATATGAGATGTCTGGCTATAAATCAATTTCTTCGAGTGGAATGTGCCAGAAGGCCCTCTCACTCCGACGATATTTCTTCAACGATGCTACATGGAACACGTCGTGTATCTGCTGAAGATGCTCCGGTAATCCCAGTCTGTAGGCTACAGGCCCCACCCTCTTGATAATAGGGAAAGGTCCCACGTACCTCGGTGCTAGCTTACCCTTCTTGCCGAATCTCATCACCCCTTTCATGGGGGACACCCTGACCAATACCTGATCCCCAACCTCTAACTCCACATGTCTCCGTGAAGCATCAGCATAACTTTTCTGCCTATCCTGAGCTATCCGAATCCTCCCTCGAATTAGCTCTATCTTGGAAGATGTCTCCTGAACAATCTCCAGCCCCAAAAGTTTGTTGTCCCCCACCTCTAACCAACAAGCGGGTGAACGACAAGGTCTCCCATATAATGCCTCGAATGGTGCCATGCTGATCGTGAATTGGTAAGAGTTATTATATGCAAACTCTACCAGAGGAAGATATTTCTCCCAACCTCCCCCAAAGTCTAGTATACACATTCTGAGCATATCTTCCAACATCTGATTGACTCTCTCGGTCTGCGCGTCAGTCTGTGGGTGATAGGCTATACTCAAACGTAACTCCGTGCCCATGGCCTCCTGAAAACTCTACCAAAAATGGGCCACAGAGATCTTGTCCCTATCCGACACAAAATTAATCGGTACCCCATGCAGTTTCACAATCTCCGCAATGAATAGCTGTGCATAACGCATCGTCTCAAAGTCTGTGCGAACCGGTAGGAAGTGGGCCACTTTGGTCAACCGATCCACAATAACCCATATGGAATCGTGACCCTTTTGTGATGTCGGTAACCCTGTAATGAAGTCCATAGAGATGCTCTCCCACTTCGACACAGGAATTTCAAGTGGCTGTAGCATCCCTGATGGTCTCTGATGGTCAACTTTCACAAGCTGACACGTGGCACATTTTGAAACAAATTTTGCTATGTCCCGTTTCATCCATGCCCACCAATACTGCCTTCTCATATCTTGATACATCTTATCCCCACCGAGATGTACCGCGAATCTCGACCCGTGAGACTCCGTCATAACAGCGTGCCTCAATTCCGCATCCTCTGGAACAATCAACCTCCCGTTATGGCGTAAGCCTCCCTCCGAGCTGATAGAGTAGCCCTTTGCTCCCTCAGCTAGCAACTGGCTCACCCTATCCCGGAAGGTCTGATCCTCTGCCTGAGCCCTCACAACCCGCATAATGATCTCGGGTGTGATGGATAATGCTGACATGCAAGCCCTGGCTACATCATCCTCGTATCGAAGTTCTCTCCACTTCGCTTTCCAGACTTCTGATATTTCCCCAGTCGGTCTCCGACTCAATGCATCTGCCACCACATTAGCTTTACTAGGATGATACTGAATATCAAGCTGATAGTCTTTCACGAATTCTAGCCATCGCCTCTGTCTCATATTTAAATCCTTCTGAGTGAAGAGATACTGAAGTGATTTGTGATCCGTGAATAGCGTGAAATGCTCCCCCAGGAGATAATGTCTCCATATCCTCAAAGAAAAAACGACTTCTGCTAACTCCAGGTCGTGAGTGGGGTAATTCCTCTCGTGGGGCTTTAGCTTCCTGGGCGCATAAGCTATAGCCCTTTCCTCCTGCTGAAGCACACCCCCAAGTCCCTCTAAGGATGCGTCAGTGTAAACCCAATACTCTAATCTTCCTTTTGGCAATGCAAGTACGGGTGCAGATGTCAACTTGTCCTTTAACTCGTCGAAGGCTAATTGACAGTGATCATCCCAAGTGAAAGGTACCCCTTTCCGGGTAAGATTCGTCAAAGGGCCCGCAATCTTCGAAAATCCTTTGATGAACCGTCTGTAATAATCGGCCAACCCCAGAAAACTGCGCACTTCTGTCGGTGTTGTGGGTTATCCCCACTCCCTCACCGCCGATACTTTACTTGGATCCATCGCAATACCCTGGTCTAACACCACGTGGCCAAGGAACTAAACCTCCAGTAGACAAAATCCACACTTACTGAATTTGGCATAAAGTTGGTGATCCCGTAATGTCTGTAACACTATATGTAGGTGCTATGCGTGCTCCTCCTCGGTACGCGAAAGATCAGAATGTCATCAATGAACACGATAACAAACTGATCGAGAAACTCCATGAATACTCTGTTCATGAGGTCCATGAACACTGTTGGTGCCTTGGTGAGTCCGAATGGCATCACCCTGAACTCGTAAGATCCATACCGCGACAGGAAAGCGGTCTTCGGAACATCTTCCTCTCGGATACGTAGTTGATGATATCCTGACCTTAAGTCGACCTTAGAGAAATAAGACACCCCTCTCAACTTGTCAAATAGGTCATCAATCCTAAGCAACGAATACTTATTCCGTATCGTGGCCTTATTCAGCTCTCTATAGTCCACGCATAACCGTAGTGAGCCATCTCAATTTTTCACAAATAACACTGGTGCACCCCACGGTGACGTACTCCGTCGTATGAAACCCAGACCCAAAAGCTGCTGAATCTGCTCCCTCAGCTCACGCATCTCTGAAGGGTCCATACGATATGGGGCCCGAGAAATTGGCCTCGTCCCCGGTGCTAAATCGATCACAAATTCGATTTCCCTGCTAGGTGGTAACCCTGGTATTTCCTGAAACACATCCTCAAAGTCTCTCACCACTAGGATTGAATCCAATGGAATAGCCACCTTCTGTGAGGTTTCCTCCTCAATGTAATACAAATGCATGCGTGACCCTCCCTCGGGTAGTGGCATTGCTATTAAGAACATCTCATGTCCTGGAATGGAGAACACGATAGTCCTCTCATAGCAATCCACCGTCGCTCGATAACCTGCCAACCAATCCATACCCAAGATGACATCGTACCCCTCCATATCTAACACTAGTAGGTCTGCTGCTAAACTAAGTCTCCCGTTCAAAATGTCTACACCCCGATAAATCGAGTGAATCGTAGCCCCGCTGCCAACTGGAGACTCTACACACATCCTAAGACCTCCTGCGGTCTCTAGTAGTCCGTCCCGTTTAGAAAAATTTAATTTAGTGAATGAATGTGATGCTCCCGTATCAAAGAGAATACTACCCTCACAACCATGAATGAGAAACATACCCTCAACTGCTGGAGGTGCTTGCTTCGCCGGGGGATTAGGAACATCCCGGACGTTATACACACGTTCGTAGTGCATCTTCCCCTGCTGAGGTGGGGCGGGTGCTGCTGATGGTAATTGCCCCCGTTGCCCCTATTGGGCCTCCTGCTGTTGACCTCTGCCCCTCTGTGGGCATTCCCTCTTGAAATGTCCTGGCTGGCCACACACAAAACAACGTCTCTGACCATCCCCCTGTCATTGGCCCTGTTGGCCCTGACGTGGCTGGCCTTGGCCCTGCTGGCCTCCCCCATTGTTCCCTTGGCCCTGACAGCCCTGAGGAACCTGCTGTTGTTGGTTTGGGATCGGCTGACCCTGCCTGAACCCCTGTCCTCCCTGTCAAAAACCACCAGGCTTAAACTTCTTAGCCTGATTCCCTTGCTGACTACCCGTCTGCTGCTGAGTACTACTTGTGTCACTACTAGTATCAGCCTTGCCCTATTGGCTCGGCCCCCCTGTTTGCTTGCTCCCCTTCGCATGGAAGCGATGGTCCTAGAAGTGTACAGTGTGGCATTAACGACGTCTGTATACGTTACTAACATCGAATTCCCAATTAAGTGTTGCCTGATTTGCCAGGCTAAACCGTCCATAAACCTCGATTTCTTCCGCTCCTCATCGCTCACCTCATTTGGCACAAAGTTTACCAAACGGGTGAACTCTTCCTCGTAGTCTGCCACTGATCGGTCACCCTGAACTAAATCACTGAATTTCTTCCTCATCTCAGTCTCTACTGCTAGTGGGAAGTATTTGCGATCGAACCGCACCCAAAACTCTGCTATCGACATCAAGTCTCGCTCCCCGGCGTTGGTAACTGACTCCTACCACTGTAAGGTTGCCCCTGATAGACGAAAGGTAGCAAGCATCTGCTTCTGTACCTCGGTACACTCTAGCATGTGCAGATGGCGCTGAATGTTCTTCTTCCAGTCACAAGCCTCTATCACATCTGTACTACCCCGGAACTCAGGTGGGTGACCCTTCTGAAAGGTCTCCCTAACTCTCTGCCAAGATGGTGGCCCCACTGGAGCCTGAAATGGTCTAAATTGTTATCGTAAAATGATATGGAAGTTTGGTTATGAACCTAGCAGAGATGGTCCACTGGACTAGTTTGAGACTTGAAAATGCTCGTCATGAGGTCACTAAACTTGGTCTTTAAGGTTTGGTACTCCAACTTAATGCCTTATATCTTTAAGGATACTATTATGGTGTGTGACCCTGTTGTGGGACCTTTTCTAATATATTAATTGTCTTTTAGCATTGATACTAATCAGCTGGAGATCTTTGGAAAACCTTGGGACTTCTTCCTTTTTATGAGGGAAGATAAAAGGCCATGAACCCTCTGAATACCTAAGAACCCAACTATGGTATCATCATATGACAAGGTTTCTAGAACAAAAATTTCGCTTCTTTAGTCTTATTGTGACGACGCTTCTTGAAGGATGAGAGTGATAGACTGAAGAAGGATCTTGAGGAGTAAAATAAGGTCAAAGTTGATCTGGAGAACAAATCGTAGAAGTTCAGGAAGATTATCCTAGCATAATCCTAATCCTATAAGGGATAGCTTAGATTGAGATATTACCATTCAAAAGATTCAAATCATTGGTTTGATACAATTTTTCTCAAAACATGGAACAAGTCTCCCACGCGTACCCTACCTCAGAAAATTCTTAAGACATAGAAGGTGAACACCAAAACCCTATATTTGCACGTATTTGAATAAAAAGAGACACCTTATGGATTTTTATTATTATCTTAGGAGAGTTTATAATATTCCTATAAACAACCATTTCATTATCTGCAATTTGAAGTTGAACCACATAGGTCAAAACACTAGGAACCACTCTAGAAAAATCAATTATATGACTAAAGCTAGGCAGTTTATAGGTCCAAATAGTAAGTTCAATGTATCTTCTAAGAATAAAAAAAATTAACTACCAAACGCCATATTCCAATTGTTAGATCTATTTGTCTTAATACATTCGACTAGGATGCTCAATAAATCTTTAGACATGGTGTGTCTCACTTTATTCCCTTAATACTCATAATTATGAACCTCTAACTGATAGAGAGAATTCTTTTCCCACGTGGTTACTTTGTGTGTTCATAAAAACTAGGTGTGCCTATACTTGATTACATTCCTAGTCTCGATACCAATTTTATTTATCTTGGATTCCTTTATAATTCATTATATTGTCATAAGTGTCTCAATTTTTTCATATGTTTTTGAAAAAAAAAGGAAAAAACAAAATGTTTTTTTCTTAGCCTTTGAGATTTATTTTATTTTAGGTTTAAAAATGAAATATACATAAATATTTTGTTTTCTTTTGAATGTTTTGGAATTTTTATAGAAATAATAAAAAATATTCTATGTAATTTTTGTGGATAGATAATATTAAGAAAATTAAAGATGTACGGAAATTATCTTGTTATCTATTCCCCTATTCTTGGATTAGAAACCTATGAATGAACTGAAAAACATAGGAGGGTTTTTCATAATCATTCATATAAAGTTATCCAAGAACAACTCTTGTCTTTTCTTTACCATATTGCAAACATACATGAGTTGAACTAAGGTGGATTTTGGATTTTGATCCTAAAAATTTACTTGGACTCGTTTTCATTAAATTAGGTCCTATTTTCTAATATATGTCTTTTAGATGTGCATGAAACAACCATTCCTTGTGAGCTCATACAAAAATGATGAGAGAAGAATTTTTAAGAAATACCAAAAGGAATTATATATAGCATTGGCAAGAAACATATATTTATTCGCTAATGAGAGAAAAAGAAAATTAAATTATCCATGAGATTTGAAGAATCTTAAGTAAAAAATTTCCAATTCAATTATCGAGACATTAATTACGATTCTATATTTTCACCAATTGAACCAAAGTTGTGTAAACTGATTACTAATTTTATCTTGACCTAAGCATGCATCTAGGTGATATAGGAAGATTAAAATTAATAGTCACCCCACACGATGATGCACAGGGAAATCCCACAACGGGAAAAATCTAGTACGACCTAGCCACACAAGTCAACTATGATATAGGTATTTATATAAGGACGATTTAGACCTACTTAATGACTCCATGCCTTAAGCGTTGACGAGCTTCATTACTCATTGAAACTTTCTTCATAGCCACTATTGGATGCCTAGGCAGGTGCCTCCCATACTTATTTCTCGAATCATTACAGTCGTCTCCCAAAGCAAACACAAAATCGTCCACTCAAAATGATACTCAATTAAGAGGAAAAGTATTGGTGCAAGACAAACGATGTCTCAAACATACATATTAGGATGATTATTGGATCTCAAATAATAGGGTGTTAAGTAGGGTTTAGGAGGCTCTAGATTTGTCTCCAAAAATCACTTTTTCAAAGCCTCTTCCTAAAATAATTTTGTGATCCCCTTTATTTATTGAAAAGTGGAAAAAGTCGGCGGCATGAATTTTGAGGTAACTCGTTCGAGCGAAGATAGTAAGGTTGTTCGAACGAGTTACTCCTTATCGTTTGAACCAAATAGAGTTGTTCAAATTAAAATGATAAACTCGATCGAACCATTTTCAAATGACTTTCACATGACAACATTCTTCCTAGCCAAAAACATTTCCCTCAAATCTCATTCGAATCTTATTTCAATTAACACCCATACCTCTATAAAAAAAACATATATATCGTTCGAACAAACAATGTAAAATAATTTGAACAACAAAGCGTAGTCATTTGAACAAATTTAAAATAAAATATTTTTGCAAAAGATATCCTAATTAAACATTTAAAAACTATCGTCCAAAAAATGTATCCAAGGATCAAACATATATGCATTCATACCTTCCCGAGATCCCATAGATGATGAAGAGGAAACTTGGCACAAATCTCATAATGATGTGATCATCACTTTACTTGGACATTGTGGCCCTGAGTAAGCATCATAGGATCAAAGGACGAGCTGAACTCATATCCTAACCTGTAACTTAAATGGTTTTGTCCAAGTGGAATAAATCCAATAAATAATACTAATTGACTCGATGTGAACAATAACACAAGCAAAAATAATCCAAACTGTGACACAATTGTACTAATGTAAACAATGGAACAAAATATATCAATTTAATGGTATAAAATTCTAATTAGATACAAACATTAAACAAGTGGCAAACATAAGTTAAATGCAATGTAAAAGATTGAAATAAACATACCATATATAAATATATGGACATATAATAATAATGCCCAATCATATATAGCTATAACACCATAAACGACACAACCTATCTTTTTTCACTGGTATGACATAAATCTTCCAAAACCAAATGTGGTACGGAGTGAAGGGGCATTAACTACAAAATAGAAAATAATATGTCTAAATCAATCAAGATAATCCAAAGACTTATATTTAATCCCATTAATTTATCAAACATAGATTTAGCCTCATGTGGAAAATAATATGAACTCATAATAGACAAACATATTCAATGCACACTATCCAACAAAATATTGATTCTCAAATCAATAGCGTAAAATATTAACTTAGACAGATTGTGCAAACAGATTAATCTTCAACTTAATATAGCCTTTAATTTTTTCTCTCTTTTCTTTTCGAAGATATCACACTTTTTTTATGATCAATGGTAAGCTTTGCATTGGAAATTCCTTTCTTTTCTTTTGCCTCTATTTTCTTTTTCATCTTGACAATTGTAGCCTTTTATTTATAGGAAATTTACTCCCTCCATAGACATTTTCCATTACACGCTCACATATTTTTTCAAACTATAACCAACTCACGAGCATTGGTTCTTACTTGAACAAATACCCCAATCAAATAGATATGTCTATCACAAGATTGATAGGAGAAAACCTCACTTGGCTCATATAAAATAAATAGTGAAAATCCAAAAGATATACAAGTGTCTATTGTGGCATATGCAAAGATGAATCCATTAAGAAAATCAAATTCGAACATTTCCATGCGAGCATGATTGAAAACAATCCAAAGTAGAGTAAGCATTAATAAAATGTCCTATTCATGTGGAAAATAGGGAACAAAATGGATTCAAACACACAAATATGTAACCAAAATGTGTAAAACCAACTATAAGAACAAAAAAAATATTTTTAAGTTTTTCAAACATTTTTCAAAATGACTCAAAAGACAAACAAAATCTTTTTTTAAGTCTTACGTAATAAGACTTAAAAAATGATGAATCAAAATATAAAAAACACAAACATCATAAAACTAGTCAAAGCATATATCATGAAGCATACAACATGTGTATGAAAGACATCCAACCGTAACAACTCGTAAAATATAGCATGCGAGAATCAATGAGTTTAACATTTATCTCCTCCAAATCGGATTTCATAACCCACATAGGTGTAAGATGACGAACTCAATTTTGGGGAACCCTGGTGACGCCAGACTTAAACTTCCTAAAACCCTTTTGAAGATCATAGCAAAAATGCCTAAGGTGGCCATTCCTACTACACTGTGTGAAAGTGAAGAAATGACGAGGAATGTTACCTTTGGGTTGACCTTGTCGAACATCTTTTTCTACGATCAAATTTTTTTGTCTTAGACATAGGAGTGGAGGCATCAGGAACATTGAACCCAATTCCAAACATGCAATTTTTTATTTAGACGGTGTCTAAAATCTTATCCAACCAATATTCCAAATCAAATTTAACGTGAATTGAGTCTCTCAATTTCTCCTCTAAATCCACAATCCTAAACTCAAGAAATATCTTATACTAATTAAATATTAAGAACTCCTTGTTCATGTGTTCAATTATTCCTAAAAGGTTATCTATCTTGAAAAGTGCGACTGTGTGATAATTGATTTAAATTAAATTCGTAACTTTCTAATTTGGCAGACTTATTTAATTAGAGTCTATACAAACCAAAGTAAATCAACCCCTAAGCATGCATGTAAGGTGCGTGTGTCAATCCATAAATAAATAAAACATGTGACACAAAAATATGTTGAGACACAGATTTTAGGAAAAAGAAAACCTTTCGGGTAAAACCTTTATTTCACTATGAATATATAAATCGCAACTTAGAATTACATAGAGAAATCTGCAATGGATCAATGCGCAGCCAACCCACAAAGACACGATGTCTTTAACTCAGCAAGAGAATACACGCAGCACCCTCCAAGGACTCGCAACCCAAACAATAAAGGAAGAACCGCAGCACTCCTCAATGACACGCAGCCATAACACTTTGTAGAGACTCCCTCAGCAATGACACGCAGCCTCGGTTGCAAAGATCTCCCCACAAAGGTTGAACAAATAGCAAAGCTTGTGTTCTAGGGATCCAAAAGGATTCACAAAGATTTGTCTATGTTATGTGAATCAAAACATGAGTTTGGATACTCAAAAAGTATGAAGACTTAGAGTATTTAGGAATTTAAAAATCGTCTTGAAAAGTCTTGAAAATAAACTCCCCAAATGTGGTTTATATAGGAAAAATTGGGCAAAAAATAACTGAACACGATCTGCATGATTTTATCCCCGGTGAACCGGTCCAGTAAGGATGTCGATCGGTCCGAGGTCTTCGGTTCGCATTTGATCCGGGGTATACTGGCTTGAAGCATAAGCGAATCGGTCCGGGTAGAGGTCGGATCAGTTCGAGGGAGGACCGGTTCTTTTTCCAAATAGGCGGATCGGTCTGGGGCGGATTGGTTCCCTTTTAAAACAGGCGAACCGGTCCGGCTGTCAAAAAAACTTATTCCTTTCTTCTGAAGTTTTGATATTCTGATCCGTTGATGTAGAAGTGATCTTGAATTTCTTCAACGGTGTAATGGCGTATGACATACATATTAATGATGGACAAAATTTTCCTTACATATCTCTCCCTCAACATATATGAGCTTTTGATGATGAATCTTCTCTCACTCCATCAAATTTTTAATAAATTTTTCATCATCATTACCTGTGGCATGCTCTTTCAACTTTACCTAACACATCAAGTTTCCATTTTTCAACTTCACTAACTTAGTATATAAGTCATAAAAGGAAACCGAAATCTCACTCTCCTCCTTTTCACTTAGATCTTGTTCTTCCTCATCACTCGCTCAGGAATCATGAGATTGAAACTAAAAACCATCATACATATGGTAATCTTCAATTACGCAATATTTTTCAATTTGGTGCACACGACTAGCAATGATATCGGTAAATTTATGCTCTTATATACCTAAGTATAACCTCGTCCCTATCTTGATTTGACTCGACCAAAGCTAACCACCTGGAAACCATCGTACATGGCATATTATGACTCGTCCTAGGGACCCAGATGAAAGAAATCATTTTTGGCTTCAACGAACAATGCCAGTATTAGTGATCTCAACTATTTTTCATGTCCCCTCGGCCTCGTCCATGACTAGGAGTCAGAGGATCCTTTGCAAATTCAGCTCAACACCAACCACCTTCCATTAAACAACTGAATCGACATCTCGGCCTCGACTTGGACCAGCATGACCTATAGTTAACACCTGACAGAGTGCATGGGATTAGGCATGCATGGAAGTATGCGCATGTGTTATTGCTCATTGACCCATGTGGATAAATCGTTATAATAAGATCTCTCCCTCACGTGAAGGAATATTACATCATCATGATCTTCTTGTGCCAGAGACATGTGTTCACACCCTACTGGAGGCTCCTTCATGCACACGTTCTATACCTACCTTGGGGTACATTGTGCACCCCCATCACTGTATAAACCCATATTCTTCCTTAGAAAAGGGGGTCTAAAAATAGAAAAACCTAGCTAAACTCTGTCTCATTCACTATAGAAAGTGAAATCTTGAGTGTTTTGTATTTTAGGCCATTAGACCCTCATTTATAGTGGAAAACCATTCTCATTTGCATAGTGGAGTAGGCTGATGTATTCGAACCACTTAAATTATGGTGTCTTTCCTCTTATCCTAATCCCCTTCTCATATTTACATTATTGGGACGTTATATAAATCCCCATTATTCTTTGTGCTTGAGCTACTGATATAAATTCAAATGGTGACTTTATATTATTTTCATTTTGGTGCCATTTGTGGGAACGGATGTTCTTCATCTTCACATTCAATTTGTTTCTTTGGTGATGATCCAATTCCACACTTGCTTGGAACTGTATCGCCATTGAAGGATCCTTTGTTAGGTTTTTAAGCTTTTTTCACGCTCACTTAGTTCATCCAGCTCACTCCATTATTCAGTTCATTCATCAGAGATGATGAACTCCGATTTGCCTCATGGCAATGGCCCCAGCTCCAGATAGGAGCCTTCTTAGTCAAAGATAGCTGAGGTTGCGACGGTACTGCGCTCGCTGGAAACCAACCACTAAAAAATGGAAGAACAACTTGTTTCCTTCAGTCAAACTATGATGGTTAGACCCATTAGCGATGTGGCAGAGATAATAACTTCGACCATCATGGAAATAGCTACGGTAACAGGGTGGCCACCCTCGGCCCCACACAAAGAAGTGACACAATAACAAATACGCAAATACGGGGTTGCCCTTCGGTGATTATGCCTGGGAAGGCAAGGCCATGAATTCCTAGAGGATTAGTATTACGTTGAGGATGAGAATCGGGATCCCTATGAGATTTTGAGAAATACAGTGCGCCCAGTTCTAGTTAGTAAAGGAAACAGAGGTAGGTCGAGTGGAGATGGCTAACCCCAAGCTTCAAAACTTGAAAGATTGATTCAACGATCAATGTTTGACCAACTCGGCCCAATTGGTGCCCTATGAGACTGACTCTCCGGGTCATGCTAAATTGTAGGCTCAAGGGGAAATGGAGGATGTGCTGACCGTCGGCCTACACGTGAATGAGAGAAGGAATATAGATTAGTCAATAATCATCAAAGGATAGCTGGCAGAGAACTTATACAACACCTTTCTCATCGAAAAGGAGTCGAGGATAATATTATGAAAATAAAAGGAGATAATGCAGCAGTAGTCGACAATCCATGGAACAGCTCCGTTCAGAGGTTGGAGGACAAAATTATTGATCTCTTAAAAAGTCTAGATCCCATGCAAAGGGGGTATATAGTGGGGTCTGTATTTATTAAAAGAATATTAAGATACCCAACTACAACCAAATTCAAGCCGTCGACTATCGCACCAAAGTATGATGTGAGCTTAATCCCCGTCCATCACGTCGAGATGTACTAATATATGATCAATAGCTACTCGGTTTCTAATGAGATGAGATTCTAGGAATTCTCCAGTACTCTCACTGGCACAACCCATGTATGGTATACTTCCCTCATAAAGAACTGCATACAGAACTCCGAGAAACAGGCCAAAAAGTTCATTCACAACTTCTTCTTTGGCATGAAGCCCCCCAAAAAGGCTTACCATCTGTTGTATGTAAAGCAATGAAATAATGAGTCTCTCAGAGACTATATTGCAAGGTTTAATAAAGAAAAGCTAGAAGTTGAAGACTATAAGGATAACATTTCCATGACAGCGCTTACGAGAGGATTGCAAAAGGGTAACTTACTTTGGAAGCAGGTCAATGATCCTCCACAGTCCATGGATAAACTCCTGGAGACGGTCAGGGGTGTCATGAATGTGGAGGAGGCCATGGTGGCTAAGGGAGAGGATGATAAATAAGTTAGTGGAAGTAAGTCTTACAAAGATAAGGGCAAGGATGGGAAAAAGAGGTCGGCGGATGACAAATTTGTTGACTACACTCCTCTTACGACAAGCTTTAATTTGATTTTAAATGAAATTAAGGATGATATGGCTTTGAGATGGCTTGAAAAGCTGAGGTCTCCTTATCACAAGAGAGATAAAAGAAAATGGCATGACTTTCACCAAGATCACAACCCTACCACTAAAAAATGCTTTATGTTAAAAGATGAGATAGAGAAAATGCTCAAACAATGGAAGCTTAAGAAGTACATTGACTGAAGCGGTTCTAAAGATGATTCTTGGAAGAGACAGGGTGGGCTGAGAGATAAAAGTTTGAGGTGACAGCATCAGGCTGACAAGAAGGATGAAGAGTCTAACGAGGATTGTGTAGATGGACCTAATCTTCTGTCAAAAATACTAGTGCCACAGGGACGTTGAAATATGATTTCATTTGATGTCAAGATGATCAGTGAGGGAATGGCTAGTGGAGGGTAAGAGCTGACCATCTATAAGGCACATATAGTAGAGGCCAAATCATCACCAAAGCGAATGGAGGTCAACTTAATAGCCTCTGAGCCAAAGTTGAGAAAGATCAAAAAGTTTGATATGGATACTCTAGTGGTAGGATTTTCTAATTTTCCATTTAAGGGAATCTTGGCCCCCCCATGATGACCCTCTAGTCATCAATACCACGGTTTATGGGTATGACGTACCCAGGATTATAGTAGACGTCAGTAGCTCGACTGACGTTATGTTTTAGGAGTGTTTCAAAGAACTAAAGCTCGCAAGAAGAGAATGATCCCATATCATCAACCCTTGATTGGGTTTAGTGGAGAGAAAATGCATCCTCTGGAAGTGTATGAAATAGAAGTCTGCATGGGCACCTGGACGAGGTTCCTAACGAAGAAGGTGAAATTTTTTGTTATGGATGAAAAAGTATTCTCGGCTTAAAACATCATCCTTGGTCGTGTAGCTTTTAAAGAGTTTGATGTCATTCCTTTTACTCTGTACCAAATAGTAAAATTCTTGACCCCTTATGGTGTAGGGTAAGTCCAAGGTGATCATGTGGAGGCCATGGAATGTTACTTCAGCTCGGCGGAGTATAGGAAGGACTAGAAAAAACTCACCACCTCATACAATATTGATACTCTCGACTCAAAGGATGAAAAGAAGCTAAAGAAAGGCAAAGTTTTGAAAGAGGTATAATCCATCATCCTCAATGAGGATGAACCAGAAAAATTCATTCATATCGGCTCTTCGCTGAAAAAGGAGGTAAAGGAGAAACTTAAAGGTATAGTGTGTTTGCGTAGAGACACAAAGATATGCCAGGAATAAACCTAAAGGTAATTTTTCATAAGTTAAACATTGAAGAGAAGAAAAAGGTAATTAAGAAAAACAGAAGAGCTTAAGCCAGAGAGAAGTACAGATTCAACCAAGAGGAGGTGAAGAAACTCCAATCATCATAGTTCATTAGGTAGTTGCACTATCCAGAGTGGTTATTCAATGTTATGATAGTCCCTAAAGCTAATGGAAAGTGCTGTATGTGTGTTGACTTCACTGATCTAAATAAGGCTTATCCTAAATATAGCTTCCTCTACCTCATATAGATCAGATGGTTGATGCTAAAGCAGGTCATGAATTGATAAGTTTCACGGATGCGTACTCTAGATACAATAAAATATTCATGGATGAGTTCGACTAAGATAAGATTTCTTTTATCACTGATAAAGGATCCTACTTCTCTAAGGTCATACTTTTTTACCCTAAGAATGTTGGGGAAACCAACCAAAGGTAGGTCAATAATATGTTTGAAGGGAAGATTGGCAAGACCATGGAGGTATATGTGGATGATATGCTAACTAAGAGCCTCAAGGCCGAGGTCTATGTGTTCGACCCATATGTGTATTTGGCATGGGTACAGGTAAATTTTTGGGCTTTATTATCAACCACAGGGGTATAGAGGTAAACCCCGAAAAGATTAAAGCACTAATTGTGATGAAGACTAAAAAAATTATCAAAGATGGGTAGAGGCTGACATGGAGGGTCACTACACTAAATCGATTTATCTCAAGGGCCACAGATAAATGTCTCCCCTTATTCAAAATTTTAAGTAAAGAGTTTGAGTGGAATGAAGAGTGTGATAGATCCTTTCAAGAGCTCAAGTCTAATATGGCTTCTCCGATGCTTTTGTCTCGTCCAGACAGAGTCTACAATCAGCGTGGACATCGTTTATGATGACGAAAGGGTACAAAAGTTGGTCTACTTAATAGTAAGGTTCTTTAGGAGGATGAGATGAAATATTCAAGTATGGAGAATCTAGTGTATTCCTTGATACATGCCTCGAGAAAGATTAAACCTTACCTTCAAGCCCACATTATGGTGGTGCTCACCGATACTCCTTTAAGGTAGGTCATCCATAAATTCTAAAAATCGTGTAGGATGATGGATTGGTCAACTGAGCTCAGATATTTTGACATCATATAATAGCCAAGAACATGAATTAAAGGGAAAGGCTTGGCTAACTTTGTGACTGAGTTCACTTGAGATGAGGCCGATACCAAAGATGACGAGATGGAAGTTTTACTATAGAAAGAAGAAATAGGTTCGAACATGGCCGATGGTGTACGAGCCGACCTTACAAAAAAATATGTTTTGTTAAGAAATGGAGCAACCGGTGAAGGGTCTTTTATGGATGATAGTCTAGTTTCGAGTTTATTTATGGATGGATCCTCATGTGAAAGAGGAAGTAGGGCAGGGCTCATAATGTCGTCTCCAAGGAGGGATGATATTGAATAAGCATTGAAGTTCAGCTTCAAACCCTCCAATAATAAATCTGTGTATGAAATTTTTATTGTAGGCTTATTTCTGGCCAAAATGTTGAATGTCGGCCACATAATAGTTCAAAATGAGTCCCAACCGATAGTGAACAATATTTTGGGAATTTATGAAGAAAAGGATGAGAAAATGGTCAAATACTTATCCAGGGTGAAAAGGATCTTGGCATACTTCAGAGAAGTGAAAGTAAAAAGAATCTCCCAGTTTAATAACAACTAATCCGACGCATTGGTGAGGTTAACATCGGTTATAAGAATAGAAATTAGGATGAATGTCCCAGTTCAGATATTGCATGCACAGAACATTGAGGAAGACGATGAGAAATTAGAGTTTCATTTGAACTTGAATCTGTGATCTTCTTGGATGGATCCTCTCATCAGATATATCAGAGATCAGGAGATTTTGGAATCAAAGGACGAGATAAAGAAATTAAGAAACATAGAAATAAAATTCCCCATCATTGGAGATGTCCTATATAATAAGGGTTTTTTTCTTCCCTTATTATGATAAGTCAACCCCTTAGAGTTAGAGTATATTTTTAAAGATATGCATGAGGGATGGTTCTCCAGTCATATCGTGGGAAGGTCCTTGGAAAAATGGATAGTAATGCAGGGTTATTGGTGGTCGAAACTTGCTAAGGAAATGACCGACTACGTAAAAAGTGTGATAAATGCCAAATATACTCCTGTATCTCTCATCAACCCCATCCACATCTGTCATCCATCACAAACCCTTGGCCATTTGCAGTCTGGAGGATTGACTTGGTAGGACCTCTGCACAAAGATACATGCAACTATATATTCCTAATTGTGGTGATCGATTACTTCTCCAAATGGGTAGAGGCTAAGACCATGGACTCCATTACAATGATGAAGACCATCAAATTTGTTTGGAGGAATATCATTTGTAGATGTGTCCTGCCTTATACACTGATCTCGAACAATGGAAAGCACTTAAAAAATAAGTCCCCAAAATCTTAGTATCGAAGGTTCGATATCAAACAATTATACTCAATGCCATCAAGCAAATGGATAGACGGAGGTCACAAACAGAAAAATCATGGATGGGATTAAGAGAAAGCTAAAAGGCACTAAAGTCTTATGGACAGAAGAGGTACATGCCATCTTCTGGTCCTACAGGATGACAGAAAGGACACTGATGGTGGAGACCCCATTTATGCTGGCTTAGGGCTCAAAAACTATGATACCTACCAAACTCGGCCTGCCCAACCATAAAATCAAGACCTACGACCCAGAGGCAAATAATGAAGAAAGGAGGCTGGACCTAGATCTGATTTAAGAGAGAAGGGGAGATGATGAAGTAATCCATGCAGCATATCAACATAGAACAAATAAGTTTTACAATAAGAGGGTCCGACCTAGGCCGATAGATGTGGGGGATTTAGTTCTGAATAAGGTTTGGTAGAAGACAAACAAGTTACACCCAAATTAGCACGGCTCCTATAGGGTCACTAAAGAGGTTGTCCCATGGACATATCGGCTAGAGAATTTGAGGGAGAACCATTTTCCAATCCATGTAATGACGACCAATTGAAAAGATATTACCAGTAGTCTTATGTATATAGTTCGGTTTATGTAATCTTCTCTATATTTGAAAATTTCAAAGTGATGAATGAAAATAGTTCCAATTATTTCCTCATATTTTTCTTGTATCAATTCTTCAAGTGCATGGTTCAAATTGTCCAAAGCTAAAAAACATCATTCATATTGTGGATTATCATTAACTCACTCTTGATGATACGAGAAACGATGTGAGACTCGTCTCACCCATGGAGTCTCAATAATACCAAGAGGGGGGAATAATGTGATAACTTCACTAAGATGGTGAAAAACATAAACTCCAATTGAAAAATCATTAATTTGGTTACTTATCTCTCAGCTAAGAATGAGAGAAAACTTAAGATTAACATTATTAATTTGGTGTTCTCCAATTGAAAAATCATTAATTTGGTTACTTATCTCTCGGATATGGACGAGAGAAAACTTGAGATTAACATAATTAATTTGGTGCTCTCCAATTGAAAAATCATTAATTTGGTTACTAATCTCTCACCTAAGGATGAGAAAAAACTTGATATTAACATCATTAATTTGGTGCTCCCCATTTGAAAAATCATTCGTTTGGTTACCTCTCTCTCAACTAAGGACGAGAGAAAACTTGATATTAACATCATTAATTTGCTGCTCTCCAATTGAAAAATCATTAATTTTCTTACTTATCTCTAGGATAAGAACGAGAGAAAACTTGATATTAACATCATCAATTTTGTGCTCTCCAATTGAAAAATCATTAATTTGGTTACTTATCTCTCGACTTAGGATGAGAGAAAACTTGAGATTAACATCATTAATTTGGTGTTATCCAATTAAAAATCGTCAATTTGGTTATTTAATCTCTTAGATAAGGATGATAGAAAACTTGAGGTGGAGTTAAGTTAAAAACTATTAGTTTCGTTATCTTTGCCAGAAGACATTTTCCATTTCAAATTGTATAGATTCGGAGAAAAAAGAAATGGAAACCATAAATACATGATACTTACATTAAACAAGATATGTTCATTTAGGATACAGAAGATTAAAAAGGCAAAAATGTTCAAGAAAAAAAAAATAAAGGGTATGGTCCACATGCCACCACCCTACACGGTCGACACATTGATGTCATCCGACTCCATAGCACCTGTCCCGATCGGCACATTCCGAGCAGTGGAAACCCCAACTTTGGTCTCTCTAGGTTCAGTCTCTTTAGCAGTTGGTGACTCGGCCTCGATAGCATTTTCAACTTGAGCTAGAGTTACATGGAAGAAAGGATTCCCCAGGTCCAGAGCTTCAAGATTTAGCTTATTAGACAAGATGATCTTAGGGTGTATGAGAGTTAACCATCATCAAGATGTCCTAATGCCCCTTTTGAGGTATTGGCAACCGTAGTCACCAAAATCGTCAGATGATTTATACGCTTCAATGGCCTCATCCTTGTCCTTTTAATAGTTTCGGCCAAGTCAGTGGTATGCTTGGTCATCAAGGCACTGATGGAATCGTCTTTATCTTTAGTAGGAGAATTCAGAGCATCAAAATGCTCCTTTTTCAAGCTATCAGTGGCTTTCTTTTAGTACTTCGCCTTCCCCTTCATCTGTTTCTAGACCTTGAGGGATCTGTCGACCTCTTATATTTAGGGGTATTTTTTAGCTATCCATTTGGTGGCTGAAGTGAAGGCGCACACAGACTGCGAAAAGCATACATATGTGAGAATAAGATAGAGCAAAAAATTAGTATGTAGACGATCATAAAGTCAAAGATGAGGAAAATACCTGAGGCAAATGGTGAAGCCCAAAATCATAAACTTTAGGGGCTTCCATCTTCCCTATAAATTTGTAGTCTCCCTCTAAAGATATCGTAAGCATAGTTTCATTGGACATCGAAATCGAAGGGATGAGTGAGTTAGGGCTCGCCTTAAGTTGGGCAAGATGTGTTGCCCAGAAGGCCTCCAATAGGTCCAACGAAGAGGAGGTGGTCACTGACTCAAAAGGGTTTCCCCTTGGCCTCATCTCACGTTGGCGGTGAGTGTCCCCCACATCAACATGATCTTTCCTCTTATGGCTAGCCTCAGCTCGGCTTGGCCCACTATTTGTTGTCTTCTTAGTGGGTTATTTTCTCCCCTTATTTCCAAAAGCAACTTGTAGACTTGGAGAAATCATATTCTAGGAACTATCAGATGTGTTGGGAGTATGGAGTGCAAAGAGAAAAGAAAGTGTTTAGTAAAATAGTTGAAGATGAGAAAAGAGTTTGAAAAATTTCAACGTATTGAAAACTCAAACAGTTCGTCCAAAAGGGAAACCCCCAAACCGTATTTCTCAAGGTTCTGAGGGGTCATCACTTCTTTAAATTCTGGAAATTTTCCTATTTCCATTTAACCCCTTCACAAATTAACCCTCTTTGAATCGTCTAGGCTGAGGCTAGGGTCTAACTCTATAGACATTGAAGGATTGTCCCAACGATGAGGAACCCTTGGCTCGTCCTCAGAATGCTCATCGTCGGTAGAGAATTCCCAGTCCCTAGATACAAAAAATTACCTCAGTTTCTAGAAATGGTTGGTGGTTTGGTTAATTCGGAGAATTTTCTTCCACGAACTTCTATCCCTAGGTGATTGTAAGTTGGTTGGGCTTTCGTGCTAGACATGTTGTAACATTCCTTGAAAATCTCAAATAAAGGCTCGTTTGTATATATTTACTTCAAAGGGAAATGAATCCCACGATAATCCTCCAAGAATTGGGTGTCCACTATGTAGGAGCAAGTCTCAGGCTAACAAGGATAGATCGGAGTGAAGGGTGGATGGGGAGACGAAACTCGACCCTAAACATTTGATCGTAAACGAAAATTTTTCCATCTCAGCCATCGTACATTCTGTCATCCTTATCCGAGACTCTCATCATCAAATTGGATTTTATACCACAGGCTTGCCTCTAAACTAAAAGGTAAGCCTCAGTGATGGAATAAGGAAAAGTTTATGCACATGAATAATCAAGAGGATCCCCAACATCAAACTTATCATCCTCATCCTAAGCCTCAATGGTCGGAGCCCTATTGGGAAATCTTTCTTAAAACTCTCCCTCGGTCATTGATGTCACAGGAATATCCATGGAGGGGTATACCATAATTACGCTGATACTTTAAGAAGATTGGGATGTGTAATGTTGGTGACTATGTAAACTCTCGGCTATGTGAAGCTCGATAACATGAGATTAGGGAAATCTAAGAGCCTCATCAAAAGAATTAGTGAACGAGGGACTATATCTCTTAAAAGATAAGGACGAGCTAGCAGACATCTCCTCCTCATAAACCTCAATCACAGGAGGAGTTATCAAAGCTAAAGGAATTGTGTAGATAGGAAGTGTTTTGTCAACCCCGTCTCTCCTTTTAGCCTTGGCCTTGGTCTCAACATAAAGTATCTCCCTAAAGAATCTTGCTCTAAGGGTTGGATACTGGGCTGGTATTTTATATATATTTTTAACATTCAAGAAGTTTTACTTGGTTTGACCAAAAGATGAAATGAGAAGTTGAATAGTTTTTCTCAAGAACAACTCAAGAAGCGTGGATTGAAGGCCATCGAAAAAGATGACCAGAGTAACTCTTGTGACACTCATACTTAGAGAGGAAGATAGGAAAAGGTGGGTTAAAGCCTAAAACCACTATCCTAGCCTCAAACCACCACTATAAACCCTAAACAGTCTTAAAATCACCAGCCAAGGTCACCGAATAATTAAAAAATGAAGAAAACTTGAAGAAAATGGACGAAGGAGGTTTCCTAAAAGAAGAGGATGCCAGGAAAACCAAGAAAAGCCCTAAAAACTTATTGGAAAACCTTGGACGGAGGAAAAAAAAGAAGCAAAAGAGTTTGCTGGAGAGAGAGAGAGAGAGAGAGAGAGAGAGAGAGAGAGAGAGAGAGAGAGAGAGAGCTAGAAAGTGAAGAAGAAAAGAGAAACGGAGGTTTTCAAAAGCATTTAAATAGGGCTAATGATTTCACAGAACTTACAAGGCAGTCATTAATAGGGCATAACTCTCCAAACAAGCCTGCAGTCGCCATCCATGAACAACACCCCAGCCCATATACCAAATAATAAGTGGCAAGTTCAGAGAATCCTTTCTAGGGATACTGAAATGACCGTTAGACACTTGGCAAAATTGATTCACGGCTTGAGCATCCTCAAAAGACTATTAAAGCACATAGAGGGTCAGTCGACTATACACCTCAACCTACCATTCACATTTAAGACTAAGGTCTAGGGTTGATTGAAATACCTAAGTATAACCTGGTACCTAGCCGGATGTAACTCGACCAAAGATGATCCCCTGGAAAACATCATACATGGCATATTATGACTCAGCCTAGAGACCCAGTATGAATGTACAATGACAACATCAGTTATCTCAACTATTTTTCATGTCCCCTCATCGTCTTCCATGACTAGGAGGCTGAGGCTCCTTTGCCGATTCATCTCAACACCAACCACCATTCCATCAAAGGATTGACTCGACATTTTGGACTTTGTTTGGACTAGCACGACCGATAATTGACACCTGGAAGAGTGCGTGGGATTAGGCACACATGGAAGTATACACGTGGGATATAGCTCATTGACCCACATGGATAAACTATTATAACAGGATCTCTCCCTCGCGTGATAAAATATTCCATCATCATGATCTACTTATTCCAGGGACATGTCTCCACACCCTATTGGAGGCTACTTCATGCACATGTTCTATACCTACTTCGGGGTACATTGCACACCCACTATATAAACCCAACTTCTTCCTTAGAAGAGGGGATCCAGAAATTGAAAACCCAAGCTAAACTCTGTCTCATTCACTATAGAGAGAGATAACTTGAGAGTTATGTATTTAAGGCCATTAGAGCATCATTTATAGTGGAAAACTATACTCATCTGCACAGTGGAGTAGGTTGATATAGCCAAACCACCTAAATTTTGTTTTCTTTTCTCTTATCTTCATTCCCTTCTCGTATTTACATTACTTTGATGCTATATACATCCCCGTTATTTTGTGTGATTGAGCTTGAGTTGCTGGTATAAATTCAAATGATGACTTTATGGCATCATCATGCTCCACCAGATAATCACACTCCTCTTTCAACTCGTTATCACTAAGGATGGCATTGTATACCTTATGCTTATTGTCCTCCTTATTTAGTTTAGTGTCATGCGAATAATGGCCAAACCCTTTGCATTCGAAACACTTCTCACGGTCATCCATCTTCTTAAGGTTATCCCTTTTATTTCTATCACGATCATTCTCAAAGTTCTTTGATTTCATATCAAAACTCTTATCTTCTTTACGATTAATAAAATTCTTAAACTTCCTAGCGAACCTAGCTATATCTTTGGGATCTAACTCACCCCCACTATAAGAATTCAACACATCCTTATTTTGAGATTTCAAAGAAATTCCCTTTCCCTTTTTGTCATCTTTTTTCTTCATAGGACACATGTTCATCTCATTAGCTGTAAGATCACCTACAAGTTCTTAGCGCATACTATTAACACAACCTAGAGAATATTGGATAGTGACCTTAGTGTTAAATCTTTCAAATAACAATCTTAAGATTTTTTGCACCACTCTTGACTCGGGGATAAGATCACCTAAGAAAGAGGAGTTGTCTATGTCCGAAAACTTTTTATATAAATCCTCAAAATACTCAGGCTCTAACATTTTTATCATTTTAAATTTATTCTTCAGATTTTGTAACATAGAAACCCTAACAACATCACTGCCCTCATGTGAGGATTTCAAAATCTCCCAAGTGTCTTTCTTACTCTGACTTGTCATGATACGTCTAAACTCTTCTATAATTACATAAGAAAATATAACATTCACAACAATGGAATTAAAATTTGAGGCATTCTTTTCATCCATTGTCCAAAGGGAATACATTTTCTGTGAACCACCCTTAGTGGGAGGAAATCACCCTTTCTCAATGACGTTCCAAACTTTCTCGTCGATCCATTTTAAGAAACAATGCATCCACGCCTTCCAGTAGTGATAGTTTGACCCATCAAACATTTGAGATCGGTTAATGAACTTCCCTCTCAGTTAAAATCCATCTTTAAAAAACATAAACGTGCGCTAAATAGGGTTAAAAAATATTAAAATAGTGTGGCCCTCTTTTATACCAATTTAAAGAAATAATAAATTAACGCTTGGGTTGAACCAATTTTTCATTTTCCCAATTAAATTATCGAATAAGAAATTAATTCAAGTTTTTCCATTGCACAAATTAAACCAAAGTCGTGTACACTATTACCAATTTTATCTTGCCTTAAGCATGTATCTAAGTGATATAACAAGAGTAAAATTAACAGTTACATAACACCACGATCTATGAGGAAAATATGCAATGGGAAAAACTGAGAAGACCAATCCGCAGAAGTCAACTATTATATAGGTCTCTATGCAAGGAAGATTTAGACTTACTCAATGACTCGATGCCTTCAAGCCTTGATGCTCTTCCTCTTTCCCTGTTACCTTCTTCACATCCATTATTGAATTTTTTCCAACAACAATGATAATGCATGCGCCTCCCATATCTCGGTATCCATCCTTGTTACAGGCTTCTTGACTGGCTCTAGACATCCCTAATGAAAAAAATAAATCCTTAGCTCAAAACTATACTCAATTAATATTAAAAATGTCTTAGTGAAAGACACACAAGATCTTAAAAAATATATTAGGTTGATTCCTTGATATAAAAAAATGGGTGTAAACTAGGGTTAAGGAGGCTCAAGATTTGTCTCTGATTTTTTTTCACAAAACCTTTCCTTAAAATAACCTTTTTAGCACTTTCATTTATTGAAAAATTCAAAACGTTTGTGGCACAAATTTGTATGAAACTCATTTGGAATAAAAAATAAGGTCATTCGAATGAGCTATCCATTCTTGCTATAACCAAAAAGGGTCGTTTGAACGACAATGGTAAACTCGTTTGAACGAGCATCAAATGATCTTCGAAAGGAATTTATTCTACCTAGGAAGAAACATTTATTTAGATTTTCACTCATACCTCATTTGAATTAACACCCACACCTCATTTTAATGAAACAAAGATCTTATCGAATGAAATATATTAACTCGTATGAACCAAAAAGGCAAGTCATTCGAACAAATTTAGAACAAAAAATATTTTATTTGAAAACATTTTTTCAAAATATATCCCAACAAACATTTAAAAACTATTAACCAAAAAATGTAACCACGGATGAAACATAATAGGCATTCACACCTACTCCATATCCCATTAATGTTAAACATGAAACTCGGCACAAAACTGAGAATGATGTGATCATCAATTTACATGGCCGATAGGGTTTTCAATACACAGCATGGGCTTAGAGGACACACTGAACTCAAACCTAACATAGGACTCCAATGATTTTTCTCAAATGAAATACAACCAATAAATAATAAAAATTAACTCGATGTGAAATTTGATAAAGTTATAAGTCAAACACCAATGGGTTTGCACATTATTCTCTAGCGTTTGATTTTTTCACCTTATTGAATGGTTGTATCAAGAGTTTAATTTTATATATTAATCGAAATGAACCTTTATAAAGTCTCCTTTTCGATTATTATGATTTACTTTAGTCATTTTAATCGATGGGTTTGATCAACGGGTTTGATCATAAAATAAGCGGGGAGAATTTCATTTTGGGGCTTTTGAGTTCATTTCTTCTTTCGATAGATATTTAGTGTGGGATTATTTTAATTAGATGCTATCTCTCATAAGTGACCACTCATATTTAGTTTTATGTTTTTTTGTAAGATTAATTTGGAGATGTGAACTTTGGGGCATTAAATTAGTATATTCAGATGATTCTTATTCTAAAAATTTTGTGAAGTTTAAATTTATATCTCGATTATACATTTTTAGAATTGGAATATCTCATACTTATTGTAGTTTAGTTGATTTAATTATTTGCATGATTTCGATTTTCTTTTCTTAGCCTATTTGGGTTAAAAGGGGAACAAGTCAAGGTAAAATAGGGAATAATTGATTTAGGACATTATTTGAGGGTTTGAGTGCATGGATTCAATTTTTTTAATCAATAATTTGTATTATTTTATATCTTTTATACATCATGGGTGTTCTTTAGTATGTAGGATATAGGGTTCTGGAGTCCCAGTAAAGATGAAGGATAACTTAGATCGTTAAAGTCATACAACGCATCGTGTCGGTCTTTAGAATGGGTAGATAGGATGTAAAGGTATTTAATTCAGTTTTGTTGTTATGGTCTTTTCTAGTTTTGTGTTTTTATCTCATAATAACCAAATGAAACTTTTAATATGAGAGAAAAAGATATTATAATAAAGCAAAATAAGGAGATAAATATCTCACGAAATTAATTCTTGCAGTTATCATAACACATGTAACTTTTATAATATAATATATTTTAAAAGTGTGATTTTCATTTGGTTGTAACCATAAAATACTATTTATGAACTTTTTTCTAATTTTTCATACTACATTAATTAATTAGATAAACACCTCATTGGAAATTAGGCATGACCCCTAATGTTCATTTATTCACTCAAAATTGAAAATTGTGCCGAACAATTTATCATGAAGAATTAAACTAAACATGTCCACTAATATCTTTACTCTTATAATAATTATGAATTACAAACTTATTACTACGATCGTTAGCTTTAATTTAAATATTAAGAAGTCCCTCTATCTTTTGTGTTACAAAACTATTAGTAACATGAAATGTTTAGTGAAGGCTTATAGAATTAATAACATGTTCAAATGATCCTATTCATGCTCATTAATGACAAGGACAATTTGTTTCAAATTTTAGTGATATATATATATATATATATATATATATATCATTAATAATGTTCTATAATCAATTATGTTCCACTTGTGTTTGTATATAAATACCTATAACAAAAGTCATTACTAATCCTATTACTTAATATGACACTCAAAAAACATTCGAAATTATCATAATATAAGTAACGGATAAATTAGGGGCTTCCATGCAAAATTAGTCGAGTAATAATAACTACGACATAACTCATGTTTATCCACATCCTCATTAATAATTCTAAAATAACTAATGAAAAATGTTATAGCTTATACATACTGAAAAAATATACTAGAATCCCCCAAAACATTTAAGGTTAAATTTATGCACAACATAAAACTAAACATATTAAACATTTTCTCAAATAAAGAAAATGGTATGAACACATTGTTATATATGACTAAGAAATATTAACAACCTAATTGGATGATATAATCATTATTCAACGGGGATGGTATCTCATTATATCAAGTAGGATATTCAGCCTCAAACCATGAGAAAAAGACTCAAAACTATAGATTGAGGCCAAAATATAGAAATAAGGACCTCAACCTATCAACCTCATGATCCATCAGAAGGCCCGATCCTGTAAGTTAAGGATATGACCTAAGAAGGTTCCTACGTGATAGCATTAGTTTTTCATAACCACCATCAGACCTCAATGGATAAAGATAGAAATTGTATTTTGAGGGAGGAACCTCAAAATCCCTTCAAAATATACAATCGAGGAGCTAATGATTTTTTAATCGATCCTTAGCCCCCAATAAAAAAATTTAAAAAAAAATAATTTCTAAGGATCATAAAACCTATGGCAAGGAATAACCAACCTTAGTCTCCTCATTTTATAATATAGAGGGACTAGGGGCTAATTATGCACAATCAATATGACCTCAGTAGCTCATAACTGTAACCTTTAGCCTAGGAAAGTCCTCCAAGGATCAAGACAAGCTTCCCTAAGCAATTTGACTGATTAGTTAGAAGTACATACACTATTCTACCAGCTGCCAATCACCACTTGTAGTTTGTCATAAAGAATTAAATTATATTAAATGCATTTAACAACCATCAACACACCTTCAATAACTTCCACCAACACTCCATCGTTCTACTTTAGCGGTAAAGATCAACCATGGGTGTCCATGTCGTAATTGTCCCATCCAAGGTACCCCAACAATTGTCTATATGAAAAGTTCTTATGGAAGGTTCAAAGGATCAAATTCAAGTAATTATATCAGAAACCAAGTGTTAGGATTTATATTTTTTATTTTTAGAAGAAGTTCATACCACTTTCCACTTCCATATTTTATATTAACATCTATACTTTGTTTAATTAATCAATTCCTTATCTTGTGAGTCAAAAGTGGGTTTGAAGTGCTAAGCGATGATAATCAATCACTTCCTAACAGATATGTTATCATCACAAAGACCTCATACTTTATAGTACCGCATTCTTTATAGTCTAGGGCTTGTCCCACTTGTATTATTCAGCCCCATATTGAATAAACTAGAAAGAAAAAACTTCAAAGTGGAAGTAGACATCTTAGTCGAGGTATTGAACCACCATAAATCATTATGTCTTTCTTATCTCTAACCTTATCTTGATTAAGTACTAATTGATTTAATCACTAATAGTTAGGAGTCATCTGTGGAGGTTAATACTAAAGATCTCCAAGACCAACTAATAACCATTATATCAAGGCTACCGCTGCTCGCACATAAACCACCCCTTACACATACCCATATTGCATCATCCTCTCACCCATCCCTTAGGGAGGGCAACCAAGAATGGGATTCTAGAGAGACATAGGGAAATACATGATGAAGAGTTTCCATGAGTTCTCCCATAACCACAAAAGTCTTAAACAGGTGTTTCAGGAAGAAAGAGGTTATCCCTTCAAAAGGGTGACTCTCAGTGAGGCTATAGTATTATTAAACCATGGGATGATAGTAATACTTCTAAATTTAAAAATATAAATGCTGAAAATGCGTGCCAAATTGAAACTTTTAAAAGAAATACCTTTAAAAATAAGACATTTGTGGAAGCTAAATCCACAATTTATAAACAAACAAGTTCTTTTCTCATTAATGTTCAAAGTCCCTTTTACATTTGACAACGAAAAATAAAATACAAATGTATTAAAAAACTTATAGAGCTTCTAAGTATCCCAGACTCCAATATACCCGTAATCATTCCATGCTCGTACATAACCTGAAATGCAATAATAAACTATAGGGGTGAGCGGGAAACTGAGTAGCTCGTATGATTGCTCCAAGTGCAATAAAAATTATGCGTGCACAAATATGAAGTGTATAAAATATGACACTCATTATATTATACCAAGGTTCTAAAAAACGCGGGGCGTGATCGAGGCGTGGAGGCCAAGCCTTAAGCCTTAGAAGCCTAGGCGGGCCTTGGTGTAAAAAGGCGTGAAAAGGCGTTTAGGTCTTTTTAATATATTTTAATATTTTTTAACCCTAACAAGGCTATTAAAATACTAAAATTGTACATATCATAAAAATATGTCTGAATATTTGCAAATAAAAATATTATTTGATTATTTTTTATGAGATAATGGTCCAGTTTGCAAAAAAATCTTTAAAAGGTGATATCGTTTCACTAAAGCATTGTTGTTTTTAGAGGAAAAGTATGACTTAAGGGTTTTACCAAGCATAAGGCGTCAAAATCTTAAGGCGGGGCGTTTCTCCCAAGCCTCAAGCCTAGGCATGCCTAGGCGGGTTTTTTAGAACAGTGTAATATACCAACATAACCATAATATCTCTTATTCACTAACATCATCTCTACACAAATTTTGAGCCCAAAAATCAAATTCCCACCTCACTTCCCTGGGGACGATGTGGACTCTCGTTATAGTTCTTTTTACTTATACTCCAAACAATCCACAGACTCAAAAAATACTGATGAACCATCACAATAAAATAATAAAATGATTGGAATATCCTCATTTTCCTACCATCATAACCTTGGCATAACTGCCAATCTTGGCACAACCGCTAAAACCGAGTCCATGACATTTGTTCATCCGATATGAAATAAAAACATAACCCAAAAAGCACACCCCGTATCACAAGTGGTTTGGATAAGGGACACCCATGCATACCCTAATAAAATTTAAATTTAATTCATAATTCTCATCACGTAATCAAGAATATATATATATATATATATATATATATATATATATATATATATATATATATATATATATATATATATATATATATATATATATATATATATAATCAAAGTTTCACAATTTGAGTACAAATTCTAATCCCAGCATGCACATAAATTTCTCTAATTATGTCACCCTAAATCACAATGCGTGAAAATAATAATATAGTATGTGTGAAACCAAGTGAATATTAATTTACAAAGTTATAAAATATAAAATGCACAACAAACATGCATCACATATACAATCATGGGTAAATATGAATAGTATAAAAATAAACTACAGCAGAACGAAACTACCTTAAACCTTAGAAGTTCAAAAATGTCGAATCAAAGGACCAAAAAGCTTTTAAATCTTTACTCGCAAAAACAATTATCATCATAGTATTCCTTTTAAGTAGAAAACAAGTCATTTTATTACTCGTCTAAAAAATATCTCCCAATTTCTTCTTATTTTCTCTCATTTATCTCTTAATTATCTAGAATTCTCTCACTAAAAGGTGTCTAAATGCCACAAACTCTTACACACTTTTATATGTCTATAGGGAGTTTTAAAATAACCCTAAAACCTGAATAAAAAAGTTGAGACTTTTCCCCACTCTTCCTCTCTTAAATTTATCATTTACCCTTTAAATCCTCACATTAATGCCCTTATTAAGTAGGCTAACAACTCATTACCCAACAAATATTCTTTCAAAATTACTTTTTATGATTCTTAATCAAAATAAACTTTGAAAATACATTAAAATTTGGACGAATACGAGTCCCATCATCTTCCTCACTTAATTTCTATTAATTTTACAATATAGGTCATTAAACTAGCACACTAACCCTTACTACTAACCAAACAACTAATATCCATTTAATTTACTTTTTTCTCACTTTTTTATTAAAAATAACTTATAATATATCCAAATTATATGGTTTATCATTGCCAACACCAAAAAGTAAAAATAAATAATGATGCCCACCAGTTTTAACATTTAGCGTGTTAACTAGTTTTAAAAACTAGTCAAAAAATTAAGTAAATTTCACATACATTCTAGTTAATTAAAATATGTTCATAATTTTTTATACGTAATTTAATTTATTATTATATCATATAAATATTTCTATAAAAATATGGGGTATTATAATGAAAAAATTAAGAAAATAATAAATCGGTTGGGAAACTTCCTTAAGAAATAGCAAGCTCAAAATTGGAGTACTATTGAATTTGGTTTTCAAAAGTCTCTAACCCCATTCTTTAATTAGGTGAAACACTATGCCCTTTACCCAAGTGTAAGATTAATTATATATAATCATTTCATTAGTACAAAGACCCCATCGTTGATGTTGTAACAAGACACCCAAGCGTGGTGTTCTGAAGAGCATTTACTGCCACCCTAAGGGGAAGAAATAGACACTAGTTTTGCCAAAATCAAATCAGGGCCCATTGGTTAGGCTTTTGTGGGTTATATCTTATGATCTTATACATTGCTAAAACTAGCAACATCTATGCTTAACTTCAAAAAAGAAAAAGTGGAGACTCTCAAGGAATAAATTAAGAGCTTATGGCAAGAATCTTGATTCTTACATAATATTAATTATATTATATGTGCAACCTATTACTTTGCAGGATTCACCCGTGAGGATCTACTGTGGTCATTCAGTAAGATACCATGTCTGTCCATGACTGGTTCCGAGAAAAGATATCAGAATTACATGAATGTGGAGGATTCAATATCTACCAGTACATCAAAGCTCTTCAACTCTTCACAGACTCAGCAAGAGAAGACAATAATTGTGTTTCCTCACTTTGGGGAAAATCCATCCGAAAAGGATAAATTCAAGAACAAAAAAGGGAGGAAGAATGGGGTTTCATAAGCCAACTATTTCACTCCCTTACCACTAGCCTAGAAGAAGTCTACCTGGTAATGAAACTTTAGAACATCCCGACTGAACCAAAATCGATGAGGTTATCTAAGGACAAAAGAGACAATTATAAATATTGCCAATTCCATGGAGGGCTATAACCATGACAAAACATGTTGTTTTTACCTTAAAGAAGATATGTAATAAATCATTAAAATGGTATACTTGCATAAATTTGTGTTCAGTCTAGGAAACAACACATAGAAAGCTAAAAAAATAATAGATGCTAATACTATCTCTAGAAAAATTTTAAGAGGGGGTACCTTATCCGCCTAATGTACTTTGCGAGTGATGATACTAGATATAGTACCTAAAATTAATATAGTCAGATCTCAATCTAGGAAAGATTTAAAGGTGCAACAATGGTGGAAATCAAATATACAATAAAGAAGGATATGAGGCAATGGGGAGAGAGACTATAAAATAAGTGGTTCTGCCATGGGCCCTACTCCACTATGCATGGGTGTGGGAACTTCACTATGAAAATGGGCTCCAATGGTCTTAGTGATATAATTCACTCAAATTTCTCTCTCTACTATGATTGCAACAAAGTTCTTGCTACGGTTTCAATATTCGATCCTTTACATTATTGAAGAAGAAAAGTTTATATAGTGCTTAGGTAGTTTAATATACCCCCAAGAATGTAATAAGCGTGGTAATATATATTAGCCAATAATATTAATCCACCTATCACTATCATAAGTAGATCATGATGATGTAAGTATTCCCACCACGTGCATATATGATTCAGTTATAATTGTCTGTCTACGTGGACTAGTCATGCTGAAGTTTTACATAACACGTGGTGGAGATGTTGTCTAGAGGGGTCTCGACCAGAACGAGTATGAGACCCCCGTAACCCTGATCAATCATATTTTGGAGTAGTGTAGTCTCGATCGAGCAATCGTCAAGTCGATATGTTCTTGTAGAAGAAACAATGAGGGTTTGACTGTCAGGGATGGAAGACAAGATAAGATAAGATGGCTGACAAAACTGTTGGAGAGTATATGCCTGAGAAGATGGCCCAGGCTATGACCGATGATGATGGATTCCTTATAAAATGTATTCTTTGTAAGGTCGGCCATCCGAGAAAGTCCCTTGCTAGGATGGGGTTACACTTGGTCATAGCAATCACCCGTAGCCCTTAGCCTTTAATACGAGTAAGAGGTCGTGGGTTATGAATGTATGAGGATACTTATAAGATAAGAAATTTTTAACTCATAGATGAGCTATCCTTCAAATTTCGTATTTGAGCATATGAGGGTCATTGAAGTGACACTTGCTAGTTGACACATATCTTTATTTTCATAGGCTAGCGTCTGACTCAAGTAAAAGTGGCGGAAGAGGCGTTTAGGGATCTGTGCCCACATGACAAATATTTTTGGGACTTGTTCCCAATGATTTAGTGTTTTAAAAGCCATTTTTTACCCTTTTCTCTCTTTTTTTTGCAAACATCACTTCTCCTTCGTGTAACCTTTAGTGTCAAATGCCATTAGCATTCTTAATTTGAGCTTCGATTCTCACCGTTTGTTACATTCTCAGTGCTACTTTCCTTACCACAAGAAATCCTTCTCAATCGGGTAAGCCATTTCCTTCAAAACTTTTATGTTTCACATTTATATCTGCTGGATTTATTGTATGTTTCAAATTTCGGTGAGTTTCTGTATTTTTCGACATTGGGTTTTGTGATTTTAAGGGTTGTGCCTTTGATCTTCTTGGACATTTTAGGTAGAAGGTGGCGTCATAGAGTACTCTTTTGTGTTTTAGTACACTTTCATTTGAGTTTGAACATTTCGGTGAGTCTTTGGGCACCATATCTAGTGAAGTAGTTAAACATTGTTCATGTTTTTTTTCTCCAAACTGATTGAGTTACACCATTTTGATCTTATAGTCAAACCTAATCAACCCAAAAACTTTTTTGAATGCTTAAAGTTTTATACGAGTAAGCTAATGAGTATCCAAACCTCAGGGAGAGTTAGTTTAGGGAGATACGAAGGATAGAAGTTTAGGTCGTCCCTACACTTCAAATCCATCCTGTCCCTTTAGCTGTCGTACGCCCTCCCATTATTGAGTTTAGTTACTCAATGTTTGAATCATCTACTTCTATAGGAGATAATCCTTCTATCCCCCACACATCCGAGAATGTGGATTCTTATGAAGAGGCAATGAGACTCTCGGCTATCTCTTATGAAAGGTATGAAGAAATAGAGGCCTCCTCTTAAGCATCGTCTTCTTAACATGATGAGTTTTCCAACTAATCAGACTCTTCTCTATAATTTATCTTTAATTTGGATGATTTGAGGATCGAAGTTGTAATTCCTCCTCCTCCGATGATAGTCCCATTATCAGTCATTCTAGATGACGAGTTCGCTCAATGATTTCTAGGTGGTCTGTCGATCGAAAACCTAGATGACGATAATGGTTCAGCCGAGGATACACTCGACACATCTTACACTGGGTCTTTTCCCAGCACAGTTATAGAATTAGATCTTTTGACTTGGATACATAACTATGTTGTAGGAACCTCTATCACATAAGGATGCCTTCTGAGGATGAGAGGGCATTTCACGGCTGAGATGGAAAGATCTCGGTTTTTAAGAAGATGTTCATGATCATCTTTAGGATGCCCATTTACCCAACAGTACGATCCATTCTGGATGATTTAGGTCTCGCCCCTTCTCAACTATTAACAAATGCCTAGAGGATCATCCTCATCTTTTTATCGCTTTGTAAATTGGTTCATCACACCTACCTTCCAGTTAGCATTTTTAGGGGCTGTTATAACATGTCGTCCCCAAAGACTAAGCGTGGCTACTATCATCTCGTATCCAGGAAAAAAACAAAGAAAATATTTCTTATAAACTAGATTTCTAATCACAACTGGGATCCCCGTTACTTCTTCATTTCTAGAGCTTACGAGTTTCGCCCAGATGTTCCTTATAGTGCCTCAAAGATAAGGGTTCCTCAGAAATGGTCAAAAGCAACAATATCGGCCAAGTTAGACCCAGGTATGCGTATTGATGCTAGTAATAAGGTGCAGAAGTCTAGGAAACATGTTAAGGAAGGTGTTCTCATAGAGTTTGAGCAATTATTGACCCCTTACTTTCTAGAGAAGACAGGTTCGGGGGTGGATCCCCTAATTAAATTATGTAAGTATATTTCTTGTAACTATTGTGTCTTATCCTATTTGTCCTTATTTCTAACCTCATCTTTACTCGGTATATCGTCTTCCCAATACAACAGAGGCTCTAGGGAAGATGGCTCATCCTAATCTTGCTAGTGTGATGAAACCGGTCCCCCACCTCAGACCATGAAATCCACTGATGGTAATCCCTAACATGCCGAGGGGACCAAAAAGAGCAAGTAGATCCCAAAGGACATCCATGTCTCCCACCATCAAAAGAAGCATAAGGAAAAATCATCCACGATGACGCTGACACATGAAATTCCAATCTCTTCTGAAGATGCACTCTCGGTTCGTCTGTACAACTTAAAAATAAGCTCAAACTCCCTCATAAGGAACAAAAGGATGTCAATTGAGCTATTGGACTCCATAACACAGAAGACTGATGATTATTTCTTGGAATCCATGGATGTCTATCTTTTGAGTGACTTATGTCTGCATAGAGTTGTTCTAGTAAATTTATGTGCTTTTATTTGATTTTTGGTAACATGTGTAGTATCGTCTCGTACTGATGTCTCGTATTTTTTACAAATATTCTTTCTCTGAAGAAAATCCATCAGTGGGCATCAGACAATCTTCCTGAGATTTGGCTAGCCTGAGAGGCTATCAAAAATGAGAAGGACTTGAAGAATCAGATCTTGACCTAGGACAATGACTATAAAAAGTCCATGGAAAAACTGAGGTCTCAAGAAACAGAGGCCACAGATAAGATGAATTATAATCATGATGCTTCCATAAATGCCCTAACTGATAAGAAGGCATTCGAGGTAAAAGAGAATGTGAAGATTGCTATTAATAAGGCCCTTGAGGAGGACAATATAAAGGTCATTGATGAATTCAAGTCGTCCAAGGAATTATTGGGGTATAATTTGCAGTACCTTGAGAGAGGATCTAGGAAAGCCTGCCATAGGACGAGTCTCAAATTCCCTGTCATCTCACACCTGGCCGCACGGATTGAGACTTGGACTTCTCTAACCACTGGCCATGACAACACTGACCAAGATTGAAGGGTCGGGAAAACCTGAGATGACTATCGAAACAGCTAATAATGATGGAGATAATAAGCCAACTAGGGATGAGGCCGAGATAACCCATGTTAAGAAGGATGATAATGTTGAGGCTGAGAAAAGTGATGTTGCTGATGGGTCGACTCAGGCTCAACTTCGGAGGTTTAAATAAATATGTCCCAAGTTAGTTCAAGAGGAGTTTTTGTTCAATTTTTCAAGAAGAACTTGGATTTCTAGTCAATTTTTACATTTAATCACAGGCATATTTATCCTATTCTTTTCCTTTAGTGTTATGTGTCTTGATTTTAGCCTCCATTAAACTCATGTGTTCTAAAATAAATTATGAACATAAAATCTTAAGAAATAACTATTGGGACTTTTGTATGAAAAATAAATGCTACCAAATACTAATAATTTTGTTGTTCTTTGGGTTGTATTTGGGTAGTCGAGTATGTTATGGGCATATGCATGTAGAGGAGCCCTTAGAAATCAAATTTGGATCTTTCATGTAAAAATCATAAATTAACTAAATTACTTGTGCTAGAAAAATAATAGCGAAGATGGAACTCGCGTGTAATCATGATTTGGAAAAATCACAATATTTATGTGTTCTTGATTTTTCTCTATTTAGATAAAATCGTTTAATTGGGAATTTAGTGTTGTATTGAAAATTGTTATAAATAGTTGATTGTACCACTTATGTAATATTATAATTTTGAATTATCTCGGGAACATTGGGTATTGTAGGTAATTTGTTTTCACCCCTTGTTATAGCATACTTGTTAGGTATGGGACTAGTAAGTGGGCCTTAGTTGCGATTTATCCTAATTAGGTATAGGACTAGCTAGTATGAGTTTATGCGGGTTATATAATTTGTGGTGGGGGATAATTATATACATGATAGCAATGTTACGATAACCTAGGATTGATATCTAGGTGGAGTGAAATTTTTATAATCATCCTTTACTTAGGATAGGACGAAATTGTATTTTGGGAACCCTTGGTTGGGACTAAGGGGTAATTTGAGAATTTTCACATCACTTTTAAAAGTGGGGGAAATTAATTTGAATAATGAGTATGAGAAATTAATACTGCGGGACTAAAATGGGTATTAAAATTGGTGGCGACATAATGTGTCGGGACCGACAGTTTAAACGGGTCAGCTTGGGCGATTTATGTCATGTCGTGTGTGGAACCTTGTCATATCGCAGGATAAAAATGGATCAAACGGCGGACTTGACAAGGGGATGTCTATCTTGTTAAATTATCTTCACGGTTAAATTAATTAAATTTAACATTGTTAGGAATGTGGGTTAATCAAAATAATATTGGTGTGGCACAATTGAAAGAAACCTTGCGGGTACTTAGAAATTTACTTTTGATGACTATTAATTTTCTTTTAATTAAAAGATTCTATTGTTATGGTCGATATATGTAGGACTATTATCTGGGTTCAAGGACCCTAATTGAAAGGAGTAGACGGCATTCATGCTCGGGGCTTTAGCTTTGACACATGTGTTGACTTATCTTTTTCAGGGATTTATTTTGAGTAGCTGCATAGGAATTATTAGAGATCTTTTATGGAATTCCAGCTGAAGCTATTTTATTGCTTTAGTAGTTATATTCTTCTCCTATTCCGTCGTATTTATTATGAGACTATATTTGAGTTTTATTTGGTCTTTCGGTTCCAAAGTTGTCTTAATATTTCAGCTGGACTTTAGTTATTTAATAATTGAGATATTCGGAGATTGCATGTGATGGATTTTATATCACACTTTGGTGTCCAATCAGTTGGATATTCTTGATATTTGGGATTGATTTAAATCATTTATCTTATGGATTAAAATTTTAGATGTCTCATATCTGTCACATGCTAAGAATGATATTTAATTTACTAACACCTGACTTAATTTTGGTGGCGGCTGACGCCAGAATTTAGCAAGGTGTCACAATTTTTGAGCTAGTTCTTCAATTATGGACAACGGGGTCACAAGAGGGGAGTCTTCCCATAACAAGGTAAAACACATCAACAGACTTCCCAACATGGGATTGTAGGTGCAGTTAACCCCGCAACAACTACTCCACAACAATAGGAGCAACCATCGTATCGACATGCTTATAACATTCGATATGCAGTCATGCCATAAGAATCGTAAGCACTACTTGCATTTGGAGGTACATTGATTTCATTAATTACAGAATCCTTGGAGAAAATGGGAACAATTTGGGGTGACATAGACTTTTAACAGTATATATATATATAGTAACACTAAAATTCGAGGGCGAGTCGGGTTTAGTGGGCACTAAACAAATTTTTAGGTTATGATTTACTACTTTTGAGAGTTGGAGAAGTCAAGTTTATCATGACCTTGCATAGCAACTGGATATCTAGGGTTTGAACGGTAGAAGATTGTGTGATAAGACTACCGTGTTCATTATTCTAGAGTTGTTATATTGGATCCCAGTGAATCAGGACGGTTACTAATGCGATTTAGGGTATATTTGTTTTTTGTCGAGTGGAGAGATCTAGTTGGTTATTGATTTAGCGTCGAGGACTCGGTACTGATAAGAGCACCATGTTGTATATCGTCTTTGGTAATAGGCGAGTGAACAAATAGAATTTTTATGTTAGGAGATGGGGACTTGGGGGTACGGTTATGTGCTGAGGGCTTGACGGATATCAATGACCCAATATTAGTAAGTAGTGTATTGGGGGATTCCTTGTTTGGATTTCTCTCTGCGAGACATCCCACGCATGAAACTTAGTACGTCGAGAGTTGGGAAATGTTTGGTCCTTAGTACATGGGTGTAGTACCTTAGTTATTATGCGTGAATGTAGTTATGACTGAGAGATGATAAACATATTACAAATTGAGGCCAGTAGAGCCATATGATGATAATGTGAGAATGATTAAGATGCGATTAGTAGAATGGTTGACGGTACCCTTAATGTATAGTCATGAGTAGTATGTAAAGCTAAATAAAAAACTAGTATATTATGTTTGGTTGATGTGTGAAGAAATGTGTGGAACATAGGGTGTATAGGTGCCCTAATGAGTTGAGATTTTCAGTATCATTCGCGAGGAAAAGATTTGGTAACATATGAAATAAACGTAGGTGCATGAGTAAATAAGAGACATAACTAGAAATAGACAAAGAGAATGTAATTGCATTGTGAGCAAGGCTTGTCACCAGGGATCGAAGAGTAGACGGAAGAGTGATTATAGTGTTGAAAAGTGCATGAAGGTACATTTTGGATTTCCTAGGATAATAAAAAACTACTCCATGAAAAGAAGTAATATGATGAGAGTTATGTCATAACTAACTAGAAAGTAAAAGTCTAACGTGAATACTGGGGTATGATTGCGCAGAAAGGTGGAAACCTGTCTCCAGTATAGTGAATATGGTAGCCGTTAGAATGTAGACTCGTCGTAATGAAGTACTTTTAGAAAAAGCATGACATGTTGTGCAGTCACCAAGATAAAACGTGAATTAAGAGGTTGGAGTATTTCGGGATAAGGTCATTAGGGTGGACTGACCACTAGTTTGAGTTGTAGGGTGTAAGCCGTCGAGCAGAAATGTACCATTAGTGAAGTGGTACTGTGGACAAGTTAATGTCTATGACATGGGAATATTAAGGGATCCAAGTAAGGTGTCCGATGTGAGGGAGTGGGGACAGCCCATGACACCGACAAAAGTGCATAGTTTCTTCCTGTTAGCCGGGTACTACAGATAGTTTATTAGGGGATTCTCGAAGATTGCGGGTCCATTGACAAATTTGACTCGTAAAAGTGTATTGTTTGTTTGGGAGGATGCTTGTTAGTTGTCTTTTGACTAGCTAAAGGAAAAGTTAACTTCAGCACAAATCCTCGCACTGCCAGGATGGGAGCGGAGTACCTTGCCTACAATGAGGCATCCCTTCATGGACTTGGGGGTGTGCTTCAGCAAGAGGATCGGGATATAGCATATTCTTCCCATAAGATTAAGTCTCACGAGAGGAATTACCCCACCCACGACTTGGAGCTAGAGGCAGTACTGTTTGCGTTGCGGAGTTGGAGACACTATTTTCTTGGAAAAATATTTCTCTTGTTCACAGATCATAAGTCATTACAGTATTGGTTAACTCAGAGATAGTTGAATATGCGTCAGCGCAGGTGGTTTGAATTTGTGAAAGATTTTCAGTTTAACATCCAGTATCACCCGGGAAAGTCTAACGTGGTGGCAGACGCATTGATGTAGATGAAGTATGAAAGCCGAACTGGAAGGAGTTGGGGGCATCAAGATTTAGTTGCCCGATCATTTATGCCAGTCATGATCGTCACCCCCAGATTGTCATGTGGATGGTACAGGCATAGGCAATAGATCTTTTTTGTCAAGCTCAGATTAGATAGTATTAACGGGTGGAGCAGAGTCATACTCTGCTAGTTCAGAGGGAGGTTTACGATTCCACGGGAGATTGATTATCTCTGAGGGGGAAGATTTACGACACACAGTTATGGCAGAGGCACACTGGTCGTAGTTTGTGCTACATCCTAGAGGGGATAAAATGTATTAAGACATGAGACGACAATACTGGTGGAGTGGGATGAAGAGAGGCATTGTCGAGTTTGTTTCAAGGTGTACCACTTGTTAGTTGGTGAAAATGGACCATCAGAAGCCGATAGGGGTTTTACAGCCTTTAGAGATCCCAATGCAGAAATGGGAGAGCATTTTTATGGATTTTATTACTTGGTTACCTCCTTCACAGTGAGGTCATAATTTTCGTATGGGTGATAGTGTATTATTTGACTATGGTAACTCACTTCCTGTCAGTTCAGACTGATTATACCACGGGACAGTATGCCTAGATTTCCATTTATGAGATAGTGAGATTGCATGGGGTGCCATTAGATATTATGTCCAATGTGGACAAGATTTTCTTATCTTGATTTTGGGAGAGTTTTCAGGAGGCTATGGGTACCGAGTAGCGATTGAGTATGACTTATCACCCATAGACGGATGGGAAAAATGAGAGGACTAATCAAATGTTGGAATATATTCTACGGATGTGCATCTTTGATTTTGGGGGATAATGGAAGCAATATCTTCTAATGGTAGAGTTCGCGTATAATAACTCCCGCCATTTCACGATTGGCATGGCACCATTCGAGGCTTATACGGTAGGCCTTGTTGTTCACTCGTTTGTTGGTTGGAGGTGGGGGACAACAAGCTTCTTGGGCAAAAGTTGATTGAGGATACGTCGTCCAAAATTGAGTTGATTTGAAGCCTTACACGGACAGCCCAGGACTAATAAAAAAGTTATGCGAATGCTAAGCGGTACTTACTGGAGTTTAATATGGGGGATCAAGTACTTCTGCGTGTATCTCCTATAAAGGGAATTATGAGGTTCGGGAATAAAGGTAAGTTGTCTCTGAGATACATGGGGCCATTCCTTATCATTGAACGAATTGGGTCGGTTGCAGACAGACTTGGGTTTCCAGAGCATTTGCATCGGATTCATGATGTATTTCATATTTCTTCACTGAGGCAATATCTTCGGGATGAGCTGGATCACTCTGACATTGCTTTGGAGGAGATCGATTTGCAGCCCGATATTTTATATGAGGAAAGATCAGTTGCTATCTTAGACCATAGCGAGAGGAGACTCAGGTTGAAGGTAGTTACACTTGTACAAGTTTAGTGGGGGCATCATAATGCCGACGAGTCCACATGGGAGTGCGAGGATGAGATGCGTAAAAAGCATCAATAGTTTTACATACCAGGTATTTCCTTATTTTGAAGTTTGTGATGAAATTTCGTTATTAGGGGGAAAGTAAGTAACACCCCATAATTTTATTGACTTCTATATTGGAAATTAATTAGGATTAATTCAATTATATTTACAAAAATTAATCCAATAAAATAAATATTAATTAGCAAAATAAGGGTTAATGTTTATTTATATTAATATTACTTAGTTAATGAGTAATAATAATGATAAATAAATATTGCAAGAGTCGTGAGTGAGAAATATGGCAGTTACATTAATTTAGTCGGGACACGCACATTAGTAGTGTCGAAACTTGATATTATGGGATAAAAAGTAAATTATTTATGGGTCATACAAATGGTCATTTCGAGTGCACCAAAGTGTCCGAAAAGGTTGAAATAGTCAGAAAAATGCACTCGGGGATTTAGTTTGGGTCCCGGGATAATTTTAGGCCAAACCGACACCCCGGGAGGGTATTTTGGTCAATTGTATTTTTGAGAAAGGAAGAGCCACGAAATTGTAAGTGTATAACTTCTAGTGGAGTGAGGAAACTAGGTTTAGAAACTTCAAACCTACAGCGAGGCCATAGGAGGAAGGAGAGAGGAGGTTCCAAAGCCATTATACACCATTCTTGCACCACAAGCACAATGGTGTAAAAATAGTAACAACAAAGGAGATGAACCCAAGTATAATGAACCGGTTCACATGTAACCCCAAACCAGTTCGACTATACCTTAGAACCGGTTCACATGTCCCCTCAAACAAGTTTGTGGAACTCGAAATTTTTTAAATTCATTTTTGTTGAATTTTGATAGGATTGAGTTGATGCTTTCCTTCCAAATGTAGAAACTTTGGGTTAGCATTGTATGTATTATATTTCAGAAGTGATTTCACAAATTATGATGGATACGAGTGAACCACGGGGTTTAGTCTAACATTTAAATGTTCGTTAATAAAATAGAATGGTACACGAAAAATGTAAGCAAATATACAATCGGGCTAGAGATGGAAGAATATTTTAGTTATTAAAATAATGCAATGGAGTGAGTAGGATTATCCGAGTAGTGGGGAAAACACTCGAGAAGAATACGGTGAATAATTTAATGGAGAATTTAAAATATGTAGGATATCCGGGTATTATATATAGTACGTACAAGATATATGCTATAGGTTTATAGTATACCTATATTGATGATGTTATATATATCTATACATTAGATGTGTGAATGCCTATAGTGAATGATCTTATGTGTATGACATACCTGCGCTGCTTGCTATCACGGAAGGTTTAAAAAGGGGACAGTGTTATCCTGATGATCCATTTGGGAGATTTTAGATTGGCACCTCAGAACATAGAACCTAGGTGCGGGCTATCTCATATATGATAGTTTTGACGGTCAAATGGGTGCGTAGGTATGTGCGTATCCCATAGGCCTGGAACTATGTTCTCCCTCTAATATGTGTGATTTGTATTTATGGTTCGAGAGTGACTCTGAACCAGTTGTAATTTATTTAGTACGTGATGTATCGGGACTTAATAGAGAGTATGCACGCACCGTAGGTCTCAACCTAGGGGTGTTGTATTAGTAGAAATATAAATAAAGTGATATATATATATATATATATATATATATATATATATATATATATATATATATATATAGTGGTTGTTTATTCTACTGTGTGTGCTTAGTGGATGTGAAATATAGTAATCTCTAAAATAACCTAAATATGTGGAAACCTGACAGCTATTACGTGAATTCTTAATAGATTCAAATGATATGACAAAACAAATCAATAACGTATTGTATCGGTAATACGGGTGGACACCACGAGTTAGTATGCATAGTAAGATAATTGACTTGAACTAGTTAGGTAGGGTGGCATATCTTGGATGGGTTAGTGAACTGCATTAGGAGTGCACAATAGTTGAGGGGTAAGGATCTCAAGTGAGAGCAGGTGAAACTAATATGGATATAATATCTGCAGAATATGCATTTTAAATACTTGCAAATATTTTTAAATTGTTTTACTCGGGCTCTGACCTGTTTTCCAAATCTATTTTGTAAAAACCGTTTTAGGTATCAAACCACATGGGCGCCTAGCTTAGGAGTTCATTCTCAATTGACGTGATGTAGTTGCTATGGATGATTGTCGGACCTCGGTAGTAGACACCTCCATGTCTTTCAGATCATATGCATTATTTCACCTATTTTAGTCGGGCATGTTGCCCCATCTTCTACTAGTAGTTGTAATACCTCATATTTTTATGGCTTTTAAAATTAGGAACTTATTAAATTTAATTCAGTTATTAATTTAATATGAATCCGTAATTTTATTTTAAATATTTAGTAGCATGACCAGAGTTAGTAATTATTGGAAATTTGTTGAATATTACTAGATGAGTAAAGTAATATATGAGATTGATTTTATGAATATTGTCACGAGTGAACATATGACAATTATGAAAATTAAGTCGGGACGCGCTTGTGTCGTGTCGGGACTATATGAGTATTATAAAAGTGAATAAATTATAAGTCACCCGTATGGTCATTTCGAGTGTGCCAATGTGTCCGGAAGGGTCGAGATAGTCAGGAAAGTATACCCGGGTGTTTAGTTTGGGTCTCGGGGTGTTTTTAGGCCTAACCAGTAACTCGGGAGGGCATTTTGGTAATTTCCATTTTTGGGATTTTATTACCTACAAAAATTAGAGAAGTATATCAGGTGTTAGAGGTTATCTTCTAGGGTTAGAACCTGCATATTTCACATAGGACATTGAAGGAGGAAGGTTAGGAACTTCCTAAGGCTAGAGCCACCATAGTCGAACCATTTTCACCACAAACACCACCGCAGTGTAGATCGGAGGAAGGAGAACACAAGCACATTATCAAATCTCATAAATTCAGATTCATATTCTTGAGACAAATATCTATCTTTCTTTTCTTTTAGTTAATGTTTCATCCATGTTAGAATATGATTGTTAAACACATGTTTTATGGAAGAATTTAATTATTTAGAGAATTAAATCACATGTTTTAGAGGAAATAGATATATTGTGGAAATCTCAATCAGATCTAGAGGATTAACCACGAAATTGTATGGGTTTAGAAGCAAGAAATCTGGAAAAGAATTAGAAGAATGGAAGTTTTATGAAAAACTAGGGTTCTTGATCATTATGATAAATTATCCCTTTAAATTCGATACCTTTGATGAATTTGTACATGTTTCACATAGGAAATCATGTATATAGGTATATGTAACCAGTAGTAAACTTGTTTGGGAATTTGAGGATCAATAATGGTGTCTTGAAGGAAATTATTGGATGAAACCCGTAGGTCGAATTTGTAGTTTTCTGGGCAAGAACTACTTGTCGATCGATCGACCCAAGAGTGTCAATCGATCGATCGATCGACCCCTTTCCTCGATCAATCGATCCCTCCTGGAAAACAATATGTTTTCCCCCTTTTCGTTTAAATCCGAATAAAATGCGTAGGAACCCTTGAATATTAGTTAAATAGTATAATGGGTCATGAAGAGTACTAGTAGGGCTAAGTAGACTCCATTGAGTGGAATTTTTATATAGGATGAAATTGTGGGTTAACGGGGGGTTTCGTCACACATTGGAAATTGTGCGTACCTTCATTAAAGAATTGAGAGACTCGTGAAAGACTTAGACTAGAAGGTTAGAGAGGGTGTACCTACTGAAATTACATTTAGTGAGAGAGAATACTTCCAGAGATAAGAAATAAGTATGCAATGTTTATAATTGAGAATAAACGAGACGAACCCTTTATGTGAGATAATCGGGTAAATTGTACTATGTTCAATTAATAATAATAATTATTATGGTCATGGGCTTGGAAAATGAAAATATTTATATATATGATCGAGTGCATATGTATATATTTATATTATGCTTGTGTATAATCATACCCGCGCTACTTGCTATCACAGAGGTTGTCGCGCCGGGACAGTCTTATCTCGATGGGACCTTTATGGGGTATATTGACTTGTACCCTAAAACATAGGATTTCTTGGTATAGGCTATCTGAGAATGATAGTCAGACGGTCCTAAGAGATGTGAGGGGTATGTGCTGACCTCTTAGTGACTTGGAACTATGCTTCGCCTCCATTTTGTGTATTATGTTAATACAGTTCGAGAGTGATTCTGAACTAGTATTTCCCTTAGTACGAGTGATACGGGGACTTGATAGCAGAGTATACCAGCACAATAGATTTTATGTGGGGTGCCGATAGTATATATATTATATGGGTGATTAGTATATATACGTATATATATGGAATTCTTCTACAGTGCGTATAAGTAGTTAAGTAGTGAATAAATGCTCAAAAGTTTATAATAAGTATTTATGAACTTTATAACGATACTGAGATGTATTAAGTAACGTAAGTAATCATGAAGAGATTAATCTCTAAACTAAATATCGTAGCCTTGTGACTTCCCGAAATAAAATCTTTGGGAGATAAGTTAGATAGACTTCTGAGGTATTTAGTCGTACGGTAGGCGTGAACACTAGATGAGAGGTGAGAATTCCTAAGATAGTGTCACGTACTAACATGGTGGTTACATTAGCGAGTAAGCATTTTAAATGCTTGCTAAACTTTTTAAAAATTGTTTTACACTCGGGATCTGACCCGTTTTCTGTCATTTTATCTCTCTTGCATATATATATATATATATATATATATATATATATGTGTGTGTGTGTGTGTGTGTGTGTGTGTGTGTGTGTGTGTGTGTGTGTGTGTGTGTGTATGTGTGTGTGTGTGTGTGTGTATTACAGGTGCTCAGCTACAGGGGCTTCGGGTGTAGAATCATTTGTCTGGACGTGCTGCAGCTTGTGTGGGAGTTTTAGGTCATTGCAGTTGACGCTTCCTCTTTTGGTTCCTCAGACTTCTGTTTAGCTTTTTTAGTTAGGACATGTGTCCCCCATTTCCAGACTCTTGTTTAGACATGATAGGGACTGCATATACTTCTATCATTTCAGTATTTGGCTTTTCGTTTGGGATTGTTTTATCCATTACATTGTTAGTGGTTGTAGTTAATTATTTAGATTTGAGTAATCTAGCTTGGCATGGTTCTTTGGATGATTGATATCTTTATAATTTGCATTATTCAATTTGTTTATGTTTAAAAAGATTTTTATAACGGAATTAAATTAATAAGGACTTTAAATTGTTTTGACACTTAGCTTAATTATTTAGGGTGTTTAAATTGGAAATATTTATTTTACGACAGTGATGCTAAGAATGAACCAACCGTTCACCTTAATTTTTAATTTAATAAAGGACTGATCACCCGATATTTAATTAGGCTGGGTGTCACAGGTGGTATGAGAGCATCAGGTTCTGGTGTCCTTTAGGATATGTGTGGCTTATTATGCTTCCAGCGTAGCTTTCTTTGATATAGAGCCCTATATTTTGGATTGTTGATTTCTTTGGTGTGATTTTATTCTCCTACTATCACGTATATATTAGTGAATCTTATTTGCATTCGGACGTGTTCGAACAATGAAGTATGACGGGCAAGGGCCGTTGGGAGGACAAGATGAGGCAGAGCTCAATTGAGGTTAGAGTGTATAATCAAGAATGATGATCGTACTTAAGGTCACCCCTATTATGGCACGAGAGGTGAGGACTGTAAAGACGACTAGGACGTAGCCTACGATTTCCAAGTATTGCTATAGTCGAAAGTGAAGCCGAATCAGACTCACTTAATGTGGTATGACTGGGAAAGAGTCGAATGCAGCTTGTAGGAGAATCATCGGTGGAAAATCTAGAAATGCGGAGATTGTGTGTGTTAGCCAAAGAAGGTAAAATATCCAAAGGCTTGGACATACGACGGAGTGTGGCTAACTGAAAGTGAAAATTTAGGGCAAAATTTTCTTGGCTCGTCAGAACGAAGTTATAATGGCGGGAATCAGCCACCACTTTTAGAAGTGGAATGCTATGTCTATAGAAGGCTCTTAGGTACAGTCTGACCGCAGGTTCCTTCATCAAATGTTCAGGATAAGATGAGGACGTTGTTCGGATCTCATCACCAGAGGGCCGGACAGAGGTCCATGTGTGAAATTTTTTTTAATTATTTAGCGAGTCCCGTGCCGAAAGTAGATACAAATGGAGAAGAGGATATCAAGAGGAAAATTGACTTGTAAGAAAACTTGACAACACTTAAAGAGAATTCTATGGGACAGTTGATCCTTATGGTGGCAAGGTCAAGCGTTGTTCATAAGAGATGTTAACGCCTTTACGTGGGAGGCTAAAAGAATAAAAGAATTTATTCAGAGAATAAGACTGGGCGAAGCGGTGTTAGTAAAACACCACAAGGGGGAGACCCACCAGAGAACCCATTTAAACGATTCAGATAGTTGAATTATTACCAAGCAATGGTGAATTTAGTAAGGGCTATTGAAGCCAGTATCACGTTCCTGAGGGCCAACAAAGCTAAGGTAACGACGGGGGTAACCATTCAAATTGAGACTATTTAAGTCCGAGAGAAGGACAACCCTAATATGGTCAGTATGACAGGAGATAAGTGGGTTATGTGTCGAGGTATTTTGTGGAGGGTAAAACCACACGAGTTAAAAAAAATTCGAAGCGAGTAAAGGGGACAAGAATATGGTGCCCAGTAAAGGGCGACGATTTAAGTAATTTTCATTTTGGTTTGGACAGGCGTGTTACGTCCAAAGACCATTTAAGAAACCAAGGCGATTGGCAAGGTAAAAGTATGAGTTTTATCCTCAGAGGATGAGGCGTGTTTTATGTGACGCGAGCGAGTCACTACATTTTTTTATTGCTAGATTCGTATGTGAGACGAGTTTAGTGCGTATATCTATAACGTTATTGTTATGTGAATATTTTCCCTAGTGTAGTGGGGTTTTCTTTTGTGTTATTCGCGGAGGATGAATGGGTGTATTAATACTGCTATATAATTTATTTAGGTTACTCCTCTTAGTGATGCGTTATACGGGTATGATATTAATCGGATTATGGTTTTATAAGTAATGGTTAACACGATAGTGGGCAGTGATTGCAAGGCTATCAGGGTTGCTTCCCAAGTACAACATGTTTTGTTTTGGAGAGACCTCACCTGCGAGAGGGTCGGGCTCGCAGTCATATTATATTATAGAGGCTTCACAGGATATAGTGGCCTCGAGATGTTTAATCCCGGGGTGGTTAGGAACTTTGTTGATATGATTCAGTGTCTATTGGGTTTACCGTTGAGTGAAAAGATTTCACTCATTATTATGTGTAGCGCTCATGACTTAGTGATAGGAGGAGCACATTGTTATATTTATCCTTTAGAAATGTGGAAGTTAGGACTTATATTCATATGTTTGAGAATTGGATTTACAAAGTCCCTATTATATACGTATGAGGTTTATGGAATGTGAATTCCACCACTACAGAACGTTAGTCTAATTGGTGAAAAATTCTTTGTTTTAGTACAATTTTAGGAGGAGATGTAGTTTTTCTGTCAAGAGACGAAATATCGGGGTACAAGTTATGGACGAAAGACCCAACAGAATTCGATAACCGACTATGCTAGGTAGTAGTGTATCGGGGGTTCCTTGTTTGGATTTCTCTTTGCGATACATCCCACACATGAAACTTAGCATAAGGTTGGAAGTAAATGTAATACCCCGTATTTTTATGCTATATTAATTAGGGGATTTATTAAAGTTAATGTGAATGAATTATTTAATAAAAATCCGGAAATTAATTATGCTATAATTATTAACGTGACGAGAGTTAGTAATTATGGGAAATTTGTTGAATATTACTAATGAGCAAAGTAATATATTTTATTGGTTATATTGAATGTCATGAGTGAGTTAAATGACAATTTCGGAAATTTAAGTCGGAACGTTCTCGTGTCGCGTCGGGACTAAATTTTGATAAATAAAAAGTGAATATTTTATAAGTTTCCCGTATGGTCGTTTCGAGTGCGCCAACGCGTCCACAAGGGTCGAGATAGTCAGAAAAGTCTACCCGGGGGTGTAATTTGGGTCTCGGGGCGTTTCTAGGCCTAATTAGTAACCCGGGAGGGCATTTTAGTCATTTTACATTTTTAGGTAATTAAACCCACGAAAATTAGAGGCGTTATATCAGATACCTAGGTTACCTTCTAGGGTTAGAAACTCTAAACACAAGTGACGGCCATTGGAGAAGAGAGGAGAGAGCTCTCAAGCAATTTCAAGGCCCAAAACTCAACGGTTTGCGCCGCCGCCACCACCAACGTGTAGATCGCGAGACGGGGAATGCAACCATAACAAAATCAGCCGCATTCCAGACTTCTGAAAATCCCAGTCAAGTGTTTATCTTGCTATTTTTGTTGGTTCAATTTCCATATAGTTTAGGAATGATTAGGGATGAAAAATGTGGAAGAAAACCCAATTTGTGATAGGAAAATCCATGTAGTATTGGTTGATATGATGATTCTGGAAACCCTTGCCATGTAGAGGAAATTAACCACGAAATTTTGATGATTATAAGAAAGAAATTCTGGAGAAAAAAATTTGTTAGAAATCTGTTTAAGAAAATTCTAGGGTTCTTGATAATTAGATATAATTTTGGGTTGAAAATCCTTGTTTAAATGATGAATATGTACATGCCTTACGTTAGAAACATCTGGTATATTGTTATAATGTTAGTAGTAGAATTCTTGGGACGTTGGGGTTGGAAAACATGGATTTGGATGAAGAAAATTGGTAGAACCCGTAACTGGAATTCTGCAGAAATCAAAATACCTGCTTGATCGATCGATCGAGCATAGAGCTTCGATCGATCGAAGGTTCGATCGATCGAGCCCCAGACCTCGATCTATCGACCCCTCCTGGAAGACTCCTACTTCCCTTTTTAATTGAGTTAAATTCAATTTATTGTGAGATAATTCTTGGGCATCCTTATAAAATATTTTGGGAGATAGGGAATACCAGTAGGACATGTGAATAAATTTTGGGACCCTTGATGATGGTCTAAGATTGTATTTTGGGATAATTACATAAAGGCCGGTGAATTTATGATTTAAAGAGAGAGACACGTAAGAGAGTTACTTTGGGACAAATATGTATACCTACTGAATTTTATAATTTAGATAATAAAGCCATGAGATTTGTGTGGTACGTTGGAATAATATCGAATCCAGGTTAGAAACGAACCGTTATAAGTGTTTACTAAAATATGATGATATGGATAAAAGTCGTAATTATGGGATATGAGAATATACCTAATATGGATATGGTAATATTAGTATAGTTATATGATTGTGTATGCATAAGCTATCTATGTGTGAAAATCATGCCCACGCTACTTGCTATCCCTGAGGTTACCGCACTGGGACAGTCTTATCTCGATGGGACCTTTATGGGGGATATTGAATTGTACCCTAGAAGATAGATGTCCTTGGTACAGGCTATCTACGTGATAGTTCAGACGGTCCTAAGAGACGTAGGCATGTGCCATCCTCTTAGAGACTTGGAATCTATTCTTCGCCTCAATTTTGTTTGTGTATGTGTTAATACAATTCGAGAGTGATTCCGATTGTATTCCCCTTAATATGAGTGATATGGGGTTTTGGATAGTAGAGTATGCCCGCACCATAGTTTATTTGGGGTGCTGTTATAATATATATATATTATACGAGTAGTTAATATATATATGAAATTATGAAATTTGGAACTACCTACCGTGAATTGATATGTAGGATATGGTTGATGACTCAAATTGTAAATACTTGTTTTGAGAAAGTATAATATGACACTGGAAAACTTTATTGACTAAAAAAGTTAAAATGAGAACTTTGGTTATTAATTGAAATATTCTTTTCAAACAATTGTAGCGCTAAATTTTGAATCCTGCGAAATACCTAAGATAAGTTAAATCATTGGGGAAAGATAGCGTGTTATATGATGAGATAAACCATTAGTAGGGTTAGTACGATAGGAGTGCACATTAGAAGAGAGGTGAGAATTTCTCAAGAGAGTGTCGCACTAATATGTTGTTGCATTGGCTGTATCAATTTAAATACTTGCTAAACGTATTTTAAATCAAACACACTATCGGGCTCTGACCCGTTTCTTTTTCTCTCTCTCTCTTGTATATATATATATATATGTATATATTTCAGGTGCCCAGCCACAGGGGCGTCTTGCTTAGGATCCCTTGAAAGGAATGTGTTGCAGCTTAGGTGGGAGTTGGAGGTCACTTGCGTAGAAGGCTTCCTTTATTGACTCCACTTCTAGCATTCTCATTTATTGGGCATGTGTCGCCCTTTCCATTATTTCATTGTTATTGGGACATTTGTATTTCAGTTATTTATAGTATTGTCACTATGGGATTTATTAAGTTTGAATTGTGTTACTTTATATTTCGCATGTTGATATTCGATTGACGAATGTTTTAAATTAATTGGATTGTGTTCCAGGTTTATTGTGGTGTGATTCTTAATTGTTGAAATGTTGTTAATAAATAAATAAATCATTTTTTTTAAATAAAAATTTGGAAAGTAATGTTTAAATATGGTTTTGACACTTAGCTTAATTATTTAGGGTGTTAAATTGGAAAGTTTATTTTTACGACAGTGATGCTAAGAATGAACCAAACTGTTCACCTTCATTTAATTTAATAAAGGAGTGATCGCCCGGTATTTAATTAGGCGGGGTGTCACAGGTGGTATCAGAGCATCAGGTTCTAGTGTCCTTTAGGATCTGTGCGGCCTATTATGTTTTCAGCGTTGCTTTCTTTGATATAGAGCCCTAAATACTAGGAATGTTGTGTTCATCCCTATACATTGGGAATTCGTGCTTCTGCGATTTGTTTATTTGAATGATGAACTCATACAAATTCATTTAAATTTCCAAATGGACCATCAAGAAGAACTAGTTAAAACGGTTAAGGGAGTCAACGAGCAAGATCGACTCAGACCTCAGGTATCCCCAGAGAAAGTGTCAACCGCCGAGTTAGAAGGTATCGTGGCACAAGCAGTTACCACTGCAGTTTTACAATACCAAGAACGCAGCCTAAAACTTAAAGGAGGCAAAAGACCTAGAGAGGTTAACCAAATTCATGTGACTAAAGCTGACAGATGTACGAAGACATCGAAATTGCGACAACAAACTACCCAAGACCAAGTCAGTTCTGGTCAACAACGTGGTAAAATGAAGCAGTTTCGAAAGAGGAATAAAGTTCCAAGTCAGCAAGGCCGATACCAACAGCAGCAGGGTCGGAGGGGGAGTAACTTCGGAGGCCGATGTTTTGGGTGTGGTAAGCATGGCCATAGGCGCCAAGATTGTCCGGAGGGAGATAGGGCCCCACAACAGTAGGGTGCCCGTAATGATTCACAAGGGCCACTTTTTCCAATTGCACTCCCAGCACTAACTCAGGTACTAGGCCTGCCAACCTTTCCAGTAGATCCAGTGCAGCAGGGGCAGTTACAGTACAGACATATCTATAATGTCCACCAGGCAGCCGTCCCACAGGCACCACACGCGATTTGGGGTATGTTTTCTATCCATGACACTTTGGGTCGAATTTTGTTTGTTACTGGGACAACGAATAGTTTTATAGCTACATATTATGTGAAGGCCTTAGGGTTGTTAGCCATAGCAGAGAGCACAGTGACGTGTGTGGACTCACCACTGGGGAGTGGTCACTTATTTTCTTTATATGCCGAGGAGTGGGGGTAGAGATTGGTAGCTTGGTATTACCTGCAGACATGTTAGTCTTAGACATGCACGAGCATGATGTTATTATTGATATGGATTGGCTCGAAGCTTATAGAGCAATGATTGATTGCTTCGGTGGGAGCATTGTTTTTGCCATTCCGGGGAAAGAGATGTTTGTAGTGGCGATGCCTCGCCCAGAGAGAGGTTCGATCGCTCATTTATATTAAATAAGAGGAGGATACCTCTAATGAGGTTGAAATTCCATTAGACTCGATTCCTGTTGTTCGTGAGTATCCCGATGTGTTTCAGGAAATACTAGGCCTAACCCCCAGTCGAGAGATAGACTTTATCATAGATTTATTGCCAGATACGAGACCTATAGCACGCGCACCGTACCGTATGGCTCCGGCAGAGATGCGAGAGCTACGAGATCAAATAGAGCAGCTGTTAGGTCAGGGCTTCATTCGTAGGAGTACCTCACCTTGGGGCGCTCTAGTTTTGTTTGTGTAGAAGAGAGATGGTTCACTGAGGTTATGTGTGGACTACCGGGAGCTGAACAAGGTCACAATACGGAATAAGTATCCGTTGCCTCGAATCTATGACCTGTTCGACCAGTTGAGGGGAGCAACTTTCTTTTCGAAGATAGATCTGAGGTCGGGGTACCATCAGCTACGTATTAGGGAGAAGGATGTTTCGAAGACTACTTTCTTGACGAGATATGGGTCTTATGAGTTCCGGGTGATGCCGTTCGGACTCACAAATGCTCCAACCATTTTCATGGACTTGATGAACCGAGTATTCAGAGAGTTCTTGGATCAGTTTGTCATCGTTTTCATAGATGACATTTTGATATATTCACACTCCGAGGAGGAGCATGCCGAGCACTTGAGGCAAGTTCTTCAGACTCTACGAGAGCATCAATTGTATGCTAAGTATGAGAAGTGCGGATTCTGGTTGCGAGAGGTACAGTTCTTGGGGCATGTTGTTTCTGAGCAGGGGATAGCAGTTGACCCGAGTAAAGTATCAGCGGTGAGGGAGTGGGGACAGCCCACGACACCGACTGAAGTGCGTAGTTTCTTGGGGTTAGCTGGTTACTACAGGAGATTCATTCGGGGATTCTCCAAAATAGCGGGTCCATTGACGAATCTGACTCGCAAGGGAGTACCATATGTTTGGGATGACGCTTGTCAGTTAGCTTTCGACGAGCTTAAAGACAAGCTTACTTCAGCACCAGTCCTTGCGTTACCAAATCCGAGTGTGGAGTACCTGGTTTACACCGATGCGTCCTTACGGGGTCTTGGGGGAGTACTTCAGCAGGAAGAAAAGGCTATAGCTTTTTCCTCCCGCAAGCTTAAGCCACATGAGAAGAATTACCCCACCCATGACCTGGAATTAGCAGCGGTCATCTTTGCATTGAGGATATGGAGACACTATTTTTTGGGAGAGAAATTTCGTTTGTTCACAGACCACAAGTCGTTGCAATACCTATTCACTCAGCGAGAGCTGAATATGAGTCAGCGCAGATGGCTAGAGTTTGTGAAGGACTACCAGTTTGACATACAGTATCATCCGGGAAAGGCCAACGTAGTCGCTGATGCGTTGAGTCGTAGACCGGTAGATGAAGTAGCATACGTATGGAAAGCAAAGTGGAAGGATTTAGGCCACCAGGACGCAGTAGCCTGTTTCTTCATATCTGTTATGAAAATCACACCCGAGATTGTTATGAGGGTAATACAGGCCCAGACCACAGACCCGTTTTTCCAGGAGAAGATTGTACGACTTTTAGTCGAGGGTGCTGAGTCTTATTATGTTAGTTCTGATGGGGGTTTGAGGTTTAATGAGAGATTGGTGGTTCCAGAAGGAGCAGAATTACGTCATGCAGTGATGACCCAATCTCACGGGTCCCGGTTTGCGGTGCATCCTGGAGGGGATAAGATGTACCAGGATACGAGGAGATAATACTGGTGGAGTGGGATGAAGAAGGAGATTGCTGAGTTCGTGTCCAAGTGTTCTACCTGCCAACTGGTGAAGGTGGACCATCAGAAACCGTCAGGATTGCTTCTGCCATTGGAAGTACCCGCGTGGAAGTGGGAGAGTATTTCCATGGATTTTATTACAGGGTTGACTACATCACAGCGGGGCCACGATTCTATCTGGGTGATTGTAGACCGTTTGACCAAGGTGGCTCATTTTCTGTCGGTGCGGACAGATTACACCACGGGTCAGTATGCTCAGTTATTCATCACTGAGATTGTCAGATTACACGGGGTACCCCTGAATATTGTGTCAGATAGAGACAAGATTTTTGTGTCGCATTTTTGGGAAAGCTTTCAGGAGGCTATGGGTACTGAGTTGAGGTTGAGTTCAGCTTACCACCCACAGACGGATGGATAGACAGAGCGTACTAATCAGATGTTAGAGGATATGCTACGCATGTGTGTTCTCGATTTTAGAGGAGGTTGGGAGTCACATCTTCCACTGGTAGAGTTTTGCTTATAATAACTCTTATCAGTTCCCGATTGGGATGGCTCCATTTGAGGCTTTGTATGGCAGGCCTTGTCGTTCCCCAGCTTGTTAGCTCGAAGTGGGGGATAACAAGTTGCTAGGACCAGAGGTGATTCAGGAAACCTCCGCGAGGATTGAGATGATCAGGAGTCGTATTCGGATAGCCCAGGACAAGTAGAAGATCTACGCCGATGCGAAACGGTTCTTCCGAAATTTTAGTGTGGGGGACCAAGTGTTATTGCATGTATCTCCTATGAAGGGAGTGATGAGCTTCGGGAAGAAGGGGAAGTTGGCTCCGAGGTACGTGGGACCATTTCCCATCATCGAGAGGATTGGGCCGGCTGCATACAGGTTGGGACTGCCAAAACATTTACATCGCATCCACGATGTATTCCACCTCTCGTCGTTGAGACGATATCTTCGGAATGATATGGCCCATACTCACATTGCGATAGATGAGATCGACTTACAGCCTGATAGCTCTTACGAGGAGAGACCGGTGGCTATCCTAGACTATAGTGAGAGAAGATTAAGGTCGAAGATAGTTCCACTTGTGCGGGTCCAGTGGGAGCATCATAATGTGGAGGAATCCACTTGGGAGCGCGAGGGAGATATACGCGAGAGATATCCAGAATTGTTTTTACCAGGTATGCTTTATTTTCTGAATTTTGGGACGAAATTCCGTTTATTAGGGGGGAAGTATGTAGTACCCCGTATTTTTATGCTATATTAATTTGGGGATTTATTAAAGTTAATGTGAATGAATTATTTAATAAAAATTCGGAAATTAATTATGCTATAATTATTAACGTGACGAGAGTTAGTAATTATGGGAAATTTGTTGAATATTACTAATGAGCAAAGTAATATATTTTATTGGTTATATTGAATGTCATGAGTGAGTTAAATGACAATTTCGGAAATTTAAGTCGGAACGTTCTCGTGTCGCGTCGGGACTAAATTTTGATAAATAAAAAGTGAATATTTTATAAGTTTCTCGTATGGTCGTTTCGAGTGCGCCAACGCGTCCACAAGGGTCGAGATAGTCAGAAAAGTCTACCCGGGGGTGTAATTTGGGTCTCGGGGCGTTTCTAGGCCTAATTAGTAACCCGGGAGGGCATTTTAGTCATTTTACATTTTTAGGTAATTAAACCCACGAAAATTAGAGGCGTTATATCAGATACCTAGGTTACCTTCTAGGGTTAGAAACTCTAAACACAAGTGACGGCCATTGGAGAAGAGAGGAGAGAGCTCTCAAGCAATTTCAAGGCCCAAAACTCAACGGTTTGCGCCGCCGCCACCACCAACGTGTAGATCGCGAGACGGGGAATGCAACCATAACAAAATCAGCCGCATTCCAGACTTCTGAAAATCCCAGTCAAGTGTTTATCTTGCTATTTTTGTTGGTTCAATTTCCATATAGTTTAGGAATGATTAGGGATGAAAAATGTGGAAGAAAACCCAATTTGTGATAGGAAAATCCATGTAGTATTGGTTGATATGATGATTCTGGAAACCCTTGCCATGTAGAGGAAATTAACCACGAAATTTTGATGATTATAAGAAAGAAATTCTGGAGAAAAAAATTTGTTAGAAATCTGTTTAAGAAAATTCTAGGGTTCTTGATAATTAGATATAATTTTGGGTTGAAAATCCTTGTTTAAATGATGAATATGTACATGCCTTACGTTAGAAACATCTGGTATATTGTTATAATGTTAGTAGTAGAATTCTTGGGACGTTGGGGTTGGAAAACATGGATTTGGATGAAGAAAATTGGTAGAACCCGTAACTGGAATTCTGCAGAAATCAAAATACCTGCTTGATCGATCGATCGAGCATAGAGCTTCGATCGATCGAAGGTTCGATCGATCGAGCCCCAGACCTCGATCTATCGACCCCTCCTGGAAGACTCCTACTTCCCTTTTTAATTGAGTTAAATTCAATTTATTGTGAGATAATTCTTGGGCATCCTTATAAAATATTTTGGGAGATAGGGAATACCAGTAGGACATGTGAATAAATTTTGGGACCCTTGATGATGGTCTAAGATTGTATTTTGGGATAATTACATAAAGGCCGGTGAATTTATGATTTAAAGAGAGAGACACGTAAGAGAGTTACTTTGGGACAAATGTGTATACCTACTGAATTTTATAATTTAGAGAATAAAGCCATGAGAGTTGTGTGGTACGTTGGAATAATATCAAATCCAGGTTAGAAACGAACCGTTATAAGTGTTTACTAAAATATGATGATATGGATAAAATTCGGAATTATGGGATATGAGAATATACCTAATATGGATACGGTAATATTAGTATAGTTATATAATTGTGTATGCATAAGCTATCTATGTGTGAAAATCATGCCCACGCTACTTGATATCCCTGAGGTTACCGCGCTGGGACAGTCTTATCTCGATGAGACCTTTATGGGGGATATTGAATTGTACCCTAGAAGATAGATGTCCTTGGTACAGGCTATCGACGTGATAGTTCAGACGGTCCTAAGAGACGCAGGCATGTGCCATCCTCTTAGAGACTTGGAATCTATTCTTCGCCTCAATTTTTTTTGTGTATGTGTTAATACAATTCGAGAGTGATTCCGATTGTATTCCCCTTAATATGAGTGATATGGGGTTTTGGATAGTAGAGTATACCCGCACCATAGTTTATTTGGGGTGTTGTTATAATATATATATTATACGAGTAGTTAATATATATATGAAATTCTGAAATTTGGAACTACCTACCGTGAATTGATATGTAGGATATGGTTGATGACTCAAATTGTAAATACTTGTTTTGAGAAAGTATAATATGACACTGGAAAACTTTATTGACTAATAAAGTTAAAATGAGAACTTTGGTTATTAATTGAAATATTCTTTTCAAACAATTGTAGCGTTAAATTTTGAATCCTGCGAAATACCTAAGATAAGTTAAATCATTGGGGAAAGATAGCGTGTTATATGATGAGATAAACCATTAGGAGGGTTAGTGCGATAGCAGTGCACATTAGAAGAGAGGTGAGAATTTCTCAAGAGAGTGTCGCACTAATATGTTGTTGTATTGGACTATATCAATTTAAATACTTGCTAAACGTATTTTAAATCAAACACACTATCGGGCTCTGACCCGTTTCTTTTTCTCTCTCTCTCTTTTATATATATATGTATATATTTCAGGTGCCCAGCCACAGGGGCGTCTTGCTTAGGATCTCTTGAAAGGAACGTGCTGCATCTTAGGTGTGAGTTGCAGGTCACTTGCGTAGAAGGCTTCCTTTATTGACTCCACTTCTAGCATTCTCATTTATTGGGCATGTGTCGCCCTTTCCATTATTTCATTGTTATTGGGACATTTGTATTTCAGTTATTTCTAGTATTGTCACTATGGGATTTATTCAGTTTGAATTGTGCTACTTTATATATCGCATGTTGACATTCGATTGACGAATGTTTTAAATTAATTGGATTGTGTTCCAGGTTTGTTGTGGTGTGATTCTTAATTGTTGAAATGTTGTTAATAAATAAATAAATCATTTTTTTTAAAATAAAAATTTGGAAAGTAATGTTTAAATATGGTTTTGACACTTAGCTTAATTATTTAGGGTGTTAAATTGGAAAGTTTATTTTTACGACAGTGATGCTAAGAATGAACCAAACTGTTCACCTTGATTTAATTTAATAAAGGAGTGGTCGCCCGGTATTTAATTAGGCGGGGTGTCACAGTAAAAAGATGTTTGGTCATTATTCCATGAGTCCAATACCTCGGTCATCATAAGAGCCGGTAATTATGACTGTAAGTTAGAGTTAAGTGATGATTTAAGGCCAGTGGAGCCGGTTGTGTGGTAAGGAAACATTAGAAGTTTTATTTTATCACCACGAGTTAAAGGGTGGAATGATGATAAGGAGGACTTAGAAATTTTGATTTTTAGGGTGATTGAGAGTACCCAAGTGTTGTAACCATGTTGTGAGCACAAGGAAATTAAGGAATTGGGTGTTATGTGTGTAGCGTAGGTGATGCTTACACTAGTATGCACGGTTTATAGGGTGTGTGGGCATTGTGGTTAACTATTACTTGAATCGTCCGAGTTGAAGGGACGTAGGAATAGACGCATGGAATATATGTATGTGAGAGTAACATAACAAAGTGGAACTGGTAGAGTGGATTAATCTTGGTGTGGAGGATAACAATCCATATATATGTGTGCGATCAGAGTAGCACACATAAATTTAGTTCTAAGGATATAGGAAGCCATTTAGGGGTATTCCCTGATAATGATAAAATTTAACTATTATGGAAAATACTCTGAACGAAGTTTTACCTAGTCAATTTTTGAAAGCGACTTACGCGTAGATTGAATGATGATGTTAGTAAGGTATAAAGGTTCAGTAGTGCACATCGTGAAAAAAAGTGCACGGGTCAAAACTTTCGGTATACGCTAAGAAAAGAAGGGGAGTATTAACTGTCACTTAATGTGAGTCATTACAAGTACAAGTCTATGTTAAGAGGGACATGCCTATTAGTCTTCGCGGACACCACTCATAGATAGAAATCATTTGGAACAAGAGGATCAACGAAAGAATTTTGTAGCAAGCCTGCGATTCCTATAACAACCCTCACTTTTGAGAAACTTATTTTATATTAATTTACTGTGTGAAGTAATTATATAAAATGTTGGAAAATGGAGTAAATATTATTTGAATTAGTTGAAAGATAATATTTACTAGATTGTTGCATATTTACTGTATGTGTATGTAAATATCATCATGTTACGTTTTATAGTGTCGTGTGCTTTAAAATTACATTTATGGTTTAAATGAAACCGAGACTTGAAATAACTTAAATATTTTCAGTTGCCAATTTAGAGGGCGTAGTTAGTCCCGAAATGTGCGAGATAGTCGAAATAAGTGCCATATTATCTTTTTGGGTTTCTGGCACTTTTGACTGGTTATGGATTAAATGCCTAGTTGTGAGTCATTTTAATGTGGTATTAACCATTTAAGTTGGGAATTTAGACTAAAGTCACGATTTAGTCTTTCTAAGCCTTACATTTCTCTTAAGTATGTATTTACTAACCTAAAGAGAAAGAGAGAGGAAGAGAATTTATGGAGAAAAGAGAGAGATTGGAGATTGAAGATTGGAGTTATTGCTATCAAAGGAAATCTGAGATTTCAAGCTCAAGGTAATTTTTCTTACTTGCTAATGTATGGTTTAGGATGAATAATCTGTATTGATTGTTGTGGATTGGCTATGGTTTAACAATTTTAGGGTTTTTAGGGATTTGTTGGTTTGGAACCCTTAGAATTTGATTTAGATGCTTACTAGTGTAAATTATAGTAGTTAGATGCATTTATGATTGGTTTGTTGCAATGAATGATCTTGGTTTGGGTGGAAATGAGTTGGGGGAAATTTGGAGACTAAGACTCCATAGCCGAAATTTACAAATCTGGGCTGGCCGAATCGATTCGCCCCTAGCGAATCGATTTGCTAAAAGGGTTGGCTAGAGGTCTGTATGGACCGCATCGATTCAGCCAAGATGAATCAATTCGTCAGTTTGTAGAATGTCAAGATCTCTTCACCGAAACGATTCGGCCAGGGTGAATCAACTCGGAAATCCTGATGTTTTGAGTTATTTTCCCAACTCAATTTTTTTACCCTTTTTCTTTAGGCTTAGGACTTAGGAACCTTCTGGTATCAAGTAAACTTAGAGTCCTAGAGTCTTAGATGAGTTAGTTAACTACCCTACATTAGAAATAGATTAAATGGGGGTTATTCCGTGGGTGTCCAAATTCATGTTAAGTCATTCTTTTTCGTTAGTTAATTATTATGAGAGTAGGAGTTGTAAGGTTATATTGGGAGACTTTAGAAGCTCAATTGAGGTATGCTAGACTTGGTGGTTTATAGTGACATCGTAAATTCTTGGAGTATGTATAAGAGGTTCATTAATCATTGAAGTTATAATGATGGCATGAAATATGTATGGCTCCGGATATAATGTGATGTATCTATTAAAATGGAAATGGAAAAGGTAAATAATAATTTACTTAAACACATCTCTCTAAATGCTATCATAAGGGAAGTGGGCGCATGAGGTGAAGTCCCCTGGCTAGTGAATGCAGGGTGAATATAGTCCTCGGCCATATGACCGGTTATTATGTATGTAGTATTTATTTTGCAATGTGGGGTAATTCCAGGTGTGGTTATGACTCACTCGCAGGTATATGGCCACTTCCCGACATTGCGATAGGATGCCCAGGTTGTCTTAGTTGATAGGCCCTGGAATATGATAGCCATTTAGGGGCGCGCACAGTGAGAAAACCCGAACGGGCGGTCTTAGAATCGTTATATATAGATGAATATAACTATTCTTATTCAAGTTGGACTTGATTTATGATAAATGCCATAAAGAGCAAATAACTGTGATTATGTTTCATAATGAGATATGGAACGATGAAATGAAACTGTGTAAAGAATGGAGACTTTTAATTAATGATATTGGTTCACATCCTCTTGTATAACTGAATTAATCTTATAATCATTTAATTGCCTTAGTTTATGCATTGGGTGGAGTAGGTAGATTCGTATTCCTATCAATCATGTTAAACTGTTCATAACTGTCATACTCTTTATTCATCTGGTGATCATATAAAACCGGGACCTGACCCATTTATATTTCTTATTTTGCATGAATTTTTCTTTCGCTTAGGTGCTCCGCCGCAAGGACGCCCGTTCTGACTTTTCGATTCCGGTGTTTTTGGGAGCCGTAATACTTTGCGGATATTACGGGATATGTTGTTATAGACGCCTTCATTTTTGTACTCTAGTTACGATCGGGTCATTTACTCCGGCGTGTGGTCCAAGCTTTTGTAATTGCTTACTGTAATGTATTGGATATCAAAGAAACGTTTGACACATTTGAATATATGGTCAATCATTTTATTAACTTTTCTAACTCAATCTTGTCGGATGTATTAAATTTGAAAAAATAAAAATTATAGCGTTAATATCGTAACTTTTAAAATATCGAGTCTAAAACCAAAAATCACATTAAACTTTAGGGTTAATTTTGCATTTTTTTCTTATCATATAACTAATCTTTAGTATATAACTAAAGTTGTAGGTATAATCTTGGCTTGCCATATGGCATTGATGAATAAACTCTTGATTGGATCTATGAAATGAGGTATCTCCCCTTAAACTTGTAAAAGCATAAGAGAATAGCACTCCCCAATAGCCTTTCTAAATTAATCGAAAAATCCCTCTCTCTCTCTCTCTCTTTTACATACCGAATTTTTAACATAATAAACAAATTATTTTTTAGTTGAATTTTTTATGTGATTTTTAAACATTTTATGGAACCAAAATAAAAAACAAATGCTCAAAACAACTTTTTTTGCTATTTTAAAAAAATCGACTAGAATTTCACAGTTTTAAAGCACTTTAAAAGTTGTGAAAGTTTGATCGATTTTTTTAAAAACAAAAAAAAAGTTATTTTAAGCTAAATTTTTTTATATGAGTCCCTTGAAATGTTTAAATATCACATAAAAGATTTAACTAAAAAATAATTTTTTTAATATTTTAAATAAATAGGTTTGCGCCACCAAATATGTATACTTAGTATATATGAGAGTCTTCATATATATATATATATATGAGAGAGAGAGAGAGAGAGAGAGAGAGAGAGAGAGAGAGAGAGAGAGAGAGAGAGAGAGAGAGAAAAGATCAATAATAACACCTCATGTGCTTCTCATTCTGTCATAATGCCACCACTCACCCTTCGATTTTATCCCCTAACTCCTGTAATAATTCCTCTGACCACTATTATGTCCCTAATTAATTGAGTAGTGCTATGGGTACAAAGTAACTTCACAAAATCTCCACAAAAGGTAGTGTTATTGGTGTCCTGGCGGGACCCCATACCACAAGGCAATGTTTAATAGGTAGGTGAGAGAATAAGTGGAATCCACGTCAGATTTTGTAGAGATTTTTGTACTCATATCATTATTCCAATTAGTTTCTCTCTATATAACTATAAAGTTCTCTCTGCAATCTCAATATCTTATCACCACCCCAAGACTTCTGTGAAGATACCTTCCTCTCTCCCTGTCTATATATAAGGTACGACATTTTATCTCTTTAAAATCAAGCCTATTAAAATGGAGACTTGTAATATTCATCTTTCTTCACTATTTCTTTTCCCAAGAAGTATAAAGGAAACAATATATTATATTAGAGGTGATAGAACTTTGGGGGTTTTGAATGGATTCGCAGATAAGTGATTCTCTCTTTATATGTATGTATAACTGTGTATATACACACACACACACACACTAGGGTATGCCCGTGCCTAAAAGCGCGATGATAATTTTCCATATTATTAAGTCATGTATAATTTACGTCAAAAAGGTTTTATATAACACAAATAATTATAAACAATTTAAAAAATTTAGTCAAAATTTCCTCTGATTATAGACCGTCAACCTTGTAAAAAAGACAAAAAAAATTCAACAACACTAATAGTCCGTGTTGGACCTTGTATAAACAACATTAATGTGTCTAACATATAAACCCGTCTTGTAATAAGAATATCCAAATCATTAAGTTGTACATAATTTAAGTAAAAAAAATTTATATAACACAAAAAGGTGTAAACAATTTTTATAAATTAAGCAAAATTGAAATATTATTAAGTCAAAAAGTTTTTTACAACACAAATAAGTGTAAAATTTTTAATTATTCGCACAAAATTCCATTTATTTATAGGACAATTCACCTTGCTTAAAAAAATAGTCCAACAGTACTAATAGTCCGTCTTCAACCTTGCGTAAACAACATCAAATCCATAAAATAATAACTTAAGTCATAAAGTTTTTTTAATACAATGTGTAAACATTCTAGAAAAATTGGGCGGAATCTCCTTCATTTATAGAACTACCCACCCTGTTTAAAAAATAAATAAAAAAGAATGTAACAACAACAATAGCATCATAATTATACAATTATGTCAAACAAAATGTATCAAATGAACATATAGTTTAGTAAACATTGATTTATTGTACAACATTAGCTTTATAGTCCAACGGACCAAGAAGGTTTTCACCGCGAGGCAACATAAAGTATTGCAAGTCCGACCACAGTTGGAATACTGCAAAAAAAAAAATCAAAAACATAATTATTATTCAAAATTAAATGCAGGGATTCGAATTATTATTATAATATAGATATTCGTATTATAATTATAACAGGATACATAATAGTTTTTCAGTCTCTTGCAAAAATTCACCCACAATTTTTTTAAGTAAATAAAGTCTACACAAAACACATAACGACAAACATTAATGAATACCAAGCTTGAAAAAATGAATACATCACTATAATGCCCGACTTAAAGAAAGAAAAGAGCAAAACTATTGATCACCCAACCAAGTGATACTCATTCCCTCCTGTCATATTTTCTTTACCAAAAAACTATTGATCAAATAGTTGTCATATTCGGACATTAAAATGTCGATTAGCTTCAGCATGAATATTTGTAGTTGGCTTGTTTAACTGAATATATAATATGTTTCTAAGAATCTGTCCTTGGAATAAAAAACTAAAAAGAATATGTTCACAAAAGGCAAATGAAAATGTACTATCAATAAATCAATTCAACACCATCAAGCAATTATAGAACAAACAAGAGGGAAAAGACGAAACTGGTAAGAAAATGTTTACTATAAAAAAGGATGACATATAAAATAATTTCTTTTTTTTTGGCTCTTTAAAGTTTTTTAGAAACAACAAATAAGTTTTGCAAAAATAATGATTTGACATTAACAGCTGCCAAGAATCAAAAATAAAGATTTGACATTTTAATGTCCGTATAAGACAACTATGGAATTAGAAAAGAATATCAAGTTTCTTGAATAGAACCATCAGGAATTTGTTATCAATCAGAAAATAAAAGGAAAAATAATTGAAGAAATAGCTCAGTAGGAATCGGAAATCTTCATCCCACCCCATGGATATTCGCGTGGACCCAAACCTAATTCGCTCTCCATCCATTACGAAGCTTAAAGTTTGAGGTACCTATAATTTCAAGATGTCCAAGAATTAGATAAACACTTAAATTAAAAGCATAAGCTAAACCTGCATTTTGTAATAGGAATGAGTACACGGATGTTGTCCAACCGATCAAGGACTACACGGATGTTGTCCAAATCATTGAGAGAAACATAAGTCCCCACTTGCATAGATCTAATCACCTTCTTTTGTCCCTTCACAGCAGTCTCGTAATTCTTGAACAAAGTATCAATCCACTTCACCATTGAGCCAAGGTTATAGAAGCTGCAGCGGCAAGAGCATCCGCCACAGGTGGTGTAACCATGGTTGCTACCACCACCGAGCAAATCAACACAACAGCAAAAGTAGCCATAAAGATCCCAATTTTTATCTGCAATTTTTCAAGCATCAGCATTAATTGCCTATAAACAGATTGGAAAATTTGGAAAAACTCATCAGTGAATAGGTCACCCGCACTATAGGGCCCTGTTTCATTGATTAGAAGAAAAATTATATATGCACACTATAGGGCCCTGTTTCAACACAAGCAAAAAAATGAATAGATGTAAGCTATAAAAGTATTTATCAACACAACCTATAAAAAATGATATGCTATTGTAGCTTGTGCTGATATACAAAAAACTATCATAATAATTATTCACATTTTTAAAGAAAACATGTCAAAAGTATATCAGAAAAAAGAAATAAAATGAACGAAGCATGCCAAAAGTAAACATGTCTTCTTTCAAAAATGTCAAAACTATATCAAAGAAAACATGTTATTCCCTTAACCACTTTACCATTTATCAACACAACCCACAAAAAAACTATCCATTTATTTTTTAACCGAGAAAATGCTAGAACGCCTGTGTTGGATAAGAAGGGTCAGTAACCTTTTGTCGGATAAGGAGGGTGATGACTCATCAGGAGAAAATCAAGGGCATATGTAAAATAATAAATAAGAATAAATAATTAGTATCGAAAAACAATTAGTACAGAAAAAACAATTAACATTAAAATATAAATCACCCGGAAATTAGTGTTATGCAAAGTCCAAAATTGAATTAACTCTGTAACATAAAACAGAGTTAATGGTTCTGTATTGAATAAGAGGTTAAAGAAGTAGGTATCAAAACCCTCAAATAAAGATAAATAATACAATTAACAACTACATTCAGTCTTAGTGGCACAAAAAATGTGAGCACAAAAATGTGAGTCAAAAATATATTTTTTACTGTAATGGAAATCCACAATACGTACACAAACTTTGCCAAGTAGCTTGAACGGTGGGAGAAAAACCAATTTCATTTTGCCATTCGGTATGAGCTCTGATTTGAATATGAAAGAACAAAGTCGGTGTTGATACCAAAATTAGTATGCTGATCGTACTAAACGACGAGCATATCGAGAAAAGTACTCCCCAAGAGAAAAGGATAAAATAATAAGAAAGTGGAAAACTTTAATGAATGAAATAAGAACGGACATAAAGTTCTTTGACTATTTAGATAACTATTATCACAAAATAAATGTCCTAACAAAAGTAAAATGGACAAAACAAGACAAAACTACAGTCTCGTCTAGTCACCCTCAACTATCAACAAAAATACCTATATTAACCAAACAGACTCATCCCAAGAATCTACTACAGAGGAAGATATCCAGACTATTGAAAAACAATTTACTAATGTTGAATTAAATAGAATAAAAAACTCCAGAGTAACTCCAACCACCTTAACAAAAAATTGGTATACAAGACCAACACCCCCAGATATAGACGAATCACAAGAAGACACGTGTCGATATACGTGGCACAATAGCAACGAGGAAGTCTATTTCCCCGACCAAGTCAGACTCACTCCGAGCAACAAGTATACTCCGAGGAACTCCAGCTCTCCGAGGAACACTAGCTCTCCGAGGAACTCCAGCTCTCCGAGGAACTCTTGAACGACGAGCAACTAAGGCGGTTCGAGCTGCATCTCGACCACAGCATTGATTGGCAGATAATCAACAGTTGAACTATTCATTGAATGCTAATCATCTTGACGCACACGCTTGAAGAGCATTAAATGAGTTACCCTTTCATATGTATATCATTTAATGTATCACCCTTTCATGTACAGCCTAAGGGCTATAAATACCTTGTATGACCCTCATTCAAAGGGACCGGAGTTTCTTGATAGTACTTGTAATCGAGAATTTCCAAACACTCAGCAATAACATAACAGTGGACGTAGGCCATTCATATAAGGCTGAACCACTTTAAAATTCTTTGTCTCATTTATTTATCTGTGATTGAATAATTAGAGTGATCTAATTTTTTACATCAACAGATTGGCGCCGTCTGTGGGAAAGATTGTTATTATCATTTTTCACCAAAAATCATTCATCATCAATGGCAGATAACCCGAAATCCAGCAATCGAAACGCTGGAAATGCTGGAAATCCTCCAAATCCCTCTGCACCTCCAGATTTGGCTGGGATTATGACGAATCTGGCTCAAGGACAAACCGCCATGCAAGAAACAATGCGATAACTCATACAGACCCTTCATGGCGATGCACCTGCACGTTCGGGACAGCGAAGTGGTCAAAGGCAAACCTATTTACTTTCTTCACGATCCAAGCGTACTGAGTCATATCGTAATGAGGAATCTGATGATTTCTCTTATTAACCTGGGCGAACTTCGTCAATAAGGGCTACAGATACTGATCAACGTATCACTCTCTCTCCAGAGAGACCCAGTGCCTTAGAAAGACTGAGTAGGGTGTCTCCCTTCAGTCGATTAGGACCTAGGAGGAATAGGAGTCCACCTAAGACCATGTCGAGGAGTTTTCGACAACCATCAGATCTCAGAGAAGGATCAGCACAATCACAACCAGTTGCTCATCAAGATAGATCTCAGGAGGCCACTTCAGAGCAATCATTTGCTCGAACTAACAAGCCCGAGGAGGGAAATGATGCGTGGAAAGGTTCTATTCAGCGGTTGGAGGATAGATTGGGAGAAATGGCTAAGGCGAAGAATCCCCTACAATGAACTTTTGTTCAAGGGACACCTTTTGTCCAGGCCATTGTGGGTTTTCCTACCCCGTCAAAGTTTAAAGTACCTGTGGTGACCCCCAAATATGATGGAAAGACAAATCCTATTCTACACATAGAGCAATATCAAGCTGCTGCCGACATCTATGCCGTCCCCGACGAGATGAGATGCAGAGCATTCTCAGGAACTCTTACTGATCTGCCCAGATATGGTACAACAATCTTCCTCGGGGTAAGATTTCAACTTTCTTTCAGTTGGCCGAGTTGTTCATCGATAATTTCTGTTTTGGGGAAAAGCCAGTAAAAAGAGTAGCACACTTGTTAAGTGTTAGACAAAAATCTGGTGAGAGTACTAGAGATTACATAACTCATTTCAATAACGAGAAGCTGGAAGTCATAGATTATGAAGAAAAGACAGCAATCACCGCCTTGATGAGTGGGTTATTGCCTAACAAGTTGTATTACACTTTGGCCAAAGATCCACCTACAACTATGTCAGAGTTGATGGCAAAAGCGGCCAAAATCATGAATGCCGAGGAGGCTATGGCTGCGAAGAAGAATATGGATAAAGAAACCAAAGTGGAAGACGACAAATCCAAGAAGAAAGAGCATAAGGGGAATGGCGGTGACAAGCATTCCAAGAATAATAAATCGTCATGGGAAGTCCTGAAGAAATTCGATAATTATACTCCTTTGAAAATGGGTATTAATCATGTCTTGGAAGAAATCAAGAATAACGAGGAAGTAAAGTGGCCAAAGAAACTGAGGTCAGACCCTGACATGAGGAATAGGGAGAAATATTGCGAGTTTCATAAGGATCACGACCATATGACCAAAAATTGCATAGCTCTTCAGAACGAGATTGAAACACTCATCCGAAGAGGGAAGCTAGCAAAGTATGTTGATCGGGGAAGCGAAAGAAGAAATAATGACCGAACTAGAGAAAGGTCTAGATCTCCTCGTCGAGCAGAGGAGAAAAAGAAGAGAAACCATGAAGACGATCCAGATGATGACCCCGATCTCCCTAAGAAACCAAGGCAGCCAGAACGAGAGGTATTTTCAATACGCTTTGGGTCATTTGATTGTAATGTCATTACAGGAGGAGATGCATGAGGAGGAGACCTTACTGCAGAAAGAAAAGCTTACCTCGGTGAGGCTCAGGCTTGCTCATACATTCAACGGATAAATTTTACTAAAGAGGATCGCCCGAGGACGGTAAACAAAGAGAAGCTGGTCATCAGTTTTTCAAAAAACGACCTTGCAGGTGTTCTTTACCCTCACGAAGACCCTTTGGTGATCAAAATGAGGATGAAAGAAGTAGTGATTTCAAGGGTTCTGGTAGATAATGGTAGTTCGGCAGACATCATGTTCTACTCATGCTTTGACAGTTTAAATTTAAAATTGTCTCAATTGGAGCCTTATCACAGACCTCTCCTGGGTTTTGCTGGCGAGAAGGTTTTTCCACTTGGGACGATCAAGTTGGATATATTTATTGGAACTTGGCCTGCTTGTCGAACAGAAAGAATACGCTTCTTTATGATGGATAAAAATGTGCAATCAACTTACAACATCATCATGGGAAGAGTTGGTTTGAAGAAGTTCGAAGCAGTTCCATCTACAGTACATCAGTGTTTGAAATTCCCTATAAATTTTGGAGTAGGAGTTGTGAAAGGTGATCAGAAAGTAGCTCGGGAATGCTATTATTCGTCTGCCGAGCAAGAGGAGCTTGAAGAGTCAAGGAAAAAGACTACTACCTACCAGGTGGAGGAAGGTATAAAAATTGAAACACTTGATCCCAGAGATAAATCCCAACTTGTAAAAGGACAGGTGGTGGAATCTATAGAAAATGTTGTTCTGGACGACGAGCACCCTGAACGAGTAACCCAGATAGGTTCATCGTTGGATGTTTCAATAAAACAGGAGTTGATAACTTTTTTGAGATACAGAAAGAAAACTTTTGCATGGAGTCATGAAGACATGCCAGGAATAGATCCAAACTTCTTATGCCATGAACTCAATACGAATAAGGAGATCAAGCCTGTAAAGCAGAGAAGAAGAGTGTTTAGTCCCGAGAAGAATCAAGCCATACAAGAGGAGGTCGAGAAGCTCCAGAAAGCCCAATTCATTGAAGATGTGAAATATCCAGACTGGTTAGCAAATGTGGTGATGGTAAAGAAGAAAAACAATAAATGGAGAATGTGTGTTGATTTCACTGATCTCAACAAGGCCTGCCCAAAGGATCACTTTCCATTGCCCAGAATTGACCAACTAGTGGATGCTACCTCGGGACACGAGCTGCTCAGCTTCATGGATGCTTACTCTGGAAACAACCAGATCAAAATGAAACCTGAAGATAGGGAAAGCACTTCTTTTATTACCCCTAGGGGAACTTATTGTTATAATGTTATGCCTTTTGGTTTGAAAAATGCAGGAGCGACATACCAGCGGCTGATGAACAAGGTTTTTGCCGAACAAATCAGTTGCAATATGGAGGTCTATGTCGACGATATGCTGACAAAGAGCAAGAAAGCTGCTGATCATCTAGTTGACTTAGGTCAGACTTTTGATCAACTGGATAAATACCAAATGAAGCTCAACCTGACGAAGTGCACCTTTGGAGTACGAGAAGGAATGTTCCTCGGGTACATCGTCAACCAGCGAGGCATTGAGGCAAATCCAGCAAAGATCAAAGCTCTTTTAGGGTTGCGATCTCCAACGACGAAGAAAGAGGTGCAGAGTCTTACAGGACGAGTTGCAGCGCTCAACAAATTTGTATCCCGAGCAACTGATAGATGCCTCCCATTCTTCAAAACACTTCGAAAAACTTTCGAGTGGAATGATGAATGTGAAAAAGCCTTTCAAGACTTGAAGAAATATCTGGGAGCACCTCCATTGTTGTCCAGACCAGTAATGGGAGAAAAGTTGTACTTGTACCTGGCAGTATCAGAGAATGCAGTCAGCTCGGCATTTATCAGAATGGAGAATGGAGTCCAGAAGCCAATTTATTACACAAGTAAGGCTTTCCGAGGTGCAGAGATCAGGTACCCAAAGCTTGAAAAATTGGCATTGGCATTAATTGAAGCAAGTAGAAGAATGAGGCCTTATTTCCAGGCCCATACCATCGTCGTGTATACCGACATGCCATTGACACAAGCCCTTCATAAGCCAGAAAATTCAGGGAGATTGATGTATTGGGCAATAGAGCTCAGTGAATATGATATTGTGTATGAACCCAGATCATCATTAAAAGGGCAGGTTGTACCAGACTTTATAGCATAATTTACATATCCTGATACCCCCGAGGAACAAAAGTTTCTCGCTGACCAACTTGTGGATGTTACAGGATCAACAGACATAAGTCCAGATCAACTCCGGTTGGTAAAAGGGCTTGTGGATGTAGAAAGATCATCAAACTCAAACCCAGACCAACTCTGGTTGGTAAAAGGGCGAGAAGAGATGGTCGACGAAGAGCGAAAAATACTAGGGGAGGATGAAAGGAAACAGCAGATATTTCACCGAGGAACTCTATCAGATAAGAAATTTGAAGACGAGTTACCTACATGGAGATTATATGTAGATGGGTCATCTTGCACAACATGTTGTGGGGCAGGGATTGTTTTGAAAACCCCAGACGAGATTGACATGGAATATGCCTTGCGATTCCAATTCAAAGCCTCCAATAATGAGGCTGAGTATGAAGCCTTGATAGCAGGTCTTAATTTATCAAAGATTATGGAAGCGCAACAAGTGATGGTATTCAGTGATTCTCAATTAATTGTGAATCAGATGATGGGAGCATATGCAGTTAAAGGAGAATTAATGGTCAAGTATCATGCAAAGGCGATGGAGTTTTTGGCAGAATTTGATGCCATTCAGTTGATCATAATACCAAGAATGGAGAATGCACAAGCAGACGCACTGGCCCGACTAGCATCAGCTACTTGTACCGAGCTGCGAAGAACGATACCAATTGAGGTGTTAGAAAGTCGAAGCATAGATAAAGACCTGACGATGAATATTATTACCCTTGATTTATGACCATCTTGTATGGATCCCATCAGGGCATATATTAAGGAAGGAGAATTACCGGAGGATAAGATCGCTGCCAAGAAATTAAAGTTTAAAGCTGCTCGGTATGTACTAACTAATGGTGTTTTGTATAGACGAGGAATTATGGCAGGTTTGCAAAGATGTGTACATCCCTCCGAGGTGAAGGAATTGATTGAAGAGATCCATGAAGGGTCCTGTAGAGCCCATGTAGCAGGTCGGACACTTTTGCAAAGGGTGATGACGCAGGGATACTACTGGCCAACGATGAGGGCTGATTGTATAGATTATGCTAAGAGATGTGATAAATGCCAACGTTTTTCCTCCATCCGACGAACTCCACAAGCATTGTTGACACCCATAACTTCCCCTTGGTCTTTTTCCATGTGGGGAATGGATTTGGTTGGACCACTGCCAACGACCCGAGGAAGATTCAAGTACCTCGTCGTCGCTGTGGATTATTTTACTAAGTGGGTAGAAGCTGAGCCTCTGATTGATATGACATACGAGAAGGTATACCATTTCGTTTGGAAGAACATAATCTGCCGATATGGTCTCCCTCATTCTTTCATCACAGACCATAGAACACAATTTGATAACGAGGAGTTTGCCGCCTATTGTCATCAGTCAAACATTTTGAAGGTTCATTCAGCACCAGGCCATCCTCAAAGCAATGGACAGACTGAAGTGATGAACAGAACAATACTAAATGGTTTGAAGAAGAGGCTAAGTGAGGCTAAAGCTAATTGGATTAATGAGCTACAGTCAGTATTGTGGGCTTACCGAACAACTCCCCGAGCAGCAACTAGAGAATCACCATATATGCTGGCATTTGGAAGTGAGGCTGTAATACCTGTCGAGTTGGATCTTCCAACACATAGAGTGCTGAATTTCAATTGCCCAGTCAGCGACTTAATGAGGAGATTAGATTTGGACATGCTCGAGGAAGTTAGAGAAGAGGCAGCCATTAGGAATGCTGCTTATCAACAGCGAACAACCCTGTTCTACAACAAGAGGGTGAAAAAATACGACTTAAAAGAAGGAGATTACGTGCTAAAGAAGGTCATTCATAAGCACAATAAGTTGGAAGCAAACTGGCATGGACCTTACTGAGTTACTGCAGTTCTCCGACCAGGAACTTACCGAATAGAAACTCTAGAATGTGAGGAATTTAAGAATGCATGGAATGCTGAACACCTACACAAGTATTATCAGTGATGTAAAATGTAAAGCAGTTCCATCAATATGAATAAAACGATGATATTTCACACTCTTCTCTCCTTTTATTGAAATTTTTTCGGGGAATACTAGTGTTTAACACTACGCTACTCAGCACACAATGCAGGAAAAAGAAGACGATAGTTCAAACCCAGACCAACTCCGACTGGTAAAAGGACAAGAACACCCCATACTCCTTTAGTTAGGAGGCGTACATTAACTCAGACCAACTCCGGTTGGTAAAAGAGTTAGAGGACATGATAGTTCGAACTCAGACCAACTCCAGTTGGTAAAAGAGCGAGAACACGATAGTTCGAACCCAGACCAACTCCGGCTGGTAAAAGGGCGAGAACACCCCATACTCCTTTGGTTAGGAGGCGTACATTAGCTCAGACCAACTCCGGTTGGTAAAAGAGTTAATGAACGTGATAGTTCGAACTCAGACCAACTCCGGTTGGTAAAAGAGCAAGAACACGAGATGATCGATGAAAGGCCAATCTCGGTTGGTTAGGAAACAAGATATGCTCTCAAATGCCAACTTATGTTGGTCGGGAAGTAAGTTTATTACATAAAAGTTCCTCGAAGAACAAATATTCCAAACTGAATCAAGTATAGTTGGTCGGAGATAAAAATCCACTAACTGTAGTTGGTCGACGAGAAGAAAATATTTTAAACAGTACCAAGTATAGCTGGTCGGGGATAAAAACCCATTAACTATAATTTGTCGACGAGCACAATTTAACAACCTTGGTTGGTTGGAAGAAATTTTAAACATTTTTATACTCATTACTTTATTATTAAGTGATCGAGCAACATTTCTGATACTTATAAATTTTTAATACTAAGTTGGTCGAGGAACCACACAATATTGTTATGCAAGCACAAATATAAAGTGTTTGACAAATACAAGAGCAATGCAAATTTGCAAACAAAAATGAAATTCTTTCATTAAATTCAAAATGAATTACATAAATTTGTTACATTGATATTAAATTGTGTACTAATTATTACATCAGAATTTCCTATTCTACTGGTCTTTTCCCTTTTGCTTTTGAAATAGGCTACTCGCCAGCAGGAGGATCTTCCAGGCAAAGGGGAGAATTGATGAAGTTAATATCTCAGAGCATTCTGACGTTCATTATTGAAGGAGTGTCCAGTAGATGTTCGGGACGAGATACCTCGATCTGAGAATGAAGATTTTAGTCATCAAGGTATTTTGCAATTAAGTTCCGAGGAATGGCACGAGCTGGGATCCATTCCATGTCCAATTTATAAGGTGGCACAGGCAAGTCTAATACCCCAGGATCATAATAGTCCCACAGGTAGTGCCCTTGTTAGAGCTTCAGCACGCCCAAGGCATTCAGCCAACCTTGTTTGTAGCCCTCATTATTGGCATTCTGGATACGATCATCTAAATGGAATAAAGCTTCGTTGTATCCAGCCATCCAAAACTCCCTGGGTTGTTTATTAAATTGAAATGTCAACCTTGCAATCTTCTCGTTAAGACTCTGGATGAAAAGTTCATTAGTCTTCAAAACTGATTCCTTTGAAGAGAGTTGTTGTTCCAATTCTCTAACTTTCTTGGACAGCTCAGACAAGGCTTGGTTCTTAGCCATTAATTGGAATGCTTGATTTTCCAACGTTGATCGAGTACGAGCTTCTTCAACATTACGACTAAGAGCTCTTGATCCTCCCCGAGAAGGTCGAGAACTTGGTTCCTCGACAACATTCTGAGCAGCTCTTCCTCGACCACGAGAACCTCTTCCTCATCCCCGAGTAGCAATAGAGGCACCCGACCTTCTCCAGGTATCCAACTCCTGCCTTAATTTGGTATTTTCAACCTCTAAAAATGAAAATTCCTCGCCAGTCACTGGGATTACAGCTGTTGAAGAAGAAGCTGCAGACTTATACTGTGCTAGTACTTTTTGCAAATTGTTATTCTCTTACTCCAGCAGCTCGACAATCTGTCTACATGCTTCAACTTCACCCCTTAGGGTTCTCTCCCTGACATCGTACCCAGCAAGGATCTTTTTGTGGCCTGTCTCAGAAGAAAGCTGTTGATACCTCTTTTCATACCCCTCGTGCAAAAGGGCAGTTGATTCCTTATACTGAGTCTGAAGATCTTCTAAAGTATATTGAAGCTCCTCGATCATGTCATAGTAAGCCACGTTATTGGCCACAGCTCGATCAAGTAATTCTTTCAGGTATTGATAAGCTTCGACAGCCTGCTCTGAAGCATCATGACCAAGGATGTTGGCAACTTCTGATGCACTTAGGTTTGTGTGACCAGCCTTATAATATTCATGGCATTGCTGCATCAGTTTTGTATCATTGGCAGACAGCAATTCCATTTTAGCCATAAACTAATAAAGAAGAGAAGGCAAGAGTTAATAAAAAAAAAGCAGACAGAGCATCAACAATGTATAGGAATAAAAAAAGGTAATTTTATTACATCATCAAAAGGAGTACAGCGTTCAGAATACAGAGTACAAGAAAAAGAAAAATAGAAAGAGAATACCGAACAACTTCACACCTTTTCCTTGTCTCCTAAGACTTTCTCGGGAGGCTGGGATGAGGAGCTCGGTTGCTCGGTGGGAATAATAATTTGGTCCGCTGGAGTTGGAGCTTGTTCAGGAGGAGCAGGCAAAGATGAAATCTCCTCGGTAACTATATGAATAAGTTGGGAAGCAGGGACTTGATCGCCCACTGTCATTGAAGACTCCTCGGATGCAACTTCGTCTTCTTATTCATCTTCAATTCTAGGAAGGGGCCAAGAAGATGTTGTTGAAATATCTCAGAGTCTTCGCTAACTTTCAATTCTTGCAGGGCAGAAACCCAACCATCTTGGAAGTATTTCAAACTCCCATACTTGACCTGGGTCATCATTGCTGCTACCCCCCTGTCCCATCCTTTATCCCAATCGGTGCGAAAAGATTTTTTCACAGCCACTTTTCTTTTCATTTTCTCCGAGGAGAGCTTCTCGGATAGAAGATCCTTTGAGGCTTTCAACTTGGCATCCACCTCCTCCTTCTGGCGATTTACTTCTCGCAGAAGGGTTAGCTCTTCCTCAGCCGATTTCAACTTATTTTCAAGCTCCCCAAAGTTTGTGAGCTTCTCGGCATATTTTTTATTATCTCTCTCCAAGTTCTTCACTTTACTTCCCAACTGCACCTTCTCTGCCTCAGATGCAGCTAACTTCTTCTCCCATTCACCCCTATCCTCATCATACTTTTGACGAGAATCCTTCAAAGATTGGGCCAAACCCATAAAAGCATCCTCCACTCCAGACGAGGAGCTAGAAGCCTTGAGTGCTTCATCTTTCTTCACTATGGTGTTAAAGCAACTCACCAGCTGTAAAAAGAAGAAAATAATGATAAGTCATTGCAGAAACATATGTATTGATGGGAAGAAAGAAAAATTCAGGATAAGAGAAACTTACTGAAATAATGTGACGAGTAGCTAGGGATGTCAGCATATCCCTAGACATGTTCTCCTCAATTCCTTGGACTTCAGGAATAGTCCAAGTCTTTACCGAGCTCATGGCAGAACTCGGGGAAATAATGGTTGGAACACCAGCTCCACTAACTTGGAGCTGGGGAATGGTTTCAGTCAAAGTGACTGAGGAAGATTTCTTCAGTCTCCTCGGTGGCAGTTCAACAGTCTCAACCAAAGAAGAGCTTTTGGTTGGGACCACTTCCACAGGAGCATTTTTCTTACTCGGAGCCACTGGGGGCTTCTCGGCAGCCTTCTGAGGAGCAACAGAAGGGGCAGCATCTATTTTCTTTATCCCCTTTGGGACGTCATTCTTGTTTCTTTTTCCATCTCCTCCAGAGGAAGTCTCTTCGAAGATAGCAGGAACTCTTCTTTTGCCCATCTTTTGACTTAAAGGAGTTGATGCTGGTTCACTGGTACTGACCACAGGGCGAGTAGTAAAGGATGTAGTATAACTCCTATACTGCAAAAAATATGAAGCAGACCTGATGTGCTCGTCTGCAACTCTTCGATGCAAATTCCAGATATGTTTCAAATGTTTAATATTTACTTCTGATTCTTTTGGAGTTTTTCTCTTACTGTCAACTGCAAACAAATACATAGTGAAATATCGGTCATACATTTTGTCAAACACAATGAAATCGTAATTTCAAAAATAAAATAAGATGAAAATAACCTATCCCATTGCCATATGGGGGGCATCTGGGACCTTGATATACTTCATCTCCAACCAAAGGGGTATGTTGCCAATTTTTTATAACTACCCCGTGTTCAAAATAATTCCTATTTGCATCAGGGAGGTTGACTACTAAGGCCCTATTCAAAAATCTAGTTTTTAAATCAAAAACATTATCTAAAACAGCCCATCTATAATAGTACATAATCTCAGGAATTCCTATACGAGTTCCATGAGTTTGATTTAACCTATACACCCCATTAACTATTCTCCATGTGTTGGGGGCTATTTTTGCAGGGACAACATCGAAATACTGACAGAACTCTAAACACAAAGGGTTTGGTGAAAAAGAAAATCCACATTCAGCAATAAAGAGGCTAGGGAACCAATGTCCCTCAGCCAAATTAAAATAATTTGAAGGCTCAGAAAGATTCTCCAAAGTTACCCAAGAAGGAATAGAAAAGTCAGAACAGAATTTCTCAAGAGATTCGATAATATAAACCATGGTGAATAAAAAGAAATGAAGAAGAAGGAAGAAAATCTTACAGGAAAAAGGAGATCTGTTGACAAGCAAACGAAGAAAGGGATGAACACACAAGAGAGAGAAAAGCTATAGAAAACTCGAAAGCAGAAATTGAAAAAGGTAAAAGACGATGGGATTGCCTCTGAAGCTTAAATACTTTGCCTTGGGAAACGGCGAAAGAAATGATTACAAAAAGGAAACTATTACGCTACCGACGACTAAAAGGACAAAAAGTGCACGAAGATCGAAGCGCTTATAAAAATGCAAAAAAGGCGGATTCTGCGAATTTGGAAGGAAATTCAAATACGAAGAAAATGCTCCTAAAACCCAGGAAGGTCATTTAATATTGCCATATACCAAGAAAGAATGGTCCATACTCCTCAAAGTTCGAAATATGAAACATTGGGGGCTTCTGTTGATACCAAAATTAGTATGCTGATATAGACGAATCATAAGAAGACACGTGTCGATCTACGTGGCACAATAGCAACGAGGAAGTCTATTTCCCCGACCAAGTCAGACTCACTCCGAGCAACAAGTATACTCCGAGGAACTCTAGCTCTCCGAGGAACACTAGCTCTCCGAGGAACTCCAGCTCTCCGAGGAACTCTTGAACGACGAGCAACTAAGGCGGTTCGAGCTGCATCTCGACCACAGCATTGATTGCCAGATAATCAACAGTTTAACTATTCATTGAATGCTTATCATCTTGACGCACACGCTTGAAGAGCATTAAATGAGTTACCCTTTCATATGTATATCATTTAATGTATCACTCTTTCATGTACAGCCTAAGGGCTATAAATACCTTGTATGACCCTCATTCAAAGGGACCGGAATTTCTTGATAGTACTTGTAATCGAGAATTTCCAAACACTCAGCAATAACATAACAGTGGACGTAGGCCATTCATATAAGGCTGAACCACTTTAAAATTCTTTGTCTCATTTATTTATCTGTGATTGAATAATTAGAGTGATCTAATTTTTTACATCAACGGTCGGTATGAGCTCCGATCTGCAAAATGAAATGAAGGAACAAAGTCAGTTTTTGGAAATATTTGACTGATCTGAGTTGCAAAACCAGAAAAAAGAAATATACCCGATCCAGTGGAGATTAGGTGGACAGAAGACGTTGTTAACTGATCGGAAGCAGCGGCGACATTGGAGGTATGAGGGGAAGGGGGTGAGCATATGACGAGGAATGGGGTGAGGGTGTGATGAGGAAGGGAGTCATCGTGGGAGAGTGGGAGGGGGTTGTGTTGGAATAGGAGACATATTATGTGTCTCAGATTTTGCAAGGTTGGAATGGGAGGTAGTGTTAGCTCGAGGGAGAGATAGAAAGAGAAAGAGAAAGAGAGAGAGACGGGGCTCTGTGAAAGTGGGAGGGTTTTGTGTTACCAAAATATCCCCATTTTTAAACCAAAGTGTAATTTTGATGAGTAGAAAAAGAGGGAAAAACCAAATGTTTGAGGGATAAGTTTGTAAAAAAAGAAGAGATGTAATCTCAGCCATTAAATTATGTAAGGAGGTGGCATCGATCTGCACTGTTAAAAATGTGTACATTTTTAAAAACCAAGCTATCATATTTTATATATATATATATATATATATATACGGCTTTAGTGTACCAAATTAAATATTAGACCATATAATTTGTGTTCAATTATTAAAGTGTATGTGTGTTGATTTATATTATGTGATGACATTGAATACTTATCTACAAGTTAATTAATTTGATTTACTAGGTTGTTTGAGTGAATGGTGTATATATATTGTAAGAGCACATATATGCCCAAAAGCTCCATAGGATTATATTATCTTATTCTGATCCAAAATATATTTGAGTCATTGTCTATGTTGTCCCAAGAAACTTCATGATCAATATCTCAAGACCAAACTTCTTTATCTTCATCCAAAAAGCAACCTCATGCCATAACCAATGAGATTGTCGCTTTACGTTAAGGTAAAGGACTTAAAATGACTTAGTTTCACCACCCTTGTTTTGACATAACTTAAAATTAAGTTTTTCTTAAAATAAAAATGTGTTAAAACTTATGTATGAATTATTTGGATTATTTGAACGAATAAAATATTCAATATACTTTTTTATAGAAATTTTTTAATCATAAAATTACAATATTATATGTGTAGTGTATGTATGAGTGCTCCTTGTTGAAGAACAAACATATTTAGAATTTTTCTATAATATTTTCAACCCTTGAAAGTAAAATACTGGTTCAGTTATTTTGAAGAAAGGCGCGACCAGCTCTGTCTCAGTGACTTTATGTCGCATTGGAGCGAAAGCTCGTCGCTAGTTCCTTTTGTTCAAAACTAAAATTCTCTGAACAAAGGTGTGATATAACTCACCTCAGTTACGCCACAACCACTTGTCTCACTGAAGCGAAAGTTTGTCTCTGGTATCCTTCTTTAGGTTTAATTTTTCCCTACATCATGGTGCAACTTAGACCGCCTCAGGTTTCTAGTAGTGCGAAAAAAGCTTGAAGTAGTGACATTGCCGCGACAACGTCAGATCTGGCACAACAGGAGAATCTGACTTAAAATCTTGCATTATAAAATTTGAGATTCTCTTTTTTTGTTATATCATTTATTTCTTTGAGGAAACAACCTATTTTGTGTGGTTATGAATGAATTAGAAGGTTTGGAATTTTTATCCACATTTTGAAATACAAAAATCCTATTAAACTCACTCTTTTTCCATTCACAAAATAAGATGAAGAAATTTTAGAAAGGTTTTCATTGTTTATGAAAAAAAAAAAGATTTTCTTAAGAACAAAAACCTTCTTTGTATTTTTGAGATATCCATTATTATCATTCAAGTTTAAAGTGTTTGAAGATTAGTTACTCCGCTCAAGTCTTGAACAAACATTTGCAAAAAAGTTATTGAGAAACTTTAAACACCGTTGACATCTCAAAAATACATTGTGAGTTTCGATAAGTCAAACACTCACAAACTTCTCTAAACTTTTAAGACCCTCATGTCCTAGGAATTTCGATATTCATAGAGGATTTTCAGTTGTTCCATTTTAGAACACAGAAATGTTTCTTTAAACTATGAAAGAAGAAGCTTATCTCTTCGAACTATAAACGAAGAAACATGGTTTGGTGCAAACGTAGCATTATCAACGAAAGTTGACACTACCGACGTGATAACTGATTGGATAGCGATCCCTGTTTTCTCTTCTAGATAGGAGTTGGAAAAAGTTTCTTATGGAAATTGTGCATTATTGATTCTATGAGAGGTTCAATTTTGTATGCAATTTCTCCCTTTTATATATCTTTATCTATTTAGCGTATGGTGTCGATTTGGCCCGAGGTTTTTTCTGAAAGGGTTTTTTTCTCATATAAATTCTCGCCTCAAGTGCATGATTTACTATTTTACATTTTGATTTATCTTATATTATTAATGAATATATATTGTTACTATTTTGATTTTGAGATGGGGAATTTTTAGAATTTTGGAGCGTCCTCTGGTGACATTGCTGGGGAGAATTGTTTTATGGAATTTCGTTGAGGATGTAAAAAAATGTTTTTCTTAGTGAAAGGGTTCCAAACTTAATCTTGTGATTTTAGGAATTTTCTGGGGATTTTCCGGTATTTTTTTTAATTTTTGTAAGAAATTATAATGGGGGTGTCGACCGACATATATGGAGGGGTGCCAAAGGGCAATGGAACGGTCTTTTGGGGTGACTCAAGAAGGTGGAGGGTTAGTGCCGGTCGGTGGTGGCAGGGAGATGCCGATCGGTATGCCCCTTAGCCTCTTATAAAAAGGGGGAGGGTTCTCCTCATTTTTCATAGTTTTTTTTACTTGCCTTCTTCTACAATTACCTTCTGCAAATCATTTCGACATTCCAAAGTCAAGAGATGGCTAAGTTTTCAAGCCGAGCTACTCACATGGCATGGCATAATGCCAATGATTGGGTAGGGTTGGAGTGGAGGGATAGGGTGCCCCTTGCACTGGCCAGTGAGAACTCATTTGATGTATTTGAGTCGGTGGTGGATGATCAGATTCTTTTATGTGATTCCTTAAATCATCGTTCTTCTAGGGTGGTGAACCCTGGTGGATATGTAAGTATTGAATGACCTTTGGTTTCCTTCTCCTGTTTTCTTGACAAGATTTCTTTATTTCTTGAATTTGACAATGATTTTCTTTGTTTCATCGACAGTCCGACGTCTCCATGTCGACTACACATGCTCGAGGGACGATGAGGCTTAAGGATGTTTGAGAGCACCTTCCATCAGTGGTGCGCTAGATGGTGTCATCAGCCAACTTTGGGAGATTTACGTCTGCTCTGGATGAGACACCCTATTCCACTACTGTTTTGTGTGCCATGGGGGAGAGGTGGTGGGACACTACCCACACCTTCCATTTTAGTTTGGGGGAGATGACAGTGACTCCCATTGATGTGCAACAGTTGTTGCGGCTAAACTACAATGGTGCTTAGATTGAAGTGGATAGGACGCTGAGGGTGATGACGGTGGCGCTGGGTGATGTGGAGAGAGTGGTTTCTGGGGATTCTCTCCGTTTGTCTTTGTTGAGGGATATGTTATTGAGGAGGAGTATTTATGAGAGCGATGGGCAGCAGGTGCGTCAGATGGCCCATTTGTTCAATTATGTTAGTGCTGGGAGGTTTTCTGGTGGCGATGTCGTGCACTTGTGGTTTTTGCCAGTTTTGAGGGTGTTCTCAGACATTTGCATTTATGATTGGGGGAGCCTTACTTTGGTGACCCTTTATTATTCTCTTGATGCATTCATTCGGTGCTTCCGGCAGTCTTTTACTAGAGCCACATATCTTTTTGAGGCATTCTTTATTTTTGGCATTTTTCCTTTGTGCATTTTCATTTTCCTTCATACGCTTTTTCTTAATTTATTAAATGGTTCTATAAGGTGATTTGGTTAAACATCCAGTTGGTACCTTTGAAGGATGACTCTGTTGGGGACTTCTGTCGGATGCACCGGTGGTGGAGGTCCAATTGTCAGTCGAAGAAGTCACTCTCTCTAGCGGCGGTGCGTCAGGTCTTGAATGACCTGAAGTGCGTGAGGGTAATACATGTTTTATCTCGAGATTTTCCTTTTCATTGATGATATTTTATTGATATTGATCTTTTGCTCTTACTGGGGATTTGTAGGTGACCTTTTATCCCTGGAGGGGTGACCATTCAGCACACTGGGGTGACTAGGGGACATGCGCAGATGTGGCGTCTGCTGGTGCATGAGTTTGGTTTTTCTTGGTACCTCGCAAATAGGGTAGTCCGATAGATTATGGAGGAATAGGTACTGGTTCTTTCAACGAAGACTCCTATTTTCATGAGGCAAGTGTGGGAGATATCAAAAGATGCCTGGGTGGCGGCGATGATGGGAGATCCGTACTCGATGTATACCGATACAGCTATGATGTATGGATATATGGATTTCATATTGAGTTGGTTGATATCTCTGAGTATATACTATGATATGCCTCTTCCTGACCTAGGTTAGAGTCGACAGGTGGGGTCCTCCCACAGTTCTGGTGGTGCGATGACATCGGTGGTGGCGACGACTTCGGAGGCTCCCTTTGTACGGCTGTTCTCGCATGGTTACAACATCTAACGAGTTGATGGAGGGTAGGTTAATTTACAACATCGTCCCAATGCGATGGACCCGGAGGAGTTGGGTCTGACAAAGGATGTCCTTCAACCTAAGGTACACTTTGTGTTTCTTTGTCTTTTGATTTCCTGATTCCTTTCTTCTTTTTTCAGACTTGACTATTTTCTTTTGCAGCACATTCAGGTCTCCACCGCTTGGCTGAGGGATATTAGGGATTCGATATCTTTGGCAACTACCCATATCCGTGAGGTGGTTTAGATCCGTTCTTGCTTGGGGTCGTCTGCTTCGTTCGGGGAAGGGTTGAGTTCTGGAAGTGGTGGCCCATCATCTCACTGCAGGCAAAAGAGGGCATGCCATAGGGAAGGAGGTTCTTAGAGAGAGAGAAAGAGTAGGTAAGAGAGGGTGAAAATGTGGGTGCAAGCCAAGTCCCGTTTTTTTTTTTTTTTTTTCCTACAAGACATCAATGTAATGCAGAAAAATATATGCAGATAAAAATGAGGTTTTTATTAATTTTCTATTTCAGTGATTAATGTGCATGCTCTTTTTACTTTGCTTCTGAGACAGTAAGAAGAATTTGAAAATTGATTTGAGAAGGATTTTATTTTAAAATGGGATAAGTAAAAGCATGAGGAAATTCGGAATTCCCTTAAGATAAAAATTATTTTTATTGAGTTTTTTTATTTTGACAAAAGAGGAGAAAGGGGATTTTCCTAAAATAGGGGTTATCGATCGGCATGACCCCTGTCCTACCAATCGACATATCAATCCAGTACAATCAACCTAAGGTTGTGATTGTACTTTTTTCAATTGCTTGGTACTTGGTGGTGTAAGTTTTACTCCAATTTCTGCAGGGTTTCTTGTCTTGGCTTGAGAGTTTTCAAGAATAAATAGGGGTGTGAATGGGGCTTTTATCCTCACACTTTCATTTCCTTTCTTTCCACCATTATCACTTGCTTATTATCTCTTTGTTTTGCAAGATGGCTCTCCCTGGTAGCATTGAGTTCACCAACTACCTTGAAGCCTTGGAGGCGATGTGTTCTTACAATGTTGATTATGAGAATTCCACATGCAATGAGTCTCTTTGTGGTGTAACCGACCCATTGAGTGGAATATGATGATGGCGGCAGTTGAGTTCTGGTATCCCGAGGATCATGTCTTTCACTTCGGATTTGGATGAAATTTATCCTACCTACGAGGAATTTTCTGCCATGTTGGGGATAAATCCCAGCATTGCTATGGCTTGGACTGAGTTTTCCCATTCTCCCAGAGAATTATTGGCTAGACTTCTCCATATCTTGCCTTCAGCAGCCAGGCCGTTGGTTACAAGAGGCCTGATTTATCTTTCGAATGTGCTGCGACCCATGTATTCGTAGGATGTGGGTGATGTCGGCTATGCTGGGGCCATTATTATGGGTCTGGTTTCGAAAGTGTTATTGGTGGCTGGACAAATGCTAGTCGACCCGCAACTTTCGACCACTATTTTTTGGATGTCTTACCATCATAATTCTGTGGCGGTGATACTGGCAAAGACTTTGAATGGTTTGGATGCCTGGCAGGAAGGTCGTTCTGACTTTCTAAGGGGTAGCCCTGTAATGTTGTTCATGTGGATGTCAGAGAGGTTTTGTATGGAAGTCCCACCTGAGTATCCTTTATCGGTGATTCCAAACTTCTTATCGCCCTATTTCATTAACGTAGGCCTACACGTTGAGGGTTAGGGGAACTAGTTTGTAGAGCACGGGGCTTGAGGCTTGCACTGGTCAGTGCCTTAGTGAGGGGAGCTTCTACCCATTTCTAGAACTCAGGGAGTACCAATATGTCTGATTAGTAGGCCTTAGGATGGCCTATTTCTACTTTCCCTGGTGACTGTTGTGCCAGTTTTATTGGGAGTAAATCGTACCACCACGGACACTAACAGAGCATATGTGCATGCGCATGTGACCTGGTTCTCAGTGGGAGAATCTTAGTCCATTGACCCGTCCTTCTCAGTTTGTGGGTAGAGTTTCATGTCTACGGGAACTACATAAAGTGGTTATGGAAGAAGGTATTGGCCAAGATATTGGCTGTCGAGACTGGGCAAATGTGATTTGCCATATCATGGAGTGGGGCGTTGTGGTTTTCCCCAAGCTAGTTCTAGCTTATTGCTCTATGGAGCGTTTACGATACTCCATTCAGGCAGGGGAAGTTTGGGGACCCCAGGATGCGGGTGATGATGGGGTTGGTTCCTTTGGAAGCTGTGGGTAGGATTTTTTAGAGCTTTTGTAATGCGTGTCGTTTTATGCTTTTGTGGGGATAATTGGAGGGTTATTTTAGGAGTAGGGGGGCTTGTTTTTATTTTGATTTTTTAGGAAGGTGGGAGTAGGCTTGATAGGGGAAGCCGTTTGACTCCCTATGCTGATGAAATCATACTGAAATTTTGAATATTTAAATAAAGGAGTTTTTTATCATCTAGTTGTGCCTCTTGATGACCTTTGAATTTTGAATTATCTATACCAATCGCTAAGGTATACATAATCCTTTTGTGCATGTATATGTTAAAATGAACTGTGGTCCTCAGGGATAAGAAAAGAATAGCATTTTGTGAAAAAGAAGGGGGTTGTGCTCATGTAAGGCGGATGAGCTGCCTACGTACCTCTGAGAGTTTTAAAAGAAATTGAAATTAATTTTTTGAAACGAAAAAGATTTTTAGAGGATCGGGCCCCACATAGTTCTGATTAAGGGAAATTTTTTATTTTTTATTTTTAGAATAGAAGGGAGATGAGCAGAGTCGTACCACGCTAAGATTTTGAACTAGGGGTAGAATTATTGAGATGGTCCAGGTTGACCGAACGCACCATTTCTTCTCCATCTAGGTCGGTGAGCATAACGGCGCTGCCTGAAAGGATCTTCTTTACAATATAGGGGCCTCTCCAATTAGGCTTGAATTTCTCTCTGGGGTCCCAGATGGGCTCTACTATTTCTTTGAGGGCTAAGCCCCCTTTTCAAACATCGTGGTCCTTGACTCTCTTGTTGAATGATCGTTCTATGCGGCGATAAAACCCTTGTATGTGATATAGATCTTTCAGCCTTCTTTTGTCCAAGAGGGATAACTCACCAAGATGGCTTTGGTGCCAATCTTCCTCACTGACTTTTCTTTCTAATATGATGCATAATGAAGGGATTTCCAACTCCACAGGAAGTACTACTTCCATGCCGTAGACTAGGGAGTAAGAGGTAGCCCGAGTAGAGGTTCGAATTGAAGTGCGGTAGCCCCAAAGGGCATAAGTGATCCTGTCGGCCCAATATTGACAACTCTTGGTCATTTTGTTGATAATGGCTTTAAGGTTCTTATTGGTTGCCTCGATTGCGCCATTGGTTTGAGGTCGGTATGGAGAAGATTTGCGTGTCTCTGAATTCCATACTCGTCGACCACTTCTGTAACTTCTGCCTCGAAGTGTAGCCCATTATCTGATACCATCTCATACGGGACCTCATATCGGTAGATGATGTTTTCTTGATGAACTTGGCAACCTTTTTGGCATTCAGGAGTGTGTATGACTCAGCTTCGACCCATTTAGTGATGTAGTCAATAACGACTAGGATGAGCTTATGCTCATTGGATACTTTCGGTGTAACTTTCCTTATGATGTCAATGCCCCATGTAGAGAACGTTTAAGGAGAAGTCATATTGTATAATTCCCGTGGGGGCAAGTGCTATAGGTTAGATAACTATTAGCATTTGAGGCATATTCAAACATAGGCTGTGCAATCTTGAACCATGGTAGTGCAGTAGTAACCCTATTGGATGATCTTTTTGGCGAGCATATGTCCGTTCATGTGGGGTTCACATTCCCTACAGTGGATTTTCTGCATCCTTTCTTCAATGTCAGCCCTTGCAATGCAGTGAAAATGGGTTCCATCAAAGTTTCTCTTAAACAGTTCTTTATCACAGATAATATACTGGGCAACTAGTCTGTGGAGAGTTGCTCGGTCTTTCTTGTCAGATCCTTGGGGATACCTACCATATTTGAGGAGGCGCTAAATATCATAGTACCAACAGCCAGCTATCTCAGGATCTTCCTCCCTACCAAACTCAATATGTTAGCAGTGGGTTGGTTTTCTTATTTTGGGATAAGGATAGAGGTCATGGTTATTCTTTCAATCATGTCAATCATGGAGGTTAAGGTATCAATGGCGTCGCCTAGGTTATTCTTTGCTCGGGGCAGGTAGTGGAAGGTGATTTCTTAGAATTGGGTAGCTAGCTCTTCTATGTGGGCATGGAAGGGTAAATATTTCTCGTCCTTGACTTTTAACTTTCTAAGTACTTTACCTATGGAAGGGTAAAATCCATTAGAAGGATCCCAATGTCTTACCCTTTTATGTTGGTAGTGCCGTCAAAGAACATTTGCCGTCGAAGGTCTTCTTGGGAGGTACAGAGGAAATTCTCATCAGGGAACTCTGAGATCCAGACATCAACCTTTTTCCATAGGGTAGTCATCAAGGTAGTCGAAGATGGATCTTCCTTTCATGTTCTTTTGCGTGACATATGTGATATCAAATTCATCTAGGAGCATCAGCCAACGAGCCATTCGGCTGGATATGGTGGGTTTCTCGAGCAAGTACTTGATGGGATCCATTCGGGCTACAAGCTTGACGAGAAAGGTGAGCATGTAGTGACGTAACTTTTGGGTAACCCAGAGAAGAGTGACACATGCTTTTTCCTAGGAGGTGTAGTTAACTTCATAACCATCCAACTTTCAACTGGCATAGTATATAGATATCTCTTTGAGGGTTTCTAAGAGGTATTGGGCTAGCAAAGCCCCAGTTATAGTATCAGTTACGATTAGGTATAGGAGTAAGGAAGATCATGCTGTGGAGGGATGAGCTTCGTAAGTTGGGTTAGGTATTGTTTGATTTGATTGAAGGCTTCTTGGCAAGCTTCGTTCCTGACTTTGGTTGAATCTTTTCGAAGGAGTTTAAAGATGGGTTCACAGATGGAAGTCAATTGGTTGATGAACCGGCTAATTTACTGTAATTTCTAGAGGAATCCTCGAGCTTCGTTCTTTATTCGAGGTGGTGGCATCTCAAGTATGACTTTTGTCTTGGCATGATCTTCTTCTATCCCTTTCTCACTAACCATGAATCCAAAAAGTTTTCCTTTAGTAATGTCGAAGACACGTTTTTATGGGTTAATACGCATCTGGTATTGTTGCATTCATTCAAAGAACTTTAGGAGAGCGGGAACATGGACTTCCCTAGTATTGGACTTGATAATCATGTCATCTACATAGACCTCGAATTTCTTGTGCATCAGGTCATGCAAAATGGTTAAGGCAACCTTCTGGTGGGTAGCCCTTGTGTTTTTTAGAACAAATGGCATGATAATGTAGCTAAAGGTTCCCCAAGGGGTAGTGAATGCGGTTTTCTCTCAGTGATATGGGTGCATCTTGATCTAATTATATCCGGTAAACTCGTCGATAAATGACTTGAGAGTGTGACTAGCCGTATTATCCATAATTATGTTGATGTTGGGTAGCGGGTAATCATCCTTTGAAGAGGCCATGTTCAAGTCTCGATAATCGACACACATGCGAACCTTCCTTCTAATTTCGACATAGGTACGATATTGGCTAGCCATATGGGATATTCGATCACACAAATGAAGCCCACGTTCAGTTGCTTGACTACTTCTTCTTTAACTTTGAGTGATCATTCGACGCGGAGCTTTCGTAATATCTCTTTGACCGGTTTGCCTTCTGAGAGATTTGGAATCTCATGTTGTGCTATCTCTGGGTCAATGTCGGGCATATCATCGTACGACCATTAAAAGACATCCACGAAATCCTTTAGTAATTCTTTGAGTTGCGCACACTCATGTTCATTAAGGGTGGGCCCTATCCTAATATCGCGCTTTTGGATACTAGAACCGAGATTAATAACAACAGTTTCATATTCATTAACTTGAACGTGGTTATGTTGTTTGTTATTAACCTTATTTAGATCAGTTAAGAATTGTGCATTTGGAAAATCATCATCATCATCAAGAGTTTGATTAGAATCAAGAAAATTAATGTAAGGCACAATAAGATACTCAAAATCTTTGTTTATTTCATTTATAGGAAAAATAATATTAAGAACCTCATCAAAGGAGGTCTCGATTACATCAGAGTGAGGGAAAAAACTAAAGGGGAAAGGGGATAAACATCGAGGTTGGGTTGAACATTAGCAGGTGGCATAGGTGTAGCATTCCAGTTGAGAAGAGGTGCATCAACAACTTTGATGAGGCAGGATGGATTAAACGATGTAGTCTCTGAGTGGATTATGTAGAGTGTCAGCACCAGTGTTTATAAATTGAAAGAATCCTCAGAATCACTACCCTCAGAATCCTTGGTATCAATTGTGGTTTCTTTCGTGAGTTATTATACATGGTGCTGGGAACTCTCGACCCATGAGTAGCTATCTTAAAACAATATCTCCATTCTTAGTTTCATCATCTTGTCTACATGGTCATACCATGGTTCAGGAAAGCAGCAGAAGGGGAAATCTTCACCTTCTCTGATGAATCTTCCACTTAGGGAATCTCCCAGGATAATTTTGGCACATTATAACCTCCTCTTCAGTCGAGGCTGACGGATGAATTCGAGTTCTTCTTCTAACAACTGATAACGCAAGCCACCGGGAGGAAAGGCCTCCTTTAACACAATAGGTTCAATTATCCCTTGTTGTCTTCACCCTAGCCCCAGTTCGGTCATGAAGTGAATGTTTTTGAACATCTGGTTTACATTGACGTTTCCATGAGGGTCATATTCTGGACAAACCTTGTATTTGAAGTCATCCCCTGCTGGGAGTAGGAGTGGTTTAACTTGGAATCCTGATAGAAGCATATCAATTACCCCGTGTTGTATTTTAAGTACTGGATTATGGGTGTTGGCATTTTCAGTGTTGTCATCATCACCCAAGATGGTGATGACCTGCCCATTGGCGAAGAACTTTATTTTTTTTTATGAAGGGACGAGGACACCCCTTTGATGATATGGAGCCATGGTCGTCCGAGCAGATAATTGAAATAGGTTGGGATGTCGATTACTTAGAATTCAATAACAGGATTTATAGGGCCAGCCCCTATTGCAAGCTTGATAGATCCCATTACTTCTCAACGGGTGTTGTCGTAGGCACGCACGACATCAGAGGTTGGAGCAAGGTCTCTCACTTTCAATACCTGATAATTGAGGGTTCTTAACGGGCAAACGTTCAGAGCTGATCCATTATTGACGAGAGAGAGGGGAACAGTTTTCCCCATAACTTCAACAAAGATATTACAAGCATGATTGTGGTTGGGACCAGTCTTGGGGATTTCTTCTTCAGAAAAGGAGAGCATTAGAGAAGAGGACAAGGATCCGACTAGGTTCACCGCTTCTTCTAGCGTGGTTGAGGGAGGAACTTTGAGTTCTGTGAGTAGCTTGATTAGGGCATTTCTATGTAGTTGGGAAGATATAAAAATCCCCCATAAAGTGATATTGGCTTGGGTTTTCTTCTGTTGATCGAGGATTTTGCTTTCCTCGAGGGTCATTTATGGCATAGGGAGATTCTTTTCTTTATCGCTCGCTGATGGTTGTAGACTTGGGATTTGGTAATGTCTTCCTGACTTGGTTATGTGATTTACAGAAGGCGGGAAAAATAGAAATCATGTTTCTTCATCGATATCAGGTTATTTAACCACCTTATTCATTTCTCCTAGCAGCTCCTCGAATGATACCATCCCGCATATATTGGATATCAAACCAGTATTTTCTTAATCTTGCTTTTTATCTGAATCTTCAAAATCGTCCCCCCATCCGTTGGCAACGATATTATCTTTCCATGCAAATTCAATGCATTCCACAACTTCCATGGCCTCTTCGTATAATTCCTCTCATTCGATAGGGAAGTGTAGAACTGAAGGGACCAGGCACCCTTATAATTTTAAAGCATTAAGTATCCCAGACATACCACAAATATCACAAGTCTATCAAAATAAATCTTCCATGATCTAGACCATGTCATGTATACTGACTTTATCGGTTGGCACCACCCAATTGTCTGACTCTTGGGACCATTTTTGATATTTTAAGAACAACCCACTAAATCTTTGACAGTCGATGGTCATCTGGGAGGGAAATTTCAGCTCGAACTCTAAGAGTTGGTTCAATAATTTTGACAGTTCCATATCTTTACCTCTAAAATGGGTGCGGACAATGATGCATGCTTGGTTTAGAAGGGATAAGGCTTGATTGGTGAAGATGGTAGTGTGTAGGAGGAAATATGGGCATCTTTGGACAGTTTTAGGAGAGTATATGGGTATAACTGGTGATTTACTCAGCATGATTTGGGAAGATGGGTCAAATTCTGAATCTTCTTCTAGGAATATGGCATTTGCATGATTCGAGAGTGTATTATGGGTAGTGTTTGGTTTGGGATTAGCTGGTGGGGCAATGACACCCTGGTCAATCAGAGCTTGGATTACATTTCAGAGATGGAAATAGTGGTCAGTGGTATGGCCAACATTTTGGTGAAAGTCACAATGGGCATCATGTTTAAAGTTTTTCGGAAGTGGGTTTTTTAATGGACGGGGGTTCAATGGTTTGATCAAATTTTGGCTCAATAGGGCCTGGTAGACTTTGGAGAGAGGAGATTGAAGTTTGGTTTATTCATTTCAGAATGGGTTTGGGCGACTTTCTGGTGCCCATGAAGAGGCAGGTTAAGATATGTTGTTGATGGTAGAAACCGTGGTACTAACAGATTTTTCAAACTTTCTAGGAGCAAACTGTCTAGAGGTTTTCCTCAGTCTAACTTCTGTCTTGACAAAACTTTCTTCGATCTCCACTCTTATTTTTTAGAGGGCTCAAAAGTGAGGGTAATATTGTCCTTCCCTTATTGCTTGGACATGGGTTAGGAAGTTTTTCTTTACGATACTGACATGTTCTTCTTCAGAAGGCCGATTGGTCAGGGTAGCTTCTTTTTTTCTCCACTTTTCTATGAAGTTGATGATTGATTCCCCAAGATTATATTTTAGTATATCTAAGTCACGGTGGGTAACTTCTAGATCTTCATTGCACTTGTATTGTGACATGAACTCGCGGGCAACATCTTACCAAATACGGATTCTAGATTCCTTAAGGGATAAGAACCAACGGAGAGCGCTATCTTTCAAAGTCTTTCGGAACATCTGGGCCATTATTTCTTCAGAATCCCCTAGGAGAGTCATGGCTCGGTGACAGCTACGGATATGAACGATCGGGGGTCCAATGCCTCTAAACTTCTCGATATTAGGCATCTTGAATTTTTCCGGTAACCTACCTTTAGGTTAGGGAGACATGTGGATGTAGTCCGTGTAGTTCCCGAAGAGTCTAACTTGATAGAACTTTTAGGTCAACATCTGGAGGTCTTCCTTGACCTTATTCAATTATTCCTCTTTCGGGTCAATAGTCATGGGTAAGTTAGCCCCTGGCTGAGCATGGTTTGGCATAGGCAGATGGGCTGGCAGTGGCCCATTAGTAGGATGAGCACTTGGAGCGTACTAATATTCCACGGGAACCCAATTATGCTCAGGTGAAAGCGGACATATAGCACCGGGGAAAAGGACATGGGGCTCTTCAGGGATAGGGACCCGATTTTTTTTATCTCATGAACCTCAGTTTGAAGGTTGTCAATTTTGGCAGTGAGCTGAGCTAGAACTGTCAACAAATTTGGCTGTACATTAGACACTTGATCTGTATTCTCCAATTAAGGTGGGTGAATCTCGAACTCAAAAAAAGTAAGGGGATTGACAGAACTTTGGTATGGTTTGACTGAAGACTGAAGCCAATAGGGAGCCAGGACAAGGGTATGTGATCATCCTGATAAGGAGAAAAAATGGGATTTATTTTCAGAAAGGAAAAGAAGGGGAATTTGTTATTTTTAGAAAAGGAGGAAAATGTTTTTGACATTTTTGGAAAACATGAGGATAAAAATGTTTTTTGGTGTTTTTGATAAAAGAGGAAAAAAAGTTTTTGGACACTTCTGGAAAAAGATAGGAAAAGACGAGAGACGGTTCTCAGCATGATTATTATGTTTATTAGGTTCTCACTTGTATTAAGTTTGCTTAGATGAAAAAAAGAAATGCTGGATGGGACCCGAGCCTGAAAAGATTAGGTTTGCAACATATGTAAAAACTAGGGTTGGACTTATTACCAGGCTCACGGGAGGGTCCCATTTTAAAAATTGTGCTAAAATTTGGACGACAGACCAACCCAAAATTTCAGCAGAGTTTCGGGCTGAAATCGACAATCTAATATGTGTGTCCTAGGCTTGACATCTATATGCGGGTATGAAGTCATTGGGTTAACTGGAAGGTGTTCCCCCCTTTGGCATGACTTTCACGATATACGTCTTACTTTTGAGGGAAATCGGTATGCGTGGACAAGCCATTTGATACCTGAGTATACGTGAATTGCCTCACCATATACCTTGTTGGGACGGTACGTGTGAGAGAAAATTTGATATGCTCGACGTATGTGAATGAGTTCCCTGCGATATACCTCTCGTCATGACTTCGATCAAGTGGTACGACGTGGGGGAACCGTTCGATATACGTAGAAGGTACTTGGCCAATGGAAGGTGAGAGTGATATCCCTTAGGCTAACTGCGACTTGCTGGACCAACACCCATCACGAAGTGACTCCCTAATTACGGGACAAAATTTGGTCAATAGAAATTACCTCTGGTGATGTTGTGTGTACCATGCATGATTCTTTGATTAGTACCTTATGGAGAGAGTATCTTTATTGATCTTGCATAGCAGAGAATGAGGTACAAGTATAAACAGTAGAGCAAGGATAATAAGTGTGAGTGGTTGGTGTGTGATAATTGTATGTGAGAATGGATATATACAAGTGGAGGTGTGTGTTACTAACACCTAAGCGTTGATTTCTACGTGATGTGTGCAATATGTGGATATACGTGATCCTAGGTGCACGTGGTGTGGAGTCTACATGGAAAATTTCTACAAGTGAGTGAACAGTGGCATAAGCAAGAGGTACATATGTACAGGGAATAATAAGGGGAACATAGAAATAGGGTCATATACAAGAAAGTAAAACACCCAAGAAAACAGAGTCCAACCCTCTTAAAAATAGTCCCCAGCAGAGTCCCCACTATGGCCATCTCGGGCGGCACCGGGGGGAGAGAGAGAGAGAGATACGTGTCCTCTCGGGAAGGCTGCACCACGGTCTCGCACCCCTCTTGGGAATGTTGCTTCGGTCGTCGTCGGTGTGGGTGTAAATGTTAAGAGATAGAGTTTCCAACCAATTTTACAAAAAACATGCAAAAGAACATGTTGCCACTTCGAGAGAGGGTCATCAAGGACAAACTGATGCATACGAAACCAATAGGTCGAAGGTTCGGGGGCTAAGTTAAGAAATGGAAAAGTATTAGGCATCCCTCCCTCCCTTTCGGTCTCTCATGGGCTAGTGTTATTATTTTCCTATATATCCCCGTGAAGTGTGTGTGTGTGTGTGTGTGTGTGTGTGTGTTTATATAATAGAGATCATAATTATACAACTCATACCATGGACAAGGTAGAGTGAGGTCATCCATAGGAATGCTTCCATAATAACATAGGTAGAAAGTATTATTTGTGTGTTCATAACGATATTGATCGCTATTAGGAAACGATAATATGTGTTGGATGAAACGCAAACAAGCATGATATATATATATATATATATATATATATATATATATGAAAATGGGAGGTTTTAGAAAATTAGGGAATTGGGGAAATAGAAAAAATTGAAAAATTGGACTCGAGTCTTGGATTTTAATCTGAGATGACTACGTAGCCAATATAGGCATCAAAGTTCACGTAGTTCGAGTGTAGCATAGGGGTGGGGTTTATCCCAGAGATTTGAACATAATTTTATTATATGTGTATGTGTAGAAAGTGTTTTTTTTAGGTTTTGGAAAAAGTGTGATGGATAATTTCGTTCGGAATCTACGGGTGTAACCCTTTTTATTTGTTTTTCTGATTTTTGTAGAAAATAAAGTGTATGCAATATACTAATAAAAGTGCAGATATTAATGTGTATAAACTAAAGTAAGAACTAGATTATGCATCTAATGTTTATTATGCAAAAACAAGGAATTTAAAGAGAGAGGGAAGGAATTGAACCTTCTTTGAAGCTTGATCTTTGATTTTGTATGAACTACCTTGAGTGTTAGTGAATGTTGATGATAGAGAAGGATATTTTTCCAAACTGGGTATGAAAAGGATGGGAATGTAAGCTTGGATGGAACTTCACATGAGGAACTTCGCTTATTTTGAGGGAATGTTGTTGAGATCACTGATGCTGGTGGATTTGTTCTCTCTTTTGGAGTGAGGTCATGGCATCCTTTTAGAGGGTAAGTGGGGTGACGATTGGCCTACCACAGGGGGGTGACTATCCGCAAGTTACTCCAGACACTGTGCCGATAGGTAGGGATCTAGACCTGCGAATTGATAGTCTCGTGCAGATTTTCTTGGAAAAATGGTCTTAGAAGACAAACCGTTGATCCAAATTATGCACAGAGAAAAGCATTAGAAAGGTATATCAGAGACCTTCAAGAGTTCTTTGGACTACTCCCGGGATCGAAAGTTGACTTCGGGTCAAATATGGCTCAGAAGTGCACGTCCGTCCTTTGGACGGGAGATCCTCGGACGCAAACAGATCATTCGTCCGAATGGTGAGTCAGAATAGCACACGGGGTGGACCGTTGGAAAGTCTAGGAGATGTACTTCGATATTCCAAAGATTTTTTCTTAGTTTTGAATGTTTACCTTGGTCAACTGAGGCTCGAAAGCGCCCGAGGACCTCTCAGAGTAAAACAGATCATTCGTCCGTACCGTAGGCCAGAATCGCCCATGGGGTAGACCGTTAGAAAGGGTATTAAGTGACCTTCAGAGATTCATTCATTCTCGTTTGAGATGAAGAGTTAACATAGGTCAAACGGAGTTCGAGAGCTCCCAGTGGCCTCCGGATTGATTTTCGGGGGAAAATTGATTGTTCATCTGAAAGATTATGCTGTTTCGTGCATGGGGTGTACCGTTGGAAAGTGGTTTCAGTGCCCTTTAAAGATTCAAAGAGCTTTCTCTTTGATGGTGGAGCTAATTGGGGTCAAATCAGGGCCCGAGAGTGCCCGGTGGCCTTCGAATCGATCTTCAGTAGTAAAATGGTCCGTTCGTCCGAACCGTTATGTCGATTTATGCACGAGGTGGACTGTTGGAAAGGGTATTTAGGGCCATTCAAATTTTCAAATATAGAGTTGACCGACGGAATCTATATTGGTACTCGAAGTACGACCTAGGGTTTACAGGGATATTGGGAGGTGCTAGGGACCTAAGGGGATACCTAGGGGGTCCTAGAATGTGGTGTGTACAATAAGTTCCCTTCAACTCGTCTTGGTTTTCCATCTTAATATTTCTTTTTTCTCCCATTTGCTATGTATTATTCTTTTATTCCTTCCTTCCATAAAAACTATTTATATTATTCATGAGAAGAACTTAGAGGATTTTAGAAAAACCTATTCATTCCTTTCTTAGCTAACAATTGAGTTTACCCCCATGCCCAGAAACTACATTGCTGTTAATTATGGCCAATGGGTTCACACTCTTTTGGTGGTTCAGGGGGGAATAACGTTTCCCCCTAAACAACTTTTTGTAAAGTTTTATGAATTTTTGGGTGTTGTTCCCTCTCAATGTGCTCCCAATAAATGGCATATTGTCAATGGGGTTCACATAATTAATGAACTATATTGGACCAACCTAGGGATCCCAAAAATTAGGTATTGTTATTCATAGCCCCACACGACAAAGGGTATTTTATACATGAAGGAGAATAAGGCAGACAAGGTATTGGTAGTCAACCTTCCTGATTTTAATAAGGATACTAGGATCAGGGTTTTATTGCTCACAATTGGCAACATCCTCCTCTCCCAGAGAGAGAACAATACCATGGGTTTTTGTGACCAGAATGGGGGAGTGATATAGGTTAATACTTTGGTTTTATTCCTTTCATGAATTTTCTTTTATTTTTGTGGTGACTGATTATGTTTCTTCTTTTCTTTGTCTGATCATCTCAATCAAAGAAGAAAGATCCCTCTCTCATTAACATGGAAAAACTGCCAAAAGTTTGGAAACTAAGGGAACCCTTAGTTCCAGGTGATGACCATCCCCGCTCTACTTTTTTTTTTTGCTCGAGTACAAGAACTCTACTGGTAACTTCACAGCTCATCTAGTAGATAGAATTCCTAATCTTTCACTTCCTTCACTAAGTGAGGAATCTTTTATCTCCTCTTCATTTCAATCATTAGATTTTGAGGAAGAGGATTCAATGGCACTTAGGAAAATAATTACGTTGATCGATGATGATGATGCTGGTGCCTCCTCCCCCAAGACCAAGTCCTTAAAAAAGATTGAGCAAGAAGGCCCTTTGGATACTGACTCATAATTATTAGTTTGAGAGAATAATAAGAAGGACAAGGCCCCTATGCCTCCATAACCCTACAAAAAGGGTGATGCCCCCACATCTGTGAGCAACTCATATGTGAAGCGGTGGCTAAGAACCATTCTTGGCCTATGGTCTGCTGAATGGAGTTTTGCTTTCCACAGAGCGCGGGCAGGTCAAGCAGTTGTCTTACCAACGACTTTCATCCCATGACTCTGAGGCATTATCCCTGGTAAGTTAAAAACTCTTTTTATTATGCTATAAGGTTATTGGATACCTTTTTCATGCTCTTGATACGTTTCTTATTTATTGGTTTACAGTTTGTGGTAGATTATATTTCTATTTTAAAGAGTCACTTTGATCAGTACAAGATAAATGAAGATCTAAAGGTGACTTTGCATACGTCTTAGGAATATATCACTTTTGCCAAGAGGTCTTATGATGTAGAGAGGAAATCCACTAGTGATGCTATGCGCGCACTAAAGAGCGATAACGATTAGCTAATGGTCACAAATGATAAACGAAAGGCCGAGCATTATCACTTGAAGAAAGAATGTGAAGAACTTTCTTAATCCAAAGAGGCCAAGTGTGATAAGGGCTATACCGAGGCCTTTAAATATGCCAAGCGCCAATTCGTATTCATCAGAAAATCAAACTTCAAAAAAAGATGGGACGCTGCTTTGGTGAGTACGAATGTCTCCGCTGACCTAGAAATCTTTATCGAGCATAACCCTGGTTCCACACTAAAGCTTGGGGAGGAGACGACCATAGATGTACCAGTCGACCAGACTTTTGATTCAGTTGCCAAGGGAAAGGACCCAAAGACCTAGGAGCAGGTGAAGATCAAGGAAACTTAGTTAGGAATTATTAGCTTTTATGATCTTGTATTTTTTCCTTGGTCTCTATTTGTAAGGGATTTACCTATATTTATTATTAATGAAAGACTTTTGTAAATTTCAATTACATGTTGAATCATTGATGAATGTTCCCCTTTTATTTTTACTTTATGTAGTATGCAAATGTTATCGAGGGCATTCCTTTTTTTTGTTGGAAACCTGAGATCATGCTTGGTCAGGATACAACTGCCTAAGCCCGCTGAGATTTTGCCTCTATTTGTAAGGCCCTAAAAAACATAATTGTTCTTACAAAGACAAGTCTACCTTAGTGGCCAAGTTCAAAGACAACGTGAAAGACTTATCAGATATAGGCACCTAAATAGAGGCGGAAGTGAAGTCCTTAAAGGCCCGACTTATTAGAACAAAGGACATTAGAGATGTTGGGTCCCTTATACAAACTAAGAATGATGACCTTAAGAATAAACTCATTGAAGCAGGGACCAACAACGAAGATCTCATGTTATGGTGATGGGTCTTAGCCGTGACATTATTAAGATGCGCTATTTGTTCAGAATGGGTCTCTGAGAAGTGTGATCTACTGGTTATGAGAAAGGTTGGGCAAATTCCCCTGTTAGGTTAGATGAGGTGAAGAATATATCTTATAAACATAGTTGGTTGAATACCTTAGGGGTGTTGAAGGTTCCTACGAACTCTCAACTTTGGTACATGTACTAAGTTAATTGCTCGACTTACCGACAGCCTCCCTTTGGCAACGAGGAAAGTTGGGTTCCTTTAGACGTTGTTCCTCGTCAACTAGATAATAATTATTTTTTCTCTCATAAGAGTGAAGACAAGTTCTCAGAAAACCTTGATAACAACTGACGAAGATCTATAAGTGATGTTCTCGCCAATCAATCATAGTATGTTCATCTTTCATGTACTCTTGCCATTGTGAATTATATTTTTGTAATTTGTAACTTTGATTGTAACAAGTTGTCTATTTAATGTCAACCTTTTGCATTTTTCCATTCCATTATGCCGAGCATGTGTTTTATTATCTTATCTTACCTTTTAGTTTGTGTCATCATACTACCTTAGGCATATAATAAACTATGGAAAAAATACACCTAGTTTAATGTCCATCCACCCGTTTAGGATTTTATTCAACCAAAGTCGGTTTCATTCAATGTCAAGAGATCCCACGTGGGTCTTTTGTTTTCCTAATCAATTCATGAGTTCTTTGTGGTTTTTATGACGACGACTTGGAGACCTTAGGTTTGATTATAATTAACAAAATCATAATTTTAATTAAGCTAAGCTAATGTTGATCGGAGTTTCGATCATTAATGTAAAATGTTAGCTTGTCATTTTGGGAAAATGCTAAGTAATTGAACCACCTGGGCTTTTATTAAAGATTTTAAGTCAAACTGAGAACATCATAAGTTTCAAAAAATAAAAACTATGTATATAGAAATAAAATTCAAAAGTAAAACTTCTTGAGATTCACAATATTGCAAGCTCTAGGTATCTCTCTACCCATCATCATTTCCAAATGATAGTCTCCTTATAGATCATATCTGATAACCATGAATGGTCCCTCCTAGTCAGGTCCCAACTTACCATCTAAAGATTTTTTAGGGTTTTTGAGGAGTTTCTTAAAGACATAATTGCTGATATGGAATTTCTTCGGATTGATGCCCTTGTTGTTTTGCTTAGCTAACTGTTGTTGGTAAGAGGCTAGTTTTATCATGGCTTGTTCCCTTCGATCTTCTGCTAGGTGAAATTTAGAACTCATAGCTTTTTCATTCAAACATTGCTCGATAATGATGGACCTCGTGGTTGGAAGACCATCTTCTAAAGGGATTACCACTTCCATTCCGTAAGTTAGAGCTAAGGGTGATTTCCCAATGGGCCTCCTCGATGTGGTACGATATGCCCAGGGAAGCTCATCCACACAAGATCCTTTTTCTCTTTCCAATGTCTTCTTCAGACCATCGAGCATCATTTTATTGGAAGCCTCTACTTGGTCATTACTTTGGGTGAAGGCCATATAACTAAAATTTTGTTTAATTCCCTGGTCATCTCATAAACCTTCGAAAGGTCTACTTTTAAACTTTGTGACGTTATCCGCGATGATTGTCTTAGGTACCCCAAAGCATGTTATGACGTTATTATGGATTAATCTAAACATATTGGTGTCTTTGATGTTCGCCAGTGGCTCTGCTTTAGTCCACTTTATGAAATAATCCATGCCGACTAGTAGGTACTTGAGATTCCCGGGTGCAGTTGGGAGTGGAACTACAATATGCATCTCCAACTGGACGAATGACCACGTACTAATTAGTGACTTCAACTCGCTGGTTAGTTGGTGAAGCATGGGGGAAAACTTTTGGCATTTTTTGCACTTCTGAGCATAAGCACGTGCACTTTTCTGCATATATGGCCACCAATAGCCTTATTTGATTTCTCAAAAAGCAAGAGATATTCCTCTCACGTGGCTCCCATAAATCCCATCGTTTGGTTCATAAAGAACTTGGTCGACCTCTTTTGGATGCACACATTGGAGTTAAGGGTCTGTGAATGATCTTCTGTAAAGTTTTCTTCTAGGTCTGAGGTAAAATTGAGCAGCTTTTACTCTAACTTAATGAGCTTACTTTTTATCGATACATAAGGCATCAGTATGCAGATAGCAAATTATCAGATCCATTCAACTCGGACCGTTTTCCACGATGAAAATGTGTTAGGAGACCACCATATTCATAATGCTGTGGTTATCAAGGAATTCCACTTTAATTATTATCCTTATATGTAAGTCCACTGCTAAAGTAAGGGATACTAAGGCATCGACATGGCTATTGTGCCCTTAGGGGAACTGCTGAATGTGGACTTCCTCAAATTTTGATATCAAATTATGATCCACCTATAGGTATGTTTCCATCATTTCGTCCTTAACATTGAAGTCTCCAGTAACTTGGTTGGACACCAACACAGATTCTCAATAGAACTCAAAGTGATTTGATCCTAGCAAGTGATCCTTACATAGTCTATCTATGAGGGGCTTCGTACTCATCTTCGTTATTAGACGCTTCAAAGCCCATCCTGATTCTTTTCTCGATTATAGCATTCTTCGGTGTGATGAGCGCCATTCCTACTCCATCCCCTTTAGTGGAGGAACTATCCACATACAATATCCATTTTCTGGATTGATCAAGCCTACGATCTTCCAGCTGTTTGGCAATTTATTGACCATTAGGTGCCTCTTCTCCTATAAATTCTGCTATAAAATCATCCAACACCTGTCCCTTGATTGCCTTTCCTAGTTGATAGTGTCTATCAAACCTCCTGAGTTTGACTGACAATTTGTAAATGTGTTCAGATAGGTCGGCCTTGAGATGAATAGCTTTAAGAGGTAAGGATGTGATCACTGTGATGGAATGGGCTTCAGAATAGTGTTTTAACTTTCGACACCCGATGACTAAAGAGTAGGCCAACTTCTCCAATGGGAGGTAGAACTGCTCAGCGTCCGGAAGCGTCTTAGTGATGTAGTAAATGGGTGATTGTCTTCCTTCTTTCTCACAAAACAAAGTTAAACTGACTGTGTGGCTTGAGATTGCTAGGTAGAGGTAGAGGGGGTCCCCTAGATCTGGAATGGATAACAGAGGAAATTTTGCTCAGGTAAGACTTGATTTCTTTAAAGTCTTTTGAATGTTATTTGTTCTAGGTGTGGCCTTTATCCTTTTTTCATTAGTTGAAAGAATGGCTTGCAATGTTCAGATCACTTAGAGATGAAATGATTCAAAGCTACCAGTATCCTAGTTAGATTTTGAATGTCTTGCAGTGTCTTTGGGGCTGAATGTTATTGTTCATAACTATTTGGTCAGGATTTTCTTCAAGCCCTCTTTTGCTGACTAGGTAGCCGAGGAGATTTTCGGGCTGAACCCCAAAGGATCATTTTCTAGTATTGAGCTTTATCTGATAGTGCCCGAGTATTCCAAAAATTCCCGCTAAATTCTTGAGATGATCGTCTTTGCACCTGCTCTTGATGAGCATATCGTCAATGTACACTTCCATTATCACTCCCATCTACTCCTTGAACATCTTAGTAACCAATCTCCAGCATGTGGCTCCAGCATTCGTGAGCTCAAAAGGCATGACCTTATAATAATACAAGCCCAATGGAGTGATAAATGAGTTCTTGTCTTGGTCAGGGTTGAATACTAGAATCGGGTGGTACCCTAAGTAAACATCCAGGAAGCTCATCCACTCGTGGAATGTTGTGGCGTCAACCAATTGATCCAAATTTGGCAAATGGAAGTTGTCTTTGGGGCAAGCCTTATTAAGGTTAGTGAAGTCCACACATACTCTCCAAATGTCGTTGCTCTTTTGAACCACCACTAGGTTTGAGAGTCATTTTAAGATTTGAACTTCTCTGATGGACCTTGCCTCCAGAAGTTTCCCTACCTTCTTTTCCACTTCCTTGGCCTTCTCTGGGAAAACCAAGCATTCGAATACGCAAAGAAGTGGGAAAAACTCCCTTTCGAGAAAAAACCTCTATTTCATCAATACACATGATTTGACAGACACAATCGACTTACAACAACTTGGCTCACTAAGTATGATGTGTAGTTCTTTAAATCTTCTACAGGAATGGAATAGTCCAGCACCGTACACAGGAAGCAGTCTTCACTTGACATCTACCGATCAACCTTCTTCTTTAGCAATAGAGACTTTGCTCCACAAATCATCAGTAGAGATGAACTTTACAGGTCCATTGAATAATGAGTGTTTTCCTCTCGATTTTATAAAGTGATCTCTAAATTTTCAAGGGGTTTCGATAAGTTTTGGAAAAGTTTGATCACAAATGGACCTTTAAAAGGGTGTCTAAAAGCATGTAACATAGTTATTAAAGACTCTAATTCGGAATCTCTATTTATAAGGAAGTTGGTTGGAAAACGATAAACATTAGAGATTTGGATCAGTTCCAATAAAAAAACAAATGTTCGCGCGCTCATTCGAACAACTTGGTACCTTGTTTGAAGTGCGTACCCATTTTCATTCGAACTAGCTTCCAATGACCTACGGAATGACATTCCAGAGAAGGACGAAAAATCGTCTGATTTGATTGTGGGAACCTCGTTCAAATGACCTCGTGTCCCTCATTCGAATGATAACACTAACTCGGTCTAACGAGTCGTCGAATTTTCAAAATTTTCATAAAAAATATTTAGTTTTTTTTTTAAATGCAAACACTTAAAAATGTAAAATCCCCAAAAAATAAAGGCATAACCAAACCAATCAGAAATATTCTAGATGTTATTGAGATGAACGATTTTTCAATCTGCCAAAGTTCTTCAACTTTGTATTCGAATATGTAGCAGCAATCATGATGGTGCAATGTTTGTGCAACAGGATACCTTAAAATAAAAGGACATTGATGCATATGAGTTTTAAAAGATAAGTAAAACACCCCTTAATTTATTCTCCCCCTTTTTGTCTGTAACACACAAAGGAGTATAATCTAAAAATGAATAATAAGCATCACTTGAAGAAGTAAGATATCATCACAAAGATATACAAGTAGAGCACATATAATGATAATCTCAAAAGGCATATTTTCTCCAACCTTTTTTTAAGTCTTTCAAAACTTTCAGGTAAAAAATACTTATAAGTACAAAAACATATTTTTACACGTAAAGATGAAATTGACAAGTTTCCCAAAACCAAAAAGAAAAAAAATATATGGATTTTTTGAAAACGCAAGCTAAAAAGAAGAAAGAAAAGATTTTTGATTCTGAGTCCGAGTTTGATTTTGAGCTTGATGATTTAGCCCTTTGTGCAAAAAATTTCAAAAAAAATCTCAAATTAAAAACAGAAAAATTCTTCCATAGAAATTTCTTTTGAGAAAAATAATTTTGAGAATGCAGGGATTCTATGGATTGATTCATATATTAGGTCAACCACACACAAATGCAATTTTCTAAAATTTATCGTTGAATTAATTTAAGGTGCATGCAAAGATGTAGTCAAATTTAAAGAATGCAAATCAAGCAGGCGAATACGCAAAGAAATAGGAAAAAAAACCTTTCGAGCAAAAGCCTCTATTTAAGCATGATACAAGATTTGACAGACACGGTCGACTTAAAAACTACTTAGCTCACTATTTATGATGCATGGTTATTCAAATATTCTATAGCAATGATACAATCCAACACCACCTAGAATAAGTAGTATTCTGTCAATATCCACCGATCGGCCTTTTTCTGCAGTAGAGCCTTTGCTCCACAAATCAGTAGTAAAGATGAACTCTATAAGGTTTTTGAACAATAAAAGTTTTCTTCTTGATTTGCTAAAGTGATCTCTAAATTTCCAAGGGGTTTGAATGATTTTTGGAAGAGTTTGAACACAAATGGAATTCTAAAAGGGTGTGAGAAAGCTTGTAAAACAAATCTTAAAGACACTAATCCCACATCTCTATTTATAAGGAAGTTGCAAAAGGATAAACATTAGAGATTTGGATAAGATGTAATTAAAAAATAATTTTTTGCGTGCTCGTTCGAACAGCATCCTCGTTTTCATTTGAACCAGCTTTCAACGACCTATCGAACAACATTCAAGAGAAAGATGAAAAATCGTCTCGCTCGATCATGGGAATTTCATTCTAACGACCTCATGTCCCTCGTTCGAATGACAAATGCTAACCCGTTCTAACGAGTCATCAAATTTTTCAAAATTTTCTTTAAAATATTTTAAGAACATTTTGAAATTCAAACTGTTAAAAAATAAAATTCCCTGAAAAAATAAAGGCTTTACTAAGAAAAACATAACTCTTCTGAATGCTATTGAGACGAATGATTCTTCAATCTTCCAAAGGTCTTCAACTTTATTTTCGAATACGAAGAAGATGTCATGATGGTTCAATATTTGTGTGATGGGATAAGTTAAAATAAAAGGACATTGAACAATTATAAAACCCGCTCTTACAAATTCCCCTTTTAGTTATTTTAGTACAAAACACAAGCTGGATCCATATTGACCCCTAAAGACTAATACAATAAATACCCTCCCAAATCAAAAAAAGAAAATACATTCTTGTATAAGTCTTCAACTTAAATATCTTCAACTTATGCGGTCCATGAAATCATCATCAAGGAGGAATTGACAAACATAAATGAGACAAAAGAAATAGTACGACGCATACGAGTTTTAAAAGATAAGTAAAACTCCCCTCAATTTGTTCTTCCCATTTTTGTCCATAAAAAATAAAGGAGTAGAATCTAAACATGAATAATAAGCATCTCATGAAGAAGCAAGATATCATCACAAAGATAATCATGTAGAGAACATGTAATGATAATCTCAAAAGGCATATTTTCTCCACCTATTTTTTTTTTTTTTAAGTTTTTCAAAATTTTCAAGTAAAAATTACATAACACATTTTTACACCTAGGGTTAAAATTGACATGTTTCCCAAAGCTAAAAAGAAAAAGGAAATATGGATTGCTTTGAAAACTCGAGTTGAAAAGAAGAAAGAAAAGGTTTTTTATTCTGAAACCGACTTTGATTTTGTGCTTGATGATTTAGCAATTTTGTGAAAACTTTCAAAAAAACTCTCAAATTTAACAAAGAAAATTCTTCCAAAAAAAGAGAATTTTGAGAAAAATAAATTTGAGAATTTAAGGATTCTATGGATTGATTCGTATATTAGGCCAACCACACACAAATTCAATTTTACCAAATTTTATTTTTGAATTAATTTAGTGTGCATGCATGTTTCCCACAGACGACGCCAATTGTGGTGAAAATTATTGTGCAACACAAATAAATAAGAAGAAAGCATTCACCAAGTGAGAACAAGGAATATAAAATGACAACCACACAACAAAGGATGTACGTGGTTCAGCAAAGATGTGCCTACGTCCACGGTGGTGCAGTCGATATTATTTCTATATACTCCGGAGAGTAATTACAGAGAATATAAAAACTGTTTTTTTGCCCCGGACCTAGGGTTTAATATATACATGTACATGTAGGTAAGTGGAGGTGATGGGTTCTCCCACGTCTTCCATCTCCCCTATAACTTCTCTTAATGAGAATGTGGGGGGAGACCGGATCAAAATAAGAGATGAGGGGCCTGGACTTTGGGCCGCTGGGACTGGGCTACTCGTCCAGGCCCATGGTCCTAATTCCGGGTACCCACAAATAGAAACTACAAATGTATTATATTCGGAGGTAAGACCATCAAAGGTTGCATCTATGAGATCTTTTGAAGTAAGAAAATGACCAATATAGCCTAAAACATCAACAACACTTTTAATTTTTAGTAGGTACTCATTAGTAGTCATATCTCCTTTCTTGATTATCTTCGATTCATCCTTGTACTGAGAGATCTTAGCTCGATTCTGAGACACAAAATTTGAACTTCAATTTAGACCATATCTAGTTAGCTGAATCACAACCAACCATTCGCGTTAGAACACTTTCAGACATTGATGATATAAGCCAGGAAACGAGAAACTGATCTTGTTTCTCCTAGTTGAGAAATTCTGGATTGATCTGCGCACGTTGTCCATTAATAACAAGAATGTGTTGCAATAGAGGAGATTTGTTCTCATAGAGAAACTCCATGAGTCTGTGACCTCAAACAGCTGTAAGAACTTGTCGACGCCAAAGACGAAAGTTCATGTTCTCCAATTTTACACATATTATGTAGTTGAAAGAGATTGGAGTGAATGGTTGATTTATTGAAATTCCATTCAAATTAGTTGAAGAAGAAGAACTTCCGGTGTGAACCATATTAAGCTCTGATACCATATTAGATTTCTCGAGAGATTAAAGAAAGATTGCAGGAAGAATTTTCGATTTCATTATTTAGAAATAAATATCATATAATCATTTATATACAAGCTAATCTAACAGACTAACATACTAATTAACAAGCTATTAAACCTAATTAACAAACTAATAGTACCTAATTAACAAACTAATAGTAAAGCTACAATATAATTTGTACAAGTGGAATACTCTAACTAACTTTCTCTAATAGTTTATATTATAATAATTATGGAACAAGTATCATTCTCTGCGGAAAAAAAGATGAGCGGTTAGATTTGGCAACACGGAGGTTGAGGGCGGTTTTGAATTGTCATGGAATTTAATACAATTTAAAAAAATACATGGGATGAGCCCTAACAAAACTTTAAAAATGGGGTTAAACCTAAAAAATCTATTTAATCAAACAAACTGTATATGTAATGGTGATACCACTAGGAAGAATGTGAACAATAAATAGCATAGTGTAAGGACAGAAAATAATAAGAACCGAAAGGAATAACAAAAGTAAGTAAATAATTTTTTTACGATATTATCCTTTAAAATATCCAACATGGTGATTTACTTTCCAATACTAATTAAAATGGAAAAATATATGAAATATATTTTTACTAAGATAGCGTAAAAGGATTGGGAGATTGGTATAGTGACTAAGGAAACAAATGGAAAAGTATTAGGATATTGGTCTAACTTACCTACTAAAAGGAGTTCACATGCAGTGTATACAATATGTATGTGGGAATGATGGCTACAATATTAGAAGAAGAAACCAATTGGTCAAAACTTAGTATGGAAGATAAATAAGGACAAAAATTAACAAACATATGTTTAGGTTTAAGGACATAAGGAAGAATATATATATATATATATATATATATATATATATATATATATATATATATATATATATATATATATATATATATATATATATATATATATATATATATGAAGAGGGAGAGAGAGAGATGCCTTGCTCATCCACTGGGCTTGTTAATTCTATATTGGAAGCAATGTTCAGAACTTATAGTTTAATGGTTTAACAACATCTCTGACTGCTAAACCATCAGACTATAAGTTCTGAACATTGCTTTTAATATAGAATTAATAAGCCCAGTGGATACGCAAGGCATCTCTCTCTCTCTATCTCTCTCTCTCTCTCTCTCTCTCTCTCTCTCTCATATTCTAAACAAATGATCTAGAAGGTCTCGTGAAAATTCAAAACTGCATTTGAGGAATTGCAAAAGGTTCAAGTGACGGAGTTAGTTTTTGGTGGAAGTTAGGTATGTGTGTAATGAGTTTGTGGTAAGTTATTACAAATGAGCAGGTTTTTCTATGGTAGAAGTTACAGAAAACGTGAGTATGTTTTTTCCCGTAGTTTTGCAGGCATTAGACCATTCTTGGGTAGTATGGGGGCAAAAGTCTGTGACAAAACTTCAAAGAGACCAAATGAGTCCAGACTTTATATATATATATATATATATATATATATATATATATATTTGAACAATGCACGGGGCGACTTTATTACAACATAAATAAGAAGAAGAAAAATATGTCTATAAAGTCATATAATACCATAATTTTAATTTTAAGAACACATAAAATATAAGAAACACAATACGAAAGAGATGTGATTGTAATTTGTAAATTACCCATAACAACTAAGATAAATTTTTTTAGTAGCTCATGGTAAACAAACATTTATGTTGTCTACTTACGCTGTGAGATAGAAAAATCAAGTGTGAATACAATAGGAGAATTAAAAATAATTTAAAACTTTCAAATCAAACAACCTTGTGTTTTCTTGCATTGTTTTGGTAATTAACAGAACAATATATATCCAAATATGAAATTCAAAGATGGAAAAACACAATACAAAACTTGTATATATTGTTTTATTGTTTAAGATTGAAAACCACTAACCTTTTGGCTTCATTGTATTATCATGTAGGAGATTATAAGACAATACTAGGTGTAAACCTGCGCGATGTACGGGGGAAGCGAATCTCAAATATTAGCAAATAACACGAACTAAAAAAGTATTAACATGTTTCAATGTTACGGATTCTTACATTAGTATTGCTATTATTAGGATTATACACCATATACTTGCATTTTTATTACTCCGTCAATTTGTGAGATAAATACCGAACTCAACAAAACAACAACTTAGTGTCGCGAGTTCGTTAGTCGTAAATATATTGAACGGTAAAACAGGAGACAAAAATAAATTATAATAAATCCAATATTCATTAACTTTAATAGGTGCTATATTATAATTCTTCATATATGTGTGCGTATGACTATGATTTATTCCAACAGTTATTTTTTTCAAGTACATACACCAATATAAATTTAGGTATTGATCAAATGGATCAGAATGATCTTTCAAGTATCCCTTTTTTATGATGGTTCAAATACACTATTCGTTCATATATTGTAACTTAAGTAACTTTCTTACACATCAAACCCCTAATAGCATTATCAATTACAAAACTCCCCTATATAACCCCAACTAACAACGAAACCTAATAAAATCAAACACCCCAAAAACAAATTTAAGCGATTGAACTTAAACTAATGATAATAATAATAAGAAGAAAACAACTTCTTCTCAATTTTTAGTATATTATTATAAATCCATTAGCCATCCAATCTAAAAAAGGAAAAACGCCCATCCACCTCCCGGCCCTATTTCTTTTTGTCAAACTTTTCTGTCCCTATGGGCCCCATTATTCCCTCATAAAACATCATGTCTCTGTAGGGGCAAATGGGTCTAAGGTTCATGGGTTTTTGGGTTTTGGAGCTGTTGGGTTCTGGCCGGAAGTCACCGTCGGATTTATAAGGATGGCAATAGGTGGGTCGCAGAGAGGGTCTTCTGACGGCATAAGGGTGGAGAGTTGGTCGATCTTCTGGCCGGATTAGATGGTCAAGCGGGTAAGGAGTTTGGGAAATGGTGCTAGGTCAAAATGGGGCAGAATGAACATGAATTTTCTTAAAAACACACTGTCTCCGCCCATTTTTTTATATAGTGATTCAGAATGAAGCGTTCAAGATGAAAGTGAAGAGAGGAAGCATCAAAGACAAATGAGAATGAAGGCATAGAGAAACACTTTTTAAAAGAAAAAAATTAGACGAAAGGAAGAGGATTATGTGGATTAACCTGAGTTTAGGGGCTTCAGTGCTTGTATAACATGAAAAGTTGTACAAAGATGTACATCCGCATAAAAGTACATCCGTTATAAAAAAAATTATTTATTCTATTTAAGTGGATGTCCACTCTTATTAGTGTTAGGATAAGAATACATTAAATATGCAACCACCTAAGATCTAAGCTAATATAGGTGGTTTGGTGAGATGCATTTAATGGGATTTAATCTCTACCATCCATCTCATTGTTGATCCAATGGATGTGGTGAAAGCCATGTAACTATAAATAGCACCCTCTTGTGAAAGATTAAACACATCAAGAATCAATGAGAAACTCTTCCTCTCTATATATACTTCTCTCTATTCTCTCTATGCGTATTTATTTTATAACATGTTATCAGCACGAACAAGCTCATAGACATCATTATCAGTCTCTAGTTTTTTTTTCCGAAGGTAATCTTTTTCTCGGGTTCCATTTTTCGGCTTTTGACCCATGACACTCTTAGCATTCAATAAATATGGTCATAGAGAGAAATATCAGTCCTAAGAGTATCAGTCCTAAGAGTGAACCTTTCATTTATTGAATGCTAAGAGTGTCTCAATAAATGAAAGGTTCACTCTTAGGACTGATACTTCTCTCTATGACCATATTTATTAAATGCTAAGAGTGTCATGGGTCATGTATCAGTCCTAAGAGTGTCATGGGTCAAAAGTCGAAAAATGAATAAATAAATAAAATATTATTATTTTATTCAAAAAAAATCTCAGAAAATTCTGAAAATCATCATACCGACTCAAAATTTAATTTTGAGCAACTTTTCCTTCTTAGACATTGCCGAAAAACGTCATTTAGACCAGATTTAAGCCATTTTTTGGTTCGACCAGATTTTTTTTCTAAACTTTAATCATTTTGTTCCCTTATTTATAGGGATGGTGGGAAACCCTTTTTGACCATTTTTGAAGCATCTTTTGGCACAATGTTTGACAGCCAACACATTTTAATTCCTCAGATTTTATATATACCTTAGCCCCTTATAATTATGTGTTTAATCATAGTTTTTTGGAGGAGTTATTTGGGATTGTTTTGGTATTGCATCTTGGAAGAATTTTGATGATTCTTGGTCCTGAAGTTCCAAATCATAAATTAAAGTTTTTATTATTTTTGGGACATTAGACTTACTCAAATAATTTAATTTGTGCGTGAAGCTCCAAATATATACTTGTGATCAAACCTGAAGCTTTGACACAATGGGGTGAGGATTTTCAAATCCCAAGATATTATTAAAATTGAACCCGAAGTTCAATAAATATTTGGACCTGAAGTTCCAGTTACAATATGCTTTGGGTATTATGTTCGTGACACTTTTACAGAAAGTGGGCACTTTGATTGGGTAGGTTTCCTTCCGTATGGGTGGAAGGATAGAATAGTAGAAATGCGTTCGTAGGTTAGCGTAGGTAGGATTTAGGACGTCCCGCTGGTGTGCCTTGGGTCGCTATATCTTGATGACTGACAACGCGAGGGAGTAGTGTAACGGGAGGGTTCCTTGTTTGGATTTCGCCTTGGCTTATACGTAACAACGTCAATCCAATAAAATTGTAGACAATCAATCCAGGTAACTGGAGATAACAGTAACCGAAAAGGGTTTTCAGATAATTAATTGGCATTTTTATAAGCTTTTATAGGTATCGTGTATCGAAACAGGTTTTTTTGGTAATATGGTTCGTATATGGTCTCGTTGTTTGAGATTCTTTTCAGACAATGCATTTCATCATGCTATACTAATAGTTATGGGTAAGAGAATATGATAGGTCGAATCATGGGTTTTATAATAACAGTATTGTATAGCTGTTTGTAAAATAAGAATTTGGAAGTATGGGTTGAGATTTGGAAGTTTATACTCGAAAGTTTAGAGGTTGGATTTCCAAAGTTAATCAACACGAAGTTGATGTTAGCTAAACCGTTAATTATGTTTTCAGGATTCTCATATTTATCGAAAGAAGTTTCCCATACTTGGATATGGATATGTATTCGTAATAGTCACTTGTTCAACCTTTCAATAGTTAATATATAACAAATGTTCTCGTCTTCATTTTCATAATCAAAATTGGTGATGTTTAATGTTAAATAAATACTTTCTCGGATAATTTGTCAAGTATGGTTCAAAGTTCACTAATTTCGGGGTTACCATGCAGTAAAAGTAATAGAGGATAAGGGCAATCATCCTTGAGGGTGAGAAATGTTAATTTAGAATTATGCTAAACATTACTTAAAACTTCTAATAACTTTCAAGCTTCACTAATTACGGTAAAGGTAATCAAAATTTGATGATAAAATGTTCATTATGATTACTAGATCGAATATCTTGTTCCATCTAAATACCAAGGTTATTATAAGAATTTCAATCCACTAATTGAGATATAATGCAGTGTCTGATAAAGGTTGGATATTTTAACTAGGTTCCTTGATTTGACTGGTTCTGGGGTTTATATGAATTTACTAAAAGTTGCTATAAGTATGATATTTAATAGTTTGGAATTATACTCCAGAGATTTTTCGTACTTATACAAGACAAAGGATTCTTTTAAGTTACATCGGGGCTATTTTGGACATATCTTCTAATTTTGGAAAATTCAAATTTCTTGGATGGATAAGGTTTACGTAATCCAAGGTGTATTATTGATAATGAAAAGGATTCCTTAAATATAGTTCGTAAAACAATGGATATGAAGTTACTAATATCTATATCATTAGTATAAAGAGATTGTTGTTGGGAATATGTTTATAAGGGTGTAATGCTCTCAATGGGCATATATATATATATATATATATATATATATATATATTGATGTATTAGAAGTCGTAATCTCTAATACTTGTGCTTACTAGCATTGAGTCATATAATAAAGGTAAGATACTATCAAATCATGATGAGGTTTCGTCTAATCCCATTCATTTAGGTGGTCGGTATAATCTAAAAGATCATATTCATATTATAATATTTAGGGTTACTGGCCTTCTAGGTACGTCTATTTATTTTCTACGCAATGATTATAGGCTTGTTCACGTTAATCATATTATTATTAATTAATCTACCGGGAATTGAAAATAATTAATAGTCTTTATTGGGATAAAGGGTCAAATTTGGTGAGTAGATCTACTATCATTGTTATTCAATTATATCCTTGAGATGTATGAAATATTCAAATAATAAAATTCATTGTGATGTGATCCATTCATGTTCTTAGATCAGAAGAAGTTAAAGGAATTCATGGAAATACTGGTGTCTTATCTAAACTTGGTAACAAGTATAAAAATTCCTCAAAAAGTTTTTAACATCAATCTTATATTGGTCACTACTGATATTCATTCTCTGCATGATACGTTCTTATGTTTTTTAGGTGTATCTTGAGTCTAGAACGAGGAGCTTCTGGTGATATTTTCTAATGTAGCGATTCATAAGGACATGTAATCTATTTCTAAATTATAGGTTCATTTTCCTATCGTAAGATAACTCTTGGTTCTCATTCTGGTTTGTGTTTCATCACAAAGGGATATTATACACTGTAATGCTAAGGTTTGATTTCTCAGATTCGGATAGGCAACTCTATTGGTGAAGTTTGAAAAGTGTGGTTTTGCTAACGTTCACATGAGAAGGTTAAGTTTCCTAGTAAGATCACGATATTAAGTGCCGGTTATAACGTTTATCTTTCTGGATGAGAGTTTAACTTGGCTTATCTCTTTTCTAAAGTCCATTCGGCATTTTTTCTTCCAACTTACGTCCTATCGGGTGAAGACATATTTCAAACCTGGGTATCCTGAAGTTATTTAGAATTTCTAATCGTCCACTAAAAGATTAGGGTCTTCTATATCTATCAAAAAGGTTGGACAAATATGAAATTCAGAAAGTGCTCGTAGGTGAGGCTACCTAGATATCTGAAGCACTGGTGATAGGGTGAACGTAAGTAAATGTAACAGGGTCTGAATCAATGATTATCTTAATTTGGATAAATATGGTATACAAATAATAATGAAACGTGTAACAGTTTAAGATGCTAAAGGGTTCCATTGATGTTTATTCCTAATCCGTCAGTTCTTTTAAATTCTGAAAGGTCATAATGGTACAAGGTTAAGTAATCATTTCGGGATACCTAGTAAATATCCATAATAAATAGTTACAAACGTAAAAGGATCACTAATTCAATTATTTGTTAAAATATCTTACATATGTTACAAGAAATTGAACTATACCAAATAATAGAGTTGGCTAATCTAAAGTTTATCGTAACGTAATAGGAATACATGTTGTCGAACGTAATTTATCGAATGTGGTCATGGGATCTATATGATCAAAACATAAGGTTCCGATACATGTTTATAGATTTATTTTCTGTAAACAGGTGATAATTGACAGTAACTTAATAAGAAAAGGAACAGGTAAGTTAGGACTGAGGATTTCATAAAATGAAAAGCTCTAGCTAATTAAAGTAAACAACTATTAAATCATGCAAAGATTAGGTCGTCTTGGTCATATATGCTAAAGTCATTAACACAGATGGTTATCATTCACATGGTTTATTCATATTTCTTCCTACGTAAAAGTATAAGGGAAACTATTTGTCTTCTTATTTACCTGTCGGAATGAAAAGTCATATTGTCTAATAACAAGATTCTCCGATTTCCATATTAGGGTTTATTTAGGCAAACATGATTTTATTAAGGAGATACACTTGGAAAATCCAAGTCATGTAGACGTATGAGGTAAGCTTTCATGTAATTACAGCTATACTTGTTATTTAGAATAAGAATTATATTTGTATACGGAGCCCATAGTGTCTCTGGTGATGATATTTTCAATAACATTCTAACTCACGGTAAATTGGGGAAATAATTAACATTGGTTATAAGGCATATGGTATTCATTAAATAATTGGAATCTGTAACCAATTTCATGTAAAATTCGCCAGAATTTATAATCATGGGATATGATCTAGTAAGTAATGTCGTTATGTTCTAAAGAGTAGAACGACCAATTGTAACTGTTGATGCAAAAATTATCCATCTATGAGGACCAGTCAGAAAAGGACACCTATCATCCTATGTGGAAATATTTATACTTGTTCGGCACCCGAGGAGAGTTAGTCGGCACCCGAGGAGAGTTGGTCGGCATACCAACCAACACATGGCATACCAAGTAACTTAAGGGGTGTAGTGCAACTCAAAGCGTGCAGAGCAACTCAAGGTGTGCAGAGCAATGAGCAACTTTTCATGCAGAGCAACTCAAGTTGTGCAGAGAAATGGGCAAATTTGCATGCAGAGCAACGAGCAACTTTGCATGAAGAGCAACTCAAAGTGTGCAGAGCAAAGAGCAACTCAAGGCGTATAGAGCAACTCTAGCCAGACAGATCAAAGGATGACTATGCATTTAATGTGCATTAATGAAGATAACAATGCATTTAACGAGCCTTAATGTACATGTCCACTGTATCAACAGGTGTCTACTAGATGACAACACATCGCCTTTTCATATTGACAACCTCAAGTCTATAAATACATTGTAACCCCATCATAGAGGGGGATCGACCTGACAACTAAGAAACACCATACACAAAATACACATCTCTCTCTCTCTACAACATATTGTGCTATTGTAAACCCCTGGGAATAAAATAACATTGGACGTAGGCTTTATTCATAGCCGAACCACTTTAAAAAACCTTTATCTCTTATGTGTTTGATGTGATCATCATTTCATCTTCAATCATCATCTTCATATCTTCATTTTTATCTGTTGTTGATGCCGATAAGATAACATGGTGCTATTTCTAGTCATCAACAGATTGGCACCGTCTGTGGGAACGTGTTACAAGCATTGTTCTCCATCAAAAGCTAAGTTTTTATTTTCTCTACGTATAATCAATTATACATAATCTTTTGATTTAGTCATGATTTTTATGTTTGTATACATAAATTAGTTGTCCAATTTTTATTTGTGAAATTTGTAAAATATTGCATATCATGATTTTAAAATCATAACTATTAGACTAATTCTTATTGAGAAATTTGTAAAATGGTGGATTTCATAAATCATAACTTTTGGCTTGATTCTAAAGTTTAAATTTGATATCATGAAATGAACATTTAGAATGATTACATCTACCAGTATATACGACGATGGTAAGATTTGATAATTTTCATTGTTGATTGATTCTGAAACGAATTTTGAAAGATCTTTGATGACTATTCAAATTCCCATCATATTTTTAATCAGAGAATTGGAAAAGTTAAAATCAATAAAAAAAATTCCTGGAAATTATGACCCAAATCTACTTTTTCTCTCTTCAAATATCTTTTTATTCATTTTGATGAACTGTATACTTAATGTCAATCAGTCTCGATGATTGATTTTTGATATAAATTTTGTAATAATTTTTATCATCCACCGTATTTTTATCTCCACAAATGGAAAATAGGAAGAGAATCCAAGACCACTTTCTCTCTCCTGAAAAACTATTTACTCACATCTGGCAAAAGGGAGAAAACGAGCGGACATGGGCATAAATCTATATTATCATAAGGAACTGCAGCAGTTTGTGACTCCAACAGGTCTTCATCAACAGATCGGATGATAAATCTTCAGACAAAACATCAGACCTTAAATCAATTAGGGGAACTGATGACAAAACTGAAGGTTAATCCTTAAAACGTGCAGATCAGACTAGTTTTACCCAATGTAAATGTAAACGGTGACAGGTAAATCGTAGGCCCGGATCAACTTTGTAAAATAAAATTTTAGGCGGTTTACCATCCGACCTTTGGCTATTTTCCCAGCGACCTGGTAGCAACCGGTCAACAAAACCTAAAATCATTTTTGCATTTGACTCCTCCAACAGATATACAATAATAGTTTCCCGAGCTCCAACCAAGTTGAAAATCTCATCAAGTGTATCACAATACGAAACCCTTGTGGCCAATGATTATTATTTTAAAGTCGTTTGTATGGAAAGGAAATCATGAACCTTATTATTGATAGGAGACGACATGGGTTAAGGTACCAGAAATTTATTAACAGCTATTGTACACTTGTTGGTTGGCAATTGTTGGGCGACACACCAATTGTTGGTCGACATAGGCTCCAGACCATCTAATATTGGTCAGACATACATATATGTTGGTCGGCACCATGTATTATACATTTCACACAGCAGTAACATCACCAAGTTCGGAGGATTTCTCGATTACTGATCACTGGCACATAGTCTATCGTTGATTGGCAGAAAGAAAATGAAGGTTGCCATCACTGTGTTACAACATCGCCGGTGCTACGAAGTTCTCATGATTGGGGTTGAGTTCGATCACCTAATGAATGGTCGGCGGTAACAAACAAAGTCACCCAAGTATTCTTATTGATCGGAGACAAAATTTTGTTGATCGACAGAAACTATTTTTGGTCGGCAATTTCACCGGACCATTCTCGTTGGTCGACAGTAGATTTCACAACCGTATATCATTGGTCGGGGACAATTATTCTTGCTCGGAAATATCATTCATTGGTCGGAGGCATTTCATTATGATCGGCGACAGATATTATGCAGTTTGAGGAGTTCCCGAGCTCCCATTCGTTGATCGGCGACATCTATTTCTACTTGGATGTACCTATTCTTGGTTGGCGGGTATATAGTTTGTCGGGAAAATCAATTGTTGGTCGGCGACATCTCAGCCTTGGTCGGAGGCAGTAGAAAGCTAATACCAGAAATAAAAATTGACTATTCCTTTGGTTCTCTCATTTTGACTTTGACAAAATCACTACTTTGCTGCCAAAGGACAAGACTATCTCCTTATTCTTATCCTTATCCTTTATTAATTCAAAACATGAAACTCCTAATTGAAAATTTGCATGGAGAAAAATTAAAATGAATACCTGATTATTTTCTGATTTATTAAATCACAGAAACTTCATGTGAAAAATATTTCTAGACCAAAAAATTATATTTGAGCATTTATTGAATTTTAAATAATTCCTAGAGTGATAAATAATAATACCTCCTCATTATTCTTTTGTAAGAATCAAATAAATATTTTAAAAATCAATCTATACTTGGTCTTTTGCTTAAAATTAAAATTATTTTATAAAAAGTCCAAATCAAACCTTATGGCATCATATTTGATAAAAAAATTTGCTCACATGACACACGTGTGGCACAAACATACTATTTCATATTTTGAAATTTTTATTGCCTTATGCTGATACACATCATATATTATTTGGCTGAATAATTATTCTCATGACAATAACTGTCTGATCTAGTCTCAATAGGTGCTCGAGCTACTTATTAAAATTCCATAGGGATGAGATTCAATCCAGACGAAAGCTCGGCCACAATCTTAAACTTCTGGAAACTATTATTGCTCGACATCGGGAAATTTTGCCTCGACATATTAGTCAACATATATTATTTCATTTCTTGAAATTAATATTTTTATTTCTCAAGCATATATGTATCATATATTGATTATAATTGATTAGATTATTCTCGTGATAACTAATCAATTCAGCCTATGCATGTGGTAGAGCAAGTTATTACTTTTTACAGGTACAATTTTCGGTCTCGACTGAGTATTTGGCTGTGATAGCCTAAAAATCTTATTAATGCTTCGATATATATATTCGATCGAGCATAAATGGCTACTCGGCCACAAGCTTAAACTTGTGGAAAATACTATCATTACTCAGCATTATGAAATTTCACCTCAGCAAAACACTATTGACTTTATTATTACTCAGGTATCTGCTCAAGCACAAATTATTCTATATATCCATTGGGATTCATATTCTTTATTCATCTCAACATGGAGCTCGACGAGATACTTATTATCATATTCAGCTCCGAGGAGAACTACAACATTTATTATATTTCACCCCCAATGGATAGTTGGTCGGGGTAATTCATATTTATATTCAGGTCCGGCAAAGTACTCGGTCATTTTCTCATGTTCTGGAAAATATTATTCTTGTTCGGCATTATACAATTTTGCCTCGACAAATCAGTGAGACACTTTATTATTATTCTGAATCATTATTTATATCTATTCGGACGCATATTCTATATTTATCTCACCATGGATCCCGAAAAAATATTTATTATCATATATTCAGCTCCAAGGAGGTCTCCAACATTTATTATATTTTATCCCCCAACGAACTGTTGGTCAGGAAAATTATTTTCTCTATATATATTCAGCTCCAAGGAGGTCTCCAGCATTTATTATATTTTAATCCCAACTGACTGTTGATTAGGAAAATTATCTTCTCTATATATATCAGCAACCACCAACTCCAGTTGGTCAGCATTCAACAACGACTAACTCCGGTTGGTTGGCAATAACCACCAACTCCGGTTGGTTGGTAACAATAAATTTAAGCAATAATGTTGGCATCACGGGTGATCTCAAGGGACACCCTAAACTAGGCAAGAATATGGGTGACCTCCCTGGGCATCCACTGTCTAGGCAACAAGGTAATCTTAACGGGATTACTACAACTAAACAGGAATATGGGATGAAAATCATTCCATTGCTTAAGCCCGACAAGTCACTATAATTAAATAGTAGGTGGAACAAATTCCATTGTCTATGCAAAACAGGACAATTTGTCCTTCTGTATATATATTCATCAGCAAACAATAAGGAAAGCATCTTACAAAGTGTTTCTAAGAAAATGAAAATGCAAACATGCAAAGATCTCAGGGAGTCATTTCAGGGAACATTTCCTAGGCCTTACTTTTCTAGCAAGACCAACCTACTTCAAGGCCAAGAAAGCATTCAGAGTTCATATTCCACACTTGGGGGCTTCTATTATAGATATATTTGTTCATTCGATGGAACATTCTCATAACATCATGCAGTCGAGCATCAAATTCAACTCCACAAACTTTCATGGTCGGGGCCCCAACCAATCATCATTCAGGAGTTATTTTTTCTCAAAAGTTCAGGAGGCGCATATTGAAGTTCAGGAGGCGTATTCAGAAGTTCAGGAGGAATATTCAGGAGTTAGTTGTGCTGTTGAAGTTCAGGAGGCATATTCAGGAGTTATTATGAACATGCTATTGAAGTTCAGGAGTCAAATTCAGCATCTGCATCACTGAGATCCTTACTACTACTGTCCCGACCAACATTGAAGAAGAAGTTGTATGAAAATGTTTCGAAGTCCACCACTAGCTTGGTACTAATCAGATTGAAGAGTTGGTTTCAAAAGCTAGCATGTTACTCTACAAAGTATTCAGAGGAGCATAAATCAGAAAAATCAAGCACGTGAAGTTAGCACTCAGTTGCTCGGCACAGGAGGCAGTTGGTCAGCTAGCAAACCAATCAACATACTTGAAGATTATGACAAGCTACAAGTTGCATACTATGGCATGGATGCATCCAAATTCCTAGGGGTGATACATAGCACACGTTCGCTTGATGAACATAGTTCCTCAAAAGAGATATTAGCAACCATCGATCAGCCTGCATCATATGTCATCCAGGAGTTAGTGCACTTTATGTTGAACAAATCAAGAAGGCAGATCAAGACTTTCCCGAGCACCGAGAAACACTGTAGAATAAATACTCCATCCTATCAGTGAACCATAAAGCATGGAGAATTGGGGGCTTTTGTTGATGCAAAAATTCTCCATCTACGAGGACCAGTCAGAAAAGGATACCTTTCATCCTACGTGGCAATATTTATACTTGTTCGGCACCCGAGGAGAGTTTGTCGGCACCCGAGGAGATTTGGTCGGCATACCAACCAACACATGGCATAACAAGCAACTCGAGGTGTGCAGAACAACTCAAAGCGTGTAGAGCAACTCAAGGTGTGCAGAGCAATGAGCAACTTTGCATGCAGAGCAACTCAAGGTGTGCAGAGCAACGAGCAACTTCACATGCAGAGCAACTCAAGGTGTGTAGAGAAAAGAGAAACTTTGCACGGAGAGCAACTCAAAGTGTGCAGAGCAACGAGCAACTTTGGGTTCAGAGCAACTCTAGCCAAACAGATCAAATGATAACTATGCACTTAATGTGCATTAATGAAGATAAAAGCGCATTTAATGAGCCTTAATGTACATTTCTACTGTATCAATAGATTTCTACTAGATGACAACACATCGTCTTTTCATATTGACAACTTCAAGGCTATAAATACATTGTAATCCCATCATAGAGGGGGATCGATCTGACAACTAAGAAACACCATACACAAAATACACATTTCTCTCTCCCTCTACAACATATTGTGCTTATCTACTCCTGAACACGTATCATTATAACATAAGTAATTTTTCTCGTAATCTAATGGGAATAGGATACAGTATAACAAGAATGCAACGTGGAAGTTGATAATAAAAGTTCAACATAGAAGTGAAATAACTTCCAAGAATGAGTTTTTTTTTGGAATTCCAAATGAAGTAAATCATTTTCAAAGGGAGTCTCAATCGAATAATGTAAACAAATGAGCAGTGTTTGAGAAGGGAAGGAACTCAAATTTTACAAAACAAAATTCTTTTTCAAAAAGATAATTTCCTTTTTAGATATGCGGAAGCGATGATGATGGTTCAAATTAAAACAACTTAACAAAATTTAATTTTTCTCAAATTAAATTTACACAAAGTGAAATTAAATTAAAACACACACTTACGTTAATTTCACTTAAACCAAATTAATTAATCAAAGTCCTAGAAATTTGCTTAAGTCATATTTCTCAATTTAATCAAATTAGGCCAAACCAAATTTTAAATCATTAAATTAAAGACTTGAATTAACTACACATTACCCAATATTTAATTTAGCACCAAATTAAACATGTAGTGATTAAAACCAAATTTTATCTTGAATTACCTAAGAACGCGTTCTAGGTGAGTTTGAATAAGATAAAATAAATAATGAAACCACTACGCCGCGATGTACGAGGAAAAACCCACAACGGAAAAAAACCTCGGACGACCCTAGCCTCAAATCCACTAAGTATGGTTTTACAAATACAAGACAGAAAGACTTAAAACACTCGACTCGATCCCTCTCAAACCCCGACCCTTCTTCTTATATCCACCTCCGCCTAGCGAATAACCACGAAGCTCCACCGCGGTCTCGAAATCTACCGATCGGACTTTATATGGTCACCGTCACCCAAACTAGGAGCCTTTCTCCAAGTGGGTAAATCAATGCAAGCAAACCCAAACGAACTCTTCAAATGGTAGAGTAATACCCGGTGCCAAACACTCCAAGCAATGATATATATATATTGGAACTTGGATAAACTAAACTTTAGGTGTAAACTAGTGTTTAAAAGATTTTTCTTCAAGAATTAAACACTAAAAAATAATGAAGTTTTTCCCTTTGAATATTGCTCTCAAACTCTCTCTTAGAGGTTGTAGGATATGAAAAAGTTAAACCAAAAAGGTTGGTTCCCACACTATTAAGTTATGTCAAAAGTTAGTGGGGTAAGGAAGTGGGAAACATGGGAAAAACTGCTCAAAACTGTTCCCGCCAAAACTCGTTCGAATGACATTTTCGTTCGAACGAAGTCTAATTCGATCAAGGCTTCTAACGAATTTCCAGTGTGAACTCTTTAGAAATCTCTTTCGAGCATCATGTCCATTCGAACGACACTTTGAACAACATTTCAGTGGCCTATCGGGGAACTTCGTTGGCAAACTTGTTCGAACGACATATTGTTCAAACGACAAACTCGTTCGAATGACATTTCGAACGAACTTCCAGAAAGTTTGAAAATTCTATTTTCTAGCCTAGAAACTTTATAAACTTGATTTTAAAGTTTTAATAAAATCTTTCTGAAATTACTCAACAGTTTTAAATAAACGTTCACCCAATATAAAATGCTATATATATATTAAAATGCATTCATACCTTAGGAGCAATGGAACTATGTTGATTACGTACAAACGAAGCACTTTAAACTCAGCATTTTGATGAAGCTTTAAACTTGGCCGCTACATCTTCAACAAACATGTCATAGGCTTGAAGGATGATTAATTAACTCTATCCTATGACTCAAACATTTTTGTCCGAAATTGAGCCAAAACTACAAATGACTCAATTGGAAATTTTTGTCGTTACAAATCTCCCTCTTTGGCTATTCCGGGACAAAAACCAAACAAAAATCCTAAAGGGCCGTCAAGCTCTACTAGATTGACAAAAATGTCCCTCCCAAAATAAAATTACAATGCTTGACTCAAACAACCCAAAGGATCAAAATCTTTGCCGGTGAAAGTTGCCACTATATAGAAGAATTCCTGCCCACTTAAGCAAACACATTAAACGCATAGGGAATATCAAAATATTAATGCAAGTAAAGTAAGTACTACCCTTAAATTAATTTTCCCCTTTATCAACTATGATCAACTTAGAAAGACGTCTACCCATAAGATAAATCTCCCCCAAACTAAGATACGATTATAATAGGTTTGGATACCATTTCTCCCCCTATCATTCTCCCCCTTTTTTGATCAGGAATAGACAAAGGCTAAAGAATAAAAAAATTAACTTATATCGCTCAAATAAATCATATACACCCTCTAAACTAAGCAAGGGATAAATAGAATGGGATAACAAGCTAAAATGCAAATGAGCATAGAGTGATGAGAACATTAAAGCACATGGGCAACAAAATCATAACTAATCCAACGAATACAAACGGATACCAACTAGGATGAAAGAAACAGATACCAATATGATACATAAAGTATTAAGCATGAGATATCAACAAAGGATGCAACAAGATGAATACCAATTATGAATTAAATCATAGATGGACTAGAAACCAAGGCAAAGACTAAACAAAAATATCATATATGTATATATAATATATACCAAATAGACTCAAGTACACATATATAGATATAAACACACAAATGACACAAAATAAGATAAGCTTTTCACACTCGTATTCCAAAAATGTGTCATATGGAAACGGAAGTGTTGGGGTGTGAACTAGCAACAATTAAATTTAGACCCAATCACTTAAAACATGTTCACGGAGTTCTCAATTGATTGCAAACTTCATCACATTTGAATATAACCTCATGTGAGAATATATATTGAACTCAATGAACAAACATACACAATGCATATAAGCCTAGCATGTTGATGATTCTACAACCAATAGAGTCATGACATTGAAAACGCAACTAGGATAAACGGACATTGTGCAAACCATTGATATACCATCCAAACTCCCTCAATAATCATATATATTATTCTTTTGAATGAATAAATCAACTAAACATAGGCCTTGGCAATTATTTTTTATTTTAATAACATATTTTCTTTTAGGCCTTGGACCACGTATTTCTTTTAGGTCCAAACAAAAGGTGGCTTACTATTCACAAAGGAAAATAAATCCTTTCGGAGCCCTTCCCCGTACACATTTATATATACTATTTTTTATTTCTCACAAATCTTACGTGCAATGGATTTTGACATGCACTAGTCCTCCTAGGTCACAAATATGTAGATGACAAGATTGGTAGGAGAACACCTCACAAAGCTCAAATATAACATGTGACAATTAAATTTCAAAAGAGCTTTTGCGTGTGTGAAAAGAGGCATATAACAATAGAATACATTATATCAACACAAAATCCAACTACTACATGTAAGCATGTTAAAGAACATAATAAGAATTTACAATCTAAACCAAAAGTTCTAGACACATAGGAGCGTAAAAGATGGGATTCTAACAGAAGAATATGCCACATAAAGTGTGTCAAACTAAAATACACACCAAAAAAAAATCTTTTTGAGTTTTTGAAATTTTTTTTAAAAAAATCATTTGAAATTTTCATTAATCTTAAATTATCAAAAGGTAAAACACAAATGATAAACAAAAAAGCTTCTTGTAATTTTTATTTAATGCAAACGAAATGAAGGAAATATAATACAAACGATAAACAAGTCATGATTTCTGGCATGAGATATGAAATAAAGCAATGACTAGAAAATGACTAAATATGCATACACCTAGCAATGATATGTAAAATGAAGCACAAAAAGCTAGCGTATGCAAACAACTAACACATTCAAACTTTAAATTTATCAAGGGAGGTTTCATGTGAAAGCAAATGAGAATCAAAAAATATAATATCTAGCGCGTCTAAAAATAATTTCCGAACCCATATAGATGTATATTTAAAAAGATGGGATTTGAAAACGAATGAATTGCTAGACATAGACTTCCTAGGAACCTAAGATGACCTTTCCTACCACAATGCGAGCATGTGAAAACACGAGAAATGTCACCTAAGGTGTGATCTTTTCTAAAGTATTTGGATAAAGTAGACCCTCTAAAACAAACAATGGTTTTAGCTTTAACAACGAAAACATTTGAATAAGATGTGCTAGAACCATTATCACAACTACTCGAATCTTGTAAGTCATTTTTCATATTTAAAATTTTGGACTCAAGTAATAAATTAGACTCCTTAAATTTACGGGACTCCTTCTTTAAATTTTCAATTATACCTAAAAGGTTATCACGCTCCCCCTCAATGTGAGCAAACATGTCCCTAAGAGTCTTTTCTCGACTATCACTCTCTTGCTTGGACTTTTCTAAAATATCATGATTGTGATTTATGTCCATGAGCTTTTCATGAAAAATATCTTTTTGAGATAGGGAGGTTTGCAAAAATTCAATTTTAGCTTTAAAACAAGAATTCTCATCTTCAAGAAATTTAATTATTTTTGCAAATCTCATATTTAATCCTCTTAATTTTTCATTACACTTATTAAGCCCATTAAATTCCTATCGAATAGCAAAAACTTCATTATCATTAGAAATGGACAAATTATAATTAAGGCGTCTCATCGAGAGATATAAAAAAATGGAGAGTGAGTAAAAGTTTAACCACCTAAAAATGCAAGGAGCACAAAAATTATAAAAGCCGAAAAATGGATCTTTGACGCGATAAATTAGCGGTCCGACTCTGATACCAATTTGAGAAGGGACGGCCCCCAAACTTTACAAAACAAAATTCTTTTTACTTCAAAAAGATAATTTCCTTTTTAGATATGCGAAAGTGATGATGATGGTTCAAATTAAAACAACTTAACAAAATTTAATTTTTCTCAAATTAAATTTACACAAAGTGAAATTAAATTAAAACACACACTTATGTTAATTTCACTTAAACCAAATTAATTAATCTAAGTCCTGAATTTTTTTCTAAGTCATATTTCTCAATTTAATCAAATTAGGCCAAACCAAATTTTAACACATTAAATTAAAGACTTGAATTAACTACCCATTACCCAATATGTAATTTAGCACCAAATTAAACATGTAGTGATTAAAACCAAATTTTATCTCGAATTACCTAAGCACGCGTTCTAGGTGAGTTTGAATACGATAAAATAAATAATGAAACCACTACGCCGCGATGTACGAGAAAAAACCCACAACGGGAAAAAATATCGGATGACCCTAGACTCAGATCCACTAAGTATGGTTTTACAAATACAAGACAGAAAGACTTACAACACTCGACTCGATCCCTATCAAGCCCCGACACTTCTTCTTGTATCCACCTCCGCCTAGAGAATAACCACGGAGCTCCACTGCGATCTCGGAATCTACCGATCGGACTTTATATGGTCACCGTCACCCAAACTAGGAGCCTTTCTCCAAGTGGGTAAATCAATGAAAAACTTCTTCTTCTTTGTGGGATGTAGAAGCAAACCTAAATCAGCTCTTCAAACGGTAGAGTAATACCCAGTGCCAAACATTCCAAGCAATGATATATACACATTGGAACTTGGATAAACTAAACTTGGGGTGTAAACTAGTGTTTAAAATATTTTTCTTGAAGAATTAAACACTAAAAAATAATGAACTTTTTCCCTTTGAATATTGCTCTCAAACTCTCTCTTAGAGGTTGTAGGATATGAAAAAGTTAAACCAAAAAGGTTGGTTCCCGCACTATTAAGTTATGTCAAAAGTTAGTGGGGTAAGGAAGTAGGAAACATGGAAAAAACTGCTCAAAATTGTTCCCGCCAAAACTCGTTCGAATGACATTTTCGTTCAAATGAAGTCTAATTCGAACGAGGCTTCTAACGAAGTTCCAGTGTGAACTCGTTAGAAATCTCGTTGGAAATATCGTTCGAACATCATGTTCATTCGAACGACACTTCAGTGGCCTATTGGGGGACTTCATTGGCAAACTCTTTCGAACGACATATTGTTCGAACGACAAACTCGTTCGAACGATATTTCAAACGAACTTCCAAAAAGTTTGAAAATTCTGTTTTCTAGCCTAGAAACTTTATAAACTTGATTTTAAAGTTTTAATAAAATCTTTCTGAAATTACACAACAGTTTTAAATAAACGTTCACCCAATATAAAATGTTCCAAGTTCCTATATATATATTAAAATGCATTCATACCTTAAGAGCAATGGAACTATGTTGATGACGTAGAAATGAAGAACTTTAAACTTGGCATTTTGATGAAGCTTTAAACTTGGCCGCTACATCTTCAACAAACACGCCATAGGCTTGAAGGATGATCAATTAACTCTATCCTATGACTCAAACGTTTTTGTCTGGAATTGAACCAAAACTACAAAGGACTCAATTGGAAATTTGTGTCCTTACAATGTTATACATACAAACTTTTGTAGTATAGTGTATACATTCCCATCCTAAGATAATTTTCTTAATATATTTCTAAATCCTCAATCACATCGTTGACAATCCCAAAATTCATAATAATTCGTCCGATCATGTATACTCTAAATATCAGAATTAATCACATATCTCAAAATCGTAGTTCAAGAACTTATTCTCACAATCCCTAAATACATAGCATATGAATATCCATTATTCTTTATATCCTCGAAAACCTTTTCTTAACCAAGATCCTGGTATTTCGCATATAGTGTCGAGATCGATTTCCTTACTCAAGTATAAACATATTATTCTCACTATCCTTACAATTTAAATCACTCATTTTATACTAATACTCAACTTATGTCCAGCATAGGCTACTTAACCTGGTTGAGCTCTGATACCAATTGTCGGCTTTTTTTACCGAGGGTGAAGCTTAACCTAATAATTGCTAAATCATAATGAAATCTAAATACTAAAATAACAGAGGCATTTATTGATTCTCAAATGTCTTACAACTGAATTTTATGAACAATACAAAAGTATTTCTCGTGCTAACTAGGCTTCTTTTCTTGCTTTCTTCTAATGTGACCTTTCTTTGTCTCTATTTATCAGCTGATCTCTAAACTATTCATCATGGCCTATTGGTACATGTGTAAAATAACTGAAAAGGAATGAATAAGCAAAACTCTGCACAGTATATAATTCTAGTTCTATAAGAATGTAAATATGAGAATAGCATAATTAGGTTTGAAATGCTCGAAATATCAAAACAGCGTATGGTAATCTGAAACAACATGAAATATCAATAGAACTAATTAGGGGTATACCGAAGTCTGCGATATATCTGAAAGAATTATATGGGGATTATAACCAAATATGGTGTTTATTGAGTTATAAATAAGATTCAGACTATAATACGATAACCCATAAATTATCGTCTATAGGGGCTGTAAATGTGCAGTCATACCATTATAATATCGCTCAAGGCGTAAAATACACTTGAAAAAGCAATCCCAAATAATTGAGGAATAATAAATGGGCACACTTAGCTAAAGCGACACTCATACGTAGAGCAATATATAACAACAAGGCACTCAACATTTGAGTCCTTCGGGCCAATTAGATTTATTGAGGGTTTACCGGGTCTAATCGCTTAATTATACAGTATGCTACTAAAGGTTTCATCGATAATGGTTATAAACTGGCAGGTCATGCTGTAAATCAAATAATTGAAACCAAGTTTAATAATATGCAGGGTATACTGCAATATAGTAAAACAGTATAAATCATTTTCTAACAGGATACAATGGTGTACTGCAATCCGAATAATTTACTGAAGTAAATTATATTGTCAGGATTGGGTTGGCTTGAGTTTAATCAAATAACAGATTGAATCAATATTCGCTGTACAGTTGAACTATCAAAGGAGTTCATAAATGAGAATAGTAGTTCAAGGCTATCACCCAGTGATATAACAAGTAGTAATGTCAAAGACATAAGTTCAAAGAATATTAGTGAAATAGAACCACCTACCGGTGTTTATGAGCTTTTCGTTCTTATTTATGGATGTTCCATTGTTCTATTCCCATTCCCGTATATAGTTTTGTTCCGGGGTTTAAATGAAAGTGGGTATGTCGGTGTTTGGGAAGAATGGTTTGGGTTTACGACAACTTACGCCGTTCAATTAATATGAATACTGCTTATGCTATGATAAGAATTTAATATATAAATTCCATTTATATATTTTTCGTAAGTATGTTAGTGCCATAACAAACTTTTTCTAATTCGCTGATGAAATAAATAACATTCTAAATTTCGTAAATAAGGTTTATGTGGTAACTCGATATTTGAATAATATAATTTTTTGGAAAAAAATTACTCTTTAAATGGAATCAAAGGATTTAATTTGTTGAAATAAATTAAATAAACAACAATATAATATTTTATTAAAATATTAATCGGGTCAAATATTCAGTTTAACTATTTTAATAAAATCTCCAAGTAAAGACTGTTTTTGGGTATTGTCCCGATATTTAATTCAAAAAAAATATTAATTTCTAAAGTTGGTGTGAGAATAATTGTGTAATTAAATTAATTAAAATAGTAGTCCCTGTCTATCATTTTTATATTATTCGAGCGTCAAACATTTGGTATGGGTAACTACAAAATTAATGTTCGTGACACAAAATAAATTTAGAAAAACACCAAAAATTCCCCCCTTTAATTGAATGATAAACCAACGATCATGCCACTTCCAATATTAGTCAACACAACACAACAAATTATCGAATACCTGCATAATCACAATTTTTATAAATATGACTCGTAATATAACCTCAGATTATAAAATGACAAAACTCGAGTCGTTGTGTGTAGTAACTAGGTTTAAATATTTTTCAAAAAGAATAGGGATAGTTTAAAAAAATGACAACGGGTCCCAATATTTATAAAAAAATGTACGACTACTCGTACGTGTTTGGAAATTCGTATTGATGACATTTTATACGAAATCAAGTGTAAATAATAAAATTGACATCAAAATTTCCAACACTTTTCTCCTAATCCAAATGCCCAATTATAATACCCAAAAATCAATCCCGAATTGTGATGAAATTACACCCCAAAACAATAATTTTTCAGTCAACTAATTTTGGGGGTTAAACACACGCCCGCGCACACACACACACACACACACAGAGAGAGAGAGAGAGAGAGAGAGAGAGAGAGAGAGAGAGAGGGAGAGAGAGAGAGAGAAAGAGAAAGAGATACATATACATATATGTGTACATATATAATAAAAAAATGAACCCGAACAGTTGAACAAAACCCACCTCGTTTGGGGTTTCTGGCCGTCGTCGGCCACCACCATGGCGGGGGTGGTGGTCGACCACTCAAACCACACACATATATGTAAACGAATTTCATAGTAACAAAACTCGAAATTCTAACCCCAAAATGGGTTTTAGCTGTCGGCCACTACCATGGAAATGGGTAGTGGTCGTAGCATCCTATCCCCCACACACATACAGATTCGCGTACATAATATATCCATGGCAGCAAGAATATAAATAAATAAAATGAAATCAGATGAAGAAGGAGGTCGCTGGTGGAACAGGGGAAAAAAGGAGGTTGATGTGGCTTGGGGAGAGGGAGAGGAAATCGGGGGTGAGGGGTCGGGTAGAGAGCAGAGAGAGATTTTGGGTTTCAAATGACTTCATGGTTTTTTTTATGAGAGACGTGGTTTTAAAGACAAAGGGGTTGGCTTCCTATTTGTAGGGTTCAAATAGGTACAGTCAGTATAGGATAAGTACGCAATTGGGTGTATTTTTGTACTCACGTATAATTTTTAGCGGGTATTAATTTTTAAAATTCCATCCAACTATAAATTAATAGTGCACTGCGTAGGATATGTTTCTGTATTTTTTTTGCATTGACATTACTTTTGGATAACACTAATTTATACCCACTATAATTTAAATAATAATTAAAAATAATATGTTCTAAACTCATTTTACTTTCCATTTTATATGAAAAATATTCTATTTCGAGCGAGAGAATAAATGTGTCGACCCCATTTTCATGTTATGGACAATACGTACAAGTCGTAAGTGTCTTAAAAATTATAAATTATCCGTAAAAGGCAATTTGACACATAAATAATTCAATTAAATTAATATTAATATTAAAAAAAATTATGTATTACAATCTAGATACCAACTATAGAAGTATATGCTATTGAACCTTTTTATAAGTGCACCATGGACATTTCAAGCCTAATTTTTTTACCTGAAAAGCTTGTTAAGATATTTTAGCAACACTCTTAGTGACATGCATCTTGTATATATGTGACTTGTTGGGGGTATATATTAGACTTCGTTCTCAAGTTGAGCATCCATATGAAACAACATAAAACAGAGTCTTAAGTACATCTAAACAAACAGTTCATTTTTAGTAATAACGTTTACGTGTATTAAATCCATCTTCATTGATAGGACAAAGTTCATCGTAATTTTTTCTTCGTACTCATTATTTTATGTTAAATTTAAATGCAACACCTTCTACCAACATAAGAGCCAACAACCCAACAAAAGGAAATGGACTAGAAAGATCTATCAAAGAATCGAGAAAGATGAAAATTGAAATTGACAAGGATAAGAGATGACCACTTAACCATGTGTAATTTGAAAAGTTGTCTAGTGAGCTCTGAATAATTGCCCGCAATCTCATTTCGGTACCAACGAAGTGGAAGGAAGGTTATCGCTTAAGACAGGAAGGGGCTATGAGGACTTGATGTACGTCAATAAATTTGTGACACCCCGACTAATTAAATATCGGGTAACTACTCCTTTATTCAAATTAATACAAAATGTCAAGTTGGTTCAGTTCATAGCATCACTATCGAAAATATTTTTGAACAATTACTAGCCACCTAATATTTAAAAAGTGGGTTATGAATTTTAATTAAATTAAATTAACATGCAACCAATTAAATTATGAAATAATGATACCACAGTCACATCATAGTCACAGTAGAATAATAATGAAATAAAATGAATCTAGAGGATAACCCCTCTGAATAATCTGACTAGTGAATAAAACCAAATACAAAGTCTGAATAACTAATTAATTAAATCCAAAACTAAAATAGAACTGAGTAAAAATCTGTCTCTAAAAGAAAAGGGGCGACATGCCCTACAGATGAATAAATATGAAATGGAGTCAATGTAGAAAGTGGAGGCGTCTACTATCGAGGTCCTGTAAATTCTAGACTAGCTACAGCACGTCACTGGAATGGAACTCCTAAGCTTGGCGTCCCTGTGGCTGGGCACTTAAAAAGGTTTTTACAAGAAAATAGATTTGAAAGCAAACGGGTCAGAGCCCGAGGTGAAAACAGTTTAAAATATAGCAAGTGTTTAATAACATTAAATAGTGAATATAAAGTACATGTTAGTTATGTGCACTCACATGAGTTCCTCACCTCTTAACTAATTGTGCACTCCTAACGTATCAGTAACCCGTCCTAGTTATGCCACTAACTAACTAGTCTATTTCACTATCTGACTTTACGATATAATATAAGGGTCGATAACAGACATTTAAATATAAACTGTGAGTCTTCCTTTTTATTTCTCAGATTTACCTAATATAATTATTATATGAATTTCCCATTTATAACTCTACTAAAAATGTCCCAAGTATTCACATTTAAACTTTAATAAAAAAAAATCTATTTCAATTACTAGTATATCAATCTCATCATAAATATGCAACAAGGGCACCCTTAGCCTAAGTTGCGGTGCACACATACTCTGCTATCGAATCTCGGTACATCACGTACGTAAGGACAACGTATTTCGAATCTCTCAAGAACCAATAAGCAACAATCACACATAATGGAGGCGAACATAGTTCACATACCCATGGGTCACGCACATACCTACGCTCCCATGTCCAGCGGACTTATTAACTCACAAATAAGTCATTCACAGCCCTATGTCCTTAAGGTACCAATCTAAATCACCCCGTAGCCACACAATGATTAGATGGCCCAGTTCGAAAGCCGACCTCCTGTGATAGCAAGTATGGTAGGTATGTTATACACATAAGTCCATATACTAAGCAATCACAGCACTTAGATATCTTAAAATATTAAATAAGGTATATTCTACATTCCTACATCTTTAAGTCTCCGAATAACATATAATATAGACCGCCGACACATCTCACATCGTAGTTTCAAGTACCTAAAGCCCAACCCACAAAGGCTACCAAGTCTCCTATTATTCCCACATTTAAATCCATTATTCTTAAGGTCCTCATTTCTGTTATTAACCTTATATTATCCAACTATCTAAAACTTACTCATCAATTCTCAATCTCAAATAGTATCACACTCGTCGAGCCTTATTAATTTTAATATAATTTCCAAGTTGACTTCTAATTATAATTCGAGTCTCACAAATATGCCTACTGGTCTTCCTTGAATCTAAGAGTATTCATAAAGTCCCCACCAATAATTCTCTAGGGTCGAAATTGTTAAAATCCATCAAAGGAAAAATATAACTGATTCTGGGAAGGTCAATCGATCGACCTCGAATGTCGATCGATCGATCGACCTCGAATGTCGATCGATCGATCGATCGACCAGATAGTATTGATCGATCAAACGCACCAGATATGCTACGACCTACTTCGTTTTTCAATCAAAAATTTGTCCCAAAACTTCATTACAAGGTATGAAAATCAAAGCTAACGTCATAGGATCATCATACAACCAATATACATCATTGTTAACGTTCCAAAACCTTTTAATCATCAATCATTGGCCTTATATGGATCAAAACTTCAATAAAAACCCTAGTTTTCTATTTTCTTCAAGAACAATGATAAATCTCCTCTTTAATTAATTTTTAAATCATCGAAAGTTATATTTAGGGTACTGAATTCGTCCAGACCAGATTTACATATAATTCCTAACCAAAGTTTAGAGTTGTACATCAATTTAATTGGGTTTTCATCAAATATTTCAAAACAATCATTAATTCCTACACTAAGCATGGAGGAAATATTCATTGAACTAACGAAACCAAATCACTTGCCTTAATTTTGATGTTTTGATTCATTGCTTGTGTTCAAAGGCTGGTTCTCTCTTCTTTCTGGTCACAATTTCGTCCAAAATAGTGGTGGTGGGTGGTGGTTTTGGTTTGGAAACCCTTTTTCAACTTCTCTCTAACTCACGTAGCCCACTCTCTTGTTTTGGCTGATAATGGCCTTAATGGCTCTTCTAATAATATATAAATAAACTCTAAAATTCATGGTTCTTAATTCCTTCATTTTTAAAATTACCAAAATACCCTTCCGGGTTGCCG